>CM024956.1:11712383-13103587 GCA_014282245.1 Rhododendron simsii | reverse complement strand
GTAGCAAGGGATCTAAAATATTGTTGTACCACCAATGAACGATGACTTTAAGCATTAGGGACATGTTAAATGTCGTTTGGTTACATATTGTCGATATCCCATGATTTCTAATTTTGGTGACAATATTGAATATTGTAAGACTTCACCATTCTCAACGGTTTCTGATCAAATCATTTTATAAATATAATCGGTACCAATATTTTAAAAAAAAAAATTCTTACAAAAAACGACATTTAGAATTTGTACATTCAATATACTTTATATAAAAATAAATTCTCTGTTGTAGCTGAATGTACGGTAGACTTGTGACCGCGACATAATAATAACAATCAAAATCATTAATTTCGTTATGCTTGTTAATTAAATATTTCAAGTAAATTTTTTGCTCGATCGAGTTTAGAAAGCCCTTTTATCGGCAGCCAAATTCAATCATAAAATGATATTTTTGTTTAATTAAGGGTCTAACGATAAGTGATCAACTTCATTCTTGGTACATATAATTTATCCATATTATGTAAAAGAGAGACGGTTCCGATCAAAAAAAGTCATAGATGGGGCCCATGTAGTGCATTATTAGACTTTAATATATTTGAATACCTTAAATGTTTTTTGATTATATAGTTGTCGATATCTGATGATATCTGATTTATGCGACAATACTGAATATCGTATAACTTGATATTCTAATAGTTTTGATCACTCATTCTAGAAATATACTTGCTAGCGACATATTTTCATTTTGTTATAGAATATATCATCACACAAAAAAAAATGATAGGTTGTGGTAAGGTAACGCCACTTTATGATTTTATTATAACAATTTAATTATGATATGGTATTTTGTCAATTATAACTATCATTAACTGAACATTTTGATTGAATTTTTTTTATACGACACGTTGTGGGTATAAAAACGTTAATTTATGATGTTGCCCTAACAAATTTGGTTATATTACTAAATCTGTGATATTTTAGACATGTCTTATTACGAAATATTTTAATCAATTTTCTTTTGTACGACACATTGTGGTAAGAAAATGACAATTTTAGGTGTTGTCATAACAATTGTGGCTATTTTATAAAATTTGTGGCATTTTACAAATATTTTTGGCTTGGGTATAACAATTGTTGATTCTGGTATGACATATTTTGATTTTGTTACGGAATATCATACGAGTCAAAGAATTTTTGGTACGACTCATTGTGGTAAGATAATGCCAATTTATGGTGTTATTATAACATTTGTGGGTAGCATTATTTAATTTTTGATATTGTACGCAAATATTTGGTTAGGATACAAGTATTATAAATTCTAGTACGAATAATTATGGTTACATAATAATAATATTTTTTAATTATAGGTAATTTGTTAATGACCTGTTCAACAAGTAAATTTTAAAATACAAGTCGTAACTAAAATTATAAATATGCAATAGAAAACCAAAAATCGACACAGTGAAAATCACAAATTGTCATAATTTAGACATACGGTATACCCTATGTTTCATAACTTTCTCCTACTTAACTACTACTTAAATACTTAAATAATACTGTGACACTTACCAAAAAAAAAAAACCTACTACTGTGACTTAATTGTGAAAAATATAGGATGAACAAAGCAAACAAACAGAAACTGAATCTCACACTCAAAATTAATCCCAACCTCGTCTCTCTCTCTCTCTCTCTCTCTCTCTCTCTCTCTCTCTCAATTTTAAAAGTAACAAAACCAAAATTATAAGAATTGGAATTTTTAAGCCTGAATACGTTTGTGTATGGCATAGATTGATGTGTTCGCTTGAAGTATGCATGGCGGGACTAATAGGGACTTCGGGTTGGTGTTGTGCAGTGACCAATGACCATGCTACGCACCTTAAAGCTGTCGAATTGTGCATCCGCCTGCTCGGATCTTATCTCGGCAACCAACGATCAAGAGCCGTTTATTGCCGAGATGAGATCCGAGCCATCGAATGCACGATCCGACGGCTAGAAGGTGCGCGGCATGGTGCTGCGCATACCACTGCACAACACGATCCCCCAATTCGACCAATAGTGGCCTATTTCTACTGCACATCTAATTGGTCACATTAAAAGTGACAGACTACAATAATATTACATCAATATAGTATTGTATAATTGCACTTTGCGCTATTATATATCTGATACATTTTTAGTTCGGGTACAAATAATTTAACCAAACACCCAATTAATGTTAAGTCCCCTTGCAAATATACAGCCAAATACAATCCTTATGAAAGCTAGGCATAAAAGAAAAGCGCTATGTATGAAAGCTACAATGCCATGTGGTCTCATATTGCTGGTCCGGTCGCTATTAACTATTGTAACTTAATAGTAGAAATGAGCAAAATATCCGTCAAACCGTCAATTCAGTCCAAACCAATCTAAATCGAAAGATTTGGTTCGGTTTTTTTAGTAGTATGGTTTGGTCATGGTTAAAAAAAATTAGAAACCACATTATATGGTTTGATTTGTGGATTCATGTTCAGGTTATGGTTCCAAACCGATCCAAACCGTATAATATATATATATATATATATATATATAATATGTATAGTTATATATATTTTAATTATGATTCACCAAATAAATATGGGAGCCTACTTTCCTAATTTATTGATCCTATTATATCCACCAATATTTAGTTTTCCAATTCCTTTTCCTATATATAATTTCCTCTACTACCATTACCAAGACTAATTACCCTAACTTTCTCTATAAAAAAAACCTATCCCTAAACTATATAAACCTAATGTACTAACGTAGCATCTATCTCTTTGCACTTTTATTTGGTTAAACTATCTTAAAATGTTTAATAAGTGGTATTCGTAGTTGGTTCATTTTAGTGACTTACCGGTATTTCGTTTTATTTGTTTGAGGCAATTATTGGAATTTTACTCTTAAATTAGTTGGTTGATGTTAGTTTGTTTTAAGAATTTGAATGAAATTGATTTTAATATAAGTTTTTTTTTAATTTAACGTCGTAATTTTAAGTACTTCAAATATTTTTTTTGGAAATGATAGCTTAGTTCAAAGCAAACCGTAGTTAAAATCGAAACCGAACCGTAGTCTAATGGATTGGATTGGTTTGGTTCTAAGCGTTTTGTGGGTTGGTTTGATTTTCGAAATTTATAATCCGTAGGTATTGATTTTGGTTCTTGATTTACTATAAAATCGAACCAAACTGGACCATGCTCACCCCTACTTAATAGATTTCTACATTGGCTGCCTGCACGGGATAACGCTGCAAAAAGGATCCCCACAGAATCCCAACAAAAAATCAGGACCGGCTGGTAATTCCCGTTAAATTGTGTTCGCTGTCAGTTTCTTATAATGTAACTGAGTGGTTACAAAAGATCCTCTCTGGCAATTCATTAAACAAAAAATTCCTCTCCAGTACTTATTTCAGACGGTTGTTTTAACTATCTCAAAAATATTTGTCCCATGAAATTTATCGGTGAGAAGACACTTTTGTATTTTCATAAATTAAAAATTCAATAGTACTTACGATCAAAGAGAATCCATACCCCTTATTTTTGCGGGTACTAAGAGCAACTCCAATCCATGACTTTTCATCTCTTTATTTTAGAGACTCAAAAAACCGTATTTGATGCAAAATTTGAATATAGAGAATATTAATATTCACATACACTCCTACTACAAATCTCCATTCCAATCCTTATATTATTCAATAATAGCCCATAAAATTCATTTTTTACTACAAGTAGTATGGTTTTTCATGCGAGGGTCCTGTAATGCAAGGTGCATTACGAGGTTGTAGTGTGGCACTCAAACCTTCTATTTTGGATTCGAATTTCATTTCGATAAAAGACGGCTCAAATCGACAGAATCTAAGAAGAAATCAGGACCATTAATAGAAAGATGAATGATTCGGATGCTGCACTAGCTCACTACAGGTCCCCTGTTTCCTCTAAGATAAACGGCTGGGTCATGCAGAGGCACGGGTCAGCGCACAAAAAAAAAATTATTTATTCAAGCCTCGAAGCCCTAACGCCAAATTAACGGCCTGTTTGGAAATCGGCGAAAAGAAAGGGAAAAAGTGGGAATAATGGAAGAAACCCTACGACAAGTGTGAAGAAATTTTATCGATTTTATTCCATTCCATTTTGTTATCAAACCCGAACACCAAACAAGTGACAACTTTCCCTCGCGTTCTCCAAACACGCCTAACCAAATTAGAGTCGGAACACGGTGGTGGGTTTTCGAACTTCCATCACCACCGCAGCCGCCTCCGCTCTCATCCGAACTCGTCTTCTTCGTCCCTGCAATTCTTCGAGGAGTTACATTCACCTGGTATCATTCTTGCAGTTAGGTTTCTCGACATATTTGTGGCGCCTGATTATTTAATTTCATAAATTTTCCATTGACTTGTGGTTTTTTTTTTTTTTTCTGTGGGTTTAGTTTACAGTGTCATGTGGCTCAATGTTGTATGGTTTAGTTTACAGTGTCATGTGGCTCAATGTTGTATCCAGTTGAAGCTATGGCAGGTGCTAATACAGTTGCAATTCCCATGGCGGACTCTCAAGCCTCTGGTTCTGGTAGTAGTGCTTCTTTCTCTCTCATGGCGTAAACATAGTTGTCGCACTTTTTTCTTTATTTCTCTCTTTATGAGGATGTATGTCTAAAAAGTTCCCCAAGTTATGATTTTGAAATGATAAGGTAGCTGATGAAGTTGATTCAGAAGTTCCATTATGCTGAGATGGGTTGTTTCAATCTATTGCCTAATATTACTACTACTACTACTACAATAAGGTGACGCTGTACCTCAGTTTGAGGTTGGCTCACACTACTTATTCCTAAACTCAGGGCGGCTCTAGAATTTTAGTTGAGCAAAGACGAAAACGTGAAGAAATTTTTTGTATACAAAACTCTTGTAAGTAAATGTATTTTGCTTGTTTGAAAATTTATTGGGCCTAATTTATTTTGTTATGTGAGCCATGTTATCTTCTTACTCACAGGGTTAAGTGAATTTTTATTTACTTTGTCTACGTAAGAATGATCAAGTGTCGATAATATTAAAGGAATACCCAATTATATGTTAAAAAAATTCAAAAGTTTAGTGCGTCAGTTGAACCCAGTTGGTTCGTGTGAGCCCCTCAGATGATAGTGGAACCGCCCTTCCCTAGCTGCCGAAAAACACTGCCAAGAAGAAAAAAAAACTGCCATCTTTGACTTATTGTCCCCTCTTGTCTCCCAGATTTCATTCAAGATTAATCTCAATTCAAGATCTTCCTCTTTCCATCTTTTGCATAACATAATTTACACACGTGTGTCCGGTGTTTATATGTGCATACTAATAGATGTATCTATAGATGGATACATAGTTTTGTAGGTGTAAGAAAATATGTTTGCATGTTTCAGAATGTGTTGTGTGCATGTTTAAGTATGTGTTAGGCTTTAGTTAACTATGTGCTAGCAATGGCATCGCTTATTTGGTTAATTGGGAAAAGACATGGTTGTAGGTTGAGATGGTCTTTGAAGTTGTAACTTTTATTGACGGTTTCATATTCAGTTCTCTCGTGCAGTGGGTGCTTTCCTATTTTATTTCTCGCCATTCCTCTGTTCCGCTCTAGGATATCTCTGATGTTAATGGTCACCTGATTCAGGTAGGAAACAAGCACTGATATCATTGTCCGACAAGAAGGATTTGGCTTTCCTTGGTAATGGGCTTCAAGAATTGGGGTGAGTTTTCAAAACACTTCATGGGATTTTCTTATTGCTCGTTAGAAAGGTCATTCTGAAATGCACAAATTTATGCACCACACATGCAGTTGTGTTCCATGACATTTCTTTTGACCATTTAGGTACACAATTGTTTCAACCGGAGGGACAGCATCTGCCTTGGAGACTGCTGGTGTCTCTGTCACCAAGGTGGAACAGCTTACTGGTTTTCCAGAAATGGTAAGCTGGTTTTTGTTTAATTTCTTTTATCCTGTGTTTAGTTGTTTGTTAGGTTGGCAAATGGAGTGGGTGTAATGTTCTATTATTTTTGTAATTTTCCTTCGAATGATATAGGCCTCAAAATTTTTGGCTTGTTAGAAAGGATCATTTTGTTTCTTCAATTATTCATATTCCATAGTCCTATTGAATGCATATAAAGCTTTTTCAAAAGCATGTTCAACTTCTTAAAATTGACTGCTATGACAAGGTTGTTCTAAGCATTCTTTATATAGGGTTTCTTGTTGTTCCCTTGATCATCATTTTTCTCTTTTTCATTACAGCTTGATGGTCGTGTAAAAACATTGCATCCTAACATACATGGAGGTATTCTTGCTCGAAGAGACCAAAAGCAGCACATGGAAGCTTTGATCAAGCATGGAATTGGTGAGCTCTATTACTTATAAGTTATACATCATCAGCAAGGCATCATAAATATGAATTTTTTACCCTTCCGATCTGAACAATGTCTTTTGGTCATTTGACCATTTAGTTTGCTAGGTAGTGTAGCTAGTTAACTTTGTTTAACGTTTTGTATGATTTCAATTCTCAAAGAGTACATCACCTCTGTTTTATTGTCTTTCTGGTAAACCCCCAACTCCCTGCTAGATCGGACATATAAATAGGTTGTCAAAACGGGATACATGCATTTTACCGTTTATGTCAGTGCATATATCGTATCGGGATACGTATCGCATATCGTAAGATAAGTTAATGCATAAATTAATAAGCCAAAAATAGGTATATGGTATTCTATACCAATGTATTGCATGACAAGAAAATAAGATACAAATTTCAAGACCTAATCCATATACCACGGTCTAGTGAGAAATATTTGGCAGTTCCAAAGTTCAACCATACACGCCTGACTTGCATCTCTTGTAACATTTTTAACACATGCTAGTGAGAAAAGTTAAATTGATAAAGAAACCAAAACATCAAGTGTATGTTGAACTGTTGAAGATCAACTTAAACTCTTAGGTTTCAACGTTAATGTCGGATATTTAAGCATTCAATTGATTTGCCCATTATTTCATCTATGTCTTAGTTAGGATCAGCTGAATAACTAACACATTATAAGTTAACGAAATAATGAGTGACATACTGGGTGGGCAACTTTCAATAACGAGTGAAGGGTGGAGTGGAACTGATTCCGTTCTACCAAAAAAAATGAAAGGTGGAGTGGAAGTCCTCTGGATGTAAGTTAGACACTGATTGTTTAACTGTATCATTCCTCATATGGGTCATCTGGATATCCTTTGAATTTCATATTGCGGTAGCACTAAGAGCTTTCAACCAAATCCATGTGCAGTAGGATGTACATCCTATCTGGTGCTATACCAAGTTCACGGAACAAATGTGGCCAAAGTTTGCTGTTATTAACTTTATTTTGATAACTTTGCTATTTCTAAGGTAGTACCACTACAGGTACCTTTGATGTAGTGGTGGTGAACTTGTATCCCTTCTATGACAAAGTTTCCTCTGCTAGTGGAATAGCATTTGAGGATGGAATTGAGAACATTGATATCGGTGGTCCTGCCATGATTACAGCTGCTGCAAAGGTTATTCATCTTGATCAAATGTTACAGTTGATGTTCGAGTCGAGGAACATACTATTGGTTGTTCATGATTCTACAGTTGTTTCTGTACACCTAACGTGCATTACACTCACACATTTCTTATCATCTATAACTGTTTCATTAAACTGAACCCTGATATCTTAAGTCCTTGGACATTACACCAGATAGATCTCGCCCAACATCGGTCATGTTAGCAAGCTTATGTTGTCCACTCTAATATTAAGCATGTAGAGAAGCTAGTTCAATTTATTTTTGAGTAAATTACATTAAGCCCCCCTCAACTAACCTGCATTTTCACTTAACCCCCTCAAACTACAAAATCCGACATTGTGCACCCTCTAACTATCCAAAGTTGACACTTAACACCCTTTTGTTAGGTCTCCGTAGGAAAAATGCACCGACGGCCATCTTCGGCCACCGGACGGCCGATCCGAGCTGTCCAAAAATTTTTTAAAAAAAAACCGAGTGGGCTCCCGCGGGAATCAATGGCATCCGACGTGCGTAGATACTCGATCCAAACACCCCATTTAATTCTTAGCGTGTTTGGATCGAGCACCTACGTAAGTCGGATGCCGTTGATTCCCGCGTAAGCCCACTTGGTTTTTTTTTTTAATTTTTGGACGGCTTGGATCGGCCGTCCGGTGGCCGGAGACGGCCGTCGGTGCATTTTTCCTATGGAGACTTAACAAAAGGGTGTTAAGTGTCAACTTTGGATAGTAAGAGGATGCACAATGACGGATTTTGTAGTTTGAGGGGGTTAAGTGAAAATGCAGGTTAGTTGAGGGGGGCTTAGTATAATTTACTCTTTATTTTTTGAATTGTGCAAGCAATGCATGAATGAATCCTATGGTGTGTCAGTGTAAGCACCCTGTACAATCGTTTTCACATGAAATATACGACACGCCGAGTAAACACACATATGAGTGTTAAGTTTTATATGAAATGTATTGGTAACTATACTCTTTTCTTGATTAGTAAACTTTTTTAAAGATAAAAAGTGTACTAGCAATTAAGGGAATATCTCCTGTGTACTGTACTTGTAGAGCTTTAAATGTGCAAGGTAACAATAGTTAAAGATTAACAAACTCATAACGTGATGACTTGAACACCACTAGATCGTACACAGTACTTGCATTCTATCACCAAAAATCAAACAAACCATGTCTTTTATGTGGGAATTTGTCCCTCAAGCTTGACATCATAGGTGTCTTTCATAATTCAATACCTGAATTCCTACAATCAAGCCTGACATCGTATTAACTTTATAATTGTATCTCAAATCATTATTCGGTAACTTATAATATGTGTCATCTATGTTTTAGTTATTTCATGCGTGTCACCAATAGTCTAATCCCAAAAGTACAGAAGTAATAGAGTAGTAAACCAGACTCAGAACTTGGGAAGAGTGTCCGACTCCTGTTGGAGTTGCAACTTTTTAGATGTGTCAGGTGCTTCTCAGTTAAACACCATGAGAAACATAATCCTGTTGCGGTACTTGTATATTAGTATATGTTATTGTTTTCTCTGTTACGGCCATACGTATGGTCAATGTGCCTCTCTCTCCAACTAAGTAACCAACCTCTGGCTGTTGAACAGAATCACAATGATGTTTTGGTTGTGGTTGATTCAAAGACTATCCTGAACTCCTAGGGTTTCTTCAACGCAATCAAGATGACCAGCAGTTTCGAAGGAAGCTTGCTGCAAAGGCTTTTCAACATGTTGCTTATGATTCTGCAGTTTCAGAGCGGCTGCGGAAGCAGACTGTTGGAGGTACTCACTTCAACTCTGTTTTAGCTTCACACTGCAACTATTGAATGAGAAACTTGCATGTTGATGACATGATGCCAGTTATCAGTTGGAGTTCTATGTCATTCAAATAAAAAAAAATTCCTGTGGTTTCCTAATGCTTTAATCCTTGAATTGCTGTTGTTTGTTCTCTATGTTGGAAGACGATTTCCCTTCCAGCTTAACGGTGCCTCTCTCGCTCAAATGTTCCCTGCGTTATGGTGAAAATCCTCATCAAAAGGCAGCATTTTATGTTGATAAAAGTCTATCTGAGGTTAATGGCAGTGGGATTGCAACTGCTGTTCAACACCATGGGAAGGTGCGTGAGCAATACCAATAGAATTTATCATCTAAAGATTTCCAGGCCACCCATCTACATTGTCAATAAATTTTATGGCCAATGATATGTTTGTTTGAGGTTCCAACAGAGGATATAATCTGCAAGATTCTTGTTAAGTGGTTGGGTGTGTTAAGGTCTGAACTCCATTTCTCGATTGTGGGTAAGCCGTAAGCATACCTTCAACTTTGTTTCAAACAGGATCGTGTAGTTGCTGTTATTAATCTGTACGTGTGCCCTGTTTATTAGTATAATGCTGGTTAAAATGTGTCTCTCCTAGCTTCTTTTATTAATGCTGGACCTACTATGGTGGTTTGTTTCTTTTGAACAGAATGGAAAATGGATTTTGATATACATATACATATACATTTGAGTAAACGTAATTTAGTTTACTATTTAAATTAAATATATATATTTCTTATGAGGGATCCCCTACTTAGCTTAAGTGTGGACCTCATAGATCCCGATCGAATTTCTATGATCCGAGCCGCTCAATGTGATCAGAACATGATTTTAAGGGTCTCCGTGAGAAATCGTAAAAAAAAAGGGTCGCGAAGAGCTTCATCCGAACAGTTTTTTATTGAACGGTTTAAAAAAAACTGCTCAAATCAAGCCCTTCCTGGTCATTGTTTTTGCCGATTTCTCGCGAGTACCCTTAAAATCACGTTCTGATGACATTCAGCTGCTCAGATCATCGAAATTCGATTGGGGAATGGGAGAATTAGGGGGGTCCGCACTTAAGGAGCCTATTTAAGGTCCTCACAGGAAGCTCACTGTGTGTGTATATACATATAATATATATATATATATATATATTTTATCGGTTAACTATACTCTGAAATATTGTTACGAAGTTTTCTTTTCTATACGACCAATTCAGCAGCTGCTACGAAAGTATATCTATCCCTGACTTTTAAGTTGTAACTAAATGTCAAGTTTGCGAACCATATGCATTATGTGATTGTCCCATCACCTTCGCTTTAGGCTCTGCCTATGGCCTATGCTCATTTGTCAGATTTACCGCTGCTATCATGAGGGGCAAAGTTTCAATATTCTTGTAAACTGTAATTGCTCAGAGGCATTACTCCCTACTTCATAATAATGTTAGTTGTAAAAGAAAATAAAGGATCAGCTCTTTTGTTGTTTGCTCCTCAGTAGTTGTCCTAGTACCTGCAACTCTCCATGTATGGAATTTCTTCGGTGTTGGATTAAAGAGGATCACTCACATTTTCCTATTCTTGGTGCAGGAGATGTCATACAATAACTATTTAGATGCTGATGCAGCTTGGAATTGTGTGTGCGAGTTTAATAAACCTACTTGTGTAATTGTAAAACACACAAATCCCTGTGGTGTAGCTTCACGTGATGATATCATTGAAGCCTACAAATTATCTGTAAAAGCAGACCCAGTCAGTGCATTTGGTGGGATTGTTGCCTTCAACATTGAAGTTGATGAGGTAAACTGGTTATGTTTTTCATTGATTTATATTTGTATTTTGTTCTTATTTGTCGAGCTACATCCAAAGGTCGATCTTCACAAGTATGCTAAGCTGGAAATCACTTTGCATCTCATCCAGTTTAAACAACTACCGTCTTCGACGAAAAAGCATGAGCCTAGCATTATTTTCTGTGGAACTTCTTGTTTCATCATTGACCTGGAGAAGCTTTTTTCCCTATGCCTTGTATGATACAATAAGTGGTGGACTTTGATTTCTTAAAGAAGCCGACACAAGAAGAAGTTTACTCTTTTATCATGGATTCCTTTTCTCGAAAAGAAAATAATTTCCCTTTTGTGATATTTGAAGGATCTTGCAAAGGAAATACACGAGTTTAGAAGTCCGACAGACGGTGTAACACGGATGTTCTATGAGATTGTGGTTGCACCCAAGTATTCGAAAAAGGGTCTTGAGATCCTCCACGGAAAGTCGAAAACTTTGAGAATCCTTGAGGCAAGCAAGAATAAGAAGGGAAAGCTTTCTCTGAGACAAGTTGGTGGAGGTTGGCTAGCTCAGGATTCAGATGATTTAACACCAGAAGATATTGAATTTAATTTAGTTTCTGAGAAGACTCCGCAAGAGAATGAGCTTTCTGACGCGATGTTTGCATGGCTATGAGTGAAGCACGTCAAGAGCAACGCCATTGTAATTGCTAAGGTTAGCACTTCTCTTGACTCTGCATTATAGACCACTGTTTCATGTGGAATTTGAGGCCCAAGAGCATTTTACAGTAGCCATAACTGTGCAGGGAAACTGTATGTTGGGTATGGGAAGTGGACAACCGAATCGCTTAGAGAGTTTGAGGATTGCTTTGAGGAAAGCAGGAGACGAAGTCAAGGGAGCAGCTTTGGCTAGTGATGCATTCTTCCCATTTGGTATTTATTACTAGTTCATGTCTTAAAGTGGCCATAGTTCTATGTACTGGTATGTGCTAATAGAATCACATAATGGTCTCCTTCCATATCTAATTTAGAATTTGTTTGCCCGTCACCCTGGAAAGATGCAGTAGAAGAAGCATGTGAAAGCGGGATTGGTGTTATAGCAGAGCCTGGAGGAAGCATTAGAGACGGAGATGCAATAGATTGTTGTAATAAGTATGGGGTTTCACTTCTTTTCACTAATGTGAGGCACTTTAGGCATTGAAGCTAAATTACGTTCGAAAGAGGTGCTTTTGGCCATTTTGGTTCGTCTTGTGCTGCTATGTTGGCATCGCGCTTCAAAGATTGCGGTAACTCGTAAGTAGATGATGTGTCAGCAAAAAATCACTAGTTCATCATAGGTTACGTAGCAGGATCGCATTTTTGTGTCTGATAGAGAAACCAATTTTAGTCTTCTCAAGAGAGCTTCTAAAATTTTGACAGAGTTCTGTCCACAAGTGATTTCCAAATCGCAAAACCTAGATTTTGCCAATTGGCTATTGTCGGAGTAATTGTTTTGAGTAGCTAAGCTAGGTCGCATATTATATACCTCTGGTGCCACTCTTCGCTCTCTCACTTCAATTTCCAGTAACACTCCCGCATTCACATGTTGGGATTCCACCCAAGTGGTGTGATGTGCGCAAAGCAGAGGATTGCTTCCCACCTATTTCCTTTTAGGGTTTCCCTTGTCAATTTCCAGGATCACTCCCCACCTATTTTTCTATTCTCATTTTGGGTTACCATTTATTGGGACAGATGAGAAGACCTACTCCTGTACTTGTACCACAATTCCTAAACTCCCCCTGTACGTTATATTTACTAGAGGTCAGAGCACACACGATGAGTGTGCAAATCAAATCTTGTGTATTTAGCAAGTCGTATTATGCACAATAGCTGCCCACTTATTATTTGATCCAATTTAACAAAAAATTGACTTGCACATACATCGCATGTGCTAGGCCTAATTAGTCTATATATTTGTTTATGAGCATAAACAATAAACTGATATGAAGGGAAAGGGGAAAAAGAGCTATATCTATTGCCGGGGGGGGGGGGGGGGGGGGGGGGGGGGGGGGGGGGGGGTTGGGGTTTGTTGCGTGTGTTAATTGTTCGTTTTAGGTATTTTGGGGTTTGTTGCGTGTGTTAATTGTTCGTTTTAGGTATTTTGGGGTTTGTTGCGTGTGTTAATTGTTCGTTTTAGGTATTCAAAACTCTTGTGCTATAACGCCCCGATTTTTTGAGGAATTTCGGAAGCATTAAAATATTAAATAATATTCTTTTTATTACAAACCATGGAACAGTATCTCCGTATTACAGCAAAAGGTTAAAATTAATATGTTCTACCCCACATGTATGGAGGCCTTAGGGTGACATGAGGTCACAGAGCAACGACTCAGAGCGACTCTAGTTTTGATACGGATTCTAAGCAAAATCTTGCTCAGTTTCTGCCCCAAGTGTCTCTCCTAAATAGTATGGATCCGGCTCGCAAGGCTGCTCTCCTATGTCGTCATTACTTGCAGCTTCTGGCAAATTGATCGCCGAAGCAACCGATTTACCAAGATACGAACGTATCCGTGAGTGATAAATCACCCAGTAGATACCTTAAACCCATTAACCCATAACATACAAGCAATAATATAATAATAAGCAAAAGAATAAAATTACAGCAATCATGAGCATATTATGAATTATCTTGTCTTTAAGTGATTTCTAGATTTCTCTACCATGAGAAATAATCCTCCCAAACAACCTCTGAACTATGGCGACTCTGCCGATTTATCCTCCCCTTGCTTGCCCAGCTTGGGGTCCCAGACGAATAAGATCAAACTACATGTCGGGTCGAACTAGGCTGTACCATCACCGGGAGCGAATGATAACCAACCAACCGCGAGAAATGATCTCATACTTCGGTTTCATCCAATAAATTCACCCCCGGAAAATCCGGAAGATAAATCCAACAGTGCCATGTTCAGGGTTCGCAAGATAATGATCCACCGGTCTTAAACCACAAGTGCTGATACCGACAACCATTCTTTGAGGAAATCCATGGTCCTGAGCCACTCTGGTTATCTCCTAACCGTAACGTCACAACAGTGACCATAACAATAATTCCACTTTCCTTAAGGATTTAACGTCTAATCATTTTATTCCATCGTACAAATACCACCCGGGATACCTATTGTCCAATTTCTACGTTCAAGTAGCAACAATAAGGCAATAACAACTTATTGAAATTCATGAGATTCGTTTCCACAATTTTTATTATCTTTAATGACAAATTAGTAATTTTTACAATTTTATAAAATAGCCCACATATTACTAAATAGTTTAAAATAAATAAATATATTTATTATATATATATATAATTTTCACAAGGATAGTTATTACTTCTTGTAATATTAAGTTAATATTATAAATACCTTTTCTACTTTAATTTCCTTTCTAAAATTACTAAATAAAATTATTATTAATTCAAAAATCTTTTTTTTTCCAAGATATTATATGTAATTTATCAAATAGTAAGGGAAATTTGAGCACACATATAATTTAAACTTTTTTTTACAAAAATATTACCAATTATTCACTTAATCTAACAGATAAATTAATTTGATATAACTGTTACGTTTTATACTAAACTAATATTATACAGTTATAAAATAATATCAAGTCAGTATTTTTTAATAATAATAATATCATCAATATTTTAAAATAAATATATCAAAAGGGTCATCTTATATATAAATAATATCAAATAGATAGTCTGGCGCATAAATACTATCAAATGGTGAATTCTGCAGAAAACAGACAGCAAGCTGTTTTTTTTTATTCCGGCTCATTTTCAGCCCTATTAACACGTAAAAACTACTCTATTATGCTTATAAAGAGTGGGAGAAGAGGTACATACGTTCGGTTTTGATCAAAACAAGTTTTAAACGAGTTTTTGAGTTTTTCGGTTCGCCAGAGAAGATGATCGGAGTACGGCTGTCCGGGATTTGTTTAGGGCCGATGATGGATGTTTTGGGAAGCTTGAGGTGTGTATGGAAGTTTGGGAAGGTTAATTCGGGTTAAGAGGTGGTATAAGTCACAAACCCATTTTCCTCTCCCTATGGTTTTTCTTCCTAATCCCCCCTGGGAGGAGCTTAAGCTTTTTGTTTTTCTCTCTCTCCTACCTATCTATTGGTTTCTTAACTGGGCAGGGGTTTGAGAGAGGTGAGGAGTTGTGGTTTTGGAGGTGGGGGAGGGTAGTATTTATAGCGAAATTGGAGAGGAAAGAAAAGGAGAGGAGAGGAGAGGAGAGAGAGGTTACGGGAGAAGGGGAGGAGGAGTTATTTGGTGGAGGTATTGGGAGGAAAAATATTCTAGTGTGGATGGGTGTAGGAATTGGTACGGGTATACGCAGAAACAAGTCTCATGGTGATCGATCGTTCGGTTTTTTATTTCGAAAAATTCTAATAATTTAACCGTAACGTCACAAAATTATTTCGACACTAACCACGGTCATCTTAGTAAAAAAGTAATCTCGATTATCAGAGAAAATATTTTTGTAAATTTTGAAAACACGATTTTGATTTTAAGCGGTCCTTAACTAATAAATCAGAATTTAATTAATTAAAACAAGAATTTAAAGAAAAGCTAATATTACGGAAGTTTTATTTTATTAAAAATTTCGGAATATTACATGCGCACTATCTCTAATAAAATCTCTCTATTCCTCTTCACTTATTACTCTAAAAATCTTCTCAAAATCCAAAACGAACAGGGTCTAAAACACCGAATGTAGCACTGTGTCATTTGTCTTACGCACCATGTTCAAAATTGAAAGGAATCACACAGAACAATGGGGTACCATAGAATTGCAATCAAAAGACTCCATTTTCATATAAGTAGTTATAAGTGCCTGTAAGTACTGTCAACACATGCTTACAGGGTCCTAAAATACTACTGTATACAGTATCAGGGATGGAGCTAGGAAGGGGTTAGTAGGGGCGGTCGCCCCTGCAAAAAGAAAAAGAAACTTTACTTATTATATGTAAAATAAAAAATTTCTATGAAAAACAGTACACATAACTTACATCTACTTTTGTGATTAATTATGTTATATGCTTAAATTTTAATCATGTTATGTCGTACCCGTGCTTCTTTCGTGCTCGTGTTGTGCATGTGTCGTGGCGTGGCACTCTTAAACGTGTCGTGCCTATCCAGGATGTCTGCTGCGGCGACGAGTCGCCAACATTGCCAACGCAACCTACAACAGCTTCTTCGTCACCAAACAGCCCAGCTGCCAAGCTAAATGCGAAAACCTAAGCATCCCTTACCCGTTCGGCATAGGGGCCGCCTGCTCTTTTGATTCGTAGTTTGAAATCAACTGCAGCGCTTCGAAGCCCTTCTTGGCCGGCCTCGAGGTCCTCTCCATCTCACCAACCTAGGTCCGGATCCGAAACGTTGTCATTTCTAGGTGCTACGACCAGGCCGGGGTCACAACCAATATTGTCTATGTGGCCTCAACCGCGTTGCCGTCGACTGGGCCATACACGTTTTCGGACATGGTGAATAAGCTCACAGTCGTCGGCTGTGATGACTCTGCCGAATTCTGGGGGTATAACCAAGCTGGGACCCTCACTACTTCATGTGGGTCCATGTGCTCCAACAGTACTGCGGAAATGATTGATGAATTTGATGGAAATTGTATCGGCATTGGCTGTTGTGACGAGCCATGCCATTCACCCTTCTCTTTTCTCTCTTTCTCTCTAACCTTTTTGAGGATTTGAGAGATATCAAAAGACTCCATTTTCATATAAGTAGCTATAAGTGCTTGTAAGTACTGTCAATACATGCTTACAGGGACAGTCCTAAAATACTACTATATACAGTATCAGGTATGGAGTTAGGAAGCGGTCAGTAGGGGCGGTCGCCCCTGCAAAAAGAAAAAAAAAACTTTACTTATTATATGTAAAATAAAAAATTTCTATGAAAACAGTACACATACCTTACATCTACTTTTGTGATTAATTATTTTATATGTTTAAATTTTTAATCATATTATGTTGTACCCGTGCTTTTTCCGTGCTCGTGCCGTGCATGTGTCGTGGCACTCTTAAACGTGTCGTGCCTATCCGAGATGTGTGCTTCGGCAACGAGTCACCAACATTGCCAACACAACCTACAACAGCTTCTTCGTCACCAAACAGCCCAGCTGCCAAGCTAAATGCCGAAACCTAAGCATCCCTTACCCGTTTGGCATAGGGGCCGCCTGCTCCTTCGATTTGTACTTTGAAATCAACTGTAGCGCTTCAAAGCCCTTCTTGGCCTGCTTCGAGGTCCTTTCCATCTCACCAACCCAGGTCCAGATTCGAAACGTTGTCATTTCTAGGTGCTACGACCAAGCCGAGGTCACAACCAATATTGTCTATGTGGCCTCGACCGCGTTGCCGTCGACCGGGCCATACACGTTTTCGGACACGGTGAATAAGCTCACAGTCGTCGGCTATGATGACTCTGTCGAATTCTGGGGGTATAACCAAGCTGGGACCCTCACTACTTCATGTAGGTCCATGTGCTCCAATAGTACTGCGGAAATGATTGATGAATTTGATGGAAATTGTATTGGCATTGGCTGCTGCCAAATTGATGTTCCAAAGGGGCTAAAGGTAGGGGTGTCAAACGTGTCTGTTGTGACGTGCCGTGCCATTCAACTTCCGTGCCAACCGTGCTTCGTGCCATGCTGTGTCCGTTTACTTCATCGTGCCATGGCGTGCCGCGCCATGCCGTGCTTTAACCGTGCCTCGCTTGCTGGGCCATTTTACTTTATCGTGTCATGTCGGGCTGTGCCTTTTTTAAACCGATTGTTGATGGCCCAAAATTGTGTAAAATTGGACGTTCCATCCCTTCGAAGAGAAGTTGCACCGTTTTCTCCTTTTTCTGGTCTTGTTCTTAAGATCATAACCACCTGATCGAAAAGTCATTCTCTTCTCTCTTGTTCTTATGGTTGTTACAGGTTTGGTTATACAACAAATGTGGCTATGCATTTATGGGAGAGAAGGACAACTTTCATTTCTGCAGTGATCTATCAAATATTTCGGATCCCAATTTCATGAACCAAGTACCCATAGTATTGATTTTGCAATTGGAAGCCAGAGTTGTGTTGAAGCCCAAAACTCAAGTGCTTATTTGTGCTTGCCGAATAATAGTTTGGGTACTGATAATACAGACAATGGCTCTGGAGAATATCTTTGCACTTGCGAAAATGGTTACGAGGGCAATTCTTATCTTAGTCCTGGATGCACAGGTCTGGCTATGCTGTTTTTGTTTTTCCAACTCATAATGTTATGTGGTAAAATCATACATAAAAAAAAGAAGACCGGGAGATTTTTTCAAGAAAGCAAGCATGCATCTCTGATCTCGAATGTCGTGCTACTAGCTAGTAGTACTATTTCACATGCCTATGAAATAAATAAGGGAGAATTAAGGGATGTATAGCCCAAAATAGAATCGACATCCAGCTCATGCATTACTGGCCTTCAAGTCAAATATCAAGAAATAGGAAGTATCTTTCACGGACGAATATCAAGAAATAGAAGGTTTCGTTGTTAAAGAGAAAGCAGAAAATACATTTTCTATTTCTTACTGATCAATACTCCCGGTGGCCGGGATAAATTTCAACCTCAAGCATATCATTCTATTCTTTACTCAACAAATGAGTGCAAAAATGACTATCAAAATCCTTGCATTCTATAGTAAAAGAGAAAGCAGAAAACACATTTTTCTAGATTGATCGTCGATCATAATAGAACAAAAGTAGTTTAACAATCTATCAAAACTGAAAATCGACGTGTTTTCAATTATCAAAAATCATATAAGATTGACTGTGTATACATTGAGACTTTTTTTAATGAATTGAAGGAGATCAGACTTATTTTTTTAGAAATGACATTTCGAATATATATGTACTAGGAGCAGGAGGGTACGGAGGGACCCTGTAGGCATTCAAACTGCATTTCTCGTATGTCTATCAACCCAGAACAGAACCCATCTTGACTGGAAACTCCTAATAATGCCATCCTCTCTTTGGCATATTACTGGATCACCTCCGTTCTGCCCTTTCAAAACTTGATTTTATGGGGGTCTCATAGGAGTCCCAAAATATTGATTTGAACCGCTTGGTTAATAATGCCGTGAAAAAAAAATCTCAATAACAAAGCAGTTTCATACATAGGACATCGATAGAAACCAAACTTCTCATGTGTTTTTTTTAAGATGGCAAACGTGATTTTAGACATAATAAGATTCATTTGCATGTCTATCCAAATCCAATCAAGCTAATCTTTCTGCACTGGCATTGTTTTTGTCTCGTCTATAACATGAGCGTTTCGGATTAGTAACATTGAAACTCTATTCTGTTTTGTTGGGACCTAGAAAATTAAGTTTAGAAGAGTCTTGAAAGATGGGATACAGAGGTGATGATCACCTGTTCCCTTCTAAATGATGCCAATCAATGTCCTCTTCCTCAGCCCCACATAATTTAATTTCACCTTCATAAGTCCACACATTCAGGACCACTAGAGTATATTGCTACTCGGGTTTGTTCAGTTATCTTTCTTCTTCTTCTTTTTTGAATCCTCTCCTCGAGATGAACTGAAAATGTATAGACATTCGCGAAAAATGTCAAAAAGATAAACAAAAGAAGAAAATATATCTCAAAAAAAGAAAGAATGAATGAAATAAGCAGATAGCCCAAAATGGTGTTTTAGGCTTTTAGCATAGCAGCATAATTCTAATAAGACTATTCTTGTAAGACCAAGACCACATTCATTTTTAGGACTCCCAACATCCATTCATGCAACTTTATTAGAGCACCTCCAACCATACCTTCATATCTTCAAAATGAAGAATCTGCTCACTAGCTCCAACCGAGATTCATTTGGGTTCTTCAATTCGGGAGAACCAGACTAGGCTGCTCTGAGTCGAGTCACTGGAGCCGACACCTTCTAATAGTTTTCCAAGCAGTTCTTACACTGAATTCCCCAGAAGAACACAAAGTCCACGCCGCTCTATCTTTCACAAAAGAGTTAAACATGAAGCTAACAGGGATTAGCTAGGCTTATTTTCTCCCGGGTAATTATTGCATTTCGATCGACTCGTTGGCCACCTCCTAGAGACTTGGGAAATAATAGAATCAACCTTAGCAAGAGTGGATTCCCCTGCCTTGTAGCGACGACTCTTCCACTTGGCACCGTCGGTTCACTCGAGTATTATGGCGGCGAACTCAACGGAGTTGCCAACTATTTCCTATTCTCCTCTTGATAATCGGATCACTCGAGTATGACTCAACCCCACTACTGATTGCCCAAAAATTAAAACTACCTGATAAGATCGATTTTCACATGAGCGGAGATGTGCATTGCATCCGAACTACCTGAGCAATTTTGATGTACTTAAATATATATATTAACAATAATTCTCAAACTGATTGGGCTAAATGAAAAGATATCATCATCTTATCTGTCTTAGCTAGATATCCCCAGCCCCGTCTCCAAAACTGTGTCACATACCTCAACACATTTTCAGCTATGAGATCGAACTTAGAATTCAAACATTATTCAGATTAGGTGACCACATTTCTTTGATAACAGGTGTTGGGATCAACTTACGCAAACCTCGATTAATCTCTAAAAGAACAATATCACGTTCACTAGCGCAGGCCATTTAGAGCCGGGGAAGGCAACGGGGTAATGGAGGACCAAATGACATGATTCTGTTGCTTGGCATCGAACTGCATGATATATAGCTCAATAATTAAGAAACTTACATTGGATTCAGAAAAGAAATATCTGATTCTGAAGGCATAAATAGGCAACAACCCCACGCCTCCCTCCAAATCTTGAGTACTTCATATGATACTATGATAATAGCTAGCAATTAAACCCTTCGGTTGGCTTTTAATAGTTGATGTATTCAAAATTATCTCCCATGTCTCTCTCAAACTACAAATTCATTCCTTTTAATTGGCTCTATGAAGAGTCATATTAGCCCTGCTTACTGTGGTTGGAATGATTATCGGGAGTATCCAGGCTAGCTTACGCATACTGTGATTGAATTCGTTCCCGGTCTAGTCGTCATCCATGCCAAGTCTAGAGGATTCACAAAAAATTACTTTCTTACGGCCTGGCCTTAAGAGTCGAACCCTGGACAATTGTTTGGGGAGAGAGACTCACCAATCACCTGGACTAACCCTCACGGTTATGGATGCTTATTTACCATCTGAAACACACACGATGTGTTGTGAATAATCGATCATATTACAGAGTAACAACAAACCTTACCTAGCTCCAGAGTTTTACATATTAACTAATCAAAAGCTCTTGGTTGCTTGGAAATACTTAGGCTTGCTTATTTGGAGTATGTTGTAGACTAAATTTAGCTGCCACACTTTGGCCAATAGATGTGTATCCAAAAATGAGATGCGTTTAATCCAATGGTTTTGATGTGAGATTGGGCCAAAATGGCACCAAACTGGTGTAAAATTACATTTTTTTACTTTTTAACACTGTAACAAACCATAAAATAATTTTCGCAAACTAAAAGCAAGAAAAACTTTCCCTTAAACGTTACATGTCTCCTTTTCTTAACAAATTAGTGCCCACACAATGGAACATACTCGTGCGTATTAACTGAAACTCCCAACAAATTTCTTGACTCCAATTCCCACACTGAAGAACCCCACTCCTCCAAACTACAAACTTTCAACAATATATAAATGTACATATCATAAGGTTGTGGGGAGAGAAAATCAGAGGAGATGGCGAACCCTAGTGCAACATTGTGGGTTATTTTTGTTAAGAAAATAGAGTCCCACACTTTAAAAAATTCACAATCCACACCCCACGATGACAAACCAGCAAAAAGGCTTCATGATGATAGGACCCAAAAAATGGCTACACGTGACAGACCTCAAATGCAACCGCACGTGAGGGGGATTTTAAGGAAATAGAGTCCAACATTGCTTGGGAGTGGAACGGATGATCACTTAATAACATTTGGAAACTTTCCACTCATTGCCAATTAATTTTGAGATGGATATAAAGTTTTCAGATAGTATCAAAGAGGGGCACATTCCATCCCATATTTTATAAATTCACAATCCACACCCCTAGGACCCAAAAAGTGGTCACATGTGACAGATTTCAAATGCGGCTGCACGTGAGAGAGGATGTTAAGGAAATAAAGTCTCATATTACTTGTCGGTCTAATGACCGAATATTGACCGAATTCCAACTGATTTTATCTCCAAGGTGTTCTTAGAACAATTGTGTTGGAATCACGTTTGCGTAAGGGGGAACTGGCTATGACAATGCAACTTCTAATGTGCTAGTGAGTTGCCAGTTATTTGAATCACATGGTTATTTGCATCTTATTATGTTCAGATTCCCACGTTTAACTTAAAGCAATTGATGTGCCAATATAACCATGGTACTAGACTTCCACTTTTAAGCTTTAGTATAATTGCATTTTGGCTAAAAAATTATGCACACAAGTAGTTTATGTTTTTATTCAAAAATTACACGTCCTTTTAGGATGGACTAATTTTTTGGAATGGAGGAAGTACAAAATTATGATTCTTCTATAACCTCGCGTCCTTTGTTTTCAAGCCCATTATTGCTTATTACAAACATATCTTTAAGGCTTAATTGCAAGAACACCTCCTAAACTATCACTTTTTGACAATTTCATCCCCTTAAATTTAAATTCGAGCAACTTCACCCCCCTAACTACCAAATTCAACCAACTTCACCCCCTCCCCCATTTTCCGTTAAAAAAATGGATGGACCGAAATAAAAAGACCAACGTACCCCAAGCTACTCAATCGCTACCCATAGTGCCAAGAAAGCTCTACCCGTAGCCAGAGATCAAAATCTATGCAATGTTGAAAATTTTGGACAGCTCTAAAAACTCTCTCTTCTACACCTCTACACCAGATACACCAGATAAAACATTCTTTCTCTCTCTCCTCTACAACATTTCTTGCCCATGACTGCCTCAACCATAGAAATCACACAAAATGAAAGCACAACCCAAAATCACGAAATTCCAGCAGTGGGGTTAGGGTTTTGAAGATTTTTGAATTTGAGAGATGGGGGTTTGGGTTTCAAAATTTATGTAGAGAGAGAAATGGGTTTGAGCTTAGCTTGTTGGGAGAGAGACAGAGAATTTCAGACTGATTTGAGAAAACCCAACTCGAATCCTCACAATCAATGCTTGGAACTTGTTTATTTGGAGGATTTTTGGATGGGAGAGCGAAGAGAGATCGTTTAGGGTTCTTATCAGGTGAGAAAGGAAAGAAGAAATAAGGGCTTTAGGTTTATATAGTGGGGTGGATCGTGGGCTTTTTTTTTTTTTCAGCGACTACGAGTAGAGCATTTTTTGGGCTACGAGTGGCTGTGTAAGGGCATTTTTGTACATTGATTTACTTTTCCATCCAATTTTGAAAATTTCCATCCAAATTCATAACAAAATTGGACGGATAATGAGGGAGGGGGTGAAGTTGCTCGAATTTGGTAGTTAGGGAGGGGTGAATTTGCTCGAATTTAAACTTAAGAGGGTGAAGTTACCAAAAAGTGATAGTTTAGGGGGTTCTTACAATTAGGCATATCTTTAAACACCATGTACCTAATCCATTTGTACCATCAATATGCTTTCATTGCAGTCTGTTATACCCCTATGAGGCAAGGATAAGATGTTACGTAGTTGCCTGGACTTCAAGCGAAACAAGGATAAGATAGTCCACTTTTACAACCCCTTTGGATGGAGTGATTTCAACAAAAAAAGAAAAGAAAGGATTTTGATTTCTAGCCAAATCACTCGTTTGGATTGACTATTTTGGTAAAAAATTGAAAGAAAAGTACAAAATAAAATGTTTTGATTGGCTTCTCCCCTTTCTCACCCAATCTCACAAAAAATGATGAGATTTTGTGAGAAATGACTCCCCTTTCTTATCTCACCATTTCTCACATCCAAAGGGGCTGTTATAGAATGAAAGGGTGTCATTTCGTCCAAAGCTGCAACAAAGGTAAAGGTATTCTTTTTTAACTTCACAAACACATTGATTGTTGACCACGAATTTTGGGATCAATGCCCTGGAATTTTTCTTCCACAAACACATTTACAATTACATAGAAAAGTTGCAACAAAAAAATTTGTCTTCTGTGAATGTAACACTACCTCCCCACAGTCCACAGCCATGCTCAAGCACTTGGGCAAGAGATGTTCCCGCTTGTGGGCAATGTGACTTTAATTTGCGCGCGGATGCTGACTGTAAGTACCATGAGCTTCTTAATCACTTGGAAGACATTGCTGAGGAATGTTAAACATTGCAATGGTTATAACCTGATTCACAAAAATAAAATTGTATTTTCTTGACGCTACTAAACAAATTATCTGTTCTCGAGTGCTCATAGAAACATTTGATTGTTGACCACGAACAAGAGGGGCGAGAGATTGTGAGAAAAGTTATGTGAGAGCAGTTCGATGTAGAACACCTTACAGACAATTCATCAATGTCAAACACCTAAATCATCCCACGAAACACGTAATGGTTAAATTCCAAATCAATGACTCAGGATAGAGCATTATAGTAACTAAGAACAATAAGTTCAGAATGATCGCTTCCACGCCCCAAATCCAAGTCTAGAGTCTTTTCTGTTTATTTTGCTTCAACAGAACCTCAACTAGTTCGACATACCACAACCTAAAATACACGACACCTGACCATCTTGAATAGCCAGGAACTTCATTTAACTAGTTTCCCAATTGTAAACATTTACTAGTAGTTTCCTCTTGGTTCAGGCACTATCTTCTCGACCATAGTACCTACATATCAAAGTAGAATCAACTGACTTTGAGGGCCATGGACCATGGCTTCATCCTTTAAGTAGTTAATTCTGCATTAATTTCATCAATAGAATTCACGCTAAATGAGAACTGCTAACAAGTTATAAGCTGTTACATTAATCTGAGTGTACTTTGGACCAAGTCTTCTCCATTAGGTCCTATCATCCCCAGTGTACATTCACAATCTTGTTTGTCTAATACTAGTTATTTGAGTCGTATAATGTATTCAAAAAGATGTAATTCCTTCAATTGAGTTGTACTTGGCCTTGAGCATCTGCTTTGTGAATCTTTCATGGACAACAACAACTGCTTTAGAAGCGGAGCTTATCTCCGCCCTATGAAGCACCGACACCTCTAGAGGTCGAAGAATCGCAGTGTCAAGACAGACACGGCGGGACACCTCGGAGATACGTACGCGACACGCCCATATTTTAATATTAAATTTTGAGGGGGGCACGGCGGGACACCGATGGGGACACGGAGGGGACACCGATGGGGACACGGCAGGGGCCAAACCGTAATTTTTTTTAAAATTTTGGGGACCAAACTGTAATTTTTGAAAAAATGGGGGGTCAAACTGTAATTTTTTTAAAATTTTTGGGGCCAAATTATAATTTTTAAAAAATTTCTGGGTGTTAAACTATAATTATTTATTTATATATATAAATAAATATACACGTGGCGTGTCCCCCGCCATGTCTGTGTTCCCATTTTTTTAGAATTCCCGTGTCCCGGTGTCGGTTTCGGTGTCCGTGTCCGTGCATCATAGTCTCCACCATTAAGCCATTGCAACAATATCAAAGAGTAAAATTCAAGCGCTTCAGAAGAAATATTGCATTTGTCCAATCAAAGTTCTTTTACTAATTCAAAGTAGGTTATTCATACGACAACGTAGTGTACCAAAAAGACCATATCGGTACATCAGTATATATTGAGACTATATCGGTATATCCCGTCAAAAGTGGCACTCTTTTGCCTTCTTTGAATTATAAAGACCATGAAAGAAAAAAACTTCCATCACCAGAACTCTAATACTCATCAGTCTTGACAGCGTCAAAAACTCAATTCATACTGTTAAGAAGTAACTACAGGCATATTCAGGAACCATGTTGATTGTTTTAAAATAACATCAATTAAGGTGATAAAAAGGGAAATCAAGTTCATCAAAGGTTTTTGTTTTTATTCATTACCTATAAGTTGTTGTCTAGTGACAGCACAAATAAGTTTACAAATAATGCCATCTTTGGATCTTGGAGTTGTCAAAGGGACAAAGGAAAGATTTGTGCAACAAATTCTAACCAATCTTGAAGATTGGGGCAGCTATAAATGACAGTGTAAGCCTTTACGAAGACTGAAAAGGATCTAAGATGGTTCAAAATTTTAATCACTTGATAGGTCATATGATAAGAAATTTCATACAAGTGAAAGCTCTAATTTCCATACCTCATATACGTATGTTCAACCTGTTTGATAGGTTCCCATAATAGCACCCCTCTGGATAGTGAAGGGATTACTAATACAACATTACAACGTCCACTAACACAACGCAAATCCTTGTTTTGTGCACAACAGATGATTGCATTCAAAAGCCCAAAATACGGTCATATTGAACATGTAATCCAATCCCATGACTAGGGGTGCGATTCTGATAAACTAAAATGATTAAAGCCCATGTTTTTTACGGATTTCTAGACAGGTCATTCTTCTCATATCCATAAACTAAAATAGCATTGCGCAGAAACACCTCAGACTATTGCCTGCCTATAGTCTATTTAGTTTAGCGAAAATGCGCCCTAATATGGGCAATCAAAGTAACAAGTACACATGTCTTCCGGTATCAATGGGGGATCTAAGCAATTATTTTTTCTCTAACATCTAATGGACCCATACGGGAAATTTTCTTCACCACAACCTACACAAATCACTAACCAAACAGATAAAATCATACAAATACTCTTGTGAGCCCGGCAGTAATTAAAAACCAAGTCCATTGGGCGAACAATACTAAAGTAGAAATAGTCTAAGCAGACAACAATCAAACACAACTAGCTCATTGGTATGAAAACCGGGGGCGAATTTGTTCACCCTCGCTAAAAAAGGATGAACAATACCCTCGCTTTGATTGGTGAAGAAGTGTAGGTCCCACAAGAAACTAACTTTAATGTCTCAATATTATCAAAATCTGTATGGATCCCGTCGCCCCCACACTTTTTTCACCGATCAGAATGAGGGTATTGTTCACAATCATCTAGGGTGGACAAATTCGCAAAAAACCCAAATCCCATAAATGAGAAACGAAGAGAAGGTTACCAAATATACAGAGCGCGTGCCTATGCATTTGTCGTGATGAATCAATCAATCGGAGTGGGGATCGTTATCGGAATCGGATGGATCGGAGGAGGAGGAAGAAGAAGAGGAGGAGGAGGAGAGGTGTGGGTCGGGAGGAGGGAAGCAGAAGAAGGCGGAGAGACGGAGGAGGAGGCGGCGGAACTGTTGGAAAGGGAAGCAGAAGAGGAGGCGGAGGACGTGATCGCTGCTCAGCCTCTCTGGGTTACAAGCTATGTATTGGCACACATTCGCCGATATATTTGCTACCTCGACCACCAGCGGGCTGTTGAACACCATCTCTCTCTCTCTCTCTCTCTCTCTCTCTCTCTCTCTCTCCCTCCCTCTCCCTCCCTACGTGTAGATCGTATTGTCCAAATCGAAACGACAAAGGTCTTCTCATGTAACAAGTGAATCATTATGCGATAAAGGAGTATTTCCTAATCTGAATTCTGATCCGGTGCCGGGTCAGTTGTGCGCAGCTCGATTTATATCGGTGCCAAGTTATAATTGGCAATTCCATCAAACAGTGATTTTAAAGTTTGGAATGTTTAACTTTTATAAGATTTAAAAGTGCGATCTCATTGAGGAGAAACATGCTCGCTTTTTATTGATAATCGGATGTCTAGACTAGCTTGTGCACATCTCAATTAATTTCGTTGCCCTAAAGTTAACGACTAGGCAACTCTTCCAATACCTCGAAGTTTGTAGTTTCCATGAAATTCGAACGTTCAATCATCAAAGTAATTCTCAATCATACATTATTTTTTTAGATAATTTCGAGTAAATTTTCTTTGTACTAATAGTATCTAGCATTCCTCTTTGGGCTATTTACTCTATATGTGTTGATGTGCTTATCATATGCTGTATGAAAAAAAAAAGTAAATTAGAGAAGTTTTCATCACGAGACGAAGTACATTTGTCCCAGGGAAAATAAGCGATAAATAATCGTGCAAATATATAGCTAAATCGATCAAGACTTAAAGATTGAGTTCACCCACGAGAACATATCTAAATACAAATTTGTTAGTTCCACACTCAAATACACAGCCATATGGGGGGAGTTCCGGACATGATTCATTAACATGATACGAATTTAGAGGATTTGGGTTGACTAATTTTTGACACAAACACAAGTATAACATGACCCGCCAACACAATAATTTAATAGGTCAAACACGGATTTGACTCGCGTAACTCGATAAGGACACCAATAACTGTTTAATTTTTCGTGCCAACACATTAACCCAAAATGACACAACATGACATGATTAGTTCTGATAAGACAAGACATGCATATTTTTATATAACCTAATACATAATTTTTTTCCCATTCTGGGATTTCGTGTTTGGGATTCTCTCCCTGTGCACGGCCTTTAATAAATTTTCTCTTAATTACCACTCTCATTCCTCTATCTATCGCTCTCCACTCATTACCCAAAATTCCGAAACCAAAATCCCAAAACAAACATGATCAATAGGCTGATTTATAATTTCTCTTTCATTATTTAGGTCTTTGAGTTTAAAATTTATATTCAGACTTATTCCATAGTTATTGGTTGCTTTTTATTATTTTAGCAAAAAATCATACAAAATTATTTAATTTTGAGACATCTATCTAGTTGTGGCGGCTTAAGGTCTTTTTTTAATGTGATGATTTGGTTGATTTTATCATTTTGTGATTTTGATGGTATTGAGAATTTCTACATTTTTATCATTGGATTAATCAAGTAGTTAATGCGCAATATTTACAAGTATATAATTTTGTGTACATATAAAATAATAAAAGGGTCTTAATAGTGTTAATTCGAACATGACACGAGTTTAAGCAGATTGGGTTAGTGTCAAGATATTTGACACAATTATTTTAACAAGTGTTTTGATACGAACCCGAAAAGACACGAAACCTGAAACGATACGACACAAATATGACTGAACACGACACGATGTTTACCCCTACACCCACACTCACATGAGTGGTGGGTCGCAGAAATGTTAGTAGAAATGAAATGTTGTGCATAATGTTCCAACCATCTCTTGAAGAAAAATAGCTGAGAGAATAAAACAAGAGTATTGATATTCACATCCCTTTTTTTATCCACATTTCCTTTTTAATTTTTAGTGTTGAAATACATACACTTTCAAGTTTTAATACTAAAAAATAAAAAAATGAGCGTAAATAACAATAAAAAAAGTATGAATATCAATTTCCCAAAAACAAATATCATTGAAAAAGTTGATTTGGGTTCAACCCATCAGAGAGGTTATTGGGCCCTAGTTTCACCACTCCCACCCCTCTGGCCCAATTGCAAGAGCCATTCGTCCCTCTGTGAAAACTGAAACCCCTCTGGCCCAAGTGCAAGTGCCATTCGTTCCTCTCTCTCTCTCTCTCACACACACACACACAGCGTTGATCAACCCGTCGATCGAACCCCCTCTCTCTGGCCAAACCCTCCGTCGTGAAACCCCTCAACGATCAAACCCTCACTCCACGAAACCCTCACAGCGACCTCTCTCTGTGTGTGTATGTGTGTCCATCTTTCTCTCGATCTCATCGTCAGTCTTCTTCCGGCGTTTGTTGCTGATTCCGCCGTGGTTACACAATCCGGTGGCATTTTTGCAGATTCCTGCATCCTTTGCAAATTCCGGCCATTTCCCGGCGAGCTTCAGGTAAACTCCAGTTCATTTTCTGGTAGATGGCTGTCGGGATAGGTGAGGTGTTAAGGATGGCTATAGTCATCCACCAAGTTTAGAACTTTTCCATTTTCCAACCAATTTTGCATCACCATTGGAGCACCAAGTTGTACAAATAAGTATAGCACTAGTTTTTCCAACCCCATTGGACATGCTCTAAGTGAGCACTCATCCGTTCTCTAACTAATACTACTAATTAGTACTCCCTCCGTCCCTTTTTTTAGGTCTAGTATTTCATTTTGGGCTGTCCCTTAATAAGTGTCCATTTTATAAAGATAGTGGGTAAAAGTTAATGTATTGTCTATTTTGCCCCTAAAAGTAGATTTCTTTTTAAAAAGTAAGGGAGTAAAAGTGTAATAATGATGGGTAAGTAGGGAAAGTGGAGGAAAAAATTGATGTGAAAGGTATAATGATGATGTCTTTTTAATAAGTTGGAATTACGAAGTAGGACATTTAAAAAGGGACGGAGGGAGTAACATGTACAAAATCATTATTATCACATAAAAATAGGTTATAAGTTAAACAAAAAAAATTTTGGCACAGCACAACCGTAGGCTCTGTTTGGAACTTGGGGATTGAAGGAGAAAGGGAGGGGAAAATAATGTTGAGGAATATTAGAGGGAAAGTGAAAAATTTATTGGAGAGAAAATTGAACTTGTTTTTTAAACTCTCTCTCCTCTTTCTCTGCGTACCAAACAATGGGAAGGAAGTTTTTAAAAAGAGTTTCTCTTCCTTTCCATTTGTTTCTCCAAGTTACAAACACACCCTTAACAATCATTTTCTGAAGTAATGGAGAGTGGAGATGCTCTATTCCGAAGGGTATATTTGCTATGCGTATTATGTTATGAACTAACTTCAGGCGAGGACATAATTTTTCAGAACGTCAGGGGTATTAATATCATCGACCTAAAACCTCGGGAGGAAAGTGTATTTCAGCATTAAGTTACGGAAAGTGTTCCAGCACCCAGTCGCAACTCTGCCAACAAGAGAGCAGCGCAACGTCCCCCCAATATCTCCGTCGCCATTCAACGTTTCCGGTAACGGCGCCGGTATTTGCAATTGAGGTCCACAAGTGCAATGCGTAATCCGCTCTAAAAAGATACCGTTTGTCCTCTGCTGTCCAACAACTCAATGGAAGCTCGAAGCTTTATTTCTGGGTTTTGCTCAAACCCCATAATCAACAACCCAATTCAAAACCCTAGCAAAGCATCTTTTCCCACAGTCCCCTCTTATTCAAATCAGGTGTCCTTCAAAACCATTTACTCTCTCTCTTGGAAACTTGATTCGCTTGAATACAAGCTTCAGTGTAGAAGTAGTTTACAAAAGGTAGAGGCTGTTTCTGGTGATACGGAGAGTCAGAAATCTGGGGATAGGAAGAAAAATTTGGCGGTTTTCGTCTCCGGTGGTGGTTCGAATTTCCGGTCCATTCACAAGGCTATTGTTGAAGGATCGGTAGAAGGAGAGATTGTTGTTTTGGTCACAAACAAACCTGGTATGTTTACAGACCTGATCCAGTTAATTGCAGTGTTTGGAACTGTTATATGATCCTTTTGTTGTTAGTGTTCTCTTTTTTCTTTTATTCAGTGTTTGTTGAATGAGTTCATTGTTATTATCCATTACCCAACTTGATTCTGTTGAAAAAAGTTCAACCTTTATACTTCCAGTAGTAAGCACATAACTGAGTATTGATCTTATCTCCCACTTAGCATCTAATTCTATCTTTCCACAATTTTTGGAATCATATTTTCTGATCGTTGGGCATCACAAACTGGTGGACTAGTAAATGCAGTTATATCTGTGTATGCATGCATTTATATTACTGGCATGTGTATGAAAACCGGCTATACTGGAAAATCTAAGTTGATGCACGTTTCATTCCCTCCATGCATTTTTTTTTTCTTTTGATCTTCTCCCTCCATGCTATTATGTTGGGATTGTTTTCCTTTGTTAATCACAGTCTCTTATCTCCTATGTTTCAAAGTTAATGACAGTTATCCTGCTCTAATGGTACACGCAGCTACTAGTCTAATGCTGTTTGACTCGCTTTACAAATGTTCTAATTCTCTGTTAGTTCTTCTTTTTGGGTTTACTCTGCATACTCTTCCACACATATGAAGTAGCAATGATATATTGCTATTTAGTATAAGGATTTTGGGATATTGTGGTGAAGTTTATGGGTTTGGAGATATAGTTGTAATGTTCATGTGAACACAGACACCTTTGCCCCAAGTGTTGGTGGAACATTGTGGTTGGCAGGAGATATTCGGTTACTGAAGCATAGTTAGTATGCTGAATCTGAACTTATTTAACTACAATGTTTTGGAAAAAAATTCAAACTGCACATGTAATGTTAATCATGTAACGTTGTCAGGTATTGTCTATGAGGGGGTGAATGCACCAAAATATGAAATGGACACAGATTTTGTGTCAGATATACGGGCGAAGGCAATTATCAGCATTGAGGTAGTTGGATTAGTGCAAAATGATGGTTCTTCATCAACGAAAGTAAAGCCTTCTGCGTATAAACCTGCAAATGTCAATGAGTCAAAAGTTCTAAATGAAGTGGTGTAGGATGATGTCTTAATAAGCTCTGGTACCATAGATTGGTTGATTATCTATTTGGTACTTATACCTCAAGTTTAAGGGGAATCAGTCAAGCCTGCTTGTAAAGATACTGTGTGCTGGAGTTTCTTTGCATGGCATGCATGTAACTTTTGGAATTCAGAATTTTAAGTCCCGTGATATGTGTCAAGATTCAATTCACTCTTCTCACCTGACTATGGGTTGTCTTTGATGACATTCCTGGCCTAAGCTTGGAGGCTATTAACCAACTTTTAGAATTGTGGCCTCAGCTATGTCCTAGTTGTCCTTGACTCCATGGATCCCACAATGCAGTTTGTTCTCAATCCGTTGATACTAACTATATTTGGATAAGGAGCACTCTAATGAGTGTAACTTCCTTAAGCTTGAGGTGCTTCTCTTGGATCATCCCTTGGCCTTGTAAGCTTGAGGTGCCGCCGCCCTCTCTTGTTTTTAGCCCTCAGTAGACGCAGCTCTTCAAGTACTCTAGTATGCATGTCTTATCACCTATACATCATAGAACATGTTCTACCAACTCTCTGCACTCGAGTATCTGTGTATAAGTATATTTGCTTGGTTCAAGTCATTATAGCTGCGTGCTGGGTGTATTTTTCGTTGTTACAGTAAAGGATTGGCAATTTGGCATATAGCTGATTAAAGAAGGGGGAATGATATCTAGTTGTTATTTGTCATATCCAATAACCAATATCTGGTAAGTAATTGTCATATGGTCAGGCATCTCCTAGACATCAAAGAACAACTCTATCAACTAATCTTAAGGCAAGGGATTCATTATATTGGATAGTGCTGCCTGCAGTATTTGTCCATATGGTTGCATGTTGGGTAGGATATTTTTCCCTGAAGACTGAGATCTAGTCTTGCACCTCTCCCAAAGGGAAACATGGTAAACTGGCCTACAGGAATCAATTATTGTCTTATGGTCCTCCATACAGAAATCCATGTCACATACATTTAGTGCTCTTTCTGGGTAGAAACGTGTATTGCACGGAAGTTGGCGTTAGAGAGCATCGGATGTAATGGAAGGACATCTAAAGAGTAATTTATCTAGATAAGTTTGTACCAGTTTACTAATTGGAACAAACTCTTACTCTGTTAGTCTTGTGGATTTAACGATATGCAGTTATTATCCTTCTGCCTTGGTCACCAAATAATTATCCTATTTCAAAGTTTGGGGTATGAACTCTGAACTCTGAAGTACCACGAAGGTAGAGGACCATGCTTGCTTGTCACTAGACTAATGTTGTACTAATATGAGGAAATGTGAAGGCGTATCTCTGTCCAAGTCATGTTTAATTTTTGATTATGTAATGGTTTCTTGCTTAGATGCAACTATTTGGTTCAAGCAAGATTCTCTATGGGATCAGGTAGTCCTGGTTCAGTGGTTTGTATTAGTCTTATATTTGTCTTCAGTGAAGTCTGCCAGTTATTGGTGAGTGGCGACTTCATATAAGATCACACTATATCTTACCCTTCTCTTCACATCATGGTTTTGGGAGGCCTAGAAGTATATGCGCAATGGTTGTATTTGCTAAGGCCTTTGGGAAATGACTCGATTTGAAGACCCAGAGGTTAATATTTTATAACTTGGCCACTTGGGTACCTTAATGTCTATTGCAGTTTTTTTCACATATATTTTTATTTGAAATAAGAACTCACCTATCCTTTTTGTGCTATTTGTGGTCGCATATTATTTAGCTCAACTGAACTAACCAAAACATAGGGTTGTCATTTACAACAGAATCATGCTGGGAGGTCTTACAGATCAGTAGTATCTCCCAACTCGATGTCTGAAGAGATTTTGAACTAGTTGGAATGCACACTTATTTCTTTTGTGTATTGGAAATCCTGTTTATAATTGGAAATTTTTGAAGGTAAAAATGATAAGCCCTGCAACTTTACTATTACGCTTATGTTTTTTGTGAATACTCTGATATGCGACACAATAGGGGAGAAAAGGAGAGTTGAGCCAAGCTTCCTCTTATTTACTTTAAATTCTGAACTTACATTATATTGTTGTACAGAAAGCCTTACCTCGCCTCGCATAGTTGCACCATTCTCCAATTTTTTTGCTTCCAATCTCTCCCTTATGTTTTCCAGTTTTCCTTATGTGCTTTAAGTATCATGCTTCCAATGATTTTAATCTGGTTACTCTGTCTTGCATATAATTGTTCTCTGAATCTTGCGTTTCCGTTCAATCTTTGAACTTATGTACTCAGGTTGTGGAGGTGCAGAATATGCGAGGGATAACAACATTCCTGTTATTTTATTCCCTGGAATGAAGGAACAACCTGACGGTCTCTCTGCCAATGACCTTGTCACTACTCTTAGGTGAGGTTACCCCTTTCAGATGACTATGATTTAAATTGTGCTTCACACAACTGCTCTGCAGAAAAAGCATAGATTAGTTAACTATATGACAGAAACCCTGCTGTCTAGTGGGAGCCATGTGTAGTCTCATAGGGATAACCTGTTTGCATGATTTGCCCAAATTGACCAATAATCATCTTCTGTACTTAGTTAGCTCGTACTTTCTGATGCATTGCTAAATAGATTGTCATAAGGAATGCCCGCAGCCCTTGATTACTCAACTGCGTGAAAATATGCAGCATGTGAAAGAAAGGCTCGTAACTGATGAAGGCAACATATGATCATTTCATTATTGAGATAGGGTAACTATCAGACATTCAGACCCATGACCAATCCCTTAGGCAAGTGCCACAAGTCAACACCTTGAGTTTCTCAATTCTTCACCTAGAAATCATTCAAACTTTGTGGCACCAATATGAACTTATATATTCAACGTTCTTCCTCAGGGGTTCAGATTTGCTATGCACAAATATGCTCTCTGTTGCAATATGTAAATAGCTAACCCACTAGAGGTACAATTTTTCTGTTTTGCATTTCTCCTGAATTATCGTGTTCGCATGGCAATTAATTTCTTGGAAAGGTTGATTAGATTCTTCTTCTGCGTCTGTGGTAAATGTGTAATATCGAACTGAAAAACAGTGGTGAATGCCCATCTTAAGTATTAAATAAGCTTTCTGGACATCACCTGTCTTCTCTTTTAATAGCCCTAGTTAGTCCATGCCTGTTGTTGTAATGTCCTAGTGCCTAGTAATCCTGTAAAACTTGTTTAATAGAGGCACACATTATCTGTTTTGACCTTTTATGAAGGATCCTAGCCACCTTTGGCTTGGTTTAAATTCAGCACAACATACCTTTGTCTTCATCCTCCTTCCTTCCTCTTGGTGTCACCATACCAATTTACTCCATGTATTTTATGCTTTCTTGTACTAACCCACGTGATGTCATAAACAGGAGATACAAGATTGACTTCATTCTATTAGCTGGATACTTGAAACTTATACCAGTTGAATTAGTTCGCGCCTATCCAAGATTAATCTTAAACATTCATCCCTCACTTCTTCCAGCTTTCGGGGGCAAAGGTTATTATGGTATGAAGGTGCATCAAGCAGTAATTGCTTCCGGAGCAAGGTGTGTTCAATTGTTTTTGTTTTGTTTTAGCATCTTTTTTGCCTTTTAAGTTGGGTACTTCAGGATAATCTGCAATGTTATTATGTGGTTCTCAGTTATTTCGGCATGACTTGATTCTCAGTTCCGCTTGTTGGATAGACGAAATCTTTTTCTTCTGAGTAAAACAATTTGTTTCTTTTCTAATTCTTAATGTGGCTTTGAGTGTTTCTAACTGATAATCCATTGTGGGTCTCATAGAGATGCATATGTGTCATTTTTTAAATAGCTGAATAGCTCTGTCTTCCAGACTATTTTGGATGTAATATATACCTATTGTTGTGACTTTCCAAGCAACAATCTTGTGATTGGTTCTTTTGAGTTTGTGAGTTCCCTACTGAATGGGTGCAACTACTGACTTCTGATGAATGAGACTTTAATAAAACGATATTGGCGATGTTCCACTGAACTTTGATGTCGAGAAATCACTTGGTCGTATAACATGAAGGATCTCCCATTGCATCTTAACAACTAATGTTTGGCATAACTCTGCATTCAACACTTATTCCGAATTATTTGCTATTTCATTGAATTCAGTTCTGTGATTCTATGGCATTAATGGTCAGATTTTCTCAGTTTGTTCCATGTCCTTCAATTATTTGTTTTCAATGAATCAACTGTGAAAATTTAATGTTTCGGCCTGTTTTACGATCAGCTCTGAAATTATGATCATGACCACATTTACCTTGTTTCTTTTCTATTTCATGTCCAATACCTGTTGTTTCAACAACTGCTGGATGCATTCACAACTACTGAATTTACCTTTCTTTTAGCCTCCTGGATATATTTCTTATTGACGACAGTGTGCGACTATTTGTGCACTTTTTTCACATGATTTTCTTTGGGGTCTTTCAGATATTCAGGTCCGACAATTCATTTCGTTGATGAGCACTATGACACAGGACGTATCCTTGCTCAAAGAGTTGTACCTGTACTCACTAATGATACAGCGGATGAGCTGGCTGCAAGGGTTCTTCAGCAGGTCTTTGAGTTAATCCCCCCTCATTTTGCCGCTTTAGCTTTCCTATATACTGCCATCATATGGAATGGATCTGAAGTTGTTTCAATTTCTGTAAGTTTGTAACACTCTTGAAGAAAAAGAGTGGACACAACGAAATGCTTCCCACCCTGATTAACTTTACAAGATCTGGCCACTAGCCACACTGACAAATGATTGCATGCCTCCTAGTTCTGTTTACTTAATATCCATTATCTTTGTCAACAACAACATAACAGAACCCATCTAGTTCCCAATCATTAGGGGTGTGGGCAGAGGATGATTGGAGACAGACCTGACCTTGTGCAGCATATACACAAAGTAGCTGCTCTCAGAATACCACTAAAACAGTGGCCCCCCTAAACCTCCGAGAACCGAGGAGCTACAGGGACGTTTTGTTGTAGAACCATGCTCCCAAATCAAAGCCAAATGGCAGGCCTAGAGACCCAATTCAATTTATGTGCACATTACCATGCTTCGTTCATTGATAGTTCAGAGCATCGGTATGCACAAAATCTGTTATCTTTGTCAAAAAAGAAAAAAAGAAAGAAAGAAAACAGAAATGGAGTATGAACCCCATCAGAGTGAAGCCGCAAAGTAATCCCCAAATATGTTATCCGCTACTACACATTGTCAACCCAATCCAAAGCTGGGGAAAGAAAAGGGGATACCTTATAGAGTAATTCAGTTATTATGGCATTGCGTTAAAATATTTCTTTTGCATATTCTATCATTAAGTGGTATGATGCATTGTTAAATGTTAATACCCCTTATTTCTTTGCCAGGAGCATCAATTATATGTTGAGGTAGCAGAAGCGTTGTGCGAAGAGCGAATAGTATGGAGGGAAGATGGTGTCCCACTTATCCGAAACAAAGAAAACCCTAGTTACTACAAGTAACAGTAATATTTATCAGCGATTTATTGGCCGGTGGATAATTTTTGACATCCCAATTTTACTCTAGGATATGTATGTACTCTCTCAAAACTCAAAAGCCAACAAGGATTGGAAAGCTCCTGTCGTTAGCAAACCCTTGTTGTACCATATGATCTCCACTCATCACACTAAATTTCCTTTTCCTCTGGTAGCTTTGTAGTTGTGCCCATGAAAGAGTTATATTTCATTGGGAATTTTGTATCAGTAGGATTTCATATATACTTTAGAAGTAAGGTTTCATCTTACTTCCATTTTTGCAAGACTATTGTGAGGAAGGTTTTGGAAGCTTGAATTAGTTTATGTTGAAGTTTAGACGACTTGTTTTTGTTAGTTTCAGGGTTGAGAATCTTCAAGTTTTTAAGGAAGTGTCCTGCCGTGGTTGTGAATGGGTTATGAATTTTGTTAGAAAGATATCTGTGCATCAGTGAGAAACCGGGGGACAACAACAATCAATCGATATTTATGTCCATTTTTTTCCTGGATTGGGAGATGCTGTCAAGCACGGTGCCGAGCGGTCAAACCAACCGTTCATCTCGGTGATTGACGGTTTGGATATTGACCGAGCAATGGATGGTTCAGATTTGTGTGCACTCATTTAATCCGAGCCGTCCGTGCCAAAATGAACGGCCGGATGCCGCTTGGCACCATGGTGCTTGGCAGCATCACAGGGTCCATTTTTTTCAGTTATCGTAACAAAATTTATGTCTCATATTACCCTTCTACCAGTATATGTAATGTCCTATGAGTATGATCTAATTGACTGCCTGTTGCCATTCATGAATCTTAAATTGATTTACCTGTTGAACCAGAACTACATGTTAACTGTTCTTACATATTTTTGGCAATTTCAAAACATGGTTACTATATGATGTCCTCTTTGTTAAAAATAAAATGTATTTTAATTTGTTATTGTTTGTTTTTCTTGGTTTTTTTAGGACTTTTTGTGTCCTTGTTAGGTGTTTCGTTTATGAATATATGTTTCAATTTCCTCAAAATGAATGTATGGCTACAATCTAATGGGGAAAACTGTTTTGGGCCTAGGAGGAAAAGTATGCAGATGGGCCAATGGCATTTATATACCATGATTCACCCATACTGATAGAGATGTGTAACATGTAATACTCCCTGACTACCTGACGAAGTGACGGGATGTTATACCTGCAAAAAAAAAAAAAACCATGATTCATGACTACGCGACTCATCTTTGCAGCTTACTTCAAAATCGGAATCAAAAGAAATTTTTTTCCAAAAAAAAAAAAAAAATTTGTTTATCTATAAGTAGAACAAAGAACATTCATGGCCTTTGCTTTTTAGTAATAAAGTTATTTCGGCTTTATTAAGCTATTTTACCTCATGTATAAGCTATAAACAATAACAAAAATGCTAGGTACCCATAATTCAAACCCATAAACAACCAATAATTATAACACTTTGGTACTTCACCAAAGGAGGGACCTAAGAAAGGGTGAGGTGAAAGACCAAAGTGTTAAAATTATAGGTTGTTTACGGGTATGAATATTAGGTACCCGGCATTCCTCCAACAATAAACTTATCGTAAATTCACTGTGATAAACTATTTAATTGTAAAAAAGTGTTAAGCAACCTTTAAAACCTACAACACACATGTATTGAGATTTTTATCCTTCAAAACCGATGGGGTGTTTTTTTTTTTACACGTTCCAAAGTTCATCAATAACGGCGAGGGATTATAGCAACTTTTTATAATTAAAAAAAAATCACAAAATTGACACCACAGGAACTCATCATTAAAATGTGTTGGCAGCTTATGATTTGCCCTCTACATGTAACTCAGAGGACCAATTGCCTAACTTATTTAACAATTATGGTAACCGAAGGATCAGTCAAAACTATCAAAATTCGTAAAGATCAAGAATTAAGAGCCATGCCAGAGCGAGAAATGAGAGCATAAGCCATGAGGCGAAGGGGTCTAATTTGAAGGATTACGCGAGAGTTGGTTTGTCCAAATTAAAACTAGTGACGCCAAATAGCAGTGCAGGGGTATAAAGCGTATTTAACCCTATACGCAAACCCTAATCGTCGACCTTGGGTTCATAAGGCGTCGCCTCCCTTGTATATCTGCTGAGTTCATCGAACGGGATATCCTCTCTCTCTCTCTCTCTCTCTCTCTCTCTCTCTCTCTCTCTCTCCTTGATTCTTTCATCTTGTAATCTCCCTCTTGGTTTTTGAAAAGTATTTTTCTGCAATGGTGATTTGATTTCTGGTTAATATTTGACTCATCAAACTCAGAATTGAGGCTACATGTACCAAGGGGAGGGTCGGTTCAATACCCTTGATATCTTGATTTTGCCAAAACGGCTGTAGCTATATCCATATTGAGAGAAGTTTTACTGGCCGCTTGTCGTTTATTCCCGTCGACAAATCTGCTTACCGAGCTTCTCACATTTCACCCAAAATTTTTTTTTTTTTTTTTTTGATGAAATAGATTTCTATTTCTTTTTTCTGTTTTGCTTTTATTGTTCAATACCCAATTTTTTGATGCTGAAAATTGTTTTTGTGGAGTGGAGAAAATAAAGTTTCCTGCTCGAACCCCAAGGGGTTGTTGGTTAATCTACTTATCTCGGCGGGGTCAATTCTCCTCGGCCCCAATTTTATCTTTTGGGCCACCTCATCCTACACAAAACGCATGAAAATGGCTGTGGGAGGTCCGGGGAGGATTGTTGTTCTGTAGTGCACAGCTGCACTATAGGGCCATCCATTGCCGAAATGGATGGCCGGATTGGCCGCCCTATAGCATCCCAGTTCCGGGAGGGAGAGGTTAGTTCGGTTCATCGGGACATTCTTCATTAACAAAGAAAGGAAGAAAAATAAACCGGGTGATATTAACCAGATCAAGGAGACAAAGATCAATAACGGACATCCCGAACCAAATTGACGACGGTTGATATAAGTTACGACGGAAATATGAGATTCTGAGGCTTCTAAGTTTTACCCATTAAAGAAAGGGACTATGGATTTGGGAGTATCTGAAGGCTGAAGGAATGCTTCCCCCAACTCAGAACAACAACAGAAAGAAAATATAACAAAACAAGAGCATATAGTAGTTCAAAATGAGACTAACAGGAGCCTAAACCGACTAAAACCTAAGGTGGGCAACGCCCGGATATTTGCAGTGAGGATGAGTTCCTCCGCTTGTTCCGCGCCTGTTTACATCCTAAAATATGCCACCCAATAAGAAAATTACACGTGGCACCAAATAGTGTGTTGACCAATCAGAACACATCCTGATTGAACCCGAGATACAGAGGATTGCAGGGTTTAATGGTGATGTTGTTTTAGTATTATACGGTATCGTTTTGATTGGAACCGACAGCGTTTAGACTATAATTAAGGATGGTTTTAAAAGCAGTTTGATTTAAACCGTTGATTGATCTTTGGAAACATCGAACGGTACCATTACTGTCTTGGTTTATAATGAATGTTGGACATGATTGCAGGGGATTATTCTGAGCCAAACGTGTGACACTAACCCATGTTGCTTGGAAGTGGGAACCGTTATTTAAGCATGAAGCCACGAATACCATTATCAAAGCATGCAGGGGGGAAAGAATTCTGGAAATATCAAGGTAACCGTTTGAAGACCCCTCTCAGCCGAATTATACGGCCAATGTGGATATCAATCGAAGACGTGGGGATCGAAGACAAGTTCAGCGTCTATAAATAGAAGAAGCAAGTGAAGAGAAGGACACACAAAAAATCCATATCATCTGACAATTCATATAAAATGATTGCTCAGAGATCTATCTTAGATTAGTTTTTAGTTTAGAGTAGGGTCTTTTTTGTAAGTTGAAGGCTTATTTGCATGTAAGACTACTTTCGATTAAATTCAAGTTTTCTTATTTCCTTTAAGTTTTTTCTTACCAAAGAATAGTTGTTTGCAAGTTCGCTTTTGATTAAATTCAGTGTGCTTGTATTTCTTTATTATTCTTGATAGAATCTTAAGAGTGTTTGTATACAAACTTACCTTTGATTAGATTCAGGTTTGTTTGTGTTTAATCATCTTTTCTGATTTCGAAGCGCGTCAATCTTTTATTTGGTTGATACCTTAAGGAAAAATCCTCTTAGTTGAGGTAATCGGACGGATAACACAATTGCCTGATTGAAATTAGTTGTTTCAAATCATTTTGAAAAGAGTAATTTCTTCTTTGAAGTTATTTCTTTTCTGGCACGCCCGCACACAATTATTTGTCGATTGATTTGAGCTAATTCAGCCCAAACAGCGCCAAGCAGTCAGCAGTCTCTTTAGCTTCATGGTAAATGTGCTTCAGTTGCACACCCGTTAGATTGAGAAGGATTCTTGAATCTTCAATAATAATTCGGTTAGGTGTCCTTCTGGAGGGCCTTCATTGATCCATCTCAGAGCTATTTTTAGAGTTGGATTCAATCATCACGTTGAGCATTCCTTTCTCCAGGATAATGGTAAACCCCTATTAATTGCCCAGATCTCCGCCTCTAAACTTGACCCACAGTTCAAAGTGGCGTAGTATCCAATCACCCAGTTGGCATCACAATCTCTGAACACTCCACCAAACCCCTTTACTCCATTGAAGTCGTGCCAGCAACCGTCAGTATTAAGTTTAATATCCCCTGCATGAAGAGCATCCCAACGAATTACGCAGATGCCGCTGGCCAAGGGGGACTTGAAAGCCTCTGTAATCTGAGCAGAATAGGAGGTTATTGCCTTGAGCATGTCTTTATGTGATCAAAGCTTGCCTTCCCATTTTGAAAGTTGATTTCTTGTGTATGACTTCCCCATTTTTTACAAGTTTAATCTGATTTTTGGATCAATTTGCAAATGTTAATTGACGTCATGAAACTTACAAATGCAATCATGCTCGATGGAACGAAGTGGGTCATGTGGTGTATGGTGTTTTTACAATACAAGCTCGTGCTTATGGGTGATTTTTTTCTTTTTTAAGCTTAGCTCAGTACAGCTTCAACGAAGATTTTCTGTAGATTTCTAGATTCTATCTCAAATTCGACTCGTTGCCCAGAATTGTAGGAACTCGGTTTCCTTTCACTTTGCTAGAGCAATTAGTGAAAACTACTTCAATTTTGGATTCACATATCTCAGAAGCAACAATTCAACGATTTGGCGGTTCAAAAAAAAAAAACAATTCAACGATTTGGCTTAGTAAACAAGGGGCACTCGTTCATTGTATCCTTCTGAGCATTTTCAACGATCAATAGAAATATCCTAGAGTCACTCGCTCAGACATAGAATATAATCAATCGTGTGTACACTGTACGCCAATTGAATTCGATCGCCGGGCCATCCAATGACGGGTGTGTGGAAGAATTGGTCTGAGGAATTCTGGTCGGACCCGTCTAGGGGAAAAACTAGACACTGGATAGTGCACTAGTGCTTTTCAAGCAGATAACTGGGAATGCTTTTTTCCCACATCGGGTCTTCCTTATGCAATGTGGGCAAAGAGAGACTATAAAATCCCACCCTGGACGCCTTGTCAAATCATACCTTTCTCGGCCTTTTGGCTAAGATCAAGTGTAGTATCTGTTCTTATCAGTTTAATATCTGATACGTGGGCCATCGGCTCACATGATATTAAATTAATTTTTTTAGGGGGAGGACTCATAACAATAGCTTGCTATTGGAGTTTCTCAAGCGTCGCCTTGGCGTTGCACTATTGCCTAGGCCTGGCGCACCCCACCCAAATCAGTTCAAAAATACCCCCTCTACTGTTCATTGAGTGTTTTAAAAAATGCTGGTGCTCTGCTCATGAAGTTGTAAAATGATTCAGAACTAATCTATTTATTGATAATCGATAAAGCTCAAGGTCTCCTGGATACGTGGACAAAGGGAAAAAAAAATCCTTTTGATGTAAACAAACAACCCTTGCTTTCTTTCTACACTGTTCTACTTGGACAAGGGGGACTTGAAAGCCTCAGTAATGTTTAGACCCATATAAGCTTCCGCTTGTTTAGATGGGTTTTGTCCCATATGAGCGTTCTTTGATTGGTTTTTTGTCAATCCTAAGTTTTGGGTCTCGGATTGGGCAAAATATTCCATTGAACATTGATGTCATTTCCTTGTCCTATGAGTCTTATAACAATTTTAAAATTAATGAAATTGTTCCGCCTTTCAAAATAAATACAAATGCAATCATACTCAATGGAAAGAAGAAGTGGGTCAGATAACTGGGAATGTTTTTTCCCACATCGGGTCTTCCTAACGCAATGTGGGCAAAGAGAGACTATAAATTCCCACCCCGGGCGCCTTCTCAAATCATACCTTTCTCGGCCTTTTGGCTAAGATCAAGTGTAGTATCTGTTCTTATCAGTTTAATATCTGATACGTGGGCCATTGGCTCACATGATATTAAATTAATTTTTTTAGGGGGAGGACTCATCACAATAGCTTGCTATTGGGGTTCCTCGAGCGTTGCCTTAGTGTTGCACTACTGCCTAGGCCCGGCGCACCCCACCCAAATCAGTTCAAAAAATACTCCCTCCACTGTTCATTGAGTGTTTTAAAAAATGCTTGTGCTTATATCTGCTCATAAAGTTGTAAGATGATTCAGAACTAATCTATTTATTGATAATCAAGAAAGCTCAAGGTATCCTTTGATGTAAACAGACAAATACTACTGCTAATGAAATTCCGTTTGACAAAAAAATAAAAAAATACGACTACTAATTAAACGAGAGATTTGTTGAGAGGGAAAAATTAAAATGAAAGGAGATAAATTGACTATTTTTTATAGTTATTTTGGTGAGATATATTTGAAGCACAAAAAATCAAATACGAATATCAAGGGGTTGGCCTAGTGGTTTGGTTTGGGACCTAAGGACTTGTTTCCTCATAAGATTTCAAATTCAATATTTTTTTTTTTACAGAAACTTTGGGCTCACCTCATTCCACGCTATCGCTATGCATTTGAAACGGCTGTAGGGATGTCTGAGGTGTGCGTAAACTAGCTTGGGACACTCTAGTAATACCCCAAAAATTCAGTTCGTTTACTTGAAGAAAATTCAATAAAAGTATAATTCTTGACATTCATTTTATTAAAAAACTCAAGTTTCTTGACCAAAAAATAAAAAAAACTCAAGTTCGGAAAGAATCAAATAAATATACCACGGATAGAAATTACACTACAACCCCTTAATCTTTGAATATATTTTTTTGAAATTGAAAACGGTTAATACTAGGGTTTTACGAAAGAAGTACAAAAATGAGGCAGAGCCTAATTGTAAAACCAAGGCCCTATCGGTTCTTCATTTCCAGCTTCTTTCACTTTAACGACGACTGTCTCAGGAGGAACTCCATTCCATTGCCGACAGCATCTGGCACGAAAGGTTGGGGTAACGAGTGTCATGAGCGAATGACGCCGAGTGAAGAAGACTAAACTTTACCCATTTCCCAAATCATGACATTATGAATGTTTATGATAACAAGTATTAAGTCACATAAGAGGCAATAAGAATGGAGATTGAATTAAACTTGTTTACGTAAAAAGAAATGCACATATATAAAGGTAAGAAATTTGCGGTCCTACAATCCTGCACTAGCCCAAAAAAGGAAAAAAAGAAAAGAAAAATTAGATCGAGTCAATAAGTATTAGCAATCAATCATTACGCATGCAAATTTTCAACATCATCGGTACGTTGAAGGGTAGCAGTAGAGACGAACGGATGATTTTAAGATTGAATGGGCGAGCATTTTAAAAAATTATAACTTATGAAAGGCAATACGAATTTTACCAATACAAATTGTAAAAGTACTAGCAAAAGATTATACTCCATAATTACTAAGATTCTCACTTTCAAGATTGCCCCTTCAAATTTCAAAAGCAAAACAGTTCTATAAAAAATGATACTATAGTTTTACTCAAAGTTCTTAGTGAGAAGGGTGTTGAATTGTTCAAAACGATATCGGCCCGACGACTTACGTAATTTTAAAGTTTTTAAAGAAAAAAACTATCATAATTCTAACAAAAATTCGGTGAGTGGGTTGGGCGATCGCCTAGGTTCATTCACCCCTCAATCTGTCCTTGAGTAACAATATATATAAGAGGGACAAAACATCAAAACGTAGCGGCCAATATGTTACCTAGCATCCACTGTTTAAAACCATGGAGGAGAAAGATTTTTCCCTCCCTTTCGTATAAACAGATTGCCTCAGAAATTCGATAACTAAGGCCTATTTTGGCCTAATAAGCCGAAAGGGATTCAGAACTGTGAATTAACTGGGTAATATTTTGTAATATCCCGTTTTAAAAAAAAAAGAAAAAAAAGTTATTTCGTATATCGAATTTATTTTCTCATTTAGGTATTGGGTTTATACGAATTTATATTCTCATTTAGGTATTGGGTTTGTAATGTAGCATTCAGTTTTAAGCAACAAAAGTAATGACTGGGCTATTTGGATATGTATGCATGGATAGTCTTAGCTGTCTTAATTTAGGCTGAGTGTGTGCACGTGGAATAGAATGGTGAGGGTGAGCTGTGGCCATACCTTTTCATGGTTTTGACTATATATATGCTTATAAGGACCTTAATACAAGACAAACGATAAGAAGGCAAGGGAGCTTCAGAGAGAGCCGAGAGGAACAAGGGTTCCTGTTCTGATGAGATTTTGGACGACGCTCTTTGAAGGTGGGATTGCATCTGTTGGCAAGGTGATTTGAGGGTGAGTATGAGATACATGTTTCTTGTACGTACAATATTAATATTGGATTCTTATTGGTTGTGTTATGTGCGGTGACTGTATGTCGTGGAACTGTTTGGTATGTGACGGGGTAACTAGGCTAATAAGCTATGCCAAAAGACACATTGGCCAAATGGCTGTGGTGAGGCTTGTGAGGTGGTACGTTATCCGTCATATACCGAGGAGGACCGGATATGTGGTTCCTTTTATGTGGAACGTGTTATATTCGTGGTGGTTGGTGCTATGCAATTATTTTGGTATTGATATTGTACACATTATTATGTCTCACACACTCCTGGGGTCCGTTGGACTCCAGCTTGCAGGTTGGATGCGGAGGTGTGAGTGGTGGATCGGGATGGCGAGTGGAGTTTAGGTTGTACTAGTTGTTCTTAATTTACTCTCAGAGTTTCTGTAAACACTATTTTTGTAAGCCTTTAAGATTAATGATAGATTGTTGTCAATTGTTACACTTTGAGTTTAGAGGTGCTTGTGGATCCGGGTCGTTACATATTTGTTGCAAAGATGGATTAGTTCCTTAATCCCACACTGATCCCCGGCAGGAAAAGTGAGCTAAACCTGTGCTATATATGGCGAAACAATCGGCATATCAAATCATACCTTTCTCGGCCTTTTGGCTAAGATCAAGTGTAGAATCTGTTCTTATCAGTTTAATATTTGATACGTGGGTCATCGACGTACATGATATGAAATTAATTTTTCTAGGGGAGGACTCATCACAGTAGCTTGCTATTGGGGTCTCTCAAGTGTTGCCTTGGCATTGCACTACTACCTTGGCATTGCACTACTGCCTTGGCATGGCGCACCACCCCACCCAAATCAGTTGTAAATTTCCTAGCTGCGTTGCTATGTTACTACTATCTGTATCTGTTTAAGACCCACCAATTCGCTCTCCAAGATGTTGGGGTTTGTCATTGTCATTATTTGATTTTTTTTTCAGCATTTGTTAATTTTGCGTCAAACTTTTATAAATTATTGATTCGTTTCGATGAGAGGAATCAGAAAAATAATATTTTTTTTACTTTTATCCAAATATTTTGAAAAATAACCACTTATTTCTCAAAATAATTCAACTTATTTCACTTTTTTTTCAAAATACTTATGTAAAAGTACAAATTTTTTACTTTTCCGATTCCTCTCATCTAGACGAATTTGGCGCAAAATTACAAATGCGAAAAAAATTCAAATAATGATAAACCAACTCATTTTAAGTTAAGTTTTACCCAAATGAATTATTTAGCCAAAAAAGATGATCTTACTCCGCTAACCCTTCATAAAACATCAGTATTTATTTACAAATTTCAAGCTTAAAAATAATAGACTTACTAAAATAATTTTTTATGCAATATGAATCTTATTTGATAGTTCTCGATAAGATCTATTGAACGATAAAAAAAAAATCAAAGAATTTTTTTTGTAACTACATTTATTTTTTAGTTTAAAATTTGTAAATAAATACTTATTTTTTACGAAACGGAAAAGACCTTGGAATACAAAGTGGGGGTGCTCCCGCAACACTGGATACTTTTATCATCATCCAAGTTCCAACGCACCTCCCACTCTCTCCGTCCCTCTGTGTGGTGGTGAAGGCTGAGAGAGAAGTGGTGGAAATATCATATGAATGCGTGAAGAAGAAGAAGAGGCCAATCACGCAGTCGTACCTGTGGGTAGGACCCGCCTCCGTCGACGGCGGCGGCGGCATGATCTGTCCCTGCGCCAATCGTAGCCTCCTGGTTGGCCCTCGCCGCCGTCGTTGGGCCCCGGTTATGGCATCCGCCGCCGTTAACGGCGGTAAGAGCCACTACGCCGTCCTCGGCATCTCGCCCAGCGCTTCCTCCGGCGATATCAAGAAGGCCTATCGTCTTCTCGCTCTCAAGGTACTCTACGTTTATTCATGTATATGGGTAGCTGTTTGATTTCTGACTATGTCTTTGTATGACCTGTTAATGTGAATTTTTTTTTGGTAAGTGAACCATTTTATAACCAACCAAACCAGAAATCAAAGGGAATAAATCCCAATACAAGTACCTATACACAGAAGTAAAACCTCACTAGTCACTACAATCTACATTTGTAGAAACAAAGAGAAAACAAAATTACGGGGTAGCATTCCCAAGGACTCTACTTGAGATATTCCGTTGGCTACAAAGCCTTTGATTCTCAAGTGAGTTTGGGAAGTGCTTCCAAGTACAAACCCTAAGCCTTATATTTTCACCAAGATGAGCTAGCACGTCATTGGCACCTCTTGACCTTCCCCCAAATACTCTGGAATTCCTTTCAGCCCAGATGAAATACACTCCTGCAGCAAAAGCTATTTTGAACAGCATGGAACGGGAACTTTTGCCTTGACAGAAACTAGTTGCCCAAGTCACTTCCATGTTCCAAGCGTCAGCTCCTCGATGAATCTGGAATCTATGTAAAATCACTTCCCAAATAGAGCTAGAGAAACCACACTCAAAAAACAAATGTTGCAAAGTCTCATCGCATTGGGAACACAAAACACAACCATGTTCAATCTCCATGCCCCATTTGCAAAGCCTTTCCTTAGTTGCCAACCGCTTCAAACATGCTAACCATAAAATAAAAGACCATTTAGAAACATTATTAGAAGACCAAACAAGAGAGGCCCATGGAACATTTGGACCTTTGTGTCTAATAGACTCCCACGTGTGTTTTGTAGTATAAGCACCAGTCGGAGAGATAGTCCACACCACTTCATCACAGCTGTCCCTTTGAGGCTTCAAAGAGTCTGGAATTGAAAGTTGAATCTGTTGCATCAGATTGGATCTAGGCCTAGGCCAGTGCCATTCACCATTAAGAATAACAGAACTCACTTTTGCAAATAAAGATCTTCCCATGGTAGCAACTGAGCGATCATCAAGAAGTTTGTACAAGGGACCTTTGGGATGCCAATTGTCAAACCATATAAAAGTATTGCGACCATCTCCTATAATATGCTTCACCAAAGATTGACCTACACGTCGAAGTTTCAACAATTTTCGAACAGTCCATGAACAGTCTTGAGGCGCCTTCATAGCCCATATATTTTGATCTCTTATCATATAACTGTGAACCCACTTGACCCACAAGGTGTCCTCTTTCTTGCACAGAGCCCACAAGTGTCTCAACATGGTGGCCTTGTTCCAGACCCGCAGAGACTTCAAGCCCAAACCACCCTCAGCTTTGGGGGAGCAAACTTCTAACCAATTAACTTTAGCCCCAATTTTTTTGAAATGAATACCAGACCACAAAAAGGCTCTCAGCATAGCCTCAATTTCCTTGATAATTTTCTGTGGTAGAATAAACAATGAACACCAATAAGTCTGCATACTTAAAAAAACTGATTGTATCAAGAGAGCTCTTCCACCATAAGATAGACGACTATTATTCCAGCTAGCAATTCTCTGTTGGGTTCTATCCTTCAACTGAACACAATCCTCATATCGAAGCCTAGTGGAAATAAGGGGCACACCCAAATAACGAACTGGTAAAGTTCCCTCAGGAATTGGAAGAAGATTCAGAATGGCAGCCTTGACAGATTCCTCAACCCCAGAAAAAAAGATCTGACTTTTGTGAAGATTAGGTTGTAAACCAGAAGAATGATAAAATTCCTTCAAAGTAGATTTTATAACCCCAATAAAAGAGATATCAGCCCCAGCCAGTAGAAAAAGATCATCAGCAAAGGCTAAATATGATATGCTCAAATTGCTACACTTGGGGTGGAATGTAAACTGACCTTGAGAGATTTTCTTTTGAAGAATGGTATACAGACCTTCCATTACCATGAGGAATAGATAGGGAGAGATGGGATCTCCCTGTCGAAGCCCTTTTTCTCCCTTAAAGTATCCCTTTAACTCCCCATTAATAACCACAGAGAACATAGCAGAGGTTATACATGTCCTAATCCAAGAGATAAACAGGGGAGGAAAGTCCATGGCACTCATAACCTCAAACAAGAAATCCCAATCAATTGAGTCGTACGCCTTCATTAAGTCTATTTTAATGGCACACCTTGTAATACCAGAGTCCCTTTGATAATTCCTCACCAGTTCTTGCATCAACAAAATGTTGTTTGATATAGATCGACCTTTGACAAAGGCAGCTTGGGCTTTATTAATGACAAAGGGAAGGACAGGTTGTAACCTATTAGCTAGCACCTTGGTTATTATTGTATAGACAACATTGCAGCAAGCAATGGGTCTATATTCCTTCATAGATTGAGGGCAGCTACTTTTAGGAATCAGAGTGAGTGCAGTAGCATTAACATCTCTCAATAACACACCAGTTTGAAAGAAATGTAAAATAGCAGCAGTTACCTCTTGACCAACCACGGACCAGTTCTTCTGAAAAAAACTTGAATTGTAACCGTCTGGTCCAGGGGATTTGTCATCATTGATTGCAAAGAGAGCCACCTTGATTTCAGCTGGAGTAATAGGAGCAATTAAGGCATCATGAAAGGAATTTGGAACTGTATGAACATAGCATAATCTTTCCGACGAAGGACGTTTCTGAGCAAATTTAGACCCCAACATTTGCTTGTAGAATCTGAGAATCTCTCCTTTGACAGCTTTAGGATCTTCCAACCGATTACCGTCCTCATCACAAATAGACAAAATCTTATTCCTCATTCGATGACTTGCGACTTTCTTATGGAAAAAACTTGTATTATTATCCCCCAAACTAAGCCACCTTATTCTTGATTTCCAAGCTTCCTCAGCAGCACTGAGGTCATTAAAGTTTAGTAGACATAGTTTCTCGTATTCCAGCAAAATAGGATCCCTTGTAAAATTAGCACAACGTGACTGGATACTACTTAGCTCTTCCCTGGCAGCAATCACTCTATTTTGAATATCACTGAAGAACGCCTTATTAAAACTTCGCAAACAAGGCTTCAGCCTCCGAATCTTTTCATAAAGGACACCCATAGGAGAATCACCATTATCCACAGAACAACACCAAGACTGGGTAAGAATGGAAGAGAAATTTTTGTGAGACATCCAAAAATTAAAGAATTTAAAAGGTTTTCTCCCACCATGGTAAGGAAGTATAGAAACGAGGAGAGGGCTATGATCTGACACTACAGGAACAAGGACGGCTACCTCAGATTCTGTAAACAAGTTCTGCCAATGAGAATTAACCAGAGCTCGGTCCAATCTGCAACTGCTCTGACCTTGACCCACTCTTTTATTCGACCATGTGAACCAAAGGCCTTTAGAATTTAAATCCTCCACTTCTATATCCTCCATACAGCGATTAAAATCCCCAGCAGATTTTTCATTCTGCCTCCTAACTGCATTAAAATCCCCAATGATGATCCAAGGTTGTGTCCCTCCGGAAACAAACCCATCCCGAAGATCAGTCCACAACTGTCATCTAGCATCTACTTGATTAAAGCCATACACAACAGAAAGAGCAAAAGATTTATTATTCATCAATATAGAGAGCATAATCACCTGCTCAGAGCTGGCAAGAACATTCACCTTGGGGCCCTGCGTATCCCAAGCCACAATGATACGAGCAACAGAACCAGTCCCAATGTTGTGAACAAAATCCCAACCAAAAGGAAGACACTTTTTCATCGTTAAATTCAAATTCTCCTTTCTAACTTTTGTTTCAATTATTCCAATCAAAGACAGACCATTAGCATGGATGAATTTCCTTATTTCGACTTGCTTAATGGGATTATTGAAACCCCTAATATTCCAAGAAGCAAATTTCATTTTATTGTTATTTTGGCTTCCTACCTCTTTTAGCTGCCCCAGGATTCTCTCCACCAGTAGGCTGTTTAGGACCTTCGTTCTCTAATGAACTCAAGGCCATAAAAACAGCATCAGGATCTGAAAACCCCATTCCCAAATCATTAGGCAGGAAATCATAGTGGGGAGGTACTCCAATATTGCTAGAACTTGGAACATCAAGATCAACAGTTGCATTCATGTGTTCCCCTTTATCAATATCTTCTAGGCCAATATTCAGCTCAGTAATCTCAGTAGCCAACGCCTCAATAGGTGGATCCAAAGCAGCTTCAGGAGCATCTTGTGGCTGCAGAACAGAAAAGGGATTGGAACAAGGCAACACCTTCAGAGAGACATTTGGGAGCTCAGGACCTGCAGTTGGAACAACAGTCTCCACACCAGATTTCACAACCCATACTTTATTTTGAGGGACCACTGGAGCCTTGGAAGGAATAGCATCAGGGACAACAGTCTGCTGGCTGCAATTTGAGTGACCAAAGACTTTACAAGTAGAACATGTAGTCGGTCTCCAAGGGTATTTCACATCAATTGAAAATATTTTCCCAGAAGCTGTAAGAAGATCAACAGAATGAGGCAAGGGATCTAAAGCAGCCACTTCAACACAAATCTTCGCATAACTAATCCTCCTTGTGGACTCAGTCATCTCATCAGCATAGAGAGGTTTGCCTATGGCACTTGCAATATAGCTTAAACCTGCTGCTGTCCAATATTGGAGGGGGACATTGTATAGCTGTATCCATATTGGTAACCTCGACATACTCTTTTTCATACACAATATCAGGGTGCCACACCTGTAGAACCATCAATCGACCACCAAAGTGCCATGGGCCACATTCCACAATCTGTCTACAAGCACTCTCTGAACCAAATTGAAAAAAGAAAAAACCTCTTTCATTGGACAGAACCTCTGTCAGACCATATTTGTCCCAGATATTGGTAGCTATAGACTTCACAGACAAGAAAGGAAGTTTTTTATCAACAAAGTGACCAACAAGACAGTCCTTCCATTTCACAGCCCCTTGTAATTCCACCTCCTTAGGAGGAGAAACCCTAAAGAGAGCAGTATTTGTCGCTAATTATCCATTTTGAGGGTTTTGATGATAAGAAGCTTTGGAAGAAGAGAACAGGCTCTAGATATTAGTTATATTATCTGACTGGAAATAATGGTTAAACCTAAAGCAGTTTAGAGATAGACAGAAGGTATGGTAAAGTATTAACCAGTTCAATTTATTCTCCATGATACAGTGATGACCTTAGTTACATAATCCTTCAAAATAGCCTACGCTCGCTCTCTCAATCCTCACACTCACAAATTTTAGTTGTTTTGGAGGTTTTTTGAGAGATGCTTTCACGCTTGCGCTCCCACCCGCGCCCGTGCTTTATGTGACTTAGGTAATGACTAATGAAGTTGCTCGTGAGGGTAGAGCGTAGCCTATTTGTTTAAGTTTTTCGCTGTCACCAACTGTGAACCCAAGCCTTGCGTTCAACTGCCGAAAATCGTTGGCTTACCCAATGCTTGTAGCTTGTGGGTGGTTGCAGGTACTTGCATTTATACTACTTGGTTAGGTCCAAATAAAATATTTATTGAGGTCTAAAGCGCGCACAGTTTACAGTATCTCAAAAATGATGTGAGAAATAGTGAAGTACTGGTAAAATCTAGTGAATTGGGGTGCTATAATGCCTGAATGTTTCTTAGTTTTCTTTTTTTATGGAACTCTCATCATTTCAAGTTAATGAAGGTATTGCTGTTCAAAAAAAAAGTTAATGAAGGTATCTTTAGGCTAAGCTACCTTCGCAAACCTGAATGCTTTGTTAAATGTGCCATGAACTTCAAGTGCTTCGATATAGAGTGTTGCAGATCTGATCCTCCATGCATAGTAACAGGAACTGATATTATTACCATCTGAATATTGTTTTTTGCTTCATTGATTCTATCTTGGTAACAGTCTTACTCATCTTAAAGTAGTAGAATCTCTGAACTATGTCACACTACTTTTATGGACATTCATATATAAGCTATCTTTAACTTTTCATGTTGACGTACCAAAAAATAATGAAACCTTGAGGCATGCTTCACGGAACTGCTAAAGAATAAAATTGTGATAAATATATGGCTGATAATGGGTAATAATTAGTATCCTTAACCTTTCTATGTGGAGGTGCTTTTGTCTCTAAAAGAATAAAATTGTGATAAAATATATGGCTGATTGTGGTTAATAGTTAGTATCCTAAACCTTTTTATGTAGTGGTGCTCTAGTTCTAGTCTCTATGTATCAGTGTTGGAATTTTATTTGTTCGATACCTTTGGCCTTGACGAGAATGTGATACTATCATTGAGTTCTAGAACATACTTGAACTTTCATATGTATCACAAAACTCAAAAGACTGTTCTTGGTACTTTGGCATTTCCATTCAAATATTTGTTTAGGAGTTTTATAGAAACAATCATTCATCGTGCGTATGCATCCATGTTTTCTACGAGGCCACAGCTGATGGTACGAATATCTTTATCTATGCTTTTACCAAACACTCTCGTAGGATTCTGATGTCATGGGCCCGAGCCCCTCTGTTGGTTTTTGTATCGTAACCCTGTGTGAGTTGTAAGAATACTCTTCGCCATAGTGAGTGGTTAGCAGTATGAACATATGATCACCACCTAGATATTCTCTTTGTTTGAAATGACTTATCAGTTTCCACTGTTTAGGTTGTCTAATTGAGATTGATTCTAGTGTGTTACACAAAAACTTACTAGGATGGGTACTGACAGTTATTTTAATCTATGTATTCTCACTTCATGATTGCAGTATCATCCTGATGTTTGCAAGGATTCACAAGCTGATGAGGTTTTCAAGAACATCCGTCTTGCATATGACGTAAGTGATGCTACAATTTTGTTTTTTAATTCACTGATTTCTGCTTCTGCAAAAGAAATATTAAGTAAGTATAGTTGTTGGCTTGTTGCCCTGTATTTCATGCCTTCGATTTGTGTATTTCATGCACAGTAAAAATTTGGAAGTTCTAAAGGAAATTTGTGAGTTTCTGGAGTGAGTGTTGTGTGGTGAATCATCTTCAGTGGCTGTTATAAATTTTGTGTATGCCACAAGTGAAACCTTTCATGCTTGCTAAGAGCTTATCCAATGGAATGATTTTGTCCATGCCAAAGTCGATTTGGCGACAACTATTCTTTGCCAATGGGCTTCTATTCTCCATCCCAATTATAGCAATGCCAAAGCTTTGTGCCAAATTCAGCTAAAACAATCCAACATTGGCAAGTGCTCTTTTATCTATCTCGCTCATGGTCTGAGGGGAACCACAAGTGGCATTTATATTTGACTTCTAGAGAAAAACATAAGACTTGACGTTTGCACTATTGGAGGGGTATCAACAAATTGCGGCATTTTGGGACAATAGCAGGTCTAAACTTGGCTTGGCGTTGACATTTTTGTAACAACTATGGAAATGCTCTTAAAAGATCTAATTGATGAGTACCATTTTGTTGATTATATGTTTTGTGCATCCAGCGTTAAAGTTTGTATGACTTGTCTAATTTCTGTACACATTCATATGTGACCATTTTTATTTTTTACCATGGACAGAATGGTGAACCCCCTTGGTTTGGTTGTGACTGGAACTTGTATTTTGCATTCTTTATTGAGTGATTCCTGCAACCCACTAGATAAGGGGATATATATACCTTGTTTATGCTTCTATGTTTAGTATCCAGCATCTAAGATGTCTATCTGTTAGTATCTACTATCTGAAGAGCATGAAGCTTTGGCCAACTTTATAAGTTCTTGAATATGATGAAGTACGTTTTCCTCTGTAAGTAGTTGAGTCAGCAAATGCACTAGGAGATTGGTGTGGTGGAGTTGTTAGAGGGTAGGTATACTTACAGTAGCTCTGTAAGTTTGGCTACAAACAATAAATACCCGTTTGGAGATGTGCTACGACTCCAAAATACCAGGCTTTGGCTATCTTTCAATTTCTTCTAACTTCCAATTCTTCCTTTCAGTAGACAAAACCGTTCAGACACCAAAGGTTTTGTTCAGAACTGGGAGTTCTAGTAGTGTAAATGGAAGTTAGGTACGGGTATCTGAATCTTGCGGCCCGCACCGAAACGGTGCTTTACCCCTTATATCTTTTCTTATTGTTAATATGTTTTGTTGGATAAGGTTGTGCCAATTGACACTTAGATCATGTCATAGCAATTATCCAATGAAATTTATAAAAAAACATGGGAAATAAATTATATGACTAGCATCTGATGAGATAAACGATGGAAAGAGTCATATGACTCATTAACATTTCGATAGCTCATTTTGTTCTACCAGATTGATCTTTTACAACTTCCTAAAAGTAAATGATGCACAAGATATTCGCACTTCACCAGAGGTCAAGTAATTTTATTGGAAGCATGTCATACACATGGTGCTATCCAGCATAGTTGTCAAATTGTGAATCGAATCGAGAATCGAAATGGTCATTTTTCGAATCGTGAATCGCTCTGATTCGGTCATGACTTCTATAATGCATAGAAACCTGTAGGGGTTCGATTTGTTGGGATCTTGACCGTGGTTCTGGCTTGGTTGCTTCCTCCTTGGCTCTGCGCTCCAGCGGCCTGACCTGCAACAAGTCACTAGGGCTGAAGAAGCCCAGTGACCCTCCGATGATCAAGTTAGATCTCAGGGGAGGAAATTAGGTCTAGAGATGGGGGAGGACGGCATACCTCTCCAGGTGAGTATCCCTTTGTATTTATAGACCTAGGTTACTTGGTCCCCAAGCTAGCACATGGAGAGTATGCTCAGGTAACCGCCTCGGGTGACGTCATACGTGACGAGAGGAGCAGAATGGTTACGGAGCACATGGCCAGCTCTGACCCCAATGATTATAGTTGCCACATAATCTTCTTGGTCCCCAACTGGCCTAACTACCTTTCTGAGTTGGCAACGGGGGCATCCGAGCACATATGCTGCATGCTGCTAGTAGTACTTGAGGTGGGTACCGAGGGCTTATGACTTAGCAGGAGACCGAACAGCGCACCAGGGCCTCCAAACGCCATTTGACCAGATGACAACACCCCTCGAGGCTTCGGTTAAACTCACTTGGCCGGATTACCGAGGATGGTAACCGAGGCCACCACAATAGCCCCTCAACTTTCGAGAGCCCCGCTCTATGGCTCTTGGGAGTTGACTCTTCTTGCGAACCGCCACGCTTTGAATCCTACCCATCTCGGCTACCGAGGTGGAGAGCGACTTCGGTAATGATTTAACCACTAGCCCCAGCTACTTGAGCCACGTGTCAATCATCGCTGAATTGCTAGGAGTCGATAGCTGTCCTGGCACGTGCTGTCAGTTGATTGGTACGAACCGTCTCTTCGGGAACACGTGTCAGCGGGCAAAATGCTCTGCTGCCAGTGTTCTGACCTCGGTACAGGGCCCTCGACACTACCGTGCGATGAGGACACGTGTTAGATATCCAACGGCTCAGTGCACGACGCTTCGTTTCCCGCATAGCTTTTCGAGATCTCATTATAAATAGGAGAGTCAGAGACAGAACGGCCACTTTCCCTCTGTTTTGAAGACGAACCACCGCCGCCGTCTGCTTTCTGCTTTCGATCGAGATTTTGAGCGTTTTGGACGCAAATCATCACACGATACTGAGGTATATTGATCTCCCTTCTTTAATCTCTATGTCTTGATCATTTTCTACAAGCTTTTCGTCATTTTTAGCATGCATTGCGGTTGAGCCACCGCTCACCGCCGTCTGGGCCATGGCGGTGTTGGATTCCTCCTGCGCTGCTCATGTTCTTCCCGAGGCCTATATTCTTCCTGAGGCCTAAACTCATCATGAAGCCTATCTTCATCTCGAGACTGTAGGAATAGTACCAGACCCCAGGGACCCTTCCCGAAGAGGGGTGCTTTGGCAGGAATTGAGGCCCAAGAATTCCGAGGAGCGACGACCATTTTGTCTCGAGCACTGGACCTTCTTGCTTTCCCTGAGCACATAGCTAACGGGTTTTTGCGCATTCTTTTCCTTGTTGGGTAGGGGCGAATGGTCGTTGAAGTCTCCTCGGACAGTTCCAGTAGCTCGGCCTCTTTTGTTAACCTTGAGGAGATCTTTGAGGAGATTCGTGCCCGAGCTTTCTACCAAATTCCGGTGGACTTCATTGAACCCTTTGACCCTTTGAGAGCTTCACGACAGAAAACGACCTTTGACCCGAGAATGACAGAGGCCCCCACACCTCGGATCATGGACCGGGGCCCTTTGCCAATTCCCCCGAGGAGGTTTGAGGGAGACGGAGACCAATGAGGCCATGCCCCTTCATGAATCAATACTTAAACGGAAACGCGGGGGCCTACGCGGAATTCAAGAGAGTTTACAGCGTTCCTGCGGACGTGGAGGTTCGGTTACTACCGAACATCAATCCCCACGAGCTCCCGCACCGACCAGGGGAGCTGATCTTCCCCTTCATGGCCATCACCGAGGGCGGAGTTCAGTTTCCGCTGCACCAGTTCGTGCGCTGGGTACTTCAGACCCTGTCCCTTACCTCTTCCCAGCTTACGGTTAACTCCTACCGCATTATTACGAGCATCATTGAACTGAGGAGACAATATAATTTGACGTTCGGACTGGAGGAGCTCTTCGGGGTCTATCTGGTGGGGGTCAATCGAGAGAACAACCGGTACTATCTGTTGTGCCGGACGGGGCGCGATGAGTTTCTGATAGATCGCATGCCCGATTCCGAGGAGTGGGCCAGTATCTACGTTTCGGTCGCCGGGAATTTTATGTTCGGTCCCGGGGAGAACATTGATACTGCAACCACGGTTCAGTTCGGGGCTGGCTCTCCCGGTCTGTGGATCTCTTTTAGCTTATTATTTGCACGCTTAGTTATGCTTCGTAAACACTGACTTTATATTTCCCTGTTTGTCGGCTATTTTGCAGTTGACGGAGTCGTGCAAGGGCTTCGGGAAAGGGCGGTCCGAGCTTGGATCACCGCTGCCTTTGCCATCCCGCTCGCAAACCGGTACGCTCCTGACCTACTCGGCTATAACCCAACTTACACGAGCTACTTGAAGCAGAAACCGAGACAGCAAGGGGTTCCGAGGGCAGGATGGGGGCGAGGAAGAGGAAGAGGGAGAGGGAGAGGGAGAGGGAGAGGAGAGGGAAGAAGTGACGGAGGGGCCGGGACTCCGGAAACCGAAGGGAGCCACTCTGGTCCTCGGGGCGTTGTCCGAGAAGAGATTGACCGGGAGACCCCCGAGAGGATAGGACTGAGCGACGAGATGAGTGGTCCTGAATTTGAGGCGTCAGAGGCCGAGGGGCCGGGGTCGGGGCATTGTCCTTGGTACGCCAGGTGCCGGGACCTCAGGAGTGGCCCCCGGTTCTCCTCAAGAGCCCCCGGAGAAAAGAGCCTGGCACGAGACCGAAGACGAAGCCGGAAACAAAGACAAAGAATCCATCCATACTCCAAAGAGAAGGAGTAGGGACAAGAGACCGCAGAGGGAGGAGATGGAAGGTGGGTCCACCCGAGGGAGCTTCCCTGGGCTCCGGAGTTCCGCCATTTCGCCGATCGGCAGATTCACCACGCAGACAGCGTCAAGAACCTCGGGGTAGTGTTCGGAATGCTCCGGGGGAGCATTCTTCCGAGGGACGCCAAGGCTGTCCAGGGCTTGACGAAGAACATTACCGCGGAAATAGCACAAGCCCTCTTCACTGTAAGTGCTTCTTTACGTTTTGTTCCTTTTGACTTGGATATTTGCACTTGGTGAATCCTTCAGCTTTCCGTTGGCAGGCTGGCGCTCGGGCAATGGTGGTCAATGACCGTTGCAAGGCACAGGAGAAAGAGATCGAAGAGCTGAAGCAGGCTCTCGGGCAAAAGGAGGATGACCTGAAGATTGCTCGGGAGAGTTGTGATCTTTACCTCGCGGATTTCCAGAGGTGTGATAGGGAGAAAGTGCTTGCCGAGGGTTGAGCTACAAAGGCCGAAGAAGAAACAAAAATCATAGAAAAATTTGATGGGAAAATGACGGTTCAGGATGTGTTTTGATAATTAATACCTTTTAAGGACATGCTAAGAACATTTGTTAATAAGCAAAATATCCTTAGTGGATATTAATTATCAAAACACGTCCTTGAGCCCTAGTTACACCGGCCCGTTATCCTTCTACTCCCAATTGCAAGAGGTGTTCGTTGCTCTTTGAAAATTGAAGGGATTCTTACTGGCCGGCCCTCTTTCGTCAATGTATGCCCATCCAAGCCCACCCCATGTCAAGTCCATCCCACACAAACCCTGTTTTAGGTAAACAGCCGAAAATACCCTCACCTCGTCTCTTAGCTTATACGCCGACCAAATACATTCCACCCAAAAGGCGAGCACCAGATCCGCCTCATCTCTCTACCTTTCTGCGTCCTTCCCCCCTTAAAACCTCTTTACGCTTACATCACTGGCTTCCGATCCCACGTGGTGCCTGACAAGCTGCTGATGGCGGCGGACTTGGAGAGCTTGGCGGTAGGGATCGCTTTGGCGACGCTGGAGCCGGGGAAGTAGCTGGGGGTGACGAACGTCAAGTCGACGATCAGTATCAACAACGTGAAGATCAGAAAAAGAGCTTTGATCTGGTGTATAACTCCAAGGTCGTGGTTCATGGACTGTCGGCACCGTTTCCGCACGTTCATGGGATTTTGGCGCGGTAAAAAATGACGGTCCGTATTTTCCGTCGACAAATATAGGCGTGATGTGGCGGCGCCTACACCGGTGGTTGAGTCAGTGGAGATTGAGGATCACCATGGCCTATGAGATCTGTAATTGAAGTTTTACTCTGTTTCCATTGATTGGAATAAAACCCTCATGTACAGTTGTAGCTTTACATGGTTTACGGTACATGCTTTATTGCTTGTTCTCGCTAGCGGTAAGAAATTAGGCTTTTTGAGTGTGAGGGTTTGTTCAAGGTGTGAATTGTATAATTTGGGGTGTGAATTCTAGAGTCTGACAGTGCAAATTATGCAATTTGAGGGTGTGAATTCTAGAGTCTGACAGTGCACTTGAGGCGTGAATTCTAGTGTTTGTTTTGGTGGCTGAAATTTAAGGTTTTTGGTGTTTTGTTGTTTTTTTTCTTCTAAGCATCTGGTGTTTGTTGTTGACGACGGGGGCGTTGGGCCTTTTTTGTAATTTAGCGGTGTGAATTCTGCATTTAGAGGTTTGAATTGTGTCGATGAATGTGAATTTTGAGGTGTATGAATTATGATGCGTGAATTCTGGTAGTGTGAATTCTCTTGATGTGAATAATATAGATGGGGTGTGAATTCTGTAAAGAGGTGTTATAGTGCATAGATGGTGTAAATTCTATGGGTGTGAATTATGTGTTAATGTGAATTCTATGGGTGTGAATTCTGTGAGGTGTGAATTCTGTGAGGTGTGAATTCTGTGGGTGTGAATTTTGGAGATGAAAGCTTGATCCGCCGGTAGAGACTACGATGGTAGCGGCGGTAGGAACTACGGAGGCTGTGGCGGTTATGGTGGAAGAGGTGGTGGAGATTACGGAGGCAGCGGTGGCTGCACACCGAGTATGTAAGATGCAACTGTAACATGGAAAGGAGAAATGGAAGAATTAGCGGAAAGGAGAAAGGGAAGAGTCAGTGGAAGGCCAGGGGCGATTATTTTTATTTTTGAATTCATACCTTTTTCGTTTTTTTTTTGTTTTTTTGGTGGTATGATTTTTTTTTTTGAAAGGTTTAAATTCTTAATTTGGTGATGTGAATTTTTTTTTTCGAGGATGTGAATTCTTTTTTTCCAAGAGTGTGAATTCTTAATTTGGTGATGTGAATTCTAGATTTGTGCTCCGAACGGTGTCGTTTCCGATCATGGATTGATGGAACACAGCGCCGTTCTTGGCGACGAAGATAGATAGAACGTATTGAAAACAGAAGTCACCTTGTTGTGAACACTGCTGATGGGGGCCATTGAGACACGGTGGTTTTCGGAGAATAACCAACCTTGAAAATCTTTGATTATGTTTATTACTAGTATAAAGTAGAACCAGTTCAGTTTATTATTTTTCTTATGCACTTGTTTATATAAGTAGAATGACTAGAATCAATTTTAAAAAGTTATCCGGTGAATTCTTACTTTTTCGAAGGTGTGAATTTTTAATTTGGTGTGAATTCTGTCTTTTTTGAATGTGTGAATTTTTCATTTGGGTATGAATTCTCTCTTTCAACTGTGTGAATTCTGTAAACGGTGTAAATTCTAAAAAGACGTGTGCATTCTGGAGATGTGAATTCTTTCAACTGTGTGAATTCTGTAAACGGTGTAAATTCTAAAAAGACGTGTGCATTCTGGAGATGTGAATTCTGCAAATGAGTGTGAATTTTGGGGGGTGTGAATTCTGCAAATGAGTGAATTCTGAGAGGTGTGAATTCTGGGGGGTGTGAATTCTAGGGGAGTAAAAATTGACCAGGGCAAAATAGTAAAAACATCTTAAAAAAGGGTCTAGATGGTATAGCACTACAAAAAAGGGTTTAGAGGGGATAGGAGGAAAAAAACACGGCCGGCCGGTAATTTCCTGAAAACTGAAACCCCACAAACCAACCGCTCTCTCTCTCTCACACACACACACACACAAACTGCGTCGATCAACTCGTCCATCGAACCCCTCCTCTCTGGCCGAATCCTCTGTCGTGAAACCCCTCACTCCACGAACCCCTCACAGCGACCTCTGTGTGTGTGTGTGTGTGTGTGTCCATCTCTCTCTCGATCTCCCCGTCAGCCTTCTTCCGGCGTTTGTTGCCCCTCACAGCGACCTCTCTCTCTCTCTCTCTCTCTCTCTCTCTCTGTGTGTGTGTATGTCCATCTCTCTCTCGATCTCCCCGTCAGCCTTCTTCCGCCGTTTGTTGCTGATTCAGCCGTGGTTACACAATCCGGCGGCATTTTTGCAGATTCCTGCGTCCTTTGCAAATTCCGGCCATTTCCCAGCGAGCTTCAGGTAAACTCCGGTTCATTTTCTGGTAGATGGCAGTAGGGATAGGTGAGGTGTTAAGGATGGCTATAGTCATCCACCAAGTTTAGAACTTTTCCATTTTCCAACCAATTTTGCATCACCATTGGAGCACCAAGTTGTACAAATAAGTATAGCACCAGTTTTTCCAACCCCATTGGACATGCTCTAAGTGAGCACTCATCCATTCTCTGACTAATACTAACTAGTAACACAAAATCATTATTATCACATAAAATAGGTTATAAGTTAAACAAAAAAATTTTTGGCACAACACAACCGTAGGCTCTGTTTGGAACTTGGGGATGGAAGGAGAAAGGGAGGCGAAAATAATGTAGAGGAATATTAGAGGGAAAGTGAAAATTTTATTGGAGAGAAAATTGAACTTGTTTTTAAAACTCTCTTCTCTTTCTCTGCATACCAAACAATGGGAAGGAAGTTTTTAAAATAAGTTTCTTCTCCTTTCCATTTGTTTCTCCAAGTTACAAACACACCCTTAACAATCATTTTCTGAAGTAATGGAGAGTGGAGATGCTGTATTCCGAAGGGTATATTTGCTATGCATATTATGAACTAACTTCAGGCGAGGACATAATTTTTCAGAACGTCAGGGGTATTAATATCATCGACCTAAAACCTCGGGAGGAAAGTGTATTTCACCATTAAGTTACAGAAAGTGTTCCAGCACCCAGTAGCGACTCTGCCAACAAGAGAGCAGCGCAATGCCCCCCAATATCTCCGTCGCCATTCAACGTTTCTGGTAACGGCGCCGGTATTTGCAATTGAGGTCCACAAGTGCAATGCGTAATCCGCTCTAAACGATACCGTTTGTCCTCTGCCGTCCAACAACTCAATGGAAGCTCGATGCTTTATTTCTGGGTTTGGCTCAAACCCCATCATCAACAACCCAATTCAAAACCCTAGCAAAGCATCTTTTCCCGCAATACCCTCTTATTCAAATCGGGTGTTCTTCAAAACCCTTTACTCTCTCTCTTGGAAACTTGATTCGCGTGAACACAAGCTTCAGTGTAGAAGTAGTTTACAAAAGGTAGAGGCTGTTTCTGGTGATACGGAGGGTCTGAAATCTGGGGATAGGAAGAAAAATTTGGCGGTTTTCGTCTCCAGTGGTGGTTCAAATTTCCGGTCCATTCATGAGGCCATTGTTGAAGGATCAATAGAAGGAGAGATTATTGTTTTGGTCACAAACAAACCTGGTATGTTTACAGACCTGATCCAGTTAATTGCAGTGTTTGGAACTGTTATATGATCCTTTTGTTGTTAGTGTTCTCTTTTTCTTTTTTTGAGTGTTTATTGTATGAATTCATTGTTATTATCCATTACCCAACTTGATTCTGTTGAAAAAAGTTCAACCTTTATACTTCCATTAGTAAGCACATAACTGAGTATTGATCTCATCTCCCACTTAGCATCTAATTCTATCTTTCCACAATTTTTGGAATCATGTTTTCTGATCGTTGGGCATCACAAACTGGTGGACTAGTAAATGCAGTTATATCTGTGTATGCGTAGATTTATATTACTGGCATGTGTATGAAAACCTGCGATACTGTTACAGAAAATCTAAGTTGATGCACGTTTTGTTCCCTCCATGCTATTATGTTGGGATTGTTTCCCTTTGTTAATCACAATCTCTTATCTCCTATGTTTCAAAGTTAATGACAGTTATCCTGCTCTAATGGTACCAAAACTTTTATTTGGAGCTTCAGACACAGCTGACTATTAGTCTAATCCTGTTTGACTCGCTTTACAAATGTTCTAATTCTCTGTTAGTTCTTTTTTTTGGGTTTACTCTGCATACTCTTCCACACATATGAAGTAGCAATGCTATTTAGTATAAGGATTTTGGGATATTGTGGTGAAGTTTATGGGTTTGGAGATATAGTTGTAATGTTCACGTGAACACATACACCTTTGCCCCAAGTGTTGGTGGAACATTGTGGTTGACAGGAGATATTCGGTTACTGAAGCATAGTTAGTATAGTGAATCTGAACTTAACTACTGCACGAAAACGTGCATGGTCCTGGTTCAGTGGTTTGTATTGGTCTTATTTGTCTTCAGTGAAGTCTGCCAGTTATTGGTGAGTGGCGACTTCATATATGACCACACTATATCTCATCCTGCTCTTCACATCATGGTTTTGGGAGGCCTAGAAGTATGTGCCCAATGGTTGTATTTGCTAAGGCCTTTGGGAAATGACTCGATTTGAAGCCCCAAAGGTTAATATTTTATAACTTGGCCACTTGGGTACCTTAATGTCTATTGCAGTTTTTTTCACATATATTTTTATTTGAAATAAGAACTCACCTATCCTTTTTGTGCTATTTGTGGTTGCGTATTATTTAACTCAACTGAACTAACCAAAACATAGGGGTGTCATTTACAAAAGAATCATGCTGGGAGGTCTTACAGATCAGTAGTATCTCCCAACTCGATGTCTGAAGAGATTTTGAACTATTTGAAATGCACACGTATTTCTTTTGTGTATTGGAAATCCTGTTTATAATTGGAAAATTTTTTAAGGTAAAAATTATATGCCCTGAAACTTTACTATTATGATTATGTTTTTTTTTTGAATACTCTGATATGCGACACAATAGGGGAGAAAAGGAGAGTTGAGCCAAGCTTCCTCTTATTTACTTTAAATTCTGAACTTACATTATATTGTTGTACAGAAAGCCTTACCTCGCCTCGCATAGTTGCACCATTCTCCAATTTTTTTGCTTCCAATCTCTCCCCTATGTTTTCCAGTTTTCCTTGTGTGCTTTAAGTATCATGCTTCCAATGATTTTAATCTGGTTACTCTGTCTTGCATATAATTGTTCTCTGAATCTTGCGTTTCCGTTCAATCTTTGAACTTATGTACTCAGGTTGTGGAGGTGCGGAATATGCAAGGGATAACAACATTCCTGTTATTTTATTCCCTGGAATGAAGGAACAACCTGACGGTCTCTCTGCCAATGACCTTGTCAGTACTCTTAGGTGAGGTTACCCCTTTCAGAGGACTTGGATTTAAATTGTGCTTCACACAACTGCTCTGCAGAAAAAGCATAGATTAGTTAACTATATGACAGAAACCCTGCTGTCTAGTGGGAGCCATGTGTACTAGTCTGATAGGGATAACCTGGTTGCATGATTTGCCCAAGTTGAGCAATAACCATCTTATGTACTTAGTTAGCTCGTTGCTTTCCTTGTATCATACTTTCTGATGCATTGCTAAATAGATTGTCAACTATTACCCAGATAGCGGTGTTTGACTTTGGCGACCTGGGTAGACCAGTCACGAAATCCATGGAAATATGCTCCTACTTCCAAGTTGGAATTGGTAAGGGTTGCGGTCTCCTCCGGGCTTTTGGTGCTCGACCTTAACTTGTTGACAAACCAAACAGGTTGACACAAAGTTTGCCATATCTCTCTTAATTCCTTCTCACCAGTACGTCCTCCGTAGATCATGGTACATCTTAGTACCCCTAGGATGAACAGCGAAGTTCGAGTGATGAAATTCTCGGAGTACGGCTTCTCGGAGGGTGCCAATACTTGGTACAAAGATTGAACCTTTGAATCTGAGGCTGTTGTCGGTGTGAATAGTCCATCCTGTAAGTGCTTTACCAGCGGTTATCTGAGATCGTATAAACTCACAGTCTTGTTCGAAGCTTTGAGCTAGTAAGATTTCTTGATGTAGTGCAGGTATGGTAATGATAGCACACAAGCGTGCTTGACCATTACTTGATGATGGCTGTAGTTCAAACTCATTTAGCGTCTTAATCATCTCCCATTCTTTCATAGCTACTTTAGCTTTCTACTCTCGATTCTGCCGACTCAGAGCATCAGCCACAACATTAGCTTTGCCTGGGTGATAAGACATGATAAATTTGTAGTCCCCAAGGTACTCCATCCACCTTCTCTGTCTCATGTTCAACTCCTTCTGAGTAAACAAGTACTTGAGACTCTTGTGATCGAGGAAAATCTCGAATTGCTCTCCGTATAGATAATAGCACCAAGACTTAAGCGTGAAACCCACTGCTGCTAATTCCAGATTGTGCATAGGGTAATTTCTCTCATGTGATCGAAGTTGTCGAGATTCTTAAGAAACAACTTTTCCATCTTGCATCAAAACGCAGCCCAAGCCATCTTTAGAAGCACCACAATAGACGGTGTAGCCTATATTTTGCTCCGGAATGATAAGTATGAGCGTGCTTGTTAGCCTCTTCTTCAACTCTTGGAACGTCTTTTCACAAGCATTGCTCCACCAAACTTAAACTCCCTTTTGTGTCAGTCTTGAATTGAAAAGTCTTGAATGAACTGTCGGTAGTAGCCGGGCGATCCCAGGAAGCTTCAAATAAAATACTATCGTAGGTTGCTTCGAATCTAATACAGCGTCCACCTTGCTATTGTCCACAGCAATTTCGTCTTTAGACACCACGTGTCCTAGGAATTTGACAACTTCTAGCCAAAACTCGCACTTACTAGCCTTGGCGTAAAGTTGGTTATCTCTAAGCACTCGTAGTACAATCTTGAGATGCTCCTCATGTTCCTTCTTCGACGCAGAGTATATCAACATATCGTCAATGAGCACTACCACGAATTTTTCTAGGTAGGGCTGGAAATTTTTTGTTCATGAGACACATAAATACCGCCAGGGCATTAGTGAGTCCAAACGGCATCACTACAAACTCGTAGTGCCCGTATCTTGTTTTGGAAGTGGTCTGGGATATTTCGTCGTCTCGAATTCTCAACTAGTGGTATCCTGATCGCAGGTTAATTTTTGAGAAACAAGTCACTCCTCTCAATTGATCGAACAGGTCATTTATTCTGGGCAGCGGTTAACAATTTTTTATCGTGACTCAGTTCAGTTGCCTATAGTCAATGCAGAGACGGAGTGTTCCTTATTCCTTCTTCACAAACAAAGCCAGTGCTCCCTAGGGTGATGTGCTTGGTCAAATAAAACCCTTCTCATACAGGTCTTGCAATTGAGTCTTAAGTTCCCTCAGTTCCGCAGGTACCTTTGGTATGGGGCTATGGAGATTGGGGCGGTTACATGTTGAAGTTCTATAGTGAAATCTAATTCTCGGTGGGGCAGTAGTCCAGGGAGTTCTTTGGGAAAAACGTCAGTGTACTCGCAGACGATTTGGGGTAGCCCTAATTCCATACGGTCGGTTTCTTCTAACTTGAGGCTAGCCAACCATCCAAAAACTTGGTCTTGCCATTTGGTTCGTCGTGTTGTAGAAGTCGAAGTCTGTCTATCCCCCTTAAAGTTGGAACACGTCTCATTCAAAGTAAAATTTGTCATCTCCTTCCAATATCAATCATGGTCCACGTAGCGGATGGTCAGTCGGTCACTAAAATGGTATCAAGGCCGATGACTCAAAAGTTGCCAGCTAACCAATGTCAAAGAACTAAGTAAAAGCGAATAGGTTTTTTTTTTTTTAAATCTTGTAAATTTGTTATTCGACTTATAGTACAAGTAATCAATTACCTAGGATCCTACTAATTTTTAACTACACAAGTAATACCACATAAGCAGATTATGTGCCACATACAAGTCAAACATGTAAGACCTATATTTTCTCTCTATACATTTTCGAAGCCTAAGTCGGATGACGACTAAATAATACTTACAGGTTAGAAAAAAAAAAAAAAATTTTTAGGGTAACATAAGTAATAATTACAATAATTTAGGTTTACGCTCTTAGAAAGTGATCTACCCATTCTACCCAAGGTCGAGGGTTTGAACCTAAAGCTCTGATACCAAGTTGTAATGCCCCAATTTTTGGGAACATTAAATAAATAAATTTTAAAACATAGTTTGTCATTTATTTAAATAAAGAGAATAATTAAGTCATCACAATCAAAATAGTCTTAGAAATTTAAATTACAATATTAATCCAAATCTCGGAAATGGTACTAAGATAATTTCTACTCCTCAGGGCGACCATCTTCTTCTGCAACCATCTGTTCTGCACCAAACTCCTCCAGACTGTAGTACCCTTCCTGTCCGTCTCTATTATCTGGCATAAGATGTCAGGTCCACGAAAAGTAGATCTGATGAGCAATTAAGCTCAGTAGTTAACTCCTACCCCTATGTCTCTTGCACTAACAAAAATAACATATAACTTTGAAAATAAATTTCAGGAGTCAACAGTTCATCTTATAAAAATCAAATCAACAGATATAGTGTCAGTGTTAGAGTTTATCATCATCGCAGCGTATCGTAATCCGTATCCTCATTTTTCAAGTATCGATTCCACTTTCCATATTATTTCCTCAAGCACTGGTTCTGCACCGTCTTTCAGGACCTATCGGGCTCCCAAGCTAAATTTAGATTTTGCCACCCAAAAGCACTGATTCCGCTGACTGTCTCTTTCAGGACCTACCGAGCTCTCAGTCTTTAATCATTTCACATTTCTCAACAAACTCGGCACTAGTTCCGCTGACCGTCTTTCAAGACCTACCAGGATCCTAGGCCACACACGCACACCGAGTCATGATTCCGCCGACCATTCTTTCAAGACCTACCGGGCTCTCATGCCCACACACGCACACCCGAGCCATGATTCCGCTGACCATCTTCAATGGACCTACCGGGTTCTCATGCTCACACATTCATTGACCCTCTTACATTTCTTTTCCTCATTTCTTTTTCGTATTTCATTTCCCGTTTCTGGTGCTTTGTACACATGCATCATTTCGCGCATTCAACAAATCATGTGAATAAAAGAAATCTTAATTCATGCTTTTCTTATTCGTCAATCGAAATTGTAACGGCACATTCTCAATTAATACCTTACTAACACTTCATCGATAATCATGTTTTACTTAACCATTGTAAATCCCTTATGCGAAATTAATTGAAATCTAATTCCAGTAGAGATATCCTAACCCATTTCCAACCGTTAATTACAAAGTCATGCTTTTGTAAATTTAAAAAAAAAAAATGTAGCAGTACTTCTAACAAATAAGGATCTCTTTTCCTTCATACATAAAAAAATGTCATTTCTAGTATCCAGGAGAGTTTAATTCTATTTTTTTTTATGCATTCATAGCAATAGCATAATTCGATACTTTAACAAAAAGAATTTTAACGATGATATACTTAGGTAAGTAGATGGGAGGTTTCTACGTTCCTTGTGATCGATAATAACGGTACTCATCATTCAATCCCAAAAATTAATTTGAACATGTGATGTTATAAAAATTCTAATTTCAATATCATATAACACATTCATATTTATACTTAGGTGAGTAGGTAAGAGGTTTCTACCTTTCTTCTAGGCGGTAGAATTTGATTCTAGCGGCGTCGGGTCAGATTGTGGGCGGCACAAATTCCAATTGAGCCTCCAATTCACAAAATTAACTCTTACTCTCTCTTACTAGAATTGTGCTTGCATGTGATGTGTGGGTGAAATGGAAATCAGAGGTGTAGAAAAGTGGGGAGAGAAGTTACTAGTATTTATAGGCAAGAGCCCTTCTCTCTCTCTCTCTGCCTTTTTTTTTTTTTTTCCCTGCCCACCAAGTCTACTAAGTATGCATAATAATGGGTGTACGTCTTATCTTTTCCCTCTATTCTCTCTCTCAGCCGGCTCCCCCTCTATCTCTCATTTATTTCTATGTTATCTCTCTCTCTCTCCATCTTATTTAGTTCCTTTCTATCCTCTTTCTCTCTTTTTCTTTCCCTCCAAGTAAGTGTGTATATATATATATCTACTTATATAAATATAGGTAGAACATGTTTAATATTATTTTAGTTTTTTATTTAGGTTTAGACTACTAGGTCTAATTAACAAAAAAAATTAATCAAAAAAAATATTTCAATAAAATATTCAGTTTTATTCAAAAAATTTGGCTGAAAATTCGGGTTGTTACACATCAATTTTTTCTACTTACCCTCTATGGAGTTATCATCATTACATTTTTATTCACTAACTTTTCAAAATGGAATTTACTTTTAGGGGCAAAATGGAAAATGTATCAACTTTACCTACTAACTTTACAAAATGGACACTTATTAAGAGACAGTCCAAAATAGAATACTGAACTTTAAAAAGGGTACGGGGGGAGTACTATCTTGGTGAAGACATGCCTTTTCAGCATAAATTATTCACATGTGCATGCCATATCGGAATCTAACACTCAAATTATGATGGACGATTACAAAGGGGGCTAATTGATTCTAAATGATGCATTAAGGGTGCAAAGTGAAAGGGTTTTTAGATGAAGGGGATACATTTGTTTGGTTTAAATGATGCATCGGAATCTTTCTGAACTTTGTTTGGTTTACATTTTAGAAAGTTATTTTTGAGAGTTGGAGTGGTAATGAGTGGAGAGAGATAGAGAGAAAGATTTATTGAAAACTGTGCCGAGAGTAAAAATAACTCTCGGAATGTTGAACCAAACGGAGTGACTTCCGTCATTAGAAATTCTTCGCAGCTTCTCGACCCTTCTGGACACAGACTCCCTCAGATAGGTTCTCGCCCTTTTATTTATTTTGTCGATTGTTTCTTCAAAACCCTGCAATTAACGTCAATTTACAGCTCTCTTCTCGCCTCTGAAATTCTCTCTCTCTCTCTCTCTCAACAGGTAATTTCGTGCCTTTCACTTTCTTAGAAATCAGTCTCTGTGTTGAAATTCCTTCAAATTATAGATTTTTGCTCATTCGTTGAGTGTTTTGATTTGGTAAAATTTTCAGGTTTTTCTGTCTTGTGGTTTGGCTGTTTCGAGAATCAAGAATGACTCATATCCTTCCGATATGCCTCTTTCCTCTGATTTTAGATCAACCCTTTTACTTTTTTTCCATCTGTGATGGGTTGGTGAGCAAAATTTGGGAAATAATTTTTCTTCCTCTTTTCGTCCTTTGGTCTCTCAAAATCCAATCTTTGCTTGAAGTTAATTGGATTTGGAAATATAATCAACTTTCTGAGATGAACATTGAGAAATTGGTTAATAGAACCGTGAAAACATCTTCCTTTCCTAAATTTTCTCAGCAACCATATATGGATTGCCACGAAGTTTGACAATTAGGGTTTGTGTCTCTGGGTAGAATTTGATTTTGTACAATGTGACCTTAACTTAAAGCGAACGCGGTAACCAAGGGAGCGAGACTGAGAAGGGCGCAAGCCAGGTCCGGCCAGAAGCCCAGGAATCCTAAAGACGATGGATTAACACCCGAACAAAGACTAGTAAGGTTTTCCTCTCTCTCTCTCTCTCTCTCCCTTGTTCTCTGTCTAGAATTTTTCTGTTGATGGATAGTTCTATTCTGATTTTGGGTAGGATTTTGTTGATATGAACAGGGATGCGAAGGCCCTTCAGGAGAATCTGGCGAGGAAAGGAGCTCAAGGGGCAACGGTTGGGAACAACAAGAATAGCAGTGATGTTGTTAACAAGAACAACAAGAAGTAATCGACTAATAACGGTTTGTGAGTAGATGAGGGATGTTGTGAAGTATCAGATCTCGGTTTTGGATTCGGAATTTCTCCGTTTCTCCCAATGTAACTTAAACAATCCAAGGCTTTGCTTGGTTTGGACATTTATATGTTGGCTTTTGAACTCTGTAATTTGTGTCTGATTTGGAATGTGATTTCCCATTAGCTTGCGTATTCAGCAGTTGTGATTTGGAATGGTCATTTCGTTTTTTGAGCTGGAATGAATAGGTTCACAAGATGAGAGAATTCTGTTAAATGTTACTCCCTCCGTCCCTTTTTTGTAAAGAATAAGTTCGTTTATGGCAATAGATTCAAGTTGTGGTGTTCCTATTGAATCTATGATCTAGATGTGCTTGAGAGACATCATTAAAGTTAGATGCAGGCAGAGGAACACAGATTGGAACGCGGATGTGTTTATAATTGCATTCATGAAAATTGATTTCACATGGTAGATGTGGAATTCACACATAATAGATTCGTCTAAAGGCATTGAACTTCTGTTTTTGTTGGCCTTGTTTTCGTTGAGGCATTGCTGCGTGGGATGGTAATATTTGGTAGTTTAGATATCTTCAACCGACGCCAATCTGTTTTCTTCATTGAGCTGTTTTTCTATCTCTGAGAAAAAACCTCTTTTTTTCAAAATTTTTGGAATTGGAAATTGCACGCTTCTTCATGCATTGATATCTGAGTATATGTGGAGTGGAGCCTTTGGAGCAGCAAGCAGCAGGAGGTCTATTTCTCCATCCACGCAATAATGATTAAAAGCTCCCAAGACTCTAAGATTAATCACAAAATCAACATTCAAGGTCACCGTTACATGTAGGATCGGAATGAAATAAGTGCTTACAAAATAAGAATTTTAGTGGAACAGGGCCAACTCTCTAGAACTCCAGACCCCCTTTTTTTTTCCCTCCTTTTCATCTAACTATGAGATCATTCACATAAACCCGATTAATTCTTGTCCATCGGCAAAATAATTGTTACCAATACATTGTCTACTCATTTGGAGACATCTTTCATGAAAGCTTCGAAGTTCTTCTCAGATGATCCTCCTTTTCCAATAACTTGTCGACGGGTCTCTCGGATTTTTCTTGCTCTTTCCTACCAACATTTTTTGAATCCATAAACCTCCGCACAAGGTCAACGATTTCCTCTCCCCTCACCAAATCACCAGTTGCCCCCTTCGCCTTCCACCCGATCTTCCAATCTTCCGCAACCAATTTACTTATTGGGACTTGATCCATTGCAATTGGATAAGCAAGCAACGGTAACCCCGTAAAAAAACTTTCCACAGTTGAATTCCATCCGCAGTGAGTAAAAAATCCTCTGATCGACGGATGGCATAGCACCTTCAACTAGTCTCACCAAGGCACCACCATTCCCAAACCACCGCAAACGGATTCCTTCACGCTCGACGCCTTGTCACGCACCACCAACAAGTACTTCACGCCGTTGCTATGCAGGCCAGCTGCGATTTCATCCATCGGGGCACTTCATACGGAAAGAAAACTTCCCAGCGAAACGTACAAAACGGAACTCTGAGGCGAAGAGTCTAGCCATTCGAGGTAGTCGACACCGTTTGGGGAGGTGGGGCGAGAGGAATTGTGGTACTGCAGATTGAAGTAAGGTATGAGGGAGCCAAGAGAGTAGACGGGGAACGGGAATGTGGCTTGCAAAGCGTCAATGACCGAAGGCTCCAGCTCAAAAACGGAGTTGAACAAGAGATAATTGTGTTCGGGGAACTTTGGAGACCAGTTCAACGACACTTTGCAAGAGTGTTTGGTTCTGAAGGTGAAAGATGCCTGGAAGGTCAGATAAACGGAATGGAGATAGGCCTGGGATGTTGTCCACCATCATTTCTACTCTTTCTGTTGTGCAAGCACAGGGCAAGGAAGATGCATTAACCAATATTATTCATCAATGTGATTTAAGCAAGAAAATTATCCAGATAAAGAACTCAATGAATCGCATCGTATTCCGAAAAATTAATCTGTAAAAGAGTTCGTTTATGGCAATTTCAAGTGTGCATTGCTGGTTTTTCTTGTTTTGGTTATTATCAGATGACACATAGCCCCACAAGAACAGATTCTTTATGTGGTCACATAAGATGAAATCCAGGCTAGGCATATTTGACGAATCTATGTCCTAAATTTTGTAGGTCTAGATATACCGACTTTATGTACACTATATCAATAAATACTTGATCAAGTTATAGTTGGCACAAAAGGCATGTACGGTTGGAGTCTTGCTGTCTAATTTTCTTGCAAGAAATATACGAAATATACTTTGTCTAGAAGGTTTTCAATGGATAAAAAATATACTTTGTCTGTAAAGTTTTCAATGGATCATATTTTGCGTGTGATGAACCACAAAAGGATCATCATGACTCCTTCTATAGCCGCCTATAGTACTGAAGCCTCGGTCTATTGTAACATCCCACGCCGGGAGTTACGAAATCTTTGAGTGGATTATAATGAAAGTCCCACCAGCTATAATATAACTTGAGATTAATCTTTTGAGTCATTTGATTAGACTAAGAATAGATCAGTTAGAGTGGGTTGTGACAAGTGGTATCAGAGCTTGCACCAACCGGAAGTGTAGAGCAGGTCCCATGAGGAGACGTGCTTGGGGTGGGCCCGACAAGTGAGAAGCTTGAGATACTTGTCGTGCTTAAGTGGGTCTCACATGAGACGAGCTTGAGGTGTTTGTCATGCTTAGGTGGGTACTTGTCCTACATCACTTGGTGAGTGAAAGTGATGGATCGTGTAGTGCAACGGGGACATTGCAACCAAGGTGGAGAGATTGTGACATCTCACATCGGGGAGTTAACGAAATCCTTGAGTGGAAGATGATGTAAGGCCAATCAGCTACTGTATAACTTGAGGTCAACTTTTTGAGTCACGTGATTAGGCTTAGGCTAAAAGTTAAGCAGATCAGCTGGAGCGTCATTCGTTATTGATTGAACTAGTTTGAACTTCTTATGAGGAGGAAGATCCGATCTGGATTCGGCTGTTCATTCGGACCATTTTATGGGCATATTTTGGGTTCTTTTTGATAATCGGGACCATTTAACTAACTTATAGACCTCGACGAAACATTCATCAGAAACACCACGCCAAAAACAATATTGATTGAATACCGTTTTATGTACTTTGGAACACAATTATGTTCTAAAAATTGGGCTCCAATCCAGTGTCTATGTGTGCATATGTATGTGCCACTAGCTGAATTAAAAATTAAAAAAAAAAGGAAAAAAATGCAAAAATCGAACCGACCAAAAAATCGGCCGAAAATATTGGTTTGGTTTGGTTTTCCAGAGCAACTGATCCGGTTTGAACTTTTTTTTTTTTTTTTGGACAAACGGAAGATGTTCCGGTTTGATTGAGGATTTTGAAAGAGAACCAACTTGAAACCGCTTCGGCTTTGGTTTTGGTCAAAGTAAACGGAAATTTGTAAAGGGAATTTCGTGCCAAAAGAGGGGAAAACGAAAAGTGTAACCTAATTACCAGTATGCTTACCGGGAAACTCAACGGGGAAATGAAGCTTTCAATAAGTGATAGGAAGAACAACTAAAACAGAGCCTTCGTGGAATTAGATGCAATCCGAAAACAAACATATAGCAGACGAGAATCAGATGCAATCCGGAAACAAACAGGGTCAGACTAAGAGACGTAATCGGAAGAACAACTAAAACAGAGCCGTCATGGAAATTTTAGATCATGCTTGACTATCGGTAAAGCTTCCTCTTCTTCAATTGCTTTCCCTTGCAGCTCGAAGATGCCTGCACTCAAGTATTAGCTTGTCTTAAGAAGTATTTTATGCAAATATAATCCAACATGCTTAAGTTGTATGCAATGTTTCACTGTCAAGCTGTTCAAATTCAACTTACAAAGGTTGGCAGGACATCCCTTATCTCAGTGAATACGACGCCACAGAGGCGACATAAAATTTCTATTTCTTCATTTTGTTTGAGTTCATGTTGACAACTTTATTGACCGCGCTCAGTTGAATTCTGCACTTCAACATTGGAACCCTGAAAAACATTAAATTTAAACAATCATCAAATGTAGAGAGAGAGAGAGAGGGAGAGAGAGAGAGAGAGAGAGAGAGAGAGAGAGAGAGAGAGAGAGAGAGATGCATGGAGCTCTAGATCCATTAAAGGGTTCTGATGGTAAAAACAGAAAAAGTATGAGATCGGTCCAACAACGTGAGATGCATTGGTGGGTAGATAATATTGTGAGATCACAAATCATATTTTTCAAGCTCAATTCATTAGCACAGCAACATCATTTATCTATCATCTATCTATCTCTATCAATATCCTATAGAAATGTATGTGAGCTTTCAAACCCTTCAAATTCCCTCTCCTAATTTCCTAGGTGTCCAAAAGCGTTCACACTCTGGCTAATTTTGAGAAGGAAAAAAAACCCACCCGCGTTCACAAGCCACCCACGTACACAGATTGACAAACGAATTTAAAAAAAAAACCTCACCCACGTTGATCACAAGCCACCCACGTACACAGACTGACAAACGAATTTGAAAAAAACACCTCACCCACGTTCACCAGCCACCATTCTCCCCACTTTTCCTTTCCTTTCACTATTTAACTCTCACCATGCAATTTCTACCCACTGTTTCTATTCTTCCACTTTTTTGTCTCTAATATTCCCACATCTCACTGAAAGTGTAATGTTACCAAATTTAATTCTCACTAATTTTGTGCCGGTAGTGTTATGGGTTTCCAGGGGTAACAATTTCGAATTTGGTGGGTTTCCTTTCAATTAGGCTGTTTTTCCATACCTAATTGATTATTTGAAAGTGACTAAGTAATATAAGTGGGTATAGATATACAATTTTAAACTAGCGTTGTGCTCGTTCAATGCACGAAAACGGAAAAAAAAAAAAAAACATATCTTGAACTTTTGTTTAGCTCCATGCATCAAATGGGCACAACAGGCATTATAGAAATGTATTAAGCCCTCAATAGCCTCCAAAACCTCTATCCTAAATTTCTAAAATTTTGAGATTTCTTTTTTTAAAATATGAGAGAGTGACGTGGTGTGTGTGCGCGAGCGAGAGAGAACGTGAGGAATGGGGTTGTCTAAATTGTCTGTGATTCTATGGCGATTAGAGAGAAGAGATTTTAGGAAATAAATTGGAAATTGATAATGCCAAAACTGTTTTTCTTGGTGTCAAAATTCTGGTGTAACAAAAGCTTGTACCATGTGCAATAAATTTTACTATTACATATTGATATCATACATTTTCGATTTTGTATTTGTTTTGTTTATTTTACATTTTCAAAATATAAGATTTATGTTATCCGTAGAAATAAAAGAAAAAATGCAACCGAGCATTGGGCCATGAAAAATTGAACTATCTTTTTCATCAACTAGCGGGCAATTTTTTTTATTTATGAGAGAGTAATTGGGAGAGGTAAACGGGGGAGATGGAGGGAGAGAAATGTGGGAAAATTATTCTATGCGTGCTACAAATTTATTTTTCATACACATGTGTCTTTTAGTTCATAAAATGAGAACAAAACTAGCGTGCATCGAACACAAGATCATAAAAAATATTATACTATCTTTTTATCAACTAGCGTGGTGCCCGTTCGATGCATGGGACCACCGTTACATGGTACCCCAATTTTTTTTTTCAAACAAATGTCTTTTGGTGCAAAAAAATGACACCAATACTAGCTTGCATCAATTATTGCGTGTTCGATGTATCCACAGAACACTTATATCTACTATTATGAATTAAACAAACAAAAACAAAAAAGTATAGTTTTATTTATCGTTTTTATTTATTAAAAATTGAATTTTACAATCTTCAAAGAGAAGCATTGGTTCACTTTTAAAAAAAAAGCAATAAAAGCCATTCTGGTATAGTCGGATAAGTAAGTGTATGGAAAGGAAAGCACTTGGGGAAAGCATTTTGGTAATGCTAGTGGAACAAAAACGGATTCTAATAAATAAAGGGAGCGCATCCTTTGGTGTCACCCAAAAAAGTAGAGCTGTATGGATTTTTCCTACACCGAAAATGTCCAATTCAAAAACCATTTTTTATGGTGCATTAAACTACCCGTGGACAGAAATTAAAATCATTGATCTTTAATACAGAGTTGAATCAAAACAACTTAAGTAGGGAGAATCCTTACATGTGCAGCCTCATTGGCATCATTCGTGTCAACAACATCAGCGGCGGCGGCGGCATCAGCATCCTTGGCCTGGAAAACAGTATACCACAAAAGCCTCCAAACCATCAAGTCTAATTTTTTAGAATTTTGATTTTTTAAATTATGATAACGGAAAAAGAAAAGGAGGAGGTACGAGACTGGGGAGAGGGGAAGAGGAAGAGAGGGACGTGGGAGGAGAGAGAGAGACGTGGGTATCCTATTTTCCCTCTCCATTTCTTCTTGCCTATGTTTCTAATAATTCCATATATTTTTATTTCTCCTTCACTTTTAGTATTGTGCTGTCTTCCACCATTGATTTTGTTTTTTTTATTTTCACTTTTGGAAAATTTGGTTTGCGTATTTTTTGTACTGTTCCGTTAGTTCATATATATTTTTTAGTCGATACTATTGAGTGGTGTCATTCCACCGTTGTTGTAGAAGGAGGGTTTTTTTTCAATCTTTTACGCGCAAAACAACAAATAAATATTGTAAGGAAAAAATTTTAGGTATTTATTTAATTATTTATTTATGAAAATATTCTATGCAAATGTAGTCGATACTCTCCAACCTTCAAATATCAAATCCTAATTTCCCAGAATTTAAAATTTTTAAAACATAAAATTTCCCATTTAAAATATGAAAGGAAAAGAAAACGAAAAAAGCGGACATGTATTTATTCGCCTTTCGAAAATGCTACATGTTGGACCCATACATAGTAGTATGTATGGGGTCCACATGTATGTGAGAAGTTATTTTTGATGTTGTGTTTGAATTATTCTGTAAGTAGCATTTTTGAACATTAAATTACTCCTACAATACAGTTACGACATGGCCCCTCCAGTAAATAAAAAACAGAAGAAAACAAACTGGAAAAAAAAAATTTTTGAACAGAAACTGGAAAAATTGAAACACGTTTTTTTCTCCACTTCTGTCTTCTCTCCCCCTTTGCCGCCCAAACTAGAGCTCTCTCCAAATCCGACTAGAAAAATTGAAACACGCATTTTCCTCCTCTCCTGTCTTCTCTCTCCCCCATTGCCGCCCAAACTAGAGCTCTCTCCTAATCCGACGCATCCCGCCAGCGCTCTACCACCACCGACGCACCCTGCCTCCATCTCCTCTCTTCTCTCTCCTCCATCCCTCCCCAAACCATCTCCCGACCCACCATGATTTTGGACAGATTTTTGTGTAACTTTGAACAAGCATAACTTTGTCATCCGGACTCCGTTTTTAACAAATTTTATGTCAAAATTCATGTACCGGAAGTATACTTTCTAATGGTGGTGATTTCATGATCTGGTTTTAAACCTATAAAAAGTTATAGGTAGAATACGACAGGCTAGTAGTAGATTTCAAACCAAATATAGGGATCACGTGGTGTTTGAGAGCTACACTTGTTTAGAGACACTTTTAAACCTTTGAGATGGATATGCTTGTATGCGTTAAACTGGGGTTTAGTTATTGATATGCATGTTGTTGTGTTGATTGTACCCGCTTAAGGATTGTGAAGTGAGTCACACCATGTCGTGGGCCGTGCCGTCTAATTAACGGTGAATGGAAATATGGTGTGTGGGACACAATACCTTGGGTACATGGGATGTAGCAGACGTGTCACTGCATGTGATATGATTATATTCATATTGTTATGCATTGAATATTACTGCTCAATTGGGTGGACAATTTGGTTATAAATATTGTACACATTTTGAGTGTTTCGTGTTACGTTGGTGATGTGTAGTCATGTTGATATTCTTTCGGATATTGTGGTATTATGTTGAGCATTTTCATATCTCACACTCTCTGGCTTTCCTTTTTAGTCTGCCCGGTAGCAGGTTTCTTAGAGTGGGTCCACTACCGGTCATCGTGTTGAGGAGTGTTTGGACTAGCCTTGGATGTTGTGAATGGTCGAGCTTGTTGTAGGTAGTTGGGGGAGAAGTTGTTTTGTTTTAGTTGTAATTAAGTTGTCGGTGGACATGTTGAACTATGAAAATTTCTGAAGTGTTGTAAATCGAGATTGTAGTTGGTTGGTTGGTTGACACGTTGACTCATTTTATGTTAAGGTGATAAGTCTTCTGCTGGGTATTTATTTCTGAGAGGTTGTGAGGTGTGGTTGGTCTCCTGTGTGGAATGCCACGTGGTCACGCCGACTCGGGCCCACTTTGGGTGCCATTTGCTGGGCGAGGTGTGACAAGGAATTATAGGGATGTACAGTTAGAGTTAAAATGTTTTGAGGCCACTATCTGTTAGCATAACAAACTTACATTTTATTAATGCCTATAAAACCTCTGTTTTGTTATTCGGCTGTCTAGAGATACAACAGTGCTCAACTCCATCAAAAACTCTCTCTCTTGCTTTACAAACTTACACACTGATACCCGTTGATTTCTGTTCCAAACTAAATACTTTCAGCCATCCTCTTTCATATATATAGATTTTTGGTATAACAATATATTTGGATTTCGAGTGTCGGGAAACTATCGGTTTGTGAGTTTGATTCGTTGCACCTAAGAAAACTTGAAGGTCATTGTATCTTGGGAAAAAAATGCCATCCAACCCCGTGCAGAAGGGGGTGAATCATTCCTTAGGAGGGTGCCATCACGTGCCTCGACCACTCCACAGGCTTTTCTTATCTTTTCTCTAATAATATCTAGTTGTCTTACTTGGTTGATTATTGTTCTTGTTTAAGCATTTAATTTCTAGCAGAAATATCCTGATCATATAATTTTCCCAACGAACACATTCATTTTTAAATTATCAGAGACCCATTTTATGCCATATAACACATAATTTTTAACAACACCACTAGAGATGATTGTTGTTATCCAAAAAAGAAGGTGAAAGAATTAATAATCAAAACGCAAAAATAGATCCAGAAGAAAGAAATCACCTTATCGTCTTCTTTAAATTCCTTGGATTCCACGCAGAATTGCATTTCCTTCCATATGATTTCTTCTTCTTTCTCCTCATTTTTTGTTGTTAGTTCAACATGTTTCTGAGCCATGATCTGTTGATGACTTATGGACTGTTTTCGGAAAAGTTATTTCAGAAATCTTGAATTCTCACTGATATAGCTTAGCAAAAAAAAATTCTCACTTATATGCATGGTCAGCTAGAGAGTGCATTTCTCAAAATCCAAACTCCAGAAAAAGTATTGATTTCGTGTTTATTTGATTTTTTTTGCGTTTGTTAATTTTGCGGCAAATTTTGTGACTTATTGATTCGTCTATCAGAAAAGTAAAAATTTTGTACTTTTAACCAAAATTTGAGAAATAACCACTTTTAAGTTTAAAAAAAAAAGTCCACTCTTTTTTTGCTAAAGAGTGGTTATTTCCCAAAATATTTGGGTCAAAGTAAAAAATTTCTAGTTTTCGGATTCGTCTTGATGAGACGAATTGGAAAATAAAAAAAATTTGGCGTAAAACTAACAAACGCAAAAGAAATTCAACTAAGGACAAAACCAAAACTTTTTCTAAAAGTTCTAAAAGCCTTAGTGGAACAATTGACACCAATTGATTTTAGGAGAGATAGTGAAAAAGGGTCCGAGAAAAATAGTTAGCATGTTAGGTCACAGATCTTGGAGAACAGCTAATCAGAAGTATAAAAAACATTTTAAAAAAATTTTAAACTTTCCTTTTTACAATTCATATTTCCTATTTTGTCTTTATTCACATGAATTTACAATATTATCTTTGGATGTGTTACAAAGTGTATTGATTAAAAGGCAACAAAGTAAATTTATGTAAATAAAGACAAAAATGAGTGTAAATTGATAAATGAAGAGTCTGAAAATCACTATTCTTAAGTCACGAGCATAAAAACTACTTTCATTTATGATAATTACAACTATTACGATGCTAAAAACACCCTCACAAAATCTAGGTTTTATATGAAAGGTAATTTCGTAATTTAATTAGCAATAGGATATTTCTCATTCTATGGTACGAGATAGTATTAGAGAAAAAAAATTAAATAATTGAACAAAAGGAGATAACTTTAGAGTTTTCTACAGTCCAAAGCTTTAAATTAAATGGGCAAGACAGAATCCTTATCCGACGATGATGAAGCACATATATATATATAGAGAGAGATCATGTTAATTAAGCATCTCCAGGAGCCTCACTCCAGCCGAAGCCCGACGGAGGAGGGCGGGAGTACTTAGCATCTCCAGCATTGTTACACCCCCCTCTCTCTCTCTCTCACAAACCCACCAAACCTCTGCCTCTCCCACACACACGCATCCCTTCTCACCCATTACCAGATTTCCTTCCTCTAGACGCCGGCGATTGTTTCGCACCGCCGGCGATCGGAAGACCCCCTACCGGAAAACCCACAACCCAGCACCGTTCTCCGACTCCGATCTGTCTTTCGACGACGATGCTGCAGCGGGGAGAGAGAGAGAAAAGCAAGCCAAGCGAGGCTGAAAAACCTCGCCCGGTTGGGCGAGGTACTGTTTCTGAGCTGGAGCGAGGCTCCTGGAGATATGCTCTTACAGGTTGTCGACAGGAGTACGGTTAGAGAGGGAGAGAGAGAGGAGGGCGGGAGTACTTACAGGTTGTCGACGGAGCTGATCTAGCACGACGGCCGAATTCCGATGGAGAGAGAGAGAGAGAAGCGCTTCTTCGTTTTTCCGTACGGAATGAGAGAGAGAAGGAGGGGGGATAACGTCTGCAATGAGAGAGAGAGAGAGAGAGAGAGAGAGAGAAGGAGGGGGGGATAACGTCTGCAATGAGAGACAGAAGGAGGGGGGATGGGATAACCAGGGATGGAGCTAGGGAGGGGCCAGTAGGAGCGGTCGCCCCTGTAAAAAGAAAAAAAAACTTCACTTACTATATGTAAAATAAAAAATTTCTATGAAAATGTAGAGGCTCGCCCCCCTCTAGTATTTTGGGGGAAAAGAATCAAATGGTAGTAAGTAGTTAGTAACCTTTGAAATGCAAGGATACCAACATTAAACTTTGTAAACACTACGGGTTAAATAAAACAAAACAAAACATAGTGAGGGTTAACATAATGAGTACTCAAATATTTAACTCCCAGTTTTTACCCACAAAAATCCCTAATCGTTAAGAGGGTTTCATACGTTTTCTTCTCTCTGCCAAAAAAATCTCCATGGCACACCAGACCTCTCTCCCTCTTTCTTGGCACAAGAATCCCACATCATCAAAACTTTGAAGACAGTTTCGAGAAATTTTGAGAACTCAGAGTAATCTTGGTGAAATCTAAATTGTAATTATGAAATGAGTAAATACTAGACTCTGCAACATGATGAGGGATGAACTTTTGGAAGTTTCAAAATCACTTACATGGAGAGGGATAATGCGAAAAGGTTTGATGCCAATTTTATCATCGATATTTTTAATGATATGAAAGAGCGGAATGCAATTGAAGATGCCTCGTTTTACTAGATAAGCTGAGGTAAGTCGTTAATACTTTTGCAATATCTATCAACTCCCGTGGTGGCACTGTTGATAACGATTATTATTTTGTTGTCAGTAGTAATCTTAACTTTATCACTTTGAATTTTTGTGTTACCATGTTTGGAAGGGGGGAAACATGCTAATAGAACTTCCCAATGTATAATCAATTTCTTTTATATGTTTGCCGTTTATCTTTTTTAATGTTGTTTGATTTTCTATCTTGAAGGTATGGTGCAAAGGTCGTCGCCGCAGCAGGCATCCCGCATAGGTATGACACGTTTAAGAGTGCCACGGCACGACGCATGCACATCACGAGCACGAAAAAAGCACGGGCACGACACATGCACAGCACGAGCACGAAAAAAGCACGGGCACGACACAACATGATTAAAAATATAAACACATAAAATAATTAATCACGAAAGTAGATGTAACCTACGTGTACACTCTTTGTCCTATAATTGATGTGTCACAATGTTGATGATTACAAATAAAAAAGTATAAACATTCATTTTTAAATTTGCAATTGATTGTCGATTGATAGTTGAGTAGGAGCTAATTAACTTAGTTAAAATGTACTCAAACTATAGTGATGCAACTCTTACCTATTTACATTCATTGTATTACGAAATTGCAATTTTCCATAATATTTTGTATTTTTTAGTTTAATTGTTTCATTTTAGTATTTTTATGCAGAATTGGTCACACATTTTATTTAAATTCTTTTGGGAGCATAATTTATGAAGAGCATAATTAAGTATGGAGTAGTCATGTTGCTATTTTTTACATTTTTGAGTTTTAATGTATTCACGATGTTATTGCTTATTACAGACATCTATAACCTCGTGCCCTTTGTTTTCAAGCCCATTATTTAAATGAGCTTTCTGGACATCACCTGTCTTCTCTTTTAATAGCCCTAGTTAGTCCATGCCTGTTGTTGTAATGTCCTTGTGCCTAGTAATCCTGTAAAACTTGTTTAATAGAGGCACACATAATCTGTTTTGACCTTTTATGAAGGATCCTAGCCACCTTTGGCTTGGTTTAAATTCAGCATAACATACCTTTGTCTTCATCCTCCTTCCTTCCTCTTGGTATCACCATATCAATTTACTCCATGTATTTTATGCTTTCTTGTACTAACCCACATGATGTCATAAACAGGAGATACAAGATTGACTTCATTCTATTAGCTGGATACTTGAAACTTATACCAGTTGAATTAGTCCGCGCCTATCCAAGATCAATCTTAAACATTCATCCCTCACTTCTTCCAGCTTTCGGGGGCAAAGGTTATTATGGTATGAAGGTGCATCAAGCAGTAATTGCTTCCGGAGCAAGGTGTGTTCAATTGTTTTTGCTTTGTTTTAGCAGCTTTTTTGCCTTTTAAGTTGGGTACTTCAGGATAATCTGCAATGTTATTATGTGGTTCTCAGTTATTTCGGCGTGACTTGATTCTCAGTTCCGCGTGTTGGATAGACGAAATCTTTTTCTTCTGAGTAAAACAATTTGTTTCTTTTCTAATTCTTAATGTGGCTTTGAGTGTTTCTAACTGATAATCCATTGTGGGTCTCATAGAGATGCATATGTGTCATATTTTAAATAGCTGAATAGCTCTGTCTTCCAGACTATTTTGGATGTAATATATACCTATTCTTGTGACTTTCCAAGCAACAATCCTGTGATTGGTTCTTTTGAGTTTGTGAGTTCCCTACTGAATGGGTGCAACTACTGACTTCTGATGAATGAGACTTTAATAAAACGATATTGGCAATGTTCCACTGAACTTTGATGTCCAGAAATCACTTGGTCATATAACATGAAGGATCTCCCGTTGCATCTTAACAACTAATGTTTGGCATAACTCTGCATTCAACACTTATTCCGAATTATTTGCTATTTCATTGAATTCAGTGCTGTGATTCTATGGCATTAATGGTCAGATTTTCTCAGTTTGTTCCATGTCCTTCAATTATTTGTTTTCAATGAATCTAACTGTGAAAATTTAATGTTTTGGCCTGTTTTACGATCAGCTCTGAAATTATGATCATGACCACATTTACCTTGTTTCTTTTCTATTTCATGTCCAATACCGTTGTTTCAACAACTGCTGGATGCATTCACAACTACTGAATTTACCTTTCTTTTAGCCTCCCGGATATATTTCTTATTGACGACAATATGCGGCTATTTGTGCACTTTTTTCACATGATTTTCTTTGGGGTCTTTCAGATATTCAGGTCCGACAATTCATTTTGTTGATGAGCACTATGACACAGGACGTATCCTTGCTCAAAGAGTTGTACCTGTACTCGCTAATGATACAGCGGATGAGCTGGCTGCAAGGGTTCTTCAGCAGGTCTTTGAGTTAATCCCCCCTCATTTGCCGCTTTAGCTTTCCTATATACTGCCATCATATGGAATGGATCTGAAGTTGTTTCAATTGCTGTAAGTTTGTAACGCTCTTGAAGAAAAAGAGTGGACACAACGAAATGCTTCCCACCCTGATTAACTTTACAAGATCTGGCCACTAGCCACATTGACAAATGATTGCATGCCTCCTAGTTCTGTTTACTTAATATCCGTTATCTTTGTCAACAACAACAACATAACAGAACCTATCTAGTCCCCAATCATTGGGGGTATGGGCGGAGGATGATTGGAGACAGACCTAACCTTATGCAGTATATGCACAAAGTAGCTGCTCTCAGAATATCACTGAAACAGTGGCTCCCCTAAACCTCCGAGAACCGAGGAGCTACAGGGACGTTTTGTTGTAGAACCATACTCCCAAATCAAAGCCAAATGGCAGGCCTAGAGACCCAATTCAATTTATGTGCACATTACCATGCTTCCTTCATTGATAGTTCAGAGCATCGGTATGCACAAAATCTGTTATCTTTGTCAAAAAAGAAAAAAAAAAGAAAGAAAGAAAACAGAAATGGAGTATGAACCCCATTAGAGTGAAGCCACAAAGTAATCCCCAAATATGTTATCCGCTCTGCACATTGTCAACCCAATCCAAAATTGGGGAAAGAAAAGGGGATACCTTATAGAGTAATTCAGTTATTATGGCATTGCGTTAAAATATTTCTTTTGCATAGTCTATCATTAAGTGGTATGATGCATTGTTAAATGTTAATACCCCTTATTTCTTTGCCAGGAGCATCAATTATATGTTGAGGTAGCAGAAGCGCTGTGCGAAGAGCAAATAGTATGGAGGGAAGATGGTGTTCCACTTATCCGAAACAAAGAAAACCCTAGTTACTACAAGTACCAGTAATATTTATCAGTGATTTATTGGCTGATGGATAATTTTTGACATCCCAATTTTACTCTAGGATATGTATGTACTCTCTCAAAACTCGAAAGGCAACAAGGATTGGAAAGCTCCTGTCGTTAGCAAACCCTTGTTGTACCATATGATCTCCACTCATCACACTCAATTTCCTTTTCCTCTGGTAGCTTTGTAGTTGTGCCCATGGAAGAGTTATATTTCATTGGGAATTTTGTATCAGTAGGATTTCATATATACTTTAGAAGTAAGGTTTCATCTTACTACCATTTTTGCAAGACTATTGTGAGGAAGGTTTTGGAAGCTTGAATTAGTTTATGTTGAAGTTTAGACGACTTGTTTTTGCTAGTTTCAGGGTTGAGAATCTTCTTCAAGTTTTTAAGGAAGTGTCCTGCCGTGGTTGTGAATGGGTTATGAATTTTGTTAGAAAGCCATCTGTCCATCAGTGAGAAACCGGGGGACAACAACAATCAATCGATATTTATGTCCATTTTTTTCCTGGATTGGGAGATGCTGTCAAGCACGGTGCCGAGCGGTCAATCCGGCCGTTCATCTCGGCGATCGACGGTTTGGATATTGACCGAGCAATGGATGGTTCAGATTTGTGTGCACTCATATTCAATCCGAGCCGTCCGTGCCGAAATGAACGACAGGATGCCGCTTGGCACCATGGTGCTTGGCAGCATCGCCGGGTCCATTTTTTTAGTTATCGTAACAAAATTTATGTCTCATATTACCCTTCTACCAGTATAAGTAATGTCCTATGAGTATGATCTAATTGACTACCTGTTGCCATTCATGAATCTTAAATTGATTTACCTGTTGTACCAGAACTACCTGTTAACTGTTCTTACATATTTTTGGCAATTTCCAAACATGGTTACTATATGATGTCCTCTTTGTTAAAAATAAAATGTATTTTAATTTGTTATTGTTGTTTGTTTTTCTTGGTTTTTTTAGGACTTTTTGTGTCCTTGTCAGGTGTTTCGTTTATGAATATATGTTTCAATTTCCTCAAAATGAATGTATGGCTACAATCTAATGGGGAAAACTGTTTTGGGCCTAGGAGGAAAAGTATGCTGATGGGCCGATGGCATTTATATACCATGATTCACCCATACTGATAGAGATGTGTAACATGTAATACTCCCCGACGAAGTGACGGGATAGTATACCTGAAAAAAAAAAAAAAAAAACCATGATTCATGACTACGCGACTCATCTTTGCAGCTTACTTCAAAATTGGAATCAAAACAAATTTTTTTCCAAAAAAAAAAAAAAAATTGTTGATCTATAAGTAGAACAAAGAACATTCATGCCCTTTGCTTTTTAGTAATAAAGTTATTTCGGCTTTATTTAAGCTATTTTACCTCATATATAAGCTATAAACAATAACAAAAATGCTAGGTACCCATAATTCAAACCCATAAATCAACCAATAATTATAACACTTTGGTACTTAACCGAAGGAGGGAAAAAAGGAGGACCTAAGAAAGGGTGAGGTGAAAGACCCAAAGTGTTAAAATTATAGGTTGTTTACGGGCATGAATAATAGGTACATAGCATTCCTCAAACAATAAACTTATCGTAAATTCACTGTCATAAACTATTAACTTGTAAAAAAGTGTTAAGCAACCTTTAAAACCTGCAACAAACACACATGTATTGAGATTTTTATCCTTCAAAACCAATGGGGTGTATTTTTACATGTTCCAAAGTTCATCAATAACTGCGAGGGATTATACCAACTTTTTATAATTAAAAAAAATCACAAAATTGATACCACAGGAACTCATCATTAAAATGTGTTGGCAGTTTATGAATTGCCCTCTACATGTAACTCAGAGGACCAATTGCTAACTTATTTAACAATTATGGTAACCGAAGGATCAATCAAAACTATTAAAATTTGTAAAGATCTAGAATTGAGAATTATGACAGAGCAAGAATTGAGAGTATGAGCCATAAGGTGAAGGGGCCTAATTTGAAGGATTGCGTGAGAGTTGGATTGTCCAAATTAAAACTAGTGACGCCAAATAGCAGTGCAGGGGTATAAACCGTATTTTACCCCATACGCAAACCCTAATCGTCGACGTTGGGTTTATAGGTGGTCGCCTCGCTTGTATGTCTAGGCTGAGCTCATCAAACGGGATATCGTCTCTCTCTCTCTCTCTCTCTCTCTCTCTCTCTCTCTCTCTCTCTCTCTCTCTCTCTCTCTCTCTCTCTCTCTCTCTCCCCCCCCCCCCCCCCCCCCCCCCCTGCTGATTCTTTCATCTTGTAATCTCCCTCTTGGTTTTTGAAAAGTATTTTTCTGTAATGGTGATTTGATTTCTGGTTAATATTTGACTCATGAAACTCAAAATTGAGGCTACATGTACCAAGGGGAGGGTCGGTTCAATACCCTTGATATCTTGATTTTGCCAAAACGGCTGTAGCTATATCCATATTGAGAGAAGTTTTAGTGGCCGCTTGTCGTTTATTCCTGTCGACAAATCTGCTTACCGAACTTCTCACATTTCACCCAAATTTTTTTTTGATGAAATAGATTTCTATTTCCTTTTTCTGTTTTGCCTTTTTTGTTCAATACCCAATTTTTTGATGCTGAAAATTGTTTTTGTGGAGTGGGAGAAAATAAAGTTTCCTGCTCGAACCCCAAGGGGTTGTTGGTTAATCTACTTATCTCGGCGGGGTCGATTCTCCTCGGCCCCAATTTTATCTTTTGGGCCACCTCATCCTACACAAAACGCATGAAAATGGCTGTGGGAGATCCGGGGAGGATTGTTGTTCTGTAGTGCACAGCTGCGTTATAGGGCCAACCATTGCTGAAATGGATGGCCGGATTGGCCGCCCTACAGCATCCCGGGTTCCGGGAGGGAGAGATTAGTCCGGTTCATCGGGACATTCTTCATTAACCACAAAAAGGAAGAAAAATAAACCGGGTGATATTAACCAGATCAAGGAGACAAAGATCAATAACGGACATCCCGAACCAAATTGATGACGGTTGATATAAGTTACGACGGAAATATGAGATTCTGAGGCTTCTAAGTGTTACCCATTAAAGAAAGGGACTATGGATTTGGGAGTATCTGAAGGCTGAAGGAATGCTTCCCCCAACTCAGAACAACAACAGAAAAAAATATATAACAAAACAAGAGCATATAGTAGTTCAAAATGAGACTAACAGGAGCCTGAACCGACTAAAACCTAAGGTGGGCAACGCCCGGATATTTGCAGTGAGGATGAGTTCCTCCGCTTGTTCCGTGCCAAGCGGTCAGCAGTCTGTTTAGCTTCATGGTAAATGTGCTTCAGTTCCACACCCGTTAGATTGAGAAGGATTCTTGAATCTTCAATAATAGTTCGGTTAGGTGTCCTTCTGGAGGGCCTTCATTGATCCATCTCAGAGCTATTTTTAGAGTTGGATTCAATCATCACGTTGAGCATTCCTTTCTCCAGGATAATGGTAAACCCCTATTAATTGCCCAGATCTCCGCCTCTAAACTTGACCCACAGTTCAAAGTACTGTAGTGTCCAATCACCCAGTTGGCATCACAATCTCTGAACACTCCACCAAACCCCTTTACTCCATTGAAGTCGTACCAGCAACCGTCAGTATTAAGTTTAATATCCCCTGCATGAAGAGCATCCCAACGAATTACGCAGATGTCGCTGGCCAAGGGGGACTTGAAAGCCTCTGTAATCTGAGCAGAATAGGAGGTTATTGCCTTGAGCATGTCTTTATGTGATCACAGCTTGCCTTCCCATTTTGAAAGTTGATTTCTTGTGTATGACTTCCCCATTTTTTACAAGTTTAATCTGATTTTTGGATCAATTTGCAAATGTTAATTGACGTCATGAAACTTACAAATGCAATCATGCTCGATGGAACGAAGTGGGTCATGTGGTGTATGGTGTTTTTACAATACAAGCTCGTGCTTATGGGTGATTTTTTTCTTTTTTAAGCTTAGCTCAGTACAGCTTCAACGAAGATTTTCTGTAGATTTCTAGATTCTATCTCAAATTCGACTCGTTGCCCAGAATTGTAGGAACTCGGTTTCCTTTCACTTTGCTAGAGCAATTAGTGAAAACTACTTCAATTTTGGATTCACATATCTCAGAAGCAACAATTCAACGATTTGGCTTAGTAAACAGGGGGCACTCGTTCATTGTATCCTTCTGAGCATTTTCGACGATCAATAGAAATATCCCACAGTCACTCGCTCGGACATAGAATATAATCAATCGTGTGTACACTGTACACCAATTGAATTCGATCGCCGGGCCATCCAACGACGGATGTGTGGAAGAATTGGTCTGAGGAATTCTGGTCGGACCCGTCTAGGGGAAAAACTAGACACTGGATAGTGCACTAGTGCTTTTCAAGCAGATAACTGGGAATGCTTTTTTCCCACATCGGGTCTTCCTTATGCAATGTGGGCAAAGAGAGACTATAAAATCCCACCCCGGACGCCTTGTCAAATCATACCTTTCTCGGCCTTTTGGCTAAGATCAAGTGTAGTATCTGTTCTTATCAGTTTAATATCTGATACGTGGGCCATCGGCTCACATGATATTAAATTAATTTTTTTAGGGGGAGGACTCATCACAATAGCTTGCTATTGGAGTTTCTCAAGCGTCGCCTTGGCGTTGCACTATTGCTTAAGCCTGGCGCACCCCACCCAAATCAGTTCAAAAATACTCCCTGTACTGTTCATTGAGTGTTTTAAAAAATGCTGGTGCTCTGCTCATGAAGTTGTAAAATGATTCAGAACTAATCTATTTATTGATAATCGAGAAAGCTCAAGGTCTCCTGGATACGTGGACAAAGGAAAAAAAAATTCCTTTGATGTAAACAAACAACTCTTGCTTTCTTTCTACGCTGTTCTACTTGGACTAGGGGGGACTTTGAAAGCCTCTGTAATCTTTAGACCCATATAAGGTGTTTGGGCTTCAGCCTGTTTAGATGGGCTTTGTTCCATATGATGAGCGTTCCTTGATTGGTTTCTTGTCAATCCTAAGTTTTGGGTTTCGGATTGGGCAAAATATTCCGTTGAACATGGATGTCATTTCCTTGTCCTATAAGTCTTATAACAATTTTAAAATTAATGAAAATTTTCCGCCTTTCAAAAAAAAATACAAATGCAATCATACTCAATGGAAAGAAGAAGTGGGTCATGTGGTGTATGGTGTTTTTACAATATAAGCTCATGCTTATGGATGAATTTGTTCTGCTTTTCGGTTGCTTTTTTTTCTTTTTTAAGCTCGGCTCGGTACAGCTTCAACAATGTTTTTTTTTAAGATTTATAGATTCTATCTCAAATTTGACTTGTTGCCCAGAATTGTAGGAACTCGGTTTCCTTTCACTTTGAGCAATTAGCGAAAACTACTTCAGTTTTGGATTCACATCTCACATAAGCAACAATTCAATCAATGGTTGGTAACCAATTCAGTGATCACCACATAAAGATTCGGCTTAGTAAACAGGGGGGCACTCGTTCGTTGTATCCTTCTAGACATTTTCGACGATCAATAGAAATATCCCAGAGCCACTTGCTCGGACTAGAATATAATCAATCTTGTGCATACCAATTGAATTCGATCACCGGGCCATGCGATGACGGATGTGTGGAAGAAGTGGTCTGAACAATTCTGGTCGGAGGTCTTGGGGAAAAAACTAGACACTGGATAGTGCAATGGTGCTTTTCAAGCAGATGCTTAACTAGGCATGCTATTATCCCACATTGCTCCTCCCTGGGCAAAGTGGGCAAAGAGAGAATATAAAATCCCACCCTGGGCACCATCTCAATTCATACCTTTCTCGGCCTTTTGGCTAAGATCAAGTGTAGTATCTGTTCTTATCAGTTTAATATCTGATACGTGGGCCATCGGCTCACATGATATTAAATTAATTTTTTTAGGGGGAGGGCTCATCACAATAGCTTGCTATTGGAGTTCCTCGAGCGTCGCCTTGGCGTTGCACTACTGCCTAGGCCTGGCGCACCCCACCCAAATCAGTTCAAAAAATACTCCCTCTACTGTTCATTGAGTGTTTTAAAATATGCTTGTGCTTATCTCTGCTCATAAAGTTGTAAGATGATTCAGAGCTAATCTATTTATTGATAATCAAGAAAGCTCAAGGTATATCCTGGATACGTGGACAAAGAAAAGAACAATCCTTTGATGTAAACAGACAAATACTACTTACTATTAATGAAATTCCGTTTGACCAAAAAAAATACTACTACTAATTAAACGAGAGATTCGTTGAGAGGGAAAAATTAAAATGAAAGGAGATAAATTGACTATTTTTTTTAGTTATTTTGGTGATATATTTGAAGCACAAAAATCAAATACGAATATCAAGGGGTTGGCCCAGTGGTTTGGTTTGGGACCTAAGGATTTGTTTCTTCATAAGATTTCAAATTTGATTTTTTTTTTATTTTTACAGAAACTCTTGGGCTCACCTCATTCCACGCTGTGCATTTAAAACGGTTGTAGGAATGTCTGAGGTGTGCGTAAACTAGCTTGAGACACTCTAGTAATACCCCAAAAATTCAGTTTGTTTACTTAAAGAAAATTCAATAAAAGTATAATTCTTGACATGCATTTAATTAAAAAACTCAAGGTCGGAAAGAATCAAATAAATATACCACGGATAGAAATTACACTACAACCCCTTAATCTTTGAATATATTTTTTTGAAATTGAAAACGGTTAATACTAGGGTTTTACGAAAGAAGTACAAAAAAGAGGCAGAGCCTAATTGTAAAACCAAGGCCCTATCGGTTCTTCATTTCCAGCTTCTTTCACTTTAAAGACGACTGTCTCAGGAGGAACTCAATTCCATTGCCAGCAGCATCTGGCATGAAAGGTTGGGGTAACGAGTATCGTGAGCGAATGACGCCGAGTGAAGAAGACTAAACTTTACCCATTTCCCAAATTATGAGATTATGAATGTTTATGATAACAAGTATTAAGTCACATAAGAGGCAATAAGAATGGAAATTGAATTAAACACGTTTACGTAAAAGTAGATGCACATATATATAAAGGTACGAAATTTGCTATCCAACAATCCTGCACTACCCCAAAAAAAGGAAAAAAAAGAAAAGAAAAATTAGATCGAGTCAATAAGTATTAGGAATCACTCACTCCGCATGCAAAATTTCAACATCATCGGTACGTTGGAGGGTAGAAGTAGAGACGAACGGATGATTTTAAGATTGAATGGGCGAGCATTTAAAAAAATTATAACTTATGAAAGGCAATACTAATTTTACCAATTCAAATTGTAAAAGTACTAGCAAAAGATTATACTCCATAATTACTAAGATACTCACTTTCAAGATTGCCCCTACAAATTTCAAAAGCAAAACAGTACTATAAGAACTCAAAGTTCTTAGTGAGAAGGGTGTTAAATTGTTCAAAACGATATTGGCCCAACGACTTACGTAATTTTAAAGTTTTTAAGGAAAAAAACTATCATAATTCTAACAAAAACTCGGTGAGTGGGTTGGGCGGTTGCCCAAGTTCATTCACCCTTCGGTCCGTCCTTGAATAACAATATATATAAGAGGGACAAAACATTGAAACGTAGCGGCCAATATGTTACTAGCGTCCACTGTTTAAAACCATGCATGGAGGAGAAAGATTTTTCCCTCCCTTTCGTATAAACAGATTGCCTCAGAAACTCGTTAACTAAGGCCTATTTTGGCATAATAAGCCAAAGGGATTCAGAACTGTGAATTAACTGGGTAATATTTGTTGCAAAGATGGATTAGTGCCTTAATCCCACACTGATCCCCGACAGAAAAAGTGAGCTAAACCTGTGCTATAAGTGGCGAAACAAGCAGCATATCAAATGATACCTTTCTCGGCCTTTTGGCTAAGATCGAGTGTAGTATCTGTTCTTATCAGTTTAATATCTGATACGTGGTTCATCGGTTCACATAATATTAAATTAATTTCTGTGGGGGAAGGACTCATCACAGTAACTAGCTATTAGAGTCTTTTGAGCGTCGTCTTGGCGTTGCACTACGGCCTTGGCATGACACACCCCAACCAAATCAGTTGTAAATTTCCTAGCTGCGTTGCTATGTTACTACTATCTGTATCTGTTTAAGACCCACAATTCGCACTTCAAGATGTTGGGTTTTGGCCGATCCACACAAAACTCAACTACCAAGGCTGCCTTCTTTTAAACTTAGGGGTGTTTTCGGTAGTGAAAAATTTGTAAATTTTTATTTGTGGTTGAAAAATTGTTAGTTGTTTTCGGTAATGAATAAGTTGATGGGTTTGTGAATAGAGTTACTGTAGCAAAAACAAATTTGTTGACAACTTTTTGCTTTAAACTTAGGGGTGTTTTCAGTAGTGAAAAATTTGTAAATTTTTATTTATGGTTGAAAAATTGTTAGTTGTTTTCGGTAATGAATAAGTTGATGGGTTTGTGAGTAGAGTTACTGTAGCAAAAAAAAAATTTGTTGACAACTTTTTTGCTAGTGAAAACGAAATGATAAAATGTTGAAATTTTTTTGCTAGTGGAAATGACATGGTAAAATGCGTTAAACTCAAAATGAGTTGGTTTGTCGTTAAACTTAAAATGCATCAAACTTTTATGGATTATTGATTTGTCTCGATAAGAGAAATCAGAAAAATAAATTTTTTTTGCTTTTACCCAAATATTTTAAAAAATAACCTCTTATTTCTCAAAATAATTCAACCTTTTTCACTTTTTTCTCAAAATACTTTGGTAAAAGTACAAATTTTTTACTTTTTCGATTCCTCTCGTCGAGGCGTATTAATAATCCACAAAAGTTTGGCGCAAAACTGACAAATGCGAAAAAAATTCAAATAACGACAAACCAACTCATTTTAAGTTAAGTTTAACCCAAATGAATTATTTAGCCAAAAAAGATGATATCACTCCACTAAGCCTTCTTAAAAAATCAGTATTTATTTACAAATTTCAAACTTAAAAATAATAGACTTACTAAAATAACTTTTTGTGCAGAATGATCTTATTTGATAGTTCTCGATAAGATCTTTTGAACGATGAAAAAAAATTAAAGAATTATTTTCATAAATACATTTGTTTTATTTTAAGTTTAAAAATTATAAATAAATACTTAATTTTTTTTTTGAGATTCAGCGAAACGGAAAGGACCTTGGAAAAGAAGTTGGGGGTGCTCCCGCAGCACTGGATACTTTTATCATCATCCAAGTTCCAACGCACCTCTCCCTCTCTCCGTCCCTCTGTGTGGTGGTGAAGGCTGAGAGAGAAGTGGTGGAAATCTCATATGAATGCGTGAAGAAGAAGAAGAAGAGGCCAATCATGCAGTCGTACCTGTGGGTAGGACCCGCCTCCGTCGACGGCGGCATGATCAGTCCCTGCGCCAATCGTAGCCTCCTGGTTGGCCCTCGCCGCCGTCGTTGGGCCCCGGTTGTGGCATCCGCCGCCGTTAACGGCGGTAAGAGCCACTACGCCGTCCTCGGCATCTCGCCCAGCGCTTCCTCCGGCGATATCAAGAAGGCATATCGTCTTCTCGCTCTCAAGGTACTCTACGTTTATTCATGTATATATGGGTAGCTGTTTGATTTCTGACTATGTCTTTGTATGACCTGTTAATGTGAACTTTTGTAGTTGTGGGAAACAAATTTAAGCTTGGAAGATTGAAAAAAGAGAGCAGAATTTGTCGCTAATTATCCATTTTGAGGGTTTTGATGATAAGAAGTTTTGGAAGAAGAGAACAAGCTCTAGATATTAGTTATATTATCTAACTGGAAATAATGGTTAAACCTAAAACAGTTTAGAGATGGACAGATGGTATGGTAAAGTATTAACCAGTTCAATTTATTCTCCATGATACAGTGATGACTTTAGTCACATAATCCTTCAAAATAGCCTACGTTGGCGCTCTCAATCCTTGCACTCACAAAATATAGTTGTTTTGGAGATTTTTGAGAGATGCTTTCACGCTCGCGCTTCCACCCGCGCCCGTGCTTTATTTGAATTGGGTATGACTAATGAGGTTGCTCGTGAGGGTAGAGCGTAGCCTATTTGTTTAAGTTTGTCGCTGTGAACCCAAGCCTTGCGTTCAACTGCCGAAAATCGTTGGCTTACCCAATGCTTGTAGCTTGTGGGTGGTTGCCGGTACTTGCATTTATACTACTTGGTTAGGTCCAAAAAAAATATTTATTGAGGTCTAAAGCGCGCACAGTTTATAGTATCACAAAAATGATGTGAGAAATAGTGAAATACTGGTAAAATCTAGTGAATTGGGGTGCTATAATGCCTGAATGTTTCTTAGTTTATTTTTTTTATGGAACTCTCATCATTTCAAGTTAATGAAGGTATTGCTGTTCAAAAAAAAAGTTAATGAAGGTATCTTTAGGCTAAGCTACCTTTGCAAACCTGAATGCTTTGTTTAATGTGCCATGAACTTCAAGTACTTCGATGTACAGTGTTGCAGATCTGATCCTCCATGCATAGTGACAGGAACTGATATTATTACCATCTGAATATAGTTTTTAGCTTCATTTATTCTATCTTGGTAACAGTCTTACTCATCTTAAAGTAGTAGAATCTCTGAACTATGTCCCACTACTTTTATGGACATTCATATATAAGCTATCTTTTACTTTTCATGTTAACGTACCAAAAAATAATGAACCTTGACGCATGCTTCACGTAACTGCTAAAGAATAAAATTGTGATAAATATATGGCTGATAATGGGTAATAATTAGTATCCTTAACCTTTCTATGTAGAGGTGCTTTTGTCTCTAAAAGAATAAAATTGTGATAAAATATACGGCTGATTATGGTTAATAGTTAGTATCCTAGACCCTTTTATGTAGTGGTGCTCTAGTTCTAGTCTCTATGTATCAGCGTTGGAATTTTATGTGTTCAATACCTTTGGCCTTGACGAGAATGTGATACTATCATTGAGTTCTAGAACATACTTGAACTTTCATATGTATCACAAAAGACTGTTCTTGGTACTTTCGCATTTCCATTCAAATATTTGTTTAGGAGTTATATAGAAACAATCATTCATCGTGCTTATGCATCCATGTTTTCTACGAGGTCACAGCTGATGGTACGAATATCTTTATCTATGCTTTTACCAAACACTCTTGTAGGATTCTGATGTCATGGGCCCGAGCCCCTCTGTTGGTTTTCGTATCGTAACCCTGTGTGAGTTGTAAGAATACTCTTCGCCATAGTGAGTGGTTAGCAGTATGAACTTATGATCACCACCTAGATATTCTCTTTGTTTGAAATGACTTATCAGTTTCCACCGTTTAGGTTGTCTAATTGAGATTGATTCTAGTGCGTTACACAAAACGTACTAGGATGGGTACTGACAGTTATTTTAATCTATGTATTCTCACTTCATGATTGCAGTATCATCCTGATGTTAGCAAGGATTCACGAGCTGATGAGGTTTTCAAGAACATCCGTCTTGCATATGACGTAAGTGAAGCTACAATTTTGTTTTTTAATTCACTGATTTCTGCTGCTACAAAAGAAATATTAACTAAGTATAGTTGTTGGCTTGTTGCCCTGTATTTCATGCCTTCGATTTGTGTCGTTCATGCGCAGTATAAATTTGGAAGTTCTAAAGGAAATTTGTGAGTTTCTGAAGTGAGTGTTGTGTGGTGAATCATCTTCAGTGGCTGTTATAAATTTTGTGTATGCCACAAGTGAAACCTTTCATGCTTTGCTAAGAGCTTATCCAATGGAATTGTTTTGTCCATGCCAAAGTCGATTTGGCGACAACTATTCTTCGCCAATGGGCTTCTATTCTCCATCCCAATTATAGCAATGCCAAAGCTTTGTGCCAAATTCAGCTAAAACAATCCAACATTGGCAAGTGCTCTTTTATCTATCTCGCTCATGGCATGAGGGGAACCACAAGTGGCATTTATATTTGACTTCTAGAGAAAACCATAAGACTTGACGTTTGCACTATTGGAGGTGTATCAACAAATTGCGGCATTTTGGAACAATAGCAGTTCTAAACTTGGCTTGGCGTTGACATTTTTGTAACAACTATGGAAATGCTCTTGAAAGATCTAATTGATGAGTACCATTTTGTTGATTATGTGTTTTGTGCATCCAGCATTAAAGTTTGTATGACTTGTCTAGTTTCTGTACACATTCATATGTGACAATTTTTATTTTTTACCATGGACAGAATGGTGAACCCCCTTGGTTTGGTTGTGACTGGAACTTGTATTTTGCGTTCTTTATTGAGTGATTCCTGCAACCCACTAGACAAGGGGATATATATACCTTGTTTATGCTTCTATGTTTAGTATCCAGCATCTGAGATGTCTATCTATTAGTATCTAATATCTGAAGAGCATGAAGCTTTGGTCAACTTTATAAGTTCTAGAATATGATGAGGTACGTTTTCCTCTGTAAGTAGTTGAGTCAGCAAATGCACTAGGAGATTGGTGTGGTGGAGTTGTTAGAGGGTAGGTATATTTCCAGCAGCTCTGTAAGTTTGGCTACGAACAATAAATACGTTTGGAGATGTGCTACGACTCAAAAATACCAGGCTTTGGCTAACTTTCAATTTCTTCTAACTTCCAATTCTTCCTTTCAGTAGACAAAACCGTTCAGACACCAAAGGTTTTGTTCAGAACTGGGAGTTCTAGTAGTGTAAATGGAAGTTAGGTACGGGTATCTGACTCTTGCGGCCCGCACCAAAACGGTGCTTTACCCCTTATATCTTTTCTTATGGTTAATATGTTTTGTTGGATAAAGTTGTGCCAATTGACACTTAGATCATGTCATAGCAATTATGCAATGAAATTTATAAAAAAAAACATGGGAAATAAATTATATGACTAGCGTCTGATGAGATAAACGATGGATAAGAGTCATATGACTCATTAACATTTCGATAGCTCATTTTGTTCTACTAGATTGATCTTTTACAACTTCCTGAAAGTAAATGATGCACAAGATATTCGCACTTCACCAGAGGTCAAGTAATGTTATTGGAAGCATGTCATACACATGGTGCTATCCAGCTCGGACACTTTTTGCACACGTGTCTGAAAATAAAATCAGAAGTGTCCTATTTGTTATTATTCCACCAGCCCCCCCGCCCCTTTCATTTAGACACCTTGGGGACACTATGAATTGTGATAGATGATGGTTGATGGGGTCTTAAAGTGCCATATTTTCTATCATCATTCTAAGTTGCTAACTTTCGGAATCATACACGAGTTGCAATCATGCTCCTGTATTGCATAATGCATACCAAAGTGGCCTGCTTTCTTGGCCTAGTTCATTCACTCTTCATTAAAGGTTTGTTGCCTCACCTGAAAACATAGTTGTCAAAGGCCCGAGGTGCATCAAGGCTCAGGGTTAGCGCCTTGACCGAGCGCAGGCGAGGCGCCTTCAATGAAGGCTCGCCTAGGTGGAAAGGCACAAAAGCAAGAAAAGGCACAGCTCTTTCAATTTTAATCACAGCCATAGGATCAAATCTAGGTTAAACGTATTACCTTCACTCATTCAGCCTTGACTTCAGTTGATCGTAAATCTCTCCTCTCTCGATCACTAGAAATGAAAATAGCACAGTGGATCTTCTCTCTTTGCGTATATAATCGACATATACCATATATGAAAACGAAAAGCCTTTTCTCTAAATGTTTTTAGGAATATATGTGTGTTTATGTTTGTGTGTACATGTAATGATACTGCATATGAAAACAAAAATGTTTTTTTAATGTTTCATTAACAGTACACTTTTTATGGGTTTTTTTTGTGTGTATTAGCCAATATAGTATTGGTGTATGCTGTTTTTCCTATTTTTTTCACCTTCATGCACCTCGCTTCAAAAAGGCGTGCGCCTTGCCTTGCGCCTCTTGCCTAGGCCCCCAACAAATCTTTGCGCCTCGGCACTTCTCTCGTCCTTAACAACTACGCCTTAAAAGCATGATTCTGAATTTGCCAATCATAAAGGACCAGAAACCTCTTGTTATTCCATTGGTATTTTATTGATTCGCCTGAAATTATTAGGTGGATTCACCAATTCATTTACAATTCACCAATTCATGGATTTCAGCCAGATTCATTGATTTGGAATTTTTTTTTATTGATATTCGTATTTTGCCAAAATACTTTCTTGGTCTACTTTATTTTGGTGCCAGATTCACAAAAATACGGTTCACCGTTCACCGATTCATTCACGATTCACCAATCCATGGAAGTAGGACAAGAAAGTATTTTGGCACGCTAGATTTCAGCCAGATTCTACAGTTCACTTGGAAAAACGCTCTTGTATTATAGCCCTGTTTTTAAGTACTTCTGATATTAACATCTTAGAATTTGGAGGATTCATAATATGTCTCCCATCATTGGGAAATTTGGTTAACAAGCTCACAAAGAAACTCGATTTTTTCATTCAGTTGTTTTTGTCCTTTTCCATCCTGTCACAGATATTATCTAATGAAAGATCACGCAATCAGTATGATCGAGCACTCAGATTTCAAGAGGATACCAGCAGGCAATCTAGAGGAAACTGGGGTTCCCACCATGAGTTTGAGGATGAATTGAGGATCTATAGGTGGTCTGATCTAAGGCAGCGAATGCAGCGTCAGAAATATGGGGGAAAGTCCAATGTCAAAGAGGAGAGTTCCTCCTTTGATGATGAAGCGGAAGAGGTATCCGAAGACGAAACCGCACATGAAGAGAGAGGCCCCTTCATCGAAGTGCTTAGATCTGCATTGCTCTCTCTGTTTTTGATGCGGACCATTGGAGCTCAATTATCACTCACATTTAGTAGTCTAATGGCTTTGCTTGACCATAAGTTGGACGCTGGGTATAAGGTGGGATATGTGATTGCATGGGTTCTGGGTGGGAGTGGCGGCGTTCTGCTTACCTTGTGCCTTTCATTTGCCAGTTGGTTTTGCGGCAAAACCAGCAGCAGTGTAGTCACGCTAGTAGTTGTAGCGATGTGGGTTGGCTCAAATCTTGCGAGATATGCCCCAGTACCACAAGGTGCACTTCTTACCCTCTTGTACATGTCTATTAAGCTACAAACTGATCGTAGTTAAGGTTATTGCTGCGTTCTACAGCTGCTGCTGCTTTTTGTGTAATTAAAATTATGGTGCTAAGTTGCCCTTCTTGTAGGATATTTGTACATAATCCGACAATTTTCTATGGTGCCATAGATTGTTGTATTGATAGTCTCAGAAAATTTGATGATGTAATCCCAACTTTTCCACTCGTTCTCCAAACATAGAATTTCTAAACATCAGGCTGATCTCAATTGATTAGAGTTATACTGTGTCGGTGCTTTGTAGATTGTTACATTATTGAGTGTAGGATTTGCAGCAGTTCAATAAAAGGGACTCCACCTTGACATTCGGTCACAAAGTCGAACTTCTAGAGATGCATTTACTTTTAAGATTTGTTTGCTTTAGATTTGTGCAAAATCTTGGAGATAATAAGGGCTTTGTCCTGCAAACATGATTGAGGCTATAACGCGTTATAAGATTCCGAATGGATGAAAAACGCTGTTTGTGATTCCCTTTATTGAAGAGAAATCTCAATGAAGTCAACAATTCTACATCCTATGATCCTTGGTAAATACAATCCCATATCCTTTACCCTATAAATACAACAGGAGGGTGAGAAAAGATAACAGATAGAACCCCACATTTCATCTGATTGATTTCTTACGGCTCAGATTCGTGTTCCTTCTGTCATGTAAAAATTTAGTAGCTCTTGACTCTTTCGTCTCTCTTCATCTCTCTAAGATTCCTCCACAAGTACTTCCCGCTGGCCATGTCGACGAATCCCCAGAAGCCATTTAGAATCATCTGGAATTCAAGAATGCTTTGGGGGTTAGGATATTAAACCAAAACAACAAACTAGCACCGAAGAAGAAAAATTCGTAGCACCCACCTGTTTCAAATGAATTTCTTGTTTGTCGTTTGATGAGATTTTCTCCTCGGTCGACATGTCTGAGCCCATGATATCTGTTTCCGGCGAGGAACGAACGGCCCTCCATGCGAAATACCCAGCCAAAATCGCCGAGAAGAAGACCAGGATGAACCTCAGAGGACACATTGTTGGGGAAAAAACGGAGAGAAATTCCAAAACGACGGGTCTTTTCTTGGATTTTTGGACACAGAGAGATTAGATTTTCTTGAGGGAGATGCGAATTTCAGGCAAAAGACAATCAGATGACGATAAGTTGAAGGCTGGGCATTCTTTTTAAGGGCTTCCGGTGGACGTAGGAAACGCGGTCTTGGGCAATGCCAGTTGTTTTTTTACGACTTGTTTTGGATTTGGTTTTACGAAGTCAAGGGTGGTTGCGCACCAACTCCTCGGCAACATCTATTCTATACATTTTTTTTTATTAGTCCTATTCTATACATTAGTCAACAGTAGTTTGTTAGAAATATATATTTATTAAATAAATAAATAAATATTTATTAATTATTTATGTGTGTGTATACATATATTTATTTATTTTTTTATTATTTATGTATACCTTTAGACGTACGCATGCCTATGCATGCATACAGCTATTTGTCAAAGGAAAACAGGTGTGGATATGTTTGACATTTGGTGAGATTAATCCTTTGATCTAGAGAATTGAATTCTATGTGGAAGAGTCTTTTTGTGCATATGGAAAAGTCTATTTAAGAGAGGTTATATTTAGTGCTCTTAGAGCACCGCCGTGTGGCACCCCACGGGCTTTTTTCACCTCACATTTATGTAGGAGCCACACACTTTGTGGTGGAGCTCACACAAATGTGAGGTAGATAAGGCCCCTAGAGCACTGCCACACAAGTAATAGTTTTCCTAATTTCCTCTATTTAAACAGATTTATGTGTATGGATCAAGACTTAAATTGGTCAGGAACCGTTTGATGCACGCGGGTCCCTTATAATTTTGTCAGTTCATGTACATCGGATGGTTTCATATCTGTAGATGTGCACATAAGTTTGTGCACGTAACACTGGTCATTCTATTTTAGGGGATATAAGTTTGATGTTTAAACTCATCCTGCAGTAAAGGCATGTTAAACGCATGGGTGTGAAATTTTTAGCCTCATCATGTGGTAATGGCAGCAGCAGTCATGGAGCGGGTAAAACATTGGATAAAAAGTGATACCAAGTGAAAATCGACCGATAAGGGTGTGAATATTTATTTGATAACCCTGATATAGCGCGGTGTATCGGTACTGGAAGATCGAAAAACCGCTACGTAACAGTCGATACACTATGTAACGACTGATATTTGAATCTTTGGAGTAAACCCATAAGTTCCAGCTTTTGTACAAGAAAAACCATTGGGGTAGGTAAAATGGAAAGAGAAGAAGAAGAAAAAAGACTGTAAATGGAATTGGGGTAGTAGTCTATTCAGTGGGTTAATTAAAAATTTATAAAAATTAACGCACCCAGTCAAGGAGCCTGCCTAATCCATTGGTCCATTGGCACCTATTCGTTGGGCTCTGTACTTGTGGCCTGTGAAGTGTGAGCTTCTTTTCCTTTTTTATCTTTTCGTTTTGAGTCCATGTCTACTTTTCTTTTTCTTTTTAAAGGGGAGTGATTTTGCCACCCTTTTTTTTTTTTGTTAATGCCACTCCCTTTTGTGTCTTGATTAGATGACTTATTTTGTAAAAGAAGGGGAGTGACATTAACAAAAAGGGAAGTGGCAAAATCAATTCGCTTTTTAAATTTTCAAATAACTAAGAACTGTTCTAATTTTAGATAGGGTCATGTTGGGCCCATTCACTCTTACGGGGTAAAATTCGAAAATCTATAAATACCTGGTATTACGTGAACAAAAAGTCTAGAACTACACGAACTTTACAAAAATATAATTGCACACACACTCATATCCATGTAGGGGTTCTACGAGATTTTTAAAAGCTGTCTTTTCGGACTTTTTTTTGGATATTTTCAAAATACTTGTGTAAAAGCTATAATATTGTATTTTTCGGATTCCTCTTATCAAGACAAATCAGTATTACATAAAAATTTAGCACAAAACTAACACATACAAAAAATTTTGAATAAAGACAACTAACAAATTGTTGATAAGTGGAAACACCCCGAATACTATAAAAGTGGTAATGCTATAATGGAAGAGAACTCATAATGCTGATCTCACCCTAATTACGCAAGAAAAAAACTAGATTAATATGTGGTCACATGAAATTGAGTCATCACACAATAAGAGAAAAGTTCTTTTCATATTACAAAAATGAAAGAAAACTAATAATGTTGATCTCACCCTAAGCACGCAAGGGAAAAAGAGCATTATAGGTTGAGTCATGAGGGTTCTAACCTAAAATAAATTGGCGATAGGTGGAGTAACCTCTAAAATATGTTAATTAATTTTGGATGGCTTAGATGAACGATGTGGGAAAAGTCTAACACTCCCCTTCACGTGCAGTCCAAAGGCATGTGAAGGTACGAATTAAGGAGATGAAGAGATTTGACTCGAGCGACAGAGACTCGACCACGTGAGGTGAGGCCATCCAAGACTTAGCTCTAATACCATGTTAGAATTTCTTCGAGGGTTCCAACCTAATATTGATTACATGAAGTAATCTCTACTCTCTAGAATATCTTAATCAAACTTAGATGGCTTAGATGAATGATGTCTGATAAAGTCTAATAAAAACATCTAGAACTATAAGAGAAATACTTAGGTGTTGTTTGATAAAACTTGAAAGCTCAAAACTGGAAGACGAAAAATTAAGTATTGAGAATTGAATACTTAATTTTGTAAGGTAAAAAGGTATTTAATGGTGGTGGTGGTGACGATAAAGTAGTGGTGAGGGTGGTGGCGGTGGAAGCAGTGGTAACTATGGTTGTGGTGGTAATGGTGGCAGTGGTCATGACAAGGTGGTGGTGGACACGATGGAGTAATGGTGTGGTGGTAGAGGTGACAGTAGTGGCATATTGATGGTGGTGACAGTGGTTGTTGTTGGAAATTTATTATTTTAATATTACATTTATGTACATCTTCTGGTGCTAGACTTTTATAAGTCACGTGTATATTTGCGTGAGAGACTCTTATCTTAACTGTTATTTGGATATCTTGGCAAATCTAGAAGAATCAAGGAGAATCTCTAGTAAATCTAGAAAAATCTATCAAATCTAGAAAGAATCGGGAGCATATCTTTCATATCTATCAATATCTAGCAAATCTAGAGCATATCTATCCATATCTAGCAAATCTATCCATATCTAAGTGGATTTAGTCATTAATGAAAAAGATATAGTTTGGATTCATATCTATCCTATGAGATTTAGGGGCTGTTTGATAAAACTGAAAACTGAAACTGAAAGCTAAAAAATTAAGTACTGAAAACTGAATACTGAAATTTTTAAGTTGCAAAGCTGTTTAATAAATATATTAAGTACTGAATTTAAAAAATGATGAATTAATTTTGTTTCAATTCTCTCTTAATTTACTAACAATCACAATATACTTCTGGTAATGGTGGAAGAGTGGTGGAGGTGGTGGTGGTGAAGTAGTGGTGGTGGAGTGGTGGAGGTGGTTGTGGTGGTAGGAGTGGTGGTGTAGTGCTGGTAGTGATGGTGGTGGAGGAGTGGTGTGGTGTGGTGGAGTGGTACATGGGAGTGGTGGTGGCTTAGTGATGGTAGTGGTGGTGGAGTGGCAGTGGTGGTGAAGTGGTGGTGGTGGAGTGGTGGAGGTGGTGAAGTGGTGGTAGGAACGGTGGTGGTGATTGTGGTGGAGCTGGTGGTGGAGGAGTGGTGGTGGTGAAGTGGTGTAGGTGGTTGAAGTAGTGGTGTAATGGTGATAGTGGTAGCGGTGGTGGTGGTGGTGAAGTGGTGGTAGGAGCGATGGTGGTGGTATAATGATGGTAGTGGTGGTGGTGGTGGTGGTAGTAGTGTTGGTGGAGTGGTGGTGGTGAGGGTGAGGGTGGTGGTGGGGAGGGTGAGGGTGGTGGTGGAGTGGTGGAACTGGTGATGGTGATGTGGTAGTGGTGATAGTGGAGGAAGTGGTGGTGCTGGTGGTGGTGCTGGTGGTGGAGGAGTAGTGGAGGTGGTGGTGGTAGAGTGGTGGTAGTGGTGGTGGTGGTGGTGGTGGTGGTGGAGTGGTGGAGGTGTGTTGTGGGAGTGGTTGTGGTGGTGGTATGATGATTGAATATAAGTACATAAAAATTCAGTCACAATTAATTAGCTCAAAGCTACTTAATTTTTTTTAGCTTTTTGGCCTATATTTTAAGTGGTACTTAATTTGTTAAGCAATGTGAAATGTTGTTATCAAACCTACTGAATCACTTATTACTTAATTGATTCAGTTTTAAGTGCTGAATTTAGGTTATGAAACAAGCCCTTAGTCATTAATGAAAAGATATGATATGGATTTTTTCTTGCCTATATAAGGCTTGCTTGAGTGAAGCAATCCAAGCCAAGAAAGCCAAGAGTAATACAAAGCTTTTTCCAAAACACTTAGCTTTTTCCATACTCAATTCTTCCTTCTATCTTTGTTCTCTTAAAATCAGTGAGTTTTAATATGAGCGCGAGAGTCTTGGGCAAAGTGTAAGGATGTTTTATTTGTGAAGCTTTGGATTCTCCTACTTGTGCAGAGTAGATCCGAACTATTCGATAAATTATCGGGCTGTTATATCCTGGAGGGGACAATTCAGAAATTTTCTACTGCACCGGTTTGTTACCGTTGAGGGCTTGAATCTCCTTAAAGAGAGCGAGATTTCTGCAACTCAGCCTGTTAATTTGTCCATTATAATTTTATTCTTCGATGTAAATTGTTGTAATTTCGCCAACAGTTATAGCAGTGGTGGTAGTGGCGGCGACAGTGATGGACTTGGCGGGTGGTGGTGGTGAAGGAAGGGATGATACACAAGTACTCCCAAGAGTAAAAATTAAGTGGGTACTAAGCTACTTAATTTTTGTAACTTTCTAACCTTACATTTTAAGAGTCACCTAAAATATTAAGTACTGCAGTATGAAATATGATTATCAAACCAACTTAACTGCTTATCACTTAATACATTTAGTTTCAAGGGCTGAATTTGGTTAATTATCAAGGCCGAGTTTAATTACATTTTAGGAGTTGTTCGTTGATGAAACCAAGGCCAATTTTTTTTCTCTTCGTATTTTGAGATTTACTAACAAGGGAGTATTTTGCCTCGTTTTCTCCCATCTAATTTTTTTTTCTGTAGTTTGTAATTTTCTAGTTGCAGTGTTTACTGCGATCTCCAAAGCATTTGCCAATGGTGAAGATCGGTGTAGCAATATCTCACTTTGAGGTGTCAAATTCGGGTTGAACTCAGATGTTGCATGAGCTACCGATTTTCAAATGCTGCGTGAGCTGCCGGTTTGAATCCATGATAAAACACTCGGGAACCCTTTTTTTTTTTTTTTTGCAAGCGATCAAGATTACAAATATGCGTGGGTTCATGATTTTTCTCATCCTACTACTTGCTTAGGACTGGCGAGTGTGTATAAGTCCATTGTCTAGCATTGGTGTCCGACTCTTGTCATTTTCCTGTTGGTTACTATTTGGTTAAAGCACTGCTATACCCTATCTGATCCCTTGTTTTGTTAGCGGTACTACGCCGCCCACTGCTTAGTCCTATCTGATCCCTTGTTTTGTTAGCGGTACTATGCCGCCCGCTGCTTAGTTTTATCGCTCAATATCTCACCGTCCGTTTCGGCAATCAATTGTCCGGATTTAAATAAAAATTTCTAGGGAAGAGTATCCAAACCGTCAAAAACACTTTTGAACGGTAATTATTAAGAGCGCAATAAGAGAAACGGTAAAAGGTGAGCGATAGGCGTAAACTTCCTCTGTTGTTTTGCTGACCTTGACCATGATCTGAGAGTTACTTTTGCATACACCCTGTTCTTATCATCATCAAGTGTCATATGGTATTCAAAAGTGTGTGTTGAATCCTTTTTTGGCCCTGTCTCATCTGGTGCAAAAAAGGTTGCTGATTAAGCACAGCCATTTATTTTTCTAGCCTCTACCCTAACTACAGAAGTGGCACCTTTTGTTAAACAAATCATTTGTCAAATACTAGTGGAAGAAAACCTTCCCATTTTTTTACTGTTTGATGAGTCGATTTCCCAAATTGATTAGATTCAATCATTGTTGCTTGTGACTACCTACCTACAATGCTCATTTCCCTGGCGTAATTAGTGTGATATCAGCATTAGTACTATTGTTTTTCTTTCCTTATAAATATTTTGTTAAGCAAGGGTTTTTTACCTCCTAAGGTCACGCGTTCAATTTACCTTGCCAGCAACTCTTAGGCTGCCTCACCCCACGTGCAAACAAGTGAAAAAGACTACGAAAGAGACTGTAAGGATAAGTATGAGGTGTGCAAGCTGACGCGAGATACCCTGCATTACCAACATGTATGTAATCATATCACAGGCTTTAGCCATGCGTTTGAATAGGCTTTTGCTAATGTTTTGTTTTGTAGTGGGATTTGTCAAAAGATGGAAAAATAATAATGAAAAGGAAAATAGTTTATTTAGAAAGGGCATAATAATTATCTCTCCTTTCGTTGAATAATCGAGCCAAATCTTCTTCGAGCTCGTTTGTTAGCATTTATAAGGGGATTTATTTAACTTATTTGCATAAAGAAGATTAATAAAGAGTGTTCGCTAACAATTGTAGATAATTACTTATTTAAACTTTTTCAGCTTACTCGATAATTGAAAAGCGAATATTTTAAAGCTATAATTCGAAGTTTTTTTTACGTGTTTCTTTTCATTTCCATCAAGAAATCCTCGATCCAGACATCAGAAAATGGATTGATTAAGCAGTGTTCCAAATGTGGAGGGATTCGCTATCATAATGGATTGGTGATGATTTTGAGAAGGATTTCCATCACCAAAGTTTCCCACAAGAGGGGAAAAGTTTTAAAAGTGCTCCTCCATTGCTTCAGGTCAGGTCCTTCTCATCACATATTGGTACGAATTCCACCGCAAAATTTGTGTCTCACACCAATACAGAGAGAAAAGGCTTTGGTGTACCCTCACTAAAGCGCTCTAGGAACAATGAATAAGCATTCCACTTATGGGAAACTCACATCTTGTACCCCAATTTTTTGTCGTATTTCTGCGGTGGATTGCTAATCTGTTGTTTGAGTTTTTCTGGACCTGATTTGACCAATAGGCTTGGACACCAAATCGCTCTTGTCCACTCATTTTGTCCAAGGGTTTGAATCCCCCACTTTCTGTGTGCTCTAATGACTTGATATTTCTTTTACCTTTCTAATTTTGCAGATATCGATTTGTAACTCATCCATGCTGTTATCGGACATTAGTATTTTATGAACAATATTTATCTTAAAAATAATGCACGTTCAGAGTTTGATCATCCATTGTTGTAAAGAAACACGATTTGACTAAACGGATGTCCGATCAACTTGACTATTTGCATGGATGATTTTGCACCTAGGCTTTCAAATTGAATGGTCCAGATCGTTGAATCGCATAGTGGTGGATTCCATTATAATTCCTTTCTCTCATTCTCACTGGTTTGATAGGAACAACATAACTTTTGGTGTAAATAGATTTTAGCAAGTTAGTTCAATGGTGGGAGCTCAAATTTGGTTGGATAAGGCCCGAGTTCAAGTCTTCGTCGCTCTTCATTGGGGTTAAACAAACTCGTAATACTACCCACATGTGGTGGAATTCTAGTTTCGTACCCGATGTAGGTACAATGGGAATATCCCTTGCATATTTTGGTGTAGTATGACAGAACAATACTCTTCTTCTTCTTTTTTGAAAGGCGAAAAAAATTTATTAATTTTTGAAATCGTTACAAAGATTAATAGGATAAGGAATGAATACATCATATCCCAAACCGAGACCTATACAAGAGCTACACTTTCATGTGTTGCACCTAAAAAGAGCAGAGAGGAATATCTTTTCTTTGTAAGATTTTGCATTTTCTTTCGTAATTAGAATGAGAATGTTAGGAAGTGTTTGGGAGCTTACTTTCTTCCCGTGCAATAAGAGCATCAAAAGATCCCCATGTTAATTATTTGGACTTAGCATCAAAAGATTCGGATCTCCGTGCACAATCGTTCAACCTTTAAAGTACCACTAGAGGCCAATGTAGCCATGTTCACGTTTGTAGTTTACGTATAAATTAGTGAACCCATAGCTCACGATTAATTGGCTTGTTTCTGCTGGGCCTTGGGTATAATTAATCATTAAGGGGTTGTGAGATTAAAGTAGGTTTCATCATCGATCCAAAATTTTGATTTCAACCGTTCATATTATAGAATTTTTCGGTAAGTTTACGTCAATCAGGCATAAGTTACTAGGCAACCAAAATACATTGTTCTCAAATTATGAGCGAACGAAAAATGTGATTTTGGAATTGTACATCAAAACAAATTACACTCCACAACGTACGTAGAAATCAATATTTGATCAACTTGATCTTGTTCTTTCAAAGTTGTTCAACTTGTCAATCTCTTCAATATGGACCGTTCGGATCGTAAAATAGAAGCTTTCCATGGATAGGGTGTGTAGGTGTAGTGGGTTTTGCTTTTCTATCTTTTCCTTGTCCCTAGCTCGCAACTCTTGGAAAGGCAAAATTCCATGTTGTGGTCTGATATGTATATATATTAATTATGTTTGCAGTGGAATCCCACCTTTTTGACCCTTAACCTCATTGGCCTAATTGCATTTTGTCTTTGAAACTTTAAATTAAAGCACATAGTTTTCAAGCTTTTGGGCAACAATTTTATTCCAATGATCACTTGTAACTTCTTCTTTTTTTAATTTTTGATCGGGACCACTTGTAAGTTGTAACACAAACAAACACTAAAGGAAACAGGACTCGCCGGAACTTCGGTCTTTAAAGGTGTCCATTTTGTCTGAACTTTGCCGGAGTTTCACCAGAATGTCCACTAGACGTCGTGATGAGGAACCACCCACAACAGTATCGAGAAGGAGACTATTGAGGGGTAGAGTTTCTTCGTTTTGGTTTTAAGAAGGAGGGCATATTAATTACGCAACCAAAAGTTTTGTGATATAAGATCCGTTGATTATTACAATACAACTGAACTGAGATATTAGAACGAGCTACATCTCGTATAATAAAATCATTAACTGCCGCGCGTACTAAACTATTTAAGAAAAAACCAAGAAGATATATGCATTATTAACCACACAACTAAACAAGAACTGATCCCATAACCTCGTAGGCTCGTAGCTAATGAGGGTTACTGCTCAAGAATCGTGAGTAACTAGCGATCTTCGGATCAACTTTCATTGTCTCTGCTATTCCTATCAAAGGAGGGAGAAAAAAAAAATCCTCTTCTTTTCAATGTTTGTACATACGTAGTTTGGCACGGCCTTTAAAGTTCGCTTTAATGGTATTTTTTCAATTGACGTAATCTTCAACAATAACAAAAGTGAGGAGGATTTTGACTTATCAGGCTACGAAAAAGATACTTTCAAATTCAGAGAAACCCCGGAAAAAAAGAAAAAGAGAGGCAATCCTGAGTCCTTTTTTCGCAAACAAACAAAGATAGAACTACGTGCATTTGACACGTAATTGATCTTGAAGTAACATAATTTTGCATCTTTCCCGACCAAATCTCCTCTAAAAAGAAAACCCTTCTTTCAATTTCAATGTGGATTTTCCATTTTATTTGATAAGCTTATAGAATAAATGCACGTTAATTAAGTAGTGCTATTAGAAAAAAAAGGAGGGGGTAACAGGAAAAAAAAAAAACATACTTGTAAGCTGGTGCCAAATGAAAATGTTCCATTCCTTAAGCCAATGACTGACTGGCTCTCCATAAAAAAAGATGGGTAAATCATTTCACCTTTGGTCATGAGATTTCACTTTAATTATTCTTGATAGTAAAATTTGTTGGGAAAAATGCGGTACTTTCGGCAAATTCCAGAGTACAAATTCCATCAAATTTGATAGACAAATAATAAATACAAATTGTACGTACAGAATATGAAAAATACAGAAGTATGTAACACCGAACCCTGAATCAGTCTCCTTAAAACAGATTCACTGCCTCACCGTTGGGTGTGAAGATGTTGACCGGCGTCTGTCTCCCAGGATAAAACGGTTAGACCACAGCTATCGAAACACCACCGGAAAGCTGCCTTGGCAAACTGAATGCTACGTCTGTCTCTCTCTAACACAAAAACAATATCAGAGTGGATTCGTGTATGCTTGAACTCGTGAGTCAATTCTAAAGACGAGATGTTGAATATATACACCTTAGGTAGCCCTTTGTAACAGTCTAGAATTCAAATTCAGCCTTGAATGCACAGCCTTGAATGAGGAGATTCAATGCACGAAATTACTGGAAATGAATTGGTGATACAATTCTGCCATAAACCACGCATAACGGAGCCAATAACTGGCTGGAAATTAGAGGGTCTCATCCAGATACAATGAACCGGAAATATAATCTATAAGTTATCTCCACAACTAGGCAAACACCCCGGCTCCGTTTAATTAGTACCGTACTTGTCAATATAACCGTCTAGAAAAGCTATTCCCAAAAAAAAAAAATTAGTAAAGGAAAATTTACTTTTACAATGGATTAATGGATAAGAAGCTATTGTATAAATAATGATTTCTGCAAAAGCCAAGTGCTTTCGCATGAAAATTTTTAAGAAAAAACTAATTCTGATGAGAATGTTAGAGATGTCAGCCTCACAACTTTTACGAGCGCATAAAAAATGCAGAAAAGTAAAACTTTTTTTTTTTTTTTGATTTTTCTCAAGTGGACAAAACCAATGGAGTCTTCTCAACTCAAAGATGCTGATGGATAACAAATCGAAGGCAAGAATCATAACTCTATAAGCAATCAAAGCAACTTAAAACACACTACTTTCCATTACAGTAATAAGCTATTGGGAAGAGTCCCAATCAAGAGTGATATGGAAGCCACACACTTTTGTAATAACTTTCCGGCCACATGGTGGCCGGCGGTGCTCCAGGAACAAGTAATAATGTTCCCCCGATAAGCTCCTGATTCTTAAATTCTCATCGAAAAGAAGAAGAGAGTGGAGAGTGACGTATGGGTTTAGTTGGTGGATGCTCTCATTTGGTGCTGTTTGTCAGATGACACTGGAGTATATAGAACATAATCCAGCATCTAGTGGAATACATTGGTAGACAATTTAACTTTATACCTGGAATTGGCAAACAAAAGTTAAATACTTATGTTGTTAAAACAAACTTTATTTTAATGGGCATGTGAAACAACTGTGGGAGGGGCTGCAGGGATTAATCCGAGGTATGCACAAGCTAACCCGGAACTGCCTACATTATCAAGAAAAAAAAAACTAGTTTTATTTTAAGGTTACCCTCTCTTCAGAGTAATTATTCGAATCTCTATGATGGTACACAACGCTCGGTAGCAAAAGAAAAAACCTCCATGATGGTCCTCGCACTTATGGTTCGTTAAGTAAATTAATGTGCTCCCACCGGAATTTTTATATATCTTTGTTCTGGTGGATTTTTAACCATTTGATTATGTGAAATTTTTATTTTCTATTAAAATTTCCGCGTAATCTAATGGCCACAAATACATCGGATCAACATGGGTATATATATGAAAATGTTGGTAAAGAGAAGTTGAACTGTGTAGAGTGTAGAGTGGTACGCGAAGTTATTATCTTTTTATCACGTTGAGAGGCTCTTTACTTCTAAATATGACATGCTAATCTCAAACAAAAAATTGAACCCTTTTTCTGTCTGAAACTTAAGTGATTATAGATCATCAGAAGGCATATTTCGAATCTTAGAGTCAACTTTTAGAAAAGGGTTTTTGATATGCAATAAGTCTAGGTACATTCCTATCGATCACTCTTCTTTTACACATGCGTGGAGCTTATTTCACAATTAAATGTGTGGGGCTGACATATATGTGAGAGAGGAGTGGTGGGGGAGTACTGGTCAGTAGGAGTATAAGTAACATTATTGTTTGAGATGATGACTTCAATAACAAACTTAATTAATTCCGACACAGAAGAGTTGAACTCGCGTAATTATATACTCTCTCTCCGTCCCATTTTGTTTGTTCATTTTTGTTATTCATGCATTCTCTAAACGCTTATATCTCCAAATCTATAATGTTTTTCATAATTTTGAGAACTTTGTATTATAGACCTAATCGAGAACTATCAAATAAGATCCATATTACATATTTTTTGAGATTCATATTGAAAAATATAAGCAATTAAAAACTGACACGAATATTAAAAAAAGACAGAGAAAATGAGACTGAGGGAGTATATTTTTTTAATCACTCTGAGAGGCTCTTCAGTTCTTAACAAAAATCAAAAATGAATTCTTATTAGCGGATGAAACTTAAGTGATTAGATCAATACCAAACATATCTCGAATCCGAGTCTACTTTTAGTGAAGGGCTTTTGATATGAGGACTTCCATGACAAAATTAAATCATCATCTATTTAAGCTTCATTTCACGTTTTCAAATTTATAAGGAGAAACGAAGCGATCAATTATGAGGTTGGTTTATCTTATATTTGTGTGATTCAGGTCGTGACATTGAGCCCGCAATAGAAATGGCAACGGGGCGGGGCGGGGCGGGTTTTTGCATACCCCGACCCCGATCCGAAAATCATTACCCGCCCCCGCCCCAACCCCAACCGGGTTTTTTTGGGGTACCCCCGTCCCCGCCCCGATCGGAGAACGGATTTACCCGCCCCGCCCCGTAAAAAATAAAAAAAATAAAACTATAAGTAAAAAATTTAAAAAATGCAAAATAAGAATAAAAATTATCTTAAAAAATAAAAGTTTTGAAATTATTTTTGTGTCTTAATTTTGGTATCGCGGTTTTATCTAAACTTTTAATTGCAATCAGTATTTTAGATACTTCATTCCATTTCTTTATGTGTAGGATTTATTATAAATATTTGAAGAAAACTTTTTAAAAAATCCACTAAACACCAATAAATATCAATTTTTATTTCTTTTTTAAATTTGATTAGACTACTTGACAGTAAAGAGACATTGTTTTTTGGATTAATGCTAAAAAAATTAAAGGACATGTATATAAGTATATATACATATATAAATAAATACATATACATATATATATATACACACACACACCGGGTCGGGTCGGGTAATTTCGGGGCGGGTTTAGGGGCGGGGTGCTTTCTCCCCGAACCCGGGCGGGTTTTGGAAATTTTACCCCGACCCCCGAAAATGGAGTGAAAAACCCACCCCGTTCGGGGGGGGGGGTTACACTTGCCATCCCTAGCCCGCAATGCAGGGGCGCTGTTGTCCCTTAGGGGCAGCAACTCTGAGCTGCGGGTCCACTCCAATCTCGCTTCGATGATCAGAAGCGTTCACTTCGTAGAACTCATCGAGTAGAACAATTATGTAAAAAATCAGTTCAATTAGATATCATTAAGTGCCTGGTCGAAACCTTTTTATCTTGAAAAGAATGGATCCGAAACACTGGATCAAATCCACTATAACCCATGGAACAAGAGTTATATGTGTTGCGATCAGGCACTTAATAATATCTAATTGAGCTGATTTTTTGCATAGTTGATCTACTCGACGAGCTCTACGAAGTGAATGTTTTTGATTATTGAAGCAAGAGCAGAGTGGATCCGCAACTCGGGCACAGGCGGCACAGCTGCCCCTTAGGGACAGCAGCGACCCCTTCCTTGAGCCGGTTGTCCTTACAAGATTTATACGAGCTTCAATGATAGTAAAAGGAAAAATTACGGGACAGAGTCACAGAAGTGGTCAGTCAAAACAATTCCCGCTCAATGGTGAATGACCTCGAGTTTCAAAATCACCACTTTCATGGTAAGTCCTAAAGTTATCTCCATAATCATGGTAACCATGATTTGAGAAGTCTTTTTTGCCCTTAAATGATGTGAATATTTTATCGGGAAGAATTGATTAGCAAATTTGAACCATTGAATATGTCAATGAATGGTCCAGATATGGATTGTTTCCTTCGTTCCAAAACATGGACCACAAAAGATCCAAATCCAACCAAAAAGCTGACTGGCGAAAACGCCCTGATAAACCTATGTGGGAGATCAAAATAAATACGCAGCGGAAAATTACTTACCTTCTGTCATGGTGTTTAAGTCTTAAGAAATCCGGAAACCGTTTCGATTTTGAACCAATATCGTCCACCAACACAAACTCCCACTAATTGATTTTGGAGAGCAACGGGTAGGATTTTCAATCTAATCTATAAATGTTCTGCACACTTATAACTTGATGGTAATCACAGGTCTTTATATAGATAGATCGGGACCCTTTCCCAACGGACACAACTCTTTGTACTTCCTTCCATCAAAAAAGTAATAGACACGTATTCATTAATAGTTGCAACCGTACACATGAATGGTCACTGGACCCATTCATGGATAGTCACCATATCCATTCATGAATAGCCACCAAACCTTTTCATGAATAGTCACCAACTATTTCGACAATATTTCATTTAAATCCAATACCCATATTTTAGTTATGAACATAAATACTATAAATATAATTAGGATTGATGTGGCATGTGAGCCACATAATTAAATTCCAACACGCCCTACATTCAATTTGTTTAATATGTCATATAACTAGTACAAATTAACACGAAGGCTCGGATCATAGAGTTGAGCTATCATGTTGACTCTTCCACGTCACCAAGTTCAAGTTACCCTCAACAAATATAAAAATATAAAATATCCGAAGGTTGATCTCTTATTTGATGGAGATCTGGCCCAGTCAGCATCAGAAAGAGCAGAGACATGAAAGTAGTCGTCGCACTTACAATCTCGCTCTCGCACGCACATTAGGCTTGTACTTCCTAAATTTTTGCCCCGATATTATTTTTCAGTATTGTGTACTTTTTCTCACTTTTTTTTAGCTTTTCGTCATATTTTTTTGGAATTATGTTTTGTTTGGTTTGTTGTTTTGAAATTCTTTTTGAAAAATAGTATAAAGAAAGAATGTTGGAAGTAGGGAGAATCTAGGAAGAATTTTAAAAAAAATTCTCTTTGAAAATGGATGAGAAGAAGGCATTCATCATGAAGAAATTAAATAGACATCATTTTTCGAATACTTAATTTAGGTGTCCATCCTTATCTATATCTATATATTAGTAATATATATTTGTATGGGATATACCAGGGATTGGACATTGGTTTTCACTCCCCAAAATTATATTATGGATATCCCATTTACAACCATTTCTCATTCTTCACAAGAAAACATAATTGATTTGGTCTTCTGATAGCACATTACTCTTTCTTCCTCTCCACTCTTTTCTCTCTCAATTCCCACACATTACAACAAATACATACATGAATCAAAGCCACCACAGCCAGACATAACATACTTACACCGAACAAAAAAGCTTCTCTTGACCCCATCAGCACCACCACACGCGCACGTACGTTTCAAATCGAAGCCATGGATCTGTGTTTCGGGGATCCACTCCCGTCCGACCACGACCCACCCATATTCGTCCCCCTCCGCACCCCCAACAACCCACCCCCGTTCAACCCAGTCCGGATTTGGGTTTTAAGGTTGAGTCACATCGCTTTTGTCCTCTTAATCGCCGCCGTTACCGTATTCCATTGTCGAAATATCAAGTTTAGGTATTATATATGTTTTTTGATTTTTGTCATGTATGTCAATTGATGATATTTTATTCATCTACCTCAATTGAAACTTACACTTCTCAAAACTTGTTATGTTTTTTATTTGATCATGTTTTATTCATCTACCTTGATTGAAGACTACACTTCTCAAAATTTGTCATGTTTTCTGATTTTTGTCATGTTTTTTATTTGATCATGTTTTGTTCATCTACCTCGATCGAAATCTATACTTCTCGAAACTTGTCATGTTTTTCAATTGATCTTGTCTTGTTCATCTACCTCGATCAGATTTTGCCATGTTGTGAATTGATCATGTTTTGCCATATTTTTCGGCTTATACATTCGTTTTTATAAGAGTCGTATTTTCTTTTTAGATTTTGAGGGAATGAAAATATGAGAGAGAATATTAGAAAATAGAAAAAATTCAAAAGATTAGGTGAGAAAAATGTTTGAAAGAAAATAGAGAATTGAGATAATTAAAAAAGATTTGAAAAATTAGGAGAAAGAAATGGTATTTTAGGATTTAATTGAATTTGAGGAAGAAAAGATAAGTATTTAAACACATTAGGGTGAGCACTTAAATAAGTAGGGTAAAAAGGATGGCTAATTAAGTTTAATAATTCTACAACCATACCCACTTTACACATCCAAATACACACCCACACATACAAGTGTGTGGGCTCCACACATACTAGAGTGCGTAGTGTGTGTGGATGTGTGTTTGGGTATGGTCATAGAACTACTCAATTAAGTTCCCCATTAATCATTTATGTCAACAAAAGAAGTTAGAAAAATAGTAGTGATTTATTTTTTTGACTTTTAACCGTAATTTTGTATATTTTAAATTCCTCCCGTAACAACAATGTCCTGACCAAAAGGGTGATCCCCTTGATTTTGTACTTTTGAAATTTATTTTATACTCTCATTAATGGGTCGTGTATCGTGACCCAAAACGACGATCCCGTGTGTCAAAATCCAGAATTTTCCCGAGAAAATCGGGAACTTTTATTCCTCTCATTTTCTTTCCTTTCGATCTCTGCTTTGAAAATGGAAAAACCCATCGCAAATATCTCTGTTATAAATAGGCACCCATCCCATGATTAACCTGTATCAACATCCTAACCCTAAACAACTGCCTACAGTTAGGTGGATTGTCGCGTCGGATTCAGTTACCATTGGATTTGCGCTTCCACGTCTGATTTCTACTCCTCTCTCTCTCTCTCTCTCTCTCTCTCTAGCAATGGATGGTTTGTAGGTAATGGAAGTCGAGTTTGATAGATGAATATTCCACCCCCAGACAGTGTGGAATCACATTCACATTCCTCTTATTAGAAAACTCACACACAACCTCACAGATTAGATTCCACTTTCTTAAAGAAGACAAAGCACATATTTATAAATACGTGATATGTACGTGGGGGTGTGTTTTATACACAGATTAGATATCCGTGACATGTGGGGGAATCATCATTTGTCAATTGATTGTTGATTCGACAAGGAACTTATTCTGATTCTGATTCCCTGTTTTTATTTTGTTCTTAGATTCGGAGTCGAAACTTGGATTTATTTAACAACAGAGAGATAGTAGAGAATAGATCTCCTGCTCGAGCCTTACCACCAAAACACAGATTAGTTGCTCCCAACTTTCATCGCCGTCTCTTTTTTTCCCGGTATGATCTTCATTATTCCTCTCTCTCTCTCTCTCTCTCTCTCTCTCTCTCTCTCTCTCTCTCTCTCTCTCCGCGTGTTTTTCGTACTTTAATCTATACTGCTTTTGAGATTTTTTCATCAGAATTGATCAGCCGAACCTCTGTACACACTCGGAATGTACACACTCGGAACAGGGAGAGAGAGAGAGCCGGTTTCTCTTGGCGCGAATCGCGACACAGTACCGAAGAGCCCAACGGGCCTCAGTTTTTTAAGGGAAAATGATGGAGAATAACGTGTTATCCGCCAAAGACATTTTCAGCATCAACAAATATTCTCAACATGTTCTTGACGGATATTAATTATCAAAATACGTTATGGACCGTCATTTTCCCTTTTTTGTAAAACGAAGGGTCATCCTCTTGGACTGGAGCCTTGCGGGCCTCATCGTGTGGACCCATCTTTGGCCCAGTAAGGGGATCCTAATCTAACCTTGCATTCATAGAATGAGCCCATCAAATAAATACAGAATTAATTATACGAACATAGGTCCCGTTCCGCTAATGTTCTTATTTTAAAATTACTTATTTTCTGTTTTACGAGACTTGGCATGTTCTCGCGCTATATTACATTTAATTCAAAAAATAAGTACTTAATTTAATAGTATGCACTTACAATACTTCTATTGCTTGTTTCAAATTTCTGTAATGATGCGTAATTTTAAAAGTTTACCTTGTTGAATGTAATAATTTTGGTTTTTAATGTTGATTTACCTTATTACAGTATAATATTTCGCTTGTGAAATACATTTTAGGCCCCATTTTTTTTAAAATTGGCCTTTGGCCCCAAAAATGTTAGGGCTGGAACTGACTGTCGTGTCAAAACAATCATAACACTGATCAGTAAGAGACGTTTTGTCTTGAAGTTTCTTTCTCAAAATCATACTAGTCAATACTTCTTTTTGGACGAACGTGTTTTTGTTCGTGTTAATACCGATGTTCAATCTATGTGTTTTCTACTATCACAACCTGCTCGACGAGTCAAACAAAATGAACAATTTTGATCATTTGTTTTTTTCCCTGAATGAGACCATTATATGATGCCCAACGGGTCTGCTCTGCGCCCCAAGTACCTTAGCTTCTTGTCTCAGTATATCATTCCTGCATATGAATGTCACACGCACACTCACACAGGGAGTATGTTGTAAAGTAACAATCTTTTAATGGCGTGTAAAACTGTTGCGGGAGGGACTGTTAGATTAGTCCAATGTACGCGTAAGCTGACCCGAAACACCTTACATTACCAAAAGTAAAAATTAAAATCTAACGAATCATTTGTTGGTTCCAATATGCGAATATGACATAACTATGCTACTTTTTCAAGATTATAAAATCATCGAGGAGGTATGGGCTTAGGGCTCCCAACTTTTCGAAATTCCCAAAGTACCTCAAAGATTATATGTAAGGTATTAGGCATAATCCCCTACTCTATATGCATTCGTCTCTCTAGTGTTAGAATCTTGCATATGTTACTTGGGGTTTATGGATCCCACCAAAATGTGCGGTGGATAGGATATTAAAATCTAACGGGGGCCTTATATGATGGGAGAGATCTAGCCTTGATTGATGCCCGATCAGCACAAACACAAACACATCGTATGAACAGAGGAAAACTTGTACAGAAAGAGGTTATTGATAATAATGGTTGAGTGTGTGTGTGTGCGCGCGCGCGTGCGTGGGGGGGGGGGGGGGGGGGGGGGGGGGGGGGGGGGGGGGGGGGTGTTTGTAGAACAGTAGTCAAAGTTGACTGCCTGTTTTCGTTGTGTAGTGCTAAGTGCTATGGTGTGGTCTGGTTGATGCTTGTCAAATTAAGTAGATTTGAATAGCGAAGGCTAGACTGGGTTAGGCACAACTAGTCAACTAGAGAGATTCACCCTACGTCGCTAAATAAATAAATGTCTGGACCGCAATCCTAGACCTCTAAAAAGATGTATATTTTTGTTAAACAATGCAAAAAGTTTTCACAAATTAAAAGATATAAATGAGTTCTTTCAAGTTGTGAAAAAAGTTCGATTTTTTGAACGGAAAAAATATATTTTTTTAAAAGTCTAGATTTGTGGGCCAAACATTTATTCAGGAGCGGAGGGAGTATCTCATAAGCTTAAAGTGCTTGTGATTATTGTAAATTATTTTACGGAATTTGGGGCCTTGGAAAAGGCAGTTTAGAGGGAGCAGTGTTGGAGAACGGGGTGATTAAATAGAGCAGATGCAGATCATATAGTAAATAAACTTCTCAAGTTTCAAAGCGTGATTATTGCTAAAAAAACACGAATTTACAAACGTTTTTTGGATTTTTTAAGTGTAACATAAGGAAAGACCACGGTAGGTTCTTGTGAATAAAGCCCTGTTCCCACGCCTGAAATGCCACAACTACTGCTACAAGTATACTAAGGTGCATTTGGTTCACTGGGATGGAATACCCATTCCCATTCAGATGTTTGGTTGCGCTAAGGAATAAACATTCAGATTCCTAATATCATTCCCAATATTGTTTTTTCTTAATAGTGACAATAGTGAATCCTTGTGTGACATCAGAAATTTTGAGGGTGATCTTAGAAACGGTTCTGTAGCTTTTGTCCCAAAGTAATGAGAAAATGACTTGTAACTGTGAAGCTGTAACTGTGAACCATTCAGATTCCTAATATCATTCCCAATATTGTTTTTTCTTAATAGTGACGATAGTGAATCCTTGTGTGACATCAGTAATTTTGAGGGTGATCTTAGAAACGGTTCTGTAGTTTTTGTCCCAAAGTAATGAGAAAATGACTTGTAACTGTGATAGTGAATCTTTCCTTGAGGTGAATAGCGAACCCATTTGGAATATGAGCATTTCTTCATTTATTGATGAATCAAATACTGGAAAGTCCATCAAACCAAACGTAGCCTAAAGGTGGTGTAAAAGTCTTGTAGATTCATCTGGATGTTCTCCACATGGCATGAACGTAGTTTTGGAGATCTGTGGCATGCTTATATAATTTACGATTTTTAGTTACTCTAATCCTGTTCAAGCTGCCCTATTGACTGATAAATGGAAAGTTTTTTCTGCTAGATTTTTTCGGTCTGGCAGCTCATTCGTAAGCCTAAGAGTATTCACTTGCCTTTCTTTTCTCTTTCTTTCCCTAAGTTCCAGACGGAGAGTTATTTACTTATAATACTTCCCTTTACATGGATAGTTCATGTATGTCCATTCTAGCAATGTTACATCTCGAAGTTTAATAATATTTCTCTACATATAATTTCAATTTGATTTCTCTTCTGAAGACTCGCAGGCAGATTTATTTCATCATGTAATCTTCTAATGGAGAGATCTAATCTGCTTGTTTTGGCTTCTCAGGTATACGTGAGCAGTTATGAATGCACTAGCTGCAACCAACCGAAATTTTAAGCTGGCAGCTCGGCTTTTGGGGTTGGACTCAAAGCTTGAAAAGAGTTTGCTCATCCCTTTCAGGGAAATCAAGGTAGTCGATTCCTTCACATGGATGTTTGTCTTGAAGTTGCTACGCTAATGCAGAGTCAAGAAAATTTTGCTGCATAATCCAATGGTCATTCAACCTATAATTTCCCCTCCCTATCTAGTATCTACTGTCTATCTCTATCATGCATTTTATTGTTTCTTTTGTCTCTCTTTTTTTCCGGAAATAGATTTATTGGATGTTTCCCTTTATTTTGTTGTTTTTGTGGATTCACAATGGTCTATTTTAAGAAACTCTTCTTCTTTACTTGATTCAGGTGCCACAGACGCAACCATCACTCCTTTGTTTCTGTTGTCCTGCTTGTGTGGCCTTCAAAATATAAAACCGTTTTATAGGATATAAATACTGATATACTATGCATTCCTCTTCATAATCCATGCAGACAAGATTTACACCATTACATTCTAATTTCCCTTTTCTTTATCGTTGTGCCACCATTCATGAAATGCCAAGGCTTCATATAAATTTCTCCCTCAGCTGTCTTCATAAATCTTGGGAATTGAAGGCATTCTGGCCCCCAAAAGTTGTGGATTCTAATGATTTATTAGGCTTTTGTTTACATAACCTCTTCTGTTTTAATTTTGCTGACTTATCTGCTATTCAACAAAAAAATGAAGGTGGAATGTACCATTCCAAAAGATGACGGCACTTTGGCCTCTTTCGTTGGGTTCAGGGTTCAGCATGACAATGCCAGAGGCCCCATGAAGGGAGGAATCAGATATCACCCAGAGGTTTGTTCATGTAATCAGTTCTTGAAACACTTCTAGAAAGGTGGTAATAGCAGTTAAACTTTCATGGTTAAGGCGACAAATAGTTTGGCTCCAATTTGTAATTCCCTACATGTTTTTACGGAAAATAGGTTGAGAGTAGATCCTTGTGCTTAAATATCAGTTCGATTGAATAGAGACTTGGAAACTGTAGGTTGACCCAGATGAGGTGAATGCTTTAGCACAACTAATGACATGGAAGACAGCAGTAGCCAACATACCCTATGGTGGGGCTAAAGGAGGGATAGGTTGCAATCCAGGGGACCTAAGCATCTCTGAACTTGAGCGACTTACCAGAGTTTTCACCCAAAAGATACATGATCTAATCGGAGTCCACACAGATGTGCCAGCACCGGATATGGGAACAAATCCACAGGTGGGAAACAATTGATGTTGTGTTATAGTTGCCATGCATTTCCTTGCTTTATGTTTTTTTGGGTGTGTGGTTTTACAGACGATGGCATGGATATTAGATGAGTACTCAAAGTTTCACGGATACTCGCCTGCTGTAGTGACTGGTAAACCCATTGTAAGTATACATGGTGGACTCGGCTCCTCATGACTTGTCAAACAAAAGGTCTTATGATTGTGGTATTTTTTCTGTCCAATATTCTGAGTTTCTAGAAAGGTTGATACTCCTTTCCTAAAGATTTCAATTCTTTTGCTCATGGTCTAGGTTGATTTGGCTCTATGTTGTGTTTGAGGCTGGTTGATGAAAACAACCTTCCAAGCATAATTATAGTTTAGAAAGACTGAATTTACTCTTAGCATACCTTTCAGTCCGTAGAAGTTTCTGTTTCATTCGTACTTGGGAATCATTACGAGTTTTCAACTATATAGTTTGTTCTGTTTGCACAGTATTTGCCATTTCTGTATTTTGATTTTCTGAAAATTCTTCATATCAGGATCTCGGGGGATCCCTTGGTAGAGATGCAGCAACAGGAAGGGGAGTGCTTTTTGCTACAGAGGCCCTGCTCAATGAGCACGGGAAGACCATTGCTGGACAACGATTTGTTGTACAGGTGAATATCATATATGACTATTACTAGAACAATTGAACTTAATGTGATGAGTTATTCACTTGAAACAAAGTGGGCATCTTGTTGTAAACCATAGCTAAAGACAGGCTCACACAGAGAAACCATTCCAAGAAGCACATCATGCATGTATCAGGGATTAAAAGGTGGAAGTTGATGAAAGGAAGCTAGAGTTATTCATTTATAACATTTTTCCTATTTTACCAAGAAACAATTATCCTTTTTCTTCATCCAACCATGTGTGATGATGTATTGCTGTATTCATTCATTCTCTGCTCTAGGGATTTGGGAATGTGGGTTCCTGGGCTGCTCAACTCATTAGTGAAAAAGGTGGAAAGATTGTTGCTGCAAGCGACATAACCGGAGCTGTAAAGAACAGCAAAGGACTTGACATTCCAAGCCTGCTAAAGCATGTCAAAGAAAACCGTGGAGTTAAAGGTTTTAGTGGCGGGGATAAGATAGACCCCAATACAATATTAGTTGAAGATTGTGATATTCTCATCCCTGCCGCCCTTGGAGGTGTGATCAACAGGTATTCTCCATTTACGTCTGTACCATAAAGCCACATAGCCGAACTTATACTGTAGCAGCAGGACGGTATTGGCACCAGTAGGAACATCCTCATTTAGCTCGTTACCTGCCAATTGCATCTTGACGTTCACCATTTTTCATCTAGTACTACTTGCTGTGTAATGACTACAGACTATTCAGTAGGCTATGCTCATTGCTTTTCTAAATTGGGAAAAGGGTACTCTAACCATAAAAAATGAAGAACAAGATGAAGGCATAAAATCAATGAAGTTGCTATATATCACTGACTTTCTTGACCTCCTATGTCCTCATTTCTTTGGATAAGGGGGATATATACACATGGCTTTGATGTGGACAACATGCTTAGGAGGGACACGATCAAAGGGCCCAATGCACACAATGAAAATCATTTTCCACAAATCAAAGCCATCACACAGTGCTGTGATGAGCTGATAACATGCGTCTAAAAGGGAGGGCATAACAAGGGAAAGAACAACGAACTAAAAGGAATAATGTACAGCAGTTGAACAAACTATGTCAGACTTTGCATAACTCTTACCATAATGTCAGACCAGGTATACATACTTTCGTCAACAATAACGAAAGGAAGCCGGGTATCTCTCTTGTTTGTGCTTGCTTTCCATGTCTGTTGCATTGTGCATGGTTTTAGAAAAGAGTATTCACTAACTATGCTCTTGCTCTTTCAAGAAATGCGTTTTCTGCACTTCATTTCCTAACTACGTACAGATGGCAAAATTGCAAAGGACCATAAAGGATTACAAGCCTTGTTTTCGGTTTTCCCTAGTGCTAGCTCTCATTTAATTTAATCCAATTTAAGGGGAAGTACTGCGTGATTGGCATGGATTTTCATGTTACAATATCTGTGTTGTCTGACTGAAGGGAAAATGCAAACGATATCAAAGCCAAATTTATCATTGAGGCAGCAAATCATCCAACTGATCCAGAGGCTGATGAGGTCAGTAATTGATCCTGATTTTGAATTTACAGTAAAAAAATCTTGAATTGGTAAATAATTCTCATCTTCATGTACAGATCCTAGCTAGGAAAGGAGTTGTCATCCTTCCAGACATATATGCAAACTCGGGTGGCGTAACAGTCAGTTATTTTGAGTGGGTTCAGGTATCACATTCCCACATATCAACAAATGTTCCATTTTCTTCATTATTTAATATTTACCTCTCCAGACACTAATTAAGCTTTCACCAATCAAATATGATAACCTCACAAGTTTCAAGTCTACCCCAATTCTTAGAAAGTAGGTTACGTTCAACAGCTTGTTTCGCATATTCCAATAAGTGAATCAGTCATTTTATTTGGGACACAAACATCCACTGCCAATGTTTTCTAATTTCTGTAGGCCTATCTGGAGGTTTCGGTCTATATATAGCATTCTGGTGCTTGGCTTCCTCCCCCTCTTTCTTTTCCATACTGCATTGCTTCAACTAATGTATCCATACTAAATAACTGTACTAATTTGCGAAAGGAATGCTTTGAACTTTAGTCAGTTCTCTTACGTGCTATGACATTCATATTGACCGAAATATAAACGCCGATTTTTCACTTGTATTTTATCATTTTGTGTGAATAGAACATTCAAGGGTTCCTGTGGGACGAGGAAAAAGTAAACAATGAGCTGCAGACATACATGACGAACGGCTTCAAGGGTGTGAAGGACATGTGCAAAGCCCACAACTGCGATCTCCGAATGGGAGCCTTCACCCTCGGGGTTAATCGCGTTGCCCGCGCTACAGTTCTCAGGGGTTGGGAAGCCTGAGACCCGAGGAGATGAAGACGATGATGATCACTATTTTCACTGCTTCAATAAAGAAAGAATAAGGCTTCAACCCCTTACTACCAAGGGGTTTTTTTTGTCATAATTATGGTTTTGGTTAAAACCATTATTTCGGTTGTATGAGTTCTAGTAGCTTTTCATCTTCCATTGTGTTGGGAATTCTCGTCACAAGGTCATATAAGTTAGGACTTGCGATTTATCTCATTTTGGGGATGCATTAATGCGAATTTCAAGGTTCAAAGTTTGATCTCCAATCTTTCATTTCAAGTTCCTAACATGTCCTTCGTGTTGTCCCCCAACAATCCGGAGCAGAAAACATGTTATAAGCTACCCGGAACCATGATCCAAACCATCCACTCGTAGAACCCGCGAAGAACATATATACAAAAAAATTAGTTTGGATCAAAAATTGGTAGGCAAGTGAACATGTAATATTTTGTTTTGTAAAATATAGAGCAAACATACTTTGGACTTAAAATGCAACTTGTTTGCATGCCTATTGAGATTCAATTAAACTGATTCTCTGCAAGATATTCTCAACGAGATGAATGGTTGGATCATTATTGTGAGCCACGGAGTTTGAAGGAGTATGAACGAATTGGGTACGGAGAAGAGGTCAACCCAATTACCAGGAGCCTCAATTTGATAGGGAAAAGCACTTTTCCAGAAGTGGGTTTCTGCAAATTCTGGGAAAACCTCCCTAGAACGTTTTCGAATTAAAGGTAGTGTATTGTAAGCAAATGACATGTCTTATAAAGTAAAAAATAAATATTTTAAAAATAAAAATCTAAGCAGAACGAAGCCTAAAATCACATGAAATGACCAATTATACTTAAAATTGTTTCCTCAATTGCATTTCCTCTGCATAAACTTTTCCAATTGAAATAGGATTAAAACTTGAAATTTACTAGCACCCTCCTGTCGTGAAATGAAAATACATTAGGAAATATAAGAACCCTGTTCTACTGATAGGAGTACAAGAAATGTGCCAATAAATTCTACTGATTCATTAACCAAACGTTCATAGAAAAACCAACAAGCGAATTTTAAATTGTTTAGGAATGACAACTCAAAGGAGACGGGCGGAGATGGGTACTAGATAAAGTACAAAAACAATGTTTTAAAATCTCCCTCTGCCCCTAAATCCACCACCACGTCCACCACGAGGTCCGCCTCTGCCCCTTGGAGCCCCCCTTCCACGAAAGCCACCACGGTCAAACCCTCTGCCACCACCTCTGCCTCCACCACGCCCTCCACCTCTACCACCTTGTATCGATCCCCTGCAACCACAACACGATTAAAAAGCTTAGTTCAATGAGAACTCAATGAAGTCCACCAAATCAAGGGAAAATGTTACCAAATCTATCTCTTTGGTTATAATGGAAGCCAGACAAAACAAATGGCGCTAGATCATATCATAGATCATTTAAAAATCGGTGATTTATTTTAGACCACCTTCATACCTAGAGTATGGCATTGCCCAGAACCGAACCAGCTCTAGTCAGTTCTCAATTTTTCATCCCAGAACGAACCAAATGGAACTGAAGCTACCCCAACCAAGGAAATTCAGGTTGGTTTGTAAAAAAACGACAGATATGATTAAGTAGTACAGAGGCTCAAAATACAAATTCAATGATGTCTGGACTGCATACATAACTAATAACTAAATGCAATCTCCTTTCGACATGTTAATTCAATATTCTTTTTGATGAGCCACACATGCTTTTGACACACTGTTTAGTATCGCAAAAGAGTTATGTTACCAATCAAATTGCTCAGTTCTGACATTTTTGAACCCAAAGCTGAACCGATCTCCTGCACGAACAAACCCATACCTGGTTGGGTAGGCATTTTCTACAATTTGTTGTGTTTCCCTACTCAGGGGGACTTGTGTTGCGTTTAGCACACCATGATCATCAAAGTTTCTAAGCATAAGTAGTTCCCAATTCACAAAAGGTACTAACATAGCCATCGCAGTTCGTAAATTGCGTGCCACAAGTACGAAATTATGCAATGAAAAAATATGGTTCTCTGCTTTGTTTGACACTTGTCAGAGTCTGATCGAGGCGAGCAAGAGATAAAGGGATATATAATTTGTCAATGAACACCCTAATTGCCTATTCACATGAGACCCCCATATAGGCATGTGCATCTGAACTGCTAAAATCAATCCCCACGCAAGCAAGCAAGAAATATACAACTCAAACCCTTAGAAAACAAAGAAACTTACTTTGGCTGCGGAAGGAATCGTGCCAGTGGCAACAGCTTAGCCGGGTCAATGTAGAACTTGTCGCCAGTCGCATAGGAAGTCGCTACAATGCCTTCCATCATTTTAACCGAGAAGTACTGCCAATAACAAAAACCAAACGAGAAATCATGCATCACTCCAGGACTAAACATAATGAATTACAAACAAAAACATGAGAACTGTAGTACGTCAACAAACTTTTATCACCATTTTGTATCACCAGCTAACTGGGTTATTGGGATGCTTGTTATTAGTCAACAATATACAGCAGCCCTAAACAGAATAGATAGCATGCATTCCACGAAGATACACAAAATCATCAAGAAAGAGCAAATAAGGGGCTCACGGATTCATTGATGGGGCCAAAGATTTCCTCCACTCTGCCAATGGGAGTCTTGTTCTGCAGATAAATATTAGCATTAAAGTAGGGTATTTTCTCATTCGTCAGCTTAGTCACCGCCTCACCCTCGCAAGCATGAAGAAATGTCGAAACCTCTGAAATATACATCAAAAATCCCCACAGTCAAACGTCATGAATGAATATGCATAAGCACAAATACATAGTAAAGATACACGCATACATAACAATACAGGAGCGGAGCAAGGATTTACTTGCCCTTGGATGAGTATCTACAGCATATATAATCTGTTTTCATACTAGACAATCAGAAAAAAATTGAAAATTTACACTAAGAGTTGCAACAAGAAGGTAGAATCAATTCATTTACAATTGGCCACAACGGTTTTTAATATTTCAAAATTGATGCATGATAGTCTCATTCGTAATGTTTTACATAATATCGATTAACATACACTATCAAACTTATGGAACTTTCTTCTTTAATATCTCTGAATGACTATAGAAAAGAAAAGCTTAAAATGTTACCACACTCAAACAAGAGCTAGGTTTGTCTCAATTAGCAATGAAAAACATGTATACAAGAAGAAAGAACGGACCAACTACTTCCTCAGGGGGCTGGTTATAATCGTCGCGCCCACCAAAGCGGCCGCCGCCACCGAAGCGCCCACCGCGTCCGCGCCCACCGTCTCTTCCGCCCCTAAATCCACCGCCGCCTCGGCCACCGTCCCTTCCGCCCCTAAATCCACCGCCTCCACGGCCTCTTATAGGTGGTCGCGGCATGATGTTTGGTCGAGAGCAGAAGGAGAGGAGAGTGAGTGAAGAAAGATAAAAGAAAGGGTTTCAGAACGGCGGATCGGGGGTTTAGGGTTTTACGACTACGCATGAATGGTGCATTTTTATCGGGGAGATGGAAAATGACGGAAATCTCCTCCAAAATTTTCGAAGTTATTTTCACTTTTACCCCGATTAGGTAAAGATGTTTACACTTTACACCCAGATGGAGCTTCTATTTCTGCGCACACGTTTCATTTCATTACATATCTACCTGCGGCCTCGAGGTTTAAGTTGGTGGTCGCGAAGTTCGAATATTTAGGGTTGGTCTATACGGGTTACGGGTCAAATTCTCAACCAATGCAATACTTTGCGGGTTGAATTCTTTTTTCACCTACCCAACCTTAAAATAGAAGAGATAACGAATTAAGGCAGATTAGACAGGTTGAGAATTTTAAATGAAAATAACAAACAATAGCACAATGACAAGAGGCATTTAAACAAAAAAGCAAACAAAGACACTATAGATCATTGAATGGTGGAGGGAAAATTAACAGCTAACGACAACGTGCGTGGTACTTTTTTTAACACAAATACATAGCAGATTAAGAAGATATAACCTGTAGTCAACCCAATCCGTTCATTCTACCCAATAGCGATTGTCGGCGTAGGTCGACTGGAGCCGGATTAAGAGAATTTTCGCACCCCCTTATTTATGTGACGTAAGTTTTACACTACCTGATAATTTTCGTCCCACAAATCAACTTCCTCTGCCACCACCTTGAGCCTTCACACCCAGCTTCAACACAACCCTCTGCCACCACCACCACCACCACCCCCAAGCCCCCCCCGAGACACCACAACCTGTCAACCTCTACCTTAACCCCAAAACTCCTAGCCACCCCAACCACACTGCTTCTGCCGTAAACCCCAAGCTCTGACCACCAGCAAGAACTTCATAACATATTAATGCTAAGCTCGCACGGTGCAGAGTAATTTAGCGCTCCAGCTTCATCAATTAAAACAAAAACAAAAACAAAAAAACCCATTGTGCAGATCCCAACCACTAGAGATGGACTAGTGGTCATAGTTCGATTTCTTGAAACCGTATCGATGGTGATCATCTTGAGGCAGAGCACTAAACCAGTGGTAGTTGGTAAGAGATACAGCGATAGGAGGATCTCGCGGGGGTGGCTGGGGCGAGGTTTAGAGGCGGACTAAAATAGTCTGGGGTTGGTAGATGGGGGCCATTTTCAGGACATAGTGAAGAAATCTACCAAAACTCAAATAGCAGTTATTAACAAATTAAATTGAAGTTCACAATTGTCTAACCCAGCCCACCACCAACAGCTTGCAGTCTGGTTGGCATTTTTGGTTAACTTAATCGAACACTTTTTTTTTTTTTTAAATTGTATACATGGGGTGTTAGAACTAGCACAGAGAGATCCATAGATTGTCCATAACCCTGACCCCCAAAGCCCTGCCCCCGTGGGACTCGAACCCCTCTGGTCACACCACTAAAGGGAGGGAGTTGAGCAACCAACTTCACTAGAAGTGGTTCTCTAATCACACACTAGTTGGGTCTGGCAGTTCTGTGTATTTTTTCTGATTCCATGCGATGCAGGTCATCCAATCTGCTAAAATGAAAACTGTTATAGCTGAACAACTTCGACAAAGTACTTCGTGAAAATCTCCTGTATATGCATCTCAATCCGGTCTAAACCTTTCGGTTTCCGGTGATACATTTGTTCAAAGCTTCATAAACAATAACTCTACAGATACGAATCCAGAAAATTGACAAAGGCGGGAGTTGAAACCATATTCAACACCTTTTTTTACTTATGAATTGGTGAACCAAAAAATAAAATAGTAGCTGTGTCAGTATAAATTACTCCATGTATGTAGCACTCGTTTTCGCATTATAGAATGTACAATGACAGCGGAACCACAACTTTGGCTGCAATTGCCAGGTCAGCAATGCAAAATACACGGTGTCTGTTGCCAAACCAACAGTTACCCATATCTCTCAGTTCACATTTTCGGCAACTCCTGTTTGTTGTCTGTCACACTTTTATTCTCCCTTTCTACAGCAACATTGAGGAAGATTTACATGGGAAGCCAGGATTTCTTCTGATCTAGCATCCACCTGGGAACCAGAAAATCGAAATTTTCACCCCCGCTTCTCAAAATTCAACTCCACGAGTCCATTTCATTGAATGGATGCAGTGTGCATCACCCATTAGCAAACAGTCCGACCGTAACATATAGATGCAATGTAGAGATTTTTGGACCATTTTTCCTGCAACAAGGATATAGGTTGCATGATGAACCACTTCCATTTAGAACAAATAAACAAAACCGGAGACAAGATAAGGAACCCACCACAAATTAAACAATGGAAATTTGATTTCAAGAAGCACACCTATATCAATTTAATTTTATGCACATCGACATTTAAATCTACACATGTGCAGGCACAAGTAACTTGGTTTTGATGACGCTGACATCCTATTAGTTGCAACCACCCTATTTTCCACATTTTTCAGTGAATCATTTTTACGGAATAGATATTGGTCGCAGCTCACACTCTGACTAGACTGTTAAAAGAGAAATTCAAAAAACCAATCCCTCCATAATTCTGCTCCAATTACATTTTATCATCAGTTGATTAAATGCATCTAAGGTAAGGTTCTGAACTTAACATAATGCAATTGGACAGAATTAAGAACCAATATTTACCTTTACATGGGTGCTTGGGAAGGAAGAGGTACGTAGAGTTTCTTGAGTCTCGTCGATGATTTTACGTTTTGGTACGCTCAGTATGAAGGCTGCTTGATCAGCAGTAGCAGCCATGGAAGTTATTCTGTAACCACTCTCCCACCGCCTGTGTATTCCTTCACTTGGGTACAAAAAGTCAAGCTCCACTACCTAGTAGAAGCAAGCTCAAAAGATTAGCATCAGCCCGCCTGGAAATGTAGGTTTGCACAATCGGAATGCAGTGAGTTGAGTAGATAGAAAAATTAGCAAATAGGAAAAGAAGAATATTAAACATGGTTCAGTCAATCTTGGCTTTGCACACACACACACAAAGGGGTGCTACTTCTCTGAATTAGAGCATCCAATTGGACTATAAATTCGAGGCGACTACAAATCCACTGTTTGATTGGAACTATCCTCTGTTTGATTGGAACCTTTGCAGTCGGGATTTAATACCCGTCGGATATTACATCCCACATCCCAAAATACAAGGAATATACCATACCATGATGTGTAGGATACTATTCATCCCTTGATTCCTTTCTCTATCAGAATGGTCAAACAAGATACGCATGATCATGCAAGCAAAATGACACGCATAGTCATGGATTATACAATCGCATCCCTTAGTTGTAGAGAACGATATAAATGGAAAATACAAATTCAAGATGTAAGCCGAGATAAGCATAGTCATGTGGTCTCCCATGTCTACAACAATAGCTGTAAATCATGGAATGTCTGATTTCTTTGACCACATGATCTTGTCATCAAATATAATCTTTAACATAAGTTACGACTTGATTGGACAGCCATACCTGCTCAGAATATCCAGAGTTCCTTGACATTACCACACCCCAACGACTGCCAGCAGTTGTCATGGATGTGACATGAAAACCTTCTTTCCACTTTTTGTTAATCCACTTGAAAGGAAAAGCTTCACTCACTTTGTAGGACTGCTGGGTGTAAGGAGTTCCTAACCAATTGCAGAGGATCATTACTAGAGAACTAACCGTGTGCACCAGGTCATACACAAATGATAGACAGCGTGGAAAACAATTAACTATGAGTCAAGTTTGAGATTATTGTGATAAAGCAATACTAAGAATTGTAGCTAGTCTATATATATTATTAAAAAGAAAGGGCTCTCCCAATGCCACTGATCAATGAAGCATCAATTCCTGTAAATACTGGAACAAGCTTCGTACCACTATGACTGCGTAAGTAATCGCGTATAGGAGAAGAAGGTCAGGGATTCACGTATAAAGTAAGGAGGGCCTCCTGGTATATTTCTACCGTATAAAGACATATACCCAGCCATGAATAAAGAAAGCCACTCCTGAGTCTCCCCACCCTGACATCTGAAGATTCTGAACTACTAATAATCAGGGATTGAAATGACTTACCATAAACCTCTCTACAACAGCCTGTATCTAATCGTACACATATTATCAGCAACAAAATTTTGTGCCAAGGAAATGCAATTCATGAAAGTAGCATGAAATTACAATGCAGGCAAACAACACAAATCTGAATCACTTCCATAACTCATGGAAAAAATAGTTCATTTACAAACCTTTGGACATAATTACCAAGGAACTCCCATTGGTAGCACCAGCGATCGAGCTGATATAATAATTCTTTTCCCACTGTTCCATGATCCAATCCTGATCAGAATAAAAAAAAAGTGAGTATCTCTTTACAAGAATCTAACACAGAAAAGATAGACGATAGCATCGAAACATCAGAAAATGACCTTATGCAAGAAAACAGCTGAGAGTTCATAAACCTGGGAACAGAAACCTGTTCCCGCATCCATAATGAGGGCCCAAAGATTCGATGCAGAAGCGACACAGCTGATATATAATCCATCTTCCATACCCTTTTCCACATGCTGGTGCAGCCTTGAGTCCGCAACATTGTAGTGATATCTGCAAGTCAACAGATTATTATTTTATTTATGAGCAGAAGAAATGTTCTATAACCAGTAATTGGAATAAATTCTCTGAACCTATTTTGGAAGTAATTATATTGCCTCTATCAAACTAAAAGTTACTATTAACAGATCTAGTTTTATGCAAAGATCGACGACTTTCAATCAGTTTCAATGGGATTTCCCATGCATACATTTCTACATTTTCAGTTTCAAAGCAGCCGGTACTAGGTTGGGGAATTGGGCCCTTTTTAAGGGATTATCCATGTTTTAAACCTTCACATTGAGAACACATTAGACTTAATCGAATCTCCAAAGCCCCATATAAATAAGCCATCATCTAAAGAAACGAGATAAAAAGAACATATACAAGCTTCCATTATTTTCAAAATCCAAAACGCATGTGCTCCTAGATATGAGGTTTAGTTTTAAACCTGAGGAAAGAGTGAAATGCGCAAGAGGCAGACGTAGATTGCTCTTTAAAAGAGATTGTCAATCTCACACAAGGCTTGGAAACCTAGTTATTTCAAAGTTCAAACCATATGCCAGTGAAACTCCATCAAGTAAAGTTTAGGACCATGGACGCACATCTGAAAAGTACGAATTCAATTACTGTGATGAAGAAATTAGAGGAAGCCAGAGTAACGGCAGCGGAGGATCCTCCTGATAGAGGTTTAGTTACAAGCTTTGTTAACCTCATGACCAATTTAGAAATTTAGTAGGTAATTACTTCAATCACAGAAAGACAACTCTCGTCTTTCTTCGCCTAGCGCTAGTGTGCCCACGAATCACTCTAGGTTTTATCGATAAACAAGTAATCCTCTCTTAGTTAAACCAACCCGTAAAAAGGACATTATTTGGTAATTTTATGTGTCCCCAACTGCTTTTGCCACGTATCATGGATTCTCTCTCAAATGCAAACCTTACCTACCAAATTTAGGAACATAAAACAATTAGCAATGTTATGCTCCTTCTTTTTAAGTTCTCATACGCAATAAATTACAGAAGGGGAGATAAATGCCAAAGCTGTTGCCACCCAATTGTTAAAAAGGAAGGGGAGGTTGGAGTTCGATTCTCAACGCTCAATGTTGATCAGGATAAACTGACCTACCCTATCCCTCTCTCTTTATATATAACACGCCAATGGCCCAGCAAATTGATAATAGAGCGGGGCTACATTTTGAAAATAGAATCAGGGTACTATACTACTATGGTATAATTATGTATGCCAAACACCATATTTGCTATCTTTGAAGCACCAGTGGCAATTCCACTGCGGTTGGCAGGACAGACACTGCCTCTTTTCAAAGGGGAAGACCTGTCTACCCAAGAAGGTAATGTTTTGGATCAAAATAGAATGGATCGACCCATCATGTACTGACAATAAAAGGGATCACAAAAGCTAGGAATATCCATTAAGGGTACGCTTTGCTTGCCCTATGTTACGAAAAACTTTTGAGCACCGAAGAAGTTTAGTAGGATAGCAGTCAAGCTCGAACATTTGCTTCGTTAACACAGTATTTTTTACAAAAGAAAAAAACAAAGAGAACAAGAGTACAAAGATGGGCGCCAAGGGGCGTCACCCAATTACATCAGAAAAGGGAAGCCATGTACAAAAGGTACATATCTTTTGATCCCCACCTATCCAAAAAGTAACTGATGCGGTGTTGTTGGGTAGCAAGTTCATGGAGAAACTTGACCGTTCAGTGGCAAAATGGTAAACTCAAGACTTCCTAACGTTGGTGGATCGAGACGGGACTACAATGTTTGATCGAAAATAGTCCATGAAGCAAAACGCGCCGCTTTGCCCTAACCTAAGGTGTTTCGTGCAAAACTCAATTGTTAAGGCCTTTAAAAATGGAAATTCAATGTTTCTATGGGAAAGTTTTAGGATATATTTCTAAGACAAGATGCCAGTGGGCGAGATTAATGTGACAATTTAGTATATCTTCATCAAGATGTATATAACTTAATGGAAAGATTCAAATTTTGTTAACTCATTCAAGTCTCCTCAACTACAGAACATTTTTCTGGACAAAGTTCCACAAATAAGATCCTGAAAAGTCCACAAACAACATCCTCCTTTCAATGATTTCACCAAACTAGTTTCATTTCTTCACAATGTATACGGGGGACGGGTTGCCCATTTCAAGCCTTTCAAAAGGCTTGTAATATGCATTCTGACCTCAATTTTTTGAAATTTCACAAAACACTTCAAAAACTTAACTTCAGCAAACAGAATCCTAAATTTGTTCAGATAATATACCCGACAAGTAGCAAAAGAAGGAAGTAGAAGTACAACCGGACAAAAAAATAACACCACAAAAGTAGGATATGTGTTATGTAGACACAAATCACCTGAAAACGTTTCCCTATCTTCATCTTTAATCTTGAAAATGTCGTCCGCATAAGATTATGCTTTAACCACTAATGGGAGTCTTGGGAGATGTGGCTACTACTTGTTAATTTATTAGCTATCTAAGTTTGCACCTTGGAAACATATCCAAGGAACTGATGCCGATCCTCAGGTTCATTATATATGTAAAGAACTATCGTAGTTGACCACTGGCAAACACGAAAACTATTTTGTGGACCCAGAACAGTGAGAAGAAAAGATGAAGTGCAAATCGAGAGACTCAACGAACGGTCATTGTGATGTAATCTAAAAATATAGATATTTCCCATAGGGCTATAGTTGTCAAATATGAGTTGGGGATTGAAACCATCAATTGATTACAAATCGAGAGACTCGAATTAATTTGTAGCATTGCAGTGTAATCTAACAATACAGATATGGCCATATGGGTATCGAGTTACTCAAGATATGAGTGGGGATTGAAACCATCTTTCTCAAGAATGGAATACTGAACTCTCTTGCTTATCTTTAGTGTTAACATACTTTTGTTTTTTATTTATGCTCGGGAGTTGCTTAGTCTTTTGATTCTCATTTTTATTAGGGTTGATAGCTTTGCTTATTTTACGCTCTTGAATGATCTACTTTTGGCTAAGCAATAATAGAGCAGAACTCCAACAAGGTAGCCCGCGGTTTAAGGTTGTCACTTAGACCAACCACAATGTCTTGTGTAAAACTCCAGCTTGCAACAGCTAGTATTCGGATTTTCAGGTATGGGTCCAAAGTGGCCCTGACTTTGATGGATTCCTTGCTGCCGGAAAGAATAATAGGGCAGCTGTTAGGGCTAGGATTGAACTTAGTTGCCATGATATGAGGGCCACGGTTCCAAGAGGATCAAGACTTGTCAACCAAGTCTCTGTCATTGTGTACTTTGCTCTACTCTTGTTCATGCACCTCGTTCAAGTCAATTTATCTGTCTCTCCGCATAAAGACCGAGCACACGTGATAGGAGTGTCAGATTGATACATGTTCTCAGCTTGATACCCACATTAGTGAATATTGACTACTAGCTCCACAACTAGTATATGAGCCTGAGCAACCTCTCCACTCATTGTGAATTGGTTTTAAGTTAGATGCTTTAATTCCCCTTAATGACATGGCTGTCAAAAGAGAAATCCACAGTCTATTTTGTTATCTCCATACGATAGATATATTAATATGCTTTACATCGCTTATCTTACAAAGTCCTGCCATCTTAATCGTCAATTAATTTTTAGACAGCACAATCCAATCCAAATCAAATGTTTGAGAGTTGTCTCACCCAACACACCAATTCCATCTAATAAAGTCCACGTCTGCAAGTTTTCCTCCTTTATCTTTCTTTCATAAGAGTGTGTGAAAGATATATGATGAATGCACCAAAAAGTTACCACAGAAACTTCCATAATAACAGTTGGAACAATAGAAAAAGTGACAGCCTGATGGTTATCGAGTTAGAGTACCACCCTCTTCTGGACAAAACAGAAAATACATTCTTATAAGCACAAATGGAAGAACATCAATATACGGAAACAAAACTCAACTGATTCCTGTAACACTCTTCCCACTCTCAGGTCTGGTAGCTAAAGCACCTATGATACTACCACAGATATATGATGATTTTTACAGCAGACCAGATAGATTATAATTTCTTAAGTCTAAAAAGTGGAAGTAAGGTTTGAGCGCCAGAAGAAACCGTTGAATGCTCCATGAGGAGAAGTGCAATCTGAAGAATTATTAATGCAAACTCATTACACTACGAGTAATTCTATGTTAAAACGCAAAGTGACTCACCTCTGCTTCATGGGACGGCGAGCATTGTAGACTGACACCCATTGGGTAGCAGGACTACCTAGCCTTACTTTCTTCTTAGGTTGTTCATCTTCTTCCAAATTTATGAGCAATCTTCCACGCTTCTGCCCAACCTGATGCAGAAGTCAATACAGACATTAACATCTCATGAATCTTACAAAGCTCAAAACAGAAGACTGCAAAAAATAACCTTGAGGGCACCATCGATTCTAATTGGCCTCAGTGACGTGCACGGTTCAATCAGACTTTCAAAATAGGATATCAGTTTGGAGTAATTTGGTTCCTCATCAAATTTCATAACTGTGACAGCTTCAAGGAACTCTTTGAATGGGGCAGGACAAAAGCAACACATCAACTCTGGAGAAGTAGCCATTTTCTTCTTGCAAACAAGAAAACTCTTGTTGTCCCCCTGTAATATGAAAAACAAAAGGAAAGTAATTAATGACATAAGAATTTATCAGCGGACGCAAAAACTGAACATGAACACATGGAATGGTGCAATGATGCTATAACTTGCCTGATAGCCTTGCCATGGTAGTCTTCCTTTAATGAGAAATATCAAGGTATACGCTAATGACTCAAGATCATCCCTTCTACTCCCTGTCCGGCCTAAATGTGCATGGACACTTGCATATCGTACTGTGCCCCTGTTGCAGAAGCCTGTTAGTACATTTTGAACAAGGCTCTATGATTAACATTAAATAAATTTACACACCTGAATATATCAGGCCGCTGATCATATTCAACATGCTGTCCGGATGATGCATCCTTCCATTTAGACGCTGAATCAACAAGAACATATTAGAGGCACTACCAACAATAATTTTCTATGAAGGGGTGGCCATTCGTAGATATTGCACTCCTACGTGTTGATGTTTTAGGGAGTGCGGATGGAGTGATAAACATAGAAGACAAAATAAGAGCAGATAGCATACCCAAACCAAGGTCAATAAGATATAGCTTCTTGTCATCAGCAGATCCAGGTTGACCAAGTAAAAAATTCTCTGGCTTCACATCTCCATGCACAAACCTTGTTATTAGAAGCCCCAAGTCAAATAAACCATAGAAATCCAAGTTGAGCAAGTAAAATATTAAATTTCAAATTTTGACTTCATATCATGCGATAGCTTTGTTATAGGAAAGAAGAGCACAAATTACATAAGTAGTAAATAGTAACAATTAGTACTGTGCAATGACTTCATCACAGTTTATGAGCCACAAGAGACATTATTTTAACCTTAGAAGCATATATGTCATTAATAGGACCTACCCCTTCAAGTGAAGCTTTTCAAGTATTGATATAGCTTCCACTGCAATGCAAGCAGCCATGTTTGGTGACATCCTATGGCAGGATATCCAAACATCTAAATTAGCTTTAAAAACATGTGTGCAAACCATGAAGGCAAAATACTTGGGTGTGGGAGTGTGTGTGTGTGTGTGTGTGTGAGAGAGAGAGAGAGAAACTTACGACTGGCCTAAAGAATTCCAGACATCCCAAAGGCTGGGCCCAAGCATATCCATTACCTGAAACATACTTTTTAATGACCCAGACACCATGATTATATTTGGAAGACCTGATGAAAAAAGATAGCAAACTAAACTCACCAAAATGTAAAAATCTCCCTGGCGACCCTTGTAGTGAGCAGATGGTATCCCATAACACCCGTTCAAAGTACTTTATCAAGAAGATCAGGAGTGAGTTAATGCATTGAAGGCATTTAAACTTAGATTAGTACAGCTCAATATATACGTGGCATGTGGAAATGGTTCTTACTTGTACACTTGCCACTCATAGGGAGGCCCATAATTGCATCCTTTACTATTTCGGTGCTCAAACTTAACGGCGACCTGTAAAATAAAATCTTATTGCTCGCTTTGAATGAAAATGGCTAGCGTAGACCTCAAAAATAGATATGAACAGTTGAATTACCTCAACTGCATCTGGTCCTGTTCGTCCACTACCACCACTAACCCTTCTGCCTACATAAACTTGGCCAAAACCACCCTTCCCCAACTTCCTTTCTACCTTATAGGTCGGAGAATTACTTACTTGCACCTGCACCAAAACTCTTCCTTAATTGACCGAAGACGACTTAACTACCAAAAAAAAATACTTGCGAAGATATAACAATGACAAAAGCCAAATAGATTGGTCCATCTTAAATGATGGACTCCATTTTTACTATTTCAGGCATCTCAAAAAATAACCTTTTGTATCTGTATAATTGATTCCTTTTACATGACTAGTTGATATCTTTAGATAGGTAGAAAAAAACTTGAGTTTTTCCTCACCAAATTATGTAATTAATTGACCAGATATAAGCGGAACAACTGCCATGGGGGGGTGGATGTGGATAACAAAAATGGAGGGACTAGATGATAAGCACAATTATAGAACATTACAAAAAGGAACTACGGGGAATCAATAAGATACCCGGTCAGGAACGGGAGTTGTGCTTGCTTCTTCTTCAACACCCAATTTATCAGCACTTCCGGCCTCCATTGCAACGTCTCTATCTGCAACTTCTGCTACTCTATTGGCAACTGGTTCTCCGACCCCTATAGCAACAGGTTCAGGAAGAACTTGACAGGGAGGCTCGGGGTCTAGATCTATCAACCTAACTCCCCTTCCTCTACCAGCCCTTACAGGTGTCACTGCCAAAGGCCCTTTTGTTAGTGTGGCATTACCACCCCTTGCTCTTCCTCCGCCAACTCTCCTCCTGGTTCTGTTTTGAGCAGGTAAGACACAATTTTCCACTGGATCCACTGGTTTAGGGGCAGGCTGAAGATCACCAAGCCGTTTCGATCTCCGTGCTCCGCTTCGCAGCTCCGGCATTGTCACCCCATGCAAATCGGATGACCCAGTATCCCTTTGGAACTCCTGCAAACCATCATTAACAAGAAAAACAAGAAAAATGAGCAGTTTACTCTTTAGTAGCCACCGTTTCAATGGTTCTTGTATTCGCTGCCTTTTAAGAAATGGAATACTATCAATCGCCCTCGGTAATTTTTTCTTTTATAGCTCAGGTGTCCAGGCCAGCTTACGCAAAGACTAACAATCGCCCTCGGTATTTCGCATAGATTCGCAAACGAAAGACCCATTGGATGGCTGCCATTTAAGCCAGCTTTCGATCATTTACAAGTTTGAGGAATTCAAAATGATTTGATCGGAGTTGTAGGCTTTCTTAGCAGATCAATTAAGCATTTTTTTATGTACTATGCCACAAAAATCTTGTTTTGTCCGCAAAAAGGAATATGAAAACGTATGTAGCTAAAATGGAAACACACATCAATCTTTTCATGCTCTGGCATAAAAAGAACAACTTTTTCATGCATATAAACAAACATCAATAAGTGTCGAAGAAAATGAAAGAATCTTAGTTCTTCCCGAACATAACCAACCAAAAATTAGATGATATAACGGCTATATCTCTGCGATCTGATTGTGAAATCAACAATGTCAACGATAAAAAAATTCAAACTAAATGAAATCAACGTCAATCTAATCCGATCGTGATTAACTTACAAAAAAGTAATCAAACTAATCATCGTACGAAGTGATCGAGCTAACAGATCGTACCTCCGATGCTGCAAACCGAGAACGATCGGAGACAAGTAGTTGAATCTACACATTCAAGCTCTGAAGAATCGCGTGGATGATGACTCCATCGGGGCTCAGATCTTTACTGAATATATACAAAGTCGGGCATTTTCTGCTATTTGAAAATCTGGGTCAAATTTCTTGACGAAATCGCCGCTGAAAAATTCGCGAGGATTCTTCGAAGGGGTCGTAATCTTGTTTGCTGTGTTGAAGTGGAGATGGCGATGGTGATGATGATGATGATGATAGGGTTTGCTTTGCTGTGTTGTTCTGTCTCCTCCGCCTACACGATTAACGTAAGCATATGTGGTCTTGTATTGAACCGAAGGATTTGCAGACACACACATGGATACGGGATTTCCTTCTTTTTCAAAAAAAAATAAGTAGTATCTTTTCTTTATTGTATTACTTGCTACTTTTTTCTCTTTTTCTTTTTATTTTTTGACAAATGTGAGAAGCTGTGTGACGAGGCGAAAGCCTGCACAACATAGAGGAATTTCCTAGGAGCAAATGGGCGTTCACAGACCGGACTTATAGAGGATAATCAGAGCATAATATGTGTAACCCTAATTCAAATTCATCTAGCGAGATCAGATTTGCTAAAAATAAAACTAATACTAAGCACATGACTAACAAACTACTGGCTAAATCCAACCAAAAATCGGACTAAATTCGGGAAAAAAAAGGGGACTTAAAACTGTCTTCCAAAAAATGGGAAGTAATTTATTTTTATCTTCCTTTTTTTTTTAAACGGCTAAAGAAATTTTGCTAGGCTCCTTGTCGGGTGGCTTCTTGCCAGGGGGTGGAGATCAAGTTGGTGATGATGCTTTGCTTGAGGTCTGATCTGCTCCCCGCACCATCCGACGGGCTGGTGCTCCGATTAGTTGATGCTAGTGCGGTTTGGTGGTCCGATGGTGGCTGCAGTTGGAAGAGGTTATGGCGCGATGGTTGGGCTGAGACCGGTATTGGGGGGTTTATTTTATCAATGTAAAATTACATATCAAAACAAGATAAACACAGTATAAAAAATAAATTTACAATGTATTGTTTTTTTGGTCAATCAAAAATATTATAATGTATGAATATTGATTATAAACAAATAAATAGTACTCCGACTATAACGCAATATAAATTTATATTCTTGCTAGCTCATGCTAACACGGGGACTACCAAGTCTCTGACTAAAGATCTTAGAAAAGCCATAATAAATATTTTCCATTTTTCACTTCTTCTAAATTTATAATACATTATTCTCCTTGAAGAGTGGAGGGTGAGAAAACAAAGAATTATAATTTTTGTCATAAACCACCATATAAAAAAAAAGGCTGATAAAAATAATTCCATTCCTTCCTTTTAATTTGTTTCATCTTTCTTTTTACTATTTTATGTTTGGTTTGAGCTTAGAGAAAAGAAAGGAAGAGAGGGAAAAATAAGAAAAAAAAAGGTATCTTTCATTGTTTGGTTTGAGAAGTAAGAAATAAGAAAATAGCATAACAAAATATTGAGCGCCTTAAAATTCTTCTACACTTTTTCATATATATTTTTTCCTAAGTATTTCATCCTCTCTTCTGTTTCCTTTTCCTTTACAGTCTGTTTGGACTTGTCAAATGGAATAGAAAAAAAACATAATTAAAAAGCAAATGTGAAGAAGAATACAAAAAATTCTCATGTATCTAATATTTTGTATTATAGATTCTGTTTATTTCCTTTTCTCTTTTTATTTCAAAAAACAATGAAAGTTTTGTTTTATTTTTCTTTCTCTTTCTTTTATTTCCACAAGTTCAAAAAAACACATTGTAAATTATCTTTTTCTTTAAACTGCACAATGTACAGGGTGCCCTAGTAAAGGATGCACTATAGGATTGTAGTGCGGCACCCAAGTTGTCAATTGCTTAGATGGATGGCTCAAATGCGACGAAGGCTCAAATGCCACACTAGAATCGTGTATTGCAGAGTCGCACTACGTGAAGCAAGTGATAATTGGAAAGAATATGAGTAGGAAGAATACAAACACCAGGTCCATGTGGCTTTGGAAAATGTATCAAAGTCACTCATTTTGTTTAAAATATTTTATTTTGGGTCATTGCAAAAAATTAGCTCAATCATATATCAATAAGGGTATTTACAAAATATCCAACTTTTGCTTCGAAATTCAGGCTTGACTTTTGTGACAAAGTTGAATGTTTTGTAAATGCATTTAACGATATCTGATTAAAATAATTTTGTACGAGAACCCTAAGCAAATATTTTGAACAAAATGAGCTGCTTCAATCATCGTTGTGAGACCTAATACGAGTCACAAAGCCATATGTATGCGGGCAGGGGCGGGGCTAGAAATTCTTGGCAGCGGGGTCAATTTCCTATAGCACAAACAAATTTTGTTTCATACTACTTGATAGTAAAAAAAAAATTTGAAATGGTAAACAAAAAGGGGTTAAGTAGATATTTTTGGGGTTTTTTTTGGGGAAGAAGTGAGGATATTTTACTTTGCCCCCTTTTTTTTCCTCAAGTTCCAAACTTTTAAACGGACTGGGGCTAATTGTAATGTAAAAGTGAGGTCAAATAAGCAATTTTGGGGTGAAAACTATAACTATCTCCATTGTAATTTGGAAAGCAGTGGGGTCGGATGCCACCCTTTGTCTCAAAGTGGCTCCGCCCCTGTACGTGGGGTATGTCCTCTTCCTTATGTACTCATAGGCGTGTTTGATGTCAAGTTTCGTTTCAAGGGGATTTGTAATGAGATGAGATTAGGATTGAGATTAGTAAAGAAAAGAAATTAGTAGTGAAGTGGGATTAGTAACTTGCATGTTTGTTTTGCACCGGATTAAATGATAAGATTATTATCTAACATGTTTGTTTTACATGAGATAGAATTGAATTGAAAATGCCTATTTTTGTTTTTACCCATGTGCCAAATTAATATAAAAATGGTAAATAAAAATGAAGCAAACATGGAAAATATATTAATGCCTTTGAAGGTTAAATGTTGGAAAATAAAACATTTTCAATTATGGTGTTGCCCAAAAACTCTCCAAATTGTGTATGTATATATGTAATATTGTGTATATATTATATATACAGTATTACATAAAAAATTGGGACGGAGGAAGTACAGTTTTTATGAACTCCATGCCTTTTAACCATGATACCATATGTCAAGGCTGCTGATTTTGCCACTTTCTTTTTTGTTAATGCCACTCTCCTTTTTGCACTAAAAATACACTTGCAGGAGAGTGGCGTTAACAAAAAAAGGAGTGGCAAAATCATTTTTCTACATCAATTGGGGTTTAATTTTTTCTTGTGGGTGAAACACATAAACATAAGATGAGCCATTGAATGGACGGTTAGGATAAAAAAAGGTGAAAGGATTTAGATTTCAATTCGGTCCGGTTCATTTCGGTCTTTTGTCTCTCATAAACCGAAACCGAGCCGATCTTTAAATTTCTCCAAAATAAAACCAAATCGAACCAATTTACTTACAAAAAATGCAAAAAATTGATGGGTTCGGTTCGAACTGTCGGTTTTTCGATTACAACTTTCATCCCAGAATCGTAATGCCCACCCATGGGATGGGCAATCCGGTGGATCTGTGGGATTCGTAATCCCACGTGTTATCAATCCCTGGATTGTTGTTGTCGACACCAAAGCCCCAAATGGGATTGACAATCCCAGATTCCTATCCCAAGCTCAAAACTTGCTACGTATCATCAGACATGGCCATAGAAGCTCTGGTAATGCTATATTCTTTCCCCATTACTTTCTCCTCCCACTCTCTTTCTTGCAACGCAAACGACTGTTAAATTCTCACATAGCGTTGTTCATCCACGGGAGACCAAAAAACGATAGGAAAATCATGGCATCACAAAACCGAAACCCAGAAATCAGGAAGGACACCGTGAACAACCGATGGGTCATCTTCTCCCCCGCCAGAGCCCGCCGTCCCTCCGATTTCAAATCCAAATCCAACACCGCCAACCCCAACGACAACCCATTGGAGAACTGCCCCTTCTGCCTCGGCCGCGAGCACGAATGCGCCCCCGAGATCTTCCGCGTCCCGCCCGATCCCTCCGCCCGCTGGCGAATCAGAGTCATCCAGAACCTCTACCCTGCTCTCAGCAGAGAAATCGAGCCCTCCTCGTCCGTCCGCGGGGGAAGCCCCGGTCCCGGTTCGACCGGCGACGTGGCGATCAGCGGGTTTGGGTTTCACGACGTGGTGATTGAGTCGCCGGTTCACTCGGTTCGATTGGAGGATCTGGACCCGGCTGGGATCGGGGAGGTGTTGCTGGCGTACAAGAAGAGGATCGATCAGCTTCGATGTCACGAGTCGATCAAATACATTCAGGTTTGTTGTTGCTCTGTTCAGCTCTTCTAGTTGTTTTTTGTTTCGAATTTGTTGCTTTGAAGCGTTTGGTTATACGAGAATGAATTTCCTGCCATATACAGTACTCTTTTCCAGAAATGCCAAATGGGCCGTGGTCAATATTTTCCGCGTGGATTTTTGGTGTAGATTAACGTTTTCTCGTGTAATCCAAGCTAGATTGGGTTCTTTTGTTATCCTCCTGAAATTTGTTGTGATGGATGGTGTTTGTGTTGGAAGCATTGGCTTTCATGACTTCAGCTATGATAGCTTCGGAGTAAATCAAAATTCTGCAAGACTTGAGGTTATTGTTTTGGCAGTGCATTTTTGTCCCTGACGAAAATAATTCATAGTTGCAAGTATCTCAAAAATAATTTGTAACACATTTGTATGTACCTTGTTGACATCCATTCATAGCAAGTCTGATTAGTACGTGTCTAATACCAAAAGAAGCATGTCAAATGAACCAGAAAAATGTGCAAGTGCAACACGGGAACCATGCCGTTCATAACTAAGAGTGAACATGCGTAACTTCAGTTTTTTTTTTTTACGATACACCCGCATAATGCTGTACACAGGCCAAAACAATAGTGACATTTAGCTTTCTCCTTATATGTAGTGTGAACCATCCAATTTTCATTGTAGTTAATTGGACTTTGTTATGGCTTGAAAGCTGTCTCAATTATTTGGCTGTGTGTTCAACTTTCGTGTTTCGATTTTGATATGGCTCAAAATTTTGTTGGTAGACTGATGATTCTCACCCTTCTTAGTTTTTAAGATTATTACCCTTCCTGTTTTTGATGTAATATATTGATTAAACATATGCTTACAACAATTTTAAGCGCTTTGTTTTGTACTGTTGATCTTCTTGACGCTACTGCCTGTTAATTTCTAACTGGTTCCATGTGCTTCTCAATATATTTTGATCCCTCTCTATAGCTGAAATTGGTTTTTGTCATTTGAAGGTGTTTAAGAACCACGGTGCCTCAGCTGGGGCTTCAATGAGTCATTCTCACAGTCAGATAATGGCCCTCCCCATTGTTCCTCCCACAACATCTGCTCGCCTTCATAGTATGAAAGAGCACTTTGATCAGACTGGGAGGTGCAGTCTTTGTGATATTCGATCCAATGACCTTCTAATCGATGAATCAGCCCATTTCATTTCAATTGTTCCATTTGCGGCTACTTTTCCTTTTGAGATATGGATTATTCCCCTGGCTCACTCTTCTCATTTCCACGATATAGATGGCGAGAAGGTAATTTTCCATACTCCTTTCACTTTTTTGCACCAATATAGCTGTCAAAGGTAATTGTCAAAATTGGTAATTAATTAATTATGCTTTCTTGGGAGTTTTCTAGTGGTGGTCGTAATCTAGATATGGACAGCTTTTATGGCTGTTAGAAGCATAGTTATTTTTTGGCAGCAAACTTTAACCTTAGTAGGTTTACTGGAGCATGTTGTGCAACTGTTTTTCAACGAAAGTACTACTACATAACAGAGATCATACTTCTGAACTGGGAATTCCGATGCTGATTAACAATAAAAATATTAGCTTCTTAACTGTTTGGTGTCATGACACATGAACAGCAAGACCTAACATTTTATTGTGATTGAAACCTTATGGACTAAAATAGATTTGGATTGAATTGAATAGGCAGTATGTCCAAGGAAAAATACTTGTTTTATTTGCATATAATGAATTGACTTTTATTCCCGAGTCAGAATCAATATGGACAGAATGATTGGAACCGGGGACCTGAGCGGTCAGGGTCCCCGGATCCTGCATGATTGACGGCAAATGTATGGCATGTTCAACGGATTCATTCTTCACTATTCATTCTTGATACGTTGAGCTTCTATTAATGCTCTCTCTCTTTTCAGGATATATTTCTTACAAATGCTGCTCTTGTGCAATTTTGCAGGCAGCTGATCTTGGTGGCTTACTGAAACTCATGCTCCGAAAGATGTCTCTGCAGCTGAACAACCCACCGTTCAATTTCATGATTCACACCACTCCCTTTCAGGACACTTGTTCCCAATTACCTTATGCTCACTGGTTTCTTCAAATAGTGCCCCAATTGACTGTTGTAGCAGGGTTTGAGATGGGAACTGGTTGCCAAATAAATCCTGTTTTCCCAGAGGATGCTGCCAAAGTACTGAGGGAAGTTCGTATTTCCAGCTAAGGATATTATTTGTTGAGAAACTCCCAAGTATGGATGAATTGACTACAGTCATATCACCGTTGTAATATAAATAACATTATGGTGAGAAAATTTGCACTACTATGCATAAGGAAATTTTGGCTGAATCTGTTTGTCTGGGTTAAACCATCGGATTGAAATCCTCCCAAATACCAGAGGTCCAGAAGGAACCGCTGGTTTCAAGTTTTGCATTTCTTATGTGGTCATGATGAAATGGTCAATTGATATTTCGAAGGTATTTTTAATCTTTATTGTCTTTACTTCAATCAAGGATGGAGTCGGGGGAATAGGAAGTGACGCTCGCTACCTCAACAATTTTGGAAAATCTCATATATTAGTATTTCATCTGTTTATAGATCTGCCAATCTCTACCTCTACCTTTTAAATAAAGGAGAACTAAGTAATGGCTCTTCAATTCTGATGGATTTCGAGCTACGAAGCACGAATACTATTGCAGCATTGCTAGTATGAAAACCAAAATTTATCTGCAATTTTCTTTCAGTATCAAACGATTACTAGAGTGAATTATGGGCTGTTTTTATAATAGTGTATAGTACTACTTTTAGTTCAATGTTTATGGACTACACGACTTAAAATGTTACCAGTACACGACTTAAAATGTTACCAGTCGCCCATAATAAACTCCGGACCTTAAACTATCCAAATCCTTCAACCTAGCCCCCATTAGTCTTCAATCGTATAATGGCCATTAAAAAGGATTATTCCAGCTTAAATGTGCTACCCTCTCAAAATATGGCTGAGATTGTCCAAAATTGCACACATTAAAACATGCATATTTAACAAAATTAGAGCTATTTGGCATCTTGATGATTTTGATGACATAGGTGCATAGAGAGATGTTGATGGGAGAGAGAGATGGAGACCGATGGATGTACATGAATGCAAGAAGGAGGTGCAAACAAAGATCTGGACTCTGATTTTGTTAGATTTCCAGGTTTATATATATATATATATATATATATATATATATATATATATATATTATTCTAAGTATTTTCATCAAGTTTGAGATTAGGGAAAATAACAGCCCAATATGTGTTTTGATAATTAATACCCGTCAAAGACATTGTCAACATATATTTTGAAAATCCACACGCTTTTTTAGTTGAATTTTGAAAAAAAATTAAATATTTAAAACATCATAAATTAGTTACTCCTAATAATTTTAATGATGGGATTCGAAGGATAATAGTAGAAACAAAGGGTAAAATTTGGAAATTCATACACTTTTTTAGTTGAATTTCAGAAATAATACTTCCTCCATCTCATTTTGTTTGTTCACATTCGTCTCAAATTGTTTGTAACTTTTCAAAATTAGCAACCACCAAAAGGTTTAAGTTTCAATTTTACCTCTTTAAAATTTTTAGGCAGAGACCGGAGAGAATTCTAAGTTTAACAAAAAAACAAGTAAAAGAGTATTTGTGAAAATTTAAGTATTTTTCAATCTGAAAACATATAATCAATGAAGAGGAAAATTTTTTGTAATGAGCAAATAAATTGGGACGGAGGAGTACTAAATATGAACGTGATTTTGGCACTCCACTTTTAGCCAATGCCATCCCACTTTCTATTTTGTAATTATAGTCTCATATGATCAATACATAAAGTAGAGGGCTGATTAAAACTAAAATGCCAAAATCAATTTCCTACTAAATACAATAGGACCCTATTCGTTTAAGGGTTTTGGATTTAAATTTTAATCATTATCTCCAATTATAACTCTTATTTTTTTCTCTATCTTTCTCTAATCATTATTCATATTTTCAATTATTACTCTATTTCTCTCTACACTCTTTATCTACAAATCCAAATCCAAAATTCTAAAACCAACGGGCTCTAGAACATCCTAAAATAAAAGGCTACTGATTTTGTCACTTCATCTTTTGTTAATGTCATTATTCTGCAAATGTATTTTTGCACCAAAAATATACTTACACAGAAAAGTGACGTTAAAAATATAAAAAAAAAAGTCGCGAAATCATTTCCCAGATAAAATAGAGAACAAACTGTGAGACGGGGATTACCACTTTCGGATTTCTCACTTCTGTTGGGAGCTGACTGCCGAGCCCAAAGGGCTCAAGAATCTTTGGGAATGAAACAGAGAGAAGCTGCTTCTGAACCAAATGGGCGAAACCTTTTGATCCCCATGGGTGATCAGGAAAAAGATGCCCTTTTTGGGTACCCCTTGAATTATATATAGGCCGCGTAGGAGGGGAGGGAGGTAGCCTTCGGTTGACTGTTAGAAAAGAGCAGTCGTCGACTGTATTTTCCTCCGTCAAGGTTTAGGGGGAATTTCCCCCAACGTTAGAAGATGGCAGAAGCAGTGGTTTACGGTGGCAGGCGCGAACAAGAAGAAGAAGAAGAAGAAGATTTCGATGGTGATTTCAAGAAATACATGGACGGGGAGCTGCAGTGGTCGCGGCTGAAGAGTTCCGGTAAACCGGAGGATGCCTCTGCGGATCCGCTCTTCGGTTCTGATATCTTCTGGGAAGGCATCAGATGGGTCTTCTGGAGCCCACAACACGGTTACTCTCTCTCTCTCTCTCTCTCTCTCTCTCTCTCTCTCTCTCTCTCTTCCCATTTTTCTTGTAGAAAATAGAAATCTGTTTTCGGTCATGTATCTCAACCTAATTTTTTAGTGAATAACAAACTTGCCGAGCTCTGCAGAATGAACAATTCCAAGGGCTTGGGTGGGTCACAACGGCCCAAACTGGAAAGAGAAAAATTGGACATGAGCCTTCCCCCTCCTTATTATGTTTTTTTTTGGGGTAGTGAATAGTGCCGGTGAGGTGGCCGGCCCCAACGACAAATTGCGCTCGCCTGTCGAGGGCAATCGACCCTGCGACCTCGGGGTGGTAAGCCCGCTAAAGCAAGTCAGATTAACCACTGCAACTACCTTGGGTTCTTATTATGCTTTTTATTTGTCTTAATTGAACAAATTAATTCTCATCAGCTCACTACCCTTCAATCTTCTCTTGCAAATTGGAGATTGATGCCTGCCCGGATAGTATTTTTACCGGAAATTAAATTGATTTTTGAAGTATGTTTGTAAAAAAAAGATCTAGTAAATAAGCGAACCCTTTCGTTATCACTGATTCAATTAAAATTACTAGTTTTTTTGACACGTTAGTTTTTGATTTTCAGATAATTTTGTAGACTTAAATCCCAACGCCCCCGCCATTTCAGAGGTTAGAGACAAGCTCAGACAAGCTTTTCAGAAACTAATTTTGTACCCGGAACTCAATGCGTCCTTAGTTCAATTTTGGGCACCCACAACAGAAGCATTGGAGGGCCGGACTTTGCTTACGACTCAAAACCAACCTTTTGCCCTGGGTAAAACAGATCATAGGACTGATAAACTGGGGCTTTGTGAGTATAGAATGATCTCTAAGGAGTGTAAATTTTACGTGGATAGAAAGAGTGGAGAACAAGAAGAAGAACAACTTGGGCTTCCTGGGCGCGTGTTCCTATCTCAACTGCACGAATCAGCTCCGAATGTGGAGCATTACTCTGTAAACGAATACCCACAACGCCACCTTGGTTCACATTGCCCCATCAAAGCAACATGGGCTGTGCCCGTGTTTGAACATTCGAGCCAAACCTGTGTTGGTGTTCTTGAGCTAGTGTCTTCTATTGAGAATGTAGCATTTTGGTATCGCAGATCTTTCCCCCGCAATCTGGACCGTGTTTTTCAGGTATGTCACCAAATTGAAAATTTTCACGTCTTGGTAACGTTTATTACTTCCTTTCTTCTTGTTTTAAATCTTTTGTTGTTGTTTTTGACCTGTTTGCGAAGGAACATATTATGCTTTCCTTTTTTCAAGAGAACGGGGCAATTTATTTTTTTGGTTCTAAATTGTAACGCAAGTGTTTAAAGCTTCGTTCACTTTGGATGTGGATTTCAAAATATGAAGGAATTTGATTCTTTATTATTAGAACCTATATGAAAGGTCTAGAGTGGAAGATGAATTATAAGTAAAAGAGATTTTAGTGGAATCATTGCATACCTACAATCCTTAACATTAAGAGTTTCAAACCACCAATATTAAGTACTTATTTCCACTCTACCATAATAGTGCAGTCAAACCCAATATCAAAATCCCTTTGTAAACTATCAAATCTGAATTTGAGGAATCTCATTGCATCCTAATGGAAAATTCCTTCTTTTGAAATACACAGCTATCCAAAGGCACATAATTGTTACCCAACTATGGCCCATTCCACTTTTGTCATGTACATAGGAGTGCGGCTGTAGGAAGCACTATAATTTATTTGTCATCGATATGGGATACGTCGCAACCAGTGGCGGCTCCAGAGAATTTCGGTAGGGTTGTCATTAAAAATATCAGGTTTTGAAAAAATCTTAGTGGTCATATAGGAAACTTTGTAATACATTCGTATCAACATTTGGGGAAAAAGAAATTAGCAAATATATGACATTTTGTAGTTGTGCTTGTTGATTTTATTTAATTATTTTTATATCTTGAAATAATTGTATTATAGCTTCATCGACAATGTTATCAAGTATGTATATGAACGAAACCAAAATATCTTTTATTTTAACATCCATTGGTCTCTTACTACTACGAAAATCATCGGTTGTTCATTTTTTCTTTCGTGCTAAGAATCTTCAATGGTAATTTTTACAGTTCACATTTTGCATGTTCTTCTTTCGTTTTTTTCTCTTTTTAACTAAGAACCTATGACTCTTGGTAGAGTTTTTTAATTGGCTAGGTGTTCAAAGTTGATTGGATTAGGTGTGGTAATCTTTTTGTTAAAGTTAACTACTACTACTGTTAGGCTATAAGAAAGTGAGGGTATTCATCTGCACACCTCCATAACCATGTGGCGCCGCCTCTGGTCACAACCCATAATACTCTATAAAAATCTGTGGACTTTTGGGCTTTTCGTGAGGCAAAATCCAAATGATTGGTATATGTTTGAAGTACATTTTCTTTGCTTCAGTTTACTAGTGATCCTACTTGTGTATTATGAATTAATTTGTTTGTATTTGATCTGAACTTGGTTGTTGAATCGTTACTGTATGTTATATATTGATCTACATAGATGTGGATGAAGATTCCAAGTGGGACCGACCAGTCATGTTCTATCTCGTTTTATGGTTTTGAAATCTGGCAACAATTCATCCACCCACTAGTCCCCCCCCCCCCTAAAGCTATTCCGTATGGCGTATGCTGATATCATCTCACATATTAAGGTGGTGATACCACAGATTCTTAAAAGGCCAATTGCAGTTCACATAAAAGATAAACTTAGTTGTAAATCATCCTTTCTGTTGGTGCACTTGCATTCTGTGCTTAATCAATCTTTTCGATGGGAAGGATGGTTTTAAGTAACATCTTTTTTTTTTGTATTTACTGGATGGCTTACTGCCCAGAAAGTTGTGTGAAGCACAAAAGAAAGGTGTGCATGGTACTACTTCCATTCGTTGATTAATGAAGTCAAACTGAATCCTCCCTTCTTAGATATGTTTCTTTTATGAACAAAAGATATTTTGCTTTTGAATGTTATCAAGATTACTCAGTTGCATCTTTCCCTTCACTGCAGGAGCAAGGTCTGCAATGTTTTGACTTATATAAACACTATGAAATGCAAGTAAGTGGCAAACTATGGTGCAATGTCATATATGGTATTTTCTATTCTCATAAAAATATTGTTCAGAACATGTTTGTCACATATATCACTATCTGAAAATACTTTCAAAACAGAAGCAGTATGAGAATGAAGATCTGAAAACTGCCTTCACAGAAATCAGGATGCTGATGGAGGTGGTGTGTGAGAATCATAGTCTACCTTTGGCTTTAGCATGGGTGCCCTGTGGTAAATGCAATGCTTTATTGCGGGGCCATAGTATTGGATACTGCAACAAAGACCAGTTTTCCGACTTCATAATGGTCAGTCAGGCACATCACATAAGACAAGGGCAAGGTGTTGTTGGGTGCGCATTTTCATCTCCTAACTTGTCATACTGCTCAGATGTAACCCAATTCAGCATAGCCGAGTACCCCTTGGTACCTTATGCACGACAGTGCAGATTAAGTGCTTGTTTTGCAATATGCTTGCAAAGCAGTTACCCTGGAAACAACGTTTATGTACTAGAATTCTTTTTGCCCTCGAGCAACAAGGATGTTGATGATTCATGGATCTCGTTCAACAGGATATTGGGAATGATCAAGGAAGTTTTTAAAAACTTTAAGCTTGGTTCTGGACAGGAACTAGGGGAAGAATTATCTGTTGCAGTTATTGATTTCCAAAATGGTCAGAAACTTCATTCTGTTCATATTATCCCTGCTGGTAGATCTTTGCCTGGTCTTGAACCCTTACATAATGGGGGAGTGACGATGCAGCTACGTACACAGGATCAACCATCAATGGAAGCAACAAACAATGCCATCACTTTTGCCAGTGCAGAAGGAAACAACATTAGTAGCTTTTTACCTAGGCTTGAACCCTTGCAAAATGGAGGAGTGACAATGCAACTGGATTCATTGGATCAACCATCAATGAATGCCATGAACAGTGGAATGAACTTCGTCAATACAGAAGAACACTACGTTTTTGTTACTAGTTCAGATTCTTCAGAAGAAGAAGGCACAACAAAGACAGAAGAAAGGGAACACAAAAGAACTGGAGTCAGAATTGACGTTTCTTTAGAGGATATCCTACAATGCTCAAATCTGACCCGTGATAATGCTGCAAGTAAACTTGAAGGTGAGATTACGCTCACAAGCATTGAAATTTAGTGTTGCTTGCCTTGATTGGTTTCTCTAAGTAGACAGATTCTTCATTCAATAGAAAGTAGTTTCGCTTCTCTGAATTTTTCCTTTTGCAGTTAGCGTATCGACATTGAAGCCACCTCACAACGTAAAGAACATCGACCCTACTCGCCCCTTTCTTGTTGATCAAGAACGAATCCCACCACTGAGTTCTGTTCTGCCTTCTAATCAAGCCCCACCACTGAGTTCTGTTCCACCTTCTAATCAAGCCCCAGTTAGTGTCGCTCACATAAGGCCACATGATACAGCTTTCCAAAACGCAAATATGGTGACCATAAGGGCAAAATATGTCAACAACATTACCTTAAAGTTTGGGCTGTCTATGTCGTCGGGAATAACAGAATTGCGGCAGCAAGTGGCTAAAAGGCTGAACATAGAGCCTGAAACTTATAATATCAGGTATACAGATGAGGATGGTGAGGTGATTTTATTAGCTTGTGACGATGACTTGCAAGATTGCATACACGCTTCTAAATCACTGGGCAACACTTCAGTTGTGGTGCTTCTTGAACCCAAATAGCCTGTTATCCATCGACCATCTTGTAGTTTTTTACATCTGTTTCAATTCCTGTGATTTTCAAGTGTTCACTTTTTCATTGTAATGGTGCTACCCCCATGAAAGATCAGCTCTTGGCGCTCTTTTTTTTGTCTGTTCAAGTCTATTGTACAATGTTAGGAATCTTTTGTTCCTTCCAATGCTTTCTTTCCTGTGTTGTTGGTGATTTGTGTATCAAATATACAGGACCTGAGCACGACAGATTATAGTTCTGTATAACATTATTAGTTAGCTCTTGTGGTTAGTTTGTTGTAAGGAAGATTGTGAACCAGGTAATGGTTTTTATGGAGTGTCAGTGTAGCTGGGTTGTATTGAATATTTGAATGAGTAATTGAGTTCCAGATTCCTTTCGGTTGGGTTGCATCTTCTCTTTTGAAAAGGGTTGCATCCTCTCTCACTCGATCAGAATTGATGAACAAAATGGTGTTGATGGGAAATGGCGCGCTCTAAAGAAACAAGGAAACAGATCCTCTCTAGTTGGTGGAGTTACTCAAAAGTGCGGGTCTCATATAAAACTCACCGGTAAGAGTCTACTTCACTTTGAGTGAATTGTTGGACTGTCTGGAGCAGTTGCGGTAGAGAATTAGGGCCAAGAAACAAATGATACATAAGGTACATAATCTCGAAATTGATGGGATTGCTGCACTAAAGATCATCTTTGCGGGTCTTGTAGAAAACTCTGACCGGTAAGAGTCTACGTCACTTTGGATAAATTGTTGGACTGTCTGGAGCAGTTGCGGTAGAGAATCAGGGCCAAGAAACAAATGATGCATAAGGTACATAATCTCGAAATTGATGGGATTGCTGCACTAACGATCATCTTTATACTTTTGTTTTTGTTTTTTTTTTTTCCCTTTTGGTTATTCAAATACATAAAGAATAATACTGAGGAATATTTTTTTTTTTTGGCTGCCACATCCATTCTTGGATTTGTTTTTAAAAGATGCCTCGTCTTTAACTTGATTAAATCTGTCTCAGGGCTGGCCCTGAGATTCTTAGGGTCTAAGACAAATTTATGAGGGAAAAAAATATTCATATGGGGAAGACAAAGAGAGGCTCTTAAGATTTGAATCATGTACCTATTGGATAGTAAAACTAAGCACCGGGCTAGTTAGCTTTATTTGTTATATAAGTGCTAGATTAATAATATGTTGCATATCTTGTTATATCTATTTGGAGCTTAGTTTTGATCCAAAATTTGGGGCATAAATTTGCTGCCTTGTCTGCCTCAGCTTAGGGCCGGCCCTAGTCCGTTTCATGGGGTTAGGTCTTCTCATTTGAAACAAGAGAAACAATCATAGGGAGAAGCAATTGAGTTTTTGGTGGTTGGTTGCAATTGAGGGTTCCTACTTGTTTTTGTTTCATCTAATACGGTTTTCATTTAAAAACAAAAAAAACAAAAGAGTTTCTTACACAGTCTTTTTACATTCTTATCGCGTCTTCAGAGTTCGAATTCATTCTCGCCTATAACTGATCCAACAGGGACATCTTCTCTGCATGCCAGATCCTCTAGTCTATTCTATTCGATTTATTTTTTGGTATTGCAGTGAATGATTACCTAATATTTGGCGGCAAGGAGAATCGACCTCTATTTTATTTTATTTAGCTTATGGGTAAAAAGTTGATTATACTTTTTACACCCTATAGTTTTACCAATTGACTGTGTATAAAGCTGGATTAGTTTGAAAAAAAGATTATCAATAATCTGATCAAAATTGAACCAAAAAAGAGGAGCAACTGAACGAAGGTGCTTCCCGCCTCAAAAACAAGTAACATCAATAAACATTGTTGGTAAAAAAAAAAAAAAAAACAGAGAGACCAATGACCGATGGAGAAGTTTGTCTAATATATCTATACCATATACTATAAGAATGCAATTATCTAAAATAAAACGTAGGTCTCTCCTTAACTTTCTCTCCTACATAAAATTTTCTCATTTATTTTTTACCTAAAATAACATAAGAATGTTGTTTTTTTCCGTTCTCGTGCATCGAATGGGCAAGACGCCGGTGCAACTTTAAACTCGAGGGAGGACAGTGTCATCTCCATACCCCCATTGGGTACTAATGCAACACTACCAAAACCTCAGGTGTATTTCCCATAATATTCCCACTGAAACCGCCTACGCAGAACATGCCCGTACCACCCATTGGCCCATTAACGAAGGAAAACCAAATCGAAACCGGCAGCACCCGGTAACAACACACCCGAGCCGGTCACCGCCTATAAATGCTCCTTACCCAATAGATAAAGACCACCCATCGCCGCCTCTCTCTCTCATCAACTCCCCTCCCCAGGGCTCTCAACAACATATAATCCTCTCCAGACCAACCCCTCTCTCTCTCTCTCTCTCTCTCTCTCTAGATCCTTTATATAAGCAGCTTCAAATTCCCTCACTACATATACATACAAACATATAAAAGCAATCTAATTTCAAACTTCTCGCGCTCTCCCACTCGATTTTTTCCTCAGAAATTCTCCCTCGATTTCTCTCTCTCCGGTCTTGTTTCAAACCCTAGGTCCGGTTTTGTTGTTCAGATCTCGGCGTTGTAGGCTTTGATCCGTATTGGGTTTTGTTGGTTTATGACGTAAAAGACAGTTGAAATAAAATTAGTTAAGAAATACCAGGAAATTTGTTAGGATCGTGAATCGGGTTTTTGTTGTTCTTGGGGGATAAGAGAGTGGTGGGGGGATATGGCGGATCAAGGTCTGGAAGGGAGCATACCTGTGGATCTCTCTAAGCACCCCTCTGGAATTGTTCCTACTCTTCAGTGAGTTTCTCTCTCCTCTCACATCCGATGATCCATGATTAGGGCTCATTTTTCTCTCTCCTTTTGGGTTGACTGTGTAGAATCTTTGTAGATGAATTTGTGGTTCTTGATTAAGGCTGATAAACGAGCCAAACAATCCGAGCAGTGAATTGCTCATGCTTTTTCTTTTTTTCCCCTCCCGGTCAATCGGAAATTCTAATTGCTCGTGCTTTGTCTGAAAATTTAATGGGCTTAAAAGTACTTCAGCTTAGCTTGTTTATAAGATGTGTTGATCTTAATGGGTTTCGATTGTGCGGGTTATGAATCGATCTCGAGTAGTTGAAATTTCAGATGCTATGACTTATGAGGTTTGTCAGAGTAATAAATTGTTGTAGTTTGGTTTGAAAGCTTAACGTGTCCAAAAGAAAATGTTCCAAGCTTGGCTTGAAAGAGCTTTTAATGAGCTGAACACGAACTCAAACTCTAGTAATTGGTTTGTTTGCAGCCCTATCTTTTGTCTGTTGAGGTCCTGTTGTAACATGGTAATTCTTTTCGGATGAAACTTATAGTAAAACGAATTTTGAGCATACGTCCAGAATGTAGGGTTTGAAGTTGACTATCAAATGCCATGTGCTTTGATGCCAAAACCTGATATGGATAGAACTCGCCAAGATGGATCATTTTATCCTTGTCAATTTGTTGTGGCAGCGGCCCAAAGGGTCATGTTCATGACTTCGGGCTCATTCCGAGATTTTCTTTTTAAAAAAAAAATTACTCAAGACATTTTATTTTAGATTTTATGGGAAGTAAATGGGCTACTCTAACGCCAGAAAGAGTATACTGGAGCTGCCCACTAGAAGGTTGTGTGGAGCGGTACGGAAAGGTGTCTTTAATATCTTTCGATTTGGTACAGGCTGGTAAATTGAAAAGTTACTAAAGAGACATCTCAACAGAATAATCAATACTGTCCAGGCCAGTTTTAGGTCAGGGTTCAATTTACTTAAACTGTCTCTTCTCTGCTCATGTTTTACTTTCATGATAGGTAAGTTCGTTTTTTTGTCAACCGTTGACCATTGTTTGGTGTCACTTTGGGTTGGAATAATCTACAAGGGGATGTCCCATGATGTATATTGTGACTAGTGTCCTATGGTGTTTACCGTCTTATGTTTCCTTATCATGGGAAAATAAATTCTTCTAACCATACAATCTGATCATCATACGTTGTGCCTTTCTAGAAATATTGTCTCAACAGTGAACTTGGATTGCAAATTGGATCTTAAGGCCATTGCTTTGCAAGCCCGTAATGCAGAATACAATCCCAAGGTATGATGTTTCATCTTTTCATTAGTGCCATTCAATGTACCAGTAGATGTCCAGTAATGCTGCTTTGTTCCTTTGAAACAATTTTATAGAGGTTGCAAATTCTATCGTCATTGTCTGATTTAAAGCGCATGCGCACTCTTGCATCCACACACAGTAAACTATGCCTACATGCAGGCATTCACTTCCTTGATTGTGCTTTTGTTTTTCAGTGTAAATTTCTGGATAGATCTGATTCCTTCAATGTACCAAGCCTTGTGCCTTTGTCCTCATTTGGATTTTGAAATGCTAACGCTTTGTCTATTTCTTCTGGAACTATGCAGCGTTTTGCTGCTGTTATTATGAGGATAAGAGAACCAAAAACAACAGCTTTGATTTTTGCTTCGGGGAAGATGGTGAGTTTTTCTGATATTATTTGAAATCCTTCTCCATCTCACAGTTTTCAGACCAAGTGAGAAAACATATTATCTTTTGATTGTGCATAAGCTTGTTTTCATAGGCAATTTCAGCTCGAATGAGTACCTTACTGCTGTGGTAGTTTACCTTAAGGTGTTATTTATGTCAAACTCCTTCCAATCTGTTGGAAGATTTCTTTCAACAAAACCCTAGCCATATTAGTCTAAAGTTGAAGTACCTTAATGCTTTGGAGTATACGTTTAGGTGTTCCAATCTGTTTGAAGAAACAAAACCATAGCCATATTAGTATAAAGTTGAAGTTCTCCATTGAAATTCTTTCCTTATTATGAGTCAACTCTGTTGTACCAGGTTTGCACCGGAGCAAAGAGTGAGCAACAGTCAAAACTTGCAGCAAGAAAGGTATACAATGACTTCAAAATGCATGAAGCATGCAAATTTGTAACTATGACCATCACCATAGCTACTGACTTTGATGGAAATTTAGAAGGATGATCTGTTGTTAACATTATGTTTCCATTTTCAATTCAAGATATTTGTTTTTGTGTATTCTTTAAAAGCATCTTGATTGGCATCCATGATAATTTTGAACTGTATCAGCTACAGTTTTCTTGGAAATTTATTTCGACCACTTAACATTAAGCTGCTCCAATTCTTTGATTTGATAAGTGACAAGTATTATGGTTGTAGTATATGAAGGCAACTACAATAGCATATCCTTGAGTTTCAATTAGTTGATCTACATAACTACAGAGTAAAGTGTTTCCTCAATCTGACTTGAACTTTTTCTCTTCTAGTATGCACGAATTATCCAAAAGCTTGGGTTTCCAGCCAAATTCAAGGTATGTCCCCAACCTTATCTTTTACATGGCCGAACGCACATTTGCATACTGGTTACTACACAGTTTCATTTCGTTGTTGTGGTTGGTAGGATTTCAAGATTCAGAACATAGTTGGTTCCTGTGATGTAAAATTTCCTATCCGACTTGAAGGTCTCGCATATTCCCATGGTGCCTTTTCCAGTGTAAGTGGCAGTTCCTAAAAAAAGCTTCTCAACTGTTAAAATTTAGAATATATGTTTGATTGCTGTATTTCGTTTCATCACATGCTTTGAATGTTAACTTCATCAGGACTTATCTGTATTATATTGGTGCAGTATGAACCCGAACTATTTCCTGGTTTAATATATCGCATGAAACAACCAAAAATTGTGCTTCTCATCTTTGTGTCGGGAAAGATTGTGCTTACTGGAGCTAAGGTGACCTATGATTTCTCCTCTCTTTTAATATCTGGATCTTTGATACTGTTTTATTCATAGCCTTATTCGGATATTATTCTTGATTCCGCAGGTGAGGGAGGAAACGTATACAGCCTTTGAAAACATATATCCTGTCCTGACAGAGTTCAGGAAGACCCAGCAATGGTATGGCACGCGTATGTGTGTGTGGTTTATTGGAATTTAAACCATAAAATTTAGTGCTCGGTTGGTGAAGGCTTTAAGAAGCAGTTGTCGAATTCATGTTTCAAAAGTAGGTTTGTTCTTGAAAACGGTTTCAGTTTGATTAAGATACTGTCTCAAGAAACAACAGTCATGTTGTTTCTTCTCAGCTTTTTGGGTATTAGAATGATTGGAAGATAATATACTTCTATGTGTTTATTGATCTTCCTATAGAGCAAGCTTCAGGGTGCTTGACTATGATAAGTGCACACAGTCTCTCGTAGTTTTGGTGGATTCTTGTCAGACTCTCAGCTTTACGTGCTTGGACTGGTATTATGAATTCGCTGTATGCTAATACTTTTTTGCGTTGGTTTGATGTGTTTTTTGTGGCAGATTTGGACGAGCTGCAGGAAGGCATGAGCTTTACAATGCCGGGATTGCCCAAACTGTTACTTCACCGGTGCACCACAGAAGTAGGTGCATGCAACTGTGAATATATGGAAGCTGGATTGGAGGTGGTTGTAGCTGTGAGGACGGGGTGGGCAGAAGTTGGTTCTTTTTAATGCTCTTATTATATACTCCATCAATAACAAGGACTGTTTTTTTCCCAAATTTGTCTAATGGAACTCTACTTGTGGCCTTGTGGGATATTATTCTTCGGATTTTGGAGTATGGATTATAAACTTGTCGAGGGATTTATGAAGTAAAAAAAGAGTGATGGGATCAGCTAGTGTCGACTAACAGAACTATTGCTTTAAAGCTAACTACTATATCATAGTCGCATCAAAAACCTCGTGGCATTGATAAATCACAATCCCATGTGTATGAAAACGAACCTGTCAAATTTAGCTCAACGCATACCGTTTGATTCATTGCCCTACGGTTTTTATTTTATTAACATGACAAGGCAGGCCCATCAACATTAATCAGATCGGAGTGGAATGGGAGAAGTTTTTGGGTAGCAGGCGGGTACCACACACACTTGTACCCAGTCGGCGATTTCAGCCTTTCAAATGTGTACCTGCTGTTCAAATATGATTTGGACGGTTTGGATTTTAGAGAGGAAAAGAGGAGAGAAAGTGGTGGCGTGAGGGGAGAGAGAACGTAAAAATTTGGGATGTCCAAAAACATGTATGGAACAGTTGGGATCTGCGACGGGTGCCGCCAAGTGGTACCCGCTCGACACCCAAAAAGTACTAGAGTTGGCGATCCCAGCCTTTCAAATGTGTCCTAGCCGTTCAAATGTGTTTTGGACGGTCTGAAATTCAAAGAGAGAGAGGACAGAGAGTGGTGGTGTGCGGGAAGAGAAAAGGAATAGATTTGGGATGTCCAAAACCACGTATGGACGGTTGGGATCTTCGACAGGTGCCGCCACGTAGTATTCGCTCGACACCCAAAAATTTCTCGTGGAATTGAGGTGTGGATTATAATTTGAAAGTGTTCTCCAAAAATATTTTAAACTTCTTAAATTCACAAAAAGGAAAACCACGAGTGTAAACAAAATTGATAGGAAACATGAAGGGTTCAGATTCACTATACTTTAAATTTGAACCTTTCAATTGCGTTTCATGTACATCTTTCATGTTTTATTTTGATGGACTCTATCAAGCCTTGAGTGTATAACAAGAATCAAGAGTCAGACCCGAAGTTTTACATAGGATTGTGTAACTAGGGTTGCAAATGAACCGAGGAATTCGCGAGCTAGGCTCGTTTAGTAAATTGTTTGAAAAAATCTCGGCTTATTAAGGGGGATTAGGCTCGATTAAAATGCTTGGCTCCAATTTTTGGGGAGTCTGATAAACAAGCCGAGTTTAAACTCGACAAAGCTCAACACGTTTACAGCCCTCAGTATGACCTAGACGAAAAAATAAAAATAAAACAAAAAGGTGCAAAATTGTCACTTGAGGAATAAGCGATAGATATTCTGTTTGGAAGGAGGGAAATATGTGGTAACAGATTTTCCCGTGGAGGAAAAGCAGTTGAGAAGAAGGAAAAAAAAAGAAGAAAAAAGCAGCTGCTTTTCTTCCTTCTTCTTCCACATGTTCTTGTTTCCACATTCTGTGATCCCTCAGTTCAGCACAGGCAAAAACAGTTGAAATTTGAAAAGATTGAAGTTCTTCTCCCACAAGCAATTGGTTTCCAAAGGAATTTCTTAAGTTTGTTAGAGAATCGATAATCTGCAAAAAACAAGAAGGTTCCTTTGCGTGCGATTTTTTCCATGGCACAGTTCACCGTACACGGTCGCCTGAAGCCCCTGCTCAACGGAGACGGAATGTCGATCTCCGGTTTCGAACCGAAAGCGACATCTCCGCCCGGAATCCACAAGCGCAGGTTCAAGTTTCATGGTTCAAGTAGCCCCAAACTGTACGCATCATCCGGTAGAAAATTCAGTCGTTTCGAAGCAGAGGCCTTGAGAAGAGTGAGAAATGAGGAAATTCATGACGACGACGACGAGGATACTGATGAGCTAGAGAGCGACGAGCTCTCCTGTTTCAGAGGTTTGGTCTTGGACGTCTCTTACAGGTCAATTTCTTCTTCTTTGTTGTTATTGTCAAAATTATGGCTTCTATTAGGATTTAGGGCCGATAGAAGAGTGAACTAGCCGAGCATGTAGTTGATCAAGCTTGGCTTGGAAACTTAATGAGGTTCAAAAATATGTTCAAGCTCAGCTTATATAGGAGATGAGCTGATCTCAAATGAGCTTTAGTTGGGCCAAACACGAGCCGATCTGAACAACTTAAATTTTCTATATATAGTAAGCCGAAAGAGCTGAGTAACAGCTTGTTTGAGCTTGGTTTGAAACTCTAACGACTTCAAAAAAGAAAAAAAAAATTGTTCAAGATTCGTTCGTTTATGTAACAAACCGATCTTGATTTCTTAACCAATCAACACGAACTTGAACTCGAGTAGGTTAGTTCGTTTATCACCCTAGCTTTCTATTTGATTTGACCATTTATCCCACTTTGGAGCTGGTCTGATCCAAGACACTCGAGCCTGACTGTTGAAGGGCTTATTAAAAGATAGCGTGTTATAGGCTTGTTTGAGATCGGCTTGATTAGCTTATCTTGTAACTTGTAAGTAGCTTAGTTGAGACATATTACTGGGCTCAATAAACTTTAATTGTTTAAATGAACTCAGCTACTTGAGCTCGATTACTTAAGATAAAAAAATGGCCTGCTTGAGATCGAGACGAAGCATTTAAGTGCGTTGGAATTTTAGACCAGGCTTGAACAATGCTCGAGTAGACTTAGCTCGTTTGTAGCCCTACTTTTGATTTGTCTTGTTGCTTAGAGTCTTTAATATGTTTACAACAGTCAGGCAGATACATATCATCTGTAATTAAAAATTAGTAAGTTCTATTCACCCCCTTTAGTCACTTCCAGTTAGCAGTTGCCTTTTGCAGATTTGAAGATCAAATTTTAAATGCAGGTCAATCAATAGTTCTTGTGTTCTTTTAATTTGTTTTGTTTCTTACAGTACGTGTATTGTCTTGTCCATTTATATTTGTAACAGGGAAAATACCCCTTCATGCATAGCTCAATCCAGTTGGATTACTAAGTGTCCCTCTTTCTCAAAATTTTGGATGGTCACCCTGTGAAGTTGAACACAGAGAAAAAATAAAACGAAGTCAGGAAATATATATCGAGGATGCTTGATTTGGATTTTCATATAAGGGTTAACTGGAGTTTTGCTTATGAATTTTACACGTAGTGTTTTGCGTTGTATTGGTTTTGTGGCTTCGTATTAGGCTGCAGTAGTAAAGGGTGTTTCAGCAGCTTTACGTAATATTGCACGACATGGTCTGTATGGGTCCTCCATGAGTTGTCTATATGCTCAGATCCAACTCTTTAGCAGTCAAAGTTTAGTTGAATTTAGTGAGACTGACAATGTATCCACTGAGAGAGTTTTGGTTCTTGATTTTTACTAGTTTTGGGCTTGAATACTTTTCTGTTATTCTCTTGTAATAACCACGATTTACATCAATGTAATCTGATCGTCATCTTTACCACTCTCTTTCTGTCTTATGCTTTCATTATTTTTCAGCACCCCTGGCACAGCATTGTTTATCACTTTTTTGATGAGTTGCTCTCTCTGTTATTCCATTAATCACTTGTACGTGATTATTCATTAATATCAGGGTGATCTGTCTTGTTGAAATGGCTCTCCGTTTCTGTTTTTAACTGTAAGGTCGCAACTGATGCTTATATTTCTTAGTGCATGGGTGCTGAAATAGTTAGAGAATCAAAACTTTTGCTAGATTTTTTGGGCATTTCATTTCCATATTATTTCCCTTATAGTAAGTTAAATTGCTTGTGATCGTTTTGTCAGGCCTGTCAATGTTGTCTGCTGGAAACGTGCTATTTGTTTGGAGTTCCTGGAAAAGGTTCGCCTGTATTAGCTGATAGATTCATCATCAATGTTATGTTTAGGCAGTTTAATTACTTTTAACCTAGGTTTTGAATAATGTACCGTACTGGCCTACTGATTCTAGAGAAAATTGATACGTTAGCCTTTAGTTTCATTTCACTTAAAAAAGCTCAGCGGTACCATTCGAATAGTTGGAATTATGGCCTTTGTTGGCACATAAATTTCAACCAAAGATTGATGAATATCATCAATGTATCATATGTTGGGCTTGTAGACTAAAAGACATATAAAGAGCCTAAAAGCATATTTGACCCAGCGAGCCCGCGAATCAACAAACACATGTTGGCCCGACAAGCCTAACAAGTATATGAGCTTGCGGAAGAACAGTAGCAGGACTACAAATCAGTTGAACCATGTAAGCCCATATCTCATAAGGCCTACAAATCAAATATTCGATTGACCCAGCGGACCTGCGAATCAACAAACACGTGTTGACCCGACAAGCCTAACGAATATACCGGCCTGCGGAAGATTACAAATCCGTTGAACCATGTAGGCCTGCATTTCGCAGGGCCTACAAATCAAATATTGGTTTAAACCATGTAGGCCTGCATTTCGCAGGGCCTACAAACCAAATATGGGTTAACGTCTCAAATCAAATAAAACGTATAGCCCAAGAAAATACTTCTGTGCAAGCAGAAGAATATTCCCAGGTGAATGCCATCTGATGCAACAACTATTCAAAATTTGAAGAGGCTGAGAAGATATGATATCATCTATTCTCTGGCAACAACTATTCAAACTCAAACGAATTATTTGGCGGCCAAGCATCTGATGATGAATGAAGCTCCTATAAATAGGAGGTCCGTCATCAAAGGAGGTGGACCTCGATCTCAAAATCAGACTCTTAACATCTCTCATCTATCTCTCACCAACCCTAAGATCTCAGACCTCAAATCTCATACTTCATCTCTCAACTCTTCACCATCGCACCTTTTTTCCTCAACGTAGAAAATATACGGAGAGAGAGAAGATATACCCATTCATGCAAAACCACTACGATCTACAACCATCAAGCAACCTATTCGCTCACTACCACCTGCAATCTTCAACAAATTTCGAAGACCAGTAAGAGTAAGCATATCAAGCGATAGGTAAAGGGTTCCAATCCCTCTGAATGTATTCAATATTTTCTGTTTTGATGTAAACAAGGGTTTTAAACCCGAATCATCAATAAAATTAGATTATTCTAGTCTATTTCCTGTTCTTTATTCTTTATTAATCGGAGGTTTTATTTTTTTAGTATGTAATTAACGATTTGAAATCCAAATCGGAAATAGGAGCCTGCATATAAAAAATCAACACTGTTCGCTTGAACAAACGAACAGTGGATATTTGAGATATGGATTTCGAAGCATGGGTAAATTCTACGGTTCAAAATTTATGTCTACAGCCTTCTTGAATTGGAAATTGACGGTGTCTCTTCAAGAAAAACTGGAACACAATCACTTGGAGGCACATTACTGAATCACTCTCGTAAAGATAGTATTTGCCCCTCTAGATGGTGTGGACCGAGTAACAACAAATCTGCCTTCAAGATACAACGAAGCCTGAACTCAAAGTTATTTCTAAGCAAAGCTGGTAGACAGAATACCCACTGAACGACATTGTAAAGAACCAAGAACCACTTTGATTTTGTTTCTGTGAGTAACAAAACCTCATAAATTAATGCTCATGTTTGTGTGTGTATAGTCAGGGGAGGGAGAGTGACAAATTTCTAAGTGTGTGTAGGCCACTATGCATCCATTCGAAGGGGCATGCACCTGGTCGTTTCTGACTGTTGGATGGATCTGCACTCTGTAGATTAAATGACTACACCGAATCAGTGTGTTGATAATACACACCCATTCAGTTTCGATCTTGTCCCTCTGATCAGACAGTTTGATCAACAGCTGTGATCGCAGCTGTGATAGGGCTAATGCTTAAATCAGTTTGTTGTCTAGGCTTCTTGTCCCATTGGTTTTCCTCAACCCCCCAATGTGTCAAGGCGTGGGACTCTATCTGTGCATGTATGTGACTGTAGTTGTCACTTGTAAGAATTTCCCTAATGTCTGAGTTAATAACTTTGGTGTTATTTTTTTGCAGGCTGATGTCCTAGAGTATTATGATCAAACTGTTAACTCTCCCAGTGGATCCTTCTATATACCTGCTGTATTAAGGGTATGAAATTAAAGATTTTCGATAGCCAGAATGCTACAGTTTTCCTGGCACTATATCATTGTAACCTACTGTCTCTTCATTTCTGTTTCCTTTCCCTCTTCTTTATGTTTTGGGCAAATTTTTGTAGTAGTCCCTGTAGTTTTATGGTTGTCTCACTTTCGTCCCTCTAGTTTCAAAGTGCTCGAATTTCGTCCCTGTAGTTTAATTTACGTTCCAAATTGGTAAAATCGTTAACGCCGTTAACGAAACTAACGGAAAAAAAAAATAAGTGTTCCAATTTTCAATCCGTTTGAACCGGTGCGAAGATCTTATTTTTTTGATCATTTTATCCTAAATGGTCGTAATGAATTTTTGACTCTAAGGCCTTTCAATGAGCACCCTAAGAGAGCCCTGAAACTAAATAAGGAGTCTTCGGGTGCTCGTTGAAAGACCTTAGAGCCAAAAATTCATTACGACCATTTAGGATAAAATGATCAAAAAAATAAGATCTTCGCACCGGTTCAAACGGATTGAAAATTGGAACACTTATTTTTTTTTTCCGTTAGTTTCGTTAACGGCGTTAACGATTTTACCAATTTGGAACGTAAAACAAACTACAGGGACGAAATTCGAGCACTTTGAAACTAGAGGGACGAAAGTGAGACAACCATAAAACTACAAGGACTACTACGAAAATTTGCCCGTCCTAATCTTGTTTCCTCAAATAGAAGCCGCCCCCGTATTTGAATAGTTTTCCTTGTTCCAGGTTCCACAGTTACTGCAAGTTGTCAAGAGACGAAGAATCAAAAACACTTTAAGTCGTAAAAATATAATATTTCGGGACAGCTTCACTTGTCAGTAAGTATACTGCTGAAGTGCTGATGGTTGCTACTGTTTTTGTGAGATCCATAGGTGTCTTAGTTTGATTAGAAAAAATGACATTCAGCAATGCCGTGAACATTATTTAATATTTATGCTTCTGTAACGTGATTGGTCCTAGTGACTTGTTTAAATTACAAACCTATGGCAGAAAAGGCGATTACCCCTTCTTGATGTTGAGGTATCTGTCATACTGAGGGTTCCAGGGTTCCCAAGACTTAATACAGTTTGCTAGAATAGTTCAGCAGTCCGGAGCTAATGAGAGAGACCTCACGACTTCAAAAAAAATTCTGTTAATTGGGACATCATTTTGACAACAGCAAGCAACAACGGAATTACTCCCCCACCCTGGCATTTCCTTACAATATTGAACCTAAGTCTGAAACTGAGCCTTAAACGGCCAGCTTGAAGAGTTTTAGTGGATCTTTTGTGGTTAAGAGTCAGTTCAGAACTATGATGCTTTCCAGCGCATTTCTAATGAATTTCAAGAAATCAGAGAAACACTTGCAGCTTCTTCTCTGTTGGAAATCGTTTGTTTAACAGGTTTCTTTCTCTGGTGTGAGTTCACATTCTATACCCATGCCTTGCCTTAGAGTGGTAGCGTTTCAGAGATCTTGTATCTGAGAATTAGTTTCAGGGATGATAACCTTCTTCCCAAAGTTCGGACATTGTCAACTCTTCTAGTCATTTCTATGCTCCTAATTTTGTGATTGAGATACAGGAGCACTGTCGACGTAGAAAACAAAATATCTCAACAAGATATATTTGATTAGATATGCAACCATTGACTGAAGAGCTGTTTTCAACTTCTTGCCATAGTCCCTAGGGCGAGTCTTACTCTAAAGTCTAAAGATGGATATTCGGTTGTCAAAGAAGCTTGTTGGGGTAGGTTTTGTTTTAATTCCAATGAACTTAAAGCATACCCATCATAAATGGCTGCTATTTGCAATTATGATATACAGGAGATTGGAATCAATGATATGTCAGTATTATATGTTGTTAGATAGTCAATTGTCCCTGAAGTTTAAATTATTAGGGAAAGAGCGAAACAATACTCATCTAGCCCTCCACCACCCTCCCTACGTGCAACCTTTTCTTGCATGTGGATGTGGAGATCAATCATCAAAACATAGAGAGAACCAACTCCAAATTGAGGTCTGATGCCATTTCAGATCGGCAATTGTCATGAAAGCTTAAGATGTTAGAAAATGGACAAACAATGCCTATCAATCTCTTCAACAATTTGATGATTTGTCAATATCTTATCTTGCTTTTTACATTTAGTTCTTGTTCGTTGCTAAAGTATTGTTCTCCTTTTTTGTTAACAGGTACTGTTCATCCCCTGAAAACTTGACCATTGACCATGTTCTACCAGTGGCTAGAGGAGGAAAATGGACATGGGAGAATCTGGTAAGATGACCTAGAAGAATATAAACCTAACCTTCCTGATTGAGCACTATGTCATTTTAACATTGCCTTGCCCCACAAATAGATCGTATGGTGGCCTGTTTTGCGTATTATAATATGCTACAGTAGTATTCTTCTAGGTAGTGGGACTGTCTGAGAGTGAGTTTTTCTGACTAAATGTTTGCCTGTCTGTCATTCTTCTAACAACTTTTTCCCAAAGTTATGTGTTCATATCTTCATCCAATGTACCAGGTGACTGCCTGTTCCAAATGCAATTCAAAAAAGGGCCAAAAAACCGTAGAGGAAGCCAACATGAAGCTACTTAAGGTCCCCAAGGTATCTTTCGGTTCCCTTTGCCAAGATAAGAAATAGCTATGAGATTGGATCTTTTCATTGGGCTTTGTTTCACTGAGAAATAACAGTTATATTGTGAGTTTTGGCTTCAAGAACCGACAGCAATATCTATGGTGGTGTGTGTGTGTGTGTGTTTTCCCAATGCTAATGAAAACAGGAGACAATTTGCAAAATTAAAGTTTTTAAACCTCATATTTACCTAGCCTCTAGAAATTTGCTATTGGTACTTGAAGCCAAAACTCTATTTCTTGGGACATTTATCCCTTCGTTCATTGATAACGGCTAATAAGACTATTTACAATCATTTTTATAGGCCCCTAAAGAATATGACATACTGGCCATACCGCTCACAAACTCCTCCATAAAGATGTTTATAGTGAGAAATGGCACTCCCGAGGAGTGGCGCCAATACCTGTCAAGGCCGACTAGAGAGCCATGACATCAATCTCTGGCTGCAGTTTGTACATATAACAGTAACATTCTCCTCACCTTAATTTCTAAATGTATGCCACAGTCAAATAGTTGTCCAAACGATGCATCCAATGTTAATAGCATTCATTTATATTACTGTTAGTCCGATACTGCATTTGTTTTTGTTTTTTATGCTTTACCTTCTCACTTCTAAGGTGCACGATCGTAAAAGATATCACCTTTAATTACAACAGAACTGTAGAAGTGACTTCACTAAATGATTTCTGTGGAGATCTCACCTGTCTTCTATTATACCTTTTAGAGGGCTAACTGCAAAGGTATATAGCTTCAAATGTTGATTAAGAAGAAGTAATTATGTGAATCACAATAAGTTGGTGGTTCATTTCCTGAATCCTTTGTTCCCTTTAATCTCTTTATAGGGTCATGAAGCATGATTTCATTTAAAGTGCCTTCCCACATTCTCTATGCTTCTTGTCCTTGAAACATTTTCAAAAATGGTCATATTCCTTCTCTGCAGTGTCCAAATTATTCATCTTTATTTCCTTTGAAAGAACCATGTCTAATGGCTTCCCTTCGTCTTCACTGGGTGTCATCTCCAACTTCAGATAACAGTCTGCTTCCTATTCCTTTATATAAACTGTCCATGACTCTGCTCTCATTTCAACTCAACTTATTTGTATGTCCTATTTTGTCTTGCTGATTTTGCATGTGTTACATACGCCACATCTTGAGTTGTTTCCCTTTTCTCCTCGGATATTGTTCTGAGTCGTTCTTAATGATCACATGCTGGTATCTTGCGATGATAGGATTTTCCATTTGTGGCTATGTTAGGTTCCACTTAAGTTACTTTAGAATGGTTAAATCACATTTTAGGTGAGAAGGTGGTTATCTTTTGATCAACTACTTGAGAAGGTGGGTAGTATAACCTGATTTGGCATTTCTGGTGATTCCGGTTGTAGTGTAAACAGTTTGTTCACATGGTAGGGTTTATTATTTGCCTATATTTCCTCCAAAATTTCATTCTTGAGTGTCAAGGTCTTTTCTCTCTGCTCATCATTTAATTTTACTCATCTCGTTTGTCAACTCTTGTGAGTGGCATGTGCCTAAAGTTTGAAATTAAGATTGCAGTTTAAGCTTTAGTCTTTTCCTGTGTCTTCATCTTATGGGCATTTTTCTGGATAGAGTAGAATGCTTGGCCGAAGTTCGTTGACCGTTGCCTTCATTATAATTGTTGGACATGACTCGCGGGCCAACATCTTGCCCACGCTTGTTGAACCATGGCGCTTGGGGCCTTCTACGTTTTAGTATAAGGATAGAGTTGCGTCTTTACTACTACCTAAGCGCTTGATGCTAACAATAATCAGGGACGGAGGGAAAGGGGGGCACGTGCCCCCACTCGAAACTAAAATAATTTTGTTATATTTTCGTATATTTAGCATAATTATGAATTAAGTGTGCTACTACACATACACACTTGCATATATATCTCGAAAATATACATATAAAATTAGTTTTATGTTTCAATTTCGTCATATTTTGCATTTATACTTGTTGGTTTTCAAACTATTCATCTATTTAGATCGATTCTTTCTTAATTGTACTTATTTTTAATTGTCTAAGAGCAATATTTTAAAATAATATCATTAATAAAACTATATCGATCATTCTAAAACTTGTTGATGTTCATGCAAAACATGCCCTCAAATTTTGTCTGAGATTTTGTACTTATTTTTATTATAATTTAAGTGAAATTATGTGTTCTATATTTTTTGTAATTTGTATTGCATGCCTTAACTGTGTACAATCTTATTGTGGTTAACTAGAAAAATAAATTTTCGCCACTATAATTAATAAGGTGCCCCCACCAAACAACATTCCTGAATGTCCCTGACAATAATCTTCGAGTTAAGTCGGATTACGTGCTTCGTTTTGCGGACCAGGTGAACCAACTCTTGTTTTCTGGTATATCAAACACATGTCAATGTAGAAAAAGAGAGGTCTGCATAGAATCCAAAGCTGGCTCCGACTGTTTATTTGATGTTTTGGGATTTCTGGGATGCCTAGATTAGTTAAAGATTAAAACCTGTTTACTACTATTTGTTTTGAAAAGAGAGAACTGGTTATCGAGAGCACCTTTCTACACATGGGATAGACATAATCATGCGAAGGAGAAATGCTTCATTTTCAAATTACTATTTTTTTCATCTTTCTTTCTCTCATTTCAACAAGGATGCATGCATCGCTTTCTGGTCTCTTATTATCGTATTAGTACAATAATTGCTAGCCCTGTCCCCTTTTTTCGCGTTGAGAGTAGCAAGCAGCTGGGGCGGCGTGGGTCTTATCTTCCCACTCCTAATCACTCTCCCACGGCTACAATCCTCAAAATGTCCAGCACCCAGCTTTCGATTCTTGGACTGTGCTCGTGCCCTCAATTCTCGCTCTCGCGGATTTTAGTATTTGGGATGCGCTTTGAAGGCGTTTTCAGACTCGAACTCCTGCTCATGCACTTGCACGCGAATTATGTGACTTTGCTTCCATCCCCACTCCCGCTCCTTTGCCTTTATTTAAAAATAACACATACCATTTTTGTTCGCCTTTCTAATTTTTTTTTTTTTTTTGGGTAGTAGGATTGCTTATTTAAATGGGCATCACATGTTTGGAACGATCAACCATAAGATGAGTAATTGAACTTACAAGTTGATCCAAATAATTGAGCGCTTAACTATTCATTTAGGCCAAGAAGGTTCAACTCTTAGCCACCACTAACCCCCTAACCGCATGACGTGTATTGTATGAATTTCTTGTCTTTCCTAACAATAAAAAGGGGTACTTATGGCTCTCCTTTTAATTGTGTGAACTTAATTGTATAATTTGTTAGTTTTGAAGGGGATAATTGTTTTAATGGGAAAGGGTATTGGGGTAGGGACTGATGCTTTGAGCTTTGGGTGAAAGGAGGTAAACATTTTATGCTAAGGAATAAAGGTCAGCATATCCTTAGGGTGATTAAAAAATAAGGGTAATTTTTTTACCAGTCTAGATTTCAGCAGTGAGAGCCGAATTGGTTGAATAATCCTTGGCTGTGGATTCAATTATTGTTAAAAAAATAGATTTATTTGGATTTTATTTGCTCTTCGATTCCAGAGTTACTCTAAAGGACCTTTCAAGGAGTTGGAGGGTAGGGTAAATTGTATTTTTGATGCACTTATTGTATTCTTAGAGTAGAGAGACAACGTAGATAGATTATGTGTTGTAGTACTTGTTAGTGGATGGTGGAATTCGATCTCTAAAAGAAATTAGTCGATGTATGTATTAGCTATCCCGGATATCCACTCGAAAGAAATACTAGTGTACAAGGCGTAGAGCGAAACTTAGTATGATATATGCAGGGATGGAGCCAGGGGAAGGCCAAACCGCCCCTGCAAGGGGAAAAAAAAACCATCTACTACAATGCTAAAAAATTAATTTTCGTATGGAAGTATATAAGCTCGCCCCCTTCTAGTATTTCCAAAACTCTACGTTGTTTTGCATGTTTATTTTTATCTTTTGTTTGGATACATGGTCGCCTCCGTGTAGAGGAATTCCTGGCTCCGTCCCTGGGTGTAAGGCTGGTGGAAATATCTTCTTATTGCATCACATGCTAAAAATGAGGTTGTGGGTTGAAATTATGAGGGTGCTAAAGTTAGATTTTTGGTTTCTTTTTTCCTCTTTGGTCGTCATCTTTTTCCTCTTTCGGCTAAAATTTGGGGCTAAAGATTAATTAGTTTCTTATTAGTAAATTACTTTATGCATCATTTCAAAAAAAAGGGAAGCGCGCTCTGCTTTTTGCGCCTCCTCTTTGCAACCCGAACGGATTGGCCAAATTGTCTTTGGCCTGAGGCTTAGGATTTGTTTTTTCTAGATCTTTGATTCGATTCTCTTTATAAGTTATTCTTGGGGTCACCTCACCTCACGCATGAGAGTGTGAAACGGCTGTTGGAGGGACTGTATGGATTAGTCGAGATTTGCGTAAGTTGACCCGAAACATCCTGCATCTCCAAAAAAAAAATTTGCGTAAACTGACTCGAGACATCCTGGATCTCAAAAAAAACAGAGTAAAAAAACTTTCTTTGTGCCTGCAGCTGTGCTCGAGGTACTAGGGGTAAATTATCAGCAAGATAGATTACGTTGAACCCCTTGGAATTTATCTATAGCTCACTTTGGTCTCTTAAGTAGTTAAGTTTTTAGTACAGTCATATGTTTTTTTGGGTCAAACGGAAATTCTTACAGTCGTTATCACACTAATACATTCCTATTTTAGCGGTGACTCTGATGGCCCCCGAAACCAATATGCAAAATGGGCTATACAGTCCCCTTCTTATAAGGGCGTTTGGACTCAGTACAGTGCGAATATCTCATTTCTCAATCGAATTTTGATAATTCGAGCCGCTCAATATGATCAGAATGTGACTTGCAAAAAATCAGCAAAAAAAAAAAAAAGCCTGGGAAGGGTTTCATTCGAGTAGTTTTCATTGAACGGTTAAAAAAAAACTGCTCAGATGGAGCTCTTCTGGTCATCTTTTTTGCCAATTTCTCACGGGTACTCTTCAAATCACGTTCTAAACACATTGAGCGGCTTGGATAATCAAAATTCAACCGGAAATGGGGACGTCCGCACTTTAACACAGTGCGGACGCCTTTATGTGAAAATTTGTAATGGGCTATATAGTCGTTAGATCGTTGGGTACTAAATACTGAGGCGGGGATACGTGAAAGTAACCGTTGGGAGGGAAAAATTCTATGATGTGATCAAAGACGGTGCGAGTCTCGGAAGAAGAAGTCAATTTAATGGAACAGTTGAGATTGATAGTAAAATATAGTTAAGCGCTCTGCTTTTCTGATCGATCAAAAAGATTCGTGTGTTGGGAAAAACTACTCAAAACTCTGCGAATATTTTTCCTTCTTTGTGCAAATAGAGAATAGGCTAAGTATTGCAATCCGCAATAACCAACAATAATAAGTCTAGGAGCCGAAAATAAAATAAGCTACAACAAGCAAACCCCAAATAAAATAAGCAACAACAAGCAAACCACGAGACAACGAATTTTTACGTGATTCTCCCTAAATTAGAAGTACGTCCACGGGAGTGTAATCGTTACCAAATCTTTCACTATAATGATAATGGGATTACAAGAGTTCTTCCCTAGCAAGCAACTAGAGGCATACAAACATCACCCTAAGTTGGATTTCAACAAAATCAACAAAGCTTACAATTTAAGGTCTCACCAAGTGGATATCCCAAACTCGTAGATTCCGAGAGAAACTTGCCGATCGGCTCCGATAAACACGTAGAGCTCGTCAAAATGGAGAACCTAAAAACCCATCAAAATCGGAGAAGAAACAAACACCCGATCTTGGCTTGAACTTGAGCAAAACCCTTGCCCCTTTTCTCTCAAACTCTCTGTATTCTGGTTGTGAAGGAAAAATTAGCCATAAGTACGGTAGAATAGTTTCCACTTAAACGTAATGGAAGAGGAGACAAGTCTCCTGACTTCATTTGGCCATATTTAGTAAAATTACTCCAAGGGAAAAATTCAAAATACCCCCTAACCTTTACACCAAAATTTAATTAGACTACCAACCATTTAAAATTTTCAATTTTACTTCCAACATTATCTTCTGTTAATTAAAACGCCCCCTTCCGCCCGAATGACTAACGGATTTCGTTAAAGGCTCCATGAAATATCGTCCCGATAGAATTTTGATAATCCGAGCCGCTTAATGTGTTCAAAATGTGATTTTAAGAATATCCGCAAGAAATTAGCAAAAAAAATGATCGGGAAGGGTTTCATCTGAACAGTTTTTTATTGAACTATTTGTTGATTTCTCACGGGTAACCTTAAAATCATGTTCTAATCACATTGAACAGCTCGGATCATCGAAATTCGATCAGAAAAGGGGAGGTGCGGACCAAAGAAAAATCCGGACGTTTGGACTTGAACAAAATCCGGATCTATCCTCACCTTTCCTTTTCCAACCAAATTTCGATGATTCGAACCGCTCAATGTGTTCAAAACGTGATTTTAAGGGTACCCGTGAGAAATCAGCAAAAAAAAAAATGAACGGGAAGGGCTTTATCTGAACAGTTTTTTATTGAACTATAATGGCTCGGATCATCAAAATTCGATCGGGACGGTATTTAACGGAGCTTTTAACGAAATCAGTTAGTCATTCAGACGGAAGGGGGAGTTTTGATCAACGGAGGATAACGTTAGGAGTAAAATTGAAGGTTTTGAAAGATTGAGAGTCTAATTGAATTTTGATGTAAAGGTTGGGGGGTATTTTGAAATTTTCTCTTACTCCAAGATAAGACCTTTGCAATTCGAAAAATAACAAGATAACCCCAAAACTTCTTGACCCAATAAATAGGTCAATGTGGAATCCCCATTTAAGGAGGGACCCCCCACCCAACAGTATGCACACACTCGCATTCACCAAGGGTCACACACTCGATTCACCAAGGGTTGTGTGTGCATTGTTGGATTGCACCCATACACAATCACCTGTTCTTCGAGTTTTAAGGAATAGAACTAATCTGGACTTGTGTTGAATCGGTTTCTTAGTAGAACTGCTACGCCCACAGCATCATTTTCACTGCTCCTCCATTCTCACCGTCCGTCTCAACAATTAATGGTCTGGATTTTAAAAACATCTTCCCCTGAAAGAGTATAACTCCTCCCTGAATGAATTTTTTAAAACCCAGATCGTTCAAAACATTTTTAGACGGTAAGATTGAGGATAATAAGATTGAGGAGAGCAGGGGATTTTGATTACAGACCTTTCAAGCAAATGCTGGCAGGGGCTTTTGAATTGAAAGTTTTAAGTAAATTGTTGAACCTTTTATACTCATGCGCTAGGTCACATAGACTTACCTGTTAGGGCTTTTCAATTCTGTTCTCAATCATTGCTCTACTTTTCCGCTCTTAATTCTTGATTTTACGGATTTTGAAAGTTTAAAATATTTTCAAGAGTCGCTTTCTTGCTCTTGCTTTCATTTTCATTATGTGACTTAACTCGAGGGGCAAAACAACGGGGGAAGAGGAGGGGGAGGTATCTTGACCAATGCACTACTCCATATATTTGGACTTATTATAGTAGTAACTCTCATGGTAGTTTGGAAAAGTCCTATGAAATTGATCCCTACAAGTTCTTTGGATGAAATAATACTTAAAATTCTTGCATATATACATATATATATATATATATGTAAAAAAACCTCTAAATTTTCAAGTTATTTTTTGGTCAAGCAAATAAGATTTTAAATATTTTCAAGAGTCGCTTTCTTGCTCTTGCTTTCATTTTCATTATGTGACTTAACTCGAGGGGCAAAACAACGGGGGAGGGGGAGGTATCTTGACCAATGCACTACTCCATATATTTGGACTTATTATAGTAGTAACTCTCACGGTAGTTTGGAAAAGCTCTATGCAATTGATCCCTACAAGTTCTTTGGATGAAATAACACTTAAAATTCTTGCATATATATATATGTGTGTGTGTGTGTGTAAAAAAACCTCTAAATTTTCAAGTTATTTTTTGGTCAAGCAAATAAGATTTTATAGGGGATTTGTAAGCACAATCTTGTTTCAAACCCAAAACTAGCAAGTTGAAACGTACACTCATAAAAATTAGGTTTAGTTATCAAAGTGGAAATACATGTGGTTCGGACTCTCACTAAGTTCAAATTCTGCGTTTTGCCACTCCTTAGCTTTTGCCAATGATGCTTTAGGACTATGTAGCATCTAAACAATTGCATCATTCCTACCGTGGCAATATTTTTGCCAAGAGCGACTTTGTTCGCTATTCACACATCTCTCTCAACACGGGTCCTCGACATGTTTTCTTTTTTGTTATTTCTCCAATTTCTCTACCCGTTATCACAAAAATCAAATCTCCCTCAAAACATAAACAAAAAAACCACTTGGGTGCAGATTCTGATAAATAGCAAGTTAATGGAGTTCTTTTTAATTTCGACAATCAAGTTTTTAAATTTAAACGAGTTGTGCTGACAAAACCCCAACAATTCTCCAATAATTTCACATGTCATTCATTATAGAGTAGTACTACTTAATAATCTTGATTGAGATCCTGATATGAGATTTTGAAATCTGGCATCATCCTCCATAGCGTCGTACATATATCGATTGTCTGTGTAGCCAAAAATAATGGCACTTGAATGGTGCCAGCCCAGGCCACGACTGTCACATTATTCTCTCCTTTTCCCTTTAGGAGAAGGAATACATATTGAACAGCTGTGACCCTAAATTTTTAGTAAGATTCTTCCCTCTCATTTTTAATCATCGTTTAGCTCTTGCCCTTGCTTTACATTATGGCTCTTTAACCCTTGTTCTTACATTTTGGTCGGGTTGGTATCTTTCTGGCTGGTGGTGCTTGTTTGGTTGTGCCGCTTGGCTCTTGTTTCTCTTTTTTCTTTGTCCAACTGTTGGTTGAATTTCCCCCTTGTTCTTGCGAATTTAATAGTTTGAAATGATTTTAAATTTTCGCTTCCGTTTTTGCTTATGCACTCGCGTTGTTGTTACTGAGTTTGTATATATAAGCATCTCCAGAACTAACACTCCATCTGGATGGTGAGAAAGGAGAGGAAAAGAAATGGAGGCGAGAAAGGGGAAGGGACTATATATATTGTACTTTTCTCTTAATTTCTCATGAAAATGTTCAATCCAAATAAGTAATTTTTTAAGAAACCACAATCCTTTCCTTTCGTTTCTCATGAAATCACCCCATCCAAAGAGCCCGTAAGTCTTTTTATAACCCAAATTTCGACGGAAAATTGGGTCAAAACCTCTATTTGGTTACATTGTCCAATGCTGTACCAATTTTTTACCCTAATTTAATGTTTTTAAAGGCTTTTTCTCCAAAATTTGAGTCAAAATGACATATTTGTAAATACTAAGAAAGTAAAAAGAGATGTTGAAAAAAAAAAAGAGGGGGGGACTGACTGCCCCCATACTGACGGGGTATTGACAATCACGTGGGGCCCAATACGGGAAGAAAAATCCGAGCCGTTCAATAATTTTAAAAAAATTGAGTGGGCATCACGGGAAATCAGTTCAATTCGATGTGTGTAGGTGCTCGATCCAATCTTCTCATATTTGAAAAATCAGCAAAATCGAAAGTTGGATCAAGCACATACGTATATCGGATTGAGCTGATTTTTTACTATGCCCAGTCGGTTTTTTGCTTTAAAATTATTGAACGGCTCGGATTTTCCAAACAGAACCCGTATTGTGCTCTGCATGGCCATCGATACCCTTTCGGTATAGGTTAGTAGTACTTGGAAATAAATGGGTTTTGATATTGGTAAGGAATATGGTAGAACTCAACACGGGTAAGCAAAGATACACACTGTACGTGGCTTTACTCAAATTTTGAGCTTGAGGAAAAAAAAAAAAAGGGTCAAGGGGGAGACCACTGAACCCAGTAGGTCTAGCAATTACTCCTGCAATTCAAAATTCACTTCCCACTTTTACCCAGCACAACCAAAGAGAGGTCCCCCCAGGCCCCCCCCTCCTTTTCTCTCTCCCTCATCCAAAGACTCTTCCTTTTCTTCCCTTTTTTTTTCCCCTTGAGAGAGAGAGAGAGATGGGTCCTGGGGATGTGGGGTTTCTCTTTGATTGATGAAGCTTTGATTGTTATTTCTTCTTTGTTTTTGTTATCTTTCCATCTGCCGACAGAAAAATGAGGCCTTGAGAAGGGGGTACTGCGTACTGGACACCCAATTATAGCAGGACTTTACTCTCTCTCTCTCTCTCTCTCTCTCTCTCTCTCTTTGGCGTGGGGGTGTAAACGGTCTTCCTCTCTTTCAGGAGTTTGGGTATGGATTTCTGCCGGAATATTCCAGTTCCCGGCGGTGGTCTGACCTCTGAGTATCAGCCGGAGCAGCTTCTCTCTCCTTCTACTAAGCTTGGCAGTCTTGACGACCTCTTTTCCAGTCACAACATGGTCAGCTCTCTCTCTCTCTCTCTCTCTCTCTCCAGTGCTCTTAGCTCTTACTACTACCTTTTAAAGTCTATTTATACTTCTGCAAGTAAGTTCTACTGTTCTTCCATATGGGGGTTTCCTTTCCTCTGGCTTTTAATTTTAGCTTGTCTCCCACTTGGGGCTGTTTCTTTTTTCTCCCTTCTGTTTCAACTCCATTTTTCATGTCTTTTCTGCTTCATTGCTGTTTTGTGAGTCTTCTGTAAAAATCTCTTTTTTTGGTACACTACAAGGCCTCTAGGTTATGGTAAAGCCCAAATTTCTTCAAAAGTCAGGTCTTTGATTTCAGTTTAACACTAGGCATGGCTATGAACATCTTCAATTTTCTCTATTTTCATGCTTTTCAAAACTGAAAAATAAGTAAAAAATTGCAGCAGGAAGGGGACATGGGCTTAGAATGGCTGTCAATATATGTTGAAGACTGCTTTTCCAGCAGTGGAAACTGCCTCCCCCCAGCACCAGTGGTACCCACAAACCATGAGCCTCAGAAGACTGCTACCGATGGTGTGTCAAAAGCCTCGAAAGAGTCAAACCCCCTGGCCTTGAAAAAAACCCAGCAAAAGAACCTAACAACTTGCGGCAGTTCTCTGCGCAAGGCCAGAAGCCAGAGGAAAAGAGGTGGTTCATCGGTGACCAAAACCAATACCCAATTCAGCAATTGGTCTCATTTCAATCCCACCCCACTGCTCGACCAGATTTCTTCAGACCCTCCTTTGCTGCAACAGGCCTATTGGTTGGCTGACAGTGAGCTCATTTTGCCAAAAAAGGACAGAGAAAGTGGCAGCAGCGGCGGTGGTGGTGGGGAAGAGGGAGGAGCAAAGGAAGAGGAAGTGGTGGAGGAGGGGATGGGCAGCAGGGGCAGCTGGGAGGGATGCAACGGGCAGCAGCCAAGGAGGTGTAGCCATTGTCTAAGTCAGAGGACCCCGCAGTGGAGGGCAGGACCAAAGGGGCCAAAGACACTGTGCAATGCATGTGGGGTGAGGTACAAGTCGGGCAGGTTGCTGCCCGAGTACAGGCCAGCCAAGAGCCCCACTTTTGTTAGTTACAAGCACTCCAATTCTCACAGGAAAGTCTTGGAGATGAGGAATATGTCTCTTCTGCTGTCCTCCAATTCCTAGTTGGGTTTGATTTTACCAAAAGAGAAAAAGTATTTTGTGAGACGGTGACACCACATGGCCGAGCTGGAGTAGTGTCCCGTACTGCTCGTGCTTGGGGGCGCGGGTTTCTACTTTGTGTCGAGCTGTTGGCGCAAAACAACCACGTGGCTGAGAATGAGTGGAGCGGGATGCTACGTCAGATCAGCCACGTTGGTATATCACCGTTTCGCAAAATAGTTTTCTCTTGGATTTGGAAAAGCAAATGGAGCATTTGGAGGTTTATGGTATCCATGTAGTAGGTACACTAGAGCAAAATATGTAGTAGGTACCCGGTAAGTAATGAACCACGTTTAGTTATTTTGAGGTTTAGGGATTATATTTACCCAAAGAGTTCCCTTTGAGGTTGATTCATTTTGGTGCTCGTTTTTCATGAACTTGTTTCAGAGATTTTCAGGGCATTAATTCTTCTTCTTTGTCTTCGGTTTCCTCTTGTTAAAATTTAGAAAGAGAGAATGGTATTGTTTTGGGGCCATTGAGATTGTTCATATTAGTTTATGAGTCGTTTGTTCTTGGTTCTTTTTTTTTTTGTTTGGGTATTCATTTACTACTGAAAGCATCTAAGTAGTAAGCCCACCCCAAGATGAGTGCTCTCTGATTCCGACTTTCATGGAGCCTCCGATAGCACTGTTGACGGGTTCTCCGCCCTTGCAGGGATGGAGTGATAGAAGTATTGAGAATTCAAGATTGGAGGTTGTGGCGAGACGAGCCGTTTATCATTAAACACCTTATTAAACATTTTAGAGTTTTGCTTGTTGGTTCAATATAACCCTAACTTCAGTGCTTTTCTATGTGTTTTTGGTACATTAGATGAGTTGATATCCAATCACGTGATGATGCCTCATGTGACGTCAAATGAGTCTCATCGCAGTTTTCATTTTATTGAGAACTTGATGGGTTTATATGGGATGTCTACAAAAAATTGGTTTGAATCATACATTTCTCTAAATTTATCCGCATATTTTCCTTGTGACAAACATGTTTTGTTGAGTTGGCTACCAATCTACCTAATGTTTTGAATAAAGGATAAAGACATTGAGATATGAATGGAACGTGGCAAGTTTCATTTTACCTAACATACTTGGGATCACAAGAGATTCCCAATTTGATAATAATTCTAAGGGGTGGTTCGGTAGTCTTGGCCTGAATTTAAGGGTTTGTTTCTTCTTAAGATTTTAGGTTCAATTTTATTTGTCAGCAATTTTAGAACTTCACTCACAAACTGGAATGAGCTGTAAAAATTAGTTCAGAGTGCGCTCAAGCTAACCTTGGATATCTTGCATTACCACATAAAAGAAAAGAAAAGAAAAAGAGAAAAATTTCTTTACAAAGCAACCCGTAAATAAAGTTTATGGTGCTCAATCTCATGCGTCCAAAATTATTTTGAACGGTCTGAATTTTAAAAAATTATTCACTAGTATAGTTAATCTATTCGTGCAAATATATTTTTTAAAATCCGGACCATTAATTGCCAACATGAACGACTGAGATTGCGCGAAGCCATGAAAATGATTTTTTTTTAAATCCAGACCATTAATTGCCAACATGAACGACTGAGATTGCGCGAAGCTATGAAAATGAAAAAAAAAATTTTAAATTTTTTTTGCACCGTTTAAAAGATCTCAATGAGATCTATTAAACAAGAACTATATTGATAGAAAAATTATTTGCGTAAACATATAATTTTTAAATTTGAAATTACTTTCTTTTTCTAAAATTTCATTTTTCCAGAAAACTGAAACACCCCAATCATTCAGTGGGACGAGGACTGAGGACGAGGAGATGCCAATTGCTAATATCGAGGTGGGAAGATATTCAAACAAATAATCATTTTCTATCATGTTGGTTTTGGAATTTTGGTTTCAAAATTTCAAATAATAAGCGGAGAAAAATAGGTAAAAAAAATAAGAGTAATAATTAAGAAATATTTTATTGCGGACCGTACCATAGAGAGAGAATCTCAAATTTCAAAACAAACATAATCTCTGATCTTTAAGCCTTTTGTTGGCCTTTGCTTGTCATCGGGGCTCTCATATCTATTAGCAAGATCATAAATTTGTGTATAATAGATCAGCGCTCTGTTCCTTAGGCTTTCGCACTTTGATCTTCGTCCGCCGCTGACACCCTCTATCTTATGGCAGTCGTACAATTGTATTTTTCTCCATTAATGAAATTTCTTACGCTACCTCCCAAAAAAACGAATAATCCAAGTAATTAGAAATCAATAAAGTGGGCGACCCCTTCTCTCTCTGTTTCCCAAATGATTCTCGTGGAAAGGGTAAACAGATTTTGGATTCTTTTCCTTCTGTATCCAAACAGAGCTCAGTCCTTTCTCCTCTCCTCTTTTCCATATACTGGACAATCTCAGTGATAGCAGCATTCCCCATTTGTTCACTTTACAGTTCTAAAGGCATAATCCAAGAAATTGTGCTTTGTCTGTGCTTTGAATTTGTTGAAGGAAAAAACCCAAAAAAAAAAAAACAAAAATGACACACCAGTGAATTGAAAGAAGTTAATACTCCATCCGTCCTAATTTGTTTGTCCAATCTCGGATTTCTTACTTATTATGGAAACCAAATCATATCTATTGATTTGAAAATTTACATGATCTAGTCAATTGATTTTGAAATTGAAGAGTCAATTTGGAACATGCGTAAGTCAAAAAGGGAACAAACAAATTGTGACGAATGGAGTACTAGCTTGTTTGCAAAAGCTTTTTAAGTTTTTTTTTTAATTGTTTTAGGTACTGCCAAGGTTTTAAGTTGCATTTTCGATTGTTTATCTCGATAATTAATGTTTGAGATTTTTTGAAAGACACCGAAATTACATGGATTGCGCTCTGCACTCCAGCTTCGAATTGCAATTTTTTTTCTTTGATCAAGCGGTAGGAGAATTACGTTTAAAAATTTACAACAATGTGACATTGCATCATTCATGTGAGCCCGCACTAACTAAATCAAACCCAACAGTGTACATAACACTTTAACGAAAAGCCCCATCAGAACATTGGAACACTCATACATAAGACGACTAATTATCAATTATTGCCTTCAGTCAATATTTGACCCCTTGACCTCTCCATGTGTAAATAAGCGGAGCCGAACCAAGTTTCGGCGAGCTCGACCTCGGCTCGTTTACTTAACAAGCCAAAAACTCGAGCTCGAGTTTTAACGAACCGAGCTTATTCATTTATTAAACGAGTCTCTTTAATCGAGTCGAGTCTCCCTAAACGAGCCGAGTGGACTAAACAAGCCGAGCTCGCGAGCTGTTTGGTTTATTTACAGCCCTATCAGGGGATAGTGTACACGGGTGACAAAAAAAATTAGGCTAGCCCTAGTGGGTTGAACAGTTTACAATAAGAAAAAATGTTACTGCATACTGACATGCACACTCTGTAACCCCGTAATTAATTTTGCATCCATGCGAATTAATTTTGCAATCCTCACGAATAACTCCGTACAATTGTGAAGCACATAAGACTACAAGTGTTAAGAAAAAGATAAATTTGAAATTTTCTTATCCAATAGTGTCTCGTGAATTATCCTTTTTGACGAGAGGATTGCGATTTCCATTTTGATTTTGAAATATGGAAAGTCGGATTTTCCTGTAATTGGTAGTTTTATAAATTTCGGGTAATAAATACAGTAAATCAGTGCGGATAAAAAAAAAATACAGTAAATCAGTCAAACAGGATAAAAAGAAATTGAAATCAGTCAAAGACAATAGAATCTGTGACTGAAAAATGTTACCAGTGAGTTGACGTCGGACGCTTATGGGTTATGATTGAGGAAAAATTAGCGGGTGCTCTTACGACACAGCAAAGTGATATTTGTGAGGCTTCATCACGTGGTGTCTCAATATTTTTGAACATTACACATTCACGCGGTATCTATTAGAGATATGAAAGCATAAGAGGCTAGAAGCACCCCGAAGGTTAGTCCGGCGAAAAACATAGCTACTTTGTATTCATACACATGACGAAACATACATATGCACTTAAAATGAAGTAATTGTTTTTCATTACATAGCCACTTTTTTTTATTGAATTTTTTGAAGTTTGGGTGCCGATATAGTACTTGACAAATATTTAATGTGTATTTTATACTACATATAAGGTGATTCTAGCAAGGTTGGGGGTGGCCCGGCCTCCCCACCCATATATGTCGGTCTGTCCATGCTTTACACCACTTTGCCATCGCTTTAATCGGGACCCCCTAGTTTGTAAAATTGGTCACCCAAAAATTAATCGATATGTGCGTAAACTGGCCTAGATACTCTAAGCGATTAAAAGAGAAAAAAGAAGTTGTCACATGGTACATGAATGATGCATCATTGCATCCACAAGAGGTGGGAGTGGGGAGATAGTCAAGCTGAGCTGCTGAAGCACATGACTTTGCTTCGGAAGTTTGGGTGATACATGGCATGGGGTGCATGATTGAGACCCTTGTTTCCATTAGGATGTTGTCATTGTCCTTGTTACCTTATCTCGAGAGAAGGTGGGTGCCCCCACGGGAAGTGGTTCATCACTCTATATCCAATTTAATTTTTTTTTTAACAAACGGATATCTGGGTCAGTTTGTCCGCACCTCGATTATTTTGGGCTATGAAATTAACGACCGGGCAAACCTTCCAGTGGCCCCAATATTTGGAGTGTTTGACCTCCATAGAATTTGAATGCGCGACCTCATGAAAAATAAACACTTAATTTGCTTTTTCATATTCACTTAGCCAATCCCTTTGGATCAAGCACCTTATACACCTCGGATGCTATTGATTCCCGAGCACACCCCCTCGGTTTTTTTTTATAGAATTTTTGGAAGGCTCGGATCGGCCGTCCGGTGGCCGGAGACGGCCCGGCGCGGCCGCCGGTACGATTTCCCTCCGCCGGCTCCCATTATCATAGCAACAGTCTTATTTTTTTGTATAAGGCAACTTCAAGCTCAAAAATCATGTGTTTACGCAAATAATTTTCCTATCACTATGGATCTTGTTTGATAGATCTCATTGAGATCTTTAATACGGTGCAAAAAAAAATTGATTTTTTTTTTCATTTACATTATTTTTTAGTTTGAAAATGTGAAAGGAACTTTTTATTTGGGTTTTGTGGAATGATCCTTCTTATTTTTGAATGAAAAGTGGCAAAATAAGTACTTATTTTTTAAGAATATTTCCGGAACGGGGCCTAATAGGACTCCGTCTATTGTAACCACATCTTTCTATTCTTCGGCTGTCCATAACGATACCATTTCTGCACTCTTTTAGGGCCGTACTGGAAACCTCAGCCCGCACCATTTGGATGAACTAGGGGTTTTTTTTTTTTACGGGTTTGGAATCGAAACGGGTTTGGCCCAGTCAAGAAATTCTTACTTTTCTTTGTATATTGAAGCCTAACAAGAAACCAGCTCTTGTAAGGAATTCAAAACCGCCTATTTGGGGGTTGACGAATTGCGAGCTAGTGTTTCGGCCTTATTTTGTGATCCTGCCCAACATTTTCTTCAATTTTTTGGCCAATTTGGACATTTCAATAACAGTTTGGCCCAATTGGCATTTAACAAAGTTCATGAAATCGGCCCAATTGGCGTTTGAACAAGTTCACTACTGGAGAAAGGCCTTAACACCACCTTCCATTGTAGGGAAAATGACAGTCAAGAAAGTGTTTTGATAATTAATACCTGCCAATGACATTTTCATCTTTAACAAATGTTCTTAGTTTGTCCTTTTTTTGATCAGCGTTCTTAGTTTGTCCTTGACGGGTATTAATTATCAAAACACGTCCTGGGCCGTCATTTTCCCTCTATTGTATCCCAGTAGGGGAAACGAAGCCCAAAGCCGTTGCTACTGTTTGTTTAAAAAAAACGGGAGTAATTTTCGCACTCTCCAAATTGTTAACTGCAATCTCAAGGGGAGTGCAGAAATCAATTCCATATTGATTTCCGTACTCCTCAAAGTTAATAATTTGAGGAGTGCGAAAATCAGGTCTATATTGATTTTCCCATTTCCCTTGGAAGTGCGGTTAACAATTTAATTGGAGTTTGTTAGCCGGACTACCTGTTGGGGAATGAACATGAAGGACGGATAAGAGCAGGATATGGAAGAAGAGGGGATTAAAATGGGAGATTATTTTATACCTGGTTTGATTTGTAGTTTGTATGATCCTCCAAATTTAATTGGAGTTTTAGAGTACCTTTCTCTTAGTGATGGCCAAGTTTTCTTACTCTTGTTTATGTATTATTTTCCTTGCTTTTTCAGGTTAATTTGTGCATTCATATCTTGAGGTTCATGTTCTCTAAACGTCAATTCTTGTACTTTGGGTGGGATGCATTATAGAAGAGTTTCCAATCGTAGTCAAAAATTGAGTAAGATTAGTTGAAGCCTTTGGCCGAGCCTTATTATACTGGGCACTAGTGTTCATGTGACGTGCATTAATGCACGTCTCTTTTGCCCATTGGTGCAAGTTTATTTTTAATACGAAAGATGGTATTTATTGTGTGAGGATTGTAAAAAAGTACTTGTAGAAGCAATTAGACACTCCCCTTTTCAAAATTGAACGAAAGTATTTGCCTTCACATTAGAGCCACAATAGTCACTTGTGCCATGGCCAAGGGCCTCGTACCTCTTTTTGAGGTCAGACACACCCCAAAAAAAAAACACAAACAACTACACACACAAAAAATAAAAAACTGTCTAGCATGAAAACCAAATAAGTAGTCATATGCTATACCTTTATCTAGCTACGAACCACTCTGCCTACACGAGTTTTGATTAAAAAAGCGCATGAAAAGAAAAGTCCCCATAAGCTTAGGAACAACACAACATTTACAATTTCTGTACTCAACTCAAAAAGTTTAAAAAAATAAAAAATTTACAAATACGTGATATGGTGCCAGTTGCTCTTATAGATAGTCAAAATGGAATGAATATGGGCAACATAAAGAACAAAAAAGTCACCTCCTATTTCAAATCCGTATGGTCGATTGTCGTACGTTTATTGATTTCACTTGAATATGAGCATTGTTATTCTGTAGTATCGTTTACTTATCGAATAATTTATTTTTCAGGTGTGGAGCCAGATTAGTGGAGGTTGAATCGGAGAATTTATATAAGAATTATTTAAAGAGTCTTGGATGAATTAACAATTTTGGAATATTTAGAGGATTATTTATTTGGAGGCTTTGAATTTATTTTGGTGATGTATATTTGTATATGGAAAGAATGAGGCCTGGGAGTGTATGATTTTGGAGTTTTATTTTATAAAAAGGCGGGTCGTTGCATAAAAAAAATATTATTTTGGATAAAATAAGCTAGAAAAACCAAGAAAGTAATTATTCATAACTGGTAATAAATACTATTCATTAGCTTTTTTTAAGTATAAATAAGCCAAATACGTTAGATTTTAAGTGCGAGCAAATGGGTTGATTATACAATTATTCAAAATTGATGGAATACACAAAATCGGACTAAGGCATGGATATCTAGCTTTCTTTAAGGAGATTCAGGACATTTGCAACCAGCAAGACAATTAAGCACCATCCGATGGAGCAGAACTCCCACATGCATGGCTACTAGAAATCGTGCTGGCTCGACTTGAACTGCTCTATACAAGTAAGTTGAGACCAATGCTTCGCCTCCATTCTATTATTGGAAATGTTGTGTGACAAATTGATTCTTAGAAAAAGTGAAGTAACGTGAAGAAAAGGAAAAGGAAATTTATTTTTGTGTGTGTTTTCTTGACAATAAATCTTGTAGAAAAATAAGAATTTCTTTCTTTTGGCAAGATTTGTTTTGGAGGAAAGTTTTATTCAGTGAGAAAGTTGAAGTTGAGTCATACAACTTTTCTGGTAATTGAACACATAGAAAATTACGGAAAAATTGATTTTACCATCCTTTTCATGAAACAAAACGTAATGCAAGCGGGATACAGTAAGTCTACCCACATATTTTTTGCATACAAATGATCCTAACTGTTCATTAAATGTAAAATATTTTTTTAAAGATTCACGTGAAAAATCAGCTCAATCCGATTCCTTTCGGATTGAGTTGATTTTTAGCGAAGGCTCTTGAAAAAATATTTTACATTTAATGAACAGATCGAATCATTTTTGTGAGACCCATAATGGGCCCCACACCATGATAAATGCACAATTTGTCTGCAAATAGCAACGTTGAGCGGAATATATAATGCAACCAAATGTCAATCCAATACTGTATTTGTCTTACCCTGCATAATGCAACCAATATATAATTCTTTTAATCTATTTTTTTTTATTAAACTCGTTAAAAATATCAACACACCACCCCTGACGAAATATTATATGAATGAATGAACCACGAACAAATTCATAAAACAATGAGAAGTAATCAAGCTAGTGGATTTTGAAAGTTGGAACAAATTAAACAACCTAGTGGGCAAGGACGGAGCCAGGATTTTACTCAAGTAGTGATGAAATGTATGCTAAAATAAAAATAAAAAAATGCATTGTAATATGTGTTCAACACTTTGTTCAATACTTTTCTTTTCTTAAGGGAATTGATATTCGCGCTCCAAGATTTACTGCAGGCGCTTCACCTTTTTGTTTTTACACTGTGATTTTGCTGGCAACATCACAGTGTAAAAACAAAATATACACTGGCAACATCACAGTACAAAAACAAAAAGGTGGCGCGCCTGTAGTAAATCTTGGAGCGCGAAAATCAGTTCTCTTTCTTAAAGAACGAGTCAATTATTTATTTGACCATGATTACCTACCACATTAGTTTACACAAATCAATAAATTGCAATATTTCTTTTTCATATTGTGCAAATACCATCTATTTCTCAATACAAACTCAATAAGGAGTTCAAAACATTCAATAATTTCTTGAACTTCAATTGAATATTGAAAAAGACTAACCTTTTCAAATGGAGTTTGAGAAATTCGCGCAAAACACCCAACGATAAATGATATTTTAATTTTTTGAAATTCCACTATTGCACAGTGCCGGCGTTAGAAATTTGAAAATCTGGGAGTCCACCAAATGAGAAATCCACACTTGTCGAGTAGTGCACAGTGCGGATTGTTTCGGTTAACTTGTTTAATTTTTTAGGTTAAAGAGTGGAGTTTTTTTTTCTTAATTAGACCTTATCCTTAATTTATATTATTTCACTTTCGCTCATTGAATTTAGTTTTGGAATAATATTTTGGGTACCTTTCTTGAAATAAAGTAGAGGTTTTTAGGACTAGTATATAGCAAAAAATAAAGAAAAAAAATCTAGCGGTGGTGAAGTACATATAAGTACGGGATAAAATATACTCTCTCCGTCCCTTTTTTAGAGTTCAGTATTTCATTTTGGGCTGTCCCTTAATAAGTGTCCATTTTATGACGTTAATGGGTAAATATTGGTACATTTTCTATTTTGCCCCTAAAAGTGGACTCCATTTTAAAAAGTTAGTGAGTAAAAGTGTAGTGATAATGTCTCCATAGAGAGTAAATAGAAAAAGTGGAGATAAAAGTTGATGTGAAAAGTGTAATGATGATGTCTTTTTAATAAATTGGAGTTACAAAATATGACACTTAAAAATGGACGGAGAGAGTATATTTTTTTTACATATAGTAATTGCATTTTCTAAAATTCTTGCCGTGGCGACTGCCTCTAGCCCCCTACTAGACCTCCCTGGCTCCATTCTTTCTGATGGGGTGCAAGGATTTGGTTCATTTGATGTAAGATGCAATTTGCAAGTTGCGAGAGTAACCACCGACTCTCCGAATGTTTCTGGATTTCATTAGAATCTTCTGGATTCTTTTGAAATACACCTAACTCAACTACAAACCTTTTGGACTCGGTCAGACTTTTCTAGGCCATGCAAGAAGTTTCTGCATTATTCATGGTTTCTCTAAAACCTTTAGGTATCGTTTCATAGGTGTCCTTGTCTTGAAACTTCCCTGCTCCCCATAAATAGGAAAGAGTAACCAATAGGCGAAGGGAATTACTACCTCCGTCCCAATTCTACTTGTTTTAGTTTTATTCTAACCGGATAAAAAAACTAGTTATATCTTTAAATTGGTAATGAATTTTATATCCAATATGGATCTTATTTGATAGATTTCAATTTGTAATACAATGTTTTCAAAATCATCTAAAATATTATAAATTACAAGATATAATCAATTGAAAAGTGGCACGAACTTTCAAAAGTGACAATTAAATTGGGACGGATGGAGTACAAATTTTAAACAAAAAGAAAAACGGAATTACCGTTGTGTTTGTTGAGCTTTAGAAGAGATTGAGCCCGTTCGGAGTAGACCGCTGCAAGTGCGAGAGAGTACATACTGGATGCCCCAGAGAAATCATCTTCAAGGTACCGCTGCCGAGCCTCGGTTAGCAGCTCCATGAGATGAAAGAAAAGGTCTCCCTGCTCGAATTTTTGCTTTGTGTAGTTAGGATGTAATTGATTTTGTACTTGCTTAGGACTCGGTTTTGTTTGCGCTTAATGGAATGTGGAAGAAGAGAGAGATGAGTTCGTGAGAAACGTTGGAGAACGTGGAAGAAGAGAGACAAACTTCTGTGGGATATTCACCCACTTAAAGCAAACGACGTCGTTTCAATTGAAGGGTAAAAGCTCAACGCCTGGAAGCATTGCTTATAAATACCAGAATTTAAGGCCTTGGCAAAGGTCCACGATCATCAAAGCCAACGGCTTATTTTTCAATTACCTTTACTTTCTAGCAAAATTTGTGCTCAATCTAGCCAAGCCTAGATATTATTTCATTTCCTTGTAACCAAACTTTGTTAAACCGTTAATGAAGTCCTTTTAATTCTGTTTTAGTCCTTGTTCTACTTTTCTTTCCATTTTCTAACAACGGTTAGGAAATTTTTAAGTCCTTTTCATTAAAGTAAACCACAAACCTTCTCACGGTTTTACCCTTAGGTCGTGTGCTTTCATTCAATTAGAAGTCAGATTGAGGCTTCCAAGCCTTGATACAAATTTGGGCAGCAATCCTACCCTGGTACGCCCACGATTTCAAGCCGATTTGATTTTTGCACTTCTTGTGGAAAACAGCTGGCCGGCGCGCGGGACTGATCGCTGTAACGCGAAGGCTCTGCCGGCGCTAGAGTTGGAGACGGCGAACTCTTGAATTATCCTTTTTCTAGATTGGTGGCTGAATTATTCAAGGGTTTTGAGAGAGAGAGAGAGAGAGAGAGAGAGAGAGAGAGAGAGAGAGAGAGAGAGAGAGAATCCTTTTTCTAGATTGGTGGCTGAATTAATCAAGGATTTTGAGAGAGAGAGAGCGGGGGGGGGGGGGGGGGGGGGTGATGCCTTTCCTTGTGAACAAAAATGGAAGAAAACAATGATCAATTTTCAAATCACTTCGGATTTGGCAAGAAATCTCTAGGGTTTTGTCAATCAAAAGGGTTTCAGGCACTTGGCAAACATTTATCAGTCAAGGGCAAAATGGTAACTACGTTTTCTCCGTTACGGAAGTTTGCTGGGCTTGAATTTTCATTAGTTTAAGGAGGTCAAGTGTCAAATTTTATAGTTTAAGGGGGTTAAGTGCCTCCGGGTGAACAATTACGATGCCAGATGTGCACTCCGAAGGTGTTTGGGACGTCTTGAGTTATGAACTCAGAATGTTATGCATCGTTTAGACTATGACTTGGTTCATTACCTTTTACTCTTGGGATCTTCTTGTAAGATGCTTGACCTTTTCTTACTCGGTATATCTTTATTACTACATTATTGGACATGCCATGTGGCGTGTGGACAAATATTTTCGGGGTCAAGCATACTTAAATACATTATTGGACATGCCGCATACTTAAATACATTATTGGACATGCCACGTGACCTTTTTTTGGGATTTTCTTTTAAGAAAAAAGTTACTCCTATTCAATACCCCAGGGTCATTATCACGTGGTGCTCCAGTTCATTCCTCCACCACATATTTGTACGGTTCTGACCACAGAACGTCAAAGTCTTAGGAGCATGCACAAAAATTTGGTTTTTTTTGATCATTCGCACAAATATTTGGTTTTTTTTTTTGGCACAAATATTTGGTGGGAAAAGAGTTTGGATAGCACTTGTCAATGCCTTTTGGGCACTCGATAATTACTCGATATTTAGGGTGGGCTTGTCCCGTCTTCTTTTTTGTTTGTTTTTTTACTTGTTAAATTTGTTCAAGGGAAAGTTTTCCAAATGTGCTGACAGTGCTAAAAGTACTAAATTACAAAAAAAAAGTTTAGTACTTTTAGCATACTCCATCGTACAAAAAAGAATGACAATTTTTAAAATTCGTGTCATTTTTTATCGCTTATATCTTTCAATCTATAATGTCTTTTATGAGTTTGAAAACTTTGTATAATAGAACTAATAGAAAACTATCAAACAAGATCCATATTGCATATTTTTCATAGTTTTTGAGAACCATATTGAAAGATATGAGAAATTGAAATTGATATCCAATTTAGGATGGAGGGAGTATTTCAGATACTATCCCATAATATTTTAGTTGTTCGCCTTGGCAAGAATCATATTTAAATACTAAAAAATATACCAAAGTTCAAAAAATTTAAATACAGTAATATTTATACACTAGTGCATGCCTGTGTCTGAAGGCACGGCGCAACACATGCCCGTGCCTAAAGGGACGGAACAACGCTTTCTAAACACAATATAAATGAAGTATCAAACACTGGCTATTTTTTGATTAAAAAAAAAAACCACTTTTTTGAATTCTTTTGCATACAACGGTTGTTTTTAACTCCATCTTATATGGGGTGAATTCTGTGTATATGTATGATCCCCCAATATGAGAGGACGTTACAAATAATCGTTAAATGCAAATGTACCCCCATATGATAGAAGCCAAGGTAAAAACTTGCTAACCCTAGATTTGGGTTCTCTCTTTGTAACGTTCAAGTTCTTTTTTTTTTGGGTTGGGGGGAGAGATATCCCAATTTTGAACATATAATTTGATTAATGACAATCGTGCAATTACCACTGTTTGAGAGAGGGAGAGAGAGCCGTAATGGTCTCTCTCTTTTTTTCTTTTTTTTTGGGGGGGGGGGGGGGGGGGGGGGGGGGGGGTGATATCTCAATTTTGAACGTAAAATTTGATTAATGACAATTGTGCAATTTTCACTGTTTGGGAGAGAGAGAGGGAGAGTCGTAAGATTCATGAAGCAAATTAATGGTTAGAATTTATGTAGGATATAAGATAAGATTCAAAAACATTTCTCCCTTATTATATAGATGTTTAGAAGTGGAGCCTTATGTCACCAAGCGTCAATACTAGTTAGTAATACGGAGAGAGTTCTACCAAAAAGTTTGGCTTCGAATAAAAATTCCAGTGTTGTCCAAACAAGGACTTAAATGGGCTCGTTGATGTCCACAAGTGTATGCCAAAACGGCAGCACTCTAGCTCTTAGCACACCTGATGTCCCTCAGGGGCTAGCAAGATCCCCGAATCCGACGGGGCCACGCGGATTTGGGTTTGTTGCAATCGGAGAAAGAAAATGGAGGAGTAGGAAGGAACAAAGACAAGGGACACACGTTAATCGAGCCGAATAGAGCGGATTCCGAGTAACTTTAATTTTGTATACATCATAAACCGAACAAGTCCAGTACTATGCAAATGGCTGCCTACGCAAATAGCTAGTTTGAGGTTTGCTTGAAAGATTAGCTTCAAAAAAACATATTCAAACGTGATTTAGTTAACTCTGTTCGTCTAAATATGTTTGTTTACTTTTTGACTTTTAGATGTCCTAAAATATTTGTCCAATTTAAAGTGACTTGTGAAAGTTCCTATAATGCCATTTCTCTTTTAAAAAAAAAACTACATGCATTAGATGTAAGATAAATTATACCATACCGGTATATGCAGCGGAAATAGAATCGAACTAGCCTCTAGTCATTGTTGTTCAAGTTGAACACCGAACACGCACGTATTAGATCTAGGTGTCTTCTAACCTATGCATGACTTGATTTAGCGCCTAGATTTGATGGAGATCATAGGCTTATATAGATGCTAGGTTAGGGACCCTATATCTCCTTAAGACCTTCAAGTTTCCTTCCATCAAAGAAATTAATAAACAAGTACAATAATGTAAGTGGGAAAGCCAAGAGGTTCTTGAAACCACAACTATATCTATAATGGAAGTGGGCACTTCCATTAATCACAATGTGACCAAGTGGGCCCTTTAAAATATTCCTTACATTAGATAGTAGCTTACAAGGAAATACAAGCCTTTGGAGATATGGAGACAAAAGTGGAATGCAAAATTCCATATATCTATTTTATTTCCTTCTTTTTGTATAGGTTTTCTTTGCAAACTATTTTTTCTCCACCCCAGAGTTATTTCTAGTTTTGGTTAGAGACCCTTTGATGTTGTTCTCAGTAAATATATGAATGTAGTCTTCTATTGATTGTCAAAAAACAAATGAGAAAAATAGTGTTTTGACCCCCCCAAAAAATACGAGGGATAGAGACTGTGTTTTATTTAACATAAGAAGTGACAATCAAGTTAGTTGACGACATACAGAGTTCATAACAAAATTAATTAGATAATGGACAAACATTATGGAGTGATTGCATAACGTTACAGTTAATGACACTTAAGAGGTTTCACAGTCTTAGTCTTGAGGAATCAAGCACATCTTCCTAGTTGCTTTCCTTACTTTCCATGTGAGGCATCTTGTGTTCATCAATGTTTAACATTGAGCAGAGTCCCCCCCAACCCTAGAAATACCCCATTGGCTAGGATGGTTGGAATCTATCATTCTATAGAGCAGCAAAAACAATCCAAGTTTTAGAGTACCTTTCTCTTGGTGATGGCCAAGTTTTCCTACTCTTGCTTCTGTATCATTTTCTTTGCTTTTTCAGGTTTGTGCCTTCATTTCTTCAGGGTCATCATGTTCTCTAAACATCGATTCTTGTACTGAGTGGGATGCGTTATGGAAGAGTTCCCAATCATAGTCAAACTTTTCAATTGATATATCAAATTGCATAAGATTAGGCGCTGAACCCTCTGGCCGAACCTTATATATTGGGTATATGTAGCAGCCTGTGCTTATGCGTGATAAGTATGACTGTATGACCAACAAATCGAAGGTGTGAAATCTCCTTTGATGTTGGTAAAAGGATAACATGAACAGATTTTATCGTTTTTCCCCTTGCTTGTTACCTTGACGCACTTATAAAGATACGAATCATACTTCAATAACAGGAAGAAAAAAAACTATTGCAGGTCAAACATGCGCGTATGAAAGTTATGTCCATTTATGTGTTTGGAGTATGTGTTTCTTTGAATTACTGATAGCTAAGTTGAATTGAAACTGTCTGCAGTTATGGTGATGGTGGCTAAAGGTGAAGAAAAAGGATGTAGCCTACTTTTGGACAACAAGAACTCCAATCTCCCAAAATGTGTTCAAGACTGCTATCAACAATACAATGGCAAGGGAGCTTGCGTCCCTCTTTTGTTTCTCCAAGCGGAAGAAGTTGTGTTTGCGTTATTAAGTTTGAGAGAGAGAGAGCGGGAGGGGGTGCTTGCACAGGGTACCCGATATCTGAACTCTCCCAAACTTTCATTGCCAAATTACAGAGTTTTTACTCTGGAACCCCTAAAGTTTTAAAATCATTACGAATTGACCCAAAAGAGCCCAGAATGTACCTATTCCCGTACCTAAAAAGTAGATGAGGCCATCTCAATCAACATTTTTGAACCCGTCTTAATCCGCCCACGTATAATCCAACCTAATCCACCCATATTGTATAACAGGTTTTTTTTAATCTGCAAAATAAATTTATTAGGGGATCTTGTCGTATTGTGCATGGCTTTAGATGGGTTGGTAATGGGTCCAACTTTAAAAACCCATCCATTCTCCATACGTTCCCAAAACACGTAACCCTCCGCCGACGAAGTATTTATTTATTTATTTAGTGAAAGAGCTAGAAATGCATTGATGATGTGAAAGAGTACAGATGTTGATTCCATAACTGAAACAAAATACAACAAACAACATAAGCTACAAACATAAACATAAAGAGCGCCGGTCCAAAACGGTGTGCCTCTAGCAGCTGCTGAGAAAGAAAATGCTAGTGTTGCCTGCTTGGTCAGGCCATGGGCGAGACGAACGTCTTGACGGTCAACCTTGGTAATTTTGCAAAAAGCTAACTTCGAAATTTCCAAACCGAGTTTGGGAGAGTTCAGTTTACCTTCTTTCTTTAATAGGAGTAAATTTTTCTGAAGGTGCTGTTTCGATGCACATCTATTTACGCATTTCTACACGGTTTTCATTATCAATCTAGCTTAAATAATTAGTCCATATTTCGTTTTCCATGGAAAAAAATAACTTTTATTTAATTTACCCTATCCCTTTCTAAATGCGTCCTAGTAGTATTTATATTTTCTACAGCAATTAGAAATACATTTCTGTGACAGAAGGGTAAAGGTTTTTCTCTTGCCAATGACACAAGGACTTCAATTTTCTAAAACTGATTTCTCAGTTTCCCCCTTGCGACAAAGTGCACTAACGGATGGTACTTTTAATTTTTTTTTAAAAACTCCATGCAATAGAAAATCCTCTGAAAATTGTCATCTCAAAGTTAACAGCGTCCCAATTGGTGTCAAAACACTCTCTATCTTGTGCCCCTTCCAAATCAAAATCTAATCAGCCGCGGGGGACAAAATGGTGTGCTGATAAGTTTTTGGCTAGAAAGAGTCGTGCACAGACGAACTTGTATCGTTACTAAACTGATTCAGATAGTAACGATGGACATTTGGAGGATTGGGTTATTTTTTAATGAGCTTTTATCCACAGAATCCAAATTAATTTGTGTATTATTGGTTGGGTTATTCTTTAAGAACTTTTATAGGATGGTTTTTTTTTTAGTGTTGGGAGGTTTTAAAACGCTTGGGAGGTTCTGCATATAACTTAAAGTAACAGGTTAGTACATAACCTTTGTGTTGAAAAGTATTTTGACAACCAAACAACGGAAAACTATTGTTTCAAAAGATATTTTTCATGTGCTATTCAGACACAAAAAAATAAAAGTTTAAAATTTATTTTCTAAAAAAATATTTTACATCGAAACAAACGGAGCCTTAACCACATTATCAAATTTTCTTGTGTATACAAAAGGTGAAAAATAGATGAAAGTCTCTCTCTCTCTCTCTCTCTCTCCAAACTTTTCCTCCTTCTAGGGTGGCGGTGGAGGTGGCCGCCACTTCTCACCTTCACCTCCCCTCCTCCCTCCCTCTTCTTCACTTCCTAGCCTCCTCGTGCTCTACTTGCACATCCCCCATCCACTCTAGCTCCACCTCCATCTCCGCCTTCCCATCCCACCCCACCCCACCACCCCCACCCCCATCCATATGGTGCTTACTGGGGCCGATCTAGTGCAGATTTGAAGAAGAAATGGTTTGGCTTTGCTCATCCGGCGAATAAGCCAACGAATCCGGTGCAACGGTTTCTGGCAACAGAGTTCTCGGGTTTTTATTTTCCTGTTTCTTTTTTGGTTCTGTTGTTTTTAGGTTATGTCGATTTGGTTTGGGATTTTTGTTGGTTTGATTTCTCTCCATGTTATGGGAGTTTCTGGTGTTGGACTGTGTGGTGGTCTTTGCCGCAGTTGAAGGTTTGTTGCTCTCTCTGTTTGGAGGTCGGCATGGCCGACTCGTTGACAAATCCTGGTGCAAGGATCTAGTGGTGATTTTGGGTAGCTAGGCCTCTTTGTTTGGTTATTTACTCCCTTTGGGACGATATCCAGCGTCATTGATGTATTTGGTTATGTTTGGTATTACAACTCCTACCATTTTGGAAAAAAAAATAAAAATTAGGTCCTGAAGGTAGCCGAAGAAAGAGTTGGAACTAAAAACAAAAGCAGCCATATTTTGGGGAAAAAACTAATTGGCAAAAGTATGTTGTTGGTGCAAAAGTTTGTTCATCTATGATCCAGTGTCAGTCATACTAGGGAGGGGGGAAAAGGGGAGAAAAAAAAAAAAAAAAAAAGGAAAACTGGTTGGGTTTGGGATTGCTTGACCCATATTCGATCCGGCCCATCTCAAACCGTCTACTTTTGACCCGTATTCAACCCGTTCATATTCAACCCATGACCCATTTTAACCCGTCCAAATCCGTCCATTTGCCTCCTCTACTAGACGGTATTGATTTGAGTGCAAAAGGATGCGCATCAAGAAAAATAAACCATATGAATCTGTGATATTAAACTGATCAAGGATATCAATAACGGGCATCCCGAACCAAATTGACTGACAGTTGATAGAAAAAACAACGGAAATATGAGATTCTGAGGCTTCTAAGTTCTACCCATTAAAGAAAGAGACTATGGATTTGGGAGTGTCTGAAGGAATGCCTTGTCCCAACTCAGAACAACAACAGGAAAAAAAACAGAACAAGAGCATATAGAAGTTCAAAATAAGACTAACAGGAGCCTAAACTGACTAAAACCTAAGGTGGGCAACGCCCATTCCATCATCGCACACCAAGGGTCTTGCAGGGGCTAAGGATATTTGCAGTGAGGATGAGTTCCTCCGTTTGTTCTGCACCAAGTGGCCAGCAGTCTGGTTAGCTTCATGGTAAATGTGCTTCAGTTCCACACCTGTTCGACTGAGAAGGATTCTTGAATCTTCAATGATAGCTCGGTTAGGGTGTCCTTCTGGAGGGCCTAGTTGCTTTCCTTACTTTCCATGTGAGGCATCTTGTGTTCATCAATGTTTTACATTCAGCAGAGTCCCCCACAACCCTATAAATACCCTATTGGTTAGGATGATTGGAATCTATCATTCTATAGAGCAACAAAAACAATCCAAGTTTTAGAGTACCTTTCTCTTGGTGATGGCCAAGTTTTCCTACTCTTGTTTATGTATCATTTTCCTTGCTTTTTCAGGTTTGTGCATTCATATCTTCAGGGTCATCATGTTCTCTAAACATCAATTCTTGTACTTTGAGTGGGATGCGTTATGGAAGAGTTCCCAATCATAGTCAAACTTTTTAGTTGATATATCAAATTGCATAAGATGAGGCGCTGAAGCCTTTGGCCGAGCCTTATATATTGGGTATATATGACCGCTAGTGCTTATGCGTGATAAGTATGACTGTATGACCAACAAATCGAAGGTGTGAAATCTCCTTTGATATTGGTAAAAGGATAACATGAACAGGTTTTATTGTTTATCCCATTGCTTGTTACCTTCACACGCATATAAAGGTACGAATCATATTTCAGCAACAGAAGGGAAAAAAAACTATTGTGGGTCCCACACGAGCGTATGAAAGTTATGTCCATTTATGTGTTTGGATTATGTGTTTCTTTGAATAACTGATAACTAAGTTGAATTGAAACTTTCTGCAATTATGGTGATGGTGGCTAAAGGTGAAGAAAAATGATGTAGCTTAGTTTTGGACAACAAGAATGCAACCTCCCAAAATGTGTTCAAGACTGCTATCAACAATACAATGGCAAGGGAGCTTGCGGTCCCTCTTTTGTTTCTCCAAGCGGAAGAAGTTGTGTTTGCGTTATTAAATGTAATTGATTAGGCTATCTAAGGTTCATTGCAATTTAGATTTTGGCCATTCCTATAATTGGTAATAAAGATTGAATAAGTTGGTCAAACAGAGTTCATTTTGTGAAGTTCTATATCTCCATAGATACACACTTTCCTTCACGAGGACATGAGCCACTTGAATACAATTGGAGAACAGCCCAACCCTCGAAACACGGTACAACTCTACATGGCGAAGAGCCGACATCAAGGTGCCAAACCTTTTTGTTGCTGTGAACTCTTTAAAAAGATTACCATGTTATACTTAGAGTAACTTTTATCCTTTGAGGGCATCACACTTGAGTCAATTGACCTCACTCAATTTTCAATGTTAGCATAGAAGAGTGTGTGTGTGTGTGTGTGTGTGTATGTGTGTGTGTGTGTGTATATATATATATATATACAGTCCTTTTCAGGTCCGGATGCCTTACGGTCCGGACCGTCCGGACCTTCCATTTTCCGATCAAATTTCGATGATCTGAGCCGCTCAATGTGATCAGAACGTGATTTTAAGGATACCCGCAAGAAATCAGCAAAAAAAATGATCGGGAAGGGCTTGATCTGAACAGTTTTTTATTGAACGGTTCAGTAAAAAACCTGCTCGGATCAAGCCCTTCCCGATCATTTTTTTGCTGATTTCCCATCGGTACCCTTAAAATCACGTTTTGAACACATTGAGCGGCTTGGATCATCACAAATCGATCGGGAAAGGGGAGGTCCGGACAGTGTGGACCGTAAGAGGAGTGGACTTGAAAAGAATTGTGTGTATATATATATATATATATATATATATATCAGGCAGATATATATTCCTATAATTTTGACACTGCTAGAACACTTGAAATGTCTGAAAGACCATGATTTTGACCGTACTAAACTATCGAATATTTTGCCAAAAAAAGAGAGAAGAGGAACATCAATATTTTATATAGTTTCTAGATGCGTTTTAGGATTTTGAATCAACTATTTAAAAATTCGAACTCGGCCCTTGCATTTAGACATGTTTATATAGTACCAAAACAAGGGAAAATTATAATACACAGACTCGTTCATATTTGTTTAGAGCCAAAACAGAGAAGGGAAAAAATAAATCCTCCATTGAACATCATACAAATCAAATCTGGCATTGCCAATCTAATATTCTGGGGCGGATTTAGGCTTCTAGTTTGGTGTGACTCGCTCTTTGGGTGTATGTTCTACTTTCAGTTGTTTTTTTTCTAGTTGATCGTGTTTTATGGGGATAGTAATATTTCGCAACGTCCACTAGTCGGCTTCTGTGGATTCAGTTGGAGGGGATTACATTCATCACAAACGATGAGTTAGGGTTTTTTGGATATTTTGCATTTTTAGGGTTTTTATCTAGAGAAGACAAAATAGGAAAGTGATTGACTAAGGCCATCACACTAGAACAGAAAAAAAAAAAAAAAAAACTAGAAAGCAAGTATCTCCATGGAAAAGGAGAAAGAATTGCGACGAGAAACCTAGTAGCGTTGGTCGATCTTCTTCTTCGATGTCGTCAAGTCAATCAAGTTCAGTTCTGTAGCTCTCCCCGCCATTCTCTTTTCTCTCTCCTTCTCTCTCTCAAGATTGAATAAGTTGGTCAAACAGTTTTCATTTTCTGAAGTTCTATATCGATAGATACATAGTTCCTTCACACGGATCTGAGCCACTTGAATACAATTGGCGAACAACCCAACCCTTGAAACAAGCTACAACTCCAGGTGGCGAAGAACCGACATAGGGGTGCCAAACCTTTCCGTCGATGCAATTAAACACAAGCATAAAGTCACTTAGCTTATTTTTCCCAAACAACCCATGGTTGAGCTTAGATAGTTAGATTAACCTCCAATAGATAATGGATTTTCGATCGAGTTGTTCCCATGAGCTGGATTCGATGACCTCCTGGGAAGAACTGATCTTTAAAAGGACACAACTTCTCCACCGTCTCAAACGGGACTGCAAACTGCATTCCGCCGCACCCGGTTTTTTAATTGCCACATGCTAAGGTTACCGACCTTTTGGTGTACATACGGCATACATTGCCGCATGGGGTTTACTACAGATCCCATACAAATATCCCATACAAATGATACGATCTGTTGATAAATTTTAAAATTTTTTTTAGAGTGACCTTTATAAAAATCAGCTCAATTAAACATGTGTAAATATTTGATCCAATCTTCTAACCATTCAGAAGTTAGAAGATTGGATCAAGTATTTACACATGTTCAATTGAGCTGATTTTTTATGAGGCCACACAAAAAAATATTTTAAAATTTATCACAATCATATCATTTGTTTAGGACTCATAGTAGACCCAACACAGTGATGTACGCCATATGTACCTATAGTCGGCCTCTATCTAATTGCTGAACTTTTTTAGAAATCGGTAAAGGGCTTCATGAAACATCCAGCTTTGTTTCATACTTCAGGTTTGAATTCTGAAGCTTCTGAAATATAGTTGGATGATTCATAGATGTCTTAGATATTTTAAAAAGTTGTTTTTTACAAAGACACTAAACAAACCATTTTAAAGAAAATGAGCGGCTAACCGTTTTCCAAGACATTGAAAATTCACGAGAACAAGTAAATTAAAAAACATCCAAATAGTCATCTTGCCGTCGATTGAACTGCTAGTTAACTGCAAAAATCCTATGTACTCCAACAACGGACCGGGTTATAATTTGATATGAAGAATCAATCAAGAATACCATACAATGCCCATAAATTCCATCATACGTTCTGTGGCTTCTATATAAATCCAATAATCCAATGCCCATAAATTCCTCATTGGAAAAATCCACAATCTAACGTGAATCAATACACACCCACCCCTAGGCAGACAAGTTCACACAGAAGTCTCACAAGAATGAAATGCAATAACAAGTCTAACATAGAGAAAATATTACAACCAAAAAGGATTAAACTTTTAAATTCCTCTCAAGGAAAACAGATTTTCAACACAATCAGAGACCCTTATTTTTCCGAGTTCACCATGACGTCCTGGACCCATGAACTCTGAGAGAGGAAGCCCAGTGATACCAATCCTTCTCATACTATTCTTCTTCCGGTCATAATAGCAAATATCAAACAAGCTGGGAGAAAAACACAGGACCGTGGGTGGGCTATGTAGAAGGATCTCACCAGTCTGAATTGCACCATTCGTATGAATATAGTCCGCAAAAACAAAATTACACGGCGGTGTGATGATGACTTTGACCCAAACCCAATTCTCATAGTCCTCCAATATCCAAAGCTCCTCTGGTACATCTTCTGGGAAATCCTCACAAGCAGCCAAATGGCCTCCAAGTTCTCGGAGACAAGGCATGGCCGAGGGTCCATCAGGCAATGGAATCACCCGAAATCTCTCCTCTTTGAGGTCAAATGCCACTATGACCTCCTTATCAATAGTGGCAGAAGGTTTCGTAGATGTACTTCTCCAGTATATAACTCCATTCACACAAATGCCCCCAGTACCAAACGGAAAGTGAGGGGACGGGGGGACAACGTCAATCTTTCTCCATGAATGTGTACCCAAAGTGAAAATTTCATACTGGTAATAACAGTACTCAGCAAACTTTGTTTTTGCACTCGGATGTAGGTTAGGAGATACGTTGAACACTTTGTATTGTTTAGTGGAAGGATCAAACCCAAACGATAACCTTGGGTGAGTGAAAAAGAAGGAATCACCTCTTGGCATACTTGATTGGGGAAGGGTAACAACTTCTTTGGTGGTAGGATTCACTATGAAAATAGTTCTTGGCTTTAGAAGGTACCCGCATATTAAGCCATTGACAGATTGTTTAATATGATACCAACCTTTCTCTTGGGTCGGGAAAGTGAACAAGTGTTGGGCAGATCCACCTTCGTAACCGACTGAGAAAAAATCTATCTTATCAAAGGTGACGGCGGGGCTTAAAGAGATTACCAGGTAGCAACTGTCTGGTCTACACTTGGCTCGATTATGGTGCAATTCGGCAAACGTAGGGTCCTCAATCAGAGCGCGCCAATGCTTACAGATGCACTTGCACTGGCCTACCACCTTCGCTGGAAGTCTTGTCAGAATGTCAATCACTATCTCACGAGGCAAGTAGACATCATTCACCATTTCACCAGTATTGCTCGAGGAAATTCCACGGGTGCACTTCTTCAACCTCATAGCATTCGGTTTCAAATTCCAAGAACAAACTTCAAGTAGGGGAGCTTGGTTTGGCAATGTCCAGGTAGAGAACAAATGAATTACTAATGAAAAAAAACCAAAAACAAGTTTCATAAGGGCTCGATAGCAAATTGATAATACAGAAAAACTTACAAATACCTTGCACGTTAGGAAGAACTTATCATAATTGGTGTGCTCATAAACTAAACTGATACAAAAGTTTTTTTAATAGAGAAAGGAACCGGACATTTCAACTGATAATCTTCTCTCCTTAATGCTAATCAAAAAAAGATAGAGAGAACAAATGGATTACCTAAAAAAACAAAGAAAAAGGTAGCATGATCATCAGGTTCTTGTAACAAATGAACAACCTCAATCTCCGTAAGTCTAGAATTTCTAAGCATAGGCTATAGCTAAGCTAACAGGCCAAACGGTTTCCATACTGTCATTCCAAAAAAAAAAACCATACTAAATCAACGGAAGATGAAGAAAAATGGAGCCGAACGGCCCGAACCCCTCGAATTCCAAGATTCAGCTTTTCAAGGGGGCACTTAGCTACATAATAGGAGTACTGCAGGGATCCGAATCTACACTATATACTGAGCAGTGAGCATGTTTATCCTCCTTGAGAATCTCTTTTTCCTTAAACAATCAATAAAATCATACAAAAACCCACTTAACCCTTTACATCACCCCTCTCCCATTTTACTCCCATCTCCTTCCTCGAACTGTCCATTTCCATATGATTTTAGTTTCATTTTGATCTTCTTTCTCTCTTTGTTTCTTCCTATTATGGTCATGAACCAAATTCCTTCAAATAAGATTAATTATCTTCCATTACTTATCTACTATGTATGGTATGCTCCTCAATGTCACACCTTTATTAGCTACCTACTCCTGGTACCAAATCCATAATTTTACCTTCTATTATTGCAAAATAGATAATGATTTTGTATTTGATCACACTACTCACCTTTTTTGTCCTTAAAGTATCTAATTTACCTAATTATCCCTCCATTTGTAAAGAGTGTATCAAAAATTGATGAATACAAAGGGGAATTCTAAAATGTTATATGAATGGTAAAAACAAGGTTGTTCACTTAAAAAGTTTGTGCTAAAATTAGTTCACTTAATTTTATGCTTATTGTCCAAAGTTGTTTTAATTAATTTATAATATACTCCAACAATATCTCCGTACTTTAAGGAATTGAATTTGAAATTCATCTGTGATAACATCCCTCCCTAAATTTAATTTATAGAAAACCACTTTTTACAGAGTTTTTACAATCTATTTGTCTGTCTTTCTGTAGTTACACGTTTGTGTTGCTGCACATAGTTTTCAGATCCAGTACAGAATCGAAAAGAGATTATTGCTATGGTTTAGGGTAACCAACTAATACAAAGTTCCGAGAAGGACTGAACCCAGCAATTCATATTTAGAACATCATTGAATTTTAAATATTGTAGCTATCAGAAAACAAGGGGCACATATTCCAAATCATCGCCGGAAAGACTATTTATCAAAAGCTTCTATTCTTGCAAAATAGATTTAATGCTCTTGTATTTAATCACGCGACTCACCATATTTGTCCTTAAAGTATCTAATTTACCTAATTACCCCTTCATTCGTAAAGAGTGCATCAAAAATTGATGAATACAAAGGGGAATTTTGAAATGTTATATGAATGGTAAAAACAGGGTTGTTCACTTGAAAGGTTTGTGCTAATATTAGTTCACTTAATTTTATGCTTAGCTACCAAAGTTGTTTTAATTCATGGTAATATGACTCCAAAAACCTCTCTGTACTTTACCAAATTGAATTTGAAATTCATCTATGATAACATCCCTTCCCAAACCAAAAAACTATTTCTAACACATTTTTTACTCAAAAATTGGTAAATCAAGATACATTGACTTGCCGTTAAATTTTATTATCGAAAGCCACTTTTTCCGTAGTTTTTACAATCTATATTTGCCTGTCTTTCGGTAGTTATACGTTTGTGTCTCTGCACATAGTTTTCAGATCCCATGAGTCGAAAAGAGATTAGATTATTGCTAGTAAGATAATGTACAAGAGAGACGAGCAGAGAAAAATCGTAAGGGCTACATGGCTAAACAGTCATACAAAGATCCGAGAAGTAAGGACTGAACCCAGCAGTTCAGATTTAGAACATAATTGATTCCATCCCCACCCCACCCCACCCAAAAAAAAAAAGAGAAGAATATTGTAGCTATCTCAGAAAACAAGGGGCACATATTCTAAATCATCGCCGGGAAGACAATTTTATCAAAAGCTAACCTTTTTTAATGGAGAGAGAAAGGGATATCAGACGCAGTAGCCAGGTGTGGTGAGAGCCGGAGTGCCGCCGTTTTGGTGTTCACCAGCCGAACCAACAGAAGCCCTTGTTGGCTTGGAGAAAGGCTGAAATATGTCAACTCCTCCAACCAACGAACAGCCTTTTAACTGGTCTTTCTTTTATGCTTAACCCCAACTCTTGATTCACGAACACCTACCTCTCTCTCTCTCTCTCTCTCTCTCTCTCTGGATATTCTCTCTCGCTCTCTCTCTCTCTCTCTCTCTCGCTCTCGCTCTCGCTCTCTTTCGTATGGATATTTAAGAATAAAGTTATTCACTGCCCTAGGCTCATTATCACGTGGTGCTCCAGTTCATATTTTCACCACACATTTGTGTGGTTCTTACTACAAAGCGTCAAAGTCTACGGAGCATGCACAAATATTTGGGTTTTTTTTTTTGCACAAAGATTTGGTGGGAAAAGAGTTTGGACGGCACTTGGCAATGCCTTTAGGGCACTGATAATTACTCGATATTTAGGGTGGGCTTGTCCCATTTTATTTTTTGTTTGTTTTTTTACTTGTTAAATTTGTTCAAGGGAAAGTTTTCCAAATGTGCTGATAGTGCAAAAAGTACTAACCTATAAAAAAAAAAGTTTAGTTCTTTTAGCATACTCCCTCGTACAAAAAAGAATGACAAATTTTAAAATTCATGTCATTTTTTATCGTTTATATCTTTCAATCTATAATGTCTTCCATGAGTTTGAAAATTTTGTATAATAGAATTATAGAGAACTATCAAATAAGATTCATATTGCATATTTTTCATATTTTTTGAGATCTATATAGAAAGATATGAGAAATTGAAATTGAAATCCAATTTAGGACGGAGGGAATATTTCAGATACTATTCCATAATACTTTAGTTTTTCACCTTGGCAAGAATCATATTTAAATACGAACAAATATACCAAAGTTCAAAAAATTTAAGTAATATTTATACATGTTTAGAAGTGGAGCCTTATGTCACCAAGTGTCAATGCTAGTTAGTAATACGGAGAGAGTTCTACCAAATTGTTTGGCTTCAAATGAAAATTCCAGTGTTGTCCAAACAAGGACTTAAATGGGCTCGTTGATGTCCATAAATCTATGCCAAAACGGCAGCACTCTAGCTCTTAGCACACCTGATGTCCCTCAGGGGCTAGCAAGATCCCCGAATCCGACGGGGCCACACGGATTTGGGTTTGTTGCATTGGGAGAAAGAAAATGGAGGAGTAGGAAGGAACAAAGACAATGGACACACGTTAATCGAGCTGAACACGAGCAGATTCTGAGTAACTTTAATTTTGTATACATCATAAACTGAACAAGTCAAGTAATACGCAAATGGGTGCCAATGCAAATAGCTAGTCCGAGTTTTGCTTGAAAGATCAGCTTCAAAAAAACATATTCAAACTTGATTTTAGTTAACTCGGTTCGTCTAAATATGTCTGTTTACTTTTTTGACTTTTAGATGTTCTAAAATATTTGTCCAATTTAAAGTGACTTGTCAAAGTTCCTATAATGCCATCTTCTTTAAAAAAAAAAAAACCTATATGCATTACATAGTAGCTTACAAGGAAATACAAGCCTTTGGAGATATGGAGACAAAAGTGGAATGCAAAATTCCATATATCTATTTTATTTCTTTCTTTTTGTGTAGGTTTTCTTTGCACACTATTTCTTCTCCACCCCAGAGTAATTTCTAGTTTTGGTTAGTGACCCTTTGATGTTGTTCTCAGCAAATATATGAATGTAGTCTTCTATTGATTGTCAAAAAACAAACGAGAAAATTAGTGTTTTGACCCCCAAAAAAATACGAGAGATAGAGACTGTGTTTTATTTAACATAAGAAGTGACAATCAAGTTAGTTGACGACATACAGAGTTCATTATAACAAAATTGATTAGATAATGGACAAATATTATGGAGTGATTGCATAACGTTACAATTAATGACACTTAAGAGATTTCACATTCTTAGTCTTGAGGAATCAAGCACATCTTCCTAGTTGCTTCCTTACTTTCCATGTGAGGCATCTTGTGTTCATCAATGTTTTACATTCAGCAAAGTCCCCCAACCCTATAAATACCCCATTGGCTAGGATGGTTGGAATCTATCATTCTATAGAGCAACAAAAACAATCCAAGTTTTAGAGTACCTTTCTCTTGGTGATGGCAAAGTTTTCCTACTCTTGTTTCTATATCATTTTTCTTGCTTTTTCAGGTTTGTGCATTCATCTCTTCAGGGTCACCATGTTCTCTAAACATCGATTCTTGTACTTTGAGTGGGATGCGTTATGGAAGAGTTCCCAATCATAGTCAAACTTTTAATTGATATATCAAATTGCATAAGATTAGGCGCTGAAGCCTCTGGCCAAGCCTTATATATGACCGCCTGTGCTTATCTATGATAAGTATGATTGTATGACCAATAAGTCGAAGGAGTGAAATCTCCTTTGATGTTGGTAAAGGATAACATGAACAGGTTTTATCATTTTTCCCCTTGCTTGTTATCTTGACGAGCATATAAAGATACGAATCCTACTTCAACAACAGAAGGGAAAATTAAAAAATAAAAACTATTGCGGGTCCCCACATGAGCGTATGAAAGTTATGTCCATTTATGTGTTTGGAATATGTGTTTCTTTGAATTACTGATAACTAAGTTGAATTGAAACTGTGCAGTTATGGTGACGGTGGCTAAAGGTGAAGAAAAAGGATGTAGCCTAGTTTTGGACAACAAGAACTGCAACCTCCCAAAATGTGTTCAAGACTGCTATCAACAATACAATGGCAAGGGGGCTTGCGGTCCCTCTTTTGTTTCTCCAGGCGGAAGAAGTTGTGTTTGCGTTATTAAATGTAATTGATTTGGCTATCTAAGGTTTCATTGCAATTTAGAGTTTGGCCATTCCTATAATTGGTAATAAAGATTGAATAAGTTGGTCAAACAGAGTTCATTTTGTGAAGTTCTATATCGCGATAGATACATACTTTCCTTCACACGGACCTGAGCCACTTGAATACAATTGGCGAACAATCCAACCCTCAAAACACGGTACAACTCTAGGTGGCAAAGAACCGACATCGAGGTGCCAAACCTTTCCGTCGCTGTGAACTCTTTAAAATGATTAGCATGTTATACTTAGAGTAACTTTTATCCTTCAAGGACGTCATACTTGAGTCAATTAACCTCACTCAATTTTCAATGTTACCATAGAAGTGTGTGTATATATATATCATGTAGATATATATTCCTATAATTTTGACACTGCAAGAACACTTGAATGTCTGAAAGACCATGATTTTGACCGTACTAAACTATCGAATATTTTTCCCAAAAAAAAGAATAAGAGAAACATCAATATTTTATATAGTTTCTAGATGCGTTTAAGGATTTTGAATCGACTAAAAATTCGAACTCGGCCCTTGCATTTAGACATGTTTATTGTTTAGTCCCAAAACAAGGCAAAATTGAAATTCACTGACTCATTCATATTTGTTTAGAGCCAAAACAGAGAAGGGAAACAATAAATCCTCCATTGAACATCATACAAATCAACTCTGGCATTGCCAATCTAATATTCAGGGGCGGATTTAGGCTGCTAGTTTGGTGTGACTCGCTCTCCGGGTGTATGTTCTACTTCCGTTGTTTTTTTCTCAGTTGATCATGTCTTATGGGGATAGTAATGTTTCGCAATGTCCACTAGTCGGCTTCTGTGGATTCAGCTGTGATAGTGATTTCATTCCATCAAGTGGAATTGCTGTCATTGCTTTACTAGGTAGCTCGAGATTCAGCTGATTTGCTTGTGGTTATTTTACTATAGGTTAAGTGCGGATTCAATCATAGCAGATTGTGAATTAGTGATTAATTGTTTGTATTTTCGTGTTTTAATGATCCCTTTCCCCTCTCTATTTAGAGCATTTTCCCTTTACGCTTTATTATTTTTTTTATAAGCAATTTTTTTTATAAACTTGAAAAAAATTACAAAGATTTAACAGATCATGAGCACACGGATGAAAAACGCCACCTTAGAACCAAACCCAAATGAAGACAATGAGCCAACCAAAATACCAAAGATAAAACGAAACCGAAATATCTGCTGAAGCAACCCAAACAACTTAAGACCAAAGAAAAACTGAAACTCAAGAAAGCAAACCGAAAGGACAAAGCCGAAACCGTTTTCCCTGTACTCTGCTATACTCTTTCAACTAGTTTTCAGCTTTTGCAATGAAATTCCCCTTCTCAAAGTAAACATTTAAATCGTAAATTGAGTAATGCTTGTAATCTTAGAAGAGATTCAAGAATTCCCTGTAGCTTAGATAAATAAATAAATGGTTCCAACTATGAGTAAGACAATAAGAACAGAAAGCACAACAAGTTATCTACTGAAAACATATCTATAGAAACAATGAAGCAAAGAATACCACCGAAACTGCCAAAGCCAGAGGAAAGGGACGCCCCATTGCAGCAGCAGCAGAAGAAGAAGGCGGAGCTACTAATTGAATGGTGAAATTGCAATTCGGTTGCGAAATGTTCTGCGTAGTCACCTTGGCCAGACCTTGGAAGTCGCAGCTCGAGTCGTCTTGATCGTGCATCTGATAGTACGTATTAAACGCATACGAAGCGTTCCCCTTCGCGTCCAACCCACCACAAGAAGATCCATGCCCAAGCGACGTGCAATCCCCGTTGGTACAGGCGTACTCGACGCTCTCAGCAAGCTTGCTCAAATCGCTGGCATTCGGATCCAACGAGCACCATTTGTTGGGCATGTATGCCACGTCCCGTGCAGCAACGAGAGGCTTAATTTCTTGACTCCCCCCGGAAAAGTCCATGGGGAATTTAGGCTGGCCGTCGTACCTGAATATTCCCCAGTGGCGCTCGAATTCCCCCGGAAGGATGCTCTTGGCATCCTCATCCGTGAGTCCGAACAAGTAAACTTCAAGGTACCCGGGCCGGAGTGGGGTGCCTTTGTTTTTTCCAAGTTTTGGCAAAAGCCCATTGTAAAACCTCGAAGCCATTTCGATATTGGCATACTGGTCACCATCGGTTGGCCACCCGACCTCCCCTACGAAGATGGTCATGTTGGCAACTCCAGTGGCATTCAAGGCAGAAACCAAGGTGTCTAAGTTGGCATCGAAGACATTGGCGTACTGAACACCGTTGTCGACAAGGGGAGTGGCGTCCCCATCGAAGAAGGCATAGTTGACAGGGAACTGACCTTCGCCGTAGTAGAGACTTAGGAAAGGGTAAATGTTCACGGTGAAGGGCGCCTTGTGCTGGTCTAGGAACTTGACAATCTGAGTTATCTGGTCAGTTATGTCTGTTCGGAACCTCCCGGAAGAAGGGACCGGATTGTCCTCTGGGGAGTCGTAGACGTCGGCATTCATGGGGACGGTGACTTTTATGGAGTCTCCGAACCCAGCTTCGTTGAGGGCGTTTTGGACATTTTGAAGAGCCGGGAAGGTGAAATTCAAGAATGAGGAGTTGTAGGCTTTAAGAAAGGGTTCATTCCCAACTGCTACATACCTGGAAAGACAAAGAACAATTTTTTTTTTTATCAACAGTCAGGCAATTCATTTCATTACCCATACCCGAAGGCAAAAGATTTCATCATAATAAACAAGAATGGGTCAAAACATTTTAATCTTAGAGGCTCAAAGAAATACTGCCGAAGCAAACCGACAATAGGTGTTGGCATAGGAGTCCCGTCCGCAACTAAGTAGTAGAGGATCCTAAGGAAATCTCAGCTCAAACTATGGAAAAAAAGCCCAGATGAAATCAACAATCGACAAACGAAATCCAAACTAGCTAGCACGCTGGCCAGCTCGCAAGGTTAATTTTTGAATTCTGCTTTCTCTAGTTCATTTTTTATACCGTAGAATCCATAAACGCCCAAAAATCCCCAAACCAAAAGCTAGAAATGCATATTGCAATAAGCAGCTGCAAAATGGTCTACTCTTACTTCATAATCATGTTCTACCAACAACTAGGAGTACTTTTTTTTGAAGCTATCACAAACACCTCCATAACATCCATTTATCTAACTATCCAAAACAGCTTTCTGGTGAAAAAAATTCATGTATATGAATCATATACTGGTAATACTAGTACACTATGAGGAATATACATTGGCCTGGACACCTGAGTTATCAGGAAAACAAAAACACCACTAAGGAAGATCTATTGAAAAAACCAAATAATTTCCTTAGGAAAATCAGTCGAATTATGTGAACATAAAACTTAATGTGGGAATGGTGCAATAACCAGAATAGGTGGTTGGGGACAGTATTAAGAAAGAAAGAAAAAGAGTTATGTTTGTGTGTACTGTGCACCCTTCTTCGTAACTGACCACAATAGGATGCAAGAAATGTTATAAATGTTCATAAGAAGGACTTAAAAAAAACATAACAAATCGAACTATAGAAAATGGATATTCTTTGCTTTTTCATGGTATATGCGTAACATTGCTATATTTGTTAGCTTTCTTCTCCTTTTTTTTAATATATATTTCAAAGTATCCGGACTACCTTACACGCAAAATTGACATATTATATGAAAATTCGGAGGAGAAAGATTATTTACTTGATGTTAACACCTCCATCGAAATTGTAATGGGTGATATTTCTCTGCACCCACTTCTTAGCTCGATCATAATCGGTCATATCAGCGAGCTGATCATTAGAAATGGCAACCATGACCTCAATACCAGACCCAGCTAAGGCTTTCAAAACGGATTCCTCTGCATCAAACAGCTTCACTTTCTGGATCCCATTGTCTTTCAACATCTGAACCACTACTTTGGGTGGCAATTTGTGCGTTGCTATCGAACCCCAGTTCACACCTAGCCCCTCAACCCAGAATTCACCACCCAAAACCCAACAAAACAATATCAAGCATACCCACGACCATAGCTTTAACATTTCAAATCCACCCAATTTGGCAGAAAGGGAGCAAGAAAAAGTTCTGATTTTTTGGCTTCAGGATGGGAAGGTTTTATCAGAAAATTGATGGGTTTTGGGTGGGGATTGTTGAAAGGGTTTGATTCAGATCCCTTGGGTTTGGTATGGACGTGGGCGTTTTTTTGTGCAGTTGTAGAGAGAGAAAGTGAGGGAAAAAAGGCAACTGCTTTCGTGAGGTGGGTATGGGGGTGTGAGCGAGAACTAAGGATTGTTTTCCGAGGGAAAGCTGAGATTGTGGAGAGGGAAATCGTGTTAATGGTGGTGAGAGTGGGGGAAAAAAGTCCAAAGAAGTATTAGGCGTTTACTCCTATCAAAGGGGAAAATGTAACCGAAAATGTCATTATGCATGGGGTTTTTGTTTTTTAAAGGCATTTGCAGGTCTATAAGAAAAAGAAAAGGAGAGAAAGAAGAGAATGATTTGATTGGCGTGGGAAGTGTACAGAAATGGAGAAGCAAAAGGGAAATAAAAGATGTTTTTCATTTCGAGATTAAATTCTTTTTGCCGGTGGGGTGTAAACTGTGGGTTTTCCATTGCCGTCCACCGTGGACTCACCATGCGTTGATTGTTATAATCCGAACAGTTCATCGTATAGGACTCGTAGTGTAGGATATTCACGCAAAAATCAACTTGATTGGATATCAATAGATCAATCAAAAGTTGAGTTTTACTTTATAAAATGAACAGTCTGATTCAGTCAAATTAAATTGTTTCTGACTAAAATTTAAATTTTGATATACCTATCGATGTACGTTGAAACTAAATTTTTGAATGAAAATACAATTTTGCGGGTCCTACAAGATGAACGGTTCAGATTAGCAATGAATGCATTGTGCATGGGGCCCAAAATGGTGATGGTAGAAAACCCATAGTTTTTACCGCCGGCGGAAGGAATTTAATCTCGTTTCGTATATTGCTTTTGGAAAAGACGGAGGATACCTTCAAAATATAGGCTTTACGAGAAAAAGAAAAAAATAACCAAAGAAAACGTCGTGTAAATGAAGACTAAAGAAACAGGGGGCGTAAACACGATAATGTTCAAAAAGTGTAGGAACACCATTTTACGACGCAACTTGGCAACTCCTGTAGACATACATAGGCCAAATGCACTGAAGAATTTTGGGCGCAGTTGTATATGAAAATTTGTTTTAAAGTTGTGTTTCTAGCACTGCTCAATGACGTTGCCCGTTGATTTTTAAGGAAAAAGAAAACCACCAAAAGGTTGTGAGGAATAATTATTTAGCGGTCACGGTGCACAGGTGCCAACCGATAATTTCGGTGTGAGAGGGTTTGGGAGACGTGTGTTGCTGTGTAGAGAGGGAGGGAAGGGGAGCACCAACGGCTACAGTTTTAAAGGGAGGCAGCTAGTTCTAGCTTCCCTGCCCTCATCCTGCACTTATGTCCACATGAGCCTCCCTCGAATTTTGTTTCGATAATCAAAATTTTTTGTTTAACAAATTCAACCGAAAAAGAGCAGTGCAAAAAAAAATAAAAAATAGGAAGTATAGATCAAACAGGACTGCAAGATGAAGAACATGTATTGATAAGAATGTCACTCCATAAAAGGTTTTCCATGAAGAAGATTTGACTAAACTTTGTTCAAATAATGATATCTAGAGAAGAAATTAAATTTCAAATGATGGCAGTACATTCTTTATGGCAATGTCACACAAAACATTTGGTACATTCCCTCTTTAAGAAAGGAAATCGAATTCGACACTCTATTTTTTGACATTTACACTCCTTTTGTCTTTTAGCAAATAAATTGCAAACACTTTCAACACTAAAATCCAAAAAAATGAATGTAGATGTCAAAAAAAGGAGTGTAGAATTCAATTTCCTTAAAAAAAAGTGCTATCAAATTTCATTTATCACTTGTCGGAGAGTATATAAGAACGGATATAAAAGTAGATGCGTGTCTAACAATGTTCCAACACACGACACTTTGGGGAGTGAAAGGATAGTGTAAAATGATGTTAATTTGCATAACCTCTTCTTTCCGAAGAAATAATTCAGCCACACGAAGCAGTTTTCACTTCTAAATTTTCCTAGGTGTTGTGAACAAGAAAGGTCAGCAGTGATTCAATGACCTCCCGTCTAATGCAGTTGTTAAAAGACTAAATACTTTGAAAATTAACCAACTCCAAAAATTTCGTAGTAGGGCAACCAGTTCACAGAAAACATCCCGGGAAATAACCCACACACACCAACACAAATGGCATGTTTCTAATGAAGAGAATGTCGATGAACAATGCGGTATATTAAACTGGTTAATCGATTCCAAAGGGCATCACCAAAATCCGGCAACCAAATATATTAACATGAAAAGGGACTAATAAGCAAGGTGCCAGGAGTTGCTTCATCACAGAATAGTAGACTTTTTCCAGTTAGTAGTTCATATGTAGTGCATTTCACAGGGGGTCATACAATCTGAGACATTGCTCCATGGTTAATAACGGTCCTTTCTGAGACAACGGTCCTTTCCATTTTGTAGTTCATAAGTATTGCATTTCACCTGGGGGTCATACAATCTGAGACATTTCTTCACAGTTAACGATCCTTTCTGAGATAACTACCCTATTAGTCATTGTGAAGCACACAAATTGCAACAGCTCAGCAGGAGTCCTTTGGGGAAGAGAACGTAGAATTCTATTGAAAAATATGACAGATAAATAAGCATCAGGTGACAAACAACTTGACAGACAGCTGATTTAACAGCAAGATTTCAAGGATAAGGACAAAGAAGAGATTTCACGAGGCAGAAAATTACAAGGACAGCAGATATTTGCATAAGTTGATGTTACAATTAATCCTTCAAAGAGAGAGGAGCAAGGGAGAGGGGGAGAGCAAAGGCCCTAAAACTATGAGGAGCCGCTTACATGGAAATTAACCACTCACATGATAATACGAAGTTACAAGACTCATCAGGATGGCAAAACCTGTAAGATGTTAACTTTCAGCAATCTGATGGATTCTGTACATATTCTACACGATAAGTTCATCTTCAAGGTAGTTGTACTCAAATGTGAACTCAGTCTTGATTCTTTGACACCTGAGATCAATGATAGGATGACAAGTCAATACAATATACAACCATATATATGCAATGTTATTTTCCTTTCAGGAAACACCCTATTTATGTATCACGATGACCCGAAGATGTGTCTAATCTGCATGTCATTAGCCCAAGAAACTTTTCTTCTTCCCTTTCTTCTAACCGTAAAAGCACAAAATTGTTAGAAGATACAGAATTTGAATAAAGTGCCAGAGTTAAGTAAGCATACCATCCATGTTGCATCTCGTCATTGTAATGAAAATCAAAGTACACATATGTGCCCTGTTCATACTCATCAGTGGTCACCTTCGGCTCCTCGTGCCGTTGAAACCACGTGTTGTATTTCCTATGGTATCTCCATGATTGCTTCTTCAACTCCTTTGCAGCCAAATATTGCTGATAAGTATTCTGCAGATGAGGGTCGAATTGAGACTAAAATCAAGGAAACTGCATATATGTTGCGAGAAGAAAGATAGAGTTGATAGAAAGTTCAAACTACCTGTTGATGGTAAAATGCGAAGAATAGTGTGTCAATGCCATAACTATCAGCTCCTAAACGTTCCCAAAATGCAGGATTGTTGACAATGGGTGCCTGTGCTTGAGGATAGCTAGGAGGAGTCACTGCAGGGTGCCTCTTTAGGAAGCCAAGAATAAATTACATAAGAAATTTGCCCAATTCTCTCCCACAAGATGTTGATCAAGAGACTTCCATACCGGATTATAGCTTTTTGCTCGTTCAGAGTCTTTGGGTTGAGGACGTTTGTGATATGCAGCCTCAAGCATCTGAAAATTGTACGACTGGTCATGCATTCCCCCTGAATTTGCAGATGATCCACCAAGGTTATCACCGATCGCACCGAGATCTGAAACACTTCTTCGACCAATGACACCCAGGCTGCCAGAGGGTTGATTTGTTTGCAACGGTTGGCCAGGAGAAAGATCAATATCTCTAGGACCTTGGGTAGATTCTGTCAAAGAGCCAGATGCTCCTGCCTGTAGCATACAAGTTTTATCACAACTAACATAAAGCCAACTAGAATCCAAAACCTTTCGCCCAAGTTACCAACTGCTATCAGACAACATGTGTTCAATCGAAGATCCCCATTTCATAGAAAGAGAACAAGAAATCAGTTGTAAGCAATAGATTTACACCTTCTAGTGCATTCCACAGTAACCCAAAACCTAGGCTTCACGTGCTTTAAATTTAACAAAAAAACATTTAGAAAATGGCTTAAAGCAGGGCTGAGTGGACGACCTTTCATCCAAAGAAATCTAGAGAACATTAAGCTAAGTCCCTGAGATGGTTGGCTAAAATGGCATTAAGTTATTTATCCACCCTTCAAATAACAAGCACAAAGCCCAACCTCTAGACTAGGAACGGGAACAAGATTGGGGTATGTCATACCCTTCGGAATGCGGTGCGGTGGGGGTAGGCTACTTTGGATCTTTCATTTGGAACTAGTAGCATCTATGCAAGACATTTAGGCCCCGTTTGAAAACAGTGATAGATGGATGGGATTCGTAAGGAGAAGGGATTAGGATTGGAATCGTTAATGAGAAGGGATTGATAATGAGTATGTTTGTTTGGGATGAGATTAGATGATAGGATTATTAATATCATGTTTGTTTGAGATGGGATTAGATGATGGGCTTGGATTGATAGAAGAAATTGAAAATGAGAAGGGATTGGTAATGAGAAGGGGTTGGGATTGGACTACGAATACCAAGTTCCACGGGGTATCACTAATACCCCCTATGGAGCTCACTACTCATCCCAACAGAGTAATAATCCGGTTATCAAACAAGGGTTTGGGAAGCCCTTGGGATTGGACTACCAATCCCAAGGTATAGTCCGGTTATCAAACGAGGCCTAACTTATCAAACTATGAATGTAATTGATTTATGAGGGGTTTTTTGGTTATATGGATGTGTACTTATCATTCGTGTACAATATTAATCGCTGGATTGCCAGAGTCCCCTTTCGAATTCGCAATCGATCCCTGATTGGGATCGTTCTATCTGGATCGCAGTTCGTAATCCTTATAGCGAACTGTGATAACCCTGCACTAGACCATGATCCATTCAATGGAAGAAACAGTTTCAAGTATTTCAATTCACACGCATAGCGCTTAAATTAGTCCAACACGATAGGGAACAAGTTAGGTTATTTGTATTCTATTGGGGAGGAAATTTATTTGCGGTACGTTGTTTATAAAAGGATATCATCTGGTAGTTTAGTTGCTATTTTAAGGATTTATGCCATAGATAATGTTGTTATCTTATCTTCATTTATTGATGCACGGGGACACGGGAATTTTAAAAAAAATGGAGACATGTACCTAGGGGGGCATGCCACGTGTATATTTATTTATATATTTAAGTAATAACAGTTTGACCCCGAAAAATTTGTAAAAATTTACAGTTTGACCTCCGAAATTATATAAGAAATTAATGTTTGACCCCCAATTTTTTAAAAAAATTTACAGTTTCACCCCTGCCGTGTCCCCATCGGTGTCCCCCTCAAAAATTTCAATTAAATTATTGGACATGCCACGTGGCTTGTGGACACGTCCCACGTGTGTCCCCGTGTCCGGACATTGAGATACTTCGACCTCTAGAGGTGTCGGTGCTTCATATGTAGTTATCATTGGAAGAGCCTTTTTAAAGGACTCTTCCGATTGTTTTCAAGTATTGGTGTGGACACCATTACTTCCCCTCGATGCGGGATTTTAGGGTTCCTTAGGGGCACCCTCCTAAGGTTCTATCATTTTGTTTAATCATCAAACTTATAAATATGAATGAGCACATATTTAGGATGATATTCCGTGGTGTATATTGTTTGATGATATTCCGTGGTGTATATTGTTTGCAGATATTGTCTTAGTGGATGAAACTGCAATTGGGGTTAATGCTAAATTAGGAATTTGGAGAGAAGCATTGGAGTGCAAAGGATTTAGGATAAGTAAAGAGTAAAATTGAGTATATGCACTGTAAGTTTAGCAACAATACAATTGACTAGATAGAAGAAATGAAGATTCAGGATCAAGAGATACCAAAAAGTGGGCATTTTAGGTATTTAGGTTCAATTTTTAGCAAGGATGGAGAGATTACGAATGACGTAACCCATAGGGTCCAAGTTGGGTGGCTCATGTGGGGAGCTACTTCTGGTGTATTGTGTAATCGAAGGATGCCTAACAAATTGAAAGGGAAATTTTACAGCTATCTGACTAGCAATGTTGTACGGGACACAGTGTTAGCCTATCAAAAAGTAACAAGTCAGATGAGTGTAGCTGAAATGAGGATGTTGAGGTCAATGTGCGGTAAGACTAGGAGTGATAGATTAGAAACGAAACTATTCGTGAGATGGTAGGAGCTGTACCTGTACAGGAATATAGGATAAGTTGAAAGAAAATAAATTAAGGTGGTTTGGACATATTTACTGTAGACCTGCAGATATAGTAATCAAGAGGGGTGACATGGTAGTAGTGGATAGTCGGGCAAGGGGAAGCAGAAGACCTAAATTGACTTTGGATACCGTGATATGGAAGGACTCGGGCTTACTAAATCTAAGTGAAGAGGTAATGGAAAAATAAGATTCATGTAGCCGACCCCAATTGATTGGGACACAAGGCTCGGTTTGGTTTGGTCAAACTTATAGCGAAGATCATACATAGCAAGTTGAAGTCACACTTCCTTCTACTGTTTAAGCTAAGTTCACTTTAATGGTTCTTTTCTCATCGGAGTACTATGGTTTGAGAGTAAGCATGTAATAGTTTGAAATGCCTTTACGGATTGAGGAATCTTTTCCTAGGGATGCCCGATGCCCACTACTTTTGTGCATAACAATGTGAGGCCTATCAAAATCTTTGGTTTGAAAAGTGGACAAGGTAATAGAAAATGGGTAGCAGATACACTCTACGTAATAGCAAGAGATTTAGGCTATGTTTGGAACACTTTTTGAAAAAAAAATTGAAAAAGTAGTAGGGGTTATCATTGGAGAGAGAGAGAGAGAGAAATGATTGGAAGTAGGGGGAATTTAGGAGGAATCTTTTGAAAATTGCTTTTCAAAAAGAGAAGCAAACACAGCATTATACAATTTAAAGAAATAACAGATGTTGGAAATCTAATTTTATCTATTAGTTATTTTCTCATTGAAGTACTATGATTTGAGAGGTAAGTATGGAAGACTTAGAATGCTTTAATGGCATGAGAAATATTACCAAGGGAGGCCTATTAAAATCTATGATTTGAGAAATGAATACTGTAATAACATGGATAGCTGATACAAAACAAAAGAGCTAGGGACTTGTGAAATTGGAGAACAATTGAAGTTGGACAAATCGTAGTAAGATGCTAACTTATCAAACGGTAACTTAGGAAGCATACCATAAAACATGACTGCTCTGAAGCACTTGTAACTCAGTGAACAATGATTTCTCGTAGGAAGTAACGAGTTGGAGAAGGGGTGGTGGCGGGAATCTCTAGAAGAGCAAGTGTTTGGTAGACTTGAGATAAGAGGCATATCAGGTATATTTCTTACTCGAATTAAAGGGTTGGATAGTGAGTAGTGGGTGGCATATTTAACTCTTGTAAGAGTCAAGGGATGAAAGGAAAGGATAAGAGGGAAGGATCATGATTTGTTTTTTTTTTCTTTCTTAAAGTGAGTTGTTGTCATCTTAGAAATAAACAATTGGTTATAAAAAAAAAATTTGCTAAAATTTCATATTTGAATCCTATTTCTCAATAGTGGAGTACGTTGTAAATGAAGATTTTAAGTACTCCAACATGGTGACCCTCTGAAAACATCAAATTCTAGGAATGTCAGGCAACAAATAGCATAAATAACAGCTCTGGTAAATTCTAAACTAAAGGTGTGTTGCTCTGCTCTAGCATGTGTCAGCACCATTTGTGCATGTGGATGGGTGTGTGAAAAATTGAAGTATAAGTAGCCCTCACCCCTGCTCCAAGCGCAAACATACAAATCCTCAGCACCCAGCTTGAAGCCACAAGTCACTTACCATTAGCCGAGCGCTCAATCGTAACTAAATTACTATCCGGAGAGGCTAACTGATTAAACGGGCCTGAATCTATTTTCGCTAATGAAACAACTCAGACTAAACTTATGCACACCTGGTGTATAAGAAAATTGAAGAAAACTAGTGACAAAACAAATAAACAACACAAGAAGATAATATGATGCACCAATTTCCAAGATCAATGATTGGTAACGATGAATGAGGAAGATAGATCACATACAGGTGTATCTAGCGCATAAGAAGCTTTCAACTCGTCTTCATTAATAGGATTCTTCCCAACCCCAGAACTTGGAGCAGGTTCAGAGGTTGAATCATCAGATAGATTCTGCTGTTGATGGGTCTCCTCAACTTTCGCATGCCCTAGATCTGCATCATTCCAGCACATATATTAACACTTTTTCCCCTAAAGTGTTGCATAGTGCTTATTAATCATAACTGACTTTCTGAGCAGAACTCTACATTCTGTTATAATGTAATAGTCATAAACATCATTTAAGCATTAGGCTATCATTTGCTATAGTGGACGCAAGTGCGCGCACAAGCGGAATCTGACCATACCAGCATCTTTTGGCCCTGTTGATGTCAATGGCAGCTGAGAAGACTGTTGGTGGATTGAATTTGTCTGCAGCTGTGAGGGAGATGCAATATTGTTGAGACTTGGTGCTTGGACTCCAATTCCAAACCCAACTTGAGGCGAGACAGCTGAGCTTTGAGGATTGAACTGAAGACACCATTATATGTCAGTAGTTGTGAAACAAACTATAAGAAAAATATTCATATTGCTGCGACATCAAAAAATAACATGCACTAAAGAGGGATCACCACGGATAAGTGAGAAATATATATTAATAAAAAAATCCATTTTTAGCAAAACCAAATTTTATGAATCTATTGAATACTCACTGAATAAAATTACTTTCTACGGAATTAAAACACCGAGACAAAAGGAAAGGCGAGAAAAGAGAGGGAGAAGAGGAGGTTATGATGTGTCCGACATAGTACTTACCAAGCTTTTCAACAAAACAGGAGATGCTTTCACAGAGATTCTATAGTATATACAATTCCAACTTTAAAAGTTGAGTTAAAAAGGCAAGGGGGAACTTCTGAAAGCACAAAGCCCTAGGAGAGAGAGAGAGAGAGAGAGAGAGAGGTGAAGCCTCGTAGTCAGTCACAGGGAATGTCAGCTCTTAGGAGAGATCTCTGGATTGATGAACATGTATATCTACAAAGCCGTAGATGGAGGTTCACATGCATGCATCCTGCTAATGGGCATGTGGCTTGGCCTTGAAGACATTAACGAAAGGTGTGCCACCTAAAAAAAGTGTCAGATGATTCACGTGGTTGGGCGTGCTCACCAAGTCTAAGAAAAAACTGAACAAGGTGATATAATGACTCCAAGTGAGGCAATGACTCCAAGTGAGGCCTCCATCTCAGCCTAACAATCACAAAAATGGAGCCACCTTGAGGTAGAACAAGTAACTCTGACAAACCCCTCAACTCTAGCTGCCAAATCCAGAAGTAATTCGTGACTCTGGGAATAAGTCATGGATCGGACTTCCCATATTGCGGCACCAACACCCAAGGGGTCCCTACATCTTGCTCCAGGCATAGGCTACCTATACATCCTCAGGGTGTAAAACTGTAGATCTCTGCTTGAGGGATGTTGGTAAGCTTCAAGTCTTTCTTAGAGTATGACATGGATTTAACCCCGCAATGATGACATGGAGGGGCAACGCAGGCAATCCAAATACATATACCTTGGCCAAGACACAGTGGAGTCAAAAGAGAGAGCACAACACTTTGGGAGGGTACCGTAAATGATGAAACAAGAAGATCTCTTTTGGTACCAATCTGTACAATTAATAACGTAGCAACGAAGGACGAGTCAACTTCAACGGAGTTGGTTGCAAATAGAGACCTAATAGCGTTTAAGCAATGTGGTACTCCAGTATATGAGAAAGGAGCACTAGATTGACTCAGGGAAGGCATTCACATGCAGACATGATCATGTGAGTAACACCAACATAGCGGCTATGTTGGTCATTTAACTTAGTTGCTGAAGACACTATCCACAACCTTGCAACATACGGCGATTATATTGGTGTGAATGATTTGCTGGGGACTTAAGAAAAGTTAAAAACATAATACACAAAAAACAGATGAAGTGTAAGAATGTCATAACTCAAAACATGAGCAGGCACCTGCTGCAAGAGAGGGTTCTGTTGTGCAGAGAACTGTTTATGATTTCCTCCACCAAGAGAAGGCATGCCAAGAAGGTTACTCTGACCTTGTTGCTGCACCTGCTGGAATCGCTGCAAAAACTTCTCTCTCTGATCTGGTGTAATTTCAGTTCTTCCACGGATTTGTCCCTGAAAATGCAATATACATAAGTTTCAGTGAAACTGGAAGATAGACCTTTGAATTTCCGAAAAGAAAAGGAAGACACATCTTTACAGAACTTATCTTCAACTCCATTTCCTCTTTGGCTTAAACCATGAACGAGTGTTTGCCACAAGCTTGGAATGAAATCCATTGGTTAGGTTTTGCATTTCAAAAGTTTTCAACACACAGGGAAACATAAATCACAAGAAAAGGATTATGACTTATGAGCCTCTTTAGCACTTTACATTTTGATAGTTCATCTAATCAGCATTACACCTTGCAGTCAAAGTAAAGCATCGCTATTTTGGTTATTTTGCCACCAAAATTGGAGAAAATAATCAAAGCCCAGAGACATGAGAATCATAGCAAATCATATTTCAGTAGACCAACATGTATAATTGCTCAAGTGATCAAGCATGAAGTGGGACAAAAGTGACATGTTAGAATCCGATGGATAAAAACTTTAAAAAGAGGAACAAATACAGTATAAGTTGGTTTATGTACGTCTAAAAATCAGAAGAGGTGAAGGTCACATACCCCTTCACTCTGGTTCGGAAAGGAACTTCCAGGCCTCCACTGCATACCAGAAACTGCAGAGGGGGAGAAGACCCTGCTTGTCATAGCTGCACTCTCACCAATATTAACTCCGTCGGAGGAGCTGCTTCCATCGTTAGCCTTCGGAGCCTGTGGCAAGATGGTTCTACTACTCAGTGGGGAAACCAGAGGTTGCACGATGCCAGCACTCCCAAGTCTCTCATCAGCACCCAATATATTTCTCTTTGCCATTTCAGAAGCAGAAGGAACAGCACCAGGTGCTCCGTTGCTAGGAATTGCACTGCCAGCACTAATAGGGATAATAGTAGATGGAGGGTTGGCAAGGCCACCTCTACCAATGCCTCTTAGTCCAGTTTCAGAGAGAGCCGGAGATGATTTATGGCCAGGGAACCTTGCAGTCTCTTCCTCCTTGGCAGAATTAGACAGAGTTAAAGAGGACGAAGATGCAACAGCACCAACATTTTCCAAAATAACCGGAGCAGAACTTGGACCTGAAAGGATTGCTGAAGCAGCTGATACAGTAGGTGAATTATGAGGTGAAGCATTTACAGTAAGTGGAGTTGCATGGCTCAATACTGGTGTTGATGGACCAGAAGAACCAATCGGAGTTATTGGACTATCTTTAGGCGGTGGAGTCCTTGGAAGAAGATCAGAATTAACATCCTGGGAAGCCATCTCCTCAGCTTGCTCCTGGATGGAAGTACCTTGTTCAACCAAAGATGTCCCTGTTGCCTGGAAACAAAAGCATTAGCCAGTACTATATTACGATAGAGTCGACTAACTTGAACACACTCACTTCAATGAAAATGAGGCACAGATATGTAGGGAGAACTTTGATACATATACCAGTGTACAAGACAGAAAGCTAGAAGAGAAAATATAGCAGCTAAATTTGGAAATCAACCAGTAAAAGATCAAAGCACAATGCAGGTACAAGAAGAACCCTCGAACCTTTCCTGCGGTTTCACCACTTCCCAAAGACAGAAAGTACAACACCAAGTGACACTTCTGAAAAGAAAAGCCTTATTTAAGACTATCAGAAAGCTCGATAACATTCTTGGCCCATTTCCAATCAGCTCAAGTTTTGGGGAAGTTCGTTTCCCTTCTCTCTCTTACTCCGGACAACTATTTTTTAATGTGTTTGCACTTTGCACATCTAATTCAGTTCTGCATGTTTGTCTCTCCGCGTGAGAGACAGGGTTGCCAATAAAAGAGTTTAGGGTAGATTGATGTCCATTTGCAGGACCTATCAACTTGAGCTTTTAGACACAAACGATCTAACAAAACAATTTCAAATTCAACGACCCCAACAATAACAACAAACCCAATGATTTGACCAACGCCCGTTTTCCACGTGCACAATTTTAAAAGAAAATTCAAATAAAGCCCCAACGGAAAAAAAAAAATTCGCTTGAATTTCTGAAAAACTACCCAACATGATCAGCACAAACAAAAGATTTGTTCTTTTACTTTCGCAACAGCCATGCCGATTGACCTCCCATAAACAAAACTCAAACTTGACTTCTTTCATCGAAGGACCAATCTAGACTTACTCATTAGCAAAGCATTCAAGAGGTCCATCAACCGTTTGATTCCTCAGCAGAAAACACCATCTAAAAGAGTAACATGTTATACCAAGTTGACAAGGCAGACAACGCTCTTCAATGCAGTACTCACCGTCAGTTTATTTCAACCTTTTATGTACGAGAATGTAATTCATTGGACAGAAGCATTTATTCTACTAATCAAATAAATCATTGTTCAAATCATCTGGAAGATTACATCTATGTCCCCATTGAAAAAATCTAGTAAAGTCTTTTTTTTTTTTTAAATAGCTCAATTATTCTTGTTTAACGAATAGAGAGAAACATACCGGCTGTTGAGTTGGCAGTGCTGTCACAGAAGTTTTCATGCCTAAAACTGAACTGGTGGCACCAACACCCTACCAAAATGATGTGTTTGGCGACAAGTGAATAAGAACGGAACAACAAAACAGTGAACAGACAACATCAAATGCGCCCAGAGCTCACATGGGCACGCTCGAAACATAATTTACATATAATGCTAGAAAAAATGCGAAACTACAAAAAATATTGAGCTAAAATCAAGTATTCACTGCAATCCAACCTCCATGCTAACATGCTTTCAACTGCGGTACTAAGGAAAGCGATAACCTGTGACAGTTGATAACCTGACATTGCTCTTTCTTATGAAGCTTCAATAGAATCCAATAGAGACTCCATAATATTGGGGGGGTTTTCTCCATTCTAACTGTTGCTGATCCTTTTTTTTTTTTTGAACTGTGTTGCTGGTCCTAGTTAATCTGGATTTAATGATTCAGTAACAACAAAGGAATCAATTCATGCTTCACTTAGTTACTATTCATGGGAACCTTACAACCTAAAACTTCCACTTTCGGTTAGAAGGCCAGTACCCAATATCAGTACATCAGTTTTGGCACAGGGAGCACGGTTCTAGAATTGGTGTCAACGAATGTTTTGGGTTGATAACTTGAGCTAGCACTAAGGCGCCACCGTTAGGGTGCAAAAATCACAACTATGCCATTACAGAGTAGAGTGTGCGATACAAGTACTTACACACAGTTTAAGAGTTCATGTAACATAAGCCCATCACATCATCTCATTCCCAAGAGTTCATTTTTTGACCAAGGCAAGTTTTGTATCAAGCCAAGCGAAAACGCATTTCACCAAAAAATTCCCATATCATACGGTTCTAGAACTCCGAGAAGCTATCAATGCCTCATATCTCTGTATGACACTGCCCATATAGCAAGAATCTTGGAGCACTAGCATATTGAACAGCCTTTTCTTCAGCAAGTTAGAAGGCAAACAGCATAAGTATTTTAGAAATGATACTACAGGACAACCATCCCATTTGATTGACATAAGTAAAAACTTTTTCAAATTCTCTGGTTTCATAGACATTACGATATGATAGGCTGATCGTATGGCAAGAAGAAATTACCTTAACAAGAGCAGGAGGAACAATTGCAACTAGCTCTTCAAGAGACTCCACCTTGTCTAACGGCAAAGTGTTGTAAAGCTCATCAACATCACTAAAATCATCAAAGTCCTCCTATACAACATCAAATATAAGAAAAAGTAAATAAGATTGTAAGAAGAAACTTGAAAACACACGAATGAATTTTGAAAGAGGTCAACCTGATTACGCTCCACATAGTCATCCAAGAAATCCTTCACATCATTGACCTGCTCAGGACTCAGTTCATCATTATCCAAAAGCCTTAGGATCAATTCTAACTTCATTATATGGGCCTTGTGCCGGACAATAGATGTCTCCAAATGTGTCTGTAAAACAAGATCAATTCATAAATCACAACAATGGAACTGTCTAAAAATTTGCAGGATCATGTTCTTTCTTTACAGTCCTACCAATCTGGGCGGCCTCGTTTTCCCTTTCTTAACAGATAGCCCCTCAATCTCAGCTTCACAGCTATCAATTTGCGATTCCAACTCGCTCACCTACACGAGGACACACAATAAGTTATACATTGTTGCTGTATTAGCTTATATTGCTCAGAAGAGCGACAAATTGAGAATGAATGCAAGCTAAACATTTGAAACACATCTATCATCTATGCAATTAGGATGTAGATATTCCTTGAAAGACTAATTTTGAAAGAGCATCAGATCATGATATGTAAAATTGATAGCTAATTCATGAGAAGAGAAAATTGAACTTATTACCAAAAATCAACGGATTATCCATGGCAATTTTGGGGAAGACAAAAGAAATAACAGGAAATTTAAGCCACAGAGTTGGTTTCATACCACATTGTTCAACCAATCTCTTGTCTCTGACTTGGCCTTCTCCCTCGGATCCTATCGCAAGATGAAAACAAAAGAAAATAAATAAAATGTAGAACTAATAGAATACGAAGCAAAGCTGGAAACTGGTGTATTACACACAGGAGCTAATAGCAATACAGAAGCAAGCAAACCAAATGAGTTTTGCAGCATATATAAATCTAAAATCTTTGATCCAAAAGTACGAAAAGAGCAGCTACTTAGTGCAAATATGTGCATACATCACCAAAGGTTAGGTCTGTCTCCATTCCTCTCTTGCCCATATCCCCGTTGTTTGGGGTTACAAGGGTATTATTATAGGTATACAATAAGTACAAACTTACTCTTTAAATTTCTCTCATGCTAAAGAAATACCAGCATTCAATAGTGAGAAACACCAGCATTCAACAGGTAAAAATGTACTTATCTTAGCATCGCTTCAAAGATGATGATACACACAAAACAGCGCATTCACATACACATTATGTAGTCAATATGCTTTTCAACTAGTTCACAAATGCCATCAGCAATTCACATATACCCTCTATATCAAATTGGAAAGGAAGAAATTCAAAGCTCACCGTCTTAGGTTGCTGGCCCAAGCCTTCCTTGGAAAAGGCTTTTGTCTTAGTTTCCTTTTCACATATCTTAAACCTTTCCATTTCACGCTCGATGAGCCTGCGAGCATCCATCAGAGCCTGCTCATAAGACGCACTAACCTATGTCAACATATGTCAAACGAAAAGTATGGTCAACTTCCGAATCAAAAAGTACATGTTAGAAAAAATAGTACCATATCATCATCTCAAATCAGGTCACAAAAAAACTCAAGTAGCAGCAGATGAAGTTAGTACTAGAAGCTACATGAAAAACATGCCAATAAGAGACTACGTTGCTAAAAAACAAACGATAAAACCATATGCATACACAAAATGCTCAAAGTCAGACCTACAAATTTGCATCAGTCAATTACAATGTGAATAACAAAGTTCTTGAAGCTTGACTCTTCACCACTCTAAAAAGCGTGTTGCTAACACAATTTGACCAAGCAATCTAAAACCTTTCTCCTCTAAGGTTTGCATATTGTATCAAAACCCGATAGCGATAACTAAGGACATCCATTAGTATTAGTATTAATGGATATATTTATTTATCTATTCATTTTTCTTTTTGCGGCAGAAGACTTAATTGATAGTGGATTTTGCAGTAAAAGAGGAATGGATGTACTAAACTTACTTGAACACATAGCCCTAACAGAGCAAAATAACAAATAAAGATTCATGTAGCCGACCCACTTGATTAGGACACGGGGCTTCATTTGGTTTGGTTTGGTTTAAATTTTTGTTTGGCATCCAGGTTCCACAGTTGTTTTGGTTTTGTGGTGTTGTACCTATACTTGTTTGGAATCATATTAACAAAAACCTTATTCTAGTACAATCCCAAAATTCTTCAATTTCATTATTGAAAAGGTATTATCAATTATGCTCCTAAGTCCAGAAAGGTATTAACCGGATTATGCTCTTAAGTCCTACTCCGTAACTCCTATGTCATCAAATACCAGCAAGGGATCCCAATTGACGAACTTTGGGATCCTACTATAGTATTGTGTTCTTAATTCACTTAAGATAAATACATTTTTTAATAAGTAAAATCACTTAAGATTAATAAGTTTACGAACAAGTATATGAATAACAGCAAAGAACCAAAACAACCAGGAAAAAAAATGGAAGAAGGAATGACCAAAAGCAATTTGGCAAGTAAAATAATACAAAATGTCACACATCTGAACTCATGGGTTGTGTTTGCTCGCTGGAATGATTTTGGGAAGAACTGAATTGTGAACCTTGAATTTCCAAATAATGATTCAGTTTATAACACATATTATGTCGGTTTTTTAGCCAACCAAACATACCAATGAGCATATCAAGGCAATTAACATCACAGGGGAATGAACAATCTATTCCAGCCTGAACACTGCCCTAAACTAATTAACAAAAAATACATCTTGGCCTAAAAAAATTAAACATAAAGCAAATCAAAAGAGTGAAAACAAAGTAACAAGTAGTAGTTAATAATCACCTTCTTATCCTTGATCTCGCTGGATTGAATCCATGTCTTGATCTGGTCCCTGTACCTCTGGAGCTTCTTAATCTCCTTCTTCAAATCGGCCTCGAACTTCTCCTTCTGGTTCGCATTGTCCGTGTCGTATACCTGAGAGCAGTAATAATAACAACAAAACAGTAAAAGAAAGCAATTAAGATGCGAGAATTAATGATAAGCGTTCTCTAAGAATTAAAGAAAAAGCAGTCGAAATCAATTGAAACCTGTACAGACCTTGTTCCATATGCTGTCGAAGACGTCGACGCCTTCTTGGACTTTCTTCAGGACTCGATCGATCTCACCCTGTAGCTTTCGACTGGCGCCCATTGCGAAACTGGAGAAGACGTAGGACGGAGTGTATTGGGTGGATTAACCATTCAATTCAAAGACCTAATACGGAGTTTGAAGGTGAATTTGCAGCTGTTGCGAGTGGATGAATGATTGATGATTAGGCGCTGTGTGAGGACTGCGGGTTTTGAGGTTTCGCGCAATTGATGGAGAGCGATTGGAGGCTAGCACACTATGACTCGGTAGGGTACACGGAAGATTGTGTCCTGGATAGTTTTACTCCTTAAAAAAAAATACTCCTAGTATCCCCTGTTGAAGTGTATTCAAATTAACTTGCGTGCACCACGACTACTTTCCCCCCGGTCCGGTTAAAGCAGGTCATTCAGGGGGTGTTTCAAATGAATAGTAAAAAGTACTTTTAGAAAAAGAAGGTTTTTCAAGCTCAAAAATCATGTGTTTACACAAATAATTTTCCTACCAATATGGATCTTGTTTGATAGATCTCATTAAGATCTTTTAAACGGTGTAAAAAAAATTGAAAAAATCTTTTTCATTTTCATTATATTTGAGTTTGAAATTTCCTTCGTTTGAAAAAAAAGAACTTTTTACAAAAGCGGAACACCACCTCATATATTTTCTTCCGGTTCGGTCTAAGACACGTCATTTATCACTACCAATAGTGTAGCCAGAAATTTAGCTCGACGGGGGCACCATTTTAAGGAGGTGTTCCAATAACTTTTTCAAAGTTCTTTTTGAAAAAAAAGGTAATTCCAAGTTCAAAAATTATGTGTTTACATAAATAATTTTTCTACCAATATGGATTTTGTTTGATAGATCTCATTAAGATCTTTTAAATGGTGCAAAAAAAATTGAACAAATATTTTTCATTTTCATTATATTTGAATTTAAAATTACCTTCGTTTGAAATCAATGTATTTTTTGAAAAAGTGGAACACCACCGATTAATGTTGTCTTATAATTTTCTATCCTAACAACGGTAATATAAAACAAATGAACCTAGAAAGTAAAATTTGCTAAATATACATATACATGTAGATAACGGGTCTTTATAGAGAAAAAAAAATGCATTAAAAAAACTTTTTTTGATACTTAACAAAGATATTAGGGAATATATAAGTGTTATAACAAGAAAAGGTGCATAATTTTGGATACAAATTTGTCATAACCTTTGTAATTTGGAGGTATAACTGGTATTATTAGAAATTACAAGGGCGTGCTTGCCCCACTGCTTATATATTGCCTCCGCCATTGTCATCCACGCGGAGAAGAGATAATTCATGTGATTTGGTAGCACACTGTGATTTGGCAGAGTACACGGAAGATAGCGTCCAAACTCCTAAAATTTATATTTTGGGGGTTCGAGTGTGTTTGGGTTAATTTGTGTGCATCAAAACTAATTTCCTTCCGATTTGCTTTAAGGCAAGTCATTCACGCCAATATTAGATGGTCACATGAGCTAAATTTTGGGGGTTCGAGCGTGTCTGAGTTAATTTGCATCCATCATAACTAATTTCCTTCCGATTTGCTTTAAGGCAAGTCATTCACGCCAATATTAGATGCTCGCATGAGCTCAAGATTCAAACTTTATTCAATTGTGTGGGAAATAAACCTACCAATCAACCAAACTGTCGAAGCTGTACAAACTCCTGATACAACATGTGGGCTGAGCTTTTCAAAAGAAGACCGTTTCCAAGACTAGTTATTTATTCCGGATAAAAAAAAAAGACTAGTTTTTTATTTGTTTTTACTCCATAAGATGAATAGGAAATTAACAATTTGGGAAAAAGTTTAAATATAACGATAATTTGTAACGCAACCTCCAAGTATGAGTGAGGCCCATCCCACGTGAGAGACATTATAAATAACTATTGAATTACAAATTTTCTCTAGAATTAGAATGAGGTCATTAGACAAAGAATTGTGATTTTGATACTCTAAAAATTGATGAAAGAGATCTAAAACTGAAATGTATTGATATACAAAACGACATCGTTTTAAAATTTCTCCATCAATTTTTAGAGTGCCAAAATTAATTTCCCTAGTCTAAAAGTTGTTTTTAAGAAGGCACCTTAGCGTTTAGAAGAAGGCACCTTAATTTATGAGTCTGATTGGATGGTAATGGCTTGTCGGTGGAGAGAGGAAGAGGAGGGGGGCAATGATGTCTAAGGACATGTTTTGATAATTAATATCCGCCAAGGACATTTTCAGTATTAATAAATATTCTTAGCAAACATTTATTATCAAAACACGTCATAGACCGGGGAAGGGAGGGAAAGGCGTGGGCCGAAGGAAGAAGTGGAAGAGAGGTTATTGGGTGTTTGTTGAGGAGATTAGGAGGAAAAGTGTTTTCAGCTTTTAGATTCAATACCGTCCACGTGTCAGGTCATAAATAGTATTGGAGGATCTCCATATTTTTATACTATAAAGTATAAACTTGAAAAAATTGAACTTTAGAAATTTTAATTATGTTATTGTTGATACCTTAATAAAAAGATACCTCATACAAGTAAATGAGAATGTGTTTGTACAAAAAAAAATGGGCCATAAAAAAATTCCCGCGGATGCCTCCTATCATGTCAGCACGATACCTCCTCTGGGAGCATGTATCTCTTGATACAAAGTATCTTCTAGCACAGGGCAATATGTGAGAACATTTATAACCCCTCTAACCCTTTCAAGTTCATGGGACTTAAATCAAGGAAAATAGTTGGAATAACGAGGTTCTATAGTGGGCTCATTTTTCTAGATCATGTTGAGCAGTTGAAGGAAATTACATAAAAAGTGGAGGACATGGGAGGAGATATTTTCGCGGTTGTTTTCCTTTATTAATTCCTATGTGAAGGAAATTAATACTATCTTAGTTATGATCATAAAAGAAATAAGTGGTCCCACTCACTAATACTTGTTGAAGTGGTTTGAAGAAAGTTACAAAAAAATGAGATACTTGGCGACTCAAAGTTTATCTTCAGTAACAAATAAAGATGGTGAACTTGATCAATTGAAAGAGCTTTTGGAGAAAATAGGCAAGAAATGTGCATCACGGGATCTCATTTTTCTCAAGCCATGGTCCACGCACAAACAAAGCTCATAATTATACATTTGTTTATTGAGGTCCGTTCAGCTAAATAAGTCAATAGATTTATTTTTTTGTCTTTATTTAATTTTTTTTCGTTTTTGTTAGTTTTTGTCAAATTTTTAAAAATTATTGCATCATCATGACAAGAGGGATGTAAAAAGTAAAAAAATTCAATTTTATTTGATTACAGATGAAAAAATCGACTTATTTCAAAAAATTAAAAAAAACACAAAAAAATTAAATAAGAATAAAAAAAATAAACCATTTAACTAATTTAGCGGAACGGATAGACGTTCTCTTTCCATCACTTTAGCCATTACTACATTAAAAAGTTCTTCTTCTTCCTCTCTTTCTTTCTTTAGCACTTGTTGCCTCCTGCGTATGGGAGAAAAAGTGCTGCAACAGAATGCAATCCGGTTACTTGGCTCAATCAATGATTACGTAGCTGTAGGTGCAGTGAGATTATTATTGGTTGAACTTTGATTTGGGTACTGGTTTCAGATTAATAAATTGCCATCCCAACCCTTTACCACCTTCTTCAGCTCAGCAAAAAAATGCGATGGAATCGATTTCCCCTGCTCACTTCCTGGTGCTCCAACGCTCGCTTTCAAATGCGACTCCGAAATTCAAATGCAGAGAATCGCTGACGCCTTCCGGTGAAATCGGTCATCTGGCCCGAGGAGATTTTAGGTTATTTATTGAGCTTAATTTGTAGTACTATAACTACTACTACCAGTTTGCCTCTTTTTCTTTTTCACCTTCGAACTTTTTTTATTGAATTTAGTATGTACTCCGAGAAGGAGTGTCAATCAAACCATGTTGGGATCGTCCCCGAATAATCGACATTGAATACTATTTTTGAGTCGCATTTATTTCCTCAAAACTTTTGATACTTGGTGAATATATATGCATAACGCATTCATTTGTGGTTACTGTGTAGTCAGCCCCATTGGATTGAGGGATTTTACAAGAAAAGAAAGGGGTAGGGTTTCTAGCCAAATCACTCATTTGGATTGAGTATCTTGGATCACCGGTGCTAAGCAACTCAGCTAAAAGCAATTGTTGTTAGGGGAAGGTGCCTCAAGACTGTTCATGGACTGTTCGAAAATTGTTGAAACTTAGACGTGTGGGTCAGCCTTTTGTGAAGCATGTTATAGGAGATGGTTGCAATACTTTTATATGGTTTGACAACTGGCATCCCAAAGGCCCCCTATACAAACTTCTTGATGATCGCTCAGTTGCTACCATGGGAAGATAAAGTGAGTTTTGTTATTCTTAATGCTGAATGGCACTGGCCTAGGCCTAGATCCAATCTGATGCAATAGATTCAGCTTTCAATTCCAGACTCTTTGAAGCCTCAAAGGGACAGATATGATGAAGTGGTGTGGACTATCTCTCTAACTGGTGCTTATACCACAAAACACACGTGGGAGGCTATTAGACACAAAGGCCCAAAGGTTCCATGGGTCTCCCTTGTTTGGTCTTCTAATAATGTTTCTAAATGGTCTTTTATTTATGGTTAGCATGTTTGAAGCAGCTGGCAACTAAAGAAAGGTTTCGCAAATGGGGCATGGAGATTGAACCTGGTTGAGTTTTGTGTTCCCAATGCGGTGAGACTTTGCAACATTTGTTTTTTGAGTGTGGTTTTTCCTGCTCTATTTGGGAAGTGATCTTACATAGATTCCAGATTCACCGGCGAGCTGAGGCGTGGAACATGGAAGTGAATTGGGCAACTAGTATCTGTCAAGGCAAAAGTTTTTGTTCCATGTTGTTCAAATTAGCTTTTGCTGCAGGAGTGTATTTCATCTAGGCCGAAAGGAATTCCATAGTATTTGTGGGAAGGCCTAGAAGTGCCAATAAAGTGCTAGCTCAACTTGATGAAAATATAAGGCTAAGGGTCTGTACTTGGAAGCACTTCCCAAACTCACTTGAGAATCAAAGGCTTTGTAGCCAATGAAATATCTCAAGTAGAGTCCTTGGGAATGCTACCCCGTAATTTTATTTTCTCTTTGTTTCTACAAATGTAGATTGTAGTGAGGTTATACTTCTGTGTATAGGTACTTGCATGGGGATTTATTCCATTTGTTTTCTGGTTTGGTTGGTTATAAAATGGTTCACTTACCAAAAAAAAACTTAATCTTTAACGGGCAGCGCAAAGCCTTGCACTTAGCGGCAGGCGGACATGAGGGGCTTCACAATGCCGCCTATACAGCACTGACGGATGAGGTGGTTAGTCCTCCCAATATGCTTGCCCTGCGCCAGTAGGGGGCGTCTCAAATACAGGGTGGATGCTGGCCCCCATAAAGCCAACAATAATTGTTTGGATCAAGTGTTTCCCATCTTACCAAAACCCGCAGGTAGTGGTAAAGGTGCAACTCTATTTCCTTATACTAAAGTGTAGCAGGCTCCAACCGCCACGGTTCGACCCGTGTGGGTAGAATGCTGGCTTGTGAGCAACAGAGTATTTTGGTGAGAGATGGAGAGAAAAATACAAAAATGGGAATTTTTTGATTGGTTCTTCCCCTTTCTTATCTCACCGTCCAAAGAGGCTGTGTGTTTATGGTAGATTTGCTCCTGAAGCAAAGTTGTGACTTGTGATATCTCATGCACCTACTTTTAGATTAGCAGCAGTAATTGTTTATGAGCATCTCCAATGGTGAAAGCCAAAGTGACAATGCAGTCATTTTTTGGGCTTACTGAAGTGCTAAATGCATTATTTGGTAAAGTTGTTCCGACGGTAGTAGAAGTTAGAGAGAGAGAGACTTGGGCCAAAGTTGCCAAAAGGTTTGGCAAAGCTACAATTTGGCAGTAGATTAAGCTACCCACTGGAGTTGAGTTTTATTTTTTTCAATTATATATATTTGGCAATGACTCTAAGAGCATCTCCGAACTACTAGACAAAAGAGCCATGTTAGTAAAAATAGCTATTTGAACCCACTTTCCTTCACTCCCACAGGCTCTCTATATGGTTAGGCATTTTGCCCCGGCCCAACTTCACTTACTAGATCTAGCCAGCCTGGGCCAGGCAAATGATCACAATGGTCCATCTTTCCCCATTTAAGCCAACAAAAGCACAAACCCAAGATTGACTTGGGAATTTCATTTCCTTTTTAGCTCAATTAGTTTGGGTGATTGCAAAAATGGGCAGCAGAATTGAATTATGTAGATGAAAAGGTGAATACAGAAGTAAAGAATATTTATATAGACTGGGGTTGGAGATGCTCTGAGGAAGTTTGGTAACTTCAATAAACATGAGCATTGTGTTGCATGATGTACCAGGAAAAACTAAAAACAGACTGGATCAAAAGTGATGAGTATGTTAATAACTTAATACAAAGGTCAAGTTATCCCCCAGACCTTATTCAGATAGATCAGCTACTGACCTCATTATTGTATGATTACCACAGTTTGACATTTGGTAGTTTGGATCCACCTGCAGTAACTGGTAGTGGAAGGCTTAGTTTCCCATTTTAGTTGGACGAGCAGGCAACTTTGGATTTTTTACAGTATCCGGATACTTTTAGGATGTTTAGTGTCTGGGAATACAATAGAAATGCATAATCTTCAAGATTTTGCTGCTTGACTGAAGATATTATTATCTTGCAACCTTGACGTGCTATTCTGATAAGGTACTTTAATTCTGCTGATTTGCATTGGATGCTCTTTGCGCTCCCCATTAATGGAAGTCTATACTTAACAGTGAGTAAAATTGCATATTTTGCCGGAGCTATACGTAGCTTACAAATACAACTGCTGTCAACTCTTTTTGGTCTACATCTACCCTGAATGAGGGAGAAACAGGCTTCTGTAACGAAGTCCTAACTTCGTTTTATGATGAAGAATCAAAAGTTGAAGACGCATTTCCGCTTCAACTTGTATTCTTTCTTCTTACAGCTAACTTCCTCAGTTCCAGCTGAAACCATTCAAGTCTATATGCTTGCAGTTTGAAGCAGCATCATTTTCATCTCGGGTGTTCAAGTCTAGTGTTGGTCCAAAGTAAGGCAGTTTAAATCCTGGTGGTATCTTGTCATCATCCCGTCGAACTGAATCAGTTCTTTTGGTGGTCTGGTCTAGAGTACAGAGATCCTCATCCCTTCCTCTAAACCTTCTTTCTGAAAAGAAGCTGCTGCTATTTCCTTTTCCTCCTTGAAGTCCGACTCCTATGGATAAGTCGTCGGAGTTTATTCCCGTAGCAAACGATCTTTCTGTGTTTTTTGTCATTGGTAGAAGAAAATTTCTATTTTCTTTCATGTCTTCACGCCAAATGAGTTCAGTCTGCTGCAGTCTAAGGTCACGGTCAACCTCTTTTGTCCCGAAATTTGTATTGCCATTAAAAGATATAAATCCCATTCCGCTGTTGTGCATCTCTTGATCCCTCTGAGAGCCGTCACACGAGGTCAAGCAGCTATCCATGGAACAATCTGTGGGCTGGGATGCTTGTGTTTGCTGTGGGCACAGACCTGACACTTCTTTCAGCCCTGAGATAGTAGGATTCAGACATTGGGTAGATACTTTCGAGACCAATTCAGAGAGCTGAACCTTCGCAGCCTCTAGTCCGACTGTACCCAAGTTCTGTCTTCCAAGGGTCTCCTGGGCTTTCTCAAGCACTGACTGTAGGTATTTTCCTTGGGCCTCTATACGGAGCTGTAAGTGCCGCTGTACCTGTTTCATTCCAGAAACAAATATCACAATGTAGCTTGGAAAACTTCCAAAGTAAGACGCACTGGAAAATGGGTGGTGCATGGTTTGAAACTTAAAAGATCATTTTTTTTTTAATCGGAAGATGAATACATACTGGGACAAGATTACAAGCTAGCCAAGTTTTGTGGCTGAAGGTATTAAGTAGGCTGTTATGTTCCTAGAAGGTAAAAAGCAGTTGCCATGTGATAATGTTGCATGTGACATGTTTGTTTTACTAAAAGTGATGAAATGCACTAAATATAGTAGTCATTGGATGCATTCATTTTTTTTTCTCTTTACAAAATGCAAATGTGTGAATGTGAGAATTGTTAGATTGTGGACTTGTCATAATTTCATAGCTGATAAATATGGTTCTATATTTTTTCTTGATGAAAAGCGTTCCAGCTCTATAGCTATATTGGATCCTGGGTAATTGGTGAATTAGTCCATTGTATTTTTTTTCTTCCCATCCATGCTCGTATTCTAGATTGCAGTAAGTGTCATGATCTAGTAGGTTAATGTGGCTGAAATAATGGCACATAGCCGGAAATCTCAGTATTTTGTACCTCAAGCTGCTCGTGTAGTCTTCTCTGCACTTCAATCTGAATCTGTATGGCTTCACTTATGGGTAAGCTTCTGAATAAGAGATTTAATTTTTGAATTAGGATTAAACCAAGCTACTCTTATAAGTTATGGAAGAGCGTGAAATGGGTTTTGGAGGGTCTTACTTGTTTGTTTGGGTTCCAATGCTTGGATTATCCATATGAGTTCCATTTGTTTCAGACATCCTGTCTCCTGCCACTGCAACCATTTTGTAAGCTATTCCACCACAACTATTTAGTGATATTCAAAATGATTTCTACCCATAATTACTGAATTTCTTACCATTTTTGTTTGTCCCACTGTTGGCGTGTCCATGGAGATTCTTACTGAGCCTGTACTTCTGCCAAATCAAAGAGGATGAGTTATTCTTACTCTGATTGCTTATAATATAACAATCCAAACCCAAAAAAAAGTAAAAGAAAATATCTGCTGTCTGTTGTTAGAGGTCTTTTAGTCTAAGACTAGGTGTTTATGGCAAGTGCTGGTTCCTAACGCTCACAAGCATGAGTCAGGACACATCAAGGCACAATGTCTGCCTCAGACAATTCGGAGAACAAACGTTATTACATATTGTTTGGGCTTTTCCAAAATGGTAGTAAGTTCGAAATGTTACTTTGCTCTACCATTGTGACTAGTAAGCGTTGAAGTGTAGATAAGACAACGGGGAAGTTCTAAAGAACAAATATGCCTTTTCACGTGACTAGGGGTGATTGATTGGCCAAAAATGTTTACCTGAAGATGGCTCTTTAAGTGGTATAATGTAAGTCCTGGAATCCCCATGAGTTTCAAAACTGATTTCGGAGTGGCCTCTGCAACAAACAAGAGATTAGAGATTTAAATTCTTTGAGCATCAGATATTCTTCTTTTTTTCTTTTATTGAACTTGTTTTGTTGTAGTCACTCACTGTCTGCTCCTCCAAGCTGATTGACTGCTGCTATGAACCGTTCGTGGAGGTCTGGTGTCCATTTTAGTCTAGGCTTTGCGTCGGTTGAAAGTACAAGTCCAGAATCTACTGGTCCATTCACTCCTCGCATGAGCAAATGCCTCTCTGGAGGGACTGCCATTCTCGAGGAGGGATGGATGTTCTTTCCCTGATGGTGATTATTATACATCTATCTGCGTTCAAGATGACAAAATATATGATAAAATTAGCTTCGTGTTAGGAGCCCAGATGCCTTACATAGTCGTAGTCATGAACATTTGATTACCTGAGGAGAAGTTCTAATGACAGTAATGATCCAATCTGCTTCCCTCGGAGAGCTAAACTTTGATTCTGTTGAAAATGCTGATCCTTTGCCAAAGAAACCCCGTCTGCAACTGCTCTTATCTATCTGATGTCTTGTTTGACCTATTTTTACAGAACAAAGGTGTGCTCAACACTGTCCTTATAAAGCAAATGTTGGGTGGGGGGTGGGGAGAGGGTCCAAGCAAGGCATAGAATCTTGGACAGAGACAAAACCCGACCCAATCAAATCTTCACAGCGACTCCGAAAAAAAGATCTCCTCGTTCCAGTTTTGCGCATATATGGGCCCTCTGTCCTATATTCCACTTTCCTTTCTCACATATCACTACTTATTAAATTCCTCTGCACCACACCTTTACAAAGAACTTCAAACCTTACAATCGGTACTCGAATAGATCCCAGCAAAGTTTTCTTCTATGCATTCTATTCGTTGTGCGGCAAAGGTAGGAACCTTATTCCATACATTCATTACGGGAATTTTCTGACTAGTAATGGGGAATCTCCTATTTCTATCGTATTGAAAACCTCAAAGCCGCATTCTCTTCCCCCACAGAAGATTCTGAAAACTCCTATCATGTTGTCTCTCTCTCACATTGGACTGCTATCTTTATTTCAATTTCCTGTATTCCATTTGGATTAATGGCGCTGCATTCGTTTTATTTTGATGTTATCTACTTTCAGTTCAGATGGAGACACTGCAGAAATATGGAACTTGTTAAATTTGGGAGGGGGTTAGGGCGCGGAAGAAGATTCTGTTGACTCGAGCATCTACAAATTTGGAATTGGATTACATCGAAAAGAAAGGATAAAAGAAAATGGTGGAGAGATGCTCCTCCTTGAGTTTGTTTCAAGGCAAGGAATGGAATAAGGTATACATTCTATTTTGTCCCCTTCAGTAACTTTGGTACATATTCAGCCCACACAGTATGAAAAATTGGAGGAGCTAGGGGGGCCCAAATTCTTTTCATTCTTGAATTGGGTAGAAGAGAACTGGCCCCACACCGACGAATCAGAAGCCGCCGGGACCCTTTTAAAAGAAAAAAAAGGATTGTACTTGCTTCCATACTTGCATTTGATGAAGGACATACAAATCATGAGCTGGAGAGGACCACTTGCACACTCATAACTTGAGCGTTGGTTGGCTTTGCAGATTCTCTGGTGAATCTACAGGCTCTTTTAGCTTTTCATGCAATTGCTTCAAAATTCGTTTCCACTTCTAAATCTTGTTAGACATGCATGTGGCTATGCATCATGTCACCTTATGACCTTACAAAAGGACATCTCCCCGTATAAATTTTTTTTTTCCAGCTTTGCACCAAAGTGCACATAATTCTTTGCATTTCTTGTCATAACTGTAGTTGGTTTCTACGTGATTCAGAAATTAAAAAAAAAAAACTATCGACTTTTTTAATGCTATCTTGTATACATTTACACAAGCAATATAGGTACATTGATGATGACACTAGTATCCTTAGCCTCTTGGGTAATGCCATGGGCCCATGCATGGCTGAGGAGCAAATACTAGTATTGTAACTGTTGCAGTAGACTTCTATAAACGATTATGATCTACTTCTTTGGATTAACTATGATCAAGAATTATATCGCGTGTATAAAATACATAGAATAATTACATGATCAACAGCTAAGTGAGAATAAATTCCACACTAAGAAATTGAGAATATTTCTTGCAACACTCGTCCACAAGATTGAAAGACTGAACTTGTAAATAAATGAAGGTGCTGCTGGATTTTTAGTGTCTAAAACAAGCATTCTGAGATAAAATTGCAAGTAGGTGACCTCTTTCTTGTTCTTAGACACGTGCATGTGTATACGCATATACATACGCGTCGCTAAAGTAGAAGTTCTCTCCCTTGAAATGCATTTTCGCATTAGTTCCATAGGGATTCTGATATGTATGCAGTTTGAGGGAATATGAGAACTCTTTAGGTAAAGTGCTAAAGCAGTATTCCTTAATAGTTTGCTGGCATGTGGATAGGAATAAATTGCACAAGGGGAATAATGTTGTGCCTTGCAGGCTACAACATTAACTAGCTCCTGGAATGTATTCTGATCATATTGTAGATCAAATGATCGAGGATTCGATATGATAGCTTCAACAATTGTTGGATGGTATTTCATTGCATAAAAAAAGTATAATTTCCTTGCGTGATGCTGATGCATATTATGCGCTAATCTGCTGCACCCAAATTCATTGTTGCCACATTGTACCTCAATGATGTGATTAATATAGTTTGTGGCCGTGGTACCAGCCTCTACCTGCATGGTATTTTGGCTCAGACCCATGCTTAGCCCTCATGGATTAATTTCCGGTGCTCTGAACAATCAAAAAGCACCTGCATAGGAAGAGGGGGCGAACATATATCAACTCAGGTTTAGATGCTCTCTCCAGTGAATTAGGATTCTACTCACCTCCCAGCTATAAGCAAAGAATTTAGGGGCCTCTAATATCTGACAGTGAAGATACGTTCTCCCAAGAAATAGCAGTTAGGATTTTCTTGTTTTGTCATGATTGTTCAATGCCTTATCTTGAATAGGCTTCCCATGTAATGGGTATGAGTAAGTTTGTAAGTAGTGAACCATAGGCTTGATTTAGAGTAGATATTGGACGCAACAGTGACAGCAGATAATATTAGGGCTTGCCAAAACCATTAACAAGCTCCCAATGCACTGATGAGGATGACTTGGTTGGTTTGGTTACCTCCATTTGGAGCTAACATCACTAACACGACGTGCTGACATCTCATTTGGAAAAGGGATATGACACGTTTGAGACACGTTAAACATTTATGTTATTAGGAATATCATGTGCCATACGTGTGATAGCAAAATAATAAGAAATATGGAACATAAAGACTGCTCAACTTGAAAGCCATATGTTTAAAATCAAAGTATCATTGACTAATACTGCAATGCATATGAGATATTAATCTTGGAATAGACTTACTCTGTATTTTGAGCGCACAAGTAGCAGAATACCTAATGCCTTAGCCCTGTGAAGATGTTCATCACCTTTGATGTGTTTGGAGTTAACTGTCGGAGATTAGTATGCCAATATTAGGAAGTTAATTTTGTAATTAAGACACGTTGGAGAAGTGTCAGACATCTTCTTAGACGTGTTTGAGGGGTGTCCGACACATCTCCCCAGGAAAAATAGTATTGTCCGTGCTTCTTAGATTTGGTCCTCAACAGTTAGTTACACTCCTAGGATGGCTTCATTAATTAGTTAATTTGCGTCCAGTGATGTGGTAAGTGCTGGTACTCTTTCTCCCTTTTAATTACCTTTACCTTGGAATATGTGAGGATTAATTGGGAAGGTGACAAATCTTTACCTGATTTTATCTGGTTAGGGCCAACTATCTATGGAATAAACATGTTGGTACAACTTTCATTTCATGTCGCTTAAGGACCTGCTGGTCTTTCTTATATGGTACATGAAAAGTACTTGCTTTTTTTTTTTTCCCCACGGTCATGGGTGTTCAGGCACTTGCACGCACATCAATTATACCATTTCCGGTCTGGTCAAAGGCAAACAATCCACGCCAGCACTAGAGAATTCACAACAAATTTCTTTTTCTGCTGTTGGTCCCAATAAGTTGCCAAGTTTTGAACACAAAATATTTGGGTTTATCGCTCATATGCCTGTTTCCAATCTGAAAAGTACTTACTACCTTTCCTTGATGTTGCCATAAACCTGCTCTACTCTCTGTGGGGGCACACAGCTTATACATTACTATATTCTCCACTTTTACCTGCTCTACTATATTCTCTACTACTCTCTGTGGGGGCACACAGCTGCTAGATTTATCCAACTTTCTTCACCTTTGTCAGTGTTATAGATTACTATATTCTCCACTTTTAACCCATCAGCATAGGATCATCAATTAAATATGTTGTTCACCAAATTGATAGTAGAGAATAACTTATTCACGGAATAGCAGTGAATAAGTTTTATGGAATTCAATCTTGCGGTTCTGCGTTCAAAAGTACTTTGAACGATTCAAAGTAAAAACAAACTATTATCAATCAGAGATATTTATTATCCGTTCAAATTTAAAAACATATCTCAACCATTGATGTCGGAACAGAAGGGTGAGATTACGTGCCTCCTCCGTGAATAAGTTATTCCCATTGATCGTAATCTCGAAAACTTTGTGTTCTTCTACGGCTGGCAATGCCTTGGCTACCCCAATACCTGGGGGTGGCTGCAATTATTTGAGGTGTAAGGTTTACTTTACTGGGATAGGTCCTAAGTGGCAAAATGTCTTTGTAGGATTCGGTGTGGCCATCGTCCATGTGAAAAAGCAGGTTAGTCAGGTATCCATTAAAAAATTGGTCGAACCATATTTGACAACAGAGAAATAAACAGTAAGAGTATAAAGATTCATTTCTCTCGTATGACTAAATATGTTCTTCATAATATCAGTATCAATTTTATTCGTTGGATGGATAATAATAAAGAACAACACTTGCAACATGAACGACTCGGATTGTCAAATGGGACAGTAATGAATCCCTTTTTTGTATGGCATGAGAGATCTTTACATGAAATGATCCTTACACCCGTCTTTGAGAGTGTTATATACACACACACGCACACACACACACATACATACATATAGTTGTTTTCAAATGAGGAGATCCTTATTTTAGTTAAAATAAGGAGAACTTTAGCCCGAGAGGTAGTCCGCCTTGGGAAATGGGTGTAGCCCGCACTGCAAGGGCTGTAGGACGGCCAATCCGGCAATTCATTTTGACGCCGACGGCTCGGATTTAATCCAAACTCCTATTGATCTGAGCCATCCATTGTTCGGGTTAAAATCCGAGCCATCTTTCCCCAAAATGGACGGTCAGATCGCTGCCCTACAGCCTTGCAGTGGGGGCTGTAGTGCAAGATCTCTCGGTCGCTCCACTTTGTTGGTGGGTTTCCTCTCCCATACAATTGACCACCGTTCGATTTTTAGAATTAGGCCGCAAGAAAATAATTTCTTGTGAATTCTCTAATTCCGATTGGTCTGGTCTGTCAGACCGGGAAGGGAATTAGTTGAGATGCGCATAAATTGACCCAAACACTTCTTATTATCGAACTGGGGGGTTGGTAATTGCTCTTCCATTTACAGATGTACTTGTAGTATTTCCTTTTGAGGGACTTAAGCCAGGATAATCCACTTTTTGTGAAGTGTATTGCTCAAAAAGAGGTGAAGATGAGTAGTAAACATCAAATGAAACAAATAGGAAGATTAGTACTATACACCATATTTCGTGGGGATAGTCAATTCTTTCTTAGGACGGCTACGCGTATAACCCCCAATGGCAGAGAACCTTTTGACTACATTGGCTTAATTCTCAAACGACAAAAAGAAGGAGATGACCACGGAATGCTATTCCTTGCGAGAAAAAGGTTTCTTCGGGAAGGGAAAGAAAAGGTTTGCAAAAACAAGATTCCGAGGGAACACACCGAGGAGTTGTTCTAGTGGTAAGGACAAATGACTGACTTTGAGAGAACTCTTTCGGGTAAGGGGTTCAATTTTTCACTGGGTGAGTATCCTGATAGTAAGTGGGGGGGGCCGTAACTGGTGTGGCCGTGCTGGTTTCCCCGAGGTTTGGGTTGCGCAGTTGGGTCCAATTGTGGCTCGGCTGTAGGGCTGTTTCTCGGTTATTAAAAAAAAAAAAAAAAAGGATTCCGAGGGAATGGGAATGTGGGAATCTTGAACCAAAAATAAAAGAAGAAAAAGGCATGGGGGGCGTATTCCCAAATCAAAGAACTCTTTTATTCTTTTCTACTCAAAGCCACAAAAAATGGGTTCCCAATCCCACCCATGCTTTTTTATGCTTTGGCTGTGTACAGTTTAGATGCTCTTTCGAGTTTCCTAATTCAAAAATGCTTCTGGCACATCAGTTATGCCACACCTCAGTCATATCACTCTCACACACGGATGGATTCCACTGGAACGGCCTCCACCCGTATATGAGAGGGGTATGGCTGAGGTGTGGTACAACTGATGTACCCCTAGCTAAATGTGTTGTGGGTTGTGCCAAGTTTGTCAAAATGTTTGTCCTTTTGGATATGGGGGTGGGGGTTGATTGGGACAAGAAAGATAGGTGCCGGGCCGGTTGTGAGCTAAAGCTCAGGGTGCGGTTGCCTTTATTTTTTTGTCTCTGGAGATTTACTAGTTGTAGGGGGCGCTAGCTCACACTTTGGTACACCTTATAATCAGCAATGTTACGTCCACCGCCCACTTTCACCTCTTTCCCAATCTCACCGTCCGTCTCGGCAATCTATAGTCTGGATTTTAAAAGAACTCTTCTCGGGAAGAGTTTAGAGTATTTTAAAATTCGAACCTAGACGGTGAGATTGAATGCGGTGGGGGGAGGGGTGAAAAGGAGTAGTAGGCGTAGACTTTTCGCCTTATAATAGTCCAACAAAATACAAGCCACGCCTTTAATCTTCGCTCTAGGCCCCCGATTAGTCAGGATCGGCCTTGATAATGATGTCCGAATACGGAATATATATTCGAACATAGATTTGTTTGGGGAATTGGGGTCGTTCAAGTAAATGTGTGCGAGACTCACATGTGTTGAATGGCTCAAGAACATATGTCTGCACTATGTATTATTATGCTCTTTAGTTATATATAGATATATATACACACACGAACCAGTGCTGCGGGGAGATTTGGTGAGGTTTTATTAATTAATGATGATGTATTTAATGCCAAAAATATTGGCAAGTCAATGTTGTGAATTTTGAGATAAGACCAACTGGCCTTGCGGTTGTGTCAATTTTGTGGTGTGAAGTTTTGAGTTCGAATTGATGGAGCATCACGCTGTTAGCCACAAAGGTAATAATGCACATTATTTCATATCAAGATACAGATATATATGGATTTCTAATCACTCGATATGTATGGATCTTACATGTATCTTGTCAAGCTCGAATGTATCGGATCATTCCGGATGCATATGTATCTACTCGTTTGTGTCCCTCATCAACAAAAATATCAAGTTGACGGTCCGAATTTTGGTTACTAAATTGGCTAAAGTGTTTGTGAAGTGATGGAAAACAGACTTTGTGGCCCACTGGTATCTAGTTCCTCGATCTCAACTTGGGGGCAAGCATCGTCTAAAACTAGATCAACTGGACTCAAGGGTACGGATTAGTACTCCAAACTAATCTAAAGTTTGAATTTATATTTCGAGTTTGTCATTGTGGAGCAATTTATAAAGTGGAAAAAAATTGACGAGTGATTGTCCGATGCCCCTAAGACATGGGCGGGTGCCCCAACCTCCTCCTCGGCCCTCGCCACACATTTGTTTGAGCTCCTTAAAACATGTGGCGAGGAGGGAGAATGGGGCATCCACCTACCATGCCACAGGGACATTGAATAATTTTTACTACTGTAAATATGCAGAGGAACTTGCAACGGAAAAATAAAACAATGTGAAAATTGAAAGATACTCAGAATACTATTTTTCCTTTTCGTTCAACTTATTTTTGAAGATCGCTCCCATTTTCAATCCTCATTCTGGCGCTCTCACGAATTTTAGTAATTTGGAGAATTTTTCAAAAATATTTTTTCGATCCTTCTCACGCATGCACATACAGATTATATGACTTATGTTAGGACATTTTGTGGAGGTGTGCTCCTGGTGGTTCTTTTCTTTGACTTTTTGATCCTTTTTTTTTTCTTACCAGTTATTCATTTTCATTCAATGCGTTGCAACCTTGAAATGTATTTATTTTTGGGTGAAACGTATTTATTTTTTTTAACCAGTTATTCATTTTGCCACGATTTGAATTATATAACCATGGGATAATGACCATTGCTCAAACCCATCTCATTTTTCATGGGTGAACTTGCTCTTACGAGGGCATAACCCATAACTTTATGGGCTTTTATCTTTTGGGGCTTTAAGACTCTGAGTCCCTCTTGGTGGACTGGGTAAAGTATTCGACCAAATTCGCCAGTCTAAAATAAAACCCAATAAACCTCATTTGTAGACATTGTAACTCATGTAATTTAGTGTTAGTAAATAAACCGAGCAGCTCGCGAATGACCCTGAGGTCGATCCCCTTGGTGAACCCAATAAGCCTCATTTCTAGACATTGTAACTTCTGTAATTTAGGGATGTATATGAATCGAGCAACTCGCGAGCTCGGCTCGACTCGTTTGATAAACGAACCGAGCTTGATAAAAGCTTGGCTCATTAAGGGAGGCTCGGCTCGATTAAACAGACTCGTTTCGTTTAGTAAATGACTAGAGCTCGACTCGTTAAGGACTCGACTTGTTAAGGCTCGAGTTTAAATTTTTGACTCGTTTAATAAACAAGCAGAGCTCGAGCTCGACTCATTTACAGTCCTAATGTAATTACTCTGCTGGTGACCCAAGCCCCAAGCTATTGTTCACCATCGATCTCTCTCGGCCGAACTATGGGAGAAATTTTGATGGGTTGATTTTTCATGATTAAATTCACTAATTCGAGTTTATATGGAATTATTGTGATAAGTTGAAAATTTCGAGATATGGTTGCTATAATATCATCCAATAACACGCAATATTATTGTTGTAGAATATCATTCATCATAATTTAGTGTGCTCAAAATGAAGATTGTTAACATTATTTTTGATTGAAATTTTATAAACTTTTAATGAATATCTAAAAAACTACGAAATTATACTCTGGAAAAAAAATACAAATCGAAATTTAAAAAAGGGCCAGATTTATAAACTATGAAAATTATACTCTGGAGAAAAAGGTTTGGTGAATGCCTTGTTTTTTATTGGATCGGAGAGGGAATTAATTGAGGTGTACATAAACTGATCTAGGCATCTTTTATCGTTGAAAAAAGAGAGTTAACTTTTATGGCCAATTTATGAACCAAATGTTTGACGCGGAACAAAGAAATGAGGAAAAATTAAGGGAATAAAAAAAAAAAAAGGTAAAAGAAATGGGAAAGGAGCAAGGCCCCACACACTTGGATGCCACGTATATTTCATGGAGAAATTCATGTTTTCATTTCCTCTTGCGTACCATTTCTCTCTCTCTTTTGCCATAGAATATATTTTTTGGTATTTATAAACAATTCATCCCAACTTGGAGGATCTAAAGCACAAACCACAAGATTGTCAATAACCATAAACGTTTTTTTCGAAGAAAATGTGTTTCAAAAAGATATTGATCGATATCCAATTAACACAATTCTGATAGTGATTAAAGTTTACGATGAGCTCTACAAAGTGAATGATTTAGATAATCAAATTGCACCCAAAACGGGCCCAAAAAATGGCCAACTGAATGGAATTTGGTTGCCCCAACTGCTGACAAGAAGCCATCTCCTTCGAGGAAACACTAGCAATACAAGTTCTCAATTTTTAATCGTTCGCACGACGATTGGAAAAAGAAACAGAAACAATTAAACTTGATAAATTACTCAAAATATTCACAAATTCTTCAAATTTTATTGAACACAAACAAAATGGATTCATCAGTACAATGGAAATATAACCATGAATTCGGAGTTTCGCAACACAATTCGATAGTCAATTTCTACCAGAATAGCGCTCATCGCATCCGATGGAATACACATCTGCGTTGTCTCAAATACACAGAAGGTAGAACTATAAAAAAATGAAAAAATACATATGATCTGCAATTCTGCATTAGTCGCCCACAAAATACAGACCAACAGCCAGACTCCCTTAACCTATAATGCCTCCGTCAGTTCGGTTTACATTCATTCGTTGTTTTAATCTACAGCGTATCTTCAAAAAAGAAAACTAAGAGAATTACCCTACTGCTGCAAAAACCAATTATTTTTTCCACCTCTCCGAATCCACCCCTAAGTACATAAAACAAGGTATACATGTTTCCCCGCTTACTATAAACAGTGTGATCCCATCTCCAAACTTCTCCGAGCTCGTTTTCACTGATCCACAGAGATGCATAATATCTTTGAATAAAAATCTTAAATCACGAGTCTGATCTGGAAGCTGTGAAGGACGAAAGGAGACCAGCAGCTTGGACAGGTAGAATGTCACCAAACGTTGACATGGCAGCAGCTGATTTGTCCTTGAACCTGCCAACTTGCCCATCTGTTAGTATGGATCCCAGCTCCCCAAATCTGCTGCCAACCTGACCATTACAAGGACATATTATGGGAAATCAGTGCCAAATTCCCGAATCATAATTCTGCTTGTCCTAAACTCAAAACATTTCCAATAATACACAGAAAAGATAAAATAGAATGGAATTTGAGCAAAATAAAGCATGTATATTTCTGAAATTTATCTTATTTTAGCCTATTTATCTTTCTTATCTCATAAGCATTTCCCTTCCTAGTTATTTCATTAGGCTATAACAGGGGATGGTGCCTCATTCTGATCTTCTTGGACGCATTACATTGGAATCCTGAAGCACCACCATGAATGCCACCGCGAGCCCACCCATGGGCGGTAAGGCACCACCCTGTTGTGCCAGCAGCCAATTTCGGCATCAGCTTAGTTATCCTCCTCAAGCCACTTTCTTGATGGCTAGGCCTCGGCAGAGTTACCAGCACAAGCGCTTGTTATAAGCTAATCCCCAGACCCACATATTCCTCCTAAAGTGGGTCCCACTCAAATTGCTCCAAAGATGATAATTCTGAGTTTATTCACCAATTTCCCACTGACCACAACTGTGGCTTAAAACATTTCCTCCAAGAACTGGAGGAATTGTCACTTGACGATGTGTGCTTCAACTTCAACCCAGACTTCCATGTATTTACACTGGTTTAGATGAATGAATTAGTACAGTAGACTGATTGATGGCTACAGCTCATAGATCTGGGCAAGCAAATTGATATGACATAAAATAAACACAATGCTTCTGGACCATGCTTCAAATTAGAAGCTTTAATCATCTTCCTGGGGATTACACCATCAAAGACACGGAGGGAGTTATAGACAACTTTGCAGTGATTCAATTGTTGGGCCATTTTCAGCCTTTCCCGACTACTGATTTAGGCTCTGCAGTGCCAGTAGGTGTTTGAGATGGGGTTTTTCTGAAGTGGAGATGAAATGGCATAACATTAGATGTCTGAATTAGATTAGCTTTTCCTTTTTAGATAAGTATTAGAGAAGCTTTCATCAATTATGTATTAACAGTAATAAAGATTTAAACATACACAACAGCACAACCAACTTCAATACTTTGCCATCCACTTCTTTTCCCCATAATAAAAAACATACAAGACAAGTGATACCCGACGGTCCCGACATAGAACCTTAAACGACATAATCGTTGCATCTCATTAGTGGTACGTGTCAAAGGGACTAGAAGGTATTCCCGGATGCATCATGCATGCACAAAGGATTCATTGGAGACTGAAATGGGTGGAATATTACCCTGGATAATCCGAATGTACCCAAAGTTCAAACGCACTGTTACAACCCCTAATGAATAAGACGCTGGCTTAGGAGCATTTTTCATTTCAGCTGACATTAGCTCTACCCAGAACTGAAAGGGTCAACATGTTATACCGTAAATGTGAAGTCTGAGAGACAAGAAAGCATCCCAGAGGACAAATGTGTAAAAGGATAGAAGCTTTACCTGCATGAAAGACTTCAAGAAAGGTGTAGCCACCCCAAAACTTGAGTCGTCATCAATATTAATGTTGCGAGAGAGGTCTTCATTTGCATAATTTTTCCAAGAGCTTCTTGAAGAAACATCATCCATAGAAGGTGAAGCAGAAGCTTTAGTTGTCCCTCTTGAAGACAATGCTGGAGCACTGGTAACCAATATGACAGTAAGAGATAAAGTGGGCGGCAATCCATGCATTCAGATATAACGGACAACAGTGATACGCTATGCATGTTTTCTCACGTAGGAAAAAATACGATGTAATTCTAAATTTCTAATTAATTAAAAATACAGCAAGATTTAGTCTGTCACTGAAAACAACATGAATACCCCTCCAATGAAGATACAGGAAGAGATCCAATCATATAGAACATTTGACCACAGATAATTTATACAAAAAGCAAAACAAACAATGCAATTGACAACTGAGAAACAGAAGTGGAAAATTTGTCAGAAGGATAAGAAAATCAACCTGATGGGAAGGTATTTAAACCTAGGAACAGTGGAGCATCTCATAATATTTGATTCTGAGTTGGTGGGTAACTTTTGAACAGTATCTGTATACAGCCGATTAAGCTGGACAAAGAAGCCGAAGAGGACAGCATGCCGTAGGTACGACTGCCTCTCATTCTCCCATAGGTATGGCTCATACCTGAAATGTGAAGAAATAAATCAGAACGAATGATCCAATCAAGAAAAACATCCTTTCAATATAGAGTCTTACAAAGAGAACAATGTCAAACATAACCAAAGGCCCTACATTACATATGACACCCATCTGACGGTGCAATCAGCTTAACCTGTTTTCTCCCGATAAGCAACTTAACAGTGAACCAAATACATCAGAACCACCATGAAAGGACTTAACAACAGAATTTTATCTTTGAAACAACTCACTGATGGCACTTATCATCCAGAAAAAATGATGTGAGGCCGCATGGTTCAAGAAATGATTGAACGGTTTTAAAAGCTTTGAGATGTTCTTGGTAAGCATTCAAAGACACTCTGGCTCTTTAAAAGCCAAACAAAAACCTTTATTTTTTGGACATAATGCACATATCTCATCACAGCAAAAATTGCTTTCATTTACAACTCAAAGATTGTATGGGTAAGTGAAAAACATGAAATTCCCTCTTCTCTACAAGGATCAACAAGTGATCAGTTCATCAATCATGTTTATGTATGGTGCAAAGACCACAATGTTTTGCATGTCATTATTATAAAAGCCAGAAACGAGAACATGGTAATCATGCACATGCAGGTACAAACACTGATAACAGAAAACTGATATAAAGCCTATGAAAGACCGCAGTAAGAGTTAAAAATTATTCTCAAAAGTACACCACAACGAAGGTCATGACTCAGAGACAGACCCCTTTCTGAAGTCAGACGCGTTAGGTTTTGACATTTTCCGCCACCTATGTTGTCTGGCCTAAACATCCAACTTTTACCCAACCAAGCATCAAAGAGCATAATTGGTATCTAACTTAAACAAAAAAAGTCAGAGCCAACGGATGCCCTTGTTGGCCCCAAACCTTTATCGATAATACTGCACCGTTAGTGATAATACTGTGATGTCTAAAGATCACCTAAATGTTTGACAAGATAACAGATTGTCTATGAAGTGATAAAACTGGAAAGTTTAAAGAATGCAGAAACTTTTAAACAGAATTCTCATAAATAACATCATAAGACAAAGCAAGAAAAACTTACGTGAGCCAATCGATGGGATCCAACTTCTGTGAAAGCCGATTTACCAAGCCATCAACCTGTTCTCTGATGGCTGACTTGGTCTGGTTTACATCCTGCTTCCGTCTGAAAGAAACCTTGAACTTAGCATTTTTTGATAGCTCCTCAATTGAACTCGAATCACCTCCCGATAGAACATCAGCCACAAATCTTAAGTCCAATAGAACTTGCAAGACACCTTTATCTGACATTTGAGAATCACGAGCCTCTGCAGTAGAAAGGAAGTCCGCATATATACCAATGACCTAGATGAACAAAACAAAATACACAAACAAGAAAAATCATGACCGGTATAAATCCACACAACCATGCAAACAATATACTAATACTTCTGATATCTTGATTTATGCTATTGGGAAAACCATGCACACACAGTTTTGCTGCAATAAAATGCCTGTCACTCTCTTTAACTAAGACCCTCTTGATGATGCATAGTTACCAGACAGAACATGCTAAGCCTGAAAGGAAAGGAAAGACGGAAAGAAGAAAATTGAACAAAAGAAAGACAGAAACAGGGAGAAGAAGATGAGGGCAGAATAAAGAGGAGGAATCCTTCCAAGAGACAAAGGTACTAAAAATTGACATTCCAAATTTGATCGTTCATTACGGGAAAAGGATTCTCTGTTACAAGTTACAAATAACAACAAATATGATACAAAAGAAAATTAAGGAACTTCGAACCCTAAGTGAACAGAAGGGTACGTTTGGTACAAGGTAATGGGCTGGTTTAGGGTGCTCATTCTAGCTTCTTATTTATTTCCATACTTCAGTACAATAAAGGGACTAATGAATGCCCATTCCATTGGAAACCGCTTCCCACAACTTGCCTACGATGCGACTCTCTGTTAGAATATTGATATAGCTTCTCATGAGACCATGATACTAAAGATATGCTCCTCTATTGATGGGGAAAATTAAAATAATATACAGACAACTTGTTATACCTTTTCCAGTAGAGTCAATGCAAATTTTTGCAGAATTTGCTTATCAAGTACATGACCTCCAACTCGATGAATTTCTTCACATGCTTGGAAGAGGAATGAAGTAATGTAAAGAGAAGGCAAGGCCGGGAGTGATATTTTCATCTCTGACTGGCTTTCATCAGACTGTTCTTGCTTGACTACAGTGTCTTCCCAGCCCTGCTAATGCTCAAAATATGAGTACGTTAATTTACCGAGAAACAAAGTTCTAGTAGCTCAGTCAGCAAAACAAAACAATTCATATAGATTTACTATTCCATTATTATGTGTACAAAATTATACTCTAGTGTGTTCCTCAGGTGACTCTTCGCTCGAGAGCAGGAGCAAAGGAAGTTTACGATGGATGAAGCAATACCGTATATGATTCATCCTATCTCGATCTAGAATGCAGAGCTCCACCAGGTCGGCATAAGGGGAGTCTAAGATCTCCAGAACTTGGGCTCTATTCCGCCAAGAGGAGGAATTTAGCGAATGGCAGGTTCCACTAGCAGCTATGATGTGCTACAGTTAATGACACAACTGTGGCTAATTTGTGAAGTAAGGACTAAGGATCATACGGGTTGCGTTTTAATGGGTTAGAGCGGCCGTGTGTCCCGATTTACAACTTCTTTAACATAATACTCATCATTCCAAGCAAACTTCAATGGTCTGATGGCCGATTGATTTGTTGCTTACTCTTTAGTCCTTTCTAAAGATGAATCCAAATTAAACCAGATTCAAGATTTCACAAATGCTTGGATGCAACTTCAGAGTAGCAAATCATCATAATTAAGCAGAACACAAATTTTCTTAAATATACGGACAGTAGTTTTTTGACAAGTAATGGCAGAAAAGAATTAGGAGCTTTACAAAATAGGGGGGGGGGGGGGGGGGGGGGGGGGGGGGGGGGGGGGGGGGGTTTGTGGTGTTGGGGGGGAACAATTAAGAAGAGCATACGAAAAATGACAAGAAGGACACAGGCATACCTTGGGCATCATGAATGGAGTATACTTGTTTAGAACTTTAGATTAATAATGTCTTTCACACATTAATATGCTAACTCACAGACATATACGTGTTTCTTTAGTTTTAGATTTGGTTGTTAACATTAGAGTTTTTTTTTGGTGATTTGAGTCCTACAAACTTCTTTTGGGGTACCTGGTAAGGCAGAACCATTCGTAACAACCCTATCCGTGAAAACTCAATCATGGGACTGCCTTCGTTGGGTTCCATCTCTGAATGTATTGTCTTTCCTAGTATATTATTGTCTATCTTTCTATTTTCTAGACTTAGTTTTTGTGCCGCCTCTCTTGAGATTAGGATAGATTTTTGTGCCATTTAGGTCTTCGTTACGTTCTCTATTTAACCTTGTATTAGCATTGTATTTAGGTGACTTAATTCAGTAATACAGATTCGTTTCTTCTCTCGTATGTTCTATTTTAAAGACAGAATACGTTCACACCATCGTCCATCAGTGCCTCTTACATCTAAGTAGAAATCCTTAAAGATGTTTCATTCCACATGCATGAATGGTCTAAAGCAAGAATTACAATACCATATGAAAGTATATAACAATGGTGTTCGTTCAACAAAGTTGTAGCACCTGAAATATCCAAGCAAGCAGTAGATAAGCTCCATCAAGATAAAAAATAAAGAGCTTTTTATGACACGAAAAAAACAGGCATGGTGTTTCTAGGGAAGATGCCACTTACTCTCATGATACTTGTTGTTGATAACCCATCATCTTGCCTTAGATCGTGAGAGAGAATTTCTGAAAGTTCATCAGAAACCCATGATATCCACAAGTTGTGAGCTCTAATGGTAAGATCTCTTGCAATGTTAATGAGTTCCACAAGTTGTGGGCTTGAACTATCATCCACTCCAAACAAAGCCGTGTTAGCCAGAGAGGTTTGCCTCTTAGAAGAGTCAAACTTTTTCTTACCAGAGCTACCAGACCTAGGAGAATCAACCATAACACTGTACTGCCTAACAAAGGAATCGGAATTCCCAGAAACAGCATCCGTGGTTTCATTCACCCACAACCTTGGCGAACCAAGTATCACCGGAATGTGCCTTGAGTGTTTCTGAAATGCAAAAAGGACGCGCCCAATAAATAGAGCTCTATCAACAATTGTACCTGGTGATAACACAGACTGACCATCCCTCTTGCTGTTTCCTAGGGCAGCAGACAAGTGTTCAATCTCCTTCTTGAGTTCCATCAATATGGCAGAAATGCTCCTATAACACTTATTCTGGAGATATGGCCCTAGATCCTTTAACCTCAAAGCTGCCTTTGGAGACTCTAGGAAGCTCAAGAGATCCTCAAGAACACTCTCGCAGCAGCTGTCAATTGCATCCCTAATCCGGCTGACTTCGGCACCAAAGTAGGTATTAAGACAGCTACTTAAATCGTTCTCCCCAGGGAGTGCTCTGGAACCAGTGAAGGGGACAGCCTTCTTATTGTTTGATTCCATGAACCAAACCCCGCCTCCCAAATAAGATCTGTTCAAGTAGGCCTGGAAACCACGCCCGTCACCCGGAGCTTCTGCAATGGCATGAATTGATTCCGTCACCTCAACAACTCTGGTCAAATCGTCATATCCTGTATCTACGATAGCTTTCATCCTCTGAACAAAAGCATCTTCGAATATCTCGTCCCACAGATTGGCATCATCTCCCAAAACAAGCTCACGAATCCTTTTCCACGGCAATTCAATTTCAGAACCAAACACACTCTTTAGCCACTCCAAACTACCCTCCAACACTTGCTTACTGTCCATAGTCTCCCTAATCAACTTCTCGGCAGAAGCAAGCTCCCGACCACTCCCAATCGAATCAATCAAGTACCTCCCATTAACCTTGTTAACAATCTCTTTCCCACAATTCTTCAACCAATCAGAGCACGTTGCAGCAACGAAATCCCGGTCAAGCATCACCATTACCGATTCCAACTTATCCCTAAATGATTTCCACGACCTAACTTCCTCGTCAGGATTCGGTATACTCCCAAACAGTTGAGAAGCAGGAGGTGTAGCCAGTATGACTTTATAAAACAAGGGCATATCGTTCAATACTTGCAAGAACAACTCCCCTACTTGCCCTATACTAACCTGAATAATCCTCAAAACCTCACAGAACGCAGAGATCGCATCGCAAGTCACTAACTTCTGACAAATACACGACCTTCGCGAATCAAGAAACAACGCGAGAACCTGCTTTGGTTCGAGCTCATCGATTATGGCGACGGCAGCGAGCGCGTCGGTGTACGCAGCGATCCCGAGGCCGGGGGTTTGATCCAGCAACCTCTCCTTGCTCCTCTGGGAGATCTGGCCCTTGAAGCTTTCCACAATCTGCCATTGGTGCTGAAGCAAAGGGAAATTCGACAATATATTCTTGTTCTTATTATCATTGCTGTTATTATTATTATTATTAACGAGGGTGTAGTGAACTAGCCTAGCACGAATGTACCTAGACGCGGCCTCGACGAACATAGACTCGTCGAGGCACCCCCAGATAATCTCCGGCGTCTCGACGAGGTACTTGACGCGGCACGCGATGCCGTAGGTTCGGGCGCGGTTAGGGTTAGGGTTTGAGGATAGCTTCGGAGTGGTGGACGATGAGAGGGAGCGGAGGATGCTGTCGTGGACGGAGGAGATGTTGCGGGAGATGGACTCGCACGAGGATTTCATGAGGACGATGGAGTCGGCCGAGTCGATCAGGTCGCGGTAGCGGGTGCCGACGAGCTGCCGGAGCTCCTCGCTCTTGTCCTTGATCTGTTTTCTGGTGGTGGACTCGACGGTCCGGATCTCGGATATCGGTTTCGTACGGAACAAGGACTCGGCCGCGTCGAGCCCTCCGCCGCCGCTGAAGCGGCGGTGGTCGGCGGGGGAGGGCGGTGACGGTGAGTCCTGCGGCATTGTGTGCGGTTTGATGTGGTGTAGGAATTACGTCGTGTGGATGTGGAAATGTATGTATTGTAGGGGAGGAGAGAGAGAGAAGGATGAGGAGAGCGATGGAGATCTGGTGTTTGATCTCTCTCTCTCTACTTCTTCATCTTCTCTCTTGGTCGTCGTCTTCAAGTGAAGGTAACTTCTGTCTGATACTAGTACTATTTTTTTCCCGGCATGGAGATCTATAATACGATCCTATCAAAGAATTTTTTGTTGTTTGAAATTCTGAAAAGGAAATTGATTTTAGCACTCCAAAAATTGATGGAGGGGCTCCAAAACGACATCGTTTTGTGTATCAATACAGTGCAGTTTTGGAGCCCCTCCATCAATTTTTGGAGTGCCAAAATCACAATCCTTCTAAAAAAAGAGAATTAGGCTCTGTTCTTGTTTCTTTGAATAAGAACTTTTAGAAAATGTTGGCAATTTTAAGTTTAAAAATTATGTATTTACGTAAATAATTTTACTATCAATGTGAATTTTATTTGATAAATATCATTGAGATCTTTTAAACGATGTAAAAAAAATTATAAGATTATTTTTCATTTTCATTATATTTGAGCTTGGAATTATCTTTTTTTTAAAAACGAATGTTTAAAAAGAAAGCATAACGGCACCTTAACCCGTTTATACTAAAAATAAAAAATAAAAATCTTAATGCATTTTTCATCACAAAAACTGTTTTTCTATAGTAATTTTACTCATAAACCTATCAACTCATCCATTACCGAAAATAATTTGATATTTCTCAACAACTTATTTACTAGCGGAAACAACTAATAATTTTTCAACTACAAATAAAAATTTATAAATTTTTCACTACCGGAAACACTCCTTAGGATATCCAAGACTCGAAAATTTCCAAGTAATCAATTCCATGCAGGCAAACATAGTTTTTTTTTTTTTTTTCTTTCCAATACCGTACGTGTCAGTACTAGTGTGTATCTCGGTATCGTTCCAAAATAATTCGCAACATATTGGAGTATATATTTTTAATATATTTTTAAAAAAACAAAAAATAACTCAAAGCAAAGAAATACTGTAAAATACTCGGGCCCCGTTTCGAAACGTGAAATAAATACTTACTTTTTAAGAAAACAATTTCAAGCTAAAAAATGATGGATTTATTGAAATCTAAAAATATATAATATGGATCTTGTTAAAAAGATCTTATTGAGATCTTTAATATAGTGCAAAAAAAATCAAAAAATTATTTTTCATTTACATTATTATTTAATTTGAAAATGTGAAATGAGTACTTAATTTTTAAGAAGGTATTCTGGAACAAGCTCTAATTCTACCACTTTGGTATGCTTTTATAATTAGTCATAGTAATAATAATAATATAATAATAATAACACAATTAGGCTCTGTTCCAGAAACCTTCTTAAAAAATAAGTACTTATTTTGCCACTTCTCAAAGAAAAATAAGAAGGTTTGTTCCACAAAATCCAAATAAGCAGCTTATTTCACATTTTCAATCTCAAAAATAATGTAAATGAGAAATAATTTTTCAATTTTTTTTTACACCGTATTAAAGATCTCAATGAGATCTATCAAATAAGATCCATATTGATAGGAAAATTATTTGCGTAAGCACATGATTTTTGAGCTTGAAATTGTCTTCTCAAAAAATAAGTAATTGTTCAATCTTTTGTGGAACAACTCTTCTTATTGGACAAAAAATAAGAATTTAAACCCATTCTAGAATGGGGCCTTAAGATGATTAATATATTATGGACTTCAGATTTTATTGAATTATTTTAAAATTCAAGAAATTTTTAAACAAAATTAAGATTACACAATTTTTTGGGTACCGGGCGAGATTTCATTACATGCCGGTACCGGTATGCCCCGGCATCCTATACCGGAACACGTGTAACTTTATGTTCGGTACAGTGGTATGGGATTGACAACATTGCAGTTCATTTTATCATTTAGTAGTTTGGGAGTATTGTCACGTGGTAGTTCGATCACTATAGAACAATACATTTATGTGAAGTCCATGCACTTGTAAGCTCTAGATCACGTTCGGTTTGAGACTTAAGGAAGTTTTACGGGTAATAAGTAGAAACAAATAAATAGAAAAATAAGTGTAATAATTGAATATAAAATTTACTGAAGAGTACTACTATTTGCACCGACGGTTTCCGTAGGGAAACCGTACCGACGGCGCCGGAGGGCCGTCTCCGGCCACCGGACGGCCGATCCGAGCCGTCCAAAAATTTAAAAAAAAAAAACCGAGGGGCCCTCGCGGGATTCAACGGCATCCGATGTGTGTAAGGTGCTTGATCTAAACACTCTTTTTTCGTGTATAATACATTTATACACGAAAAAAGAGTGTTTAGATCAAGCACCTTACACACATCGGATGCCGTTGAATCCCGCGTGGGCCCCTCGGTTTTTTTTTTTAAAATTTTTGGACGGCTCGGATCGGCCGTCCGGTGGCCGGAGACGGCCCTCCGGCGCCGTCGGTACGGTTTCCCTACGGAAACCGTCGGTGCAAATATCATTTTCGTTTACTGAAAACTATGTAAAAAAAAGGGTTGAAGTCTAAAACCCAAAACAAACATGGTCGTACGAGAATATATGATTTGTGAAGTGATCCGGAGCACGGTGCTCCCGGCCTATTGAATAATTGCACCTTTCACACGAATTAAACGACTCCTCCTTTCCGTTTTCCTCTGATTCTCGAGGGGTTTTATTGGCGCCAGGCTCTCTCTCTCTCTCTCTCTCTCTCTCGCTCTCTCCTGTCAACCGAACTGGCGGTGATGGGGGATCCAGACCCTAGAAGAAGTTTGAGATGTCTGCACTGCGCAGGTCCTCTCTCGAAGGAGATGGTGACTCCTACTAACCATAACCTTTGTTTTTCTCTTCATCTACGCATTAGTTCATATCCTTTCTTTCATTTGATTTGTAAAATTTAGCTGGATACTCTTGTTGTAAGTTCCCGTTGTTTTGTTAAAATCTTGCAGGAAACGAGCGATTGGAATGTTCCTCCGCTCATCAGGGATAGCTTTTGTATGGTAATTATTACTCTCTTACATACTTGTTCGTTTCGCGAAATTTCCCAGATTTTGATTTCTGTTGCGATTGGACTGTTCCTCCACGTTCTTTCCAAATGCATTCGTATGTATAGTTGTATGTTGGTCGTCATGAAAACTGAGCAATTAGAATGTGCACTCCTTAAATGTGATCGATTAATACAGTGGGGGTTCAATCCTTTAAATGTGACCTGCTCCTTAAAAATGTGTCTCTTTCTAGATCTTAGCCTATCACCATTAAGGGTAATGTTGGGGTGGCGGATGCAGGATTTGTGTCTACTGTCTAGCAGGGCCCGAATCACCGTGTGTTTTCATATTGAGAATAAAGAATATACTTTATAAGTATATATTGCTACTCACGAGTTCAAAGAAGAGACGATATTATGTGTATGTGTGCAGACACCGTTTAATTTTATATGTGCAATGTACAAAATTATTGACAACTTGAAATTTTGGGGATTTCTACCCCACATACATATAGTAATTTTAGAACTTTTCCTAATTAACCTAAAAATTAGTATAATATGTGAGAGTCTTTAGAGTTGTGCAGGGCCCGTGTACCCCTTGGGACCACCCTGACTATTTGTTCCCTTCTGTTTTTGCCTCAAATTTACTTTCTTCTACCTTCTGTTTTGTGTTCATTATTATTTCCATGTAGATTGGGACTGCCGTTGGTGGCACAACAAGTGCGTTCTATGGCTTCAACCATGGTATGCCATCGTCTCTTTTTTTGCACCACTCTCAGTTCCTCAGCTTGTTCATTAACCTTGAAATCGTAGTTCATTCTTCCAGGCTTGATAATCTGATTAGTTCATGATTGTGCTTGTGTTACATGGCTTCTAACCGAGTTTCTTGTGTTAATAAATATGTTAGTTGATACATGTGTTATTTTCATCATACGGTTATACTTCAGTTTCGTTTTAATGATCCCATGGGTTCAAGTCTTCAAGATGGTTTCTTTTGATAGAAGGGTGAAATTTTAAATGTCAGTAAAAGATCAACCCATACACAGATTATTTTGTAAGGAGTGTGGAAGTAACAAATAGTTTCCTATCAAAGTAGCGGCTGTATTTTTGTGTTTGATGATCTGGCTTCTTCAATAATCTATTCATCATTGCAATACTACTTAAGGTGAAAACTCTAACGTTTTCAGCAACAAAGACACATTCTCTGAGCTTGCATAGTTGCTTTTATAATTTTAGATTGTTGTCATTGTGATCAGAATGAATTGGCACCAAAGCATTTCCTCTGGTTACAACACTCGGTGGTAGGAAAGATTGGAAAGACCGGAATCGTATAGTGATGGTATTTTAGTGTCGTATTATACACGAAAGGATACATTTCGCTATATCTGAACTACATTCAACTTTGATACTTCATGAAACAGCTGGTTTTTATTTTTAATTATAATAATTGAGGTCAATAGGTGGCAAGAATTCCTTTGGAGACCAATTTCGTTTCAAACCAATTTTCTCCTTCATCTTGACCCTTTTTCCCTTTGTTTCAAACCGAAGAAAAAGACAAGGATATTACCCTTTTCCTTTCCACACAAATCAAAGTTAGCCTGAAAGTATTGCGAAATTTAAACGGGGGGCCCCGGAGTTAATGAATAATTTTGGCTCAATACCTTGCGGGTCCAAACCCATACCTTTTGGAACCTGGATTCTCTAATTGAAAATCACAATAAAGGAATATCAAAACAGAAAAACGATATTTCTTTTTAAGCAAAATGGGAAATGAAAACTTTTTCTTAACCCTTTCTTTTTTCATTTGAAACTGTTTCGTAATAATCTGAAATTTGCAATATTAATACAAACAAATTAAAACTTCCCCACCTGTCCCAATTGGGGATCATTAATTAATTCCTAAGTTTAAGTTTGGAAGGTTACCTTGGTTGAACCCCCCATATTCATAGCTTGATATTTGGTATCATTAAACTAAACCCTCTTTTTAACGCTTCAAGAATGTTTTAAAAATCTGGAAAATCAAATTAACCCTTCTCTTTTCTCTCTTAAATTAATTTTGTTAGGGAAAAAGGGTGCGCTGAATTAATAAAACAGTAATTGACACCTGAGTCAAGTAGCTAAGCGGATAGGCCAGCTATCTAAGTTAAGAGGAAAGAGGGAGTCATTTTACGCACCCAGTCCTGTCATTAGGAAGGAACACTGGCAAGGAAAGCACTTGGAACGGGCCACTTTAGCTTTAGTAAGAAATCCCTGTGAGATTGATTTCAGTAGTTGGTCCATAATTTTCTGATAAGTAATTAGTTACAGACTTGTACTTTCGTTGTGTTGTAATGTGACGTTTATGTAATAGGAGCAAGATTCCTGGTCCACCGTTGATGCTAGGGAACATGGTCGTCTTTTTTTGATTACATAACAGTGCATTATAGAAATTACTTTGCTGAGAATACGATGTATTGATTTCCAATAACATCCAGGGAGAAAATTATGAGAGAGTAAATATATTGATTCGTCAATTTTATATTGTATTTGTCCTTTATTGCCTTCTGTTATTTGATTTTATCGTACTTTCTGTCCAGTGATGCCAGTGGTTCGGAGGTGGGTTAAAGGACCTATGTGGTTGCATTTCCTCATTGGTGTAAGTGTTAATATGAATGATTCCCTTTGCTTCTTTTCCCCTAATTTTCCTTTCCGTTTGACTCAATGAGTAATCATGGAATAAGGACAGGTGTGAATATATGGTTTATTCTACCTTAAGAAAGTTATTTTTATTGACTCTCAAAATAAAAAATAGGATTTATAATGTTACAATTGGTTTATGGTACATCTGTAATCCTTCTTGGGAAAGACCACCCAGCATGCTTGTCAACATGTGGTGGACACACTATAATCATGTTTAATATCCCTTTTTTGGCTTCCAATAATTTCCTCCTTTTCTTTTGCAAACCCCATGTTTTTCAAACAATTTTATCCCCTTTGGATGCCCAAGAAACCTTCTACAAAATAAAATTTGAAAATGTTAAAAAAACAAGGCCAAAAAATTGAAACCAAGAATTTTTTTATCCAAAAAAATCTAAAATTGGAAACCAAAACAATTTTTTTAATTTTTTGGGTTCCAACATATTATTTGTTTTAAAAAACCAAAAATGTTTCAAAAATGTCCATTCGAGCCCAAGGGAGAGACCTTTAGCACATTTAATTTAAAGAGGAAAATTGGATAAGGAATTCTTTTTCCCGGGTCTTAAATTGGTTTACCTTTTTTTAATTTTGGGTTCTATTTTTAAAACAAAAAACTTTGGCCTTAAGGAGAATAAGAATTCGAAGGGTTCCAATTTTGCACCTTTATTTTGGGTGGTTTATTCACCCCGGGCACCCAATCTTCTTTTATTTTGGTTTTCAACAAAATTTGATTAAACAATGTCGATTCCTTTCTTTTATTTTTGTTTAAACTCCAAACTTGGGCATTTAATTTTTGGTTTCAAAAGTCTTGCTTATTTTTTCTTTTTGAATCAAATGTGGTTGGTAAAGGATTTTTTTTTTTTAAGGCATGGTAGAGTCATTCTCCTGCCTTTGTTGGCAAAAAGATCCACAGCCTTAATGGCTATATGCATAGCACTCCCTGCCACATTCATGGGTCCTGTAATGTGAAAGAGGGGGCATTCGGTACAACCACAGTAGCTGTTGGTTCAGAACTTTTTTCTATTTTTAATTTGTTGTTGGTGACTTTGTTGCCATTGCTTTTCTTGGTGCAGGCTCCACCTGTGATAGTTTTCTCTTCAGCTTGTGCTGGGTTGGCAGGTTTGAGTTTTCTCTGCATAGTCTAATATTGACTTGTATATCCTTGTGGTTACATCAACTTCTTTTCCTATATTTGTCAAATACGCTGCTTCCACTTTCCTAAAAAATAATTGGCTGACTGAGCTCTCTTGAATAATAGTGGGCTGGCTCTGATTTGTCTCTCTTTTGGGAAGTGAGGGGCGGAGAATGGAAGAAGTTGCTCTTTGCATGCGTTGAGATAGAAAATTAATTGATCACTCCCATTTGCTGCATTTGTATGTGGCTCTTGTGCATGTGCACCATCATATGCTTGTATTACTAGCTTTCTTCTTAATGTCATTTCCATTACCAAAATACACTATGCATTATTATTGGTGCAGTTAGTCGCATTAGGTTTTCTCCGGAAGGCAGGGACACTGTAATTTGGCAGCATGAATTGTTTCTGTGACAGACCAACTGGAATGTCTCTTTATAGTTTCCAGTGTTGGCGTTTGATGACAACAATTTTCTGAGCTAGTGTTTATCCATTGGGAAAATTGAGAATTGACAGTTGCTTTATGAGAAATAAATTAGAAAAGGAATTGGTGAAGCTGTCTGCTGCAGCTTAGAAAAGCGTTTTTGACATAAATTCTCGCACGTAGTGGAATCTTGTTTGTGCCTAGAGATCTGAACTTTTTTTTGGACTTGAGTTCGTAATTAGTGGACGAAAGTTCTTGTTGTTGGTGACTTTGTCCCAATTTGTGCAATGGACTAACCCTAGTTCGTCTGTGCACGGTATTGGAATTCTGCAGGTGGTGCAGTTCCAGCGCTTGCCCAACTTGCATCTTCATCTTACCATGCAGCGTTCTCATCTCCATCATTGCCATCTCCATCCTCACAGGATGATCAGATTCACAAATCACGAACGTCCTCTACTCTATAATATCCCTTCTATAATCACAAGAGAGAGCACTTTTGGTGACGCCCTTCAGGCCATGGAGCCATCCTCTTGTATGCTTTTGTGAATGGCTTCCTTGCCTCACACCAGAAACGCCTGGCTTGGACCCATATGTCCCCTGTGGTCTTGCTTCAAGAATGGTTCTTATGTATGTAACAGAGCTAGGGATTCCTTTCTTATCATTTATACAGAAATATTCTTCCAGTTGAGAGCATTATCCTTTTTGGAGTAAAATCCTTTTGACATGCCTCTGTAATGTGATTTGACACCGTAATAAGTTACAGTAAAAAGATGGGTTATGTTTTCACCAAAAAAAAAGAGAGATATGGGATATGCCCCTTTCGGTTTAGAAAAGGCCCTATTGGTGTTAGACATGAATTGCACAAGCGACACAGGGACCTGGTAAAGTACATAAATTTACTAGAATGCTTGACATAAACGCACAGAATGGATGCTGAATACCCTTTGGCGGGCTGATTTTGCTCTTTTTTAGTTCTATATTGAAAATTGTTGCTTTGTTTTGCATCTTCTTAGAAAAGCAATGACATATTCTCTGGAAATCCGCAATTGAAGAAAGCTTCCAACCATGGGGTTTGATCCGGGGGATCATCCCTTGAATAATATGCTCACTTTACGAGCAACTTCCCGTGGACAAAAACAGGGGTGGGCAATAGAGAAGGGATTGATTTTAAAAGAAGCATTTTTCCAAATGCTGTTCCAGGGACCGACCCTTTGAAGATGCCAATCAACCTTGTGCCGCCATAGTGGATTGTATTATTAATGGAGTGGAAAATAGCGGTGGTGAGAGGCTTCCATAGTCCTTCACTCTTTGCTTTGAATAGATTCCAGTGGGAGAAGTTTCTTTAGAGTTGTCCCCTGCCTTTTTATGCTACTGTATTATTTATGGGATCTTAATAGGGTGCCTTAATTGTGTGGGGTAATATTATTATGTAGTATTGAAATTATACGCAGTTTGTTTGTTGAAAAAGCAGAACATTTACATGCTGCACTTAAATGTTTACATGGCTAACACCGACCCTAATGAATATTGGGTTGGACAACTCGAGCGTTTATCTGGTCGTTTACTTTTAGGGCGTCGGAATTACTAGTTGAGATGTGCACAAGTTGACTTGGACATCTAGTTATAAAAAAAAAAAAACACCAACAATTTTAACAAACGAGTGGTAAGCCTTTAGATTTTGAAGGTTTGCCAAACGTTTAAATTGCCTTAGACTCTATCTTTGCCAACAAATTAAAAGTACGATAGAATACTCATATCTCTCACTAATCCAAAAATATTTTGATTTCTATGATAATACTTAAGTTTTTGTCTTGAGGTGATCACATCACGTGGTATCACCGTTATATGCACTGATTACCCTATTGATCTCTATAACGTGGACGTCGTCGTCGGAAAACCTCAAATGAAACTGTTTAAATGAATCATTAATAAATTACCATGTGTACATAATAGGCCACAATATAAATGTAACGAACTCATTCATTCCATTCCACAATATAACTGCCACAGCTGCATAGTTAAATTCACAAAATCTGAACATGTAATTAGTGCATTATTGGTTGGTTCCATCAACTTGATTACATAACACTCACGTTTTTCTCGTACTAGTTCATAGGGCAATGATAAATTGTGATATCGAAGCCAGCGTATCCGGACCACCGTAAACAGTAGTTTAGCGAAAGTATTGAAACCTTGGTGTTACGGAAACCGACCAGGGGTTACCAATAGCAATGCGTGGCCCACACGGATGATCCAAGCCATTTAATACGGAGTAATTGTTTTTAAAAAAAACCAAGCAGGCGCGTGAAAAATCAGCTCAATCTGATATGTGTAGGTACTCGATCAAATCTTCCATTGTTTCATTCAGATTTCGGATCGGCCCACTTGTTTTTAAAAAAAAATTATTAAACAGTTCGAATCATCCGTGCGGGATTCGAAGTGGGTTCCGGTGGCCATCAGTTCCCACCGTCGGTAACCCCCGAGCGGTTTCCTTAGCTTTTTCGATATGTGCATAAGGAGAGAGACATTGAAGTAGCATCATCCTTTTGTGTTTAATTCTCAACAAGGAAATAGTACTACTAATTAGAAGAACTTCAGCTTGGGGATCAAGTAGCGAATATTCCTTTTTCACATTAGCATAATACATACAGCAAGCTAGGTTTTGTTTTAGAGTTTTGGCAAAAAGCTATGACAGGTTTACTCAACACATTTAAAGAGCCTAAAAGTAAAAGCAACTAGTAGTAAGTGTTTGTCAAGTCGGCAAGAAAGCTCTTTTACTTGAAAAATTATGGAATACTAGTAAAGGGAAAGTCAAGCATCAGAAAGGGAAGTCTGCATTTTGGAAATTAAATCCTCCACGTTATTTTTCTGCTTTAACTTCAATGAATCACTAAAAGAATACGTGGTCAAATTCATCTTTAATATCGTGCGCACCATGGTAATCTCGGTGTTAGAAAGTTTATTTTATAACGTTGAAAGTAATTATTTCGGAGTTCTTTCAGGGAAAATAAAGATTTTACCCAAGCAACTTCAATACGGTAAGAATTGAAATTTGAGCAACTAGAAAATAATTATCAAATATGGAGTAGTAATTTTGGAGATTTGCACATTTATTTTGCACAATTTTACTTTTTAATTAATAATACACCGACTGTAACTCAAAACTGAACTCGTATAAATAAACCCTTTCTTGTTTAAAAGGTCATTTGTTCTATAAACCAAACACCTAATCGCCCCCTCCATTCCCACAACTTTCAAAACTCCTCTCTCTCTCTCTCTCCTCCTAAATGGCCGTGCTAGGGGACTCTCTGTTTCTCTCTCTAAAATCCAAAACAAACGCGAGTGGTGCGGCGGAGTCAATGGAGGAGGATCAGAAGCAGGGGAGGAGGGCCAAGACGAAGATAGTGTGCACGTTGGGTCCTGCCTCGAGGTCTGTGGAGATGGTAGAGAAGCTCTTGAAGGCTGGAATGAACGTCGCTCGGTTCAACTTTTCACACGGATCTCACTCCTACCACCAGGAGACCCTCGACAACCTCCGTGCCGCGGTTCGCAACACCGGCATTATGTGTGCTGTCATGCTTGATACTAAGGTCTCTCTCTCTCTCTGCCTGCCTTTATTTGAATCTCATGATTTGACTGAGTCTTATTTATGTGCCTGCATGCTAGGTAAATGAGTAAAGAGGCTGTTTGTGCGTTTGTGTAGTAGTTAGCTGACAATCGGCATGTAAAAGTCCCGTTAGATGTTAGATTTGATGACATGGATCGGAGTAGTTGTTCCTAATTAATCGGAGATTTAAGGCTTGATTTGGTTACAGTATGGTTTTAGATTTAGGTTTGGTTATTTTGACATTGGACATGAAACTCGAGATACAGAGCTTCCTCTGCTAATTTTTGTTGGTCTTCTGTTTTTTTTTTTTTTTTTTCCTGACAAGGATGTCTGTGCTGTTATGCTTGACTCTAACGCCTCTCTCTCTCTCTCTCTCTCTCTCTCTCTCTCTCTCTCTGCTTTATTTCTTTGAATTTCATTATGTAACTTCACCTTTGTCGTGCTTTGAGTCGTATTTGGCTATGTACTAGGCAAAGGAGGTGGTCAACAAGTTCGTAAAAGCCTGTTGGCTATGTACTAGGCAAAGGAGGTGGTCAACAAGTACGTAAAAGCCGGTTAGATGTTAGATCCTGATGACATGAACCCGAGTAGCCTTACTAATTGATTAGAGATTTAAGGCTCAATTTGGTCATCGTACGCGTATAGATTTAAGTTTGGTTGTAGCTTCGTCTATTGTTTCTTTGTTGGTTTTGTCTTTTTTCTGACAAGAATGTCTGTGCTGTTATGCGTGACACTAAGGCCTCTGTGTGTGTGTGTGTGTGTGTGTTTGTCCTTTCTTGCTTGACACTAGGATAGTACTACTCCATATTATATTTAGGTCGTTTTTACATGGGACTTGGAAGCTTGAGTACAGAGCTTCATCTGTTTTTATTTGGGTTCTTTTTTCTCATACGGGTGTTTCGGCTTTGCTCCACTTATTCCCTGGGTATATTTAATTTCAGCGGTGGATGCAGGAATTCGATAAAGAAAGGGTGATTGCAGAATAAATTTGAGTTTCAGGAGATTATGGTAAAAACAAGTCAAATTGTGGGAGGGCCAAACATTGTTGTTATTATAAATGCCTGCATATATGTAAATAAAAAGAAGTGTTTACTCAAAAAAGTTTGAGTTCTGTGGCCGCACCCCCCGGAATCCTCTTTATAAGTACATATACAAGGAATTAGGAGTAGGATTCCAGGGGGTGCAGGCCTTTGAGCTGCTTCTGATTATTATGTTTTTAGGTTTTGTATCTATGTTACTGGCTCTTTGATTTCTAGTTCCATGTACTATTTGTGTCGATGTTAGTTAAGTTTAATTAGTTCTCAATGGATGAATATGGAGAGCATCGTATAGTTTTGGGTGTCATAGTAACAAACTTTTCTATCAATGATTCCAATTTTTTGAACGCATTAGCGGCATATTCGGTGTCCTGGTAATGTCTGGAACAAGACACTAATGCACTATAAGAAGGCAAGTTCATTTTTTACAAGCCCTACCTATTCTTTTAACTACGTACAATAAAAAACCTACTCTTTAAACTTGAAACATAGGCCAAAAATGAAGAGAAAAGGGATCTTTGTTTCTCCCTGTTCGCTCCAGTAAAAGTTTCTGCAATTCAAGTTTCTAAGTTGTCTTTGTGGTTTCGTTATACTGAGTTGAAGATTAAGCAAAGCTTTTCTGGAACGCTGATAATGAATAGAAGAGGCACATTAAGAGAAATCTGCTGACGTAAATTGTATATGTTGATTCTTACAGGGTCCAGAGATACGAACTGGGTTCCTAAAGGATGGGAAGCCCATTCAACTGAATCAGGGTCAAGAGATCACCATCTCCACAGACTACACCATACAGGGAGATGACAACATGATCTCGATGAGCTATAAAAAGCTAGCCGAGGACTTGAAGCCCCAGAGTGTGATTTTGTGTTCTGATGGGACCATCTCTCTCACGGTTCTTGAATGTGACAAGGAGTTGGGTTTGGTTCGATGTCGTTGTGAGAACTCTGCAGTTTTGGGAGAGAGGAAGAATGTCAATCTCCCGGGGGTGGTTGTGGATCTCCCAACCTTGACTGAGAAAGACAAAGAAGATATCTTAGGCTGGGGGGTTCCCAATAAGATTGACATGATTGCTTTGTCATTTGTTCGCAAAGGTTCAGACCTTGTCGAGGTTCGAAAGCTTCTAGGGGACCATGCAAAGACTATCCTCCTCATGTCTAAGGTACGTTCAAGTCTAGCAGTCCATTTAGCATCTTATGAGAGAAATGAAAAGATTTGATTGTGTTTTCTCTCCTTGTTTGGATGAGAAGAAGAGAAAAGAGTGTGATTTCTCTGTATGTTGTTTGAATTTACTAGTCTGTTATTATACGGTTTAACTTTTGGTATGTATTTGTAGGTTGAAAATCAAGAAGGGGTGGCCAATTTTGATGAAATCCTTGCAAACTCGGATGCTTTTATGGTTGCGCGGGGTGATTTGGGTATGGAGATTCCAATTGAAAAGATATTCCTGGCACAGAAAGTGATGATATACAAGTGCAACATCCAAGGGAAACCTGTGGTGACTGCAACTCAAATGTTGGAGTCGATGATCAAGTCTCCTCGACCAACCAGAGCTGAAGCCACAGATGTGGCCAATGCAGTTATTGACGGCACTGACTGCGTAATGCTTAGTGGTGAAACAGCAGCAGGGGCATACCCAGAACTTGCTGTCCAAACCATGTCCAAAATTTGCATAGAAGCTGAGGATTCACTTAACTACAGAGATGTTTTCAAAAGAATAATGGAAAGTTCACCAATGCCCATGAGTCCTATGGAGAGCATAGCTTCAATGGCAGTGCAAACTTCCAACTGCTCAAAAGCAACTTTGATTGTGGTTCTAACCAGAGGAGGAAGCACTGCAAAACTTGTTTCTAAGTACAGACCAAGTGTGCCAATTTTGTCAGTGGTGGTGCCGGAGATTAAAACGGGTTCTTTTGATTCATTTTCCAGCAATGAGGCTCCGGCTAGGCATAGTCTTATATACAGGGGTTTGGTTCCTGTTTTGAGTTGTGGGTCGTCCAAATCTTCTGAAAGTGAGTCGACTGAAGAGGCACTTGAGTTTGCTGTTCAACATGCGAAAAGTAAAGGGCTTTGCAAGCCTGGTGATGCGGTTGTGGCATTGCACCGCATTGAAACTGCTTTGGTGTTCAAGATATTAACTGTCAATTGATCTTAGAGCAAGATTTCGCATTTGGAGGCATCATTTTTGGTAAATCTAGCTTGCTGAGTTTCAATACTTCTAGCTTGTTAAGAATATAAACTATGTAATTGAGCTGAATTAGAGCTCGAGTTTTGAGTTCAAACTACCTTGACAGTTATTCTTCATCTTTGTTAATTACGTTGAGAGAGTTTTACGGTATTTCAAATGCAGTTTTTGACGTTATGCTTGTTTTAGCTCATGGATGAGGTGGCATTGGGCAGTTGACGCTGGCTTAGGAAACTTTCTATTGCTGTCTTTTTGTTTGTGCTGTTAAGTTCCTCAATAATTACATGGGTAACGACCCCTTGTGCACCGAACAGATCGGTGTAGGACCCACTTTCGTCACCATCCTTGCACAAGGGGTTGGTACCTTTACAAGATCTCTATGTTCCTCCACCCTGAAAATTCACCAGATCCTCGGCCGCAAAGATTCTGTACATGCGAGTGTCATAAGACGCAATTGGTATACGTCTTCTTTGAGGAAACCAACTGACAAAACTGGAAGATGTATAGACACAAAAATGTTGGACAGGACAAAACACTTTCATAAGAGCCTTGCACAGAAAGAATTGCCTTGTCATTGCAGAGCTTAAAAATTGTGAAAATGTGTACAGAAGACATGGAAAACTTGCCTTGATGCTGAGGACAAAGGTGAAGCAGAGACTACATGTTTCAGGAACACTACAGGTAATCCTCCATTGTCACTCATTGCCAAGTATCACTTGAGTGACTGACTGTGTTCCCCTTCTTCCAAAGAGGTACTATGGAAACATTTGACTGGTTTTAGCTTCATCCTCATCTTTCATGGGAACTTCCGTTGCTTCCACTGTTACGCAGTGGCACACGTGGCATGCGACAGACAGAGTCTTTCCAACATTAATCAAAGTTACTATTATAGCCCTGTAGGGCATGAGGTTGGTCTGACAGACCCCAAATTCGCTTGGTGGTCTCTTTAGACTGCCCATATCTTGAAGCATGTACAGCAATGTTAGGCATTTCAATTAATCGAAGAGCGCATTTTTTTTTTAACTAGTCAAATTTTCTTCCAAACTCCAACAATACTGTCTATTTTATTTATCAGTTATCCAAACTCCAACAATACTGTCTATTTTATTTATCAGTTATCAGATTACTTCTTTGTGTTTTGAGTGTCACGTTACACCGTCTGTTAGTTGGCTGTCATTAAAACTAACAGAATTTGCTTAGGTCATCAACTACATTGTTTCATTCCTCATTTTGCCCTTAGTTTAAACAAGACGCGTACATTATTCCCTGAAGCCCACACCCGCTTTCCCCTTCCCACCAGCCAGCACCACCCACTAGCTCCATCTCCATGACTGAGAATACCCATTCAACACCACTCATAACCCAACCACCACCTGCAGCCCGCTCCACCCCATTCGAAAACTCCATCTGTCAAGCTCCACCTTAAAATGCCTAAATCGTGATTTGTATTAATAACAACAATGAAACAAATACAATATTCAGGTCAAGCTTCACCTTAATTGGGATTGCGCAATTAAGGGAATTAGGTTTTGGGGTAAAACGGATCTGATGCAAAATGTATATCAATATGCATATCATACACATGAATGTATTTCTCATCGAAAAACTTGCCTCATATCATGAGGGAAAAGGCGAAGCAAAAACAACCTGCTACAGGAATAGGTAATCTTCCATTGTTACTTGTTGCCAATTAGCAGCTGAGTGACTTGTTTCCCTTCTTTGAAGAGGGATTATGAATACATTTGACTGGTCCAGCTTCATACACTACTCTTGATGTGAGCTGTTGTTGCTTCCATGATTATGCATTGGCACCAATGATGCACAGACACGGGGACAAGGGAATTCTAAAAAAAAATGAGGACATGGACACTGCGGGGGACACGCCACGTGTTTATTATTTATTATATGTATATATATCCATTTTTGAAAATAGCCAATCTCATCGAGCGATTCATTATGAAATTTTTATGATTGATGCATCATTTGTGATAGTAGTTTTTATGATATATTAGATAAGAAACGTCCTGTATTAAGTTAACTATGAAAGTCAGAAATAGATCTACAATATGCCTCCTAATATCATCAATAACGGGGAGAGGTGAAGTCGTGTGCAGTTTAGGGTTTAGTTCGCTGGATATATGTTCTTTTATAGGTTTAATTACATTTTAACTTAAAAAATTTAAGTAAAAGTAATAACATATTTACCCCTGAAAAAATTAAAAAAATATAAAGATGCACCCCCGCCGTGTCCCCTATGTGTTCCACCTATGTCCCCATTCGTGTCCCATATGTATCCCATCCGTGTCACCCCATGTCCCCCTCCAAAAATTAAATTAAATTATTGGACACGCCACATGGCGTGTCAGACACGTGTCCCATGCGTGTCCGGACACGGCGATACCTAAACCTCTAGAGGTGTAGGTGCTTCATAGATTTGGCACACATGGCATGCGACACAAAGGGAGGCAGAAATGAATAAACTATACTTGAAAAAAGGCCACGCGAATAACATTTTGAAGAGAAAGGATGACATCAAGTGGGAGATGGGACTTGTAAGCAGAGGCTGCTATTGCTAGAACTAACTTTATCAAAAAACTTCTACCTTCCTCTTGTTTTTTACCGATAATATGACAGCATATGAATCCTAAATTTTCTAGCAATAATAGGATTCGATCCAACTTTCGTGAGCAATGTGACCACGATTCTAGTACAGGGGCATACCAGATGGTAAAACGAAAAACAACTTATTAACAAAATGCATCCTCTGATTCCTTCTGCAAACCACAGGCCTAGAAATAGAGATTAACTAACTGCAACATAAGAACAAATCAACACAAACAAGAAAGGGCTGAAGGCAGCACCTAATGTCCACCTCCATCCAGAAGAATGTGCTGTGAACATCCCCAACTTTGAGCTGGAAAATCCTGGCATTTCTCTCTTTCCAAATGTGATAAGAGAACAGAGGCAAAAGACAACATGAAAGCTGAAAAGTCTTACTACCCCTCTACATGGTCGCCCTCGTAGTCCCTCCAACAATACCGTTTTCCCCAAGGGATTTTTACAAAATTGGAAGGGAAAAAGGAAATTAGAAAGGTGCTCATGGTATTCATAAGAAGAGCTGTGTAGAGGACACAAAATGGGATCAGAAGCACAATACCCTATAATCAGCCTCTCGTGAAGAGTATACGACGAAATCATGATTGGTTTCTTAGTTTGCACATGAGCAAGTATGGGAAAAGGAATTGAGGTAGATGAAAAATTGCAATTTAACAGAAACTGCAGCACTGGGGCATGAGAAACAAGTTGATATAGTAATTGATACCTGACAACACAACTTGTGAAATCTTGTCAGAATGGGTTTGAAACCCAGAGCACAGCATCGGAACGAGGAAGAGAGTCATCTACCTGACATTTGCATTTGTGCAATTCCAAGGGATTAGGCTGGATTTTCTTTGGGTGGTTTTGAAGTGTTTGAGCGAGATGACCTTTAAATACAGTTTCTTTTTCCCCTTCTTTTTTGCTACTGGTATAAAAGTTTGTTGGGAAACCTGCAGTCTGGTTGGGTTGGGTTGGGTTTGATTGGGTTTGTATTGTTTTAAAAGATAAATACCACCATCAAGAGAAGATCAGGATAAAAATCTGCCAAAACTCGTAGTACAAAAATTCAGTTTTTTCTTGAAGAGAAATGGAATCCCCCGTTAGGATTAAAATTGTGATTAAATTTAACAGGTTAACGTGAAGATGGTGAAATATATATTAATATATGAATGACTATGATTGATTACTGAATTTAGTTAGAGCTATAAAAGAAATTTTAAGGTTGTATATCGACGAAATTGAAACCAAATGCATTTCGCTTCTGTTTGAGATTTTATAACCGAACCAAAGCCCAAATTAACTGACCCGAACAAAGACTATGAGAAACCAAGCTATAATGGAAGTTTTGGCAAAAAAAATTAAAAAATTCTAGATTATTGGATTATTATTATGGCCAATAATCCAACTTGTTTGGTCTCAAGATAAGAGATAAAAGAGTGGCTGGACTGGCTTCTTGCCGACATGTGGCAAGAGCCCAAATAAAAATTAGGGCAAAAATGCCAAAAAATATTGCGAATAGACTATTTTAGTCTTATATAGGAGTACTTTTTTATTACGGAAAATGACGGCCCAGGACGTGTTTTGATAATTAATACCCGCCAAGGATAAACTAAGAACATTTGTTAATACTGAAAATGTTCTTGGCGGGTAATAATTATAAAAACACGTCCTTAGCCGTCATTTTCCCTTTTTATTAAGAGCTGTGCTACGTGCACAGCAGCTTGTACACAACAGCTGTGCACAGATCTCATTTTCTCCCGGCTCGGGTCGCACAAAGATGGCCGCTCATTTTGTTCTAAATATGTCGTTTAGGCCTAAATTCTGAAGTGATTTTGGGTGTTTTGTTAACGCCTCTAACGATATCGAATGAAGCTCATTTTTTACGGAGACCATAAACGACATATTTAGAACAAAAATGAGTGGCTCCGATCATCTTTGTGCGACCCGAGCCGGGAGAAAATGAGATCTGTGCACAGTTGCTGTGTATAAGCTGCTGTTGTTTGGGCTGAATTAACTCAAATCAATTGACAAATAATTGTGTGCGGGCGTGCCAGAAAAGAAATAACTTCAAAGAAGAAATTACTCTTTTCAAAATGATTTGAAACAACTAATTTCAATCAGGCAATTGTGTTATCCGTTCGATTACCTCAACTAAGAGGATTTTTCCTTAAGGTATCAACCAAATAAAAGATTGACGCGCTTCGAAATCAGAAAAGATGATTGAACACAAACAAACCTGAATCTAATCAAAGGTAAGGTTGTATACAAACACTCTTAAGATTCTATTAAGAATAATAAAGAAATGCAAGCACACTGAATTTAATCAAAAGCGAACTTACAAACAACTATTCTTTGGTAAGAAAAGAACTTAAAGGAAATAAGAAAACTTGAATTTAATCGAAAGTAGTCTTACATGCAAATAAGCCTTCAACTTACAAAAAAGACCCTACTCTAAACTAAAACTAATCTAAGATAGATCTCTGAGCAATCATTTTGTATGAATTGTCAGATGATATGGATTTTTCGTGTGTCCTTCTCTTCAATTGCTTCTTCTATTTATAGACGCTGAACTTGCCTTCGACCCCCACGTCTTCGATTGATATCCACGTTGGTCACATAAAACGGTTGAGGGGGGTCTTCGAACGGTTATCCTGATATTTCCAGAATTCCTTCTTCCCCTGCTTGCTTCGATCATGGTGTTCATGGCCACTTCCTGGATCGTGGTTCCTATTTTCAAGCAACGTGAATCAATGCAACGTGTTTGCCTTCCAAAATGATTCCCTGCAATTGCATCTAATTTCAGTTATAAAACAAGGCAGTGAGGACACCGTTCGATGATCGTAAAGTTCACATTAACGGTTAGATCTAATAACCTCCCAAACCATCGTTTAATTACTACTCAAACGACATCGGTTCACTCTAAAACGACACCGTTTGTCATAAAATAGTGTCCTTTTTAACTCCCGCAATCCTCTGTACTTGGTACTCAACTGGGACAGGTTTTATGCAACCGCCGTACCGTTCGGGGCCACGTGGAATTTTTTCATTGAGTGGCACTTTTTAGGATGTAAACAGCTGTGCACGTAGCTTTTTCTGTTTTATTAACCCCTCCCCACCCCTTCATTCAAGGGCATTTTGGTAATTTATGCGGTTTCCAAATTGGAGTGGAAAAGAAGTCAACTAATCGATCAAACTAGAGCCAATAAGCCGAATTAAAACACTCTTACTTATTTAAAATTTTCTTAAATGGCCTAAATAATCCAATAATCGACTGATAAAAAAAATCCAATAATCCGATTAGCGGGCTTAATTACACCATTAAAACAATTTTTTTTGGGACCAATTTTTCGGTGAGGTATTTATTTCACACCAGTTGAGAATTTAAGGTTTGTTTGGAAGTTGTGGAAAGAAAAGGAAAATTTTTAAATTTTTTCCACCCTTGTTTGGTTCTTAAAAAAGGAGAGGTAAATTTTTAATTTATAACTCAACTTTCCTCTCAATTTCTCTTCAATTTTCCCTCTCATTTTCTCCTTCATTATTTTCTTTCATTTTCCATTCTTTACCTAACTTCCAAACAGAGCCTTAGGAGGGGTATTTTAGGGAATAACAGCAATTAGTACGAGCGGCGGGACAGGAACCAGGGTTTATTCTACTTCTTCTCCTCGCAGTATAAAATCCAGAGGTCACACAAGAGAAAAACCACACTACTTGATCTTATCTGAGCAGTCGCTCGCTAGGGTTTGGTCTGGGAGGTAGGGTTTGACGGCGACTGCGTCGTGTGGGAGTCGTCGGAAGGAAAGCGGAGAGAGAGTCACCCACCCATTCGTCATGGGTTGCAGGCGGCCGCCCTCTCTGCTTCTTCTTCCTCCTCAACCTCACGCGACATTGTTAGCAGTCAACCCTTCTCAACTCCCATTCGAAACCCCAAACGGAGGCCGCGATGAAGACTGCCCGCCGTCGGAGCCCATTCATTCAATTGGGCCGTGATGGACGGAGCGGGCTCCACCCACAAAAACAACAAACTTTCTTGCAGTATTTTTTTTCCAAATCTTTTTTTGGTTTTTCTCGTTTTCGTGATTTGCGTAGATCCATGCATATGTTCTTCATGCATTCTCTGTCTAAAATTTTTTTTTTTTTTTTTTTTGGGGGTTTCTTAGAAGATTTATCTTTCGCGTTACGTGTGTTTTTGTGATAACGTATTAGTATTTTGGTTGAGAAGGAGACAATCTCGTAATAGTTACAGGCGCATCCTGCTAGCCCCTTTGATGGTGAGATAAGAAAAGAAAGGGCAGGCGATGGCTTTAACTTATCCGTAATAAATAAGACTGCTGCGCGGTCATCAGAGCTGGCCCGGATTGATTCATTCAACTGGGCCGTGATTCATGAGCGGGCTGTACCCTAAGCAAAGTAACCAACTTTCTTTCGATTTTCTTTTATTGCTTTCTTGGGTTTTTTTGACTTTGTGATTACATTAATGTTTACCTTTGTAGTTTTATGAATCCTCTTGTTTTCAATGTTTCCTGTGTTTCTTATAACTTATAAGTTGTATTTTTCTGTTTTTTTTTTTGATCAGCAGTTGTATTTTCCTGTTAATACGTGTACTCTCTTAGTGTATGCTGTATGGTACTATTATGGTTTTCTCCTACGATTTAATGTTTCTACTTTCTTAGCACATTGTGTATTCTATTTTGGTCCTGAAGTTGATCTTAATATGACGTATGCACTACTGGCTACTGCTCACAGTCCCATGGAAAAGAAGAATACATGCTAATCCGTAGTTTTGAGGGTTCTCTTAATTGTTTGCGTGTTCAATTACCTCTGCCAACAGTGTTTTTTTGAGCCTATTGGAGGTTTATTTGGTCAGGCATTTGAAGTTAGTCGATTTGTTCACAAATTGGCCCGATTCCACCCGAACACATAATTATCATGCGAGCTAGTTACTTAATATGTTCAATGTGGAGACTAGATATGCCTTTGTTGGGCTGAAGCGTAGATTGTATCTTATTGGTGGAAGCACGAGTTTGGTTAATTTCCTTTAATCAGTATATAGTCTCCGTTGGGTGAAAGCAGCATTGGAAACTCGTTGAATTTGATATGTTAACCATTCCAGATTAAGCTCATATTTGCATCTGGTTGGCTGTATGTTATGTATTATTCAACTTAATATATGGCTGATGGATTTGAAATTATGTGTTTTGGTTTGAAGCATGTCAAATTTAGTTGGGACAAACTTAGTTTTCCGACTTTGTTTTTGGTACAGATTTTCTTAACAGCCATGACAGAACAAATGTTGGCGCTTGCAACACAACCTATTTACGCCCCAATAGTGAAGGCTTTATGAATGTAAAGGATTTTTAAACTCTTGTCAATTGTGGGAACATCTAAGTATCTACCAAGCAAACTTTGCTTCTATGAAGTTGGTATCCAATGAATGATTATATTACCCAATTGTTCCTTGAAGTTTTGGGTCAAAAGTGGTGGTACTGAGTTGTATGGTTGTTACGAGTGTGGCTCGAGGAGGAATTTCTAAGGGTTATTTCCCTATCTAGAGAAGATGATTTCTTCATAGGTTGGAGATCCGATGAGAATTAATCGTGCTCAAAAAGACATTGTCTCTCTGAACTCAATTGTTTAACCATGTTGCTAAATCTTCTGCAACCCCTTACGAACATTTTTTGCTCAGACAATACGCTGGAGCGACGATGCAGAAATTAGCAATTTGAAGCAACAGCAACAAAAGACAACTGAAACTGAAATGGGTGGAAACCCCCAAGGAAGGGAAGGGCACAGAGATGAAGGGTATTTGAGATTTCAATTATTTTCCTTTGGCAAAGGGTAAAAGAAGCACATCTTGAACTTCTATGTCTAGACTGTTTTTTCTGAGGCTTGTCCCTGCTATATTTTTGCTTCCTCCAGAGTCGTATCATGAGCTGATCTCTTAATGCATCACAAGGGAATCAATCTTTACATGTCGACCCTGATCCTTGTGATGAACTTTGCATGTCTCAAATGGAAGTGAAGGCCCTGAAGATTGTTAGCTTTTCAAGAAGTTGAAGTCCGATTATTTGATGGGTACAAGATCACCATACATTCCTTGATGGCAATATATATAGGTGGATGGAACAGGTTGTTGAGGTGGAATCCCATTTCTCAGGCAACTTGGTTATTGTTTGCTTTGACGATTGGATTTCTCTATGAATGGAAATGGATTGAGCCTTGCTATGGAAACCTACTAATGATTAGTGTTTTCCTTGCTTAACTAGTGCACATTGTAGTCTCTCCCTGTACTTGGTGAGCTTCAGTCCCTGTTTAATGATTGAGACATTTGTTGATTGTAAGGCTGGAAAATTTTCATTGTTCTCGTATAGCCGGAAGTTCATTCAAGTGGCTTGAATGATGTTTTGGACAAGTGAGTAGTTTCTCTAATCTTGAAATTTGATGAGGTTCATTGTCTTCCGGGGTCAAGGTTCATAACATCAGCAGGGTAAGACAATTCTTAATGTTTGGATACGCATGTATTCCTTCTATAATTGAGGGGTTAGGATTGCCCCCTGTTTGCAATTTGTTCATCATTCCCTTCAACTTGACTGTCTTGAGAGAGTAAAATTTACCTGGTTTTGAGATTGATTGAGATGTATCTTGCCGGTGATTAGTCCAATTCACTCTCCTTCCTTTCTTTTAAGCGAAAGTACATATTCTGGTTTCGTTTATTCGTGGAAAAAGTGAAGAACAACTTGGAATATACCAACTTGAATATATTACAACTTACAAGAGGAGGCTTAACAATTCTTGTGAAATCATTTACCGTACAAATAGCTCAATAGAAGGATATTATTTTCTAGTGAGAAACAAAAGGAAAGCATTACAATCACAAGCTTCAATCCTTGCCAGAAACACTTTTGGAGTATCCTCTAAATTTACTAAAGGTCTGGAATAGATCCTTCACACCAACCCTTTGTTGGTGAAGGCAATGCGGCTGCTAATATATAGCCAAGACAATACTTCTGTTAACACCCAGAAGGAAAAAAATAGAGAAGAAAATACATGGTTAAACCATTCAATCAGGGTCGTCGATAAAAGGGCCCTCTTGAGATCATCATCACTGCACATATTATACAGGGCTAATACAATATGCCATAGGAATATATAAGCTCAATAAATAGTGAGTGCTAGCGAAGCTAAACTTCGGGGTGGTTAGTTCATTTGATGGGTGAAATGAGTTAGAATCAGAACTGGTCTCCAGTGAAGGTTTGTCCAAAAGACCAATTTGGAGGGGCAACATTGTTTGAGGTAAGACAACTGCCATCGCTGGTGGTGATCTTGAAAGAGAGGGATTGGCCATCAAGGCAACCGTTGCTTTGCCAATTTTGCCCCCAGTTTCGGGACATCGGTTGCCAATCAGTGTTTGAGCCTTTGATGGAGACGGAGATCACATCTCCAGCGCCACCAACATTGGTTATGAGTACGAGGTTGAAGAACGAATGGCCATTTATCGTAAATCTGATTCCTCCAGTCTTCATGCACGGAACTCTGGACGAGGAAAATGAATGGAATATAAAATTATCAGAACTATGAATGAATGGAATATGGGTGTAGATTATTTAGATGTTTCTTGATGTCACAAGGCTTATTTAGATGGTAAAGTAAATAGGGTAGCAGAACAAATATGTTGTATATCTTTATATACCTTCTGTACTGTACAGGGACAATCCCTGCTTTGAACATAGCAATGCGTTGAAAGACAGGCTGAGCAAGATCGAAGTGGCTTAGAGGAGGGTTACACCACCCTCCGGCGTTGTTAGGGAGAGCATCATTCGCAGGACAGAAGTTCGTTGCCGTGACTATTATGGATCCAGGAAGACACCAATTGTCGTCGTTTACGCATTTGATCTCAAAGCAAGCACCGCAACTCAACCCATTGTTGAATAGAGCCGTGCTCAGTGCAGCCGTGTTTGTGCCGTAGCCTTGGCTGTAGAGATTTCCATACCCACAAGCTCCTCCTACATTATCCAAAATATTACTTCGTCAACCTCATCTAGCTTTTGAGATACAAAAGTCCAGAATCAACCCACGAATTAGTGAATTCGACAGAATCGTTTTTGTACAGAATAACAATTAGCACTGAATGTAGCAGGCCAATCTCTAGATGCATGTGAAATACGATAAGACTTTGCGGGAGAGATACAAAAACGAGCAGGATCGTTTGTCTGCTTAGATAATCAAGAACGGGAAAACACAAAGAAAGCAATGGAGAATGACAGAGGGAAACCAAAAGTGAACAAGAGTTTACTGAACATTACTCTTTGTGCTGAGGGGTTTGGTTCTTACCCATTGTTCCAGAAGCATCATCACCACCGTAGAAGGTAGCATGGCCATTGGACCACTCACCGGTGCTAAAGCCTTGAACACCTTTCAGGATTGCCAGAGAGGACAGCAGGCAGAATCCAAGAAAATCCATTGCAAATTTCCTGCAAATCAAAAGAAACTGAGTACTTTTCAGTTGGTGATTTGAGATGATCAACTCATAATCTTGACAAAGTTCGGAGGGTGTTAATTACTTGTGGTTACACACAGAGTGGCCTAAAGTGTGACTCTTGAGATACCAACTTTGACTTGGAAAGACTAGTCAGAAAGACTAAAGAGGTTATGAGAAGGGTGGGAGGGAATGCAATAGTATATATAGATGTGTGATGAAGGTTGTAGGGTGGTGGGGTAATGATTAAAGAAGGGATCAGGCAGCAGGACAAAAAGGCACAGAAGTCACCAATGCATCCCCTAAACAAATATTTGCCCAGCCAACCTCTTTTGTAGTCAATTTATCTAATGAAGTACTTGGGCGGCCAACCCAATTCCAATGCTTTTCATTGTTTAAGTTTTTTGTGAAAAGTAAGTACCCTAATTAATTCCCACTTTTTTTTGACACCCCTTACAAATAAGTACTTTTCAAAAAACTAATTACTTCAGTTAACATTTTTGTGCAGTCCATACATTTTGTACTGAGTCCTATAGAAATGTGCAGTCCATACATTTTTGTGCAGTCCATACACCCTTCTCTGCCACGTGGCAGTATCTCAAGACCACCCAATAATATTTTCTCAAATCTATATTATATGCTATGATTTTATTCATTATTCTACGGCTTTTACAAAGTGTGTATATACTTTATTTTGCTTGAAAAGAAAATTAAGTTCCATTAATAGCATAACAAATACTCGTCCTTGAAACCTATCTCTTTTTTTCATTTGTGTGTGTGTGTGTGTGTGTTTTTATTTATTGTTGTGGAACTTTCTTAATTATATAACAAAAAAATGGAGTAAATTCCAAGAGTCATACACACTAATCTACTGATGTACAGAACAACAGGAGAAAAGTTCTCAATGATACGGAGTATTATTTTTCCGTCCTCGTGCATCGAGCGGACAAGACGCTAGTGTACACATATACCATTATACTTTTGGCCATTGAATTATAAGAAAAATGACAAAAAAAATCCTCACTAAATGTAACGACCGAAATTGCACCGGGACATGGGTAAGGAAAAACGCGGGTACATAATATTTTGAACTCCCGATGCTTTTCAGTAACCCAATTCGAAACATGTTCAACCAAGGTATCGCTTTGCATGCTTTAAGATAAAAGATTTATGATGCAATAAAAGAAAGGCAAGCAGTTGGGACACTCGGCTGGAAATGAAGATAATTGTCTAATTTTGGGGAAGCTTCTTCGCTGTGGCCGAACTTGCAAGTTCGATCAGCGAGATTAGTCTAAGGTGCATGTAAACTGGCCCGGGACACCTTGTATTACCAAAAAAAAAAAGAAAAGTAGAGTTAATGAAGTGTTTTCTCAAATAGAATGTAAGAGTAATGAGGCTGGTATACCTGTTTTTTCCCCCTTCCAGAATAGCATCCTAAAAACAATAGAACTCTCCACGTAGAGCAAGATCAGAAAAGAAATAGAACCCATAACATGAGTGACTATCTTGATATTGATCAAAGTGTAGAAGTTTTGCCAGATAGATTTACTGAGAGACGGGTGCTTTCTCAACGAGGTTTTAGAAATTGATCGTTACGGTTTTTAGCATTCTGATACCATTACATCCCGATACACCAGTGAGATGAAAAATCACACGTGCATCGGCTGCCGTTTTGTATCGATCGATTTTTGATTCATGGGCCAGTTCACAGCTGATACTAGACCATTACAGGGCGATTGAGCAAATAATTTCTTAAAAATTTATGACAGCCAGGTCCGCCACAACCGATTCCAGTAACGTATCGCTGAATATTCCAGATACAGTCACATGACGATCGTTACCTTTATGTGTTCCAAAATCGTTTTGAAAAACCTTGTTCTCAACAAAACCAAAGTAGTGATAAAATCAGACACTCTAATAAGTCAAGGAGATTGTGGAGTTGTTGACCAATTTTCTTTTTCAATATTTTTCCTGGTAGTTATAGTTCAGTCTTAATTTCTGTCATTGAAAGGTGGAGAACTAATAGGAATTTGTTAATCCACAAGATTTACTTGCTTCCCCCACCCCCACCCACCCCAAAAAAAGAAAAAAAAAATAGAGGGGATGAAGTGAGGAAATTCATGCACATGGGGTCAGTGACAAATTTATCTGGCCACATAATTTAAAAGCCAAACTGTGGGCCCGAGACTATCTCATCTCAATTTTTAAATAAACAGGGCAATGAAAAAAAGAATCTTCTATAATGAAAATCAGATTAGGGAAGGAGAAAGCATATGCTTCCCTGCACAGGATTTAAGGCCAATTATTAGGTGCCATATGGTTTTCCCTACAAATTAAAGATCGCCATCACATAATGTCGATCATCTATTATCTCCTAACTATTTAACAAAAGTGAATGATAATGTCCCTACTCTATAATTTGTCGCTACGTAAATGGTTGGGAGTACCACGTAGGTAACGCCGTGTGATACTTCGCAAACACCGAAAAGCCCAATTGGTAGAATTGTGATGCATGTGACAAAAATGAATGATAATGTTTATACTGTATAATTTTTCGCTACGTAAATGATTGAGAGTACTACGTAGGCAACGCAATGTGATACTCACTCAGAACGCTTGGAAGAAGTGCTATGGATGTGGCAAAACCATCCAATTTTATTGATGCATTCATGTACCTCCATCTCTTCCCTTTCTTTCTTTCCACTTCTGTCCTCTCTTTTGTTGTTTTATATATGTTTTCTCCTCCCTCTGTTTTCAACTTCTCACTCCCCTTTATTCATCTTAGCTGCGATCGTACTTGCTTATCCTTTATTTTTATATAACATGCTCCTAAAAGAGCCCTATGGGTTATCTTTACAGCTTAACAGAACTTCATTTTACAAAAGGGCTAATAATTGCTGTACTGTTCCTTCTAAATATATAGTACTGAGCCTGAGGTACAACTAGCTTTTTTCATGGAGTCGCACGGTCGAACCCTCTTGCGGTAAGAATCCTGTGAAGTGCTAGATGGTATTTGAGAGGCTTTGTTCTGCTCGTGTCTTCGGTAGAAGCCTACAAGTGACATCCTTTCAAGATTTGTTGCGAGTCTGGAATCTTTATAATCATACAACATATGCAATCGGTTGTACATCCACCCTTTCACCTTTAAAATAAAGAACCGAGGTACACATATATGAGGAAGAAAAATGGACTAACGAATCACAATTAATTACTATAGTAATCCTAGATCTAATCATTACATTTTTGTAGAGGAACCGACCAATTGCAGAAAAGGTTTAAACACCATTATTTAATCCTTTTATCCATCTACACGGTTTAGCCGTATGCTAGACATGAATATTCCTTCCAGGTAATGTGACAAGCTGGCATGTTTTGAACATGCAAACTAAACAAGAACTTAGGTACACATAACCCATCAGATTATTAGGAAATAAATTAATCACACCACTCATAAGTCAAAACGAAATACTACCAATTTTCAAGCTTGGATTGCGCACTGCATGAATACCTTGAAGTAAGTGACGGGCGTGTGGCCGCGCTAATTCCCGGAAGGTTTGAGTCTACAGTCGAATCCATATAGTAGCTTAGCTGTCCTCCGTTACCAAATAAAAAATCGCAAGCTTGGATTAATTCTGTTTGTAGTTTCACTGAAGTTTAATTTCTTCTTTTTTCCTTATTTGGTAGAAAGATATTGGAGGGAATATAGCAATGTGGGAGCAATCTATAGTTCTCTGGATATAGATTGTCATATTTCTCAAAAGAGATTGCGTTATTCACGGAGGAGACGACATTCACATAGGCGCTTGATCTCAATTGTCCGTCTCGGTAATCAATGGTCCGAATTTAAAAAAAAAAAAAATCTGGGGAAGAGTTCTATTAAATTCCGGAGGATTATCCAAAACACTTTGGAGGCTCCGGATTTACCTCCGCAAACACTTTTTTTACGGCACACTCCGTAAAAAAGTTTTTCTGTTCTACAAAAGTTAAAAAGGAAGAAGAAGGAATTATGGCTTACAAGGGAACAGTGAGTACCATGCACTCCTTAAAAGCATCACAAGTGTAATAGTGAAGGGGTGAAAATATACCCCAACTTCCACATGGGATCACGTGTATGCCAACTTGAGCGTGTAATCCGTTGATCCGGGAACTGTGCTGTGCGGCCCGTGCAGTATAGCGTGCTGCGTGGCTGCCGGCTCGGCCTTATTGGCATCGGTCCAACGATCGGAGACGTTCACTGTGTATAGCTCGTCGATTGCTACGAGTGATCCAAAAATCAACTCGATCAAATATCGTTAAGTGCCTCATCGAAAACTTGAAAAAAAATGAATCCTAATGGATATGAAACACTGGATGAAAACCACTGAATCCATTTTTTCAAGTTATATATATTCCGATGAGGCACTTAACGATATTTGATTGAGTTGATTTTTGGTACACTTGTAATACTTGACGAGCTCTATGCAGCAAACGTCTCCAATTGTTGGACCGATGCCGGCAAGGCCGAGCCGGCGGCCACGCAGCATGGAACTGCTCAGCACAGTCCCCGGATCTGGCGCGGCACAGTCCCCAGATCCTATGGGATATATAGCAAACCAAAAAAATGAGGGACATTCATTGGCCCAAGAGAGCAATAGGCCAGGCTACTCCTTTCTTTTTTTTAACAGAGAAAAGAGGAATTTTATTAATCTCATAAAAAATTTACAGAGATTAAAACGACCCAAGACAAAATGGCATCACAACAAAGAGCCATCCCAACAAATGACACCCACGCTCTCCGTCAAAAATATTTATCCTAGAATTCAAAAGATAAAGTTGGCAAGAGGCCAATTGATGAAAATACCCTAACACGGTCAGGGATGGATCTAGGAAGGGGCTAGTAGAGGCGGTCGCCCCTGCAAAAAGAAAAAAAAACTTTACTTATATATTATATGTAAAATAAAAAATTTCTATGAAAGTATAGAGGCTCGCCCCCCTCTAGTATTTTGGGGGAAAAGAATCAAATGATAATAAGTAGTTAGTAACCTTTGAAATGCAAGGATACCAACGTTAATTTTGTAAACACTACGGGTTAAATAAAACAAAACATAGTGAGGGTTAACATAGTGAGTACTAAATATTTAACTCCCACTTTTTACCCACAAAAATCCGTAATCGTTAAGAGGGTTTCATATGTTTTCTTCTCTCAGCCTAAAAAATCTCCATGGCACACCAGACCTTTCTCCCTTTTTCTTGGCACAAGAATTCCACATCGTCAAAACTTTGGAGACAGTTTCGAGAAAATAAGAACAAAGGAGAAGAGATTTTGGGAATTTTAAGTAATCTTGGTGAAATCTAAATTGTAACTATGAAATGAGTGAATACTAGACTTCGCAACACGATGGGGGATGAACTTTAGGAAGTTTCTAAATCACTTGCATGAAGAGGGATAATGAGAAAATGTTTGATGCCAATTCTATCATCGATATTTTTGATGATATGAAGGAGCGGAATGCAATTGAAGATGCCTCGTTTTACTCGATAAGTTGAGGTAAGTCGTTAATACTTTTGCAATATATATCAACTTCCGTGGTGGCACTGTTGATAACGATCATTATTTTGTTGTCAGTAGTAAACTTAGCTTTATCACTTTGAATTTTTGTGTTCCATTGTTTGGGAGGGGGGAAATTTTCGCCGCAGTAGGTATCCCGCATAAGCACAACATGTTTAAGAGTGCCACGCCATGACACATGCACAGCATGAGCATGAAAAAAGCATGGGCACGACACAATATGATTAAAAATTTAAACATATTAAATTATTAATCACAAAAGTATATGTAAGCTACATGTACACTCTTTGTCCTATAATTGATCTGTCACAATGTTGATGATTACAAATAAAAAAGTATTACATTCATTTTTAAATTTGCAATTGATAGTTGAATAGGAGCTAACTTAGTTAAAATGTGCTCAAACTATAGTGATGCAACTCTTACCTATTTACATTCATTGTATTACGAAATTGCAATTTTCTATAATATTTTTGTATTTTTTCAATTTAATTATTTTGTTTTAGTATTTTTATGCAGAATTGGTCGCATATTTTATTTAAATTCTTTTGGGAGCATAATTTATGAAAAGCATAATTAAGTATGGAGTAGTCATGTTGCGATTTTTTACATTTTTGAGTTTTAATGTATTCATGTTGTTTTGCACGTTTCTTTTTCTTTTTTTTTTTGTCTTCCATACATAATTGCCCTTGTGTAGTGAAATTTCTGCCTCCATCCCTGGATATAATACTACTAGCTAGTAGCACGACATTCGAGATCAGAGATGCATGCTTGCTTTCTTGAAAAAATCTCTGGGTCTTCTTTTTTTCCGTATGATTTTACCACATAACATTATGACTTGGAAAAACAGAAACAACATAGCCAGACCTGTGCATCCAGGACTGAGTTAAGAATTGCCCTCGTAACCATTTTTGCAAGTGCAAAGATATCCTCCAGAGCCACTGTCCGTATTATCAGTACACAAACTATTATTCGGCAAGCACAAATATGCACTTGAGTTTTGGGCTTCAACACAACTTTGGCTTCCAATCGCAAAATCAAGTACTATGGGTACTCGGTTCATGAAATTGGGGTCCGAAATATTTGATCGATCACTGCGGAAATGAAAGTTATCCTGCTCTCCCATAAACGCATAGCCACATTTGTTGTATAACCAAACCTATAACAACCATTAGAACAAGATAGAAGAAAATGACTTTTCAGGTGGTTATGATCTTAAGAACAAGACTGGAAAAATGAGGAAACAGTGCAACTTCTCTTCGAAGGGAGGAATGTCCAATTTTATCCAATTTTGGGCCGACAACAATCGGTTTAAAAAAGGCACAGTCCGACACGGCACGATAAAGAAAAATGGCCCAGCAAGGCACGCTTAAAGCACGGCACGACACGACATGCCATGGCACGATGAATTAAGTAAACGGACACGGCATGACACGAAACATGGTTGGCAGGGAAGTTGAATGGCATGGCATGACACGACAGACACGTTTGACACCCTTACCTGTAACCCCTTTGGAACATCAGTTTGGCAGCAGCCAATGCCGGTACAATTTCCATCAAATTCATCAATCATTTCTGCAGTAGTGAAGGTCCCAGCTTGGCTATACCCCAGAATTCGGCAGAGTCATCGTAGCCGACGACTGTGAGCTTATTCACAGTGTCCAAAAACGTGTATGGCCCGGCTGATGGCAACGTGGTCGAGGCCGCATCCGGCCTGGTCGTAGCACCTAGAAATGACAACATTTCGGATCCGGACCTGGGTTGGTGGATTTCCAAAGGTAAAAGTTGTTCAGCTTCAGTAGCTGCTATGAAACACTGGTCAAATATAGAGGCCTGGGCATACTCCTTTACAGAAGTTGGGCGTTTTGTAGAGAAAAGTTAATGGTCCAGCCAACTTCTAGCCCTTCCAAAAATCCAATCTCTACTCTCCTACATACCTTAGCCACTATACCAGACACCCCATCTCCTGAACCTACCATATTGGACTCACCAAATATTGAGGTAGAGTTTATAGAGATGGAGAGGACCTCGAGGCTGGCCAAGAAGGGCTTCGAAGCGCTACAGTTGATTTCGAAGTACGAATCGAAGGAGCAGGCGGTCCCTATGCCGAATGGGTAAGGGACGCTTAGGTTTTCGCATTAAGCTTGGCAACTGGGCTGCTTGGTGATGAAGAAGCTGTTGTAGGTTGCGTTGGTGATGTTGGTGCCTCGTCGCTGCAGCAGACATCCCAGATAGGCACAACACGTTTAAAAGTGCCACACCACAACACATGCACAACACAAGCACGAAAAAAGCACGGGCATGACACAACATGGTTAAAAATTTAAACATATAAAATAATTAATCACAAAAGTAGATGTAAGCTATGTGTACACTTTTTGCCCTATAATTGACATGTCACAATGTTGATGATTACAAATAAAAAAGTATTACATTCATTTTTAAATTTGCAATTAATATAATTGTCGATTGATAGTTAAGCAGGAGCTAACTTAGTTAAAATGTGCTCAAACTATAGTGATGCAACTCTTACTTATTTAATCATTATTAAAATTAATTAATCACAAAATTTTGTATGTATAGCTTAATGTGTACATTTTTTGTCCTATAATTGATATGTCACAATGTTGATGATTACAAATAAAAAAGTATTACATTCATTTTTAAATTTGCAATTAATTGTCGATTGATAGTTAAGCAGGAGCTAACTTAGTTAAAATGTGCTCAAACTATAGTGATGCAACTCTTACCTATTTACATTCATTGTATTATGAAATTGCAATTTTCCGTAATATTTTGTATTTTTTCAGTTTAATTGTTTTATTTTAGTATTTTTATCCAAAATTGGTCGCATTTTTTATTTAAATTCTTTTGGGAGCATAATTTATGAAAAGCATAATTAAGTATGGAGTAGTCATGTTGCGATTTTTTACATTTTTGAGTTTTAATGTATTCACGTTGTTATGCACGTTTTTTTTTTGGTCTCGCATACATGATTGCCCCTGTGTAGTGAAATTCCTGACTCCGTCCATGCTAACACCACCCCTTCCTCCTAAAAGACAGCCAAAACAAAAAAACAACAACCAAACACCACTATCTCATTAATCTAGGATCCTTCCCTCCTCGGCCAACATGACTCTATAACGTTCTTCATCAATTTCCTCCAAACGAGAAATGTTATACTAATGACTTCCGGTTCATCACCATCATAACCAATTCCCAACGACTTATCAATATCCCATATTATTACTTGAGCCTTGTTTAGAATGATTCTATTCTTACAACTAATCCCATTTGAAGAAATAGATAATGAAATTGTAGCCGCTGCTGGCCGGTCTGAAGATAACCTTAGGTTTGTGTCTTTTCAACTTTCTCCAGATCAATTTTTTGAAAATACCCATCACCTCATTTTTTTTCTTCCATCTTTCTTGGCTCTCGCTAGTCCTTTTTCCCAAAGAGATGACATACGTACATCTCTAAGTGCCTCATCCCTTTCCTTCTCAGGAATGGGCCGGACTACTCATAGACTCATAGTCTATGGAATATAAAACCAAACACTGAGAGAGACACAGATGAGAGTCCGCTAGACACAAGAGGCTAGAAATTAAGGAAGGGTACAACCACATTCCAAACTTCCCTCTTATTCCTTCCAAGACACTTCTGTTTAATTGAAAAAGCAACTAAGGAAGTGAAGCTAGCTAGCCATCATCATATCATGCTCCTGAATGCTTTTGATGGATTAGTTTAACTATGTAGTGGTGACTTACGTTACATGGATCCGTCGTTTTGCGCGAACCATCTGTGTGGACACGAGTCATTTTGCGCGAATCATCCGTGTGGACACGAGACAATACGGATGTGATTGTCGAATATGTACCCGATACGGCACTTCTGATCCGGACGCAACATTTAATATCCGAAAATGATATGTGTACCGACTGTTTTGTAGGGAAATCGTACCGACCGGCGGCGCCGGGCCGTCTCCGGCCACCGGACGGCCGATCCGAGCCGTCCAAAAATTCTAAAAAAAAAAACCGAGGGGCTCACGCGGGAATCAACGGCATCCGATGTGTGTATGGTGCTTGATCTAAACACCCATTTTTCGTGTATATATACATGTGTGTATATATACACGAAAAATGGGTGTTTAGATCAAGCACCATACACACATCGGATGCCGTTGATTCCCGCGTGGGCCCCTCGGTTTTTTTTTTTAGAATTTTTGGACGGCTCGGATCGGCCGTCCGGTGGCCGGAGACGGCCCGGCGCCGCCGGTCGGTACGATTTCCCTACAAAACAGTCGGTACACATAGCATGACTCTTTAATATCTATGCACTTGTATGTTTTTAACTTGCAGACTAGCTTTGGATTTTTATAGCTTATAAGTTGTAACACACCTTTGTTATTTCTTTTCGTGGTGTAGCAAATTATGACACGCGTTATGTGCTGCAACAAACTTTTGGGCTGGTATCATGTTAGATATTTGTTTCGTAGTGTGTACTCCTAATGTGGTACTCTGTTTCGTAGCCTTTTTTTTATGAATCTCCGTTTGACCAAAAAAAAAAGAAAGAAAGAAAAAGCATCGTACCTCCAGACACGAAAAAATTACCAAGCTCTTTTCAAATATTGTCACATGTTGTCCAATCACACTCTCCACCACATAAAGACATACTCATGTATGGCTCAAAACTAAATGTATGTATTACAAATTTACCATTACTATCTCATCACAAAATGCAAGTCAAGCGAGGCTCCTTTTCACCATCTCCTTTTTTTTTTTTTTCCTTCTGCTTTTAAATTTATCAATAACTCATCTCTTTTTTGTATGTAGAAGCTGATTCGTTTAGAACTACAAAATTAATCATTTTACTTGCAAAAATAATTGTTGAACTTACAAATTTTTCTCAAACATAAATTTATTTGTGAATTTTTTCCCTCTTATTTGCTATTCAAATAAAATGTAATAGTTAAACACTATTTTTAGCAGGAATCTTGAAAAAAAATCAAATTAGGTGCCTTGAGTTGGGTGCTCAGAAAGTGTTAAAAAAAAGTTTGGGCCAGTGGGTGTTTTTTTTTTTTTTGGGGAATTGACGGCCCAGGACCAAATTGACACCCTGATTACGGACAAGGATCTTCCTTCCGGGAAAAAATACGTGTACTGTTAAGGATCAATGGTCAAACAATGTTAACGGTCAACGGTCAAACACTGTTAACGGTCATTTATCCTTACAGGTAATTTTCGAAAAACATGATCCTTAAAAAGTAATAAAACACAAAAGAAATCCTGGACCATAATTTTTCCTTTTTTTTTTTTTTTTGGAGGAAACTGTTTGGGTTTTTTTTTTTTTCTAGAAAACATTATCCAAAAGCCCAAATCCAATCCATGGGCTAAGCCCATACAAGCGAATGCAGACTTTTAATATTGTGTTTGAATGATTTTTGAGAAAATTTTGATGAGAGTAATGATTAAAAGTAGGGGTAATGAATGGAGAGAAATAGAGGGAGAAATGAGTGTGATGAATCTAATGATTGAAGATATGAATAATGAGTAGAGAGTATTGATTGAAATAGGGATAATGAGTATTTTTTGAATTGAAATTTTTTTTTTTCAAAAAGAAACAAACGAGGAGTGTTCGGTTTGGTCTTAAGACTCAACCATTTCTCTCAGCTCACGGTCCCCAAATAAACCTTCTCTTTAATTATTATTTTCATTTCTCTATATATATCTCTCTACTCATTACCCAAAAATCTCTCTCAAAAACCAAACAAAACAATCTGGTTGAAAAGTTCCCAATGAACGGAGTCGGGGGATTGAGAGAGAAGACGATTCGACGGTGGGGGAAGAGAACATAATTAAGGAGAGAGATCGGAGGTGAAGGATCCCTCTCCTCCCGCTACTTGAGAAGCGGGGAGGGGAGGAGGGGAAGGGCTGTTGGCGGCTAGGGTTTGGAGATATTTACAGAGAGACCAAAACTTTTAGACAAGAGCAATTTTTCCACACCGTGCTTTTAATTTCTTTTAGTCATCAAGTCTTGTACCCTATCCACGTTCCTTTTTTTTTTTTTATCAGCAAAGAAATTTCATTCACCACAAGAATAAAAAAAAAATGAAATCAGTACAATAAGAAAAGAAATCATTGAGCAAAAACCTTAGAGATTGCACGAACACCTTTCTACTACTGCTACTCGCAATTTCTCAACCTATCCTTCGCCACTCGAATGTTTCTTAAAACAAATATTAAGAAGAAAAAAAAAAAACAAGAAGAAGAAACAATGCAGTAAGCAAAGAGCTAACTTCACAAAATAAATGCTTCAACCACAACCAAAATAAGCCCCAAAAAACTTCAAACGTCACACTTTGCCTCCGTTGTGTACGTGGCTGCCTCAACCAAACACCCCAACGCAGCCAAGCCAGCTCCTCAAAACAGCCTCTAAACTACCCCCAAAAGCCCTAAATAAGCCCCAAAATTAAACAAACACCCAAATCCAACTTATAAAAACAGCTAGTCCCACACATCTCCTAAATCAATCTCCAAATCACCCCTACAAACAGCCCTCACACATTCCGTAAACGAACCCCAAATGTGCTTCTAAACAGCCCCCAAATAGGCAAAAAAAAAGAAGACCCTATATAAAGACATGTTAGGCGTGTGTTTTATAACAGATCAATAAAAGCTAGGTTACAATGAGCATGCAGTCTGAGCATGCTCAGACTGAGCATGCAATGCAACACTCGTCAAAATTAATCAACAAATTCATAATTTAATAGGCAACAAAAAAAGCTTTTTTTAAAAAGTAGGCGTGGGCCTTAGCCTCCCAGCCCCTATGTACGCGCCTCCACCATTGCTTGCGAAGATGAGAACTCACCAAGACAATACTAATTTTGTCACTCTTGTAAATTCACCGGATTAAGTCGTAAACATGCTTGACAGGGTTGCCGCCACATCAAAGCGGTTGTTAGGGCAGCTGTAGTTTTGTTGTTTCGTTCACTTTGATCTGTTGTACCGAAAGAGAGAGAGAGAGAGAGAGAGAGAGAGAGAGAGAGAGGAAGTTATCATCTTGAGAATTTACTTGATAAGCAAGCAAGGCTAGGCTTGCGCCTTAATTGAGTTCTAAAATATTTCAAATTAGGCGTCCCCAAAATGAGTGTCATACTAGCTAGGTATAACAAATTAAACAAGCCCATTCTGAATACTACAGTATAGACTATTCTCATTACATTGCTTCCGAGAAAATGAGCTTTTGAAAGTTAAAATTGATCAAAACTTATCTTCGTTCGACCACATCACAAGAATAATTGAATGTGTTAGTTATGCTATCCATTAAAAAGAAGATCACGAGAAAGATTAATTATACTAGCATAATTACTGCTGCTAAATATGGAATCTAAGTGACATTTTTTACGTTCTTGTAATGATCACTACTTTTATAAATTTAGTTCACCTTACTAAAAGAATATATATTTTTAGATTGATTTATTATTATTTTTTTTTTTTTGTTCACAAGAATACAATACGTAAAGAGACCCAACTTTGACGTTGGCCTTGGGCCCCAAAATGTCAGAACGGCCTCCTTGCCGACATCAGCGTGCAATTTTAGGTTGTCTTCTTTTCAGGGAGAGGACTCGTGATTTGAAATGGATTGACCAAAAGCTACCTTTGTTCATGCGGATTAAACCATCAAACTAATCTTTCGGTAGATGTTGTGGAGCTAATATTTCCCTTTTAACTCGCTATACTAAGGTTTTTTTTTTTTAGGGAAAATTTTTTTATTAATCTTTGAGAAATACAGAGATTAAACGGATCTCCTGCACATCGGTAAAAAAATCACCCGAGAACCAAATTAATTAACCAAAGAGGACGGCAAGAAGCCAAGAAATACAGAGATTAAACGGATCTCGGTCACATTGGCTAAAAAACCACTTGAGAACCAAATTAACCAAAGATGACGGCAAGAAGCCAACCAAAAACACCTCAAGCAAAGCGAAAGCCTCACAACAGCTAAAAAACTTTATAACAAACATAAAAAACACACTAAAGCCCACCGGACACCAAAAAGAACGCCAAGAGAAACACACCAAAACAAAGCCGGACTCTGGAATTTAAATTCAAAAGAGAGAATAATGCCTTGTTCTCTTCATTTTTCAAAAAATAAATTTTAAAAATACTCCTAAGATTACCTTTACATCTAACATTTCTCTTTCTATCTCTTTCCACTTATTACTTCTACTATTTTTTAAAAATAAATTTAAAAATCAAAACAAACACAGCATAAATTGTTTGAGTTAATACGTTTTTTTTTTCCCTTCAATAAATTGTAGCGTCTTTCTCATCACGTACATTTGTGAGTGGTCAATTTAGCACATTTAGACCACCAACGGCTAAGAGAGTGAGGGAGAGATTATGGGATCACATGCATGGCCGACCTTAATTGCCTTGATGAAAAGGACTACTATAGTTTTATCGTTTTCTTCAAAACCATTACGTACAGACTCCGATACTTTCTCCTGTCTAATCAGATCAATTTTACAAGGTTTACCCTTGACTCACATAATTCGTGTGCGGGAGTGAGAGCGGGAGCATGAAAATGTCTTTAAAACACTTTTCAGACTACTAAAATCCGCTAATGCGAGGATTGAGATGAAGTGCTTAGGGTTGATTTCAGAGCTGCAGGTCTGGAGCTGTTTGAGGCTATTTTGGTGTTGTCTGACAATCCTGCCCAGACAGGATTCATGGCCGTCCAGGCTGTTCATACAAACGTGTTATGTGGCTTCGATCCCTGCCCTCTGAAGTTTTTGCTTGGGCGAGAGTCACATCCGCCCGGACGGTCGTGTCTCTCGCTCCTTTTGTTTGATTTCTCTCACCTTTTCTCATGTTAGGTTTGGTTGTTTTAGTTTGCTTCGCACATCTGTTTTTGTTCATCGATTCGATATTCATAATCATCGTCTGTTTGTTCGATCAGCTTCCGCATGACATGAAAACGGGAACACGAAGCATTTTGAAGTATTATGTGACTAAGTTTATCCTCATCTCAAAGACAAAAAAGTACAAGGGAAGAGATGTAAGCCACGAAAATGGATATGAAAAAGGGGTATATATGTTGTTTGAGCTGAGCCACTCAAATTCCGCAAATAGACTGATCAGCTGCACAGATCGGAAAATAAAAACAAAGTTGTAAGAAACTTTCCATTGAATTCACAGATTCAGGCAATCTGATCGAGCGAGCGGATACAGAAGAATGTGACCCTCTGGTGCAATTGGGAGACAATTACACTTGAATATTTAATGCTGTCCCCACTGTACCAGCAGCCTTGTGTTGTCTCGTCTTCTCTTCAGAGCAGCTTCAACCGAAGCCGTCAATTTAATTCTCCAAACTAGCTGCAGTTACTATCTCTGTTCCAAAAAGATTGACAACTTCAACGTGAACTTCAAAAATAATGCTTGTTTTTGGAAAAAATATTCAAACTTTTTGTCGCTAGTTGCTCGATATCAATAAGAGCTAGCAAAATTTTCAAACAAAAAAAAATGACACCAAATTTGAAGCAGAGAGAGAGAGAGAGAGAGAGAGAGAGAGAGGGAGTTGCTAGTCTTGCTTCGACCACTGCGGTTCCAACGGGAAGCACTAGAATTAATGAGAGTAGTATTCTGGATTGCTTCATATCGATGAGCAAATTCCGTTAACACTTAGACACTTCATCCAACATAACTGCTATGGAGTACTAGTGACTGTGGAGCCTCATGATATTGAAGTGTTGCGGATCAAACTTTGATCTATATCTTGTATTCAAGTTATTCGCCGTATTTCCACAAGTATGAAATATTACATCTGTCTCAAGAAGATTGTCTGGTTTGCAAAACAAGAACTTAAAATAATATGTTTTTGTACACAGTATATTATAGAGCACAAAGCAACTATAATATATATATTGTATTCTGCAGCAATTAACCGGTGATGCAGCCGATAACGGATCAATAAGCTGTAAAAATGTGATTGATGTTGGTAAGGGCTGGCTTAAGGCATATGCTAAGGATGCTGCCGCATCGAGCCCCATTTTTTTTTTTTTTTTTTTTGCATTTTCAAAGACCCGATTTTCTATTCTTGTCTATATTATGCATTTAAAATGAGTATAAGAGTGTTTTTTTTATCATATGTATGAGAGTTTAATTACTACTTCTGCGGTCAAAATATAAGAATAGTTATGTTGAAGTAATATATTTGTATGTAATCTTTTTGTACTAGTATATTTTTGTATACTTGTAAGAGTAGTATTTCTCTTGAAAGTTCCCTATATTTTATCTTTACAAAAATATTTTAGTTGTGAGTGATAATAGAGGCCCCCACTTAAAATGTTTCGCATTTGGTTCACCTGTGGGAGGTGACTTTCTTTGCTACTATATATGGTCTCTGTGGCTTGCTAGGAATGACCTTATATTTAATTAACAATGTCTCAAAGTCAGCCAGTGAGGCAGGGGACCTAATCAAAGCTAGGGTGCCTATGTGGATGAAGGCGAAGTTTGAAATCAAGGTATATTCGGTTGAGAATTTTGAGAGTTTTCTAGGAGGAATTCGTAAGCTGAAACTCTAACTGTGGATTTGAGGTGCGCTACATCCAACCTCCAGCTGGATGTTGCGTTTTTGTTTTTATGTTTGTTGTTTTGTGGATGAGCAAGTTTTGCTTATCTTCCTCTCCCCCTCGATGTAACCCTTTTCGAGATTTATAAAAATGTTACGTTTGTCGAGCAAAGAAAAAAACTCCGAGCCGGCCTCGGTGGAAATCCTCTGTGAGGCCTAAATATATACAGAAAGAACCCTCATATAATTGTGTGCCTTTGAGATTAATAGTGCCATTCAATAGCTACTATACAGCATATAAAACTCAAAGACTCCGCGTTTTCCCAAGATATATGACATTTCCCTAGACAACTCGAACCAAAAAAGGTAATCAGTACGTAGAATTAATTCTTTCCCTAATCGATTTGTAGAATTAATATATATTCTACTTTGTGAATTCTCTACTTTCTGCTTTGACCTTGTGAATTCTCTACTCTCTACTTTGACTTTGTGAATTCTATTTTCAATTCTCAGTTTGCATTTCACTCGGGCTTAAGGTAATCTTTATTTATTTTTTGGGCCACCTTTTGGTTATTTTTATTTTTTTTTAAACAGCGAAAGAAAAGATTTTTACTAATAATCAAAGTAATACAAACCGGATACAAAGAGTTACAACAAGAAGAGTATACAAAACGGCATCACGACGACAAACCACATATGACACATTTGCAGATAAGGTGCAGATATATAATAGGCAGGGAGTTAGTGTAGGAGTATTCTGATTTCTTCTAGTGAGTCCCTAATTTTTTTTTACGATAGTTCTGAGAGAGAGAGAGAGAGAGAGAGAGAGAGTAGAATCTCTTGGTTGGTTGGTTTGGGCAATTCAAGGAACATGGGGGGGCTTCATTCAGGAAACAAGGAAAGAATCTGAAGTACTAGTAGTGGTAACATTTTGCATTGCATTGAGTGCTAAATCTAGCAGCAGGAAACACCGTTAGCCTTGATTCCCGAGTTCCTCACTTCCCAAGATCCCAGCCTTATTTTCTAGCTCTCTCTCTCTCTCTCTCTCTCTCTCTCTCTCTCTCTATACATCTATGCGTGTACTCGAGTGGACCATCAGTAAGTAAGGAAATTATTTCTTAACTCGCAAGCATGTGAACTTTCATCTAGAAAAATCTTTAACTAACACCGGAAATTTTTCTCAATTGTTGACTTTAGAGTCCTAGGAGAAATGTCGACGTACTTTGTGAGATGCTCAAAAATTCAATTGTAGAGATTACAAATGATAGTATTTAGAGTATGACAGTATACATGTTTTGCACATAGACGCACTCAAGGGAGTAAACGAGTTGAGTTGAGCTTTACAATGTTCGAGCTCGATCGGATCATTTAAATTCAGTGACCTAGATCTCGAATTGATCCCATTTAATTAATTAGAACTTGAGAACTCAACCTCGCACGGTTTGACTATAAAATGAGTATATCTACACAAGCCAAGTTACAACTGACTGAAAGCTTGAATGTATAATTCTAATCCACTTCAACTCGTTTTTCAATTGTTCGATTCATTTCCAACCCTACGCGGACCACTAGATTAATAACATTATCTGCCTCCCAATAAGCCAACCGATGGACAGTCAAGTGCACATAATGAGATATAAATACTAATTTAAATCAGCTGAAGAAGATCTACTGATTATAGATTTCACCTAATTCAGATCACATGTCGCTGGCTTTTGACTGTATATATTAGTATAAGTAGTTCATTAGGTCATACACTAATGAAGCTCTAGTTAAGGCCCCGTTCGGCTAGAGTTGTTTATTTTTTAAATACTTATTTTTCATTTTACAAGATAGGTTATTCTCTCATAATACATCACATTTAATTCAAAAAATATTTACTCATTTTAGTTAGCAGAAAGAGAATTGAGTATTTTTTTTAGTAATTGCTATTTCGCTCTCTTTGCGTTCATCAAATTGTTGGACGCATGTGCCACTCCTGGTTGATCCATCATCTTAACATCTTTTCTAACGCATTGCAAAAGTACAGTCTTAATTGGTCAATAATCTTTGATTAGTTTAACCTAATCTGCCTCGCTTTGCAGGACTTGTGATACGGAGAGAGAGAGAGAGAGAGAGAGAGAGAGAGAGAGAGATGGGCATATATATCCCAGAAAAAGGTACCTTATCACTTAGCTGGGTATACAATTTGGGGCAAAGATATTAAGATCCATCTAGTAGCTGTCCTGATGAGGTTTTAAACAAAAATAGAAAAATCTAGAAGCTGTCCTCGTCCACCTAGGTTGTAGATAATATTTCTTCCAATTTTGCTTATCTCCAACAGCAGCGCCTTACGGTTGTTGCCTCTCTCTCTCTCTCTCTCTCTCTCTCTCTCCTCCTTGTATTGAAGCTTCTGGCTATATAGAGGTAATCAACTTTCTATTGCTTTTGGAACCTATAGATCTCACACAATGGACCTTGCGTATAGGGTTAGAAAGCAGAGTGCAGCCAAGGATGACTTGCCGACGACGTCGTCATCCCGTTACTCCATTGGGAGATCAAAAAGAGGAAGAAGTTGGCAAGTTGTCTTTGGCTACATTCTTCTTTCTCCCTCCTCATGCTGGGCTTTTGTTGATATATGATTAGGAAATATTTCGACTTAATAGCTATTTTCGCCGGAAGCACTCCATCGCTTACAGTACCCTCACTGGTTAGAATAACCATCATGGTTCTAACATCGCCACCTTTAAAAAAATTAAAAAGAAGTCCCGACTCAATACACTGACTTATTCGGAGATCAACCCCACCATTCATTAGCATTACCGGCGACAAATCAGTCTCTTTTCCACATACGTTTTTGCTCGATCGGGGATAGGTCTTCCACGGTCCTACAAGGTTCTCTCTCTCTCTCTCTCTCTCTCTCTCTCTCTCTCTCTAAAACACACACACACGTGCACACATCTTTGTTATAGGAACCATGCATGTGGGTAGATTGTTGAACTAGCATCTAGGTTTGCTTGGAAATGTATGGCGCCATTGATCAAGGAACAAACTCATTATTTTCATAGATCCAAAATGAAAATTCAGAGTAGTGCATGAAACTATATATGAGGTGTCTGAAATAAGGGGTTGCCTTCAATGGCCTTCTTTGCACCAAAGAACTGTAACTATACACATGTATGTAAGCGGATATATTGTTATATTTTTTTTTATATATATAACTGAATGTCCGGACCAACTTGCATGGACTTCAACTAATTTCAAAACGTTGAAGTTGGGAAAACCTCTAAAGGGCCTAAGGTTTGAAATGTTTGGCCCCACTTGGTAGGATTCAACTTGGACATCTGAGAGACAAAGCCCTTTAGTTGCTTTCTCATTCCGACTTGGTCAACCCTTTAGAGTTAAGATTGTTCTTTAATTTAAACCTACTAAATGGGTTTGTGAGATTATCAGTTTTGTTTTCTTAGCGGATTGAATAAAATTATGTGCCTATTATGTGAAAATCTCCCGCCAATAATAATCACTCTAGTTCTTGTTTTCGCGTTTGGGGTGGTCCTAAACTATAATCGTATAAGTTGCATTATTAGTCAAATAACTCACATATTTTATCCGCAATATGGTACTGTTTTTTTTTTTCCCCTTAATTTCTTGTTCTTAATTTTTCTGATAAGAAAAAATGAATATTGAAAACGCAAGATCGAATTGAAGCTGGTCTTATTTGGTTAATGGAAGAAGAAGAAGAAGTTCAAGGGAAGCTTCGTAAATTGTTATTGTGCTTGTTGGGGAGGATGCAATGGAGGAGAGAATTATCAGATTATTGGGTTTTGTCTGTGAAACTAATATCTAAGAGAAAGTCTCTGGTCCTTACTTGAAAATCTCTTCTTCCTTTTTATTTATATAAAATGGGTAGTTAAATGAGATTCACAAATCTTGCATGTATATTTTCTCTCTCCTAATCCCTACTATTTTTCCCCTCTCGCTTTCTAAATATTTTCACTCCAGGGCAAGAACACTTTAATTAACCATCCGAAAACTCATAGTAAGAGTGAGTTTCCCGAAATAAGCCGGGCACTAGTCTCATTGTTTTCGGGAAAAAAAAAAAAGAGATTGTCTTATTATGATCAACAAGTATCCGAAGGAGAGAGAGAGAGAGAGAGAGAGAGAGAGAGAGAGTTGATTTAAAATGGAGTAAACACTACTTGTTCTTTTTTAATTTTCGAAAAATTGGAAAAGGTATAAACAGAGAAATTATTTGCTCCCGGAGCACTGGAGCACCAGGTGACAATGCGGAGCACTAAATAATTACACGTATAAAAACAATGATCAGTTACAGCTCGTTTGGATTGAGCGATTTCAGGAGAAAAGAAAGGGGAAATAAGGAGAACGCAATCTCTCCTCTGTTTGGATGATCCACAAGGCGAGAGAGAGTGAGGAGGGGCAGGAGACGAGAGCCCCCTCAAAGCCCGTGTTGTTTCTCACCACTTTTGGCGCGATTCTGTGAGAAAGGAGAAGAGAAAGGCAAGTGGGGAGTGTGGGTGAGAGTAGATCTCACTCGCTCAACTTCCGGCAGCATGTGCGGGTTACGACGGTGTCTTTTCGTCATTGGACCAGTGGCTGTGCGGTTGCCGAAGAAGAGAGAGGAGAGTTCTAGGTCGCCGGAGAGTCCCCGGAGAAGAGACCAGTCACTGGAGATGAGAGTGAGCTAGTTTGATTTCTCATGTGCATTTGGATGGATTGGTTAGAAACCACACCCCTTTCTTTTCTTCACTCACTAATAAGGAGATCACTTTCCTTTATTTTCCTTTCTCACCTGGGCAGGCAAAGGGGCTGTTAATGTATCATGGAGGACCATTTGGATAATGCGAGTGAGTACTTGGGCTTCTCCAAGATTTGGTTCGGCCTAATGTCACAAACCCAGACTATGGGCCTTTCCTCCAAAATAAGGATAAAGGAAGTGGCCGATTTTGTGAGATGAGGTGATTGGAAACCTAGCACGACTAATCATTCATCTTTGCGAACGAAAACAGACCGTATCAAAGCTCTCTATCTCTTTTTTTTTTCTTTTCGATTGGCAAAAATAGTTTTATTGGAAACTGGATCGATAAGGGTACAACAAGAAAAGAAAAAAAAAAAAAAAAAACCTAAACCATAAGATCATACATGGGATAGGGAAAAAGAGGAAACTTCCAATAAAGCATTGGAAGACAGAAACATGGAAAAGAAAAAGGCCAAAGCAGAAGCTACACAGAAATAAAGAAGAAGCTACGCTAAGTCATAGAGAGCCAAAGCAGTACAGCATATAACAACTAAGGATCACATATCCTAAACAGCAGAGACAGTACTTAAACACCCACGTATTGGCACTCAAGACAGCGTAAATAGCAGCATGTCAGAATGAAAGGAGCAAAAACCAGGTGCATAATAGAAACTCCAAGCTTTCTCGATCCAGAGAGAAAAAGGCATTGATCAAAGCTCTCGATCTTTTGAGTTCAAAATTTTCTTACTTTATAGACACTAACGAAACTTAAACTCAGCTGGAGCGACAAGTCAAGTTTTTTTTTATCGTCACGCACAAAAATGAAAGAAACCCTTTGCATTAAGTTGGCAGTCCAAGCCCACCGTAATTCATATGAGCGGTGTTCATGTGTTTGTGCACCTTTATATGCGTCTCTTAAGGGTATTTTTAGCAGATCTTTTACCTTTGGAGCTAGAAATTAACTTTGACAACTCACATAAGAATCTGATTGATGAATTTGAAAGAACCTTCATCCTTTAAATTTGAAGAATGAATACAATACAAATAAAATTTGAAACATTATTTAAAATTTGAGGGCTCTACGTGCCCTTAGCTCCTTCTTTTTTTTTTTCCCTTTCTCATGGTTTATTGTTAAGATGCAATACAGTTATGTTGCAGTATACTACTATGATATTGTGGGAAAGAAAAGAGGACGAAAGATTGATTATCAAATCTTTGATCATCTAGTGATATATAATAAAGTAACCCTCTCTACTACACGTTGCCGTAGAAACCCACACTATTACAGAGACAGAATTCTGTTGTCCTTAGGGCTGATCCTAAGCTAAGACGCACAAGGCGGCAGACTAAAGCCCCTAAATTTTGGCTCAAAATTAGTGCCCCAGATAAGTATAGCTATGTATGTAAGTATATACTACTCCCTCCATCCCTTATTAATAGTCCAGTATTTCATTTTGGACTGTACCTTAATAAGTGTCCATTTTATAAAGTTAGTGGGTAAAAGTTGGTACATTTCTATTTTGTCCCTAAAAGTATAGGATTGTGATTTTGGCACTCCAAAAATTGATGGAGGGGCTCCAAAATCGAACTGTGTTGATACACAAAATGACGTCGTTTTGGAGTCCCTCCATCAATTTTTGGAGTGCTAAAATCAATTTCCAAAGTATATTCTATTTTGAAAAGTTAGTGAATAAAAGTGTAATGATGATGGGTAAGTAACGAAAGTGGAGGAAAAAGTTGATGTGAAAGGTATAATGATGATGTCTTTTTAATAAGTTGGAATTACGAAGTATAACATTTAAAAAGGGACGGAGGGAGTATAAATCTAGCACTTGTAATAACATAAGAGCTAGCTAGCCCTATAGAAAAGCTTAGTTTTGATACCCAATAGGTACATAATTCAAGTTTTAAGGGCCTCACTTTTCCTTCTCCATAAGAATATTTTTTTCCCCCCGCACAGTTTGAAATGGATATTTTTTTGCTTGGTGCAAAAAATAATATGAGCAAAACTATTTTAATCGAAACAATGAAACAAATTAGGAGAATTTGCATTTATACCCCTGTACTATCACTGATTGCACATACACCTCTTATACTTCACATTTAGACACTTACACCCCCTGTACTTTGGACTAAAGTGCAACTGTTAGAAAATCTGTTAAAATTGAAGGAAAAGCTACTGGCGGGTGATTTTCCTCCAAAGTGAGGGGGGGAATTCCCAAACTAACTTTGATAGCCATTTATAATTCTCCTTCCCAAAAACAGAGTATCCAAACCCCTCCCTTCCCTTAACCCACTCTCTAACTCCGTTCCATTATCTGCTTTTTTCACTTTTTTTTGGTTGTCCTAATTTGAATTTTTTCACGTTTGTTAGTTTTGCATCTCACTTTTTCAGTTTTTTTATTTTTTTTTTACTTTACCCAAATATTTTGGGAATTAATCACTTTTTAGCAAAAAGAAATAGTTTTTTTTTTTTTAACTTTTTTTACTTAAAAGTGGTGATTTTCCAAAATATTTGGATAAAATTAAAAAAATATTACTTCTTCAATTCATCTCGTCAAGATGAATTAATAAGTCACAAAAGTTTGACACAAAACTAACAAACGCGAAAAAAATTCAAATAAGGACAAAATCATAACTTTAAGAAAAAGTTGAGTGGAATAATATCTCTCTCTTCTCTCACAAGATGCTTCCCAAACATCAAGAAGCCCATCAATTTTATGAACCGCAACAGTAAATTGGGTGCATTCTTTGGCTGGAAATTAATGGGCTTCTTAATGTTTGAGAAGACATCTTGTGAGAGAAGAGAGAGAGTGTGGGTTAGGTAGGGGAGTTTGACAGGGCTTATAAATGGCTATCAAGGTTGGGTGTGGGTGCGGCATCCCGCCCCCCCCCATTTTGGAGGGAAATCTCCCGCCAGTAGCTTTTTCATCCATTTTAACAGATTTTCTAGCAATTGCAATTCAATCCAAAGTGCAGGGGGTGTAAGAGTCTAAATTTGAAGTATAAGGGGTGTATGTGAGAATTACTGATAGTACAAGGGGTGTAAGTGCAAATTTCCTAACAAATTATGAAAAAGAAAACAAAATATGGGACTAACAAACTATCATTTGGAGGTTAGTTTTATTCTATGTTTTTTTTAAAAGAAAATATAGGGCCCAGTTTTAGAAATTAGACTTAGGCCCCGAGATTTTCGGGACAGGCCCTAGCTATGCCGATTATAGTGACCTTGTCTTGATTTTGAAAACATGATCTGAACCGTTTGTTTTATAGACATCAATGCAATTAACAACTTAGTAAAAAATCAAGTCAATCAAATATCAACTTAATAAGCGAGTCATATTTTTTTTCCATAATGACCAGCTAATAAGATTCAAAAAAATTCAACTAACATCATATTTTGATTTGAATGTTGAGCTAATAATGTCCAATAGACTTGATTTTCTTACCAATAGCTCTCGTCGTTGATTCCTATAAATGCACAATTTGGATCGTGTTTTTGAATTCGAGATGAGGCCAGCATATTCCTGCCTCCAACAAATAAGATGCAAATTAATGCCTTGTTCGGATTGGAATTTAAAAAGTTTTTAGAAAAATTGTAGGGGTAATGAGTGGAGAGAGATAGAGAGAGAAATGTTGAAAGTATGAGGAATATAGGGAGAATTTTTTGAAAAATTCTTTCTAAGTTCTAAAGAGAACAAGGCATTAAAAATTCACAATATTGTATTTTGATTTGTACTTACGTGTTGAGTTAATGATATCCAGTGGACTTGATTTTCTTACCAATAGTTATGTGCGTTGAATTCTACAAATACACGATTCGGATCGTGTTTTGAAAAAGACTCTGGAGCACCCCGGGGGTTTTCGAGGTAGAAGGGGGGTTGTTTCAGTACGTAAAGCAAGGGGCAGATGGCACGGTTAGGCCTCTTCTCTCTAATACCCAATCAATCACTTTCTTTCTTCCAACCACCTGGTTGAGTGCCATTGGAGCCATCTGTCCCATCTTCCTCTTCATGATTGAATTATTTCCCTCCATGTATGGATTCGGATGTGGCGGGGTACCCCTTATCTCATCCGGCATCATTTACGTCCGATTGTCAACAACCGTGTTCTGGAACCACCTCCTTTGTTCTTTCATCACCCCCACAACTAAGGGTCATTATCGGGTCGGACCGGTTTAGCCTGTTAAGTCACTATCTAACCTCATCCCTGGGCTTTTACTTTTTTGCGAGCCAGGCTATCTACTATAAATTGAAGTCCAAGCCTGGTCTACGGGCTAATCCAATTGAAAGGCTAGCGGGCTAAAAGTTGGGCAAGCTTAAATTTCCTTGGGCAAGGTAAAAAAAAAAGAATTTTGTGGGATTTTGGGCTAGTAGGCGGGCTATTGGGCGGGTACCATGGGCAGGCTACCGGGCGGGCTCACGGGCCGGGCCTACAGCCGGGTTGAGTAAAAATTCATAGGCTCAAACCCGCCCATTACAAATTATGGGCCGGGTAAAAGCTCGATGAGCCGGGCAGGCCGCGGGCCTTCGGGCTAAATGAGGACCCTTACCCACTACACTACCCAACCCAGAAAGCAACACTCCCACTTTCACTTTCACCCACCACTGACAACCAAATGCTGCACATCTCGACTAATTCTAAAATTTTGAAGTTAACGACTAAACAAATCTTTAGTGACCTCAAAAGGAGTTGATAAAACGTGAGACCTTAGAATTGAGCAAAATCATAGTCCTAAGAACCACCGTTCACTAGTAAAACGTGAGACCTTAGAATTGCTTCTGTTGATGCTGGTGTCATCCTCATATCAACTCCCTCTATGGGAGGGCTACGAGGTCAGGTGGTCTTTCCTAATTCATGGTGTGTTTTTAACTATGTTTTCAAGTTGTTGGAGCTGTCTGTTTTTTCCATTCCTGTGCTGGCTGCTATTTGCTTCATTTTGAGGATTATATTTCTGTTAAGGTGGCCAAGAGTTTTTGCTATTTCCTCTTGTTACATGATATGACTGTCCAATTATGGTTTCGTACTTTGGTTGTTTCTCTCCCGGATTACAGAGGCTCCTTATATCAGGTGTCGATTTCTCTCTGTGAAGGATCTGCAATGTTCTCTTTTTTCAACTCTCATCTTTGGGAAGGCTAAGAGATATTTGGAGTACTAATCCAGAAGAAAATGCTGAAAAGATCATATTTCTGTGCCGACTGAAATGACAGCAATTGCTCAAGATGGATCAGTTTTGTTTTGCTTGTAATAGTACTCCTATTTGCCTTCCTATTCTGGTGATGTTTTGAGAGGGATCACATTTCTGCTTTTGTTGCTTGGAGAATTTTCCAAGCTTTGATGTGATTTCTTATCCGGTGTATGATATTTTCTTAGATAGTTTTTTTCTAGCTAGCTGTATTTAGCCTTCTGTTTTTTCCTCTCTTCCAATGCTCTATTGGAAGTCTTTTTCCTTTCCCAATTTCATGTATCCATATCATGATTTAGATTTTTTTTTTCTTGATGTACCTGTATCAAGTTTTTAATAATATAATCTTTTTGCCGATCTCAAAAAAAAAAAAAAAAGCCCCAGTAAAAGCCCGTCTAGACAAAATCTATTATGAACAAGCTCCATAAAAATTGATACTCGATCATAAGAAGTTTCAAACTTGAGATTAGTCCCAACTTATTTATTCAAAGGCTTATGGAGTTATGTAAAAATACTCCAAAATACTCCAGGAGTACCATGTAGAAATAGACATTTTCACATGGTGCACTCCCAAGAATACCAACCATGTAATACACATTTTCTGCAGAAACAAGACATTTTCAGCAGAAACATGACAATTCGTTTCTATTGTGTTATTTAGAGAGAGAAAATGTGTCGCATTTCATACGCAGGCATCACTAATTTCATATCAGTACATCACGTAAACGACACATAATACTTCGGGAGTATCTAATTACTTTTCTTGAAGCCAACAGAGATATTTCTGTAACCGTCGATACAAGTATGACTATACGAGGGTAAGGAAAATAATCCAACTTACAGCCTCCTGAGAGAAGGATATAACACAAGCTTCAAATAAAAAACAGGAACAAGCTTCTGCTACCAAGAAAGCTGTAACCAGTTGATACAAAATCACTTTACAAACAGCCTACAAAGAACAAGGAAACATTACATAGCTACTAGTTACTCAATCTCTCCTATAAGGGTTCCCAGCACCACGCAGGCTTCGATCCAAACAAAAATATATCCCGAACCTTAAACTCAACTGGGGACCAAACACATACATTTGACACACTTCATACTAATTAGTTTTTCTAGATTTTTTACAGGTAACAGAGCAAAGCACCAAAATAAAGCTGTACAAAAGCAAATGTGCAACCGGTTGGAATAGTCCTCTCTTCATTACCTTCCTGATGTGACCAAGTTTTTATGTTGCGCTGCATTTGAAGTAATTGCAAATGGAAGCGGCAGAGGAAGAGATAGTGGAGGCTCTCCCTCTGCAAGAGAAGCCGGCATTGGAACTGGTGATTTTTCAGCTAGGACGATCTCTTGTTGGCTAGGAACAAGCAATGGTTGCTCTGGCTTGGGTGTGTAATTGAAGGAGAGATCTTTGTTGGCAGCAAGCGCTAGCAGTTCTTTCTCCTCAAGCCCTTTTGGTGGTCCCAGGCTGCAACGATCTGGGCTGTGCTTCGCCAATGCATCTCTGAATTTCTTGATCTGCGAAATCACCACCAAATCAGCAATGCTTCAGAAAGCGATATTACGATTGTGCAAACCACAAAAAGAAACCATGGAATCCTCGTCAAATCGAAAAACCTATGAATGGTCCTAAAGGTTTATCCGCATGTAATCCGTCTACAAATAGATCATAGTGCAGCAATAGGTGAAATCAAGTGCCTAATAAGTTAATAACAACCAGGGAACAAGTTGGCTAGATAATGAAAACAAAACACGACATCTCGTACAAAATTTATTGCAAATGTAAAGAACAAATAAGTATAAGAGCTAAAGAAGAGAGGAGCATGAGAACTAACCGTGGCATTCGTGCAGCTAAAGCTACAAAGACGACCATGAGCACCTCTGTAGAAACGGAAGAAGGGGAGAACATGGACATTCAGCGAGTAGCACATGGATTTGTGCTCCTCGTAGTTCACCTGCAGAAACTGCACTTCCGGGTTCATCTCTGCAATTTGACATATCTGCACGTCCAAGGACAACAAATGCACTCACATTCAGATACAATTTGAGGCCTCAGAGAAACAACAAAACATAATTCTTATTTGGATTGTGAGAAAGAGAGAGAAGAAAGGAACTGGCGTAATTTTTGGTCCGAAACCAAATGAACCAATAATGATTCATCCTTTTTCTTATTTCTCATCCTTTCTCACTATCCAAAGGAGCCATTACGTCTTTCTTGAACTAAGCCAAATACATTTTGCTTGCTCAGTCTGAGAATTCCAATTGAAAGATCATAATTAAAATCTAACTGTAAAGGAAAATGAGGGATTAATGACCTTGGGATGAAGGGCTCTGCAACCACCGCAGCCAGGAGAGAAGAATTCAACAACCACCAGTTTGTCCCCAGCATTCAAGAGGGATTCCACAAGATCTCCGGCACCATTTATTTCTTCCATATTTGGTTGAAGCCCTTTCTCCCACCATTTTTGAGCTTTCCCAATAAGACCTGTGGCCATCTGTGCAAAATACCCAAAACTCAATTGCTTACTACAACTCTGTCAATTCTACTCAAAAAGAGGGGAAAAAATGGGAAACTTTATGTCGTTTGAAAAGAAAAACCCAATAAGAAGAAAGTTATATTCCAATTCCATACACAGAAAAAACAGGAGTAAATATCATCATGATAAATTGATCTCATCGTAATTAAATACCCAACTGGAGTAAAAGAAAATAACCCCATTAACTAACCCAAATTTCTTGCCACGAAGAGAATGTATAAATCAAACCAAACTGAACCGAACAGAGCCGAGCCGAAGGATGAGTTTCCACTAAAAATTTGGTATTCAGGCTAATGGGCCTAAAAATCGTGAAAACATGGTGTAAAAATCGTGAAAACATGGTCTATAGTTTAGGGGAACTCACCCTAAATCTCAATCAATTTGGGTCAGCTACACAAATCATCGCTACCATTTAGTACTGTCCAGAGCGGACTCGGGGGGCCTGTGGTTCCAACTCACCACAGGGTTGTAGTGACTCAAAACGTCACCGTCTTAGGGCTGCAAGGGAAAAGGCAAAAGGCTCTGTTTGGTGGAAAGCTAGGTAAAAAAAAGTTTGAGTGCTCTAATTTTTAATTCGTTTAAACTAGTATGAAAATCTTATTTTTCTCATCATTGTATCCTAAAGAACTATTATTAATTTTTGACTCTAAATCTTCCGTTAGTCAGCCCTAAAAAAGTGTCGTAAAATCAAATATCTCTTATGTTAACTAACGAGAGCCCTTAGAGTCAAAAATTAATTATGACGCTCTAAAATAAAATGATCAAACAAATAAGATCTTTGCACCGGTTTAAACGGATTGAAAATTGGAACACCTAATTTTTTAATATATAAACAGTCTATACATGGTTAAAAAGTTAAGGGCCCGTTCCAGAAACCTTCTTATTTTATGAGTACTTATTTTGGAACTTTGTTTCACAAAACCCAAATAAGCAGTTTATTTTCACTTCTTCAAACTCAAAAATAATGTAAATGAAAAATAATTTTTCAATTTTTTTTTGCACCGTATTAAAGATTTCAATGAGATCTATCAAACAAGATCCATAGTGATAGAAAAATTATTTACGCAAGCACATGATTTTTGAACTTGAAATTATTTTTTTTTAAATAAATACTTATTCTTCATTTTGTGGAATACACCTTATTATTAGACAAAAAATAAGTTTTTATTCCGGTTCTGGAACGGGCTCTAAGTGCTTCAATTTTCAATCCGTATGGAGATCTTATTCCTCGGATCATTTTATTCTGGAGAACATAATTAATTTTTGACTCCAAGGCTCTCGTTAGTTAGCCCGGAGAGATATTAGATTCTGCGATTTTCTTAGGACCGACTAACGAGAGCGAGTCAAAAAATAATTATGATTCGTAATGATAAAATAAGATCTTCACACTGGTTCAAATAAATTAAAAATTGGAGCACTTCACTTGTTTTGCTTGGCTTCCCACTAAACAGGGCCTTATGTCTTTTCCCTTGCAGCCCCAGAATGGTGGCGGGGGCGTTTTGAGTCACTACAAAACTGTGGTGACTTGGGTCACCACAGACCCCCGGAACCCCCTAATTAATTAATTACGGATTAATACAAACAGCCAGACGTATACACATATATTGAACCCAAGAGATCTGGAAAAAAAGGGTTAGAGGAAGAATTGATGAGGTATTTACAGACCTGTGCATAAAGAGGAGGAGGAGAAGAAAGTCTGGTATTCCCTTTCCTGGAAAAAGTTGCAATCTTCAGAGAAGGAAACCCCGTTCCAGAAGAAACCATGGCTGATTCAACCGGAAACGAAGAGACCCCATTATTGTGATGTTGAATCGAGGAACAAGTGGACGAGAACGCACAGGTCTTGCTCATCACAGCCTCCGCCATTTTCAATGCCATAGCTCAACACAAACCCCTATCAAAAATCAAATCTTTAATTGAACCCAGAAATCGAGGGGATCCAAAGAACACGAATTGCTTGGATCGATCCGGTACCCTTGAAAACTACCGATGGGTTTTGATTATCTTTTTACGAGGAAATGTTGGAAGGCGAGTTGCTTCTTGGTTAAGGGAGAGAGAGAGAGAGAGAGGGGAAAAGCGGAAAAGGTAACCACAAGGATAAGAAAAGGAAGGAAAAATATAAATGCGAGATGGGGATGTTGGAGTACAAGACTAGAAGTTCCCCTTGAATTTTCCGCTTGACCCAAAAAAAAAAAAAAGAAAAAGAAAAAGAAATTCCCCTTGAAATGGGTCTCTACGATTATGGATCCAACGGTTGGACCTTAAAAATAAATATCATGGGAAATCAGTAGGTCCACAATTTTTGTTTGAAGGATGAGAGAGAGAGAAGTGGATAAGATTGGTGTACCGTATATCCGATTGGTTAATTTTCTGGAGATGCTGAGGCCGGTTTATGTGGGAGATGAAGGATGCACGTGAACATCCCCCTTTGCACCACGTCGCACCATTAACGTCCTGGAAAATGGACCCACTTGCCGGATTCTTTTTCTGTTTTTTTTTTTTTCGTTTTTTTGGGCAAATTTCACTGACCTTCCCCGGGTTCCTGACACAAGCACTGACCTCCCCTAAGGTTTCTAAAATTTCAATGCCCTCCTTTGTTTTTTCTGAAATTGTTAAGATTCCCCATCTGTTAATTTCTCCTAAAACGGTGTTAACTTTTTTTATAAATGACTGGCATACCTTGCCCTTCCATCTCCATGCCTCCAAACACTCTCTCGGCCATTAAAACCTGTGCATTTCTTCTCCAGTTCCTTTTTTTTTTTCATACTTAGAAAATTCACTTCTTTTTCTCACTAGTTACCATTGTCGTCTTTTTTTTCTTCTTTTTCTCACTAGTAAAAACAGTAAACATTTGGACGGGCTAAAAAAATGTGTTTAAAAAATTCAGTACTCCAATTTTCAATTCGTTTGAACTATTGCAAAAATGTTATTTTTTTATTTTATTCTAAATGGTCAAAATTAATTTTTGACTCTAGGGCTCTCATATATAGAACAAAATGAAGAGCAGACACTTAATTAGGAGAGCCATAACGACAAATATTAATTATGATCCTTTAGAATAAAATGATCATAAAAATATGATTTACACACCTGTTCAAACAAATTAAAAATTATAGCACTTAATTTTTTAGATTGTTTATATATTAAAAATAAGATTAAAAAATTAAATACTCCAATTTTTAATCTCTTTGAATCGGTGCGAAGATCTTATTTTTTGATCATTTTATCGTAAATGATCATAATTAATTTTTAGTTACAGAACTATCATATGAGAGCCCTAAGAGAGTCGTAGAACTAAATAAATTAAAAATAAAAAGAAAAGGTCAAAAGTTCTACTGCCGTACCATTTGTTGTGTTGTACTTGGCTGGCTACAAATGACTAGCGAGAGTGGCTTGAGGTATTTTGCTTAGTTGATTGCCGTGTGGGTTGGATGGGAAAATAAAACAAAGGTTCGTTACTATTACCAACAAGAGCTCAATTATATTGTTGAGCCTATACCAAAAAGCGATTTAAGGATATAACATGCTCTATATTAATACAGTGATTTGCAAAATCTAAAATAAGGGAATTAAAAATACAAATTTAAGAAAAAAATAAAAGTACAAACCTAATGCACAAGGCTCCTGCCATTGCGGTGTCTGGAAAAGGGTTAGTGGAACTCCACCTTATAATATAATTATCATCTCAAATTAAAAATATATATATAGGCATCATTGTCAAGTTTTTTTTGGATACAATAGTATAATTTGAAATTGAAATCTCAATTATTAGTTTACTCAAATTTTTATGTTACAAGAACGACCAATAAATTTTATTATGGAAGAATAAAAAATCTTGACTGCATCATGGTTTGGGAAAAAAGAGGTCCACAATAATGAGAGAGGCCAAAAGGGTATTTTGGACACTTTAAAATCTTAAAACTTGACATCAGCATTAATTATCTAATTTTGTGAAAATATTTAACAGCCATGTAACGGAAGGGGGCATCTTGATAAAGTCAGAAAAAGTAAGGGAGTACAATGAAATTTCAGAAACCCTAGGGAAGGTTAGTAATTGTGTCAGAAACCTCAGGGGAGGTCAATGAAATTTCCCTTTCATTTTTTTTTTTGGTCGGAAAGGAAAAATTGAAATCGGATAATGTTTATCTGAAGAGCAATATTGGTAGTGGATTACTAATCCCACGTGTCAGACCCCCCGACACGGCTCCCTTTCCCCCTTTTACCCCCACCCCTCTCTCTCTCTCTCTCTCTCTCTCTGGCATCCTCACCGCACACTCTCTCTCTCTTTTTTTGTTGTAAAATTTTAAATACTAATAACTTTTTTTTTCACGTATTTGTTTTTAATAAATTTTATATTTTTAAAATCTACTCAATGAAACCTATCAAACGAGCCTAATATTGATGATGTAAGAGTTTCCACAATGCTATAATCAAAAGTAAAAGATTTTTAAAGTTAACAATGTTGGTGTAAAATATAGCTCACAATACTATAATCAAACGTAACAACTTCCTAAGAAATAATCAAATTTTGAGTTTTGGATAACCAAAATTAGCAACCTTATGATAATAACCAAATTTAATAGACCCTACATATTCTCAATCAAATACACCAATTATTATACAAAATTGTTCTCTCTTCCCTTTTCCTCTCTCTCTTTCTTTTGAACAATATTTTGGGAAAAAAAATATTTTACAAAAAATTAATTTTTTTTTCAAAAATAGTTTTTTCCAAAAAAAATTTCAAAAACTATTTTCTATTTCTAGTAAATAGTTTTTATTAGTTTCAAAACTATTTTTAGAAAATTTATTTTCTATTGTTCATAGTTTTTTGTAGTTTGAAAATATGATGTAACAAGTTTTGGTTATCCAATTTTGATTATACCATTGTAGATATCTACATTGCTAACCTCAGCAATCTCTTAGATGAATAATCAAAAGCTGATGTGGTATCTTTTGATTATCAATTTTTGATTATAGCATTGTGTATACTCTAATAATGTAAAACAGAAAAATTATATTTTTGTGGTAGTTTAATATTAACTAAGTAATGAACATAGATCTGCCGAGACAATACTTTCATATTCAATATTAAACTTGTTTGATTGATTTCGTTGAGTAGATTTCAAATATATAAAATTTATTTTAAAAAATACGTGATTTCAACATTTTTAGACAGTTTATATATTAAAAAATATGGTTATAAAATTAAGTGTTCTAAATTTTGATTCGTTTGAACCGGTGGATAGATTTTAGCTTCTTCATCATTTTATCCTAAATGGCCATAATTAAATTTTGACTTTAGAGCTTTCGTTGATTAGCCCTAAGAGATATTTGATTCTACGAGGCCAAAAATTCATTATGATCATTAAAGATAAAAAAAATTAAGATCTTTTCACCGATTCAACCGGATTGAAAATCGGAATACTAAAATAATTTTAAATAAATAAAAAAGAAAATAATACAGAGTATAAACATTATTAATTAAATAAATAAAATAACAAAAAAAACGTTCGGATAATTGGTTCTAAGTTACAGGTGCTTGGTTCAAAGTTACTTGCAGTGCTTGGTTCAAAGTTGCAGGTGCTTGGTTCAAAGTTGCAGGTGCTTGGTTCAAAGTTGGACCTGCAGCATTGATAGTATTGTTGCTTGTTGCAACAACTCGACAGAGCATTGGCCTATATATTCAGTTGCCTATATATTCACTTGTGTATGCCTTAGTCTATATATTCACACTTACTCTCATTTACCACGTCTTCACAATTTCCTCTACGTTTATTTCATTTTCGTAATTCATAAAAGAATATTATGAATCAGTACAATTTTTCATTTTCGGATAGTTAGTCAGTTGGGAACGATGTTGCGAATGATGTTATTTGTGGGGAGAGCAGCTCCTACATTGGGCATGATTACAGTGCCGAATTTACGACTAGCCAGGTTAGTTATTACTACACAACAAGGAAACGCCAGTCCTTTTGCACAATAATCATGCTTACCAAATGCAGTTTATATAGTTAGAACTAAAAAGCAACACTCTTCACAATGCTCTGGGGATAAAATACGAGTACAAAACATCCAATATAAATATCATGCCTTCAACAGTAGCTATGGTGACACAAAGAGAATTACCTTCTTCTTCAACCTGTTCAATGTTTTCTTCTGCATAGCAAGTCCATTGGCATTGTAAATTCGGCTGGTCATATTTCCATTGGGCCCATCATATTTGTTGCTTATTTTGTCATGTTTCAAGCTAACCAGCTTCCCACGCACACATACCTTCACTTATATGCCACCTAAAGCTTACATGCAAGAATCATTATTTTTAATATGCGAAATATTACATTGTGTTTTTACGTATTCATTTTTTTTGTTATAGATATTTGAAACTAGAGTTGTCATGGTAGATTGGGTGCGGAGAGTTGGTAAGGGAAATGATTTTGTGATTGTCAAAAGTAAATCTGCTAGTATAAAGGGCAACAAGATGCTGAAATGCATTCTTATTTGTGAAAGGGGAGGATTGTACAAATCGCCACTGAAAGGGCATTCAATGCAAATGATTATTGGAACTAAAAAATGTGATTGCCCATTTAAGCTGCGAGATGTACCACAACCTCTAGACGTGTCATGTGGGGTTTGAAGGTTGTTATAAGTTTTCATAATTATGAACCGGTTGAAAGCTTTGAGGGACATGAGTACCCGTTAAGGCTGACCTCAATCCAGCAGCAATTAGTTCGTGACATGTCTAGCAGCACCGCGCCTCGAGAAATTCTTAGTTTCCTGATACGACAAGACTCGCCGATTAGTACAAGAATCAGGAGTATTTACAAATGTGAAGGCACTGTATAAGAAAGAGCAATTGGGGGTCTATTTCCTATTGGGTATATCTTGAATGAATTAAACGAGAAAAAATACATTTACGACTCTCTTATAAATGAACACACCAACGAAATCACAAATATTCTTTGGGTTCATCCTAGAAGCCTAAAGCTATCCGTCAACTTTCCGTCCGTGTTAATTATTGATGTGACATACAAAAGTAATGAGTATCGGATACCACTATTGAAAGTTGTGGATATAACATCCACAATGAAAACTTACTCTCTTATGTTTGAATATTTGAATAATGAGATGAAAGAACGATTGATATGGGCGTTGAATACCTTAAAGAGATGGATGGTTGAAAAAGGGGTAGCGTTGCCATCGGTGGTTGTTTCAGATTGAAATCTGGCACTTCTTAGCGCTATTGGAGTATGTTTCCCCTTCGCACAACACATCCTTTGTATTTGGCACATAAACCAGTGTGTAATGAAGAAGTGTAGTCCTATGCTTGGTACAAGGTGGAACAAGTTTTCTGATGCATGGAAGTTGCTTATTCATTCATCGACACCGATATCTTTGCAACAGAGGTGGAATGCCATGTGCGGAGAGTTTAAGCAATACTCTAATGCCATGCAATACATTTGGGATACATGGTTAGTTCCTTACAAAGAGCTATTTGTTGCAGCATATATAAACCAGTTTATGCACCTCAGGAGCAATTCAAGCCAAAGGTAACTTTCCTATAATCAATGTATATTTATTGTACTGCACTGCACTAAAGAATACTTTATGTAACATTTCTATTTAACACAATATATTATTAAACTGCAGGGCGGAGTCTGCGCATGCAAGACTCAAACGATACTTGGGAGATACCATGTCTTCACTTCAAATATCTTTTCAAAAAATACAAAAGATGTTGACCAGTCCGTTCGAGAATATTTAGGAGTCGTTTAAGAAATCTCTCAACATTCCACTACACATACATCTACATAAAGGCATTTATAGTGAAATCAAAGGTCGCTTCTCATTATAGGCAATGAACTTGATCCATAAGCAGACACAATGTACTGATAACGAAGTCGGCCTTTGCTTTTGTAAGTCAAAAAGACACACGGATTGCCATGCTTTCGCGATATTGCACTTTACCATTCTGTGGACAAACCAATTCCGTTAAGCTCTTCCACCCTCACTGGAGTACGTTGTCCATGCACGCCCAGAGGCATACTGACGAGGGAGCACGATTTGACAGGGCAGCTCAGCTTTTTGAAAGATTAAATGAAATGGATTCCAACAGTCGAGAGTTTATGATGGACAGTTTCTTGATATGGTGGATCCATCTTGTTGCACAATTCGACCCCCAGCATATAACACAGAACACAAAGGTCGACCTACAGGCAGAGATGAGCAGAATAGAGGTCGCATACCTTCCTTTACAATATCCACTTCAAAATCTCAGGCCTCACGTATTCCAACATCGCAAAAGAGCAATGGGAGGGATCACCTCGTTCTGAAATTTCCTCAGCAGTATCAGCGTTATGTTTCCCACTGTGTTGACGTTCGATCCGACGGTCATTGTAGCTTCAGGGTGATAGCCGCGCAATTCTTTGGTTCTGAAGATGAATGGGCTCAAGTACGACAAGACTTTATCCAAAAGATTGAACAAAATTTGGTCCTGTACAATTAGGTTTATCCAGAACGTGATTATGTATATCAGGTGCTACAAAGATTTCGTTGCTTCCAGCCATCGGTACTAGAGGATCATTGGATAGATTTTATACCATTAGGACTTGTCATCACATCAAGGTACAACGTTGTACTGCATACATTCGATATGATTGCTTCGAGTTATCTCACTCACTTGCCGTTGAGCTCCCATCCGCAGCGTGTAAACATATAGCTATTGGCCATGTTAATGGCAATCATTTCGTGCAAATTTTTCTATACCCTCATTACCATGTACCAACCATTATCATATGGTGGAGGCGAAATGCATCACAAGAAGCACACAGATGGACTCATCCTTACGAAGCACACCTTCAATTGTGGTATGAAGTAATGCAGATAGATCCGCCGTGACGACGACAACAATTTGGCGGAAATATTGACTAAATTTTTGAAATTTATTTATGTTCATGTATTGGTTTTATATACTTAATTATAATTAAATGAAATTTGATTTCGGTTTGCATTATTGATTGTTCATAGTTAAATAAAGTAAATTTAAGTGGATTCAACATACATAATTTACTTGAAAACTCAAATATAGAATTTAAAAAAAAATGAAGGACATAAAAATAAAAACAAAGAGATAATATATTGGGCCCAAAAAAATCGTTTAATTTAAACATATTATTTCATATTCAATATTAGACTTGTTTGATAGGTTTCGTTGAGTAGATTTCAAAAAAATAAAATTTATTTAAAAAATATGTGATTTCAACCTCTTTAGAAAATTTATATATTAAAAAATATAGTTAAAAAAATAAGTGTTTCAAATTTCAATCTGTTTGAACCAGTGGAAAAATTTTAATTTTCTGATCATTTTATTCTAAATGGTCATATTAAATATTGACTCTAGAGCTCTCGTTGATTAACCCTAAAAGATATTTGATTTTACAACTTTCTTAGGGTTAATCAAAGAGAGCCCTAGAGTCAAAATTTAACTATGACCATTTAAGACAAAATGATCAAAAAATTAAAATCTTTCCACCGGTTCAAACGGATTGAAACTAAAGTTAAACATTTTTAGAACACTAAATGAAACAGGTTAATTTGGATTGGTTACGAGTGCTATGAACCCTACGACCGTACTTTTTTTAATTATTTAAAAAGAACAGTTATTTTTTAATTTTAGTTAATCTCAATCAATCATACAAGGGGTGGCTACCTAAGAGCCCGTTTAAATTATAACAACCCAAGTTTTTAGTCAGTACGCATCACTGTCTATGTGGATTCGACTCCGGTCTTACCGTATATTATGCTACGTCGGTCTCCGCCCTACGCTTGGGGCAATCCATTATTTTAGGACTAGAAAATCGTCAAGCATTAAGTTAGTCATTTTTGAGTTAATCAGAGAAGGATAATTTCTATTCTTGTGTGGCACGCCTACATATAATCATTTTGCCAAAGGTTAAGCTAATTTAGCACAAACAAGAGGATGTGTCCCCTGGATTAGTCGGCCCATTGGGCTAATAAAAAAATCCATTTATACAGTCGCTCCACCCAATTTATCCTCTTGATGTATGATCAAGCCTACTTATGAATGGTGTTCTCTCTTGGGTACATTTTTTTTTGATACCTTAATGTGTTCGGGTCAACTTTCGCACACCTCAAATAATCATTGGGGGGCCAGTTCAACCATCCACTAGCGGAAGCCGGGAAAAAGTCCTGTATGGACCAATGCCAAGAGAGGTAATAGCATCTTCGAATCTGAAACTTAGGATGAAGCAAACTCCAAATCTTAGGCCTTGACCATCGAAGCAACCTTTGGAGTTATCTTGGATATTTCTCGGTCTCAAATTCTAACTGCTAATACAAAATTTGTGTTCAAAGTTAACAATGGTCTTCTTTAACTCTTTTCAATTCCATACCATTTAGGAAATTCCAGACTAGTTAAAAAATTGTCCAAGTTTGGTTCGATGGTTCAAGTCAATCAGATCTGTGCTTACTGAGATGTGTATTTGCCTAAATAATAATCTATATTTTACTACTAATATAGAGTTTCATTCAAGAATCAAATGAGATTTAAATCTAGCTAGCTAGCTAGTTCACTGTAAAAACTCAATGAACCAAACAATTTACTCTTCCTGTTTTCATTTACTACCGTACATGGCATTAACTGTCCATCCAATTTCCCATGTTGGCACCTTTTTATTTTGAAACATTGAACATCCCTGCCCATGTGGCACAAAAGTATGATAGTTTGTAAAGGAAAGTACCTAGTTTCTTTGACACTCGTGGTCTCAATCTGAGTTATAAGCCTTGTAGTTATCGACGTATCGTTGTCTGAAGTGTATAGATTCAGTTAAACTAGCTAGCTCATCGACCAAACTTCACCAATTTATGCATACTTATCTAGCAATTATATAGTGCATTCTTTATGTAATTAACACTGGTCTTATTTATTCTGATTACATTAATGTCTTTCTGCAGACGGTGGGAGAACTGAGAGTCTATTTGTTACCGAATTTTCTTTTGAAATCTCCAAGTTATCATTACCAAGGTTGTGGGATCTCAAATGTTCCGCGTGATGTGGTACGCCCAGCTCATCATCTAGCAAACCGGCTGTAGCACCTCACATTTGATGCCCAGTTACCGGAGTTTGCCAACTTCTTGTTCACGTCCTCGGGAATCCAGGAGTAGATACGGTGCACGCACTTTGGCTTTTTACCTTTGCCGTCGTAGGAATTCCTAGTATTTATTCTGTCTATTATGTACCTAATCTTGCCGACTGTTTCGGACTATTATATGCTATTCCGGTAAACTAATTCCGTTCCAAAACTCTCTTTCAATACTTATTTTTTAAGAAAGCAATTTCAAACTCAAAAATAATGTGTTTACTCAAATAATTTTTCTAGCAACATGAATCTTATTTGATAGACTTCATTGAGATTTTTTGAATGGTACAAAAAAATCAAAAAAATATTTTTCATTTACATTATTTTTAAATTTTTAAATGTGAAATAAATACTTATTTTTTAAGAATGTGTTATGAATCGAGCTATTAGAATTCCAAATATAAAGTTGTTCCTATTTCCTCAACGGAGGAAAAAGAGAGGATTTCTTGTCTCCTTTAAATATAAAGTAGTGGAGTAACAAATTGGATGCTTTTGGCAATCAAAACATCATTTTGTTGTCGCTATTCGTGTTGGTTTGCCATTTTAGTTTATTTTTAATTTTGTTTTTCAATCATTACCTTATTTAGGGGTTTGGTTTATTTTTTGTCCTTATTCAAATTTTTTTCGTATCACTTGACTTATTGTTAATTTTTTAGGGATTATTGCATCCTCACGATAAAAAGAATCTAAAAAGTAAAAATTTTTGACCGAAATCCAATTTTTTTGAATAAAGACTAAAAAATTGGCTTATTGACTTATTTTTGTCTTTATGTGGCTTTATTTAGCTCATTTTGGGCGGAAAAGCCATTGGCTTCTTTAGAAGAACAATCAGTGTCCATTATTTTATTTTTTTAATTATTATTTTTTCATCTCTCCATCTCTTTCCAATTATTACCCTATTTCTTTTTCCACCCACTACCAAAACTAAATTAAATTAAACTGCCAACCAAACAAAACCCATTTTTGAGTTTCATCCCTTTAAAGATATGCTACAGTAGTAGTAGTAGTGGTGGTTGTTCCACTTTTTCAAAAAATACTTTCTAAAAAAAGGGGTAAATTTTAAGGTCAAAAATTATATGTTTACGCAAATAATTTTTCTACCAATATGGATCTTATTTGATGGATTTCATTGAGATCTTTTAAGCAGTGCAAAAAAATTAAAATTTTATTTTTTATTTTCGTCATATTTAAATTTAAAATTACCCTTTTTTTAAAAAAAACAAATTTTGTAGAAAGCGGAAGGTGCCGTGCTCTACTTTTGTGACAAATTCCACCAACCATATACCCCAACCCAACCAGAGTCTGGAGCGGCGAAACCGAAAGTAACATTGAAAACATCAGCGGTCTAATCAGTCAGTCAATCAGATAGAAAGAAGAATCTCAGAGCTCTCTCTCTCTCTCTCTCTCTCTCTCTCTCTCATATGGTGGTGGTGGGAGTACTCAGCAGGACCGGCCCAAATGTAGTGGGAGTACTTAGCTGAGGCAGCCCAAATGTTTGGGTTGCTAAGCCTGACCATCATAATTTTACGAGTGTTTACTAATACTACTTGCCAAGCCTGACCCCAAAGGGCCCAAACCCAAAACGAACAGGGGAGCTTCCTTTAGTTCCTTACAAAGATGCAATAAGTCTAGCTAGATACACGACAACCAAAAATTATTCAGTGTCCATTCAAGTTTATATGTAGCATGGTTGTAAAAGATACCCTCTTTTGGAAAACTTATTCAGTATCCTACCGACATTTCCACGTGGTGCCCTTACACTTTTTTCCACTACACAGTTGTGTGATCCCTAATGCTCCGGGGACAATCATTCTCTTGGACACGTGCGCATCTCTAGTTGGATTATTCAAACAAAAAAAAAAAAATTTAGGATCTACAAAAAAAATTCCCGGAAATGTTAGGGAAAGTAACATTATATGATTAAGAATCACTTGATGTTTGAATCTCTAATTCATTTATTTTTCTTTTCCGGACATTTTTGGAAAAGTTTTTTGACACAGGAGAATAATGGTGGTAAGTTTCTAGATGTCTTTTAATGTGGAGTCCCACATCGAGATTTCAAGGAAATAATATATGGTATGTAAGATAACGCCGACCAGCTACTATTAACCTGATTTTAACCTTTTAAGCCAAGCCACGTGGTTAGGCTAATGGGCACCCTGATCGATGTGCTATACGAAGCTAAATGCTACACCATAGCCGCCAGGGCAAAAGTTGTAGGGCCAATGAATCGAGGACCACCTTTCAGATGGTGCAGGTTGTTACATTTAATTTATAGTCTAAGTGTTTATTCACACAGTTTTTAGTGTCATTTAATCGTTAGAAGGGTTATTGAGTCATTCAAAGAGTCTATCTAGTTTTTTTTTTTTGGGCAAAGTCTTTATTTCATTTAAACCCTAGCTTTGAAATTCTAAGTTTTTTTTTTTTAAATGCTTGGAGGGATGTTCCAAGTTATCTATTTAAACTCTAGCCTTGAAATTCTAAGGTTTTTTTTTTTTTTTTTAATGCTTGGAGGGATGTTCGAAGTTATCTATTTAAACTTATGTGGTGAATAAAAAGAATAGTTTTGAGTGTTTGAGTTTAATATTCTTTGGCATGTGGAAAGATTAGTTTTTCTTGTTAACTCATATCCTTCGAACTTAGTACCTTACCAATCTTCGGATATATATCAAGTATATCCCACCGAAAATATAGTAGGTTGTGTTTATTTCATGTTCTATCTTACTTATTTCCGTAACTAGTTGTACCTAGACCAGGGATCGAGTTGTTCAAAAGGGCTAAGGTGCCGTTCCAATTTCTTTGTTAACCTTCTTTTTAAAAAGAAGGTAATTTAAAACTAAAAAATTATGTGTTTACGCAAATAATTTTTCTACCAATATGAATCTTGTTTGATAGATTTATTGAGATCTTTTAAATGATGCAAAAAAAATTGAAAATTTATTTTTCATTTTCATTATATTTGAGTTTAAAATTACAATTCTTTTTTTTAAAAAAAAAGTTTTTGGAGAAAATGGAATGAGGCCTGACACGACACTTCCCTAGTCGATTCTTTTGTTCTTGTTAACTCATATCCTTCTCTGGATTCTGGTAGATGGCGTGTGTAACGCCCCGATTTTTCAGGAGCAAAAGAAAATAATATCTTAAGAAAATTTTGCAAAAAAAAAAATATAATTTTCCAAAATAAATGTTTAGCTATTACAATTTCAAGAAAAATTTACTGATTCAAAATACATAACTTCAGAGCTGACTCTAGGCTTGACATGAATCTCAAGCATACTCGATCTCCGTTCATGATATTCTTTTCCATGTCGAACTGCACCATTATTGAATCTCCTCCATTGAATCCTGCGCCCTCTGGCAAATTGATCGTCGAAGCAAAAGATTTGTCAGGATACAGATGTATCCGTGAGTGATAAATCACCAAATAGAATAATCCAACCAAACTACCCATCTTACTTTACAATTAGTAAACAGCAGAATAAAATGATACGAAGAAGTAAAACAGAGATTTTTCACATAAACCAGTTCATTACTATCCATTAACGTATCGTGTAATCTAAGATCTCGTGATCTTTCCTCCCCAACCGCTAGCCATGCTCGGTCCCATGAGATCACTTCCTTTTACTGTCGCAGATACACCTAAATTATATATCGAGTGTGCATCCCAATAACTACAACAAAGGGTAAGCTTATCATACCTGAATCATGACCAGGCTTCGCCTATCTTATATACCACTTTCCAATCATCACTGGACTCTCGCCAATTTCAATTCATCAATCATCACTGGGCTTACTTTGCTAGTTTCAATTCAAATCATCATATCCAACTCATCACATCTCAAAATTCCGCCTGCAGGTAATCTAAAAATAAAACTTCCCAATTCATCCATTACCTAGCATCGTCTAGGTGAATTTTATTCATATACCACCCAATGTCTCTAGGGTCCAATCTAGCATTAAAATCAAGAGTTTGAACAACAAATAATCAAACGATAATTGAAATAAACAAAAATCATAGAAATCATGTAATTTTTTATGAATGAGCCGTTACCCTTAGTCTTGTGTAGCCAAAAAGTTAATTTAATACAAAAAATCTTTATTTAATAAATAAATTTATTAATTACCTATAAAATATTAGCTAAAACAATACAATAATAAAACATTTTTTTGTTCAAACAAAATATGGGCCGAACATTTCAGTTAATCACCTCCGGGTATTGATTGTAATTTATAAAACCATATTATTAACATATAGGACCGAAGTATAAACTTAATAATTTCAGGGGTCAATTTTTACAAGTTATCCATACATAAGGGCCAAACTTAATGCATCAATTAAACTAAAAAGGGCAACAGTGTAATTTTTAACCAAATTTTCAAATCCCAGTTCGTGGTTTTACTAAGAACAGCCGGCAGAACAGAGGAAGATGGCCGGTTCTGGCTACGCAACGTCGAGTTCGATTTCTTTCATTCCGAAACATAAACTCCATATATACGTAATCACTCAATATGCTTAGGAGAAGGTAAGAGAGGGATTATAATACCTTTAATCCGGATAAAGCGATTCGGTGGAGTCCGGTGGGTTTTCGTTTGGCGGCGAAAGTTTAGTATTCCAGCAGCAACTTCAGAGTGAAATAACCCAATCAAACCTTGTCCGTTTTTGGCAATCCTTGTGTCTAACGCGAAGATCTCAAAACGCTCTACAACTTTCGTGAAGAAGTCTAAGCCCGAAAACCATTTGAACTAGGAGAAAAGTGGGGGTTTTCATAGGTCATGTGTGCTGTCTGGAAACAGAAATCTGAAAATTTCACTGAACTTTGGACGGCGATAACTCTATCAATCCTTGACGTTTTAGGTGATTCTTGGGTTGAAATTGAAGCTCTCGTTGTCCTCTACAACATTTGTAAAGAAACTTACGCCTAAAAACGACATCAACTAGGAGGAAACAGGCCGTGAACAGAGGTAAGTGATATGGACGAGAATGGAAATCATGCGATTAAAGATTTGATAATGTGAGTGCATATGATGAAATTATGTTACTCTCTTCTCTCTGTCAGCCCAAAAGGATGGGGAGATGGGTTTGGTTTTGTAGTAGACGTAGAGTAATATAGGAGGAGGAGTGGAGAAAAGTGGGAGAGTGGGATGTTGTTGAGATTAGAGAGAGATATAGTTTAGGAAAAGTTTGAAGGGAAAATGATAAGTGAAAAGATAAAGATAGAGGGGGAGATTGGTGAGAGATGGGTAACCAAATCCCATAAATTGTGGGATGATTATTAGTTTAAACAATATAGATAAATATGTATACACATTTATAGTTACAAGTTAAGGTAAAATTATGCTAAACTAATTTCAGTTGCCAAAAATTAATCTAGGTTCTAGTTTAATCTAATTACATTTTTAAATAATTAATCGATTACTATAGACTATTTGATTAAAAATAATTTCTTTATTCGAAAAAAATAGGGCAAAAATCCGGATCGTTACAGCGTGTTTCTTTAAGCCTTGTATCCTTTGTTAAACACATCGGGTGGTAATTATGTGTATCTGTTTACATCCTAAAATATACTATCCAATGAGAAAAATACACGTGTCATCGGAAAACGTGGGGACCAATCAGAACATGTCTTAATTAAACCTGGGATGCAGAGGATTACGGGGTTTAATGATGACATTATTTTAGTACTAAACGGTATCGTTTTGATTGGAACCGACGACGTTTTGTTATCAAACACAGATGATCTTAGAGCATGGTGGAATTTAACCGTTGATTAAACCTTGGGATCATCGAACGGTGCCACTGCTGCCTTGATTTATAACGAAAGTTAAACGTAATTGCAGGGGATCATTTGGGACAATCGTGTGACACTAATTCACGTTGCATGAAGATAGGAGAACCACGATTCATGAAGAGGCCACGAACACCATTATCAGAGCATGAAGAGAGAGAAGAACTTCTGGAAATATCAAAGTAACCGTTTGAAGGCCCCTCTCAACCGACTTATGTGGCAAACGTGGGTATCAACCAAAGACGTGGGAAGTGGAGATCGAAGGCATACCCGTCGTCTATAAATAGAAGAAGCAAGTGAAGAGAGAAGCCCCCGACAAAAATTCATATCATCTGATAATTCATACAACATGATTGCTCAGAGATTTATCGTAGATTAGTGTTTAGATGTGTTTAGAATAGGATCTTTTGTAAGTTGAAGGCTTATTTGCATGTAAGATTACTTTCGATTAAATTCAAGTTCTCTTATTTTCCTTTAAATTTTTTCTTACCAAAGAATAGTTGTTTGTAAGTCCACTTTTGATTAAATTCAGTGTGCTTATATTTCTGCATTATTCTTGATAGAATCTTAAGAGTGTTTGTATACAAACTTACCTTTGATTAAATTCAGGTTTGTTTGTGTTCAATCATCTTTTCTGATTCGAAGCGCGTCAATCTTTTATTTGGTTGATACCTTAAGGAAAAATCCTCTTAGTTGAGGTAATCGAATGGATAACACAGTTGCCTGATTTAAATTAGTTGTTTCAAATCAATTTGAAAAAAGTAATTTCTTTTCTGAAGTTATTTCTTTTCTGGCACGCCCGCACACAATCATTTGCTATTTAATTGAGCTAATTCAGCCCAAACAGTATCCCCTAACATCTTATCTCGGTTGATGAGCTTACCTCTTTTTATACTTTTATCATTTTATTTTCTTCCTTTCAACATCCACCTTCACTTTTCTTGTACTCTAACATTTAGGGGTGGACATCGTGTGTCGTGTCGTGTTATTTTGTGTTCGTATCAGAATTTTTTCAATCATAACCTAACCTGTTTAACTTTTAGTGTTACCGTGTTGTGTTACATTGGTGTTTCATGTCAGAAATAACATATCCTAACTCGCTAATTTCGTGTCGGGGTCATGTCTTGTTATCTTGTCTTTTTATAAACTCTCACCTCACATCTCATAGTATCAGAATTCTCTCAACCCTAACTTGATCTATTTAGCTTTTCATGTCGAAAATTTTCACCCCTACTACTAATATGAGTGCCGTTAATCGCACCCCCCGTGTCAGGCCCCCCTGACACGGGCCCCCTTCAATTTCCCATTTTACCCCTGGCTCCCCATGCTCTCTCTCTCTCTCTCTCTCTCTCTCTCTCTCTCTCTCTCTTATTTTATTTTTTGTTACAAAATTTTAAATACTAATAACTTTTTTTGGCGTATTTTTTTTAATAAATTTTTTATTTTTGAAATCTACTCAACGAAATTTATCAAACGAGCCTAATATTGATGGTAAAATAATGTAAAACGGAAAAATTATATATTTTGATAGTTTAAACTGTCTAAAAAGGTTGAAAGATTAAGTGTTCTAAATAAAAACCCTATTTTCTTTTCTTTTTACCTTTCCCAGCCGACTCCAATATTTCCCATCTTGGCCCACCATTTAACCATTGGGCCCACCATGACATGTGCAAATTAAATAGAATTGTTTTGCCACCTATCAGCCCGTGGACTAATTAGTTCCGTGCGAATAAACTCTTGACCTATATGGACTTGCTTCTTCAAACATCGTTTAATATTCTAACTTTGCATATTTTTGTATCAAACTCTCCAAATACCTACAACACAAGGATAAGGCATTAATCTCCAAATAATAATATAAATGGGACTTAACAATGGCAAATTAGGGGACGCGTATGTGAACATTTACGCGCCTATCACTTAATCAGGCAATTCTGATTATCCGTTCGATTATCTCAATTAAGAGGATTTTTCTAAAGGGATCAATTAAACTAAATCGACATGATTCAAATAAGGAAATCAGAAAAAATAATTGAACATAAGTAAGCTTGAATTTAATCAAAAGTAAACTTATACATGATTACTTTTAAGACTTCGACGAGAACAAGACGGAAATAGAAGCACGCTTGAATCTAATTGAAAACAAGCTCATATGTGATTATTCTTTTAGTAAGAAGAAGACAGAACGATGTAAGTTGACTTGAATTTTATCAAAAGTAAGCTTACATTTAAATAAGTTTTCAAACTTGCAAAATATTAAACTACAACTATATTAATTCCTAAGTCCTAAACTATTTTAGATCTCTGAACAACCATTTTTTATGGGATGTCAGATGATGATTTGTTGTCGGGGGCTCTTCTTCATTTCCTTTTCTATTTATAGACAATGGGTCTGTCCATGGCTCTTGTTCTCCACGTTGTCCTTGAATGTCTGATCAGTCTTCATTTGAATTTGATTTAAAATATCATAATTCTCTCCAAGAACAGTTGTAATTGCTTTCGAACTGTTGTTGACTTGGCCTTTTCAGAAAACTCTTCTCCTTCCCACGTTTGATGCTGTAGATTGTGGCTAAACACATGGATAGTGGCTTCCTACTTTTGTGCAATCATGGGTTAGTGCTTCTAAAATAGGTTACCCAAATGATTTATGAGTAAAACACAATTGATTCCCTTTATAAAACAAGTCTCGAATGTCACCGTTCGATGGTTTAAAGAGTTAATCAACAGTTTTGCTTAATTATTATCTTATAATCTGTCACTTTGTGAGCAAATGTGGTCGTTTCCAAATCTAAATGATACCGTATAATACTAAAATAACATCATAATTAAACCCTTTGATTCTCTATATCTCGGGCATAACCAAAACGTGTTTTGATTGGTCCACACATTGATTGGTGCCACATGTAATTTTCTCATTGAGGGTACCCCGTGCACTAGTGAAGAATAGACAAGTGAGAGCAACTATGTAAATATTGAGATGTAGCTAAACCATAAAACATAGTAATAGTTTCTATTGCTTTATAACTAAATCAAAAATCAAAAAAAGAAACCAATTAAGGATAATAAACTTCTTTACCTTGATTAGTAGAAGGAGAAAATTTTGCATCACGATTTTCTAATGTCTACAACACAAACCAAAAGACAGCAAATTTATCCTAATTTGTGTTGTTAACAAAGTCACTATTAGAAAATCACAGCTAATTCATTCATTACAAACGGCCGGTGGGAATGGAAAAAGAATATCCAAGGGCTACTTTTTGCTTTCACAAGAAACAAAAGATCAGTAGGACACTTGTAAATTGTAATACAGTACTAGATAGTTATCCAAAGCACTGTTTAATCGATCCAGCTTTTATTCCAGTTTTGGGCCACTTCCAGGCCCACAAAAATTGATCGTGATTGTTCATTTTGTAGAGCTCGTTGAACTTGTTATTTCATCTTAAAAAATTAGCTTGATCGAACATCGGTAGATACATAATCGACATAGATTAGTACAAGAAATAATAGGACGAAAAATTTTTGGGAAACTTAAATGTCCCATTTTGTTCTTATACAAATCTGTTTCGATCATGTACTTATCAATATTCTTTTTTTTTTTTTTTTTTTGAAAATGTCAATTCATTCAAGCCTGAAGGCGAAAATTACATCGCAAAATATAGGAGTGCACTAAACTATCTAATCCGGAACCTTAGGACACCCTGCAAAAGCAAATCAACACGAGGTGCCAATATGAGAATCTCGTCCGGGACAAAGCAGAGAGATCTCAAACGAAATCTCAGTACAAGCCATTACACAATAAAAACAGATGTAATCGAAACAACGAACAAAATACAAGTGTAAAGGAAAACTACTCCCATGGACAAACCACAACAACCGAGGAAAAACCTCGACAGGCCCAAGGCCGAGACCAGATCTTCCTTCACCCTCGATCTGCCATTGACAGCCCAAAGTAAAGAGAAACGCGGGTGAGACTAATTGGAGCTGGTACGAAGATCCCCCAATAGAGGACCCACTGTTGCCGCTGCCGAAAAATCACCATAACACCACCGCAACAGCCGCCGACCATAGCCACCCTCAAATCTGACCAACACCGAAACCTAAAAGCTTATTCTGCCCACCACCGAACCGCCGGACCTAGGGGAAATCCAGACCAGCACAAGTCGAATCTAGGAGGACCTAGATCGGAAGACCACCGGATTGACAACTGGAAAAAAACAGAAAACAAAAGGAAACCCCACCTCCAACCGCACACCTTATTACCTCAACGCCAGCCCCGAGCAAACAGATCTGGAACTGCCGAGTGGGACATCGGACTGTGGAGTACCACTGGTCGCTGGATAGAGGCCCAACACCACGAGCGCCCCAAACTGGGAGCACAGGAAGCCCAACGCCTGGCGACGACGAGGCGAGGAGGGGGAGGGAGGATGAACGGAAGGGGGGGAGGAGGGAGAGAGAGGCGGAGGCCTCCTCCCCCAAGCGGCGGCTGCTGGGTTTTTTTCTACAGAGAGAGAAAGCAGAGAGCTAGAGAGAGAGAAAAAAGTTAGGTGTAATTTACTTATTAATATTCGATCAAGCTAATTTTTTACTTAAATGACAAATTCGTTAAGCTTTACAATGTGAACGATTTTGAACATTGTTATGAATACCTAAATAGGAGCCCAAACAGGACGGAGAAATTTGACTTTAACCGGATTCCTTTTTAATCACATGACCAAATAATCACTGTTCAATCCAGGGACCAAACACTTCACAATAGGGAAGATTCTCTGAACAATAAGTCTGTTGACACAGACAAAATAAACACAGATCAAGTTCATATTTTTTGTGTCGTTTACTACGGATTCCACACGAATGATTCGAGCCGTTCATCAAATAAAAATAATTTTTCAAGGGATCTGGCGAAAAATCAGCTCAATCCGATAGCTATATGTGCTCGATCCAATCATCTAGCTTTTCATTATCCTGAAATCTGAACGAAAAGTTAGATGATTTGATCAAGTACCTATAGGTATCGGATTAAGCTGATTTTTTGTAAGAACCCTTAAAATATATTTTATATTTATAGAATGACTTGAATCATTTGTGCGTGATCTGTAATGGGCCACACAAAAAATCTATGCACAATCTGTGTTGATTTTCTATGTGTGAATAGCACAGTACTTCTCTGAAATGGGTTACGAAAGAATCTAAAAAGACGAAGTTCAAGTGGGTCTCTCACGTGGTCACCCACTCGCCTTTTGTATTATTGGGTCGGGCTGACGTAAGCACATTGAGAACGGGATGATATTATAAAATAAAATAAAAAGAGTTAAAATTGTACATAACTTTTATAAATGAGAGATTAAGAGCCCGTTTTGCAATAAATTTTTTTTATTTTTTAAGAAGACAATATCAAACTCAAAAATTATGGGTTTATTGAAATTTAAAAATATGCAATATTGATCTTATTTGAAAGATATCGATGTGATCTTTTATACTATCCAAAAAAAAATTGAAAAAATTATTTCTCATTTACATTATTTTTTAGTTTGAAAATACTAAGTTGCTTATTTTTATTTTTTAAAAAAGCTTCTAGAACGGGCTCTAAATTCTTTTACACCACCGGTATAAACATTTATTTTCTCCAAATCAATTATATTGTGTCATGTCGTCAAAACAGTTGTCCCAATTATTTGAACGTACTACGTAGTGACGTGACGCAATGCAATTAATTTGAAAGAAACAAATATTTATACCGACAGTGTAAAGAATTTAATCTCTTTATAAAAATCAATGCACTTTTACTGATATCTATATACTTATGCTTATATTAAATACAGTTTTTTGCTATTATTCAAGATCAATTCCTTGTAGTATTATTTTCTGAAATGGGGTACTCATGAATCTAAAAGCACCAAGTTGAAGTGGTCTCTCACGGGGCCACCCACTCGCCTTTTGTATTTGCTCACACGGCACCATAAGTCAAGCCAAGACAAAGGTGAAATGATTCAATAATTCGGGAGCATCGTAATGTGATAGTTTGAACCAATCTACAACCATATAATTTCATTAAGTTCCTCAATTGAGCGTATGAATCACACATAAATATATGACCTTGAAATCGTCCGGAGCACCACGTGACAGCACCGCAGTTCTCCGATAATGCTGAATAACTACTCAAGAGTCAGAGACAAAGTTCCCCAGTGATACCCTTGTGCACAAAGATTCAAACCCCTTTAAAATTATTCCCTTCCTCGTGAAATTAAATAGTCCCTGAAGCTAGATTCGTATATTCGAAATACCAACCTTTTCGCTAAGTGCATGAATTGCACAAAACAAACAATTAATCCATAATACACGCAGTGTCACTCAGTGAGGGAGTGAGTAAAAGATCATCTGAGATGGAAGCAAAGAGGATCCTACGCTTACTCTTCGTCATCTTAATCACCGTCCTCCTCCTCTTCTTGACTTTAATCAATCTGCCTTACGGCAACCAGCCGGAGGCGCAACTCGACTGCGCCTCCTACTCCCCGTGGTGCACCTCCAAGAACCGCATCCAGCACAAGACGATCCTCAAAAAAAAGCCACCACCCATCCCCACGCGCCACCACTCCTCCGACGTTCCCCGCCACCCGCTTGACCCGCTCACCGTGCAAGAGTTCAACAAGATCCGAGCCGTCCTCTCCGCCCACCCGCTCTTCAAATCCTCGCCCTACGCGCTCCACTCCGTGGTCCTCCAGGAGCCGCCCAAGCCACTCGTCCTCGCCTGGCGGAAGGGCGACCCCCTGCTGCCGAGAAAGGCCTCCGTCGTCGCGCGCGTCGACGGCAGCTCGCACGTGCTGACCGTGGACATCGACGCCGGCGAGGTGACCCAGTCCCAGCACGACAAGGAGGCCGCTTCGCTCTCCGGCTTCCCGACGATGACCATGGAAGACATGACCTCCGCCACGTGGGCCCCGCTCTCGAACGCCGGTTTCAACCGCACCATCGCCGAGCGGGGGATCGATCTGGCCGACCTCGCGTGCTTGCCGATTTCGACGGGGTGGTTCGGTAAGAGCGAGGAGAGCAGGAGATTGATCAAGGTACAGTGCTACTCCACGAAGGGCACTGCCAACTTCTACATGAGGCCCATCGAAGGGCTCACGGTGCTCGTGGATTTGGACACGAAGGAGGTCTTGGAGGTCTCCGATAAGGGGAGGGACATACCAATCCCCGCCGCAGCCAACACGGACTACCGCTTCTCCGCGCTAAATGAAAAACAACAAACAAAAAGAACAGTGAACCCGATTTCCATCGAGCAACCTGAGGGCCCGAGCTTCACCGTGGAGGACGAGCACACAGTGAAGTGGGCCAACTGGGAGTTCCACTTGAAACCCGACCCGAGAGCCGGCGTGATTGTCTCTCGGGCCATGGTGCGGGACCCAGGGACGGGGGAGATGAGGAGTGTGATGTACAAGGGGTTTGCCTCGGAGCTGTTCGTGCCGTACATGGACCCCACGGACGCGTGGTACTTCAAGACGTATATGGACGCGGGGGAATACGGGTTCGGGCTCCAGGCCATGCCGCTTGACCCGCTCAACGACTGCCCGAGAAACGCACATTTTATGGATGCGGTGTTCCCCGCAGCCGATGGAACGCCGTATGTTCGGTCCAACATGGTTTGCGTGTTCGAGAGCTATGCGGGTGATATCGCCTGGCGCCACGCGGAGAGTCCCATTACTGGCATGGAGGTAACGAATATTTCTTTTGCCGTTCAAAAAAATAAATAAATAAAATTTTACTTTTACTGTTTGTTTGGATTAAAATTTTTAAGAGGGACTCTCGTTTGGGAACGGTGGGATGGAAGGAGTATGATTTTGTTGGTTCTTCTGATCATGTAATTTTCAAATGTGGGCTAATTTTGATTGGTTGTATAATTTTGACTTTTTTGTGGTCAGATAAGAGAGGTGAGGCCGAAGGTGACATTAGTGGTGAGAATGGCAGCATCAGTCGCTAACTACGATTACATTGTGGATTGGGAGTTCCAAACGGATGGACTAATCAGAGTTAAGGTTAGTGCTCAATGACTCAGACTCCATGGGGTCATCTAAAAATAGGAAATCGACTTTTTAGTAATAAATGCACTTCAATACGCGTCTTTTATAGTGTTTTAAAATACTCATTCTGTTCCATATTTGAGTGTTCATGTTACTATTCCGAATATTTCCAAGAATTTTTTTTATATGTTTCAATTTGTAATGTTAAAAATATTCAATATGAATTTTATTTAATAGTTTTCTATTAATTTTATTATACAAAAATTTTGAAATTATAAAAAATATTTAAATTAAAAGATATAAACAAGAAAAACATAACAGAAAAAAGTGAAGAGATAATTTATAATATATAAAATATTATAAATTAAAAGATGATTGTGTCACACATATCAATGTGAATCTCAACCACTAGTTGATTTTTTCGGAGTAGTTTGGGGATAGATTTTCTTTGTCCCTACCCTAGCATTTCTGAAAAATGAAAGTGGTGGTAGCTCAATATGGAACGAAGAGAGTACAAATAACACATTTTTTAAAGCACAATAGAAGACAAATTTTGAATTGTATTTATAAAAAAAAAAAAATAGAGTACCAAAATTTTGGAGCATATTTTTTGACCATTGCTCATAGACTCATCGTAAAGCGTGGAAAATAGTCTTTAATGAGTGGATTGGTGGGATTCCAACGTTTTAAAAGTACATGTAGTGGATACAATAACATATTAACACGTAATCTCAAATTGTCATTTTCCAAAATTACTCCGTACTTTAAATCATTCTTAATTAGGTTAATCTTGCATCTAGTGACGATTCGTTGATACTAATCTTTTGATAACGTCGTCACTGAATGGACATGTTGGTGCTCTGATATGTGAAATCAAATCGTTCATTTTATAAATTCAAATTCAAATTTTGATATATCTATCAGTTTTCGATGAAGCTAATTTTGTGCATAGTAATACTATACTGCGGATTTTGTAATATGAATAATTTAGATTACAATAATAGACGTTCGTAGGTCCCATAATGGACGATGGTGGAAAAGTGAGATTTTATACCAACAGTGGATAAAATTTATTCTCATATTTAATTCATGTAACGATCCACCATTATCAATATAAGTTGCGTTTGCATTGTTCATTGGAAAAAAAAAATGGCAGGTGGGGCTAAGTGGCATCCTCATGGTGAAAGGGTCCCCTTTCGTGAACATGAATCAAGTGAACGAACAAGAAAACCTCTACGGCACCCTTTTATCGGAAAACGTGATCGGCGTAATTCACGACCACTACATCACATTCCGCCTTGACATGGACGTCGACGGCTCCGATAACTCCTTCGTGAAGGTGAATCTCCAGAGGGAGCACAACTCCCCTGACAACGCGCCACGCCGGAGTTACTTGAAGGCTGTGAGAAATGTGGCCAAGACCGAGAAAGATGCACAGGTTAAGCTCAAGCTTTATGACCCGTCGGAATTCCACGTAATCAACCCGAGTAAAAAGACTAGGGTTGGTAATCCGGTCGGTTATAAGGTGGTTCCGGGTGGCACGGCTGCTAGTTTGCTTGATCTTGATGATCCGCCTCAGAAGAGAGGTGCATTTACGAATAACCAGATATGGGTCAGTCCCTATAACGAGACCGAGCAATGGGCTGGCGGGTTGTTCGTTTACCAAAGCCAAGGCGAAGACACTCTTGCTGTGTGGTCTGAAAGGTGAGAATTCGCAAAGCTTTTCGTTCTTTCCATACCAATTTACTATCGGGATTTTGTTGCAACTTTTCAGGCTGCGTAACGCAACTTAAACAAGCTGCACTTAAGCAGAATCAAGTTTTACCAAAACTAAGCTGCAACAGACATCATGTAATACTATTTTTTCAAATTTATTATGCAGGGATCGGGCGATTGAGAACAAGGACATCGTGGTGTGGTACACCTTAGGCTTCCATCACGTACCATGCCAAGAGGATTTCCCAATCATGCCGACTGTGTCATCCAGCTTCGATCTAAAACCGGTAAACTTCTTCGAGAACAATCCTATCCTCAGGATGCCTCCTAACGTGGACAAAGACCTGCCAACTTGCAAGGCTGCTGCTTCAGCTTGAAAACCTGATTATGCCTTCTGTGGTTGTATGTGCATAGAACGAACACGACGCAAGACTTGGAAACTCTGATGGTGTATCAAATCTCAGGGATATCGTAATAAAATTTGTAATGTAACTAGAACTGTTCCTGAATCTGGAATCTTTCCTCAGAGAGGCTAAAATTGATGGATGTGCTGCTACAGCATATGGTTTAAGACAGGTAACTAAGGAGATTGGAAGCACAATCACAGGACCCCTTGGCTCGGTTTAGGTGGTTTGTTTTACGCCCAAACAAACGGAGCTTTAATGTATGCATTGCATCTTCCTTTCTACTGAATGTATGCTGCCTTGGTCTTTATGAGTGAGGTTTTGTGTGGATCTTAAAAAGTCTGTTAACCAAGCAGATTTTAGTAATCCTGCTGTGGATAGGGACCATGCTCCAAGTTGACCGTCTAGTCGTACATAAGGGATTCGCCACGCGGTGAAGACTGACTTAGAACTTAGGGATTTCCCCCCTCTTTAAAAGTCAAATACGAAACCTTCTAGGTTCTTTCAATTTTGTGGAGCCAATCCATACAAGATTTGCCCTGGACTTAATTAGCCGACGGCCGTTAGTTGGCGGTAGGATTAGTTTCCTCCCACAAACTAATTGAATGGGGTGTAAGCTAGCTCGTTAACATGTGTCATCACAAAACATATAGTTATAGTTATTTAAAAAAGCTCGTTAAATTGTGTCATCAAAAAACTGAAATGCTAACAAACGTATACCACATGCTTTCACATAATTGTGACTTGTACAAGTTGATGATTGTAATGGCCTAATGGGATCAATCAATCTTCAAATACCATTCCAGAAGAAACCATGGCTTATTTTTAGTTGGAAAAGAAGGAACCCCGTTCCTGTTTCGAAGATTAGAACACAGTTCATCTCTTAAAACAATGTATTTGAACTAATTCTGTAAAAAAATCAACGCAATTGAAAATCGTTAACTTTTTTTTAAGTCACACAATTTTTAGTTAAAATTCTTATTGAATTTGTAAATTGAAAATTGGGTGATTTTATCAAGCAATTTATTGATATTCGATTAAGTTTATTTTTTTTAATGAGAGTTCAGCTATCATTTTGTAAGATATGAATTGTTCAACTAGGCCAACCCCTTGTGTTTAAAGTTTAAATTTTTTTTTGAAGCTCATTAAACTTTCAAACCAAGTTCAAACTAGTTACTGTTCGGCTTATAATGTTTAAAAAATTCAAGCTAGTATTTTTTTCGAACGGCAAAGAAAGATAATTTTATTAATTAAAGTAAAATTACGATAATTAAAAGGACAGAGGGCATATATAAGGCATCAGAACAAACGAAATGCATCACAATCAATACTCAACAAGCCCACTAATTACATGCCGCTAACAACCCTAAGAGCACCCACATTAAACAAAACAAAACAATAGCAAACACTTGAAATGACACAACCATAAAAGCCCCTCAATATGAGTTTCGACCACCTCCCACCCAACCCGTTGCCCCCAAAGCTGCCGAGCAATCCTACCACCACTATACAACGCCACCAAACGGATAACCTTCGCACTTGAGATCGGTTGTTCATGATTGCTCATGATCGATTCGATTAAAAATACTCTTTGAAAATTGACTCACATCATAGGCAAGCCAATCTTAAATATATTCTAACTATTTGTTAAGTTTTTATATCAATCTTAAACAATTAACTGTCCAACTTATCCATTTCGTTTATCCTTTTAGATTGAATCTCAAGGGTGGACAGAGTGAGATTTCATCATTTGTCCTTGACCTATCTCACGGCTGTGAAAACCGTAGCACTACCATTTTCAAATTAGAACCAATCTCCTCTACCCAAATTTAAAATGAAATGTTTCATCTAAAAACATGATAGGTCTAAAAAGTCCATCGATAGCTTATGGTCTTTACACAAGTTGTTTTCACTATTTTGACTTTTAATTGATGTACTTGAGGAGATGACCTGTCTTGAAATCCCTATGTTACAGTTTTAGACCGTGCAAGGGGAGAATAGAAAGGGAAGAAAAAAAAAAAACAGTGCAAGGGGCAAGGTGGAAAAGTGAAACTTGACGGAAAGTATAGGGTTTTGACTGTTCCAATTTGAAGTGAGAGGGTAAGTTGAATTCGATGTAAAGTTCAGGGGGCTTAAAGTGTAATCTACCCTGCATTTTAATGACAATGAAGTACTGTGTAACAAAATCGGATTTCGTCAAGATTCCACGAGACCAAACGAAACAACTCCCAAAAAAAAAAAAAAAAAAACGAAACGACTCTCTCTCATCTCCTCGTTTTCTGGAGCACTGCCGCATCGCCGCCGCAATTCCTCCTTTGCCTCCCTTGGATAACCACCGGCCGGTAAGGGTTCCCTTGAATAATCCTCAATCTGATTTGCTTTCCTCTTGAATATGAGCCTTTACAAGTAAATGGTAAAGAAAACAATTACATTTCGATTATGGTAGTGTATGGTAGACAAGTGTGATGAAATAGAGTGCTGAAATTCAGTTTCCAAAATTGGGTTTTGGTCACTTTGATGAGTGTTGTTTCCCATTTGTTTTATTTGAGTGGATCTTGATTTCTTCAACAGTCTTGGGCTAGCAGTCCTAATTCTCTAGCTGCATTAGTTTTGAATGCGTGCTCTCTCAAGTTGAGCTAATACTTTGGGTGGAAAGCCTGACCCTGATACCATGAAGAAACTTTACAACAAGTTCAAAAGCTGAAGTAACTAGGTGAATATGTTGAAGATATATAGTCCAACAGTCCAACCCACTCCAATCCCTTAGATGCAAGATTATTTGACACACTCAAATGGAGCGGTAGTAACTCCTAGCCAGATTCTTTCTCTCTAAATAGTTTTGGTGTACAGCATTGCTAGGTTTCACAAGTTTGGATTATTTTGCTAGATTTCACATGTTTGTAGGTTGTTTTGTGTTCATTACCCCTTCACTTGGACTTGGGTCAGCATGTAATCCTCAAATTATTTGAGCTTAAATATCAACATACATGTGACATTGTATAGTTGTGTTGTGATTAATTTGCATTTCCCTCTTTCACAGATGGAGGTTACAGACATAGCCTTTTAGGTGGTGAACTTAGTAACCTTCTGTTCATCGTATGTTCTGAGTTTGCATTTTGTTCCTTGTACCACACAAATTGCCAGCGACTCTTCTGACTTTGATGCGTTTTCCATTTACGTGATTGCGACATTACCAGTAGAAATACTACGTTTGTCACCGCTACTAGCTATTTATTTCATATGTTTGTGATTAAAGGTTACCCTTCTCTTGTTTTTTCTCGCCTCTTTTGTTTTATTTCCCTAGTTTTCTACTTTCATTTTATTCCATTTAGGACTAAGGAAATAAAGGAATACTAGACTACAGATTGCCCACTGCTCATGTGATCATCCTCACTGGCCACCGGCCGCCCCAGCCAATAAACAGTTGCTGTTGGTAAGCTGCGCTCTCTTGATCCATTTGGAATCCCTTATGTTCTGCGTTCGATTGTCTAGGGCTAGAGTTCTGTGGGATTCGATACAAATAGGGAACTTAAGGCAGAAATGAAGGGGAGATGAAAGAATACTGTAAAGATTAACGCTAGAATTGAGACCCCAAAAATTAGGTTATTTTCTCATTACGTTAAGTTAAACAAAAGTAGAGGAGTAATTACACACTACACCCTTATCTACTAATCTATTTACATAAGAGATTAATTATACACTAATTGCATCCTACACCCATAACTTAACACTCTCCCTCAAGTTGGTGCGAAGATATCTATCAAGCCAACACAATGGGGTGGAAACTCTTGCTACCAAGTCCTTTTGTGAATATGTCAACTAATTGATCTTTAGATCTCACAAAAGGCATACATATCAAACCCTTGCTCAGCTTCTCCTCGATGAAGTGTCTGTGAATCTCTATATGCTTTGTTCTGTCATGTTGAACAGGATTATGAGCAATGTTTAAGGAGCTTTATTGTCATAGTAGAGTTTCATAGGACCATTATCAGAAATTCCCAAATCACGTAATAAGGTTTGGAGCTACAAGAGCTCACAAACACCATGTGCCATAGCTCTATACTCAGCTTCTGCACATGACTGACGACCACAGATTGCTTCTTACTTTGCCAAGTAACCGAATTTCCCCCAAGGAAAGTACAGTAGCCAAAATTAGGGCGTCTATCATCCACAGAACCAGCCCAGTCGGCATCAGTAAATGCCTCCAACCGCAGGTGACCATGATTGGAGAACAAAATTTCTTTCCTTGGAGCTACATCCAGTTGTGAAGTACAAGGGTCATGCATAAACTGATTAACAATACTCACTACATAAGTAACTTCCGATCGGGTGTGAGCTAAGTATATCAGTCGACCTACAAGTCGCTGATCCCTCTCCTTATTAGTGTGCTCTCCCACATCTCCACTAAGATGATGATTCGCCTCAATAGGAGAATTTGCAGGTTTACAACCCAACATACCTGTTTCTTCCAAAAGATTAAGTATATACTTCCTTTGGGAGATAAAAAACACCTCTATTAGACCTTGCCATTTCCATTCCAAGAAAGTATCTCAGTGGTCCCAAATTCTTAATCTCAAATTCTTGAGCTAGACTAGACTTAAGATTGAGAATCTCACCCACATCATTGCCTGTCATTATTATATCATCAACATAAATTATAAGGACAACAATCTTACTAGCACCTCCTTTGATGAACATAATATGATCTGCATGGCTCTGTTTATAATCAAACCTCAACATAGCCTTTGAAAATCTACCAAACCAAGCTCTAGGTGATTGCTTCAACCCATAAAAGGCCTTCTTCAATTTAGACACCTTTCCCTCAGTCTCAGTGGAAGAAAAACTTGGTTGTACATCCATATACACCTCATCCTCTAACTTCCCATGAAGGAATGCATTTTTCACTTCAAATTGGTGAAGAGGCCAATTCAAATTGGCAGCACAAGAAATTAGAGCTCGCACAATGTTCATCTTTGCTACTAGAGTAAATGTATCCTCATAGTCAATACCATAGGTTTGAGTAAAATCCTTGGCAACAAGTCTTGCCTTGTATTTCTCAACTGTACCATCAATATTCTGCCTAACAGTGAAAACCCACTTGCATCCCTCTGATTTCTTTCCCCTGGGAGTGACACGAGCTCCCATTGATCAATAGGCCCGTTGCTAGCATCGGACTGCAACTTGCCACTCTGTGGAATGGCAACCAAGGCGGATCGATCAGAAGTAGGAGTATGCAACATAGCATCCCTTCTACTCTCCTATTGCTGAACAATGGCATAGGCCTCTCCCAAAGACGGTAACGGAATACGACCCAACACATGCGCTCTAATCGGATCATATTCCATATCAAAGCCTGCAAGGAAGTCATAAACAGGCTCTTTCTCCAACTGCTTTAGCCAATTAGCAGCATCAACAGAACAAACAGTCTGAAATCCCTGATAGTAATCAAACTCCTACCACGCCCCACTCAAGTCAGCAAAATACACAGCGACGGATTAGTAATTTTGGTCCAATGTACGGAGTCTCTTCCTCAACTCAAAACTCTGAGCATCATTATCCCGCTGAGAATAGGTTTGGGCTGCAGTAGTTCAAATCTTATGTGGAGTATCAAGAAGCATGAAAATATGGCGAATATCAACTCTCATAGAGTTCAACAATCAGGTCATAACTAAAGATTTCTGAGATTTAAATTTCTTAAGTTTGACAGCCTCATCATGTGGAGTTACAGAGCCCTCAATGAATTCTGACATCCCTTTGGCCTCAATAGCCAAGGTAAAAGTACGAGACCAAATCAAGTAGTTAGTACCATCCAACTTAATGTGACAAATATAGAGGACAGTTATCCAAAGTCCCTACACGACTCCACTTATCCTTTCCACTAGCGGAAGCCTTCATTCTATCCTCCGACATTTCAACAAAACTTCAGTAAAGATAATACAAACAAACTACAAAGTGACTGTGAGAACCTTAGATGACCAGAAACTACCCCAGAAAACTTCGGAAAGAGGAACAGAACATCAGATGAGCAGGTCCAGTGAATTGCAGTAGCAATCAGCAGTGGGTTGTAAGGAATGAGTCGACCCAGTCAGTAACGGAGCCTGTTGGAGGTCTGTGGTGGCTGGAATAGGTCTTGCAGAGGTCTACGGTGATAGAAGTAGGATGCCGGAGATCTGTGAGTGGCTGGATTAGATGTCGTGGTGGTTGGCAGGTAATAGAAGTAGAGTTTCAGAGTTCTGAGTGATCCGATTAGGGCCTGCCGAGAAAACAGCAGCGTAAAAAAAAAGGTCGCCGGAGACAGCGACATTGAAGGCCATCAGCACTTGACGAGAAAGACCAAACGATGTCAGCTATGGCATCAGGAAGGGTCAGCGACACTGACTAAGTTGATCGAGGTTGGTCTCCTAGTAGAAACCGCTCTGATACCACGTAAAGATTAACGCCAGAATTGAGACCCCAAAAATTACGGTTATTTTTTCATTACGTTAAGTTATACAAGAGTAGAGTAATTACATGCTACACCCTTATCTACTAATCTAATTACATAAGAGATCAATTATACACTAATTGCATACTACACCCATAACTTAACAAATAACTCGTAGCGTAACTCTTGAGCAGAGAAAATGGAATTGTTTCACGGCTTAGGTATTGGTGTCAATGTTGTAGGTTGTTTGGTCCAATATTTGTTGTGGTGTATATTGGATGACCTCTATTGCAAGTGAACCTGGGCATATTTGTGCTGAACCGCCTAAATATCTCTTTGTTTTGTCTCTGTTGTGCCCGTTAAGTACCTTGCCGCGTTCAGGAATATAAAAGAATTCTCAACAGAATGAGAGTAACACTTAAGCGACGGAAATGAATAGCGAACAAACATTCTACATTTCTGTACAGATATTTCTAAAGGAACCGCATAGTTCTAGTGTTTTACACCTTCCAGACTACTGATTCTTTTTTGATCTTGTTGAAGGAACCTTTTTAATCATGTTAACTTACCAAGAATTTGTTCTTGACACAGGAGTTGCAACAAACACTTCCAAGCACTCTCTTAAGTTAAAGTCGCATCCCATTCTTTGATTATTTGGGCGAAGAAAGGTAATTGAAAGCATGAGGATTCGTCAATATCAGCTTGCTTCTCTACACCAATCAGTTGCTCATTTGCCTTTAAATACCAAGCCTTCAAGTTATCCCATCACTCAAGTTCATAGACTGCTATCGAACCCCCATAACCTAAAACTCAATAAGTTCAACCACCGGTTAACACGCGCTAATACTAGATGCAGAAGCCATGATACCTTGAATGTTTCATTCACTTCAGTCCACACCGATGACGATAGTAGTAGCTTCAAAGGTTACCATAAAGCTCAAGAAAAAGTTCAGGACAAGAGCTTCTGGGGTGCCGTTGGTCTGATCATTGGCACTGCTGTTGGGCCTGGAATGCTCGGTTTGCCTGCTGCAATGCTAAGATCCGGTCCTCTTCCATCAACAGTTGCCATCCTCCTCTCATGGGTCTATGTTATATCCTCTATCATACTTGTAGCAGAGCTCAGCTTCGCGGCTATGGAAGAAGACAATGTCTCTGAGGTTAGCTTCACAGGGCTCGCAACAAAAGCATTGGGAAGTCAAGTTGGCACTTTGGTCGCTCTGGTCTATGCCTCACTGAGTTTTTCTTTGTTGGTGGCATGCGTTTCGGGCATTGGTACTATTATTTCTCAGTGGTTTCCATTGATAAATCCCATAATAGCCAATGCCTTGTTTCCATTGGTTGTTGGAATCATACTCTGCTTCTTTCCTTTTAAAGTGATCGATGCCGCCAACAGGTTTCTATGTTTTGTCATGCTTGTCTCCATATCTGCACTTGTGGCCGTTGGTTTATTAGTGGGAAGAACGAACATACTGGCTTCCTTCACCCACGCCTCATGGGATCTTTCTTCAGTGTTACCTGCCATACCCGTTGCTGTACTCACATTGGGGTTCCATGTAATCACCCCTTTCATTTGTAAGATTGCTGGGAATTCCATAAACGAGGCCCGCAGAGCCATACTGTTTGGCGGGGTTGTTCCATTAGTCATGGTTTTGTTGTGGAATCTCATAGTTTTGGGGCTTGCTGGCACCAACAAAGCCCCATCGTTGAGAGATCCTATCTCACTCCTGTTATCTGTTAATCCATCTGCTTTATCAGCTGTCCAAGGTTTCGCATTTTCGGCTTTGGCAACTAGCTTAATAGGGTATGCTGTTAGTTTCCCAAAACAGGTATTTGATACCCTGGAGTTGATACTCAGAAAATCTCACTCAACACCAGGAGATGCATCTCCTATACGTTCTATTGATGATGAAGGTGGAAAAGTTGGGTTTGCCACTTTTTCAGGTGGTCATGATAGAAGCAATATGGGCAAGGTTTCCTATAATGGGTCAAGGAGTGCTTTTTCGGAATCTAAATCTGTACCTGCTTTTGGCTCCTTACAGTACATTATGGTGCCACTTGTGCTCGGCGTCCCAGTTCTCATAGCGTCTTTCTTCCACTCAACATTTTCCAGAGCTCTTGATTTTGCTGGAATATATGCAAATTGCTTTCTTTTCGGCATCCTTCCTCCAGTAATGGCGTATATTTGTCAATCCAGGAAACAAATTAGGTATGTCAATAGGTCCCAAACTCCAGCTACTTAGAAGATAAATTCATGACTCGCGCACACTTTTCATTGCATGTTCTTCAATTTTTTGATATTGTTTGTAGGGAAAATTTCACGTAGGCACCCGACCTTTCACACAAATCACACACAAACACCCGACCTTTCTTAAATTTCATATAAACACCTGAGCTTTTCATAAACTCATCAATTCAACACCTGACCTTTATTAAATTTCATATAAACACCTGAACTTTCTAAAAACTCATCAATTCAACCCCTACAGTCACCCTTCAGTCTAAACCAAATGGAAAAAAAGTTAAGTGCTCTGATGTTTTTACTTGTTTGAAATAGTGCTAAGATCTTATTTTTCTGATCATTTTATCCTAAAGAATCATAATTAATTTTTGACTCTAAAACTCTCGTTAATCAACCCTAAGAAAGTCGTATAATCAAATATCTCTTAGGGCTAACTAACGAGAGCCTTAGAATCAAAAATTAATTATGATTCTTTAAGATAAAATAAAATGATCAGAAAAATAAGATTTTCGCATTGATTTGAACGGAATGAAAATTGGAGCAATTAATTTTTCAACCATGTATAAATCGTTTATATATTAAAAAATATGGTTAAAAAATTAAGTGCTTCAATTTTCAATCCGTTTAAACCGGTGCGAAGATATTATTTCTCTGATTATTTTATCCAAAAGAATCATAATTAATTTTTGACTCTAAAACTCTCGTTAATTAGCCCTAAGAAAGTCGTATAATCAAATATCTCTTAATGATAACTAACGAGAGCCTTATAATAAAAAATTAATTATGATTCTTTAGGATAAAATGATCAGAAAAATAAGATCTTCGCATTGGTTAAAACGGATTGAAAATTGGAGCAATTAATTTTTCAACCATGTATAAATCGTTTATATACTAGTGTTTGCCCGTGCCTGAAGGCACGGGTTGATGATTTTGTTATTCAATATGATTTCAAGTGACCTTAGTTAGGTGTGAGCTTAGCTAGCGGAATGCTCATGCCTTAAGGCACTTGTGAACAAAATTTAACTTCACGCTATATTAACCACTCCATTACAATAGTGATCACATCCCAAAAATCTAACTGTCTTCACAAAATCCACTTTATAAGTTTGAAATAGGAAAACATTTATTTTATCCATACAACAAAGCAACATCTAACTAATCAACTTGAAATGAAAGAAGATTGAGGTGATTTCACTTTTATGTAATCAACTCGATATGAAAGAAGTTTGAGGTGGTTTCACTTCTATCGTAACATGGCTTTTGACGTTGCAAGGTTGGCCACTTCCACCTGTAAAAATCAAAATTTATTGTTTTAGCTCACACATACCATTTCAAGCATCAAGTATTATAGTAGAAACTGCTGACATTGTATTTTTGGAGTTGTATCTACTAAAATTGACCTTTATACAGGTTATTCCTCAAGAGCGAATACTAATGACCCATTAGTTAGCAAAGAATCAAAATAATTTGGTACTCTCCCAATTTTTTCCCCAAAGACAGAGACATAAGTAGAGTGTACCGGTATGCAATTATCAAGAAACCAAAAAGCAAACAACTCATGTGTTAGAAGCAAGGGTTTTCTCATCAAGACTGAATGATGCTGCAATGGTTGACCTTGGAGGAGGCATCAAAGGGCAATACTTAGTTGATAAATGTTGCAACGACTTGGCCTCAACCTTGAAATAATCCAAAGACGCGCCTAGAACTCAACATATTCAAAATGAGATGAAAACTGATAAATATAATATTTAAATCTGTGTGAAAATACCATGATAAAATGCCACACTTTGCATCTCTCGTTGCTTCAAGTCAAGACCCCGAAGCAATTCCCCAATTCTGTCTAGGCAAACATTTTGTTCTTGGAGATACCTCTCTCCGTCCAATAAGACCTTAGCGGTATGTTTCAATCTTTTAGAATGCCTATTACTAAACCTCCCCAGTTGAATGCAAACCTACCAATGCTAAAGACTTGACCAAATTAGAGAGATGGATACCGGAAGATAATAGAATCACCAGATTTCGAAACCTCTAAATCTACAATGTACCTGTAAAAGGGCAAAAAGGAGCATTAGTGAAACCTCTTAATAGAATTAATTTTCATTTTTCGAATAGACGTCAATCATGGTTCATCTAACTAATTTCAGCAAATGAATTCAAGAAAAAACAAAAGACAATCTAAGAGTTACTTAAGATTCAAAAATGAATTGTCTTGTAATAGATTCAAAATGACACCAATTGCACTTTTTATTCAACTGACCTAGAAAAAAACAAAATAGTTCCAAGATTAATTAGATAATGTTGTGATGGATAATGCCACCCAATTTCTAAGGTAGTAACAATGCTGTGGTGGATAATGCTATGCAAGTGGCGAGACGTGTTTGAGAACAAAATAGTTCTGACATTAATGCCATACAAAACAAAATTGAGCATTTGTTTCGAGTACAATTAGGATCGGCTATTTGAATCCATTTTTTTCATTCCCCTCTACAAAGAGCTACATGTTCACAATGAAGCTATTACTACCAAACATGCAATCAAATAGAGAAGAAAATTACCCAATATGCAATCACATAAAGAAGAAAAGATTACCAAATGTGCAATGAAATGCAATTGTATAATCATTCGCTGCACTTGCATTTTCATAATCAATTTGGATATTTTCAATTCAATGTTCCATATATAAAATCTCGCACAATTAGGAACCTCAAATTCATTGCTCTAATTTTGTGCTCGGTGTAATGCAGTTTTTTTAGAGGGATTTACTTCTTACTTGTTGAAACGACCCACCTAACGAAATTCGCAACTTGCTAGATGCCTTCTTCCAAACAACTATAAATCCCATGAAATCATCTTTCAATTAACCTGAATTTGGACAGCAAGTCATACCTGTAAGATTCTCCTGAAACCATTTCAAATTTTTGGGGCTTACGTGCCTATCCCATATTTTAAGGATGCTATGGCTCTAAACGGATGCCATAATCCTCTAATTCCAACCGCGCGAAAGCTCAATTCACCAATGCTGTAAACCTCCAGCTCCTTTTACCATGTTCTCTTTCTATGTCATATCTCTATTGCTATAGTGTTACCAATTGGACTGGTACTTCCAAAATGGAAAAAGACCCCAAAAATAAAAAAGACCACAGGAATTGAATTTTAAAAATTAGTCCAAACAAACCCCAAAAATCAAAAGTCAATTTCAGTCATCCATGAAATCTTATCTAAACTCTGCAATTTGTATGGGTTTTAGGAACTCTCAGGAATCTAGTATTTGTTTAAGGACCATTGAGATTAACATATATCCAAAATGAATTAATACGTAATCGGAACTTACTGATACAATTTTTCTATCTCATCGGTATAGTAAATATAATGAATACACAAAATCGATATGTATCAACAGATACTTTACGTAACTGCCGATATTTAGACTTTTGGCCGAGGGAAAAAAACCTTTTGATTCCATTCACCTTGCTATATTTGAAGAAAACCTAGGACAGAAATGCTATATCTACTTCGTGTACATAGCATGGGAAATTGACTCACACACCTTGAAATATAATAAATGGACTCATCCTTCGTGTATGGCTTGTGAAAAGAAAACGAAATGAGTAATAACATCCACATAAAAGCACAATAAGTACATCCAAGAGGCTACCCCAAAGTTGTAAATTTTGTTTGGCCTTCCTCTACACACACACACAAACAAAAGAGAGGGTTAGGATGAATTAACAAACAAAAGTATCTATGGCCTTGTTCGTTTAGGATATTTAGTTTGTTTTAACTTTGTTTTTCAATCATTACACTATATCTTTCTTCAATCATTACCCTATTTCTCAAATTATTAATTTCATTTCTCTCTCTATCTCTCTCCACTCATTACCTATCTCTCCAATCATTACCCTATTTTTCTCTCCACCCACTACCAAAACTAAAATACCCAAATGTGCTAAACGAACATGGCCTATATTACTTAGGAAAAAATAAACAAACTAACAAAAGTAAAAAAAAAAAATGAAGTGATGCAGTACTAACCTTTTACGAGAGAGAGAGAGAGAGAGAGAGAGAGAGAGAACGTCAAATAGCAATAGAAAATAGCATAAAAAAATAGCAACACAAATAATGGAACGTTAGCTAAAAGGAATATAATAGGAAAGAAGAAAATCTATATAAGATGTGGTTTCCATTTAACATTGAAGAAATTTGGAAAAGAGTCATACGTATGGAAGATCAGAAGAATGCAAAATTATTATCAAAACTGAAAAAGTAATTACCAAAACTGAAAAAATAATTACTATCATTTATTCCAAAAAAGGCAAAGTATTTACAAAAATACCAAGGTTTGATTGAGGGTGGAGATTTACGTAGAAAAATGTGTCCGAAATTCAACGGTCAAGATTTATGCAGGAAAAATGTGTGGGCCACCACACCGTCGTGAATTGTATTATAGATTAAAAAATATGGTTACAAAAATTAAGTGCTTCAATTTTCAATTCGTTTAAATCGGTGCGAAGATTTTATTTCTCTGATTATTTTATCTTAAAGAATCATAATTAATTTTTGATTTTAAGGCTCTTATTAGTTAGCCCTAAGAGATATTTGATTCTACGACTTTCTTAGGACTAACTAACGAGAGCTTTAGAGTCAAAAATTAATTATGATTCTTTAAAATAAAATGATCAGAAAAATAAGATCTTCGCACTGGTTCAAACAAATAAAAAATTGGAGCACTTAACTTTTTTTCCGTTTGGTTTTAGACGAAGTGGTGACGGTAGGTGTTGAATTGATGTGTTTTTAGAAAGCTCAGGTGTTTATATGAAATTTAATAAAGGTCAGGTGTTGAATTGATGAGTTTTTAGAAAGCTCAGGTGTTTATATGAAATTTAAGAAAGGTCAGGTGTTTATGTGTGATTTGTGTGAAAGATTGGGTGCCTACGTGAAATCCCTTGTTTGTATCTTCCAAATCCAAGAGGTTATTGCATTTTTAATCCATTGATAACTTGAATTTGGGTTTGCAATTAGCATTTTGGAAAGGCACACTGAATTCGCTATGTCGATGCACATTATATATCAACAATTTTTTCACTAAAATCTAAGTTCTTGTTGAAGATCTATGAATGTTTTTTCTGGACCCCATGACATTGTAGCTAAGAAGCACGAACACGGGACACTAACACGACGCGGACACGGGACACTGACACAACACGACGTGGACACGTGTATATGTATTTCTCTAACAGAAATGATATGAGTACCGGCCAAGGGGGAGAGAAAACGTACCGACGGCCGCCGGACGGCCGATCCGAGCCGTCCAAAAATTCTAAAAAAAAAAACCGATGGGGCCTACGCGAGAATCAATGGCATCCGGGGTGTGTAGGCTGCTTGATCCGAGCACCCCTTTTTTGTGTATATATGTATATACGTGTATATATACGAAAAAAGGGTGCTCGGATCAAGCACCCTACACACCTCGGATGCCATTGATTCTCGCGTAGGCCTCATCGGTTTTTTTTTTAGAATTTTTGGACTGCTCGGATCGGCCGTCCGGTGGCCGGAGACGACCCGGCGGCGGCCGTCGGTACGTTTTCTCTCCCCCTTGGTCGGTACATATAGCACAACTCTTTCTCTAAAATGTAGGACACGGAGCATTCGCGTTAGGGATACCTTCGATCATATATATTGTCATGCATGTATATCACATGAGCATACATCCGAAATTATAGTATAGATGAGATGCTATTAGCTATCAAGAATCTAGATTGACATGGACTCAAGTTTTCTTATAAAAGTAAGACATGAGTATAGTAAGGAATCATCAAGAAATCCTTGAAATTATCTAGTTGGATTTAAACATGATTAGCCGTAAGAATTACTATTTTTGTTTGATAATCACATGTTAGCAGGTGTCAAAGACGTGTCAATCACATTTATTTCTTGGTCTATAGACACCAAAGAAGTGTCGGACATGCTAACAAAAGCAAGTTGGACATTAAGATTTTTATTTTCTGATAATGGACACGAAAAAAAGAGTATCGGAAACAAGAGTGTGCGAGGAGTGTCGGTCTCCGACACATGCTGAACACAGACATGGCACCTTCTTTTTGTGAAGCGAAGTCCCACATCGCCTGGGTACCAAAGTAATATGAAGTATATAAGTGTGAGGACACTCACTTCAATAGCTTGCGTTTGGGGGTTGAGTTTTACCCAATACCGTGTAACACTCACTTTTAAGTGTCCGTACTTCTTAGCATAGACGGTTTCTGAAGTTCAAAGTCGCATCTGTGACAGAATCACTTTCTGGAAAAACCATTCCAAAACGAAAACAAAAAAGAAAGAAAGAAAGGAAAAAATCGTTTACTGGACAGTCTGACATGCTGTTAAACTTGATTATCTCCCCGTTCATGGCAAGGTTGCAGATTTCATTCTATAATGTCAAATGCATTTTAATGAGTTTTACACTAAATGCGACTTTTATTACACACTGTAAGACGTGTTACATGTCTGATCTACATGCTTTACTTCTGCAGATCATCCATTCTACCTGGGGGAAAAGGTGCACTTGTACTTCTGTTTAGCATTGCAGTCATATTAGGTATTTGGCATTAGACGGGTAGCAGCACCATCCAACGACAAGACTATTCTTTTGGCAGCATAAGGTACCCCTAATATTTATTCTCATTTGGTTAAAAAAATCAAACTAGTGATCTCAGTAATTCAACTTGACTCCTCAAACCTCTATTCCGAGATGTCTACGATTGATGATCAGGAAATTTTAAACATGGATTTCACAGGCATTCCTAATTTAATAATGCCGTCATGCGTTTTCTAGACCCTCAAACAGGTTATAGTTGTATTTAAGGGTTGCTGCAAATATTCTTATGGTATCTTTGAGTGTAGACTCTGATACTTTGGTGTAGGCTATTTAGTTTCTTGACCTGTGATACAAAAAAGTCCTACTTTGATTTGAATTCCTTGCTTGATTCTGTAAATGCACTCTGTTTCTTGTTTCCTGGAAGAAGAAATCCATGCCTTCAGTAACTAGCATTCAGTTGTTTTTAGCATTTTTCTTTTCTTTTAATGGAGTCGTACTCGGTTGCTAAAATGCAGGATTGAATCTGCCCATGTATTGCCAAATGATCACGAGCTTTACTATCTTAAAAGTGGATATCTGTTAGCGGGTTCAGTACGTACCAGATCTCATCCCTCTTTGTTGATTTTGCCCGGCAAATACCACTAAAGAAAAGAAGAGATCTCACTGTGTCAAACCGGCGGTGTAAGTTTGATGAATGTTCCCTTGCGCGACTGTTATTGGGACTCGTGCTTGTAGATGGAGAGTCTTCTTTTGAAATTTCGTCCCACTCAGTGATCGGGATGCGTCGAGGGGGACCGGGGGACATATGTAAGGATACAAACGAAATACCATGTGAAACTAGTTAACAATATGGAAATGGTAAGCCCATGTTTTCCAGTCCTTACTAATTAAGTTCCAGAAGCTTCAATTTTTTCAAACTTTAGAGGGACCTATAGCTATAAGAGGAAGTTTCTGGTTTTGGATATTGTGTCGGTCATACAGAAAGTCCCTGTATTTCCCGATAACGCATGACAGTCCACATTTAAGGGCATATTCTCACCCGTTCACGTGTACAAGGGTACGAAATGAGGTCTAGCTTGCGTGTCCCTCGCCTAGCTCTTCAGTGGCCCCAAGGGAATTAGGTCAAGGTTAGTACCGACAAAATGTCGTTTCTAATTAATGTCATCGAAACCGTGTTATATGGTCCCTCGAAGCATAAATCCACGTTGAAATTTGTTACATCGATAATCAATGACAAAAATGCAGAAGCTTCCTGCGTGTATTGACAAAGGTTCTCTGAAATGATGGCATGATCTTTTCAGTAAAGTTCGACTCTATGGGTCCATAGCTTTCTGTTTCGGGGTGTTTGAATCGTTCGCCTTCTAGTGTTTGTCGAAACACTGTTCGTACAAAAAGTAAAATGATCGAATGTCGGTTTACAATATGACAGATCTCATTTGTTTGAACGACGGAGATAAATTTCAAATCGTAACATTCATTTCTTTTAACCCATTGAATTATGAGTCGTATTTTTGTTTAATTTTTTGAAACGGCAAAGAAATTCTATTAATCTTTGAATTATGATTGTATAGCGAGGGATGTCCAAACAACCAGACTTTTCGCGTAATTATGGAGAGAATGACCTATGGAGAAGTGGAGTACGGGTAAAAACTACAGACGTGGAGATTTAATTACCACAGTTTTAAAATACAGTATAAAATTAGCACTTTTAATCAGCAAAAGTCTACTTATCAAAAAAATCTGCAAAAGTCTTTGAAAATACCTAATCAATTTTCATGCTTTCAACTCAACCATCTACCTTTTTTGCCCTTTTCTTTGGGACTTGGGAGGTGTATTTATATATAATGTCATCCGTGGATATTGAAACTGGGTTCACATTCACAATTTTTTTCACGTCTCTAATCAAATTCTTTCACATATTATCATTTTCTTTTTATGTCTGATTAATTTGATTGTAAAAAAAAAAAAAATCGAGTTGATCGGAGATATCCGATATCCATCGGAAGAAAGTGTAACGAGACAATATGACCCAAGACTACTCTTGGGTGCCCAAGAGTGATTCCAGTAGCATTAGTTTCATTTTCTGTTATTGGTCATCTTGTATCGCCTCATTATCACATATTGTACACATTGTACATGCAAACACTGTTATTTGTTGTACCTGTGAATACATGCTAACTGTTTTCATAAAATAAAATATTTTCGACAAAATCCCACAAGCATTGAGTAGAGACCGACCTCGTGTCGAGCGAGAGGGGTGCCGTAAAACCCTTTCTCTCATAACCGTCAAACGTGACCATTAACTTTTTTCGCTGTCAAATATGATTTGATTGAGCCTTCACAAATGTCCATCAATCTAAGTTTTTGCAAGACATTGGGCCTACAGAATAACAGCTCAGATAAAAAATGAGACTGTGAGTCTGTGCCGAATGAGAAATTACACGTGAATCGTCAAGTCGTCACATGAAATAATCTTGACGCTTCCTTCACGAAATGTCTAACACACATGTCATTTGTGGAACTAATGGCAAGAGAGTGAGGTGACAAATTTAGCATTACCATATTTTTGACATTCCCTTCGGGTTTTGACAAGCCGTCGGCCGGAGAGGCTTCTCCAAATATGACTAATACGCAACGAAATTAAATCGTACTTATAGCTCTCAACTATTTTCGTTTAATTTGAGTACCATGATTTTGATGGTATGAAATGCTATGTAGGGATGCTAGGAGGCTAGCTAGGACTCATAATTCTCCTTAACAAATTGTTTAGTTTTCTTGTAAAATATAATACTAGTTGAGTTTTCTTCTACTGTCAAAGAAGCCTAAGCTAAGATAATGAGTAAGGCCCCATTTCAGAACACCTTTTTAAAAAATAAATATTGTACTTATTTCACATTTTTAAATTCAAAAATAAAGTAAATGAAAAATAATTTTTCCATTTTTTTTGTACCGTATAAAAAATCTCAATGAAATCTATCAAACAAGATCTATATTGATAAAAGAATTATTTACGTAAGTACATAATTTTTGAGTTTGAAATTGCTTTATTAAAAAATAAGTACGTATTTATTTCCCTTTCGAAAGCGGGTCTAATGAGTAGTTGATAATCTAGATTAACCTAACCACTGAAGTCAAATGAATAGGATAGTAGTGAATCAATCCTAATACGACTAATGTGACACTTTTAGTCTCCCAAGATAAAATAATCTACACATCTAGGAGTTGCTCCAGTGATCTGGCGGATACTCAGGCTTTGGGAGTACTCCTTAAGGTCTGTGGTTTGATTTTCCATCGGGTGAGTATCCTGAAGTAAGTGGGGGGCCATGACTGGTGTGGCCACTCTAGCTTCCCATAGGTTTAGATTGCACAGTCGGATCCATATATATATATAATCATAGAGCAACACCAAAGGAGAAAGCAAAATTAAAATTCGGAAGAGTCATGTGAATAAAAGGTTCTCGAATGGAAGAAACAAGGATACTACACTATTCCACAATAAGGAAAATTCTAAAATCAACCTAATGGACTAACACTAATAAATGTGTTAATGTGTATTAAAAGGTGTAAAAAGCATATAAGAATACATGTTTTTTTTTTTTTTAATCTTCTTGTGTGCTTACTGTCGGCTGAGAATAGAAAAACCATGAAAGAAATACTCCAGTATACTTTGAAGATTCTCTTGGAGTCATTTTCGAAAGATATATATGTGTGTGTGTGTATGTATGTATCTTGAAGAGGACTTGTTTCAATAGTTCTTCAACTTGCTATATAAATTAGCAATTTTTTTTTTAATATGGTTTTAGATTTTGTTCCTTCCCCTTGAGATGCTCTATAGAGACAGTCGGGAATAGCTTAGGTAACAATTCACTTCTTCAATTAGGGTGTGTTGGAAAAAATTTATTTTTCCTAAAGACAGAGTATTATATTGATGTGTAGTGATTTTTTTGATTTTTTATCAAATGTTTGGATTAATCATTCGTCTCAGCCATGGAATAAAAGAAGTATCAGAAGGATAGAGAAAAACTTTCATTTTCTAATAGTGAATTTTTTGGGGCTTTAGATCACATTTCTTTATTTTTTAGATTGCGTGTGTCAAATGCAAAAATAGCTAATCCAAATAATTTGTCGCGATTTTGAGGCGTGGTTTCCCTTAAATTTTTTCTCAACAACAGCTTCTTGACTCTAGCAAAGTTGTTTTTGATAAACTTTTTAACCCAAATTTTTTGTTTCCCTCCATTTTCTCTCTACAAACTTCTACAACTTGTCCAGTTCTTTTAGTTTAGTGAAAACACCACCGGAAAAAGTTTTAAAAAAAAAAATGACCAAAAAATACTGACAATAATTCTGATTTATTTAAGGGAATTGATTTTGCCACTCATTTTTTTTGTTAATGTCACTCCCTTCTCTCACAAAACAAATCATCTAATATAGATACAAAGAGTAGTGACATTAATAAAAAGAAGAGTGACAAAATCACTCCCCTTATTTTATCTGTGTAAACACAATCTTTACCGTCAGCCCCATGTAGATATGAGGTACTCCCGCTAGGGAGGCTAGGGTTCGAGCCTCGGCAGAGGCGTTTGGGATTCAGAACTATGGACAACTTCTGAACCCCCGTGGACTAACTACTAACCTCACTTATACATACAATATTTTAGTAAAAAAAAGGGGTGCTGGCCCATGAATGGATACAACCCCATGTTTCCATGCAAAAAAACAAACTAATTAATCAGGATAAAACCATAATTGGGTATTTGGGAATGTACCTTTTTTCATTCTTTAAGTACTTTGAACATTCGAGTATATATGTCACTATTGCCATCCCCAATTAAACAAATGCTATAATTATTAATTAGTAAAAGAATGCAAGAGTAAATTAAATTAAATTAAATGTCAGAGAGGATAATGTTCCGTGCAAGTATGAAATCAGCTGACGCTTTACTTGATTGGTTTGAAAAAGAAAGTAAAGATATTAGCTAATGCGTAGTTCCACAAGCAAATGATCAAAATCAATCAAACCCCCTTTCAATTCTCCTCTGGCTTTCTCTCCCACACAGAAAACCCAGAAGCCTTTCATCATCACCAAAGGGCATATTTTGGACACACAAAAAAGATTCTGAAAATGCTCCCCACCTTATTACAAGGAGAGAGAGAGAGAGAGAGAGAGAGATGAAAACGTGCAAGTTGTTGATTCCTAACGTGGAAAATATGGGAGGAATATTCTGACAGCTCGTCTCTTTGGTCCGGCCTTTCACTGCGTTCGATGCACTATTGGATCTCACCCGATGCACGTGAAATTCACAAACATCGAACGTTTACGGATTGATTTCTGTCTAGATTAGCGATGGATTTGTTGAGAAATCGGCCGAATTACGTCACGCACCGCGCACAAAATAAAATCAAGCAAGAAACGAAGAACGCTGGACACAGAGATTTCACGTGATTCTCCAGACGGGCAATTCGATACGTATTGTGTGAGAAGAGAATACACGAGTTAAATCGACTACTCCATATAACAAGCTTCTAATTCGGGATTTCCATAATCGCTTACCGTAATACCTCAATCTAGATTTATTTTTTCTCAAGAAAAGTAAACAATATCTTTAGATGTAGTTAGTAAATTTTGCACCTCTGTTAAATGCATAAGAGTACATGGCATTAAGTTACCAACAATACTCCACCTCCTACCACAATATAGATTTTCGGGCCCTTTTGCCCGAACCCCTGCAACCCATCCGGATAAGTCCAGATACTTCGAATATCTGACAAAGCGTAAATCGAATCGAATCAGCCGTCACAAACCCAGACGCGGACAGCACATCCAGACCATTTTACATATGACAATAATGATGCGATGGATGGATGGAGTAAAGCAGTAGTCAATCAAAAGAAAGGAAGTTACGTCTGTTATATGGGTTACTTCTCTGAACCCCCGCCGGAATCTGTTGCTTCAATTCCGCCCAGAATTCATGAACATCAACACCACCACTACTCGTCGTATATACATATATCTATCATCATCTCAAAGAAGCTATATATAAATATATATATATATGAGAGAGAGAGAGAGATTTAAAATAAGGATCTCACCATTTCTCCCATTTTCCATTCGAATTTTGATGATCCAAGCCGCTCAATGTGTTCAAAACGTAATTTTAAGGGTACCCGCGAGAAATCTGCAAAAAAAATGACTGGAAAGGAGTTCATATGAGTAGGTTTTGTTTGAACCGTCCTATAAAAAACAAACAAAAACTGCTCGGATGAAGTCCTTTCCAGTCTTTTTTTTTGCTGATTATTCGCGGGTACCCTTAAAATTACGTTCTGAACACATTGAGCGGCTCAGATCATAGAAATTTGATTGGGAAAGGAAGAACAGGATTTATTAAGTTAAGGTGATTCTTACGGAAAGTGGATTTTATTTATATATATATATATATGTATGTATGTATATGTCACTTCAAGAGAATTACAATAAACGTCTTCTAGCAACTTGTGATGTCACTCCCGTTTCATATGAAGCATTAATTAATTCAAGCAAGAGATCAATTTTGGATTGTGTGTAAAAATCTCCATTTTCCAGTGTTCCCATAGATTTTCGGTCATTGGTTTGAGGATCTTTACGAGACTAAAAAGTGACCGAAAAGACTCTGGAACACGTACCGAAATTTGAAAAAGTATAAGAAGAAGAAGATTTTAATTCAAGAATATCAATGCCATGTAAAACAAATCGAATCGAATCACCAAGGTTATGAAAAAGAAAAGGAAAAAAATCGAATGAATTAATGTAGTAGCTGAAGGAGAGAATTAATGGATAATGTTACATGAAGTGTTTGTTGATTGGATCAAACTGTCTAAATCACTACAGATCAAATCTAAACCTACCCTAATAAAAAAAAAAATTAAACAGAAGAAAGCCTCTGGACAATCATGAATCTGTACAGTATTGTTAAATTCAAGAACCTTCAACTTCAAACTAAACTAAAATCTCGACGGTGCAGTATAATTTTGATCAGTCTTTCAAAGCAAATAGGCCTGTGTGATTGGCTCCATCGATCAATATTAATCTGTCAGTCCATTCCTGTATAATTCAATAGGTCCAACCGTCCAAAGGTAATCAAGATCGTCCGAAACCGGGCCGACCGACGGATCCTGATCGAGGTCTTGGTCTTGATAGTTCGACATGTTGCTGTTACTTCCCAAGTCTTTCTTCGAAATCACCGAGGACGTCTCGGCCGTGGTCGCGTCAGTGCTGACTCCCGTGTCTTGGGAAACGCTCATCGTTCTCGATTCGTTTTTCGTCGCTGGAGCTCTTAACAACATGGCTCGATCGTTGTCAATGTCGGCCGCCTTGTTCAACCCGGAATCGTAGTAGCCTAGGTTCGAAGAGGCTTGCTTGAAAGGAAAGACAGGATTGTTAACATTATTTGGGTGTGGGATCTGAGGGTAGAATTGGAAGTCAGGCATTGGGTTGCTGCTACTACTCATGTAGTAGTTGCTATATGGCATAACTTGATTTTTGACTTCGTTGAGCAAGTGGTCCGCGGAGAAGTAGGAGAGGTAATTGCGATGGTCTACTCCTCCGTCGGAGGATCTCGGTGACGACGAGGATGCAGTGACTTTTCCCTTGATCGTCGTGTATTCGTCTTCGGTAGTTCCGTCGGTAAAGCTTGAGTTGTTACCGGCGGGTTGTTGGTCGATGAGAGGTGGGAGTGAGCTGTTTGGATAATCCATTAGATAATCATCCACGAAGCTTGAGGAGTTCAAGCTTGTTAACAGGCCGTGTCCTGATGCACTAATTGGACTCCTTTTGATTCCTGTGTTCTTGTGGAAAATCCTGCACACCACCCATTCATCCTGCAAACAAGAATAGATAAAATTATGATCGATTAATGTGAAGAATAATCAATATTCTTGTTTGATTAATTGAGAATTGATTTTAACACTCTTTTTTTATATCCAATGATCTATTCCTTTTTTTATTTTTTATTCATATACAGTTACAATGTTCTACCCTTTATTTGTGGAAAGAAAATTTATGAAAGAGAATATTATAATTTTGCGTGATTAAAGAAAAAACAAAATGCACAGCTACATAAAAATACAGTGCTAAAATCATTTCTCTTTCTGACGTGCTTTTTACTTATATTCTTATTGGGAACCGCACAGGATAAACAAATAGGCTCCAATAGCTGAAGACAAACTATTTTCCTTGCTTGTTGCTTAAATATAACCAAGCAAGCGATTAAGCTGGTGAATCAAACGAGCCCAGTTGCCAAATTTCTCATAAAAAAAAAAAGAAAAAAGAAGCAACTATATATAGAGGAAAAAAGAAAAAAAAGATGATAATTAAGTAAAGAGGATCGGATCATCGATCTTTTTGTATACCTTTGCAGGTTTAGGGAAGTTGTAGTAAGAGAATTGGCCTTCAAGCCTGTATTCATGCATGACCCAATTGGTTTTCTCTCCTTTGGGAGCTCTCCCTTTGTAGAAAACAAGAGTCTTCTTCATTCCGACCAGAGGACCACCTCTACCCTTTTTGTAAATCTCCTTGTCTTTTCCGGTGGCCTTCCAATACCCGGATTCGGTCGCCCTGTTCGTTCTCATCCCCGTCGGATACTTCCGGTCTCTCTGGCAAAAGAAGTACCATTCCTTCTCCCCCATCTTCGCTTTCTCTGCACACGCACATTTTTTTAATTAAGGTAAGGCTTAGGCTCCGTTCTAGAACCAAAAAAAAGCTCTTATTTTCAGAAATCAATTTCAAATTCAAAAATTATAAACTTATTGCAATCTAAAAATATGCAATATGGATCTTATTTGGAAGATCTCGATGAGATCTTTTATATATACGATGCAACAAAAATTAAAAAATTATTTTTCATTTGCTTTATTTTTTAGTTTAAAAATGTAAAATAAGTTATTTATTTTTCAAGAAGGTTTCGGGAACGGGGTCTTAGTTTTGGCCTAACTTTAAATTTTTTTTAATTAGTCGATAGTTTACTAATTTTTTGTTTAGTTTTTCGTCAAAATTATTGGAATTGAGCAATCATCTAGCCCATATTAATTGAAAAAGCTAAAAGACACGAAATGAAGTTCAAAAAAAAAAGATGAAAAAAGTTCAGATAAAGCAATTCCAAAGAACATAAAGGACTGTATTCTTTTAAAACTTTTTTGCTTTTAGGATTATTTGTCATAATTATCTACTTTTTAAGTTTAAAAAAGTTTAGATAAGATGGCTCTAAAGGACATAAAGAACTAGTATAATTTTTCTAAATTTTTTTGTTTTTACAATTACTGGTGATAATTATGGACTTTCTAAGTTTCATTTATCAAAACGAATAATCATCCAAAAAAATCGAAGGCAAATCTGACAAAAAAAAAAAAAAAGATCTAAAAGACCATGAAAATTCAGACGGAAGGGGGGGTGGGGGTGGAAACGAAACCTTGTAATAGAAGTTGATAATTCAGAACTTACTAGGTAAATCCCACGGTTCGCACTTATTAAGATCGACTTCTCCGACGGCTATTGCACTGAAGCTGCCGTCCCTCACCTTCCGCGTGAGGTAGTGAGAAATGATTTCCTCGTCGGTGGGGTGGAATCGAAAACCCGGCGGCAAATCCATGTTATAGTCCTCTTGATCGTCGCCGACGTTCTGTAATATCATCGAAGAAGGTCCTTCCATGGCTAGCTACTAGACTTGCACCACCTTCCTGAATTGCTCAAACTAGAGAGAGAGAGAGAGAGAGAGAGAGAGGGAAGAGAGAGAAAATATCTAGCTACCAACTTGGCGATGAGAAACGAGACTTTTTTGCGCTTTTTTTTTTTGAAGACGATAGCTAACAAAGAAGAAAAAGGAGGGGGAGAAGGAGCTTAAATAGAGAGAGAGAGAGAGAGAGAGAGAGGGTTAAGATCCGTAGCCTGCAAGCCGCTTCTGGAGTAAGCCTCGTGCTTACGAGGGTTTTTTTTTTTTTTTTAATTTTTGGGATCAAAATGCTTATGAGTTGTTTATTTGCATGTTTTACTGTGTCCACCGCATATTTGGAGTAATTATTCAAGGCCGTTCCAGATTCTCGTTATTCCCATTTTACGAAAGAGGTCATTCTCTCATAACATATGACCTTCAATTTAAAAAATAAGTACTTAAAAAAAATTAAAATACTGTCAATTTATACACACCCCAACTAATCTATAGAGTTATCAATCAGAACATTCATTAGCAAGGGGACTGAGTTAAAGCTAAAGACAAAGAAAAGAAAACTACACATTTAGCTTAGGCTTTTTATTTGTTCTTTCTAAATTTTTGTATTGGTATTTTTGTTCGTTTTTTTCTAAATTTTTTATATTTTATTTTTTAAATGAATCATTTGACTAGAAGTGAAAAGTCTCAAAAAGCAAAAGATTACAACCAAAAGCAACAACGAAAAAATCACTAAATACAAAAAAATACCAATTTTATACTTTTTTGATATATTCGTCAAAGTGAATGATTAATCATAAAATTTATAGCAAAAACTTAAACAAAAAATAACTAATACTGGTGCAAAACAATATGAAGAGCATGCCCTTAGGTCCACATAAATACTCCATCCATCCCATTTTAAGTTGTTCATTTTGGAAAATTCAACTCTTTAGGAGGAGACAACTATTGCACTCCACTTTTGAAGCGTAGAAGTTTCAACAATTCCTTCAGCTTTTCGAAAAGAGAAGGGACAAAAAAGTAAATGGCATAGAATTTGGTTCACACAAATCAGCAAGTCGTTCACACTAACATAGGCATTTATAGCTATAGTCATTGAGATTGAAAAGACAAGGGGTAAAATAAGTAGAGTGCATAGGATTTGGCTCATTAATTAGCCAAACTAGACAAATATTTCGAGACGTGTAACATTAAAAAAATACTCGTAAACAAACAAATCGAAACGAAAAGAATGTGTAATTGTGAGAGGCTTTCGAGCCCCGCGTAACGATGTTTTTTCTGCGTTTGTGTGCGTGAGCCGAGCCCCGCGTAAGGATCCTTGATCTCACCTCTCTTTCTCTCTCATCATCACCTCCACGTCTCTGCCAGTGGTTTTGGAAAAAAAAAGGCTAGTGTGAAAAAGGAGAAATGATTTAATAATTTCTCCGTTGTTGGGTGGGGGCCGGTGGGTGGGACCATGCTTTCCATGGAGTATTTTCGTCACTATTTACGAGTGGTATTCATGGGATTGCGTCACCCTTTTGTTATGATATGATTAAAAAAAAAAACTGCTCCATAAAGCTTAAACCGAACATACCTAACAACTCATTAGTCCAATAATTATTCCATTTTTTTTTTTGACCGTTCCGATGCCCGAACAAGATTACAAGCCCCTCGATTTTGTCCCACTGTTAGGGCTGCAAACTAATCGAGCTATTCGCTAGCAACTCGGTGCTCGGCTCGACTCATTTAGTAATCGAACCGAACCCAAACTCAAGTTTTTGGTGCGTTTACTATAAGCGAGCTAAGCTTGACACTCAAAAACTCGGCTCGGCTCGCAAAAGTTTTGCTCGTTTAAAATGGCTCATTATGTAAATTAGTCAGGCTCATCTCGTTTACACTTCTACCCATTATTCATTTGCGGGGATCTCAATTAACGAAGTTAATAACACCTGAAAATTTTCAAACCTGAGATCTTTAGATAGAGTAAACCCCTAAATTACAAGTTTTGACCATTAATTAGGCCAACCTTGGGGTTAATATATAATAATCAGTTTAATTAGTAGGAGAATTATTTAAGTGCCGCAAAAGTCTTGCTCTTGGAATTAGGAAAATACTATGTTAATGGAACCTAATATTCCATAACCAAAAACAGATCATGACTTTGTCAATTTCAGAATATTTGGAAACGGCCCAGCAACTCATTAATTAATAAATTAATTAATTATTAGTATAATTAGGCCCCGTTCCAGAACATCTTTTTAAAAAATAAGTACTTATTTCACATTTTGAAACTCAAAAATAATGTAAATGAAAAATAATTTTTTAATTTTTTTTGCACCGTATTAAAGATCTCAATGAGATCTATCAACTAAGATCTATATTAATAGGAAAATAATTTGGATAAACACATAATTTTTAAACTTGAAATTACCTTCTTAAAAAATAAGTACTTATTTTACTTTTCGGAACTTAAAAAATAAGTACTTATTTTACTTTTCGGAACGGAGCCTTAGTAGTTTCTCAGAAGCATACGATACATATATAAGTGCCTACGCACGGAAACCATACAGAAGTCCTTTGGTTTGAAGATATGCCAACATATTTAATAATTAATTAATTAAACAGTCTTGTGATAACTAAAGTTTAATTTGATTGGGTCTCTTAATCAAAAAAGAATATTACTGGTAATAGTCAGTCTCGAATATTCTGCATCCTCAACGCAGTCCTTACCCTGAGATAGGGGAAGAAATTAAAAATGACATTTTTAATTACTGTCTTTTTGTTCATTTTGTAGGAGTTCTTTTTTTAATTGTTGTTCGTATTTATATGTTTTTCATATATTTTTCTCGTCGAAACAAATGATCAATTTCAAAGATCTGAATGTAAAACTAATCAAAATTGACTAAGAACCAATAATATCAAAGTTTTAACCCATCCTTAGGCTCTATGTGAAGGCCAAGAACCGTCTTAATTTCCATTAATTGAACAGTATTCCATCCGTACTTCAGATGTATTGCTTTACCGTTACGTACGTATATGAATCCCGCACGCTATTATTTAGAAGAGAGTGGGAAACAATACTCCAAAAGTGTTGGATAATCTCTCACTCTTAATTTTCTTGGTAATTAAGCTAACTTAACTTGGCAGCGATTTATTGGTCACAAGGCAGAAAAAGAGAGTTACGTCAGAGAGCCAGAAAAGGAATCTGAGTTTCCTCAAGTGGTAGTTGAGGCTATTTTAAACAGAGTATTTATTTATTTTAATTTAATTGGTTATACTATATACGGAGGCTCTCAATAATTAATTTGGAGCCGGCCCAGTCATTACTATAAACGTAGAAAGTGGTGCGGCACTAACCCGAATGAGAAAGAGAAGTCGTCTCACGTGAAGCATTATTAACACGAACCCGTCTAAGCAACCGAATGAAGAAGTCATACCCCGATGGGGTACCGACGAGCATGTGGGGTTCATTCCGGATCTCCAAGGATAATTCGAGCTATTCAATAATTTTAAAAAAAAATCCTGAAATCTGATTTAAAAAATAAAAGATTGGATCGAACACCTACACATATTGAATTGAGATAGTTATTATGGGCCTGCTCGGTTTTCTTAAAAAAAATTTGAACAGCTCGGATCATCCGTACAGAACTTGGAGTGGGCCCCGTGTGTTCGTCGGTACCCCATCGGTATATGTCAATCCCCTTAGGATTACGTTTATTAATTAACACACGCCCTTCAAACGTTATGTACGAATCCACCGACTCCAGCTCAAACCACAATTCTCTCACATGCATGTAGACCTCATCCCTTGTAGGCTCCATTTTCGTATGTATAGGGTCCACAGTGTGTTGTAGTCGATGGTTGTGCATATAAGAGACTGTTGTAAAAATGTACTTTCTTCCATCTCCTTATGTCAGTCTAACTTTTTTTCTTCTTTTTTCATATTTTAGGGTGTTCGCACCAATGATCCGAGCCATTCAATACAAAGAAAGATGGGAACAGATAGGAGGGATAGCAAGAAAAACTGCTAGGTTTGGTAGTTTAATTATGGAAAATGTCACTGTTTTTGCTTCTTTATACCTGGTGTGTGGGGATAAAATACAAAATACAATTGGTGAAAGAATCAGGCCGAACATATATATACGCTGGCCGGGCATCAAGCATCTTGTGCTAGGTCTCCGCCTAGTCAAGGCCGGCCACCCCGCGAACATTATACGAGGCCATGTGTGTATATATGTATACACACGCACGGAGTGGTTCCTGAAACCCTTTAAAAAGCCTCTAAAAAGACCTCCCCAAGTTTCCCATTAAATTTTGATGATCCAAGCCGCTCAATGTAATCAGAACGTGATTTTAAAGGTACTCGCGAGAAATCAACAACAAAAAAATGACCGAAAATAGCTTCATCCGAGCAATTTTTTTATTATAAGTGGCATAGATGCATGGTTATATATATGAGCCAGCCAAACTGAGACATTGAGCTAGCTGTACCATGACGGTTAACTGGGCTAGACTTGGAGAATAATATCGCTTGGAGAGAGACATGCGATTGGATGGATCACCAACTTTGCAAGGAGCGTGAGCTATCATAACGTAAGGTGAGCGTGGAACCACTAGGATTAAGGTAGACGGTAAGAGATCGTGTTTACGATCGATCTCAATTAAGGCCCCGTTCTAGAACACCTTCTTAAAAAATAAGTACTTATTTCATATTTTCAAACTCAAAAATAATGTAAATGAAAAATAATTTTTTAATTTTTTTGGACCGTATTAAAGATCTCAATGAGATCTATCAAACAAGATCCATAGTGATAGGAAAATTATTTGCGTAAACACATGATTTTTGAGTTTGAAATTGCCTTCTTAAAAAATAAGTACTTATTTATGGTTCCGGAACGGAGCCTAAGTATAATTATCGAACCGCTTTTTTTTTTGCCACTATCTCTCCTAAAATTAATTGGTGTTAGGAGGGCTAGTTAGCTTCAATTAAGGTCATCCACAGTGATATAATCAAAAGCCAATTGTTTTTAAAATTGTCAATGTTGGAGCAATGGTATAATCAAACTTAGCAACATCTTTAGAAATAATCACATTTTGGGTTTTGGATAACCAAAACCAGTAACCTTTTTCAATAATCAAAATTGTGTACCCCACGTTATATAAGTTAACTAGTTCCAAAATTTGTATATACACGTGTTTCAACTAGTATTGTCTTTTTCTCTTCTTCGCCTACTCTGTCTTTTTCACTTCACCCAAAAACTATTTCTCTTTCTTTCCTTCCAAAAGTGAAGCTCATATCTCTCGATCATCTATAATTGATCAACCTATCGTCACCGGATTAAGGTATTTCACTATTCTTTTCCGTTTCTATTTTTTTCCCCCAAAAAAAAATTGTAATAGGATGGAAGAAAGTACCAATTTTGCGCCAAAATTAAAAGAGGGACAAAAATCGTAAATGGAGAGAAGTGAATGGTGGGAAACAGAAAGGGAGAGAAAGAGTGTGAAATTGGAGTGGACCCATTATTTTGATTATAAACTAAAAGTGACTATTGTGAAGCTCAACATTGTTAAGCTTAACAACCTCTTAAGTGAATAATCAAAATTTGATGTATCAACTTTTGGTTATCCTTTTTTTATTATACCACTGTGGATGGCCTAAATTTTTTATGACATCCGACGTCGCACTCGCAAGTATGTTCTTAGAGCTGTATCATAGTGTTTGTTTTCTATTCAGAGACAAAGCCATGTAGGACGCTTATGGGGGCCACGGCCCCCGCGTGGTTTCAGAGTTTTTTTTATTTAATAATATTAAGATTATTTATTTTTTGTTTGGTAAGAGCAACTATATATCTATATTTTTTGTATTAGGTGTTATTTAGACATTTAAATACTTTAGACTATGTTCGTTTTGGATTCCAAAATCCAACCCCTCTCTTTGTGCATTGTCTCCAATCAGTTTTTTCTTCAATTATTACTTTTATTTCTTTCTATCTCTCTCCACTCATTACCCAAAAAATATCTCCTTGAAAACCAAACCCAAACCAAATAAACTATCAAATTCTTGAACTTTGAAATTTCAAAATTTGTTGTTCATAGTTCAACCCCAAGTTTAAAAAATCTTGGTTCTGTCCCTGATTCTATTTGTTGTAATTTTTTGATGACAACATGCCTCCCAATGATCATGACTCACTAGTTTCCTCAGTTATTCATATTCTATATATTTACGTTTTATTATTATTATTATTATTATTATTATTATTATCAAGTCAAGATCAGTAATGTATCGCTTCTATCCGATGCTACTAATAGCTGGCGAAAGCCAATCAAGTTCAGTCTCGCCTTTGACATATTTGTTTTGGCGGCGCCGCCCGATTATTTTTTTGATCGGCAACAAAATAAAATTATTATTAATAAAACTCGATAAAAGATGAATCGAGAAAAAACCAATACAAGATCTAAGAGGAACTCATAGGCTTAAGTAGAGGGGAAGTCCATCAAGCGAAAGTGCTGGATGAATATTATGTTTTTGCTACCATGGACTTAATTTTTTGCGATTATGTATATAAAAAATTTATTGGTGAATATTATCCATTCCTCTTTTAATTTATTTTGAACGGATCCATTAATGCATGGAGTGGCGAAAATCAACCGCAGTAATTGGCCTCTTTTCTTTCCTTGCTCAACAAGAAGGGTGGAGGATAGAACAACCCGCGTAGCAACCACTTTTTTTTGTAAGTGAGGGTCTTTAGACCTCCGACGAATAGAAAAAGGTGATCATTTTATTGTGGTCCACACGCTAAGGGAACGTTTCTGCTAAGCTTAAAGTTAATTATGAACTAGTACTACTTTCTTGTAAATTAATACTTTGCACTCAAGTTGTTTCTACGAAACTATAACTTAAAGATGATACATGAGAAATGGAGAGGAGATTTCAAAGGCAGAATGAATGAATGCGGAAAAAAGTTTTAGCGTACGAGAAATTTTTTGCACAAGCAATAAATTATAGATGAAAAAGATAGTGGAAACGGGGCTGCCGAGCGGCATCCCTGTAAAGCAGTGCCAAGCGATTGATCTGACTGTTCATCTCGGCACGAACAGCTCATATTGAATTTGAGCACATACAAATTTAAGCTGTCAATTGTCGAGATGAATGACTGAATCGGCCGCTTTGCGAGAGTGCTTGGCAACATCCTCCATTCTCATCTATCACTTTCTGTGTGATCCACTGGTTTTCTCTCCAATAGTGATGGGATTTCAAATAGCAAATGATAACACCGAATGATTTTCCTCAAGTCGGGACCCACTAGTGTAACTAGCTAGCTGTCAATTGGAACGGAAGCGATAGAAGAAAGATTGGGTAGTATTTTGAGGAGTCTGTTGTCAATTGTTTGACTTTTTTGTCAAGCAAAAGATTAATAAGGAAGCTTCCCTCCGACCACTACGGGGTACCCCTTCGCATCAACCCAAGCGGGTACCATATGGTCTTTGCTCGGCGCATCTTGATCATTCATTTCTATTTTGAAAGGTTCAGATTTGGAGAAAGAGAAAGAGGAGAGAGTGTGGTGGGGTGAGAGGAAATAGAATGTTAAAATCTGCTGCATCCAACACATTTTTGGACGGCCCGAATGTGGGTGCTTGACACCACGTCAGCCGGGTAACTTGATACCCTGGCACCCAAGAATTTCTCCATCAACCACGGCCCTCTCCCACGGATAGCTAATATGTGATGTCACTCCCACCTCATCATCATACCGAAATCCCCTCCCTCTCTACATCCTTGTCATACTCCTTCATGAATTAGGTTAAAGATTTATTACTACTAGAAAGATAACCTAATTGTGCTACCCTTGATTAGTATAGGATACATTTAAGGGGAGCCCAATAATTCATGGTCATTTAATATTATTAGGGACAACTTTTGTCATACCTAAGTACTTAGGTTTGTGAAAAAATCCATCTATCGATCGACCCAAATCAATTCGTACGAATCTTACCATCCCGGCTATGTGATCTGACAAATAATTAAGCACGTTTGGGTTGGACTGGACATACTCAAAAGCCAAAGCTACTTTTTTGACCGGTCAGAAGCGCTTTGGTTTGAAATTTTATTCCAAACCCTAAGGTATGGAGTAATTATTACTGCCGGATTCTTTTATTGTTTTCTCATTCTTAATTTGTGTTATTAATTAATTAGCTGGTTGATTAGTTACGGGCAGAATTTTATTTAAGGATGCCGGCCGCTTCTCTCCGATAGCTCCCCATCTCCGGGGATGCTTGGGATCCAGTTATTTTCTTGTTTTCACATTGGAGATTGTAGATCCTTAAAAAAAAAAAAAAAAAATTTAAGGATTTTGTGAGTTATAATATAGTTTGAATTTAAAAATTAAAAAAAAAAAACTCCTATAAAAGGTGATTTTTGGATTTTCCATCATGCAGTTCTTTCTTCTCTATAAACAAGTCCGGCAACCAAACATCCAGAGTTGGTTAATGCATAATTGATAATGTAAAACTTTCTCGGCCGGACACCCCTTGTTTTGAATATTGGTGGATGATGGCCGGTGGGATTGGTCCTAGTCCGTAACAGTATTTTTTTTAAAAAAAAATTCTAAACAAAAAGAATTATTAATCTTTATAAAGAATTACAAAAATTAAAAGAATCAAGAGCACACCAGCATTAAGCCACCGAGACCTAAAAGAAGGTAAGATACCAACTGAACACCGAAAAAACCACATAAACCAACATAAAACATCCAAAAACCTAAGCGAACCTCAGACTCTACACACAAACTCCATCATCAAACAACCAGAGAGTCAAACAAACACAGAGACAAGACCACCGAGACCTAAAAGAAAACGCCATCCCCCCTGAAAACCTTCACCTACCTCAACGAAAGACTACACCGCTATCTCTCTATAACAACGAACACCTCGACCAAAACAAGCCCCCAAACCGAAACTAATCAAGCAAAGCCAAGAAGAAGCAAATTAAACACCCCAAACTCGAAATCAAAAGGCCAAAGAGAGAGAGGCATCATCCTCAAGATCAACATCGTCCTCCGAGATAAACTCTTCCTCAAAGTCATCCAGAGCATGGATCATTTCCCTTAATTCTTTCTCTTGCATTTCAACAAATTTCATTTAGATTATGATTCCTCCATCCTTTCACTTCAACGCCCAAAGCAAAACCAACATCCAACATCTTGCAAGCTTCCTTAAAAAACAGTGAGGAATAAGGGCCCTTTTTATTTCTATGATTCAACTAATTGAATTTAGCCTCAATCTCTGCGAGATGTTTTTTTTTTTAAAATTTTCCTCCCCCGATCTTCTCACTCCCCTTTTCATTTTAAGGATGGCATTACAAGACAATCTATCTCCGGAAATGTTGCTCCCACGCGCCTCTAGAATTTTGCCTGGGTTGCCCTTCAACTATTTCTACTATCCCACTGGAAATAAACATAATCCTCTCCATGAAAAGCCTCTCTTTTTTGACAATACTCCTTGAAAGACTGAGTGATACAATGCCAACTACCTTCCTTTTGGTTCAAATCTATAGTATTAGTGAAAGTTATATGCAATCCTTAAATTTTTTTTAATTTTTTACTGAAAGGATTGCCTCTCATGAGTTATCAAATAAAAATCCTATTACTGAAAGTTCCGTCTTTTTAAGTATTAATTCCACTAACTAAAATAAGTATTTTTCGAATAAGTACTTTTTTTTGAATTAAATGTGATGTATTGTGATAGATTGACCTGTCTCGCAAAGAGAAAAATAAATATTTAAAAAATAGTAAAAATCTTAGCGGAACGGGACCTGATGAAATTGCAAACACAGTAATTCTAAAAGTTAATAATGGTACTAGTTGCAGCATCTCTTTAAATTCATGTATGTCAATTTGACTTCTCTAAATTTAACATTTATAACATAAAATAAACTCTCAATGTCCAACCACAGTATCAAATCTTGGTATTTCATCTTTATATGAAAGTATATCTCAATGACATCATTTTCAAAATCTTGATCTAATAATATTTTTTGGCATCACTTTTATTTAAATCTTCGACATAGGCAGCTTCCTGCCACTTGCTAACAAGAATTTGACCTCTTTTTTTATATTTACTAGTACATTTTTTTTTATAGTTGGAGAATTTTGTAATAGCCATATTCCAACTAGTTTCCCACAAGGATTTGACATCATGATTAAGTTATAGTTGCTCTTAACAATCGCTAAGGCGTTTCCACTTAAAAAAGTTTGTTATGCATGGTAGTATCAATAGACTAGTTGTTTCCGCTAAATGAACTTTCAAATGATATAAGTGAGAATATTGAATTCCTCAAAATTCGTGGGTTTTTTTTTTTTTCTTTTCGCTTTAGCTCGTTTAGTCCGTTCTGACAATAGGAGAAACCCAACCTGCATCTGTGATTGCCCACACCAGCAGCTAGCCCAATCGAGACCTATTCGCTCAACTATGAATAAAAGATGATTCATATAAACACAAATCCTGCGAGGGTTTTCAGGACTCTTGATCTAAGTAGTGACAGAAGCAGAGATGGAGACAGAATTCTCTTTTAGAGTAAATGTTAGCTACACAAATTTTGGATGACAGATGAATCTGAAATCCTGGCCCGTGAGTCCCTCATTAATATTCGTGGAGCTCACGTGCATCAAATGGTCCCAAAATTTGTGTCTGGAATCTGGATCTACGCACCAGAGTCTACGTATACAAACTTTACGTTATCAGACCCATCTGGACTGGCAAAGCCGCAAAGCTCGTTTAGTCCGTTTACCAATGCGTTTTTCAGCTCAAATACTAGTGTGAGTTTCAGCAAAGAGTGTATGGCTCTGTTACCTTCCTTTGCCACGTGTCACCGGATCGATGGGTAAAAGGAAATCTCATTTATGGTACAAACAGGCTCTCACCTTTCTGTGGTAATGAACTTTGGAGCACCACATAGCGGTGCGGCTTAGAGTAATATTCATGAACACTACTCGTTCCAATTGATAAAATCATTACCTTCTCATGTATGGCCAAACAACCATGGATGATGCAATTCTTTAGCTTTATTATATTCCAGATTATGCTAATACAAGATTTGATCTACACATAAGATTCTATCCAATCCGATTCCGAGTTTCAACAGGTGAAAACAGATAAGTTTTCATTTCAATATACTATTAGTTAAATAACTGGGCATTCGTTTGATTAAGTATAATATATATTAAAATTTTTGACTTTGTTTTGTGGGTTTGCCGGTTTGGTAAAAGCTTAAATTTTAGGGAAATTACTCTGAACTTTCATTTGGAGATCAATTCTTTAACTTAATTTAAGGTTAATCTCAAAAAGAGATTAAATTATTTCTGCCAGCGGTGGAAACAGTGGGTTTTCTATGGCCGCCCATTGTGAACCCCACCATACGTTTATTGTTATAATCCGAGCCGTTCATCTTGCAGGATCCATAGTGTAGTATATTGATGCAAAAAAAAATCAGCTTGATTGGATATCGATAGATTAATCAAAAAGATGAATTTTAGTTTATAAAATGGATGGTTTGATCCTGTCAAGTTAAACTATCCATGACCATCCGTTTTATGAACAAAAATTTAAAATTTTGATACACTTATCGTGTCCAGTGCATCTAATTTTTTGAATAAGAAAATACTATTTGCGGGTCCTACAAAATGAACAGTTCAAATCAAAATTAACGCAACGGAGGGCCCAAAATGATGGTGATATAAAACACATACTTTATTCCACCGACAGAAGGAATTTTTTAATCTCAAAAACCATATAGTAGTTTAGACCTGAGACTAAATCCATGTTTCAAGAAGCAAGACAGTTGGATATAAAGGGACACGTGGTTTTATTAACTTAACCCTTCAATTGTTAAGTTTATCGGGTTAATCCTTTCAATAATTTTGTTAGATTAAAAGTCAAGATTTGACTAATATGGGTTTGGTAAAAGTTCTAGAGATAAATACGTAGGTACCAAACCCTAGTGTTTGTCGCGTTCCAAAAATCAAACCCTTACTAGTTTTTTTTTATTTGGACTATTTAAACCTTGGACTTTCGAACGGATCACAACTAATCCCCTCTATTCATTTAATTTTTTTTTGAATTACTCAGGTGTCCGAGCTTACATACCCTTTGACTAATCCTAGAGGACTAATATAGTTACCGCTCTAGTACCAAAGAATCAAACCAATACGTTTTTATTGCAAAATGACTCTAGATTATGTAATTAATCAATTTAATTCCAAGATAAATGTTATAGAATCAAATTGTAAATCCAATTCCCACAGTTTCAAGTGGTGAGACAGTTGGTTATAAAGGGACAGATGGGATTTCACCCTTAACTTCTTTTTTTGATCCGATTTCACCCTTAACTTGTTAACAAAGTTTCAAGAGGTGAGTGTTAATCCTAATCCTTTGAGCAGCACTACAGTCACCCGAGCCAAAATGCGGTGGCCGGCCACCGCACGCCGTTTGGGGCTCACTCCGGGCTCTGCACGGATGATCTGATCCGTTCAATAATTTAAAAAATAAAACTGAGCAGGTTTCGGGAAAAATCAGCTCGATCCAATATGTGTAGGTGCTCGGATCAAGCTTTTCATCTTTGAAAATTTGGAAATTTTTTCCGATTTTCCAAAAATGAGAAGCTTGATCCGAGTACCTACACTTGTCAGATCGAGCTAATTTTTCACGATGCCACCTTGGTTTTTTTTTTTTTTTTAAAACTATTGAACGGCTCAGATCATCCGTGAAAGGTCCAAAGTGGATCCTCACGTTGTGCTGTGGCCAGCAACCGCATTTTGGGTTCGGTGCTGTAGAATTTCTGTAATCGTTTCAAGATTAGTCAAAAGAACACGGGTTTTGTTTGAGTGAAAAGTCAAAAAATGTTTGACTTTGTCTTTTAGGTTTGGTAAAATGTTTTTCGTTTGAAGCTAACCTCTCTTCACCCAATCCCGGTGTGACAGATTTCCCCACCGACAAACGACAAACCAAGAAATAGTCTTCCCGGCTTTTTTTCACGGTCTTTTTAATTGTTCTCTTAATTCTTATAGTACAGTTTTTGGGTCAAATTTTACGTCATTTTGTCTCGACGAGAGGATTTGAAAAAATATAGAAATATAAATCAAAATTGAAAAAAGTTCACATGAGACAATGAAAAAGACCGAAAAAGTCAAAAATCAAAATTTTGGGTCTTTTTCGTTGTTTTATATAATTTTTTTGAAGAGTTTTTATACTTTTCTGAGTCATATGGTCGATATGAAAAGTATGATGTATAATTAATAGCCCAATCTCGTAGACCCTGTTCCGTGTGGGTTTTTGAGAGAAGTTTTTAAAGTAAGAGAAAATGACAGCCAATGACGTGTTTTGATAATTAATACCCATTAAGGACATTTTGTTCATTAATAAATGTTCTTATCATGTTCTTAAAAAATATTAATTATCAAAACACGTATTGGGCCATCATTTTCCCTAAAAGTAATGAGTAAAGAGAGAGGAAAAAAAATTATTAAGAACCGTGCTCATAAATTTTAAAACCCCAAAACGAATAAGCCCATGAGTATCAAAAGAAAACAACAAAAGGATCCTGTTAAAAAGACTGAGAACATGAGGGCAATCGATCTAATAATTGTGCACACGTGAATACGGGCAAAGAAATTCATCGCCTGTGTAACTACCAGATACACCCACCGCACCGCCCACCGCAGGCTCACCGGGCCCACTCTGGCCATCGGATTGCAGAACCGATCCGACCAAAAATTCTATAAAAAAAAACCGAATGGGCCTACGCGAGAATCAACGGCATCCAACGTATGTAAGTGCTCGATCCAAACTTCCAAAAATCAGATGATCCGAGCCATTAAAAAATGGAAGATTGGTTCGAGCACTTACACATGTCAGATGCCGTTGATTCTCGAGCAGGCCCACTCAGGATTTTTTTTTTTTTAGAATTTTTGGACGGTTCGGATCGACCGTCCGATTGCCGAAATGGGCCCAACGAGCGTGCGGTGGGCGGTGCAGTGGGTGAGTTGCGGTGGGTGTATCATTTCTCGTGTAACAACCCTAGTCCTTAACGATGCGTTGGACTTGGACCTTTTAGGGAAGAAAAGAGAAAATATAAAGGAAATAGGAGAGGAAAAGGAAGAATGAAGAAGTGTTTTATTTATATTTTGATTAGTTATGCAACCAAAAAAAAAAAAAAGTTAAAGAAAATTGTTAAAGAAAAGATAAGTTAGAAAAAAGTTCGTAATTTCCACTCTATTTCTTTGTTCTCTTAAAAAAAAACACTCCATTTCCGGGATTTTTCCCCTTTCCAAGTTAGGAATTAAACAAAAGAAATTTTTTATTCTCTCTTCCTTTTTTCTCTCTTTCTTAATTACATTCCAAACAAAACCTTAACTAGCTACGAAGGTCAAAACGAAAAACAAAGAATATAGAAGACTGTTTGGATGTCAGAAATTTCGAAGGCAAATGAAACATTTAACTCTTTAGAATCCAAATTCTTTAATCTAGACAAGATAGGAATGTGACTTGCAAATCAAAGTCTCTAAGTCGTTCCGCTTTCTTTTTCAACATTCTTTTTCAAAAAAAAAAGGTAATTTCAAATTCAAATATAATAAAAATGAAAAAAAATTGGACCGTTTAAAATATCTCAACAAGATCTATCAAACAAGATCCATATTAGTAAAAAAATTAATTGCGTAAACAAATAATTTTTAAACTTGAAATTATCTTCCTTTTCTAAAAGTTCTTTTTTCCCAAAATCGGAACGGGCTATCTGGCTGGAGAAATAAGAAATATTTTTAGACAAATGTACGGTCAACTTGGAATTTTTTTCCACGTGTACTTTCTACTAAAAGTAAACGCTTTGGATCATATTACCAGGCTCGAGATGATGCGAATTTCGAGAGCACAGGAGTACTACAGATCAATAACATGAGGCTTCAACCAATACAATCCTGGCAGTGGGAAAAAGTAACAAATTTCACTTCCTCACACCCAATCATTGGGCCCTAATGTGAAAGGAAAACTACATCACTACTCCAAGCCTAAATCACGTAATTCGCATGCTCGTGCATGAGCAAGGACGCAATCAGAGAAGCATCTTCGAAACATATCTCAAACTACTAAAATTCGCAAGAGCGAGAATTGAGTGCTTAAGCGCAGTGCGAGGTTTGAAAGTGGGAGCGCCAGGCATTTGGAAGAACAAGTCATCCAATTCCATTCAACAACTTTGGCCTCTTGGCTAACTTCTACTTTTTAGTCTTTCCTACCAAACATGACGTAAAGCAAGATTTTCAACCAATAGAAATATTAATAACATCAGACGATCTCCGGTCAGGCGAATTTAAATGCCTCCAGTAATCCTTTCTCAAGTTGTGAACAAGCAAAATCTATGTAACTTGATTACAAATAAAACAAATGATAATGTGATTTCTAGTTGTTCCTTGTAAATAACCCCAAATTCATTTTTACCTGGTCGACTGGACACTGCTGAGCCCAAACAGGATAACATATCTGTTAGCAAATAGAGCCATTACATGACCATAGGAAGCAGTGGAACCAAAAATTGGATCAATCAAATAAGCGACCAATGCGATCACCGGTTATGTCAACGATGAAACAGCCTCAATTGCACTGCCTAATGGCCACGCTGCCTCAACTTTGGAATTTTGGTACTCAACTCTCTTTACCAATGTAATCTCCTGGTCTGGATCTAGACCTGTACAAAAGAACCAGCATTCAAAATATTAATATGACTTCAGGAATTACGACAACATTAACTTGGCAGAAGACTACAGCTCTGTTTGTTTCATTGTAACACATTCTCTTGGAAAGCATTTTCCTTGCTTTCAATAATTGGCTGTATGATTCAGGTCCGTAAACTATTTTACACCTACACAGCAGGAAATGGCTTTATTCCCAAGTTAACATCCAAACTCCAGAAGATGCAATTAACGTAATCAGCTAACACATAAAGTGTTTAACAAGAAAAAAAATTTCACGAAAATCATTTCTACTCGTAAAAAACGAAGCGCAAAATGTGGGGAGAACTTACCAAACCCATCTACAAGCAATGTGAACTCATACACAAGATCCATGCATAAGTATGGCAGGTTATCCTCCTCTACGAGTGGATATCTTGATTTGGCATCCTCGAGACTTGTTTCACAAGCACGTTTAGCTTCATTCGCAAAATCCATAGGACGAACTTTGGCTACTGGCTGATTTGGTTTTACAAAGCCGGCCTATATGGGAAATGACTTTATTCAGCATTCCTTTTGCCACATAACAAAAACATAAAGTAGATTATATTACTCAACACATCTAGAGCAAGGAATGATTAGTACCTCGGCAGCCCTGTCAAAGAAAAATGAGGCAACAAATAAATTCTGTTGTCCATCCCCACCTCCACCATTCCATATCCCACCAAATGTGCATTTCATATGCGTACATGTTGGTTCATTAACTCTGAGAATTTTAGTAGCTACTCCTCTGCATGTTTCCATGCTTGAACCAGAGGAAGAAGCTGATGCAGGATAAGATGCCCCTCCATAGTTGTATTGCCCTTGAATGGAAAACATACATAAATTAACACTGCATTATTGTATTTCCTACCAATACAAAGCAAAGAAATTGAAGAAACACTCTGGTGCACGATGGTGTTTATAAACAAACATAGAATATTTTATGCCTTTTATGACATAATTAGGATGTAAAGTCAGCTCCTTTAGCATGTTTAAGTAGCAGAGGCCCAACAAGTATCGCAAATCCTGACAAAGTTCAAGTGGCCGATAGGAGACTTAACAAATTCATTAAGAATCCACATAACTAGGGGTGTCAAAAGGATGGTGTGGGTGAATTTGAGCGGGTTGTAAATGGGTTGGCTTCCCATTTACAACCTAGTTAGCTAGATAATTGTTACACATAACCAACTCGACCCATTTATTTATAGCGAGACCAACCAGCCCCTTAACCCAATTGCAATTTCATAGTTCCAATTACATATCAAACGTATGTCTATGTCTGGGGGGGAAAAAAAGTGGTGTGGCTGCTGTGGCATTAATAAATTTTTGCAGAGTGAGACCAATTTCGTGTGACATTAGTAAAATTTGGAGTGGTGTCACGGATTTTGTTGTGGCAATTGAGGGTTTTAGTGTGGTAGTAAACAAGGTGTGGTAATAGTGAATGTCGCGTAGTATGTGCAATTAATGGGTAATATAGTTTGATCCATTGGATCCATTTACATCCATTTAAGACTCATTCAAGATGAGTCAAATTGGGTTCGGACACATTGCAAACCATCTCATAAGTGGGTTGGGCTTTAGGATCGTCATTTGGAGCGTAAGTACGCATCAGTTTTAGGATGCATCGTTTGGAGACTTGAGAGAAAAGAGAGAGAAAGAGCTCTGGAGGCAAATTAAATACAATGTTGTTTGTCAAGCTAAATGGAGATAGGCTTTTCCCAGATTCCCCTTAAAAACTTGACTCAAACAGTGGTTGCAGTTATAACAATCACAACTGGCGACCAAAAGTGTACTTTGCTCTTCTTGAGTGCTCCAAATTCGAACACCGAAAGTACAAAGTGTTGTTTATTTATCAGTCTCCTGACATGATCATACCAACTCATACAAAGCCACCAGTTCACTTGTCATGATGTCTACGTCATTTATCTAGAATTGCACAATTTCTTGTGAACATATTGGTTGCTATAAACAATATTAAGCTTTAGTATGTCATGCGATGCATCTCTACATCACAAGAATCTTAGTGAAAACAATGTGCTACATGAATAGTAGTACTGTTGTCAAGACAACTTCAAGCCTTACAAAATTGAAAGAATTGGGCGTACCATCATAACCATCCAAGATACAGGGGCTTCCAGAGTTTCCAACCTTCAAGATCTCAGCCCGAGCAGCTAATAAACCATAGTTCAAGTAACTGAACACCACATGTGGAAGTTGTATTAATTGATCTATTTAACAATTCTATTTTTTATCAGCATAGCGAAATTATGATATTACCATAAAATCAAAAGTTTTGTTCACAAAAATTCAAATACAACACTGTTCGTAGACATTGAGAAGCTTAAGCAATATAATAAAATAAGCTACGTGAACTGAAGTAAGACTGCAGATTAATATATAGGTAGTATGAGGTAATGCCCTGACCAGGGTAACAAAATCATCAGTCTTGAATATAGCAATCGTTACAACAAAGGAGAAACAAACCTGTGAACATAGAGGTAATAATCTTTTCCTTTGAGATGCATTTTCTTCACATATGTATCCTCCCCATTGGATATCCTCGGAGCATTTGCAGCATCTGTCTCTGAGATAGCATATGCCATTTGTACTGATCCACCCCCAAGGTCAACTACTCCAACTGTATCCGAGTACTTCTTACCCAAACTCCCCAGTAGATAGTTTACGGTTACCTGTATAACCATATACAATATCAGACAGTCCCAATTCCCAAAGATTGCATGGATACATCACAAAGCAACTGCTATTCTTGTTGTTATGACTGAAGTTTTTCTATATTGGAAGCAAACAACTGCTATTCTTGTTGACATTTGCCCTTGTTTTGCACTAGGCCACTAGCTATATTGAATTGAACACTAGCTATGAAAATGGAAAAAAGGAGGAAACATCCGAAGAGGAGCCCTAATCTGACACTCCAGAAACAAGTTTACACACACAGCATGTTGAGTTTGATAAAACATACCCACAGATAAGCACCTTCTTGAGTTCCATCCAATACTGTGACCCAATCAGCCTTCGATATGAAGGTGCTGTCATCCTTTAGAAAATCTCTGACCTATTGAATATAGAATTGACATTCACTGGTGAATAAATGCTCAAGGAAACTTTGAACAAAGAGCAGAAAGGAGTTTTGACATTACCGCTTGCAAAATTTGATCAGATGCATCACCATGCAACAGCCTCAGACCTGCAGTTGCCTGAGTAGACTTCAACATTAGAATTGAGTACATGAAGAAGCACAAAGTCACCCATAACAGCCTTTTAGTAAGATCATGTCACAAAAAGCTTTAGCAGCTATACAAATTACTCACCCCAACTCTAACTGGCGTCTTTTGCTGCAACTCCTGCGGAACAACACTTTTGGCTTGCTCCAAAAGGGACAAAAGAGAAGATGCAGCAGCCTTGGGATCGTTTGCGTATGAACTCAGCCCTGGTTTTTTCTACAATAACGGTGCAGTTAAACAAACATTCCCAGAATACCGTCATACATAGTTGCATATCCTACAATGATGGATCCAAGGGGCGTAGGGGTGACCATGCCAAAACATAGACAACAATTATCCTAGTTCATCAAGTTTCTAAATAATCCCAAAATCATAATGGTATGCACCCCTATTGGTGTATTCTTGATATCCTAGAAGTGAAAACACATTACGAGAAAATGCGAGCCTGCGAGCAAATTTCTAACTCCCAATAGTACTTTACTACTACAACAATAACAGAACCCATCTAGTCCCCAGTCATTGGGGTATGGGCGGGAGAGGATTGGAGTCAAACCTAACCTTTGGCAATATATGCACAAAGTTGCAGCTCTCTAAATACCACTAAAACAGGGTCCCCCTATACCTTCAAGAACCGAGGAGCTGAAGGGATGTTTTTCTACAGAACCATGCCCCCAAATCAAAGCCGAAAGGCATTAGAGGGTAGACCTAGAGACCCAAATCAATTTCTGGCTCATCACCATATTTCCTTCATTCATAGTCCTGAGCAACGTGGTAAATTGCACATCCCATTAGCACTATACTAATACTATAAAAAGGACATTCCCCCTTAGGGCCCCTTTGGGCTAACTTTTCACCGTCATTTTTGTTGTTTTCTCTAATTTTTATTAGATTTGGGTATAGTTTTGCGTCACATCGTTCATCTCGACGAGAGGAATTGGAAAGCTATAAAAATATAGCCCAAAGTTGAAATGAAATCACTAAAGACCAAGAAGACACTAAAAGTTAGCCCAAAGGCGCTCTTAATTTGTTAAGTCAAACTGTGTTTTCTGTTATCAGCAAGTATGCTGATATAAATTAACGTATTGGCCTCGATATTTATATTGATTTTGGGAATTTCGTATAGTGAAACTGTTTATATTGATTTTTGGAATTTTGTATAGTGAAACTGTTTATCATAGAGCATCAATTTCAGGTTGATAATTTGATGGTTATGATTGATATTCAGTTACAAAAATTGAACGAATTTCACAAAGATGTGACTGATTGCTCATTCTTAGCTCAACTTATGGGGATGACCAAAGATTGATAGTTGCAAGCTTGCAAATAGTACTTAAAAATACGGAATGGAAAACTATAAGTTTGATATTTCCGGAATTTACAAGTTTCAAAAGTGGTCAGCAATTTCTGTATTGTGCTCGTAGTGTTGGTCAAAACAGAAAGGCAATGAATTATCTTTTTGTTGAAAGATTGATTCTAATTGACAGATCGCTCCTTCTGTTTGGCTTTCTCCTATATCAACTGAGACATTGGAACACAGTACACACATATTCCACTATAAAAGTTATTATAAAGAAATTGAGCAACAAGAAACAAGATCCAAGACAATGTTCTAGCTAGTTACGTGATCACACATATTCAGATTGGCATACTCAAAGTTTCAAGATTTATGAAAACATTGGTAAGTGATAACACGAAGGTGCCTGTCAAGCACAACTTACTACTTCGCATGCCTAACTTCAATTCATTGAGGTATACACAAATAGTATTCCACATTAAAACATACTCCCTCCGTCCCATTTTGTTTGTGTATTATTCATTTTGTCTCTTTCGTGTCTACTACCTCCACTCGCGCTCGGGGCCAGCCCAAGGATTTTTAGTGCCCAAGGCCTAATAAAAAAAAGTGTGCCCTTAAAAAGTCAACAGTCCCGCTCTCAATCCCCACCCTAGCAAATTTTAGTAGTCTGGGATATTTTCAAAAACACTTTCAAGCTCGCGCTCGCGCATTGTGTCACTTAGGCCGAAATTGATTTTGTACTTCGAATATCTCAGCCATTTTGTTAGTTACAGTCTCGCGCGAAGCAAGAATCCTTGATCTGTCCTTGATTCAACATCCAACACCAAACAATACACAGAAATACCAACAAGACGAAACGAAAAGCGGTTTTACCTGCACGAAGAGCTCGAGATCTTCCCCAATGTGAACGAGATCCAAGTTCCGATCGAAGCAAAACACGTGCACACGGCTCCCGGAACTCCCCGCATCAAAGATAACCACGTAGCTCTTACTATCACCGGGAGCGTATCTACGGTCGGCGAAAGAATCAACCGAATCGGACGACGGAGAAGAGCAGAGGAACGCCAGAAGGCAGACGAGGAGCACGAGCGTGGAGGCCACGAGGACAGGTTTTCTCAGCCGGCGCATCTTCTCGGGCAGGTACTCGCCGTAGTACTGCCTGCCGCCGTTGCTGTTGTTGCTGCTGCGCTTCGGCGGCGGCATCTTGTCGGGCTGATCCGCGGGGAGGAGCTCGGCGGCGGACGGGGATCTGTAGCGGATCTGGCCGGTTCCGGCGGCGGGGAAGGGGTGGGAGGACGAGTCCTGGTGAGCGGACTCCAGATCGTCGGCTGACTCCAGGTTTTGTAGAGGGGTGGGGGGGGTGGAATTGGAAGCAGAAGAAGGAAGGTTTTTTACTGAGACGGTGACTGGGGGAGTGCGTATTTTCTTCGCTTTTTTTTTTTCATAGTCACGCTTCCTTCCCTCCCTCCCCGCAGCTCCACACGGCGGATTTCAAAACTGATCCGATCCCCCTCTTCTACTATTTTACTCCAACCAGATCGTGCGTTTTTTTTCAACACTGGTACGCGTTTTGTTTTTTTTTTTTCTTTTCTTTCTCCAGGATCACCTCACTAATTTAGCCTATTTAGGGGTGCGCACCGGTTGGACGGGTCAGATTTAACTCCGAACCCGACCCAACGTGTCGCATAATAAGTTTTTAAGACCCGCAAACTGATTCGAATAGGGGTAGGAATCGTCCACGAAACCGATTCGTCGGGTCGGGTCGGATCCGACCAAAAACCGAATTAATCTTCATGAATTGGTCGATTTAGGTCGAGTCGAGTAAGAAACACAGCACCTCGAATCGAAATCTGATTTATAACAGAAATTGAACCTGTACCCATCCGAACCACATATTCGGCCCCACTCGAAACCCTTCGGGTCGAGTCGGGTCGGCAGATGAGCAGGTTTTTTGCACACGCATACTCACAATCTTCACCGTTTCATGTGGAGCCCAACCCCGGCCCCACAAATGTACGGGAAAATAATATTTATAAATTTTAAAATGTTTTCTATGGAGCTGAAAATTAACTCAATTCAGTAGGTATGTTTTTTGAATTTGTCAGGCGAAACTTTCGTTCCGTCCATACGAATCTAAAAAACATACCTGCTGATATACGATTAAGATAATTTTTATAGGACCCCGTAAAAAGTATTTTAAAATTTAATGGTATTTTTTTCGTACTTTTGTGGGGCCGGAGCAGTGGAAATGGTGCAGTGATCATAGCACTTCTGTTTTTCTTATAAATAGATGTTCAAGTTTGTTTATGCGCACATCAATTAATTACGGAAATTTGAAGTGGCCCTTGGGTTTGGGAAGCACTTATTTGCCCTTGGGGTTTCACGTTCTATGGATGAAAAAAAGCAAATAATTTTCACGCTTGCTTTTACAATTCACAAATTTTTTTTGTTTTTATCTATATGAATTTACAATGGTGCTCTTGGATGTGTGGAAAAACTGTATTAAAAAGATGACAAAGTAGTAAATTCATGTGAATAAAGACAAAAAAAAAATTGTGAAATGTAAAAAGAGGGGTGTGAAAATCACTTCCTTGAAAAAATCGTTTTCCTTGTTTTCCCAAAATTGTCCATTGTGTTGTTGTCAAGATTTGAAAAGTGTATAAAATGCATGAAGAGTATGTATTGTTAGGGCCTATTTGATAGCAAGTTTTGTTTGAAGGAGATTGACAATGATGTGGGATTAGGATAGAGATTGGTAAAGAGAATGGATTAATAATGAGTATGTTTGTTTTGTACTGGATTAAACGATAAGAGTGTTATCTATCATGTTTGTTTTATATAGGATAGGATTGGATTGAAATATTTTATTTCCATTTTTACCCTTGTGCAAAATGGTAAAAAAAAAATGAAACAAAATGGTAATTGTATCAATCTATGTAAAAAGGGAGGGCATAAAAGTCTATCAACTCCAATCCTAGGGGGATGGGATTGGTAATAACCCTTGCCCCCAGGTTGGATAATCCGGTCCATTTGGGGGATTGACAATCCCACTGTACTCCTAATCCCTCTCACCAAAATCAAGCCGAACAAGATTCTTCAAGCCCAAACTACTTTATTAGTCCAATCCCAGGGCTTTTTTTTTTTTTGTTTTGATCCACCCCAAGGCCTTATCTGGCTATCAAACATGGCCTTAAGGTTTTAAAAAAATGTGTTCAAATGTATTAAAAAGTGTAAAATGTGTTTCTTTGTCATTTTTTATTCTTCTTTTGACAGGCCTGTCAATAAAAGAATCTTTATTTTGGAGGTAGATGTAAAAAGTACACCAATTCCATAGACTAGTGTATTGGTATTTATGAATGCGTATAGACATATGTGAAAGGCGACAGATATTTGTATTTTTTTTACATTCCCGGCTCACGATCAACAAATATGTTTTGCTTTATTGAATTCGCTGAACTTGTAAAATCAGAAATGTTTGGACAGTGCAAATTTGCTCCTCCTGCTACATTATTTTTTAAAAAGACATAGATGTTGAACTCAATTGGAGTTTGAGAAAGCAAAACGTAGAGAGTTATGCATGCATCATTTTTGGGGGTATAATATATATAGTGAATTTGAAGAAGTCAATGGTCAAATATCAATGAATTATTGGATGGTTCCTTCAATAAAATTTTGAGCTTGCTTTGCCAATTCATACCGACATGCATCACCAGCAATTTAGCCACTCTTCTCATGAGCATTTTTTGGACTTGGGGAAGTTGCTTTTGCAATCATTTTAAAAAGGTCAACAATAGAAGGAAACATATAGAATTCAAGCATTCATAATTAAATTTCCACCCCCTCAGCATTAGCAGCACTATAATCCTCTTCCTTTTCAAGCCCAAGGATACTCTCCCTACATAAAACAATGACATTTCGGCATAAAAAGTAAATTGAAAATAAAAAAAAATGTAGAACTCTCTGATTGAATCACAAATTTGTTTTCTCGGTTTCAGAGACCGAATATTACTCCGCGCTCTCAGTCGTTAATACATTGAATTCAATGCGTTGGAGCCAACTTAAATTAGTAGGCCCTCGTGCAGTACCAAAGGAGAGTGGTCGATAATGTTAATGTTTTTTTGTAGCATGCATGGACGAATTTGCACCACCCAGCTTTGCTACCAATTGATGAGATGGTCCAGTTTAAGGCTAGGGGACTGACTCTGTAGGCACACTGAATGAATCTATTGTACTATATGATATGAAATCATAATGAATCTCATAGCCATGTGTTCAATACAATCTTCAGCAGCACACAAGGGAGGGATTCTGAGCTCTTAGCTTCCACCTGAAAGCCAATACTCAATGAGCTACGAGGGGCGTGAAATTACTTATTCCCTCTCTATCAATCTCGTCGAACAAACGGGTCCCATAATTTTAGTGTTGGGTCTTAAACCATATGGGGAAGTCTTTCAATGAAATGCACGTTACAATAACTATGAATAAGGGAAACATAAATATAGGTCTTCGTCCAAAATAAAATCCAAGAAAATCATTCGAAGTTCCAATCATTATAAAGGTATCCCTGAATGGAAAAATAAAATAAAAGAAGAAGAAGAAAAACTAGAGGAGAGAGCAAGAATTAAGATTGCCAGCAGATATGAGATGCAGGAATATATTTTGGACCCTCTTCAGGCTTTCTTCTGCTTCGCTGGGGGAGGAAACACAGTACGGAAAACAAAGGCAGCCAATATTGCTCCTATGAAAGGGCAAATCCAGTAAACATAAAACTGCTCCCATGTGTTGTGCCGATTGTTTACATACGCCCAGCCAAAGGCCTGCAGAAACATTTGAACGGTGGTTATTATGGAGTTAGTCACAATATTAGTACCCAATGGCCTGGAGTATAATGAAATACCATACTTATTTAGGAACTTAAAGTCCCCAAAGGGAGCAAATTGAAACAACCATCTATTTCTGATACTGCAAATGGACAGACATGAAATTGAGTAATCAGGGGTAAACCCTAGAAGAAGTTGCCTATTTCCAAAGATAGAGCAGGTGTAGAAAAGGACCACGACACCGATAACCTCCTGAGTACAAGAGATATGCACTTACTCGCACGAGGATCTAACTTGTCACTATCTGGTGCAAGTTGATGGACGAAACAAACGAACCCAAAATATCAGACTGAAGTATAACAGAGAGAGGGTCAGCAGATAATAAAGAATAGAGTGAGTCGTCTGACTCTGACCATTGAGCATAGAAGACTGTGTGATAATTTACATAACAACCCTTAGTAAGAAGAACACTTGGTGGGAAAGAGGACTTCCACTTGAAGAAAAGGGTTTGAGCAACTTCGAGTAGATGTTCTTTATCTTGGCTACTCCATTTTGTTGTTGAGTGTGTAAGTTGCTGATAAACCATACCAGATTGATACATAAAAAATGGAGCATGAGAGGAATACCCTTGCATTATCACTTTGATGTGTGCAAACTGGCATATTTTTCACTTGAGTTTCCAATAGCCATATGCTATTGAACACCGGTCTTGTTTTTTTTCAAGAAGTATTATGAACACCGCTTAGAATGTTCTTTGAATAAAGCCATATGATCCTGGATAATCATATACATAAAAGTGACAACATACTGAAATCCCAATTTGAACTGACACGAAAAGGACCCAAATATCCGAACGAACTAATAAGATGGGTGGTCAACTAAAATCTATATAGCTGGGAAGCCAAAGTAACAAAATGATACTATCCTAACTGACACAACCAACAATCTGGGACTTGTACTGAACTCAAACTAGGAACTAGTACCTTCAGATTTTCGATAGACGAAGGACCATGTAAACAAAGCATCTGAAAGGGAGATGCAACTTGCGGGGTATGCATGATGGAGACACAAAACAAGCCGCCTTATTCCCTAAATATTAGAAACCAGTTTGGCCATGCCCTTTGCCTAAGGGTTCTAGGAGTAATAAGTAGAATTCTTTTCTTATTCTCTTGCATTAAATTTTCTGCACTTTTTCACTTTTCAGCCTGTAAACACAAAAAAAAAAAAAAAAGAAAGAAAGAAAAGAAAAACACAATCAGAATTATCCCCTATTTGCAGCACCAAGAACAGCCCCATACTTCTCCTACAACCGTTTTGGTATTAGTATTAAGCATGCCACCCTGTTCTTCCTAAGTGGGAGATCCCATGGCACAATACGTCATACCTATAAGAAAAAATTCCGGATTTCAAAGTAAGGGATGATTCTATGGTGTCCTCCAATTGGCTTGCTTTAATTAACGAGTTTTTCTATTGAAATAACATAACAAATGATAGAAAAGTTCGATTGTATAAGATGGTAATTGTTGGAGTTGTATCACGTTGTAGAGGATTTACAAGATTGGATTCACCACCAATAAGCACCTAGGAAGATATTAAAGCTAAGCTCCCAGAGAAGTATATGCCTTCAAATTTTGATGTAAAGCCGTGCGAGCAAGTACATTGGTTGAAGAGTATATGCAAAGGCTTGAGGCACCTAGCACTCCAAGTAGAGTTGTAGAAATCTCATGCCCAGAAAACGAGGAATTTAAAGCTGTTTAGGAGCTGGCTACAAAGAGAGAAGTGCAACAACAAAGTGTATAGGTGAAAGGACAAGATCAAAAGCTGCGCAAGGCAAAAGAAATCGTCTAATTAAGGAAAAAGATGCAAGTCTTGAGGTAAATGCACTGCTAGTGTTCCCCACAATGTTGTTAAAAAGGCTCCAGTTGACACCAAAGAATAGACAGGCCCCAGAATGAAGCTTTCTATTGCTGCCCCAGAATACTTTCCATGTTATTGTCTGTATTTCTTTAGTTTAGGGCACTTTTCAGCCTCTAAACATACAAAACCAGATCCGACTTATCCCATATTCACACCTCACGTACCTATTCCCTTAACTTAACCTTGGCACCATTGCTTCCAAAAGAAAATAAAGCCCGCCAGTAAGATGATTGGCCACTGAAGGGGCATGAAGCAACCCTGTATGGCCAATTAGGGACATTCCATGTTTTCTTCAATAGAGTTGCAGTAGTAGTTTTGTGGTACACTCTTTTTCTTTTCCCATCTTTCAATCTGCAGCTTCTCGGGCTTCCTCTAGAAAATTCTAACAAAACTCACTCCTCTCACCCTCTCTCCCAACCAAGCATGATGAACTAACATTGAATAAACTATTACTCTCTCTCTCTCTCTCTCTCTCTCTCTCTCTCTCTCTCTTACACACACTCATATTTCTATTTGAGAAGATGTTTACTTCTTAAGTAACTTGTGAAGTCCACTATCCACAATGGGCCTTCAAAGATCAAACGTTGTATAGAAACATATTCCAAGAGTCTCTGGTAGATAAAATCCGGGTGCTATGACTAAGGGGGTAGGAAACACAACAAAATGGACATCCAAAGATCAAAAGCAGTATAGAAACATACTCTACCTACATGTGGTAGATAAATCCTTTGCGCCTATGACTAAAGGGGTAGGAAATGTGTGTGTGTGTGTGTGTGTGTGTGTGAGAGAGAGAGAGAGAGAGAGAGAGAGAGAGAGAGAGTCCAAAAGGAAAAATGCAAAACAAACAAATTGCAAGGTAATATGCATTTGACGAGAAACAGAAAACATACAAAAAAAAAACTTAAATGATTGACATTTGTATATAGACATCTTGTCAAAAGTATATACGCATCTCATGATTGGCACTTAATAAAAGGTGAGGACCAATGCCACAAAAGTCTGGCAGAGAGTCATTGTGACTCAATTAGTGCCATCAAAAATGGAAAAAAAAAAAAGAAAAAAAAAGAGCTAATGGGACATAAAAAGGCATAAGCGAACCATCAGTTGATGCAAGGCAATGTCATGTAATTAACTTTCATGGTTTGTTTAGTCCTCAAAAAACCTTGAGAACAAAATTATGTGGCAGTACTCACATTAGCAGGGTTCATGGAAGGTCCGGTATAACTGGAGCCAGTAACAATCATCACTACAGTTGACATTGAAATTAACCATGTCTTCAACAATGGGCTTCTGGGACCCTTGAGCACAATAAAAAGGACAGCAAACGTAATTATGAAGGTTAAAACCCCCTCCGCCAAGGCCCCAGTATGCAAGTCAACTTTCAAAGACGGTCCCCCAAGCATATGTTTGTACTGCATGGGCATCACTTCAACAATTGCCAAGGCACCACCCACGGCACCAGCTGCCTGCCAAGGAAACAAAAGAGCAATTACTAATTGTTGTGAAAAATAAAGTAAGATTTTCATCTCATGTTCATTCTTCGGCACATGATCATTTGCATCAACTTTATTGTGCCATGAGTTAGAGGTTTCTAATCTACCTCTAAAAGCATTCAATAAATGACATGTTTAGAAGAATTATTTTCTGATTTACTCCCGTTACTGCAAGTCATTATCGTTGACAATTGAAGGATTTTCAAATCTATATAAGGCGTAGTATATCAAAAAAAAAGGATCACCATCGGGCCTATACAAAGATGCAAATGCCGATAGCTATAAAAGGAGAATAAAGTTAGCAATAAGGAGGCTAGTTACCCACAAAGTAATCATGAGTTCTGAACATTTCAAGTGGTCGTATTTTCATCTGTTTCTCTCTTCAACTTTCAGTATGCTTAATAGCACATCTTACTAAATTTTTACCAATACAGGCGATATACAGTGTTGCACCAAGTGGTGACAGTTAATTCCACTCGCATTAGAAGTAGATACACTAACTTGGATAGGAGATTTCTTAGCGATGATGACGATGATCAATGGCTGAAGGCAAACTCTCAGGAAGAACTATCAATATTATCAAACAAACAAGGAAAAGTCAGCCAAAACATTTTCCCCCCAAGTGAAGTCGTTATCTAGAATCTCCGCTTTTTCAAGGCTCCCCTAGGCAGTTACGTAGAGGATTCTTCAAGAGTAAAATCAGTAAACATCAGAAGTACTATATTATTATGAAAGGAAGACACAAGTTTGGACTTTTGGTTATTTTCTTTGACTCTCTGACATTCTTTGATTCAACAATGCGTTACAAAAAGGTGAGCAAGCTTTTTGACTTGAAAATTTTCCAAGAAAAATTTGTGTGATTTTCATTATAGTTGACAAAAAATTATACATCCAAATTATGTGCATTTATTGATACTTTTTTTTGTTAAAAATGTACACACAAAAAAGTTATCTTTAAGAGATAATGACAAACTTTACAACAAACTGTGAAAATTTACCTGTTTAATACTAATAATTTCGCTTTCCAAGTTGACTTATCTCCGTCAATTTATTCATAAAACTGCATTAAAGGTCCTTTCGTTAAGACCCCTTTGGGCTCCTAAAAAGTATGAGCCGGCCCTGCTTACGAAATTAACACTATACTTCCAATTTGCAACGTAAAGAATGATTGACAACTTGAAATTCTCGGAATTTTTACCCCACAAATATAGAATTTGTAAGAATTTTTTTCACAATCCCATAGAATTTTTCTTAATTAACATGAAAATTGGTAAAATACGTGAGAATATTTGAAAATTTAGGAAATTTTCTTCCAGTGAATTTCGCGTCGCCATACATAATTTTTTCTGATTCTCCTCGTCCAACGATGTGAAGTAAAAATTAGGACGAAAAATCTAAGCCCAGCTTAAATAAATGGGGGGATTGAAACCGGGAAGAAAATAGAATAGAGAAGCAGACCTGAGCCGGGAAGCGGAGAGCCATGGAGTACAAGGAGTCGCCACCGATGCCGGCGGCGTAAAAGGCGGCGGTGCCGGTGGGATTGAAGCTGGCCCCACCCAAGGCGTCGCCGATTACGCCGAAGACGGTGACGAGAAAGAAGACGAGGACGGTGGTGATGAAGAGCGCCGCCATCCCTTGGACCCCAATTGCAGAGGCTATGACCGATGTCAGTGCCCCCAGTGTCGACGCAGAGAACACCCACATCGCAGTCAACACCGCGTCCCCTACCGCCGCTTTTATCGCCCCCATCTCTCTCTCTCTCTCTCTCTCTCTCTTAGCGGCCGGAGATTGGATTTTGATGGAGGGAGGGAGTGACTTACCTAACAAACCCAAAGACGTTTGTCTCGTGGTAGGCGAGGGGAACTGATTGCCTGATTGGTGAGGAGTTGATTCATTGGTTGTCGCGTGGTCTCTCGTTTTTATATACTTTTGTATGAGAAATAATCCAGTATTCGTGAGTGTACGGGAGAACTGTGCTCATGAGGCCCATACGCTTATTGCCGATCCCACGAGAATATGTGGTTGTTGAGTGATCCAGAATATCACATGGTAGTACTTCTAAACTATTGTATAATTTCACATTTGGGGGAACAATAGGGGTGCACACGGGACGATTGGCCTCATTTGATAACGGAGATAGATGGATGGGATTCGTAAAGAGATAGAATTGCGATTGAAATTGGTAATGAGATGAGATTGATAATAAGATGGGATTGATAACTTGCTTGTTTATTTGGGATGAGATTATTAATATATTGTTTGTTCCATATGGGAAAGGATTTGATTGATAGTATACACGCAAAAAATAATAATTATGATCATTTAGAATAAAATGATCAAAAAATTAAGATTTTTGCACCGGTGCAAATGGATTGAAAATTAGAGAACTTAATTTTTAACCATATTTTTCAATTATAATAAACAATCTTTCCAAAATTAAGTGCTAGAATTTTTTAATTCATTTGGACTGATGTAAAAATCTTATTTTTCTGATCATATTATCCTAAAGGGAATCATAATTATTTTTTTGCTCTAGGGCTCTCATGTACGAGCCCTAAGATTGCCATAGAACTAAATGAAGAGCAAATACTTACTTATGAGAGCTCTAGTGACAAAAATTAATTATGATCCTTTAGAATAATATGATCAAAAAAATGAGATCTTCGTACCGGTTCAAATGTATTAAAAATTAGAGCACTTAATTTTGGAAATACTGTTTATTAATTAAAAAATATGGTTAAAAATTAAGTACTTCAATTTTTAATTTGTTTGAATCAGTGTGAATATTTTAGTCTTCTGATAATTTTATCCTAAAACGTCATAATTAATTTTTGACTCTAGAACTTTCTTAATCAAGTATCTGCTTTATAGGGGTCCCAAACAAAAAGACAATTTGGTCATTGCATGGTTAAGGAGGGGATTGAATTATGGAGTTGGGGGAGCTGATTTCCCTTCAAGGAGTAGCAACGTGTTGTCGCGGCCAAGGGAGCCTTGCTCCAGTCTCACCTCACTCCAATGATTGAAAATGTTCATTTCGTAGAATTTGTCAAGTTGAACAAATATGTAAAAAAACAACTTGATCGGATATCATTAAATGCCCAATTGAAACATTTTTATCTTGAAAAGAATAGATTCGAAATACTGGATCAAATCCACTAAAACCCATTATTAGCAAGTTATATGTGTTTCGATTAGGCACTTAATGATATCCGATCAAGCTAATTTTTTACTTACTTGTTTGACGAGCTCTACGAAGTGAACGTTTTCGATCATTGAAGCGAGACCAAAGCAGGGTCCCCTCGGCCGGAACAGCACGCTGCTATGTGCTATCCCGACTAAGGGGATTACCAATACGATCTCCGCGAGGGTATTAGCAATACCCTTATGTATTAGCAATACCCTTATGACCCGGATTATTCATCCTATACAACTAATAGTCCGGACGATTTTTGATTAACAAACAGGCCCTGTTTGATAGCCTGCTTGGGCCATGGGATGGGATCGTCAAACTGATCCGATTCTTCAATAACACGTTTGGCTTGATTTATGTGAGCCCGGATTAGGTATCCCGTGGGATACTCAATCCCCCCATTGATGGAATTAGCCAATCGAAGAGGGGGTGTTATTACTAATCCTGTCCCATGGGATCGGCTATGGCTGACTAAAATATCCTATCATGATCAAGTATGTGCTCTATAGGGTCCAAATAAAGAATAGACACCTAATTATAAAAGCTCTATAGACAAAAATTAATCATGACCATTTAGGATAAAATGATAAAAAAAAGTAAGATCTTCGCACTGGTTCAAATTAAATGGATTGAAAATTAGAGCACTTTATTTTTTTATTATTAAGTGCACCAATTTTTAATTCATTTGAACCGATGCAAAGATCTTATTTTGTTTTTATCATTTTATTCGAAAGGATCGTAAATAATTTTTGTTTCTAGGGTTTTCATTTACAACCCTGAAAAGCATATACTTGATTATTAAAGTCTTAAAGACAAAATTAAATTATGACCCTTTTATTAGAATAATATGATTAGAATAATAATGATAAGCACCCAATAATGCATATTCTTGGTGCTTAAGTCCTCTAGCATGTTGTGTTTGTACATATTTATTGTCGTTTTTATGCAATGTTGCACGTAAGGTGTGTTTTGAGTAGTTTCAGGTAAAACGTGCAAATAAGGCACATTTGAAGGCTAAGGAATGCTCCGGAAGCTTCTAAGTACCCGAAGACCCTGTCGGCCCCCTAAAATCTGTCTAAGTATGGAAAAATGACTTTCTGAAAAAGTTTCGATTTTCGAGATAAAAAATGGCGGTAATTGATCCTTGAATTTTTCTAAGAGTAACTACAAAGTTACAAGGTTTAACTTAAAGAGCAAGGTCATGTTTTGAGCCATTTTCTCTTGAGAAAAACGTGCAGTTTTCCATTTTGTACTAAAAGTGGGGGGTTGACATTTTGATTTAAATTGAATCTTGAAATTCTGGTAATGCCATTGTTTCCAAATGGGGGGTACTTTCTTATTTTCATTAAATAAATTAAAGTAAAGGAAAGGTAAAAGAAAGGTTTAAAATGTAGCATTTACTTAACTTTAGAGAATGAAAATAAGTGCTGAGAAGCTGTGAAGTGCTGAGAGCTGTTTGCTGAAGCTGAAGAGCCAACCTGAAATCTGCAGGTTTGAAGAATGTTATCGATAACATTCTATTTGTTATCGATAACATTGGTCCCATTTTGGTCCAGAAGTTGTCCAGACCTGAGGGTATCGATAACATTTTGTTGGAGTTATCGATAACATACTTCTCCGGGGGATCATTTGAAGGATGTTATCGATACCTTTGCTCATGGTATCGATAACATTGGTCTCCAGCAGATATTTTTACTGCTTTTTGGACTTTCCATTTATGGAATACTTGCCACTTTTGGCAAGTGCAGGGATATTTTGGTAGAGAAAAAGGCTGCCTTGTATAAATAGGCCCCTCTCTCTCTCTCCCTCATATAGATAGAATAGGTAGATATTTATGTTTTAAGTCTTTTTATTCCTAGAGCTCTTTGGTAAGTTTTAAAGCTTTCCTAGTGTATTTCTTCAAGAACACTTCAAGGTATTAGTCGTTTAATGTTTTCTCGTTTATTAATGTTGTAGATATTAGTTGGATCTTCATATAAATCAAGTTTATTTCCATTTCTATCGGTTAATCATGTTTTCTTCCTTGAGTATGCTTTCTAGTCATTTCACTATGTGTGAGTAGTTTAAAGGTTAAGTTATGGGGTGAGATGAACCCTATGAATTAGTCGTTTAAATGGTTTCGCTTAAACTTTAGTTCGATTTCAAGGTTTTGAATGAATTTAACTCATGATTCCCTGCACTGATCATGGGGTCGGTGGCTTCTTTGATCAATGAAGTCTATCGCCTTGTGCTACATGCTCGATAATCCTACGCGTGCGAACGATCCATTTTCGTCTCTCACTTGCGTTAAATGAGTTCAGTTTGAATTAATGCTTTGAGTTGAGTTATAAGTAGTCTTCAGTTTTTAATTCTTCAAGTGGAATCCGGACGGTTTCGGTTCACTCATGAGTTAGATGAAGGAACCGTTTTATGGCTAAGTCATGGGTAAATCAAACCCTTTGACTCGACCCTTGTTAATCTAGTTTAATTTCAAATTCAATTCCGTTAATCAAATCAATCACCAAGTTGGCCGCTTGAAGGCCTCGCTGCATACTTACTATCTAATCCAAATACGCTGAAGAAGATTTCTCTGTGGGAACGATCCCGGTCTTACCGGTTTTATATGCTTTCAACGACCTAGCCCTTTGCTCGGGTGCAAACCTTATTAGAGGATAGGTTGCGGTGGTAAGCAAATAAAGTTTCACATTGCTTCAAACAAATTGAAAATTGGAGCAATTAATTTTTTTAGAAAATTATACCAGCATTTTATTTTTTATACAGTTTATATATTAAAAAATGGTTAAAAAATTAAATGTTCCGATTTTCAATCTGTTTGAATCAGTACCAAGATCTTATTATTTTGATCAGCCTTTTTGTTTTATATATAAAGTTTATATATTAAAAATGGTTAAAAAATAGTTGCTACGATTTTCAATCCGTTTGAATTGGTACTAAAATCTTATTATTCTGATCATGTTATACTAAATGGTCATAAATAATTTTTGTTTCTAGTGCTTTTATTTAGAACCATGTAAAACAGATACTTGATTATTAAAGCCCTAAAGACAAAAATAACCCTTTAGGATAAAATAGTTTAAAAAAAAAGATCTTTGCACTGATTCAAACAAATTGAAAATTGAAGCACTTAATTTTTAGTCATATTTTTTAATATATAAACAATCTAAGAAAATTATTTTTGTATAATTAATCTTTTAATAATATTTTTTAATGTTTGATTCATTTTTATTTATCATTTTTATATCAATTTGGCACAAGGGTAAAAATGAAAATAGACATTTTCAATCTAATCCTATCACATGGAAAACAAACATGTTAGATAATAATCCTATCATTTAATTACGTGCAAAACAAACATGCAAATTACTAATTCTTATCTCATTACCAATCCCCTTGAAATGAAACCTGCTATTAAATAGGCCCACAATGGCTTCATAGTCCCACAAGTGTCTTACCCATGGCCCGTGCTATGCATGAGAGCAAGAATTTTTTTTGTTATGTTTAATGTTATTTTTTGTTGTAGGTAAAGTTTTTTTTAAATATTATTTACCTCTCATTATTCATTTATGTTGTAACATTAAATATGTAAAAGTTTTAATAAAAATGTTTGAGCATGAAAAGAAAGTTTGAAAGTTTTTTTTTTTCTAAATTTTATATTTAACTTTTGACATTTCAAAAGTGTAGGGAAAAAAAAGAAAATAAATTTTATTAGGGGAATGCCACATAGGAGAGAGAATTAAGAAGAGAGCTTGATTTTATTTTTGAAAAAACTACATTTGTTTCGTATAGATATGATTGGTTATCCAATCCCAAGAGGTAAGAGCCTTATCAAACCGGTAGGGCCGAGTATGTTCAAAGTTTTAAAACAATAAACCATTAATGTTCGTGCCAAATGTCTTATGGATTGAACGGAATCAATCAACGGACTTACGGTTGGATTCGCGATTAATCTACGGATCCAAACTATCATTGTATGTCACAAATCCAATAAGATAAGAACGAAACAAATTGTTTTCCCCTCTCTCTAAGCCTGAAGAAGTCGTGGCACCCCCCCCCCCCCCCCCCCCCCCCCACACACACACACACACACACAAACACACACACCCCCCCCCCCCCCCCCCCCCCCCCCCCCCACACACACACACACACACAAACACACACACACGATTTTTAGGCCCTAATGAGTGACGGGAGGGATTTCTTCCCTCATGGGGTTTTTCCATATCCCCATCTTAGATCTTGGAAGTTTTTCCTCCTCCTTCACCCCTGTCCACCTCCCCAAACCACCATCCGCTGCCCCTCGTCCACCTCTTCCGCCAAGCAGTCCGACGGCTTTTTGAGATAGTGCCTTGCAGATCATGGTTGGTGGAGGCGTCCTCCCTGCTGAATGGGAGATCTCGGTTGGTGGATAAAGTATGCTTCAGTATGGCGGACTCCGTTCGGTTTCATTATTGATTTTTCTCTTTTTGGTTCTTTCTTTGGTGTCCACTATGTGAGATTTCTCTCCGTTTGTGGGGCTTCTATCACCCCTGTGGCGATGTTTTTGGTTGTTTTCTGCAATGCTCTGACTGTTTGGAGCGACGAGTTTCGTTGGAGTTGGGTATAGTTTTTGGACTGAATCCTCTCCTATTTGATTAGTTGATATAACTCATATGAAAGCAATAGTAGAAAATCTTCTGATACACGAAGCACATTACACAAAACACGTTAATTAGGGGTGTTTCCACTAAACAATAAGTTGTGGACTATAAATTTTTTATTTTGTCCTTGTTCAAATTTTTTGGTGTTTGTTAATTTGAACTTTTTGAGTTTTTTCTTGGATATTTTTTAAAATACATATGTAAAAATCACAATTTTTTTACTTTTTCGATTCGTTTTGTCGAGACGAACTAATATTATATAAAAGTTTGGCAAAAGACTAACAAACACAAACAAATTTGAACAATGGCAAAATAAAAAAATGGTGGTCCACAACTTGTTCATTAGTGAAAACACCTATATAAAAGATATTCTGATTATGTTAGTGGATGGAATGTGTTTGCTGAGCATTTGTTTTTTGAATGCTCATATTATCAAGTGGTTTGGACAAGAATAACATTCAACACCCGTGTTAGTTTGGCTAGGGAACTGAATTGAATGTATGCTCATAGACATTCTAATTTCTGTTCTAATCGTGTCTATAAACTTTCCATGGCTGCCTCAACTTCCTAGATTTGGAGGGAATGTAATCGAAGGCAGTTTTCAAGGGATTGGTGTGCCGGCTCAAACTTTGAGGACCCATATTATTGAGCAAGCTTGAGGCCACTTATGCTTGTGGAGAAATGTTAAGCTAGCGTAGCAATGCAAATTGGTATTTTTTTTTAAACTTCCCGGAACCTTAGTTCTAGGATATTTTGTCTTGTGTAATTGCTCTGTTCATGGTTTTTCTTTTCCTAGCTTGATTGGTATGTTCTGATTGCACTGAAGTTTTGACCTCTCGTTGATTTTGGTTGGTTTGCTTTATAAAGGTTTAACTTACCCAAAAAAGATATGTATATGTTAGTATGATTTTTAACGTATGCGATAGTTATTATTGGGAGATTAAAACTGAGAAGGAAATAGAATATAGAAGCAGGCCTGAGCAGGGAAGCGGAGAGCCATGGAGTTCAAGGAGTCGTGGCCGATGCCAGCGACGTAAAAGGCCGCGGTACCAGTGGGATTGGAGTTGGCCCCACCCAAGGCGTCGCTGTTTACGCTGAAGACGGAGTGGAGAATGAAGGTAAGGACGGTGGTGATGAAGAGCGCCGCCATCCCTTGCACCCCAATTGCAGAGGCTATGACCGATGTCAGTGCCTCCAGTGTCGAAGTGCAGAACACCCACATCGAAGTGAACACCGCGTCCCCTATTGCCGCTTTTATCGCCCCCATCTCTCTCTCTCTCTCTCTCTCTCTCTCTTACAGTGGCCGGAGATTGGATTTTGCTGGAGGGAGTGACATACCTCACAAATCCAAAGACGAAAGTCTCATGGTAGGCAAGGGAAACTGATTGGTGAGGAGTATCAGTAGGGGTTGTCGAGTGATCTCTCGTTTTTATGCTTGTATGAGAAATAATCTAGTATTCGGGGGGGAGTACAGGAGCGCCGCCACGTGGTGCTCAACTGCTCATGAGACATACATTTAGTCGTTGACCCTGCAAAAATATATGGTTGTTGAGTATTCCGGAGTATCACGTGATATTACTCTCGAACTTGTTAGTTAGTTGAAAACACCTAAATAAAGGTATTCTGATTATGTTAGTTGATGAGATGCGTCTGCTTTGCCAAGAGAGAATCAATGCTTCACAGAAAATTAAAGTGTTAACTCTTTTGTGGTGGAAGCAAGCATTTCAAAGACATAATGGAGGGCCGGATGAGAATGTGTGCTAATTTCTAGATTTGGAAAATATGTTTCCTTTGAAGCTTGTCTATGGAACTTTTTTTTCTTTTCCCTTGATTTATAATTAAGAAAAGGTAAGAAGAGATAATTCACAGCATCAAGACGCAAAAAGGAAAAGTCTAGTTAATTAAGAAAAGAAAACTTTCTCTGAACATCATAATTTAGTGACTCTCAAACAAGTCGAGTTAATTCGTTGAGCGAAAAAAGAAAAATCGAGTTAATTCACAACATCAAGACACAAAATGACTCATGCAACCAAACCAGTTGAATCGCAAAACGGTAGAGATATCATAAAAAAAGGTAAGATGAGATAAAATAGATTAAAATCAAACTAAAACTCACTAAAGCCACACCAAATTTACTAATTACACCGAAATTATTATTGTCCTTACTCCTTTTCCCATGTGTAAGGGATATGTAATTATAAATGTGAATACTAGTATATAATTAGGTCGATGGGCTGGTTAATTCGCTCCCCTTCTAAATGGGTTGGGTTTCAGAAGACTAACAATTCTATGGCAATTTGAATTGTAATAGATGTGATCCATTAAAAGAGCCCAATTCATTAACAACTCGCTCAAATTCATCCAAATGGGAATTAGTCGGGGTGTAAATTGAAGTTTGTTCGATCGTTAATTTTAAGGCTTGAAATTAGTTGAGATGCACGCTAACTGGCCCGAGGATCGGATTAACCAAAAAATCACCGGAATCAGAACCCATTCGTTTGACTTTCCTACTTGTAACAAGTCCATAATTTATATAGCCACATTCGGGCGACTTAAGGCCACATTTGTATTCGGGCCTGTACCCAAACCCAACCCACTCCCTATTTTGGCCTAATATCCCCTTGCCAAACTGCATAAAGACTTGGATTTGTGCGCTAAACATTTATTTATCCAACCCACTCCCTAGTTTGGCATAAAGATTAAATTCTTTCTATCAGCGGTGGAAAATCTCATTTTTTCACCATCATTTTTTCGGTCCTACCATGTGTTTATTGTTCATCTTGTAGACTCCACATAGTAGTATATCTATGCAAAAAATAAACTTGATCAGATGTCGATAGGTGTATCAAAAATTGAATTTTGCTTTGTAAAATGAATAGTTTGTCTTTATTATTATTGATAGAAATCAGATCGTCCATTTTATAAACTAAAATTCAAATTTTGATATATCTATCGATTTCTGATGATGCTGATTTTTTTGCATGACAATACTATATTGTGGATCTTAAAATACGAACAATTCATATCACAACAATAGAGACTCAGTGGAACCCATAATAGGCAGGCGGTGATGAAAAAATGAAGTTTTACACCGGTAGTGGATAAAATTTATTCTCATTGGCTTAATACCATATCCATTGCAAAAATGCATAAAGACTTGGATTTGTGCACTGACAGAATGAGAGATTCGGGGCCTTTCCATCAAATGGTGGGCTGTTATGTAATTTTCCCTTCACATTCCATTTCCGTCAAATTCCTCCGTTTGCTAAAACCCTAATAAAACCTCGCTACTAGGGTTTCTCTCTCTGGAACCCAAACAAAGCTCCAATCACACACCAAGAACTACCACGAGGAGGAAAATGGCTACTGGTCTCGTCCTTCTGAGGAAATCACCCTCCACTCGATTGGCACTCGCCGCTTTAACGTCCTCCGTCGATTCCCTCCTCCACCGCCGCCACAACCACTCCCATTTCTCAAAACCCAGCACCGACCTCGCCAAATCCACAAACGAATCCTCTGGAAATGGTCAAAATGGAAAATTTTCAATTGGGTGGCTCAGTGGGGTATATGGAGTGGCGAGTAGGAGAGGTTTTCACGGGGCGGCCGGTTTGAGTTTTAGGGCTTCGGTCCCGGCGTCGAACGCAGGGTACGCGGCGGCGGCTGACTTCTCCGACGAGGACCAGACCAGAGGTCAGGGGGGTAGTAGTGGTGGTGCTAGTGATGTTGGGCTTGAGATATCTAAGCTTGGGATATCGGAGCATATTGTTTCTGCTTTGGCTGGCAAGGGAATCACTAAGCTCTTCCCTATTCAGGTTTCCACACCATTTCATTTCGTTTTGATTTCCGTAGTACGAATATATCATTTTCCACAACTTGATGTATGCCTGAGGATCCTTTTAAGGAATCATATTCGTATTCATGGTCAAAATCAGAAATTTTTCATCCTGAATTTTTGCGATACGCTTAGGTAGTTATATTGGTATCCTGATTCTTAAGACGAGTGTACGGGGGTTTAATAATCATCATGTAATTCTTGGACAAAGAAAATGAGGTCACCGTCTGGGTATCTGCGAGTTAAATTCACGAGCAAACAATTTACACGACATTTGGATGTGGCACTGAATGATTTGTGATTGCAAAGTAGTGGTCTATCACATGGTTAGTCCTGCAGTGCTACATCAATGTGTGTTGCGTGCATTGTTGCACACATTGTTGTGTTTGCAGACTTTCTCTATTGGAAAACCATGTATCCTTTTGGCTCAGACAGGAGAGAGAGAGAGAGAGAGAGAGAGAGAGAGAGAGAGAGAGAGAGAGAGAGAGGTTTCTCTCTTGGTCTCTTACTTTGAAATCATAATATAAAAACCATCTATTCTTTTTAGTTCCGCTTCATTATTTGACATTGCGTGATACAGTCATACGGTGTAATTTGAAATCATAATATAACAACCATCTATTCTTTTTAGTTCCGCTTCATTATTTGACATTGCGTATACAGGGTATCACTGCTGAAGCATTTTTTTGTGTATACAGAAAGCTGTGCTGGAACCAGCCATGAAGGGATGTGACATGATTGGTCGTGCTAGGACAGGAACTGGGAAGACCCTTGCTTTTGGCATTCCCATCATGGATAAAATCCTCCGGTTCAATGAAAAACATGGGTTTGTTACCTTAAAATCACTTTTTGATGAATTTTATTTATATATTACCATAATTTCCTCTTTTCGCTTCTTTCACGAGTATATTTTGTTTTGTTTTTGTTTTTGCTGGGCAGAGTGGTGGGGATTTTTGTCGTATTATTAGTGCTTGTTTCTTAACTAGTTTTTGTTGCTAATTTGAGTTTTGATATATAGTTCTTTGACATGGTTATTTAGTTTGTTTCCTGCCATATAGATGTGGAAGATATCCTTTGGCTATGGTTTTGGCGCCAACTAGAGAGCTTGCTAAACAAGTTGACAAGGAATTCGCTGAGGCTGCTCCTAAGTTGGAATCACTGTGTGTTTATGGAGGTGTGCCCATCTCACGGCAAATGAGCCAGCTTGACCATGGTGTTGATGTGGTTGTTGGTACACCAGGACGGGTTATAGATCTGATCAAGAGAGGTGCTTTGAAGTTATCTGAAATTCAGTTCCTTGTACTCGATGAAGCTGATCAGATGCTTAATGTGGGTTTTGCGGATGACGTTGAGACTATCTTACAACATGTGCCACCGAAACGTCAGTGCATGATGTTCTCTGCGACAATGCCGAGTTGGATAAGGAAACTCACTCAGAAGTACCTAAAAGATCCACTAACAATTGATCTTGTAAGTTTGTGAATTTGCTCCTTTTTTTTAGGGGGTTGATGAGTTTTTTTTTTTTGGCTTTCATATTATTTACCATCTGGTCCATCTTCACTACATCATCTTTATCCTCTTCACGGGTTAACGTTGCCATTTTCTTTGAAAAGCTTAGTATTCGCTTAGTGTTCTTTAGATGTACTCTTTTGCAACTCTGATTACATTCATGATGGACTGTACTTACTCAACAACTTGGTGCCTAAACTTGGGTAGTAAAAGCAAGCAATTTTCAGTTGTTTGTGAAATTTAGTGACGATTTTTGGATATTTATCTTTCTTTCATGTGTAATTTGACATCTGTGGCAGTAACTTTTGCTGCCCTTAAGCCATAGTATTATTGTTGCACAAAAGGAAACTCGTTTGACTATAATTTGTGTTCTGAAATTACCACATTTCCCTATAATTTGTACTCTGAAATTACCACTGAGGCACTGAGAACTTGCTTGTGCTCAACTTTACTGCAGGTAGGAGATTCTGTTCAGAAGTTGGCAGACGGAATTTCGTTATATGCAATTGCATCAGAGATGTTTGAGAAACCACAAATTATTGGACCTCTCATAACAGTATGTATCCAATGCTTTATTCTTTTCCCGTTGCATCTTGTTCCATCTTGATATTCAGCCTGGTTAATATGTCGATTTTTTTTCCTTCAGTTTTTTTTTTCTTCCTTGCAAAATGGAGGAATAAGTCCTTGACTTTGACTGACGTTTCTCTTCCCTTCCTGTTTGGCACTAGGAACATGCAAAAGGAGGTAAATGCATTGTTTTCACGCAAACGAAGCGTGATGCTGACAGATTGGCATATTCGATGCAAAGAAGTTTCAAATGTGAAGCTTTGCATGGAGATATTTCACAAAATCAGAGGGAGATAACTCTTTCAGGCTTTCGAGATGGTCGCTTCAATGTTTTAGTGGCCACTGATGTTGCTGCTCGTGGCCTTGATGTACCAAACGTTGATCTAGTGAGTTTTATTTTGATGAATTTATCGTTGTTTTGTACTAATGGGTATTGTTTTTAGTCACATTTGCAAACAGATGAAAACCCGTGTGTCCTAGGTGACCTTAAGTTCATTTCTTTCTCAATGCCTGCCACTCCCATTTCCCAACAAGAAAAGGTGACAAACTGAAATAAATGAAAATGTGAAGGGGTCATCCTGCAATTCATCTGTTGTTTATCTATGATGTGGCTCTAATAACAATCTTCCTCTATCATATTTTGATCTCTCTGATATTGCCTCATTTTTGTCTCTTTCCTACTTATGTGGATGTAGATTCGTTTTCAGTTTTCACTGAGTTTTCATCCTTGTGTGATCTTCAAGATTGTAGAAATGTTGTGTTTCAAGCATGCTAAATCAGTTATTCCGACAATCGAATTCCACTGCAGTGTTCTGTATCTTGTCTTCGACTGTCCACTTAAACATTCTTTATTTACTGCACAGGTCATACATTATGAACTTCCAAGCACTTCAGAGATCTTTGTTCACCGATCTGGCCGAACAGGACGTGCTGGGAAGAAGGGAACTGCGATTCTGGTTCACACATCAAATCAAATGAGGGATGTCAAGAGTATTGAGCGAGATGTAGGGTGCAGATTTACAGAGGTATGCAATAATTCTTTTTTTTTTTTGTCGTTCGTTAAACCTAATCTACTCTATCCTAGGGGACTTGGGGAGGGGGAGGGGTGCTTACAGGAATCGAACCTGCCCATGTGCATGGGAATATAAGGGAGGCACCAACTGCACTTCACTTCACTCCACTTACAATATGCAATTATTCTTACGAGGATCGAGGAATAATTATCTTTGTACCCTTGTATACATGTTAAGCTATTTCTTTGACCAACTGTTTTGAACTTCGTCAAACCTATTGGAGTGTTGAATGTTTAATGCTCCGAGTCTCTTACTGGGTTGGACAATTGAAAGCTTGAGAAAATGCTTTGAAGCTTCTGGTCTTTAAGCTTATGATGATACAAGGTCAACAATTACACAAACACACTACCACTACCCTTTAATATCCTCTGTATATTTCATGAACATGTTCCTGCACTAATGTGAATCTGCTTTGAAGTAGCATCATTGGGTTTCTTTTTGGATCACTTCTGGCCAAAATCTCAGCTAAAGCATTATGCTTCATGGAGTAAATAATCATTTCGGAACTTCATGGAAATAACTTAGACGGCTTCCCCCTTTATTGTTTTAGGAGGGGATCTGTGTGGGTGTGTGCGTTTTCAAATTCTATCACTTTTATAGGAACTTGTATCGTTAATCCTTTATCAGGAATAGAAGACTAATTTTGCATATTAATTTCAGCTCCCCAGGATTTCTGTTGCGGGTGGAACAAGCAACATCTTCAATGACATGGGTTCGAACCGTGGCGGGCCTGGCGGCCGATTTGGCGATTCAGGTTCTGGTCGTTACGGTGGTCCCTCAACTGGTGGTTTTGGTGAACACGGCTCCAGTCGTTCAGGATTCGGTGGATATGGTTCAGGTCGATCAGGTGGTGGGTTTGGTGGGTTTAACTCAAGCCGGTCAGGGAACTCTGGTGGTTATGGGTCTGGTCGTTCGGGTGGTTTTGGGAACTCTGGTTCAAGTCGTTCTAGCGGTTTTGGCGATTTTCTCCCAAGCAGATCCAGTGGTGGCTTTGGCGATGATAAATATGGGAGGAAATCATTCTAACTTTTCTCAGAGGTAAGTTCATTCTACTCTTTCACAAGTGATTATTACAATTCAATTGCGCGATAATCTGGCCATGGTTAATGCGTTCTCTGAAATTGTTGTTTAACGTACTCGTTCATGCCCTTGCAGTTTCAGGAATGAGAGCTATAGAAGTCCGCTTTGAAAATTGAAACGAACATTCCTGGACTATCGGTGTTCCTTGCAGTTGCTGAGGGGGTGATCGGCTGGTTATATGATTATGTTCGTCACTCTAAGATAGTAATATTTACAAATTGTCCCTTTCTTCGTAGATAAGAGGAAAAAAAAAATGTCCCATGTGAATGAATATTTTGAAACCCGGATTATTTTTTACTGATGCTTTGAATTACTAGTTATTTTTGCCGACACAGCCATTGTTGGACGAGAATTTGGTGTAATAGGACCATAATGTATTCATTTCACTGAGAGAAAGCACCAGTTGTTCTGTCATTTTTTCTGTGATTTTCCGTTCATCAAAATTAGAACAACCTTTATGCGCACGCACACACCCTCCCCCGCACACTATGAAGGAAGCAAACACAAGAAAAGAATGTCCTAAGAACTTCAACCTACATCTGTTCGAGAATCTTAGTTGATTTCAGTTGAGACTATTCAAAGGCGGTCGACGGGGCTAGACCTAGTTGGTTAGTAGACATTGTACTGGAATGAGTATTACATGTGATTTTTGTGTTTTTATTTGTGTTGTGCTTTGAACGGCAAAGCGAATTATTATTACTATTTTGAAGTTAGACCAATTGGCATGGCATTGTGAATACTCTGTAGTCATGTTGGCAACTTGAGAGACAAAGTGCTCAAACCTAAACCTAGTTCACAAAGCACTACAAAAGTAGCTAGTAACAACGAAAACTGTACCAAGTTTGCAAATTTTGCCGTTTTCTCAGAATGGCTCGGGCTATTTGACCACCATTGGACTTGCTCATTTGCAAAACTCTTGCCATTGCCAAAATCGGACCAGAGTAATCCAAAATCACGCTTCATTGAATTGGGCAAAACTCAGTTCTTGTGCCAAATGGCGCTTCGGTTTTGGCAAATTTTTGCTTACCGTTTAGTAATTTTTCTTTTGATAATGTTTAAATGGATTCGGATCCTCTCCCATCTGGAGGGGCTCATGGAAAAAATGTTACATTTACCACAGAGAGAAGAAAAGACAAACACATCCTGCCTTAGCTTACGAGTGGCTACAAATGTTTGAAAAACAAAAGCAAAACTTGTTTTACCAATTGATCAATTTATTTTTAAACACAGAAGGGTAAGTGGAATTATTCTATTATCCTTCCGATTGATCAATTAACAAGACAAAAGTTGGGTGTGAATTGTAAAGATGGCTGAAGAGGTAGTAGTACTGGAACTATAGGTGGATAACCAAATTGAAAATTTCGAATTCGAACTCTTATTTGCTTGTTAAAAGTTCGTTCAAAATCATTTTGCTTCAAGGAACAAGTCAAGTTTTCAAATCTGTTAAGCTTATTTTATTTTATTTATGTATATTTCTAACATACTACTAAACTTTTAAATTAAAGTTCAAACAAACTGTTATTTGAATCATTTGACTTCCATGATATATTCAAAATTTCCAATTACTTGAGATCAGTTGATTAAAATTCGCTTGAGATTCCGTTTTTTTTCTTAATTAAGTTAATTCAAACATACTTTTTACAAGTTGTTAAACTTTTAAATCAACTTGATCAATCTATCAGACCCTAACTGAAATCCAAAAAAAAAAAGAAAAAAAAAAAAGACCCTAACTGGAACCAAGTGCTCTGAGGTTGGCCTACTGGTTGTATAGCAACACTAATAAGTGTTGCCGGTTCAAATTTTGTAAATGAATTTTAAGACCTCTTTGGACTAACTTTTTATTGAGTTATTGACACTTTTTTTTAAAGTTATTTTTTCCGCATAATTTGTTTCTAAATTTGAGTATTTTCCTGACTTCTCTTGTAAAACCGAAAGATAGTGAAAATTTACCGAAATGACTCTTAATACCTTTTGGGATCGGTAGAGATTATTATTATTTTTTGATCTGAATTGGTAGAGATGAAATTAAGGAAAAATGTAGGTTCTTTTAACAAAATGAATTTAACACTCACTTCCTGTTCATTGGCATTTCTTTTGTCTTTATTCACGTGAAAGTATCAAATTGTCTTCCATACGGAAAAAGTGAGTCAAGAGGTAAGAGTAAATAATAATTTAACATAAATAAAAGATAAAAAAAAAAGGTGTCAATGAATAAAGTGAGAGTGGAAATCATCAGTCTCATTCTAATGAGGGATCTCTTATTTAGCTAAAATGCGAAATTTTCATTTTTGGATCATATTTTGTTGATCCAAATCGTTCAACTTATTTAGAACATATTTTTAAGGATAATCGCTTGAAATCAGCTCAAAATTTGACCGGAAAGTGCTTGATCCAACAGTTTTTCTTACAGCTTGACATGAACTATTTTATGGACCTCATGTTTGGATCAAGCATTTTCCGGTTATATTTTGAGCCGATTTCTCATGGGGTACTCTTAAAAATATGTTTTAAACAAATTGAACGGCTTGAATCATCAGAATATGATCCGAAAGACTCCGAACTATGAGATCCGCATTTAAAATCCTCATTTTAAGGTACTCATTAGAATTTCTCTGCGGAAATCATTTCCCTTCTTTTATCGTAAGAAAAAAAAGAAAGAAAACCTGGAAGAGCAAAACGAAAACGAAAAATATCTCTCAAATCCTAATAACTCAACCGCCTCCGTTTTAACCGCTGCTGCAACCTCCTTCGCTCCCTCTCACTAAACCCTACGGAAACTCTCTCTCTCTCTCCCTCTTTCTCTCTCTCTCTCTCTCTCTCTCTCTCTCTCTAACTAAAACCCACCACAAAGTCCAACAAGAAGAAAGAGATGACGAGTGGTCTCGTCCTTCTGAGAAAATCAGCTTCGACTCGATCAACGATTGCCGCCTTAACACTCTCCGTCGAGTCTCTCCTTCACAATCACATTCGCCACCGCTCTCATTTCTCGCCCTCCGAACCTGACCTCGCTCTCTCCACAAATGCACTCTCCGGCAGCGGCCGTATCGTCCAGAACTCCACGTCGATCGGGCGGTGCCTCAGCGGAGGCTTCGGAGGAGCGTTGAGCGGAAGGAGCTTTCACGCCGGGCCCCCCTCCAATTTTAGGGCTTCGGTCCCGGCGTCGCGGCCCGAGTTCGCTGTGGATGATTTCGCGGCGGACGAGGACAAGTCCAGAGGCCACGGGACTGGTACTAGTGATGATGGTCTGGAGATATCTAAGCTTGGGATCTCCGAGCATATCGTTTCCGCTTTGGCCAAGAAGGGAATCACTAAGCTCTTCCCAATTCAGGTATCCATGTCTTTTAATTTTCTTGTAGTACGTATTATCTAGTAGTATGTTACATGGGTCCTTCGTTTTGTACACTCGGATCCTCTAATTGTCATGATAATTTACAGAGAAGGAATATCAAATTAGCTAGAAAAGCAATGTTTTGAGTATTTCACGTGGACAGGAAATAGCAAAAACATATTTTTCTTAACTCCTTGTTTAAAAACATTCCTAAATATTATTGAGGGTACATAATCTAAAAATATTATTCAATATATACTACAAACAAGTGTTTAGGATGTGTCCCCGTACCCATACACCCCATACTCACACCTGAGTCCATGTAACATATTATATGTTGGGAAATCGGCCGAGCCAATAAACACACACGACACGAGAGATTTTTACTTGGTTCCCTAACTGTGTAATTGTGTACATCCATAGCTCAAATAGGCAGCAAAGTGGAAAATTTGACTGGATGCGGCTTCACAAAACCCAATATTGTACTCTTTTTAAGAACTTGATTTTTGTTAAATATGTTGTTCATGAGCGTATCCTTACACTTGTTCTTATTAGATCTTTAATGGTGGACAATATTGTCAAGTATACCAAGTGCAAATGAGTCGAATGCTGAAACAGTTCACGCGGGGCTTAAGTGGTTCAAGTAGAAGATTATTTAGAGCAAGTTCATCAATTGGCGCCGAAATGAGCGAAATTTTATTGCCAATGTCACTTTGTAGCTTGCTATAGTGTCAAAAGGCTAAACTATAGCAATGCTGTTGCACCGGTTTTGGTGCTATTTTGGCACAATCTCAAATTTTGACCATTCGATGAAACCCATCTCATTTTTTATGCAAATCAAAGTGAGATTGTGCCAAAATGAGCTTATTCGTACAATTGTTCTTATGAGATCTTTTATGGTGGACAATATTGTCAAGTATAACAAGTGCGAATGAATCTAATGCTGGAACACTTTACGCGGGGCTGTGAAGTGATTCAAGTAGAAGATAGCTTAGAACAAGTTCGCTGGTTGGTGCCAAAACAATATTGCCAAAGTCATTTTTAAGCTTCCTAAAGTGTCAAAAAGCTATAAAATAGCAATGCCGTTGCACCAGTTTGGTGCCATTTTGGCCCAATCTCAAATTGACCATTCCATTAAACCCATCTCATTTTTGATGCAAATCAAATGGCTTGGGTGTTTTGGCAATTGCCAAATTTGACATCAAGAATGGCATTGCCGAAATTTGGCACAAGGGTGTTGGGGATTTTACCAATCTTGATTCCAAATGTTGGTTTTGGGCCTTTTGGCACAAGGGCGGACTTGCTCTTGGTTATTAGCTTTTGATATGTTAGATGTAAGTTAGTTAGTTAGTTTAGGCTTGATGTGCAGTTATGCTGAGCTGATTATTCAAAAAAAGTGCTCTGACGCTGAGCTGGACTCTAAGCTGTAATGTGATTGGTCAGTTGAGGCGGTTAGTTTGTATATGAATAGAATGAGCAATGGCTCCGTGATGTAACGTTATCTCTCTATTGATTAATTCAATATGATAATGGAGTTCATTTCACAGAAGTTGTTAAAAAGTAAAACAGAGAGGTAAAGGTTACTATGGCAGTGTCACAGAGCAAGAGACTGAGGGCACATGTCCCCCAAACCCTAAATTAATTAATGTCAGAAACAGGTTGAAGCTTCTAGTTATTGGGAAGTTCTTAGCTGCACAGATCTAAAAAATATGTTTTCTATCTTTAAAATGCATGTTTATTGAAAAATTAATGGAATCAATTTTTTGGCTTCTGTCTGAATCAAGTGCGATTGATTTATAAATCTTGGTTGTGGTTTCCATGGTGCAGTATGTTTTGCCTTATTTCATCTTTCCGATGTTGCTGGCAGACAACCTTGACTTTGTCCAACTTGTAATTTATCCACCACCTGAATACCAAGAACATACAAATTATACAATCACTTTTGTAGCTCAGATTCATCATTTAACATACCTTTCCCGTCTGGGGAGTATAAATACTGAAGCATTGTTTTTATTGTTGTAATCTTTGCGTTGAGCAGAAAGCTGTGCTGGAACCAGCAATGCAGGGACGTGACATGGTAGGTCGTGCTAGGACAGGAACAGGGAAGACCCTTGCTTTTGGCATTCCCATCATGGATAAGATCATTCGGTTCAATGAAAAGCATGGGTTTGTTCAATGACTCTTTTGATGAACTTGGTTCTTGAAAATTTCCTGCGCATATATTCATTTTATTTTGTTCCAAAGTTGGTTGTGTAATCTTTCCTTTTCTTTTCTTCTTCTTCCCTTGATTTGAGTTTGCGTATTTTTGTGACATCTGCTTCACTCTTCAAAAAATTCTTTTTATATGCTATAGATGTGGAAGAAATCCTTTGGCGTTACTTTTGGCCCCAACTAGAGAGCTTGCTCGCCAAGTTGACAAGGAATTTTATGAGTCTGCCCCCAAGTTGGATTCATTATGTGTCTATGGCGGCGTGCCCATCTCGCAGCAAATGAGTAAGCTTGACCATGGCGTTGATGTGGTTGTTGGCACCCCTGGACGGGTTATAGATCTGATCAAGAGAGGTGCTTTGAATTTATCGGAAATTCAGTTTCTTGTTCTTGATGAAGCTGATCAGATGCTTAATGTCGGCTTTGCGGACGACGTCGAGACTATTTTAGAGTATCTGCCAAAGAAACGTCAGAGCATGATGTTCTCAGCAACAATGCCAAGTTGGATTAGGAAACTTACCCAAAAGTACCTAAAAGATCCATTAACAATTGATCTTGTAAGTGTGTGGGTTTGCTTTATTGTTTGTTCAACTTTTCCTTCTTGAATTATCTTTTTTTTGGTCGTTTTAAAACCTTCTTCACTGAGATAATCTTTGTACTGGTCACTGTGAAGATGCCTATTGTGCTATTAAAGGCTTCGTATTGTCTGACCTTAGCTCTCGCTTCACTTTCTCACCTTTTGCGAGTCTGACAGATTCAAAAGCTAGAGTGAAAAGGGTTTTGAATTCGTCATGAGGCATTTAGTGCTTATCCTGCCAACTCGAGGCCTAAATTTAAGTGAAATATGCGACTAGTATTGAATGCGCAATGTAGTTAAATTTTGCTCTTTATTTATTTTTTCTTGTGTAATTTGACATATGTAGTGGTAATGTGTTGCGTACTTAAAACTGCTGCAAAGAGGAAAAAATGTCCACTACAATTTGATTACTAACGCGGCTTCTGCTAAATGGGAACTGTAGGTAGGGGATTCTGATCAGAAGTTGCCAGATGGAATTTCTCTATATGCAATTGTGTCAGAGATGTTTGAGAAATCATCAATCATTGGACCTCTGATAACGGTATGAATCCAATTTGTAATGCCCCTTCCTGTCCCCGTGTTGAGATCTAATCTGTTTTCCTCCCTACACTAAACTTTTGAATGACTTCTATCTTTATTAACATCCTTCCCTTCTGATATGTGCCTTAGGAACATGCAAAAGGAGGTAAATGCATTGTTTTCACACAGACAAAGCGTGATGCTGACAGATTAGCATATTCTATGCAAAGAAGTTTCAAATGTGAAGCTTTGCATGGCGATATTTCGCAAAATCAGAGGGAGAGAACTCTTTCAGGATTTCGAGATGGTCGCTTCAATGTTTTAGTGGCCACTGACGTTGCTGCTCGCGGCCTTGATGTACCAAATGTCGATCTGGTGCGTTTGACGTTTTATTTCATTTGTTGTTCCTTGTTACTCTAATGGGAATGCTATAGCATGTACAAAAGGTTGAGAAGCTGATGTCTTACAGGGGACTTAATATTTGTTTCCTCAATCTTAACCACCTTGCCTGCTAGCCCCTTCTCTTCTCAAGAGAAAATGAAATAAGAAAAGACCCAAAAATTGAGAGAAAGTTCAAAGTTGGAAAACTATCCTCTTGATGTGCCAAAAGTATATCTGGTAGTCCATGGTGCGGGTGAAGCAATATGATGTGCCCCATGAATGTATCGTGATTTTGGTATTTCAGTATCTTGTCACAATTGCTCTCTTCTGTCTTTCCCCACTTATTTGCTAGTACTATTGTTATTGTGCCTCATTTTATCAATTGATTTTACATTCGTGATGTGGCCTCTTTGGTCCCACCTTGCGGTTGTGGGATTTTTTCTCTGCAACAATAGAGCAAGGTCTGATGAAGTTTTGGTTTGTGGAGATGGTGGATGTGGCCAGTGTTTTCAAAAGCAAATGCGCAATGTGAGGCATTTTATCTCTCATGCGGAGAGTTGTAAACTTTGAGGCATTGATTTAGAATGTTAATCCTAAGTTTTGAAAAGTTTGGAATGGCATTTAAAAATTATGGAACAGAGATGGAATAATAAGATGCTAAATAAAATTATAAGACCTCCTCGAAACTTAGAAATACGTGTATATGTATGTAATTAAAGCTGATTTACTTTAACAAGCTAAATCTATCTTCATATGTCATCTCTAAATAGTACGCTGATGTTTATTAAAAAAGAACATAGCTCTTCTTTATGTCAGTGCTCTTCCTAGGCATAGCCATTGCCTGATGACTTTAGTCATCTATCTCATTAATTGCGCTATCAGGTTCTCTCTCTCTCTCTCTCTCTCTCTCTCTCTCTCATATTTTTCAAAAAAAGTGCATGCCTCACATGAAATGCGTAAAAATGCTCAAAAAGGGCACCTTGTGCTATTGCCCCAAAGGTACGGCATACACCTTGGAATGGTAAATGAAAGCCTTGAGGCTTTTTTTTTGACTCCTCGTGTTGATTTGGAGCCTCGAGGCGAGCCTCAACTTAGCCTGTGAAAATTTCAATTTGAATGAAAAAAATTCAACTTGAATTTGCTTTTTTGGTGCATAATTTTTATGTAGATGGAATTGTGTTCAGATCTTTGGTCCAATATTTTGGTGCATAGGATCATTAATGGTTTTGCACTTCAAGCGTTGTCATCGTCACTCTAGTGTTCTGTATCTTCTCTCCTGTGGTTTATTAAGAGCCTGCTTTTTTTGGTGGGCAGATTATACATTATGAACTTCCAAGCACTTCGGAGATCTTTGTTCATCGATCTGGCAGAACAGGACGTGCTGGCAAGAAGGGAAACGCGATTCTCATTTACTCATCAAATCAAGTAAGGGATGTGAGGTTGATCGAGCGGGATGTTGGATGTAAATTCATAGAGGTATAAATCTATTTTATGCTTGGGTGTCCTGCACTTTTATATGCTAAGCTATTCGTCCAACGTGTTCGGAACAAAATTAGTCCAACTGGAGTGTGGAGTTCTGGTTGGAAGCTAGAATGTCACAAGGCTGAAGTTTGGGTGGGTTGGACGATTCAAAGCTTCTTAATGCTGCAGGGGTGGTGGTCTTATGGCATTATGCTTTTCTGGTGTAGGTTGGATTTGTTCTACGCTTCTGTATGGTTTACTGATAATTGCTCTGAGTTTGTGTGTGCAAATGGCTTAAATTCCACCAACGATATCTTCTAACAGCTATATTGACTAATTTCCATTTAATATCAGCTTCCTAGGATTTCTGTTGAGGGTGGACCCAGCAACATGTTCGGTGACATGGGTTCAAGCCGTTTCAGCTCTTTTGGAGGTACTGGCAGGAGTCGATTTGGTGATTCAGGTTTTGGTCGTTCTGGTGGCGGCTATGGTGGTCGCTCATCTGGTCGTGGTGGTGGTTTTGGTGAACCTGGCTCCAATCGTTCAGGTTATGGTGCATCTGGTTCTGGTCGATCGGGTGGTGGGTATGGTGGACTTGATTCAAGCCGCTCAAGCAATTCTGGTGGTTATGGGTCTGGCCGTTCCGGTAGATTTGGGGACCTTGGTGGCTCTGATCGGTCAAGTGGTGGTGGGGACTTTGGCTCAGGTCGTTCTGGTCTATTTGGTGATGTTCACTCAACCAGAGACAGTCGTGACTTTAGTGATATTCGTTCTAGTCGTGGTCGCTTTGGTGATGACAATACTTGGAGGAAAAAGTCGTTCTAACTTTATGGCAAGGTAAGTCTATGCTGCTTTTCCACCAGTGCTTAATGAGCTTAAACTTGTTTCGTGGTATCTTCATGCTATATATAGTGGTGCTATAATTCCTGATACTGATATTGCAGATCAGTTGTATATTTATCATTTAAATGTACTCAAAGAGAATTAGAAGCAATCTTTGTGTTGCTAAATTTAGTGTCGTGAGACAGGTTTTTCCATATTGTGGTACCTATGTCCCGAAGTGTGGGGTTCTATTTTGGGAATTCTGGTTGTGACCTATATTTACAGTGCGATACACCAATTTGCAAATTAAGTAAATAGTAATGCATCTTGTGCAGAAAGCACTAAAGAGCTATGGTAACGAACATCAGTATTTCATGTCATCTGTTGTAGAAACAAGGCAGGCTAGTATCTCTAGGTTGAATGAGGTGGTTTAGCTTGGTAAATTCCCAAATGCTTAGATTTGTGAGAATCAGCTCCGCCACAAGTAAGTCTTAGGGCCTTCCAGGTAGAAAGCTATCACTGCAATGGCTTAGGGCCGCCGGAGGTGGAGGAGAGATTCCCTTGGGAAAAAGTTTTATTTCATCTCTTCAGCAGTGCAGTCTGTTGTTTTTTGTTTTACTGGTAACTTGCTTTTTTCACGTGGGGGTTTTGTAGACTTTGCAACTTTGCTTATAAGGCTTTCTCTTGAGATAGCTATATGAGCAACGTTGTCCTTGTTAGTACTTTTTGTCATGTAGTTCATCCTTGTTTCCTCCCTTTCTGAAAGAATGAAACATCAAAAGGAGCTTTTGTTTATTACCCTATGACTAACGTATGCTAATATCTAATAGCTTGTTTTACAATGGGTGAGATTTGGATAACTATATTTCAGGCTGGTACTGCCATTGGTGCAGGAACCTTTTTATAAACCTACTTTTATCTTTCCCATCTTATGAATTGCACTTCGAATTTGGAAATTTTGAGAAGCCTATTTTGAATGCGAATTTTCTGATAACTGTGGTGAACGGGCACAAAAATGTCATTGCTGCAATTTTTAGATTAAAATAGCTGAATAAAATCAAGAAGATGCTCACTTGATATGGCAATCTTTTTACGTAGACTGTTTTTAAGCGTTTTGAGTTTTGAAATTGTTGTTTTAGCTTTAACATGGTACTGGCTTGCCGTTTCAGAAATGAGAACTACAGAGGTCTGCGTCGAGGATTGAAGCAGGCAATTAGGAATCTGGTAGTTGGAGAGTGTGGTGGGGTTGTGTACTCTGCTTCAGACTCTGCTGCTTATATTTTTTTGTACTCGTTATGAGAGCGTGTATATAGATTGTCTTCTGCTTAGTATTAGATACAGTAAGAATTATCCTCTATGTAATTTATGTCGCATCAATGGAAAATAGATATCGTCTTTTGCCGCTGTATGCTAGGATTTTGATAATTTGTGTGAGGTTGATTCAAGATCGTGACTCCTTGATCATCAGAAAATCCGATGAGTCCTCTGTATGCTGTCTGTTTCACATTCAACATTTTGGGATTCAAAAAGGCAGAAGGAATCAGTTCCAGAATATTTGTTTTTTGATTGACAGTCAGTTCCAATTTATTTAAACGGCAAATATTTTGGGCGTCAAGGGAAGTTCATTTAATTTTGCTGGAAATTTCTAACAATGCTATCCCATTATTCCTTTTCAGACATTTTAAACATGGGGCCGGTTTCGTTCACACCCATTGACACCTTTTTTGACATCCGATTTTGTTGAGTCCCACTGCAATGTTTCGAACTGTTGATCTTATTTAAATTAGTAAGGGCCCCTGCAAAAGTTCATCTCAATTTGATATTTTTAAGTGCTTGATCCAAGCAGTTTTACAGAAATTGTGATAGGAACTAGTGCTTGCAAAACTGTTTGGATCAAGCCCTTACCAATATCAAAATGAGCTGATTTTTTGTAGGGCTTCCTATTTTACTCATTTAAACAAGAACAATGGTTGAACATAGCACAGTGAAACCCGAAAGGGTGAGGTGTCAAAAATGGGTGTGAGCAGAACCGGCCCCATGTTTAAAATGTCTGAAAAGAAATAATGGGATAGCATTGAATTGAATTGTCTTGATGTTTGTTCCACACCCCACCAACCCCACCCCCCCCCCCCCCCCCCCCCCCCCCCCCCCCAAAATCCAAGATGATAGTAAGAGATTGCATCCATTATAGGAAGATTCAAGTGGTCATCCTTGGCCCCCCCCCCCCCCCCCCAAAATCCAAGATGATAGTAAGAGATTGCATCCATTATAGGAAGATTCAAGTGGTCATCCTTGGTAGCCAACCCTCCAACCCGGGGAGCCTGTTGTCCCTAAGGGACAACAAGATGTCGTTTTGCTTCATTCACACATATTCAATAAATTAGCACAATGCAATAGTAGTAAGACCTATTTCAAAATTCGTAGGTAATTTCTTGCCCATAAGAAGGGAGGCCAAACGATGTCGTAGGTAATTTGTTGAATGGGTGTGAATGTAGCAAAACGACATCGTTTTGCCTGGACAACACACATGTTGCAATTCCCAACCCTCTCACTGCTCTCTTAGAAAAAGAGTGCGCGACACCATCAACATCCCTACCAATAGGTATGAACCTGCAATACCTGAATTGTTTCTGTACCTGCATTTCCTCGACTACTACTGCAATATTTCATTTTGCAATCTCCAAATAGAAGCCAAAACTAATTCAATATAAGCATTAGTTGATGTTTCCGTAGCAATCATCTTGATCAGCTTTTGTGCATTACCTTTCCGGTGACAGAGAACAATTTTCACTAGTCCAAGTAGTGGAGGACAACTATGATTGCGAAAGGGTGCATATTGTTCAATCTGATCCTTCAAAGGATATAAACTCTCATGTATTTGCAAGTTTTGAAATCTTCCGAATATTTGTAAACTGACATGCTTAAAGGGTTCTTCTTAAGAAATGTCAACGAGATTAGCATACCAGCAACGTTAAATACTAAAGACGGCTGCCAAAATGGCGGCTCAGTTCATGCACGGAAAAGAGAGAACAGATTATTCCACCAGAAAATCAAATGAGCGTGTCAATCTGAATTTATTTCTATTTACCACTGCCGGAAGTTACAATGCTGTAGAGGATATAAGTGAGATGCAATTATTCATGTACAAGCTCTAGAAAGCTATTTTCCCAGCACGCCCAACTCCTTATTAAGCAAGAAAAACAATTGGATGTCATGTAGTGCGTAATTTCGACTAGCCAAATTTGGATGAAGGTAGACTATCCAAAAAGTTGATCTTTCATACTAATTCACAAGCCGGAAAGCTCTAGAAAAGCCAATGCTTTTTCCTCGGTGCTCTAGTTGGAACATCTGCAAAATGGCGGGAAAAATCCAAGTCAGCTGAAGTGAACTAAATATTGTCATAAGTCAGCTGAACTGAACTGTATATTGTCATTGGAAATTTCCGAGCGAAAGAGAAATAACGTGCAGGTGCATTCATTACCTCCGACTCCATACAACGAATTGTAGTGTACTTCGCTCCAAAAGCTCAACCATATCTCTGGAGAGAGAAAAGACCAATCATACACAAGTAGGTATACAGATATATGCATATAAAACGACTAATCCAACTCAATTGAAAAGGAAAGACAATAACAGAGCAAACTAATCTCCGTAGATTAATTTTGAATAATAAAGTTGAAATTTTTTGGTCGAGATATGCTTGGATTAAAAAGTCTCTTGGTTTGATTAACAGAGCAACAGAGGTTCATTGCGCTATTTTGACTTAGAAACTTGTTTTTCAAACCCATATTTTACGTCACAAACGACAATAACAAAGCAATGTCGTTTGGTAAAACTAAGTTTTGCTGTAGAAACAAACAATAAACAAAGTTAAAAAATTGATCAAAAACCAGTTCACATAATGCACAGAAAATGGGCATAAAATTTAAACACAATATGAGATGGAACCTCTGGAAGGATTCTTGTCCTTGGGAAGGATCTCAATGTAGCAGGTATCTCGAAAAGAGGTGACCAAACAAATTTTCACTCCGAACTGAAAAATATCCAAAGAAAGAGCTAGAGATCACTAGAGTAATAATCAGACATTATATAAGAGAAAAATGCACTAATCAACCGTGCATACATTTAAGTAATGTAGTCCTTGTGAAAGTAAAATACAACATGTAAAGTTTTAGAGAGCATGTGAACTAGAAAAGAATCGTAACAATAGAGGATTCATGTAGCTCTCAGGATCTCATCTGATTAAGATATCTGCTAGGCTCATTTTGTGTTTCGTAGGTAAGTTTACTGCACGAAAAAGTAAAAGTTTGCTTTGGAGTTTGGATATTTATTTTCTAAGGGTATATTTGCTAGACGTGGTCATATTAAGGGTCCATAACAATTTTAAGGGTTAAAGAGTTGAAACTTTTATTTGGAGGTAGCCCAAGTAGTACGAAAGTGAAACAGCCTTGTAGGTTAAAACGAATGATCATTTTGAAGAAAATGCACTGTATAATATCTATTGCAGGTTACCAAAACACCCAATTTAAAACCACGAAAGGATATGTTCATCAGCACACAAATTTTAAAAGCATACAAACCTAGTTTGAGCAAGTTTGAAGTACACTTGCCAAGGTTTAAGAACACGTAGAAACAGTACATAACAAGTGCCGACCACCGAGTGTTACAAAACAACCAATGCTTAATCATCATCAATCCCATCATCTATTCTCTCCATGTATGCCATAACACCACATCGTTCAAACAATGAAGAAAACACTAAAATGACGATGGTGGAGAGAAGCAGAAACCATAGGTACAAAAATTGCCTCTTAAAACTCGAAAATAATGTGAGAGGTTGTAAAATTGACTTACACGGTCTGCAGCTCCTTGCAGAGTAATATGATCCCCCCATTCTCCCAATCTAGAGCCAAAGAAGAATTTGAATAAGGAGTAGATTACAAACCAAACAATAATCAAGAAAACATGCTATAAGTTCCCAGGAAAAGAATTAGCATCACCCAGATGTCTGACTTTTTCATCTTCTTGAGGTAGCTTCTGTACTTCATTGGGACATAACCTTCATAAGACTTTCTGAAATGCTTCAGCTGAAAAAAGTTAAGAATTTAGTATTTATCTCAAAACCAATGAACTTCCCGCCACTGCAAAATTGACTATAAGATTAAAGATTGCTAAGTGTGTGCGTTTGTTGTTAAAGCATCCAACTCCAAACCAATTGGCAAAGAGTAGAGAGGCCGCCCAAGCTCATATACTAGTTTTGGAGGAGATAATTAACCGATGTGGGACAAATCCCAACACTCCCCCGCACGTGCAACCCCCGACTCGCACGTGGAGAGGTAAACAAAGGATCCGGAACACATGGATCACAATGAAACAAAGAGCAACTATGGCGCAAACAAAGGGGAAAAGCCTCCGAAAGCCTAGCTCTGATACCATGTTAAAGCATCCAACTCCAAATCAATTGGCAAAGAGTGGAGAGGCCGCCCAGGCTCATATACTAGTTTTGGAGGAGATAATTAACCGTTGTGGGACAAATCCCAACATTTGTAACCTCAAATTTGTCGATACAAGTTAACTAGCGTATATGTATCCCATACAAATGCATAAATATACGTAGTAACCCATAAATATGTAGGCAAGGGATAGACCAATTAACACACCGGTAAGGAGGATTGATTTGATACACATGGAAGGTGGTAAAAGAGAGAGGAAGGTCAAGGAGGACATCAGCTGAGGTGACAAAACAAGACATGGTTTCTTAAACTAAATAGAGGGGATGATTAGGAATAAAATCATCAAAATCCACATAGACAAGCCCAACTACTTGGGACAAATGGCTTGAAGAGAAATGGTAATGTTATAAAATGCACGTGAAGTGATGTCTAACATGAAGTAAATAATGGGAAGATGTTGAGGAAAACTTTTGGAACGTCGAAATTACCAAATCCCAACCCCTTTCAACATAAGTTCAATACGAATAGGTCTACAGTCAATCCAAAGAAATCGACCCTAACATGAAAGTCATCGAATATTGCTCAAGAAAAACGAATACCCATAATAAGCATTTGTAGATCATGAAAATATAAAGAAAAAGTTCAAGTTGTACTCAAAACCCTGGGTAGGCAGAGCAATGTATCAGCCTATCCCACTAAATTTAACTCCTGTTGTCAGCAGTATCCCATTTTCTTTTTTGATCAGCAAGCAGTATCCCATTTACTACACAGTACATAGATGAGTATTTAGCGACACAAGTACATGCAAGAGTTTCCTGGAAACACCTGCTTGACAACCTTCTTCCGTACATGTTTGTGATAATCTGGATTGCGAAACAACTGATCTGCGAGGGCTCGAAACTGTTCAATAAATCAACCATCAAAACTACATAGTAGATTGCGACAGAAAATGAAGTAAGCAACTAAGCACAAATTGGTGCTAGAACATAAAGGTATTTATCTAATGTAAAGATGATGGACATAGGTAAATCAATGCACAACTGATGCAGTTTACTGTCAATACTAATATGAAACTAATGTATGATGCCAACCTGACAATTGCCATCTCCCTCCATTTGCAATTCAGCTAAACCATATGTAGCCAATCTGAATGACAGCAAGGGTATTACTGTCAAATCAAAAGATATGCATAGGATGTGAAGCACAAAATCCCAACTCTGACTGCTAGTCTGACGATTATGCCAGTTAGTAATCCCTCCATTTCAACTACTTTGTCAATTTTTGGAGGAATCCAACTTTTTAAGGGAACACAATTACTGCAATTTACGAACTTTAACTTTCTGAAAAATGACCTTCAGCTGGTTTTTGTTACGTGCTAAATGTGTGGTGCTGTACTTGTGCTAACTTTCCAGCACCAAATTGTTGCTCCTTACTCCATGGTGGAATTCACTTTGAGAGAAAGTCTTTCCAAAAACATCAATTTGACCTTTTGTGCCAACACCAGGAATCTTAATCATCAAGTAAACTCCAAACATAAATACAAATTTTCACTTAGCACATAGTACTCTGTGCAATGGAGGTCAATGAAGAGACTGGCAACATAAGTATAAGACAGTATGAGACTGTTTGCACAAGGGCACTTGAAGGCCTAGTGGCAATGACATTCAAAGTGTTACTAGGAATTTCAAAACAATGCTAGAAACTTTGAAGAACACACAGGCATGTCAATCATAAAACCAATCAAGGAAAAGCTAAGGAGTGAAGAAGCATCTGCAGCGTCTATTAATAACCCTTAAGTTTTAACTAGGAATTTAGGAGTTCTCCCAACAATCGTAACTAAATGCATAAGAGAAATAGAAAAAAATCAAAACCTTTCAGAGAGCCGCTCATGGTCTAATGTTGCATCACTCACGTCAGGTATTTCCCCATTAATGCGCGGAGTGAGCTGCCAAAGCAATGAACTAATGAGTACATACACTCCAGATAGCTAATGCAATGTTTTAATATCCAGAAAACAAAAAAGATAAAAAGAAATCATTTGTTAATATATGCCAGATACTCATCTCCATAACGGTTATTGGTGTTTAGAATAATTGTACACCTTCACCATGAAAGAATGACAGTCATACCACACACTGAACTGCTGAAGGAAGATTTGATCGGCTGTTTTCCTTTTACTCGTCCATACACACCTAGGTTAATATAACAATGGTAATGGTCCTGCAAAAAACAATTTTAAAGATGGACAAGATTGATTTTATCCAGCACTTGTGTTGGTGCAGGCCTACCCACCAACATGACTCCCCAGCAATTTTGAGATCTGACATGCTGCCTTGCGCACCTAGTTGTGTTCATCTTTACTCCTTTCCCATTTCTTTCGGTCTCTGTCCAAGTTCTCTCTGTTGTCTTCTTACACCTAGTTGTCTTCCTCTTTACTCCTTCGCCCCATCCTCTTCCACCATCACCATCACCATCACCACCTCCTCCTTGCCACTACCACCCAATGGCCACCACTCCCACCAACCACCATCTACGCTAGACTGACCAAACCCACAGTTTGCTATGAGACTCTCAAGGTTCTCCTTTGGGTAGCATATTCAATCATGAGACTCTCGATTGATGGGGTTGCTATGAGATCTTTCAAGGTTTGTGTATAGGACAACTTTACATGGGTTTGTGGAACAATCCATGTTACCATGATATCCACATTTAAGTGAAGTTGATATTATCTTGGGTGAATCGCGACAGAGGTACCTAGTTGGCAAGTTAATAACGCTGTATCCTTGAATTCGTTTTCCATATGTTTTTTGTTTTCATTGCTGACCACACAAGTAGTCTAAGAGTTTCCATTCAGAAAACATAGTAACGCTAAGGATACACATCAGTTCACAAAAACAAAGGTGATATTACAATTGTTATATTATGTAGAAACATGTGGTAAGGCCAGATGTTGGGAAGTTCAGACCTATGTTCATGAAATATATGGCTTATGGCTGAACTAGAAATGTCCAAAATCCAAAGTTCAGTTGAGTGATGCCTAGTTAGGACAAGTTGTTCAGTCTCAGGTGTAAATCGGTGGAAAATAAAGATAAAAGAGAAAGCTGTCCATGATAAAAGGCTTACTTAGATGACTAGGCATATGCTTCTTCAGTTTCATGGATCAGCAACAAATGGACAACAGGACAAGTAACTAACCAATCCAATTACACGAAAATCATGATGGAGGACTTGCACTTGTAATATGAATACCATGAATGTGATAAAAACTCAATCTGTGCAGGAGTAGATTAACTCTGGGATGGTTTAACTATAAAAACGAATTTCCAACTAATTAATTCTGGGAAGGTTTAACTATAATAAAGAAGCTTGTCTAGAATTGTAAGATACCGGGATTGAGTCCAAATGAGAGAGTCTTTTCCCAAGCCTGCGATCATTCCTCGAAGATTCTTCTTCTGCTAGTATTCTGGAAATTACTTCGTCATCCTCCGTATCTTGGAAACTACTATTCAAACTTGAACTTGAGCTCGCACTTGCACTTGCACTCGCACTCGCACTCGCACTTGCACTTGCGTTGATATAGTGTTCATTCATATTAAATCAATGCTTAATAGCAGCAGATACCACCCTAAGGTAAAATTTAAGAAAGAGGAACCAAATAAATCAATTCTTTCAACTACGAAGAGCACAATTAAATAATTCATATGAAACAAAAACATAAAGGAACAGAAAAAGTCAATCATCAAGAAAGAGAACAGATTAGATTCATAGCAAAACTTAGCAACAGTATTCACATATATTAAAGTGCTAATGGAAATACCAGAAGTCTCAATCAATGAATCATCTATTTCCAATGCCCACACAAATTTTTCATCCAAAAGCATCATAATTTCAAAGCTCTGGTACAGAAAAAAGAATTCAGATATCTCCCCAACCCCACATCATTATTTGACCGAATAAGCAGATACCCATCATTCAACACCCATCGAATTCAGATAAAAACCTGAACTTGTGATTAAATTCCACAGAAAATGCAAAAATAGAGCAGCTGTTTCCTAAAACAAGTCATCAAAACTGGAAAGTATTAATGATTGAGAGATGTTAAAGATTACTTAGAGGTGAAGGACAGAGAATTGTGAGATTGAGAGATGTTAAAGATTACTCAGAGGTGAAGGAGAGAGAATTGTGAGATGTTTGACAAGATTTGGATTGAAAGTTATTTGTCTTTTTTCCGACAAGAAAAGAACGCTTCGGAGAGCAGATTTCATGAGCCGTGTTGCCTTCGTCCTTCGGGTGTGTGCTGGAATTGGGGAAAAATAGGGATACGAAATCAAAAAAACTGGTGGGCAAAAAATTTGCATTTTGCCCCCTGGAATTTGGGCAATGTGTGAATTATTCTTGATGTTCGAGTTATTACCACATAGTCCCTGAGTGCAATTTTGTTCACCTTCCTTAATAAAGGGTGAACATTACCCTCCCTTTTATTGGTTAAAATAGTTTGGATCCCACCATAAAGTGATGTTATGCTTACCACGCAATACACTTTTTGGTAAGTATGATATTACTTTGTGGTGGGATTCACACCATTTCAGTCAACAGGAAGGAGGGTAATGTTCACCCTCTTAAGTGGATGGTGAACAAAACTTAACTTCGTAGTCCCTTGTCATTCGTGGACGAGTGGCTCTCCTCTCAAAAATTTTATCCTTTCGTGTTTTTTCTCATTTAATAGTTTTTTATCTATTTTTTTTAACTTTTAAAATATATATAGCATATCTCTTTTTAAAAACTAAAAATATGATCAAAAACTAAAAAATGACTGAAGACGAAAAACTACGCAAATCTATAGAATTTGTTTATTTAAAAAAAACCTATCTTAAAACTAATAACCATAGCCAAAAAAAATTCAATGACCTTGACATCATTGTATTGTGGATTTGATCTTATGGGCTTATATATATATAGAGGAATTTTCAAGTGAGGGATCCCTTATTTTTTTAAAATGAGGGACTTTCATTTCTCGATCAAATTTTGAAAATCTGAGCCGCTCAATGTGTGCAGAACGTGATTTTAAGGGTACCCGTGAGAAATCAGCAAAAAAAAAAAAGACCGGGAAGGGCTTCATCCGAGCAGTTTTTTTTGAACCGTTCAATGAAAACTGCTCGGATGAAGCCCTTCCTGGTCATTTTTTTTACTGATTTCTCGCGGGGACCCTTAAAATCACGTTCTGATCACTTTGAGCGGCTCAGATCATCGAAATTCAATCGGGAATAGGAGTCCCTCAATTTAAAAAAATGAGAGATCCCTCACCGGAACCTAACTCTCTCTCTCTCTCTCTCTCTATATATATATATATATATACACACACACACACACACATACACAGACACAGATATGGATGTACATGGTATGTTTATGTACTCACGATTTTGTTATTAGTACGTGAACCGTTCTACCCACACAGCAGATTTGTGCACAGATTGTGCACAGATTTTGTTGTGGGGTTCACCACGTGCCCCACACAAATTATTCAATCCGTTCATTAAATGTAAAATATTTTTTCAAGGGTCCCGTAAAAAATAAGTTCAATCCAATACTTATAGGTGCTTCATCCAACTATCTAACTTTTCATTCAGATTTCCGGATAGTGAAAAGTTATATGGTTGGATCGAATACCTATAGGTATCGGATTGAACTTATTTTTTACGGGGCCTCTTGAAAAAATATTTTACATTTAATGAACGGCTCGGATGATTTATGTGAAACTCGTGGTGAGCCTCACAACAAAATCTGTGCACAATCTGTGCACAGATCTGCTGTGTGGGCAGACTTTCTGTTAGTACGTGGATATATGTGTGTGAGTAGAATACATATAAGAAATTCACGATCCCAGTCAACATTCCTACAATAATTTTAGGGTAAATTACACTAAGTCCTCTCAACTAATCTGTATTTTCATTTAATCCCCTCAGACTACAAAATTTGACATTGTGCACCCTCTAACTATCCAGAATTGACACTTAACACCATTTTGTTAGGTCTCCGTAGGAAAAATGCACCGACGGCCGTCTCCGGCCACCGGATGGCCGATCCGAGCCGTCGAAAAAAAAAAAAAAACCGAGTGGGCTAATGCGGGAATCAACGGCATCTGATGTGCGTATGTGTTCGATTCAAACACCCCAAGAATTTAAATGGGGTGTTTGGATCGAGCACCTATGTACGTTGGATGCCATTGATTCCGGCGTTGGCCCACTCTGTTTTTTTTAAAAAATTTTGGATGGCTCGGATCGGCCGTCCGGTGGCCGGAGACGGCCGTCGGTGCATTTTTCCTACGGAGACCTAACAAAAGGGTGTCAAGTGTCAACTATGAATAGTTAGAGAGTGCACAATGTCGGATTTTGTAGTCTGAGGGGATTAAGTGAAAATACGGATTAGTTGAGGGGGCTTAGTGTAATTTACTCATAATTTTATGCTCTTCTTGAAACTTGTGGAAATGAAAAGAAAATAATTAAGAGAGAAAGTAGAGGAAAATTTGGAGAGAAAATAGGAGAAAAATCGAATTCATTTTGTTATTTTTCCTTCTTTTTTTTTTTTTATAGGAATCCAAATGAGAGGAGGAAAAATAAAACAAAGAAAAAAATACAAATGCCTTTCCCTTCCACCGCCGTCTAAAGATGTGAAGGGGAAGGGAGAAGAAAAATATTGGGGGTGGCTAGGGTTTTAGAGAGAGAAAGAGAGGGAGGGGGAGAGAAACACGTGGACTCCTAAAGGGCCAAAACTCAAGGTGAAATGATAAGAGTACCGACCAAATGACTATCCACAGCTCCGCAGGGCTCACTACGGGTCCCGCATGGATGCTCCGAGACATTCAATAATTTTTAAAAAAATGAGTGGGCCCATGAAAAAACAGCTCAATACGATATAAATGTATAGGTGGTCGATCCAATCTTTCATCTTCCATTTTCTCATTCAAGATACTTGGTTTGTTTTTAATTATTGAACATTTCGAATCATTTATGTTGGATCCATAGTGGACCTCGGGGAGCCAGCGGTATCCTATCTGTATAAAACTCGTCAGTACCACTAGCAGTCCTCAAACTCAAGGGGGTTAAAGTGAGATTTTCCCAACAAATAATAATATTTCTTTGACTATTTTACCTGGGTTAGAATAGTAAACAGAGTAAACAAAAACAAATAATATCCTTTTCTAGAGACTTTTATGTTAAACTCCAAACTTAATTAACGTAAACGTCTTGTATTAAGTTTGGATAAGCCGAACACACATCCAAAGAGATTCCAACATGAAAGTTGCTACCCATACAGACAAAAGCACACATATTGTGCGTAGATTCTTTTGTGGGGCACATCAACGGTACCACACAACCAATCCATGCTGTACATAAATTGTAAAACACTTTTTAAAAGGCCTCCAAGAAAAATTAGCTCAATCTGATACATACTAGTTTTCGATCCAATCATCTAATTTTTCATTGAGATTTTAGAATAATGAAAAATTAAATGTTTGGATCAAGCATCTTAATGTATCGGATTGAGCTGATTTTTCACGAGCACCCTTGAAAAAGTGTTTTACATTTAATGAATGGCTTAGATCGTTTGTGCGAAATCCATAATGGATCCCATAAAAAAATTGTGCACAATCTATGCAACGAAATGTCTGTGTTGACAGAAGTCACAGAACCCTTTTTTTAGACCCGTTCACAGCCACCTCTTACGTGCAAGACTCTTTGATCATTTATTGCGTATTTTTTGTTTGGATTATTTCTTACATAGTGACCGAAAAACTCTTTCAAAATTCAAACAAATATCGAGGTTTTGACCATTGAGTAATTGACTTCAGAAATCTTCTTAAAAAATAAACAACTTATTTCACATTTGAAACTAAAAAATAATGTAAATGAAAAATAAATTTTCAATTTTTTTTGTACCGTTCAAAAGATCTCAATGAGATCTATTAAACAAAATCCATATTGATACAAAAATTATTTGCATAAGCACATGATTTTGAGTTTGAAATTGCTTTCTTAAAAAATAAGTACTTATTTTGAGTTCGGGAACAGGGCCTCATTCACGTCATACAACCTTTAGTTTGACTTTAGTCATATAACTTTTCAGTTTGGATAGCTTTCGCTCGCACTCTCAATTAAAGGAAATGTTTTGTATTAAGTTTGCCATACTCATTTAAGCTCGTGTTCATTATGTGACTTTGGGTTCGACTCATTCAATCTCCATCAAACTGTTGGTCGCGGGCCAGCATTCTGCTCACGCGGGTCGAACCGTGACGCTTGAAGCAATGGTGACTCCTAAAATATATAGTAGGGTATTCAAAAAATACCTTAACTTTACTGGTTGGTCTACTCCAATATATGTGCAAAACCTCGTATATATTAGCATAAATAGCACAGTAAAAAAAACTCTATTCGGGAAAAAAATTTATCTACCACGCAAAATGAGAAACTTAAAAATATACTCCTATACATTTGTCAACAAAAATCCCTTTCTTTTTTTTTCTTCTAATTTCTTTCATTATGATTGTGAGTTTTGTTTGAACTAGAATAATAAGTGTTCAAATATGAATTACTTGGATTGTTAGGCTTAATTGGGTTGTGGGCTGAGTGTTGAATTATTTTTGGTCTGGTGTTCAATTATTTTAGAGCCGGGTGTTCAAGATTATTACAACCGGGTGTTCAAAAAATGGGCAAACCAAGATTATTACATGTATTCTAGGATCTTTTTGGGTAAAGGGTGTTCAATTGACCACTCATGGCTGCATGTGGAGTTGCCAGTGGCTTAGAGCCTACTACGCTTTAGTATAAGAAAATAATGTTGTACCTTTATCACTACCTACGGATCTTGATAAGATGGCAAACGCTTGATCCTAACACAAATGAATTTTCTGCTTAAGAAATTAAGGTCTTTATTTTTATTATTGATTTGTTAACTTTTTGGTTCTTTCTTCTTTTGTCAAACGATACCAAAATTGCTAACTGAAGCATGAAATTAAAATGGTCATTTGCTAATTGAAGCATGAAATTAAAAGGAGTACTACGAAGTATGGGTACAAGTGCTTAATTTGATTAGTTTATTCCTTAATTAATTCTCTTAATCTTTTTTTATCGGCAAAACAAATTTATTGGTTTTTGAATAGAAATTTAAAGGAATCAAGAACCCTACGGCATCACAGCGAAGAAAAGTCATTCCAAATGTATGGGCTCGTTTGGATGGGGTATTAGTTTTTTTTGTCAATCGATAGGATGATATTCATTGATAACAAAGGGATAACAACGAAAGGGCAGTTATCCTAAAAGGGGGAATATAACAACCACAATAGAGACTTAAATACCACGCCGAACATTCAGAACCTCACACAACCTAATGTGCAAAACAGATGGAGAATATCTCTGATCAATGCAACACTAGCTAAGCAACCTACAAAAAATCCACGTAGGGGTTAGGAAAGTCCCCTCAACGGGGGAGAAATAGAAAGAATCGAAAAAACATCAACAAAACAAAAAACCTACAGATCACACACCTAAATCCAGCAGCCCATAAAGCAGGTTATCACTTGGTTTGGCAACCCCAAAACGCGGGGGTATTAGGTTTCCCTTCTGTTCTCTTGTACCGACTAATATCCCATACGGGGGGACTATTTATGGGTGGGTTTTGGGGTGTTATTAGTTAATACTCCCGAATAAGGCCGAAATAATACCCCCTCCTCCCCCATTTCAACTACAAAATAATCTTATCCCCTCATTTTATCCCTTGTCCAAATCAAGTACTAATTTATCCCTCCATGTATAATACTTCATTCAAACCAATTACTATTTAATCTCATTCCATAAATATCACATCAATGCGGATCATCATTTATTAATCAATATCCCCTCTATTTTATCATCCATTCATAAATAATATCCCAAATTCTTATCCCTCATCCAAACGAGTCCATATGTTATCACCTTGGGCCCCTCATAATCAAATATATGGCCCGGCCGGGAGGCCATAATCATCATGGAATCATGTTCATTTGCCATCGTAAGATACAGTGAACCCAAGAGAAGAGAATTTAATTGGCAATGTCTAGCTAGTTAAGCTGTTTTCCCTGGTTCTTTTCTGGATGTATTAGCGAACCTTGGGTCGATTTTGATTCTCTCTTTTTGGTTGGCGTCTTGCCAACTTCTTTCTGTTTTTCGGTGGCGGATGATATATGATTGCCTTCGGCCTAAGTGCCACTATAGTTGGAATGAAGGTTGTGGGTTGTGTTGCCGTTTTCATGTGTTTAGTTAATCTTTGTAACTTCGTTCCTTTGATTAATAAAATTTCTTTGTCGATTAAAAAAAAAAAAAACTGCAAAACTACTATACTACTGTATTCAGTATCAACTTGGGGTCCAGTATTAATAGTTTTTTTTTATCCGTCCAGTATTAATAGTTTACTCGCCATGATTTCCACGAGTCTACCCAGACCTAATTCCTAAATATGAGAGAGAGAGAGAGAGAGAGAGAGAGAGAGAGAGAGAGAGAGAGAGAGTTTCTACACACATACATGCATCTATATTTATATATAGGGAGGAGGATCGAGGAGGGAGAAGCACAGGAAGTCTCAACTGCGTGGAGAATTGCACACGGTACAAGAAGGTAGCTCTCTCTCTCTCTCTCTCTATGCCCATATGATCAAAAGTTATGTGTCTTGAGTTTTTTTTTTTTCCGTCGATACTTTGTTTTTTTTGGGTGCAACGGAATTACGTGGATACTTTATTGATTGGGGATTACATGGTGATAGTTTTTTTTTTTTTTTTTTAATCAGCGTTCATTTTAATCGTAAATTCGAAAGACTAACATATATTGATTCATGAAAATAATTTATGTATTGTAGGACGTCCTGGTTTATATATGCAACGGAATTACGTCGATACTTTATTGATTGGAGATTACATGGTGATAGTTTTTTTTTTTTAATCGTAAATTCGAAAGACTAACATATATTGATTCATGAAAATAATTTATGTATTGTAGGACGTCCTGGTTTATATATCTTATAAATGTTTCGATTGATTATTAGTTCTTCTCTCCTTTTTATATTTTTCTTCATAATTCACCTCCCAATGTAAAATTGAAGGAGGGACTATTTACCGACAGAAAATGAAATCTTCATCTCTTGAATTTGACGAACATGTTGATGAGTCCACCAGTACTAATCCACCAAAAAGTGGAACTTGTAAACCTACGCCGGATGATGATCCTCATGAGTACGACTCTTCCTCTTCTGAGAGCAGTACTACTTCTACTGCCATAACTAGAAAACTTTCGAGAAAGAGAAGATCAAAAAAGCTTATTCGACAGTTCAGAGAACTCTCAGCCATTGTTCCTGAAGCCTCGAACAAGGTACTCAGCATATTCATATATTATTCTACGTTTTACGCCCTGTTTGTTTCATACAAATTTATTATATTCTTCCTAGATAGATAAATTGATTCAGTAAGATAAGTCGTATTTTTCATCGACGACTACGAACAAAATTTCCTGTGGACTTTCTATTTTTGTCGCACTGAACATCTGAACATAGCAAGAGACTATATTTGAAATTTAGTGAATGGATGCATGTATATTACTGTTAGAATAATGAAAATATTGTGATCGATTATAGTTGAGTAGAATCAAGGATTTGATTACCATGAACATGTTAGGATTTCCTTGAACCTTGACCCTATGTACATGTTATTAATCGAATGCAATAAAATAATTTTTTCTTTCATATTTAACATGGTATCAGAGTTATAAGATCTAGGCCATGTGGATATTCGCTCCTAGCGGACGGCAGGCGAGCAGATTAAACCTCGCTGTCGTCCGCTGGACACTTTGTTAATTACTATGTCAATCTCCTTCACGCTTTCCAGTTACCTGCACCCACCATGCTTCTTCTCCACCAGAGCTTGTGGCTTCTTTGTTTTTCGGCTTTTGTTGGTTTGTTCTGGTTTTCTTCCTAGCTGTTCTCTTGGCTCTCGGCTTTTGGCTTTCCTGAACGTTTCTCTCTCCTGGCTTTTCTTGGCTTGGCTTGGCTGTTTTTGATTTCCCTGGGCTTTTTCAAACTCAAATTGGTAGACCTATAAGTTTGAGGGGGATGTTAGGATGATGAAAATATTGTGATTGATTACAGTTGATTAGGATCAAGGATTTGATTACCTTTCCATAGTAAATGATTTGATTTTGTTTCTATAGTTTAGCATTCCACTCTTGTATAAATATAGGACCCTATGTACATATTATTAATCAAATTCAATAAAATATCTCTTCTCTCGTATTCTAACAATTACTATTAATTTTACCTGTGTATATAGGAGGTCATGTTAATGGACGTCAAGGAGGCCAGTTCCATACTTGAAGATGCTATTAAGTACATGAAACAACTTGAAGAACGAGTGAACAAGCTTGAGGAGGAGCTCACAAGACCTAATCATGGATCCTATTCCGATGAAGAAGAAGAAGAAGATCGGCTACCTGAAATTGACGTGAAAACAGATGGTCAAGATCAACAGAATGTGCTCATCAGAATCATTTGTGAGAAACGAAAAGGTCAAATTGCCAGAATAATGAGCGAGATGGAGGAGCTTCATCTAAGCGTTTCCAGTATCAGTGCCCTGCCCTTTGGAGACCAACTTTTGGTCATTTCCGTTTCAGCTCAGGTGATTCTTACTTTTATTTGCCCTAATTCATTTTGCGTATATAGCTGGTCCTGACACTATGAATTAAAGCATATTTTTGCTCGACACAAAATACGTTATTAATACTCAACAAGCTAGCATACAATGAGTATCCTTCGTTCTGCTCAGTTGTCAAGAATTTAGCACGTGAAAATTCATTCCGAAAAAAGTATTTAAGTAAAGTGGAGATAAACTAAAATATATTCTTCCATTTTTGGGAGAAAAAATTCTCATAGAAAAAAAAAATCAATGATGTAAATTCACGTTTATTGATATACACTTAATAGACACACAAATATTAGATACTTCCATACTTTCCTCTTCTTAGGTAAAAAATTATGAAAAAGAATAAGTATAAGCATGTGAGACGGTGGTAGGAGGGATTGTAGGACTATTCCGAGGGTGCAGACAAGTTGCCGTGAGATATACTGGATTACGGGAAAAATGTTAAACCTAACTGCTAGCCAACTATGTTATGCATGCAAATTAAATCAATGTTATGTTATAAGAAAAAGGCGAAGAACGTAGAAAGTAGATTTCTCGAAATGTGTGTGTACATACATATACGAACCCAGCTACAGGCCGTTGGATTGTTTTTCCAATTGTCCGGATCCGCGAATTTAGCAATTAGGTCCACATTTTAGGCTAAAATACGGGGGTCCGCACCTGAAACGCTCTGTGTGTGTGTATATATATATATATATATCTATCAATATCCTACAGGAATATAGTTGAAGCCAAAAAGCTCCAACCCTCAATCTTAAATTCCTAGAATTTAGAGTTTTTTAAATAAAAAAAGAAGAAAAAACAGAGAAAAGCTTAGGAAAAATTATTCTATGCCCCAGCAAAGATACCATCACGTGGTACTCCAAATTCATTTTATACCACACATATGTCTTTTAGTGTACAGAAAGAAACTTTTGCTAGCGTGCATCGAACATGAAACAAAAAAGATATTAGATTATAAAAAACTAATGTTAATTTTTTATACCATGCATTGAACGGGTACAATATTTGATTTTTTTTGTTATAAATCAATTTGATTTAATTTTTTTGAAGTAATTTAATTTAATTTAATATTTCTTGCAATTCGAGTTGTCCATTATTGAGCATGGACGGCGCACGCACCCCGGGTTCTTTTTCTATCAATTAGCGTTGTTCCCGTTCGATGCACGAGATAAAATATTTATGTGGCTTTGCTACAAAATATCGAGCTCATACAAAATTTATTGTTTGTCTTGTGCATCGAATGGGAACGACACTAGTATTTATTTATAGAAATGTAGTTGAGTCCTCAATAGCTTCCAAACCTTTATTCCTAATTTTTTTAGATTTTCTAATTTTTTTTGACATTGCTTAAAATTGGGAGAGAGAAAGAGGGAGAGAGGGATGATGCGGGAGAGAAAGAACGTGGGAGGGGGAGGGAGATAGCAGGACCTTGGGAGAGAGAGAGGGGTGACGTGGGACGGTGGGAGGGGGAATAACTGTGCAAGTATAAACTGTTTTACTAGTAACTTTTTTTTTTTTCATGATTAGTAATTCTATTATAGTTCCTTCTTTGTGAATTACAGTTTCTCTGTGCTCGCTCGATATGCGAAATAGAAAAAATAAATGTAAACTCCTTTTTGTTGCCCCGTGCATAGAACGGGTATGTTTGATACACGGAGTCGAAAAAACCAATGTTATTTTTTTATCCCGTGCATAGAACAGGTACATTCGATACAAGGGGTCGAAAAAAAACTAATGTTATTTTTTTATCCCATGCATAGAACGGGGTACATTCAATACACGGGGTCGAAAAAAAACCAATGTTATTTTTTTTATCCCATGCATAGAATGGGTGCGTTCGATATACGGGGCCGAAAAAAACCAATGTTTTTTTATCCCGTGCATAAAACGGGTACAAACGCTAGTAGATCAAAAGGAAAATGTAGCAGTGTCTTTCCTATCACACATTCTAAGTACTCCAACCCACACATTAATTTGATATATGTCTCCTTTAATTTTCTTGCAGATGGGCAATGAATTTTGCATGACAGCCAACGATCTCAAGAAGAATTTACGAGCAGGGATTTTGAAGTTTATGAGACATGTTTAGGCATTTCCGGTTGTCTTACTTTCTTATTTTCACATGCCATTTTTTTTTAATTTTTTTTTTCGAATTTCTTGTGAAATAATGTGGTATTATTGTACGTATTCCTTTGAAACATCGATCTGGCAGTTCTGTAAACCTTTTTAAAAAATTTGGGGGAATATTTTGGGCCTATATGTACGATTATATGTTTGTACGTCGAGTACATTTGAATTCCTAAGATCACTCGTTAGGAGTAAATTAATTTAGCCAATTATCATGATTGCTAGATACGGATGAATTAGGTCGTGATTGAGCCTCATAAATGTATACAAGGTGACGTTTATTTCACATATATGTGTGTTTCTTATACGAAGAAAAAGAATTTTATACTATGTGAAGAAAAAGAAGTATTGTTCTCAAAGATAAGTATATTCCAGAATTGAAATAATTGGGAGTGACAAGCCTAGCTAGCTAGCTAGTTGGAAAACTATTACGTGCATCAATGATAGAATAAAATTAGTCTCTTCTCGATGTATCTTTTATCGAGCTTTAATAAAAATTTACTGCCTATAAAAAAAACAAAGAGCCATATTAATTAGTTAAACATCGTAGAATTCATTGCACAAATTAAATAGTGGTTGGTGCAACGGCTGCGCACGTAAAATGCGTCCATGTTACTCCTTCCGTCCCAATTTGTTTGTCTAATTTTGATATACGTGCCTTTTAAATAATTGTCTATATCTCACAATCTATAATGTTTTACATAATTTCGAAAACATCATATTTTAATTCTAATTGAGATCTATCAAACAAGATTCATATTACATATTAAAAACATAATAAATTGAAACATATAGACAATTTTGTAAGAGATCCCAAATAATAAAAAATGACAAACAAATCGGGACGGAGGAATTATTAATTAAACATAGAACAAGCTAAGCCTGTTTCGCATGGCCAATATTTTAGTAATCTAGACTAGACTAGATGTCCCTTCAATGCAAAAGTTTCAGATGTATTATTATATAAATAATTTAAGACGTACTTATGTATTATATTAAGTGATAGAATGTGAGTCATGACCAATATACAATATGAATAAAATCATTCTGCCCACGGTTTCCACTACAACCTGTGGGTTTCATAAAACTCTTTTTTTTTTTTTTAATGTGAACCGTTCATCTTATAAGGTCTGTAGGGTGGTATATCCATGTAGAAATTTAATTTTATCAAAAATCGATACGTATATCAACAATTGAATTTTGGTTTGCAGAATGGACAGTCATAGATTTTGATGTTAAACTATCCATGACCATGACCATCCATTTTATATATAAACCAAAGTACTGTGTGACCCGTTGATCCTTGGTCTGAGCTCCTCCTCAATTGGTTCGAGAGTTGCCTAGCTTTCTTTGCTCTAACTTGCACAGTGAACGCACGACTAAGACCTGGCCGGGGTTGCCTGGCAAGGCTCTCCGGCGAGAGGATGAGAATGTGCAGAGAGTAAAGCAAGAGACTAGAGCTTTTGGCGTGAGATTTGGCATGTACCACTTTAGGGCTGCTTCACTTGGTATTTATAAAGTCGACTTGGCTTGCTTTTCAACAAGTACGGGGATGTGTCTTGCACGGGCCGGCTAACGTCATTGTGATGTCACTGATAAGATTTGGTAACCGTTTCTAGTGTGTGCTGGCAAAACTCAAGTTTGAGTTCAATGGAAGCAAAGGTGAAAGGTTGCCATGCGAGTAGGTCCCTAGTGAAGTGTTGGTTCAACCGTGGAAATTCGAACTCGGTTGGACAAAACTCAAGTTTAAGTTCTCCTACGCAGTATCTTGTTGAGGTGACATATTCCTAACATTATCCACCGCAAGATTCTAGCTCGATTCCAACGTAGCTACGATATTGAGATTCTCTACCAACAGTATGGTGTGACGAAACAATAATCCCGGCAGGTGTTTTTCCTGCCCTCCCGCTTTTTGCACCAAGAAAAAGAAGGTGCCATGCGAGTCGCGTGTTAGGAGAAGTAGGTGCAAACGTAACTACAGACAGGGTCACAGTTGATCGATGCATTATTTAATGAGCCTTTGGATCTTTAGGGATTGGATCCATTACATTTATTGTCTTTTGATTTCAGAAGTTTCTCTGTTCAACGATATCCCATCCTATTGTGATTTGTCGATACAATTATTTTACAACCACATACATGAACATCTTTTGTGGATCTCATACACTGAAGGTGTAGTGAGTGTGTTTATAAATTTTTGTAGTTGTAGAATAATTGTTTGTCAATATATTACGGGGTGATAAATGAGCGGGCTTGGGCCAAATTGGATAAGTTATAAGTGGGTTGGGTCTTTAATGGGTCATCGACCCATTATTTATGAGCTCAATTACCCATACCCAATCCGACCCATTTATTTAAAATGAAACCCGACCCGCCTATTAACCCAATTACATAAATATTTAAAATTTAATTGAATAAAATACCCATGTACACTGAAACGACCATATTACCCCTTTACATCTAAATGACTAAAAAACCAAGTACACTAAAATTACCATATTATCCTAACAAAATATTTAAGTTGACGCAATTCACCGGCTTTGTCTTTTTTACATGTATGTTATAAAAATTTTTGACATGGTAATTGGGTACATCCACGACTCCTGTGAGTTCCACTTAGGCTTTGTTTGTGGACGTAAAATGCTTTTTCGTAAAATATTTTACCCATGTTTTGTTGTTGTCATTGTCTCTGTAGTAAGATTACAATACGTTATACACATGTACGGCGCATCCGGGAAAAGAAAGATAAATTTCGATGGTTGTACCTTGTTTAAGAGATTTTGTTTGGTAATGCAGTGTGTACTGGACCAATTTCTTTTTTTGAATGGCAAATTTTTTATTATTAATCTAAAGTGATAATAGAGACTATAAAGTGCACGGAGAAAGACAACAAGTGTCTATCCGAGTCCCAAACCTTTGATTGGCAAGATACCAACCAAGGAGAAAATCCAAGGGCCAATGCCCATCACCCAAAAGACCACAAAACCCAATAGGACAGCAAAGCGCATAAGGGTTACAGCTCAAACACCAGAAAAAGCCTTAAAGCCCAAATACAATGGTATTAACCCAAAGATAAAGCCCAGATATACCCAAACCCTAAAAGCATGCCGCCAAATTGGAATCCAAAACGCCAAGCCGCTGTCACTGGGTAGCAAGACCTCTGTGAACCGTCGTATGTCGCCGGTTCCAAATATGATCGAAGAGCCGTTGCCGTAGAGACCTCGCATCCCAACCTCCCCATGTGTACTGGGTCAATTCTTATAGTTTCTCCCGCAGTCATTCTATACACATACGCCGAGCAAAAAATCATTTTATACACATACGCGTGGAGTGACCTTTAGAGTACTTGGCCAATTCCAATAGTTTTTGCTTTTCTTTATCTCCGTTTCTTTACAATCCAAACAGGTGGAGGAAGGAATATTACTATTTTCTCGAGTTTCAAACACGGCCCACACACAGTCCTAGGTGTGTTAGGAAATTAAAGAAAGTACTAATTAAGAAAGACAGAGGATAAAATTGTAGAGAAATTTCGTGGTACTCCTGGACCATTTTATAACCACACGTTTCTGTGGGATTTATAGACTATTCCCACAAGAATGTGTGGTTGTGAAATAGTCCGGAGTACGATGCGACGGTACTCTCCGACTACTGTATAATTTCACAATTTTTAATTATCTCATTAAACTTTCTTCTCACTTTCTATAGGTTTCAAACAAGGGAGGGAAATAAGTACTACTACCTCCATCCTGAATTTTTTATCCTAAGTTTAGCATCTTTTTACTGTACAGAAAAGATTGTCTCCGTTCAAAAGTAATAGGCAAAAAGTGATGAATTTATTATTTTATTCTTAAGTACATACAATGATAATGTTTTCAAGGGTAATAAAAGAAAAGAAAAAATGACAAGTGCAATTAATAATGATATTCCCCTTATAAGTTGGAATCTCAAAAATTAGGACGGATGGAGTAGTTATTTTTCTTTCCTTTTTCCCATTTTCCAAAGTCCAAACACACCCTAATACTTCAAAGGAGTGAACTAGAAAAGTACGTGCAGTGAAATAAAAGTTGTGTAATCAAAGGGCTGGCTAGTAATCTCAAGCTCAAGTGCTATTAATCATTCGAGATCAGTTCTTATAGAGGTTTACTGTAGCTATAATTGGGACCTCCACAAGTGGGTGTTGGAATGAGTGCTCGATCTTTAAGTCATGTACGAGCGGATGCAAGTGCAAGAGTGTGAGACTGAAAACGTCTTTGAAGAACCTCTCAACCAACTGAAATTCTCGAGAGTGGAGGAATTTAGAGTGCGAGCACAGAGCGAGAGTTGAGAATGGAGCGAAGGCCATTTTGAAGGATTATGTGAGTAATTAAGGTCTCTCTAGTGCGTGAAAATTGGTCCTAACACCTTGAATTATGAACAGGATAAAAAGTAAAAGGTCTGTGTGCAGAGAGCAGCGTGTGTGCGACTTAAGTGGAGAGAGAGAGAAAAGAGAGATGATGGGTTCGTCTTCAGATGAAAAGAAGTACTTACTACTACTGCTACACCATAACGACCGGCCTCCAAACCCCAAAAAGGGTGGCCGCAGAACCATACCCCTCATCATAGGTGACAAATGACAAATCAATACTCCAATGCGTTTACTTTGCTTGCCTTAATTAGTTACTAAAATGATACGCCCACCACATAGGGGTCACCACCGCACAGCCCACCACACTAATTTTACCATTCAAAAGTGTTTTGGACGGTTCGAATTGAGAATAAACTATTACCGGTAAGAATTATTTATTAACAGTCAAAGTTTAAAAATACTCTTAACTATTGATTGCCGAGACGAACGGTGAGATTGGGGTGCGGTGAACATGTGCAGTGGGCATATCACCGTTGAGTTAGTTACCAGAAATAGTTGAGGTGCGCGTAAACAACCCGATAGAGTTATAAATAAGAAAAACTTTCAACTCTATATCAGAATCTTGGGAAAATTTCATGTTTTAGGATGAAATAGAGATGTTATTGTAAAGCCTCAAATCTAGATTCATTTTTATCCTTTGCAGTTTGGACACTTCGATGCTTGGGTAAGGGAATGGGAATGTGTTAAGCCTGTGTCATTAACTAAAACGTTGACGACGCCCACGGAAGAATATAATTCATCGAAATAAGTCTATCTACTTATCTCCAACCAAAGAGTGTGGTTTTTAAACTTTACTTCAGGCAAATGATTGATGAGTCCAGTAGATTCATTTTGAGACAACAAAGTATGTCTTGAAATTCAAGTTTACAATCAACTTGCGCATAAAACTTTCATATAATGCTCGAAATGCTCTCCACCACCCCATAAACACTCGTTACACCATTCAACAGGCTCTATTTGGTTTGAGTTTTGAGGAAGATTTTTTAGAGTAATGATCAATGGAAAGAGATAGAGAAAATTTACTGGAGACCGTGCCCAGAGATTTTGAGACCCTAAAATGAAGTAGATGAATTTGGTGCTTAGACATGTTCTGCAAGCACCCTGTACCTTAGTCCATGTAACATAGAAACATGCACATCAAAAAGAAGAAGAAGAAGAAGAAACCTCCTACGGTTCCATGAGCTTGTTTGATCGTTTTGTTTGTTGTCTCTTAGGGAACGACGATGCTTTGGTTAACAGCTATGATTCCACAGATGAAACCTGCACCTTGTGACCAGATCACCTTTGTTCAATGCGACTCCCCATCGTTAACCCAGTATACTATGTTGTTTGCCTCTTCTGGTCTCATCTCCATTGGAGCGGGTTGTATAAGACCTTGCTCTATGGCATTCGGTTTGGACAAGTTGGACAACGAAGAAAACCCCAACAACCAAAGGGTTCTGGAAAGCTACATACACTGGTACAACGCTTCAACTGCATTCTCAGCCGTTGTTGCTATAACTGCTACTGTGTACATTCAAGACCATTTGGGTTGGCAAGTTGGTTTTGCGGTCCCTGCTTTCCTCATGGTAATCTCGGCTCTAGTGTTCTTTACGGGCTCTTTTTTGTATATCAAAGTTAAAGCTGGCAAGAGTTTGCTGGTTGGATTTGTTCAGGTTCTATTAGTAGCATTCAAACACCGGAACATCAGTCTCCCTCCCAGTCTTTGTGATGATCGCTACCGTCAGGGCGATGAAGCAAAGCTCCTTGCACCTACCGGAAACTTAAGGTATCATTGTGATTCTCACCTTTGCCACATTGATCTTTTGCTAATGAATTTTGTCACAACTACAATCCTTGATGCTCCATAACATCAGACACTTTCGTCCCGCTACATGCATGTTTGTTCTTTGATGATTCCTAGCACTTAAACTTCTTTACAATTTTCTGACTGAAGAGAAGATTGGCTGTTAATTTCTAATACGCATTCTTGACTCCATGTAGATGTTTGAACAAACCTTGTGTTATTATGGATTGAGAGAGTGATTTAAACCCAGACAGAGCAACATTGGATCCGTGGAACCTGTGCACGGTGGAACAAGTTGAATCGCTCAAGGCCTTTCTCAGAGTCAAACCCGTGTGGTCCACCGGCATCATGGCCCAAGTGAGCGTAACCCAAAACTCGTTCGCCACGCTGCAAGCCAAGACCATGGACAGACACATCGCCTCGGATTTCCAAATCCCAGCCGGATCCATCTCCGTGTTCATGGTTTTGATGCAAATGATGTTGTACGGGATCTACGAATGCATAATGGTTCCCTTAATAGCAAGATACACAGGGAAACAACACGCCCTTGGTCCCAAAACCCGGATGGGGATTGGATTGCTAATCTCATGCATCGGAATGGCAACTTCAGCAACTCCCGAACACATAAGACAAGCGAATTCCATCGAATTCAATCCGGATAACAAACCCAACGCGGGGTTCCAAATGTCCGCTATGTGGTTAGTTCCACAGTTTGGTTTGCTTGGAGCCTTCTGGTTGATATACACTCAGTTTTCGAAATCCATGGCTAGCATCGCAGTGGCTCTATACACTCAAGGGATGGCGGTTCGAGCTTGGTCGGGAGCCTTCTGGTTGATATAGTGGATCATGTTACTAGTAGAGGAGGTAGAATAACCTGGTTGTCGAGTAACCTTAACGAAGGTCACGTAGATTTCTATTACTGGCTGATCATGTTCTTGGGTGTGGTTAACTTTGTTTATTTTCTTTTCTGTTGCTCTGCTTACAGCCTTCCAAGGATGAGGGAGGATCCGATCGCGACCAATGCGTAGGTTCTGAGGGTTAGCTGGGTTTCTTTCTTTGGTTCTGATATGTTGTTCAAGTGTTGAACAATCTGGTATTTCTTGATGTCATTCAGAAAAGCAGAAAGCTACTCCTTTCTGATTTTGAATGTATGGTCTCTGTATCTCGGCAAAATTTCGGACGTTATTCAAGGACCATGTTTCCAACCTGGTTTTTGAACCACATCCGAAATTTTTCACAAGATGCAATAGGATACCTGGATACGTATTGGATACAAAAAAAAGCCACCAAGTGCTCCACTTGAACACTGTTCGAGTGGGACTTTTGATTGTTGCCTTCCATCCCTAGAATTAGCTTTAGTTGTTTACTATGAAACCGAACCAATCCTATCAAGCTCAACCCTAGTTCTCATAACATAAAGTAAACAAAACATTGTACAAGACACCACAGAAAGCCCATTGAGAACATTGAAAAGAAACGCGAGGGGGAGTTCGGACATACTCATCTTTTTTTTCTTTTTAGTTGGATTATTTTCATTGTTGGCGATTTTTTGTTTTACTTTTGATCACAATATGTGATTTTCGAATTAGGCTCGACGAGAAATAAGAAATTTATACACATTGGCAACACTTGAAATTATGTGTAGCACTAGAATTCTTCACTGCAAATAAGAGCATGCACACCCCAGAGTAACAGCACAAGACAACAAGATTGCTTTAATTAACTTCATGCGTCCGTCACGACTGGATAACCTAAAAATAGAGCATCCTTTTTACATCGAAGCTAACATATTTTCGCCACCATCATCATTACCATCATCCACTGCTATCAGCAGCTACTTCTGCTGAGACTTGAGTTCTTGCACTCTTTCTTCAGTTGCCTTGAGTGCTTTTCCATATTTGCTTATCAACTGAAAAACATAAGTGATTTCAAAAGCTTTAGCTAATTAGTACCAGGGTTTGTAAACGAAAACCAAGACCGAAAGGTCCTTGGCAATGTTACATGGACTCAAAGCAAGATATAGTGTGCGGGTACTTGTCTAAGGGCTAGATTTATTCAATTTTCATCCCAAGGAACAGTTAAAATAGGTAAATTTTTAAGTATACTTGTTTCATCTTCGCGATAAAATTGAACTTACAAGGTGTCTTATGGCATTTGCTACATACCATAAATGTTTTATGCGAAATTCGTGGTAAAATTGAATAGAAAATATGCTTGCCAGGTGTCCAACTTCATATATTGGATCGCAGATCCCATGCCCTTATCTCTAAGTGTTGGGCATCCGACACAAGTAATTCAAATATTTAGAAAAGCCATGAAACAAAGTTCCTCAGGATACACTATTTCTTTTGTGAAAAATAATTTGAACTCACTTCCGACTACCTGACCCAAAAAAAAGTACTCCTTAGTCCGATCCAAGGGAAAGCAAATTTTGAAGGGCAAGTGAAGCAAGTTTGTGTTTCAAAGGTGATCAAAACGATTAATGAAATGACAAAAGAGAAGTTCTGGCAGAAGCACAGCCTCCACATAAAGCACCCGAAGGTTAAAAGATCAAGCATCAATTGGGATTGAAATTGTAGGCGATTCTTCCAAAACAACAAACCAAACCGCAAACCTCCAACTCTAAGGATTAGATCAAGCATCTATTGGATTGAAATTGAATTACTCAAGCATCTATCAAAACATGGGATATTTAACTTTGGTCTAGATGGAGAGTAACCTACCTCATCAACTTCATCTGATGAGATTATAAATGGAGGAGACATCAAGATATTATCACCAGCAACACGTACTAACATCCCATTCTTCTGACACTGAGCCCCGAAATATGCCCCTATCCCTGGTTCATGCATAATCATTTTTTGTCAAAAGAAGAAGAATATCACAAATTTCAGATGCCAGAAACATGATTCTCTACCTCAGTCCTCAACTATTCAAACATAGGAACACTAAAGATAAAGAAAAAAAATAGACGAAAAAGAAAACCATTAATTGCACTCACCCCATTCAGAAGGAAACGGATCGTTTGGTGACTTATTATCTGTGAACTCCGTGCCCAGAATCAAGCCAGTTCCACGTATCTACAAAAAGGTGAAGGAAAAACAAAAGTACTATCGGGTGACCATATTCACTCTTTCTCCTTATCGAGGCATGAAATCTAAACGTTCCAAATATACCTCCCCAATAATGGGACTGCTGGAAAAGGCCTTTAAACCATCTTGAAATCTTGGTGAAATGCTGTTCACTTGCTCAAGAATATTTCTTTCCCTGAATAAAATCGTAACGTTAATTACTTTTGTTACTTTTTGGTCACTGCTAATGCTCTATGCCAAGTAAATGTCATAAAGGCAGCAAGCTGTTTTGTTATAGCACGTACTAGGCCAAGCAACCTATTTGTTCAGGGATTTCGCCAAGCAGCTTAATGTTAAGGCGCAGAGAGAGAGAGAGAGAGAGAGAGAGAGAGAGGGGTGTGTGTGTGTGTGTTACAAACACCAAATAAAGTGAAACCAAAAGTCCAGAATCATGTTCATGTGAAAACCATTGTGGTGGGTTAAAAATGAAACATCACCCTCTGATTTCCAATTGAAATAATCAGATGATGAAACTGGTAAGGAACATACTTGTAGATCTTGAGTGCTTCCAATGAAACAGCACACGACACCGGATGCCCAGAATAAGTAAATCCATGAGAAAAGATCCCTATTAAAAAAAAAAGAATTATAAAACGATTTTAATTAAAAAGGTTACAAAAAGCCAACAGAATTAAAGATGAATCTAGATCTATCAAAGAAAAAAGGTTCACAAAATTACCAAGTTTGTTACTTTGGGAATGTATGACATCTGAAACTTCAGGGCTCACAAGGACAGCTCCAATAGGCATATAGCCAGAAGAAAGCGCCTGAGGATGAAAGACTAAAAATATATATTCTGCTGCAAGCAAGGTATGCATGTATCAGACTATAGTCTACTCTACCTTTGCTACCGACACAAGGTCCGGTTTGATGTTATATTTATCACAGCCAAACATTGTCCCAAGCCTTCCAAATGCACAGATCACCTACAGTAAAAAAATGTGAAGAATGCAAGAGAAAGTTCTTACATTACTGTCAAAAAAAATAAAATTAAGAAATATAACAATTCAAAACATGGAAGATTTCCCTGAGTACCTCATCGGCAATAAATAGAATGTCATATTTTCTCACCACAGCTTGAATCTGCATCACATATCGAGAAAATATCATCCATTAAAAAAATGGCTGAGAGGATATCACAAGGTTCTACATAGATACATGGGGATGGTAAAAAAAAATTTACATAGATAAATCGGAAAAAGTTCACAGAAACGAAAAGGATGGTACAAAGGGTGACAAAATAAAACCAGTGAGACGATAAAAAAAAAAAAAACTAAAACCAGTGAGTTTAATAAATCAAGAAAAAACTCCGCAGCACCACCTCCATTCTTCTACTTGAAGATCTCTGCGTCAAAGCCAAATGAAACTTCTTTATACTTTTTCATGCAGAATAGAATACGAGCATTCATGAGGCTCAAAACTTTCAATTGGGCAAGGGACAGATCAAAACCAAGGTGAGACCCAGGTGTAAAATTAATTTAACTCAAATATCACAATGTCAAATTAAGTAGGTACGTATATAGAGGTCAGCAAAACAAGGTAAAAACTACTGTTTGAGACTATTCGGTTGCGAGCATATTTTACCCATGGACAGGTACTCTCATCTAGCAATTTGAATCTACAGGAATCTCCCTGTTTGATTCGAATACTCTATTAACACTCATGCGCTTAAAAGAAAAGGGTATCGTCTTTTTGGATAGTTGTTGATCAAACAAGAAATGCTATGGACAACTCTGATGTTCACACAAATCAGCATTGTTGAATAATAAAAGAATGTCTTCTTTGTAGACAACTTTATGTGCCAGAAACCTCGTACATGTTATTATTGTGGACAGCCATTAGGGCAGAAACCTGGGAATTTAATGTTCTTTTTTTTCCCGACAACTTCATGTAACCGCACATATGCGTTCTTCTCCACAGTGCAGGAGCAGGTATCATATTTTCCCCAGTACCAAAGAATAGAATACAGAAGTGGGCATTTTAAATGAGTATGAAGTGGAAATAAGCATATAAATTGACCTTCTCAAAATAAGTTGCAGGGGGAGGTATCACACCTCCTGCCCCCATTACTGGCTCTGCAATGAATGCAGCAACCTGAAATTAGCCACCACAATGTCACCAAACACATTATATTTTCTCTTTGTGAAATATTTTGCAACATAAAAGGCAAAATCAGCTTTGATTACCGTCTCTGGTCCTTCTTTGAGAATGAGATTCTCCAAATTATTAGCTAACCTTGTCGAGAATTCCTCCTCCGTCTCACCTGATACATGCATTCTTTACCCAATTATTCTTCTCTAGTCACAAAACATGACAAGTACCCTCAGAAGTTAGAAGGTTACCTGGAAGGTGGTAGCGCCAGTAGTGAGGGCAGTCGGTATGCAGCACAAATGGAGCTGGCAGATCAAATTGCAGATGGAGAGGTGGAAGGCTGTAAAAATAACTTTCACTATCGAATCAAGGAGTTCCATGAACTTGAAGAAAAAAAAAAAGGCAGTTCCATAGAAATGAATTTTGAGTGTGACCGATTATAATGCTGCGTGTCAACAAGTATCGTACCCAGAAAGACTAGCTGATATAAGTGTTGACCCATGGTATCTGTTGAAACCCAAAACAACATTAACTTAGGTTGGCATTATGCCACAATAGAATGGACAAAATACTGATATTAAACAAGTGATTTACGATTTTGCTCGTGCAATAAACTTCTTCTTATTTGGCCTTCCGAGTGCATTGTTATAATACCAAACAAGCTTCACCTACAAGCAAAAAGAAAAGATGAAGTTCTGCACATGGATGCTACTTGATTAAAGTTGTCTCGAATAATCTTCAGGCTGGTCGGTCTCTTATAAAGTTTGGCCCTCATGTTATCTAACTGTGGCTTTCAATCTGATAACTATTAGCCAATGTTTATTTATATCCCAAAGAAATGATACTCAAATGTACTTCTAGTCTTTGCACTCCACTTGGTGTCTTTTAGCTTCTCATAAAGAGAATGTGCTAAAAGTGGAGTGTGTGCAAATATCAGCCCCTTTCAGATGGATTTACAAGCCTCCCTCTCCCATGCCTACCACATGTGGGGCCAATTATGAGAGACAAAGGTCTATGGATCCATCACATTATTCGTGGATTTAGCAGCTCCACACAAATAAAACAAAACAAAATCAAAACAAGCACATCCTGATAACCTGTGTGTCATTGGCTTCTGATCCACTATTCGTGAAGAAGACTTTTTCAATTTCGGTTGCAGTAAACATATCTCGAACTTCCTTCGCAAGATCCTGTGTAGTGTGGGAAGAAACTAATGAGGTGAGAATGGAAAATAGATCCATGAAGTACAATATCAACCAAATTTCATTAACTATACCAAAGCGGGTTTTGTAGTCCGATTCCAGAACGAGTGATAAAACGGCAACTTATTTAGCTGTGCAGTTGCAGCAGCAACAAGACGAGGTTCATTTCCCCCTGCAAGTTTTTAGAAGTACATAAGAAATGGAAACTGCAGATATAAATAAAGCAATCAAAAGAAATACTAGTTATAAGAGGAAAAAAAAACCCCCAAAGAACAGGAACTCTCTATTTATTTTACACATGCAGCATCAACTACTGATCACCTTTTTTGTGCGATCAACCACTACCTTTTTGTTAACTACTAACAACCCAAATCTTCTCCTCACGAAAAGTGGTAACTTCAAAATTTTAATCTTTAAGGTTCAAATTTCCAACTTATCAGGTGACTGTTGATTACCCTTGTACATAATGAAGGAAAATCGTTATTTATCCAACAAAACTGTCTTTTTTTGTTGGATAATTTTGGAAGATTCAACATCCTTAGAGCTTCAAAATAAGGGAGATAGCCAAGGGTTTTAGCCTTTTGCCAAATGGGAAGCACAGTTGGCCACAGAAACTCCTTTCCTATCAATGGCAAACAGTTTTCTGAAGTTCAAAAAGTTTCTACACAATAAAAGACACAGGAATTAACTCTTTTCAAGAACCCAGCCCTTCCCGTCCGCCCTGGTGTGACCTATACCGCCTCGTATGAGTCGTATCTACGGAGCACAGCCTCATGATCTCTGCAGCTCTGGATGTCGTAAACCTCACTACCTGTTGACCACCTGGCTAGAGACAACAACCTAGCCTTCCTTATTAATTCATATCAGATGGACAGCCGATTATCCTACTATTAGTTAATGGCTAGTCTTATAAATTTTCTCCCAGGACCATGGACCACAACACTATGAGTCAACGAAGCTGCAACCTAGTCTACTTTGGATATCTTTGGACTTCAGCTTGGTCAACCATAACTCGAGAATGGTTTAACCATCCTATGAGACTGGCAGTGTCCAGTCTCCGGACTTGGATATTGTCGACCATAGCAGAAGGCTCGGTGATCACTAAATTTGTTTCCCAAACAGAACTTGACCTGCGCCGTAGTCGATCAAGCTTACACAAGACTTTCCAAGTCCCTTCATTTGTTCTTGGCCCTTCCTTCATCCTTACTTTCTTCGTGCCATTGAAGCTGTCTCGTAGCATTTCCATGTCAATGAAGATCACTCAGCATCTCTGAGATTTTTCCATCCTTCCTCATGCCAGCGGAGCTGTTCCCATAATCCAATAGCACTTTTAGGTCCCTCCAAGGGTATGTCCAATGTACTCCTTTAAGTAGTGGCTTAGGTTCTACCTAAGGTTGCACGTACTTGTATGAAATTACCAACCTATGCTAGCCTAGCACTACTAGAATGTGATTCAATACCCAATCAACACTTGAAAATTAAAACAAACAAAGAAACATGAGATTCAGATAAATTCATAAATTCCCAAAAGAGATAAGAAGCACACGTAGACATGTTTAGATCAAAGATAGATGTGAAAATCAAGAACTCCCTATGAAGTACACAGGAATATGTGTATAATAATACCGACAACATTGACGTGATCCCAAAGTCTCATAGGCAAGGTGCTTAACAAAACGCAAGCCTATGAATATCTTCTGAGTGCCAGATCCCTCTTTTTGTATTATGTAAATTTGACATTGGATTGTCCAACCTCCCAGACATTTAACGTACAAATTATGTCCTCCATTATAGTGGCGGAGCAGAGCCAACAATCAGGGCTAGTGGGAGCACCTTTTACAAACACTTTAACCAAAAAATTTGTGAGAAGCAATGCTAGAATAATAAAAAAACTTATGTGCTACAAATATTTTTAAGAAAGTTACTTTTAGAATACGAACCAATTGTTTGAATTGTCTTAGCGGATCAAGTCGAAGAGCAATTCAATACACAAGAACTAAACTCAACATTAGCAATCTTGCTCCAACTAGAAAGAATATCTTTTTTTCCAAATCTCCAATTCGAATTGCGTTGTAGTTTCTATTGATAAAGAGAAAGAAACATGGCTAAAGTAATTTTTTTAAATAATTGCTAAACTAAATGCTTATAGCCCATGGTTTAGCCACTTTTAAATTTTGGACATTATGCATTAGAGAGTTTCAAATCGCAAGTGGTGGCTTTTTTTTGCATTAGACATCTCATGTCGCCCGCGTAGTGAAATTGTTCTACTTTTGAAATAAAAAGTTTGAGAATGAATTAATATACAAAATATACGAGAGTGATTAAAAATAGAATAATACATGGAAGGCAATGTGTTAGAAAAATGCAAAATAAGAAAAAAAGATTGAGTGGGGACCGGGCCCCCACCAGGCCTAGCCTCCCTCCGCCACTGCTCCATTCGCTCCATTAAGAGCTAAAGTATCATTTAGTCCCTAAGTGACCATGTTTTTTATTTTCCTCTGTTAAAGCATCACCCTCATAAATCGAAAGGTTGCTCTTCTGTATTAAAGCAGTAATTTTGGAGACTTGATGAGGCTGGGATGGAGAATAGTTACCTAAAGGGTTGCACCATAGACCGGCAAGAGAATCAAGATACTTCTTCCCGTTTATGTCATAAACATAGGAACCCTACAAACAGTAAAGACAAATAGCTAAGTGTGCTACACCTGGCCAAAGATAAAAGCTTACGGGAAAAGTAATACAAGAGACTGAGAGAGTACGATGCTCAAATTGAGATGGGGCATGGCCAATTGGTAAGGCAATAGGTATTGGTCCTGTTGTTAGAATGGGGAGTCAAACTGTAATCCACGTGGATTCAATTTCCTTTGGCCTTCAACGGAAAAGAAGAAGAAGAGGGTCAAAATATACTACTTTGGCCAAAGATTATGTTCACTCGCCTTCAAATGGAGGAAAAAAAGGGACCCCCACGGGAACTCCCCCGCCTATTGGGCTGCACTCCATAGTAATGGACTTGGGTTCAATTCCCTCTCACATGAAGCTCTGATATCAAAAGTAAGAGAAAGAGAGGGAAGAGACTAAGGTTAAAATGTATACCTCGGACTTGTCTATTACTAAAGGATGCAAGTCGGTAGTCTGCCACCCGGCAGTAAAAGGTGCCAGCATACTATGCCCCTTAAACCTGAGAATGGAAGATAATAGTTAGTGAGATGGGTAAATGTACCCTCAAAAGCTTTTGCGAAGGATTATATTGACTTCTCACTACCCACAAACAGAGAGAGAGAGAGAGAGAGAGATATGCATACCCTTTCTCATCCTTTAACTCAGTAGCTGAAACATCCTTTTGCAAAGATGCTACTGTACTATTCCATCTGGCCTGTAAGGGTGCTTCAGTCAAATGTTCCAGCAAACTTTTAGATACTGCAGCATGATTTTTGTACAAGTGCACCTGTAAAATTAGACAAACAAAATCATAACAAATCGTCAAGTGCCTGAGAGGGGCATGCATGGTATTCAAAGTACTTAAGAGAACAATCTGATGTCCATCATAATAGACTCTTCAATGTGAAGTGTGACTGTATGAAGTACAATTTGACAATTAAAATGAACAATTATAGTCATGAGCTGCCAAATCAGATTAAACGATAATTAAATTGTGGCTGGAGTTTATGTAACAGAAATGGATTCTATACAATCACTTGTCATATGTTTTCCCTTACGGTTCAAGTATTCAATTATTTAATCATACTTCTAAAAGTGAAATAAAACAATTGATACTGATCAAAGACCATATAAAAGAGCATATATAGCGCCAAGGGGATTATGGAACCCCTCAGCTTCCCAAGAAGAAGCTGTAAATATCAATGTCCTACCCATGGGCGGACCTAGTTTATGGGCCCAAGGGGATTATCGACCCCCTCAGCTTCTTAAGAAGCATGTATATTTACAGCACATCAGAAGTACCAGAAATCTAACAGTACTATAAAGCACCGATCCCTTGTGTATTTGGAAACTGATATACACGCTTCATTTGTGTAATCCCCGATCATTGGAAGTATGGACAGGGAAGAATTGGAGATAGAACTAACCATTGGCTATATATGCACAAAGTGACCGCTCTCAAAATACCACTAAAATAGTGAGCCCCTATACATCCAAGAACTGAGGAATTAAAACGATGTTTCATACCAACCCACATAGCATAAATGATATGGCTTCTGGGGGCATGTTCTTTATCGCAGCATTACAATAATTTTGACTCCACAATATATCGGTTTTCATAGTGCCCCTTTTAAAATTTGCATCAGGTTTTACACAGACGCATCTTTGGCAATTAGCTTTTGTTTATCATGCATCAAGGTTCAATTGATTAACTGATAATGGCCTATTTTCTGCCCAAATTATATAGAACACTACTAGATGATCAGAAATTTTCTACTTCTGTTATGGTGGAAAAATCTGGACATCGGTTTTTTACTGATTGGGGAAAAAAAAGTCTTAAATAGTCTAACTATAGATCATAGTACTGCATAATGTTTGGGCGCCCAATTATTTGGCTCCGCTGGGGCCCATACTTCCTCACCCATAAAATGTCAGCCTCAGATAAATAATTGCAGATATAACCGCAAGAGAGAGAAAGAGAGAGGAACTTTATGAATCGCACCTTTAATTTTCGGAAATGAGAGAAAAGATTGAAAAGTTTACGAGCCAGATGAAATGAAACTGAAATAAGCGTCAAGAATTACTCTACAGATACGGCCACCCGAAAAAAAAAAATCAAGAAACAAGCGCTCCCTCCGTCCCAAAATCTTTGGTCTTTTTCAATATTCGAGTCATTCTTTAAACTCTTATGTCTTCCGATTCATAATATTTTTCATAATTTTAAAAACTTTGTATTATAGATCTATCCGAGAACTATCAAACAACATCTATATTGCATATTGTTAAAGATTCATGTTGAAAATACAAATTGAAAACTCACATAACATCAAAAAGAAGTCCAAACAACATGGGACGGAGGTACTACATTTAAGTAACATGGTCGAAGTTCCTCCACGTTTTATAAATCCAGAGAAAACGATCGTCTTCTTCAACTTGGAAAATCAATTCGGATCCGATTACGACCGATTCAGAAACCACAATCATCACCATGACATACAAGTTTACGCGTGTGTGAAAGTGAATACAATCGATGGAAAAATTGAAACCTGAGAGGCAGTGGCGGTTCTTCTGAGAGAGGATTGGAGGAGATGATTGACGACCATCTTTCTTCTTCTCCTTCTTCCCGATGTTGTTGGGCAGTAGTAATAACTGTGGAAAATGGTAAGGCTCTCTGAGTGAGTGATGAGAGAGAGAGAGAGAGAGAGAGAGAGAGTACTGGATGACCTTAAATTGGAAGAGCGTTTTGTTTTTTCTTCCTTTTTTTTTGGACAACAAGAAGTGGAGGCATGACCGAGGTGGCATCACGCCCCGCTCCCGTTTCAACGCGTGGTGTTTTACGCAATCCCCACCTCCCTCCATTGATTGACTAATCGTCGTAATTCCTCCGTTCCATATTAAGAGCTCATCATAAAAAGTCGTGTCATTTTTTAAATAAAAAATCAACTACTACCTTGTATATTTTTTTGAATTTTTTTGCACCGAATTAAAGTACTAATCGAGATCTTTAATATAGTGCGAAAAAATTTGAAAAATTATGCATGAAAGTAGATTTTTATTTGAAAAATGGTAAGAGAAAAGAGTCGGACTCTCAATATAGAACGGAGAGAGTAATTTTTCTATCGAACAGTCTATGAGGACATACACATAGGTACGTATATCACATACATACGCATTTTGCACTCATTAAAAAAATGATTCGAATCGCTTATTTTATTCAAAAATGATTTGTTTAGGGTGCTTTGTAGGAAATAAACTCACTCCAATATTAGTAAAAATATTTACAAAATATCTAACTTTGCTTTATAATTCAGGCCTAACTTATGAAGAAAAATTAGATGTTTCGTATATGCCTTTATCAATTTCGGATAGAGTTTATTTTTCATAGCGGCCCTAAACAATTCATTTTGGACAAAATAGGTGGCGCAGATCGATTTTTTGGGACCCAAGATGGATTAAAAACGCGTATGTACGCGATGTATGTACCTCTAGGCGCAAAGTTGATTTTTCATAAAGTCATCTGCTCTTGTTCTCAATTTTTCACTTTACGCTCTGGCTCTCATTTCTCTTACTCGCGTACTTTAGTTGTTTGAGAGGTTTTTGAAAGACGGTTTTACCGTCGCACCCGCTGGTGCATTTACGTGACTTAGGCCGTGAGTGTTTTTTGAACTTTACACGTCGGAGAAGCCGTGAGTGTTTTTTGAACTTTTACTACACGTCTGAGAAATTAAGAATTCTATAAGGCTCCGTTCAGTTGTCAGGAAAGTACAGGAAAGGATGGGAAAATCAATTTTCCCATAACTTTCCTAGTGTTCAGTTGACAGGAAAATTCTAGGACTTACCAATTTAGTTTTCCTGCAGGAATTACTTTCCCGCAAAATTGATCCTGCAAAAAACACAGGATTTTGCGTCGCGGGAAAAGGAAAATGAGCGAACACTCATAAAATTTTCCCAAAAGTTTCTTTTTCCTGACAAATGAACAACTAAACCTTAATTTTTCTTGCAAAATTCTTTTGTCAAATGAACACTCACAGGAAAATAATTTTCTTTTTCTTTTACTTCACCTCACTTCACTTTTTCTGGGAATCAATTTCCCACACAACTTTCTCGACAAATGAACGGAGCCTAAGGCGGCGTTACGTGGCCATAGTCTCAGATCACTGAACAAAAGTAATAAATATTTCTCCTATGGAAGTTTTGCTAACCAAGTTGGTAACGTTTCTCTTGAAAAATCAATGCATTCAATGTCACGTTCTTATCCTCAATCCTCGTGAGTTAGGAAATCTCTTTGGAGTGAATTATTGGGAATGGGAGGGGTTGTAGTGTATCCGTCACATTACACCGTGTAGTGCAATTGATCTGACCGTCCATTTTAGTCGTTTATTGTTCGGATGAAAATCTGAGTCGTTCATTGCCGAGTTGGACGGCCAAATTAGCCGCACTACACGTATAGTGCGGCGAGTTCACTACAGTGCTCCTGAGTTCGAATTATTGAATAGGAATGATCTTTTGATATTACTACTATTTATTAATTGTATTGATGAATAGGAATAATATTTATTTAGATGGTACTATAATATTACTCCTATCACATCACATTACCTCGTAAACAAATGTAGGACAAATATGATTTTGAAAGAAAATTGGTTTCCACTCTCCTTTTTACAATTTACACTCTTTTTTTTTTTTTTTGTCGTTAGCCGTTTGAATTTACTACCTTTTTTTTTAACAGCAAAAAAGAATTCATTAATCTATGAAATTGTTACACAGACGATGGAGGTTCCTGTTACCGGCATCATATCCAAAGGATAATCTTGTGAGAAGATCTGAATTTGACAAGCTGCCAAACAAGAATAATAACACGTCAAGCCCAAAACCCCAATGGGCCTCAAATGCCCCCATAATATATTTACAAATCACACCCTAATGGCCAACAAAGCCGAATATAACAATTAAGCCCTAACCCGTCGCATCCCCCAACCGCTACCACCATTAGCCATTGCAACCGCCGCCACAGCTCACGGCACCAACATCAAAGCCACCCAACCCAACCCAAAACCACGCCCACGCCACCCAACCACCACCTCGCAGAACCAAATCAACAACCACAAAACCACCAAGGTCGCCACCAACAAAGACCACCAAACATCGTTACTATCTTATCTTTTATTCAATACACTTTTTCACACATTCAAGAATAGTAATATTGTAAATTCATATGGATTAAAAAGAAGAAGGAGAAGAAGAAGAAGAAGAAGAAGAAGTGTGAATGATTAGAAAAAGAGTGTGAAAATAATTTTTCGTTTAAAATAGGATCATTCATTTATTAAACGACGTACACATCCATTTGCGTAGTATAGCACATCTCTATTTTAATAATTCCAGAACTTGTCCAATTCTTATTGATTTTGTCCCTTTTTACATGCCCCGTGGGCCGTGTGCGTGACTCTCTCTCTCTCTCTCTCTCTCTCTCTCTCTCTCTCAGAGTCCGTGACTCTGCATGAACCCTTGGTGGCGTAGTGTTGGGAACTAGGGATAAGATTACAAAAATCCTTGATAGTTGAACAAGAATCTTTTTGAGGATTTTACCCGTTGTCATAGATGAGCCGATCCGAGTGTTTGAGCTGATCAACTTGTTTAGACGAGTTCTCAAATTAGCCGAATTTGGCTTATTTACTCAATTAATGAGATTCTTTAAACGAGTCGAACTTATAAAAAGAGCCAAATTTTTTGAGAGCCGAGTCGAGCTTTTAAGAGTTGAGCTCAACTCGTTTACTATGTAAGCCTAAACCTCAAGTTGACTTGAATACTAAAGTATTTGATCCACGAGCAGTTCGCGAGCAGCTCGGTTTATTTGCTGCCGGTAACAATTGAAAGGCTTTTATCGGGATTTGTTTTTTTCAATACACCTGGTGATGGTGGGTGTTTGGAAAAAATTATTTTCACATATTTTTAGAGCGTGTCAGCGATAGTTGTGAATTTAGGATGTAGATTTTAGCTTTAGATTCTACAACAGAATCTAAAGCTAAAGTCTAAAATTTGTATCAATAACTATCGCAAACGCGCCAATGAGCAAAACACGAGAACTGGCCAGCAGTAGAGGATTAAAAATTTCTATGGGTAAATTAAATTAAATCCCCCTCAACTATAATCTATTTTCACTTTAATCTTCTTAAAGTTTAAAACTAAACACTTAATCACCTTTTTTTGACAACACTTAATCACCTTAAAAGTATACAAATCCTATATGTCAAAGATGACGTCAACAAAATATCACAATTTACACTCTTCTCCACCAATCATCAACCCACCATATTCTTTTTACCTTGACATCCGCCCATAACCTCTCCAAAACCATTACATTGAAAAGTGAAAACCAATTCAAGTGATCACACTTTAACGAAAGCTATTCTAAACCCAATCACCTCCGATCCTTCAATTGCCTGCAATACTAACCAACTCCAACATTTTAGGTTCATTTGTTCCCTCCTTAATCTATTCTGGTTTTGGAAAAGCACCCTTAAATGAAGAGGAAAGGGTAATTTTGTCATAAGATTTTATTTGTCGTGTCATGTTTTACTCACATCACAAGTTTCATCCAAAATCCAATATTTTGCCGAAGGAAGGAGCTTATTATCATCAAATACATACTTTAAGGGCGCTAAGTGTTGAGTTTTAAACATTAGAAAGATTAAGTGAAAAACAATCATAGTTGAGGGTAAGTCTGGGGCAATTGCACCGTTCTCTTCCTCCATGCATGACTAAAAGAGAACTCACTTCGCAATTAGAGCTACTCAACCGACCGGATAAGAGACCGCACTTGCGTCAGACCCTTGCCTAGATAGGTTTGATAAGTTTTTATATCAAATAGAGCGCTTGCCCAGTTGTCATAACCCTTTACAATTAAGTACAACAAGAATGGTGATCGAAACTAAGGCGCAATACCTAGTATCATGCTGCCTACCAAGAGTCGTAACTCTGCTCCTGATTCAAAGTTCCCTATTATTACTTACCACCAAAACGCCCTTCGGTCAGGGAGTAGAAGAAGATGGCCACATCTGGTGGGACATTTGCGAGTGTGAAACTTGCTATTTGATTGCACAAGAAACAGAGCGGCAGCTGCAAATGGAAAAAGAACGCCAGCCCAAATCAGGAGGAAAGAAAAGTAATCATAATTGAGGGTAATTTATTGTAATTTACCCATTTTCTTTCCCCCTAGGAATGCAGAGTTTTCCTTACACACTCTTACATGAGTTTGAGACTAAATGTAAGTACCATAAAAGTAATCAGTAGCATAATAACAATAATATTGGCTAAGAGTTGTCTAATTTTTTACTTTTTTGTTTTTTGAACATTTGGTAACCATATAATAATTTTTTTGAATTATTTGGTTAAAATAAGAATTAAAAACTTACAACAAGTTGATTTCTTTTTGGCAGGCCAATCATTATCACAGACTCATAATTCTTTTATCCTTTGTACTCTCTTTTATCCAACATGATTCAATATTTTTCATGATGAAACTAAGCATAGGCAAAACAATTGAATGTAGTTCCAAAGTAAAAGTTCTATTTATTTTTTTTATAGTATTAGTAAGTATTTCCTCCTTTAAAAAATAGAAATCAAACTTAAATCAATTCAGAAAATCTATTTGTTTCGAATTATATTTACCTGTAATCATTTTCTACGCTTTCAATAATATTTTTTTCCTTTTAAATTTTTGAATAATTTTAAAACATTTCAGTATAAAAACTAACAAAAAAAAATGAATAAGTTAATACTCCATCAAATTTGGGGACCATTGGAAGGTTTGTTCGATCGTTAAGTTGCAGGCGAGCTGCGGACATTCGGACCTGTTCGTTTTGGAATTTTAGATTTGGATTTGTAGGTAATGCGTATAGATAAAAATAAAGAAATGATTGAAAATAAGAGTAATGATTGGAGCGAGATAAAGAGAAGAATGAAAATAATAATTAGAGATATGCATAATGAATTTAGAGAGAAATAAGATAATAATTAGAATCCAAAATTCAAAATCATTAACTGAACAATGCACGGGTTATTGGGAAAAAAAAAAAGAATTTTCTCCAAATTGACTATGAGAGAGAGTCGGAGAAGTATATATATTATCACAGCACGGCTGCACAGGTAACGCGCGACCTGGCTGAAGGGCGAGTGAGAGAGAAAGGAGATCGGGAGCGTGAGAAAGAGCGACACCCAGAGAGAGAGAATTGCAAACGGAAACCCTAAAAATCACACCCAATTTTGGGAGCTACTCGCCGAACCCCCTCGCGTGGATTTGCAGCGGCGGAGGATCCAGAAGATTAACAACACTACTACAACAGAAATTACACCACAAAGGTAACCAAACCCCCCCCTTAATTAACCTCCCCCCTATCCCTCCCCCTCTCTCTCCCTCCCTCTCCCTCTCCCTCTCCCTGTCCCTCTCTCTCTCTCTCTCAAAATTCTCTCTCTATCTCTCTCTCTCTCTGGTTGTTGAAAACTTTTTTTGATTTGTTTCAGCTTCAGTTGTTTCCGTGTCTTCACTCGTACAAAAGTAACAAAACCCTAGTGATCGATTTGACTCTATGGAAATTATCCTGTGTCAATTAGGAGTAGTAAATTTATTGTTATACTTCTCATTTCATTTGAGGAATTTTGCAATTCAACGATTATTTGTGACGGCTCACATGGGGTGGGAAGCGCACGCCTACTCCATGTGAGAGGGCGTAACAAATAAGCATTGTATATATATCTTTCATTTTAGGGTGGTTTTTCATTTCTTTTAGTTTTCCCCAAACCTCAATTCAGAGGTTGAAGAACCTGGGTATATATGTTTATCACCTCCATTTCCAACGTTGCTGTTGATACTTCTGTTTATATGAAAAAAGAAAGATAAAGAAACCCAAGATTTAATTTGTTAAGGTTTTACTTTGGTAAAATGGACCTTAGATCAGATATCTCATTCCGAGGAGAATGTGATGTCTGAAAGTGGTGTGCAGAGCTGAGACTGGAAAGTAGGACTTTGGTGCCATATAACATGAAAAGGTACGAATTGCATTTGTTTGGGTGACTACTCACTAGTAGCAAAAATAGACTACCATTCCACCAAAAAACAGAAAAGAAAAGAAAAGAGACTGCACATTGGAAAGTGATTTTAAAGGGGCAATCTCCTCACTCTGGGTATGTTCATTTCAAAATGACATGTTAATTGATATCTGAAGTTGCAAGAAGTACAGATGTGTTTAGTTTGACTTGACGAGTCATATCTTGGGATGCAGTGATTGAGCATCGCTTAAGAAAGGTAAAATGGTCCCTGTCTATTTGGATTTGTGTCTGGTGGTTTGAATATGTGAGCAAAGTAGAGACCTTTATCTCTTTGGGCACATATGGTGATTACATAGGGGGCAACTACAGAAGTATGGGTGCCGGTATGTGGTGGAAATGATGTCTAAGAAGCACGATTTGACGCGATATGGATACTTTTAATGCGAAATCGGGATAAAAGTTTGAGTTAGCAATGCCCATCTGTTCATCCTCTATGTTAAAGTAGCGGGCAACTCTCCAAGTTTTCTTGGCCCTTATAGTGGCATGCAAAGACTCAACAATCATGCAATTGGATACTCGTATCCGGCAACTCCCAACTCTGACCAAAAACAGAGAAATTTGTGCTCCATAAATCCTGTGCCGCCTTACAATGAAGCAACAGGTGGTACACCATTTCCTCCGCCTTCTTACACATGCAATACCTGTAAATCATTAGATGACCTTTTTGGGCTAAGTTATCTGGTAAGTGTGGCATCAAGAACTGCTACCTTATGGACGGTGCATGGTGGGATTAGTTGACGTGCACATAAGCTAGTTCGGACACCTAATTTATAAAAGAAGAACTGCTAACTTATAAAATAGATATGTGTATAGGGGCTCTAGACTTTTGCACCTGTTTCCAATGAAACCTGGTACCGTTTGCACCACCAAGAAGGGAGTAGATGGATTTCACAGTAAATCTTCCCTTAAACTAATAAAAGATCCATGAATGCCCTACATCCTCCCATCCCAATCCTAACAAGCCTTGACAATGCACTTATTGGACATGAACCTCTTATCTTTTCATATTAAATTTTATCGGAAGAAAATGAATAGAGCCAGAAGACTTGGTAGTGCTTGTTTCTGAGGAGGTGAGGGTTTGCCAATTAGTTTTTGAGCATGGTGAGCATGCTGACATAGTTGAAACCCCATGCTTCCATGTATAAATTTCATGTTGTATTAAATAGATGAATTGGAACTTGTCTTATGGGATGTGGAATAGAACTAATGGAAGATCTTAATATTGCTCATTTATCATTACCAACTCACATAGGAATTTCTTTCGGAATCGTTCGTATTTTCTGAAATTCCTGCTACTTTTCAGGTAGAAAATAAAAATGACGTATGATGTTTGTAAATAGGTTCTTGCCATGGATATAGATCTTAGACTACCTTCTGGGGAACATGATAAGGAAGAGGAAGAACCAAATGGAATTGTCAATATGTTGGACGCTAATGACAAACTGCGCAATGGAGACGAAGGAAATGGGAGTATGGTGGATTTTGGAGACGAGTTAAACATTGGAGATGGAAGGGACATGAATTCTCCTGCAGCAGATATGGTGTTCAAAGAGGATACAAATCTTGAACCTCTTTCTGGTATGGAGTTTGAATCGCATGGAGAAGCATATTCCTTTTATCAAGAATATGCTAGATCCATGGGCTTCAATACAGCAATCCAAAATAGCCGTCGTTCAAAGACATCGAGAGAGTTCATAGACGCAAAATTTGCATGTTCAAGATATGGCACCAAACGCGAGTATGAAAAGTCACAGAATCGACAACGCAGCAGACAAGGGAATAAGCAAGAAGCAGAAAATTCAACCGGCCGACGATCATGTACGAAGACAGATTGCAAAGCGTGCATGCATGTGAAGAGAAGACCGGATGGTAAGTGGATTATTCATAGATTTGAGAAGGAGCATAATCATGAGCTTTTACCGGCTCAAGCTGTCAGTGAACAAACAAGAAAAATGTACGCTGCCATGGCAAGACAATTTGCTGAGTACAAGAATGTTGTAGGTCTCAAGAATGACTCCAAACATCCCTATGATAAAGGTCGGAATCTCACGTTAGAAGCAGGAGAAGGAAAGGTTTTGCTTGAATTTTTCACACAGATGCAGATTGCAAATTCAAACTTTTTTTATGCTATAGATATAAGTGAGGATCAACGGCTGAAGTCTTTGTTCTGGGTTGATGCCAAAAGTAGGCATGATTACATCAACTTCAGTGACGTCGTTTCTTTTGATACTACTTATGTTAGAAACAAGTATAAGATGCCTCTTATTCTTTTTATTGGGGCAAATCAACATTATCAATTCATGCTGCTAGGATGTGCTCTGGTGGCTGATGAAAGTGTAGCAACATTTTCTTGGGTACTGCAGACATGGCTAAAAGCGATGGGCGGACAAGCTCCGAAAGTTATGATCACTGACCAAGACAGAGCCATGAAAACAGTTGTTTCAGAGGTCTTTCCATTAGCGTATCATTGCTTTTGTTTGTGGCATATACTGGGAAAGGTTTCTGAAACCCTTAGTCATTTACTGAAACAACATGAAAGTTTCATGGCAAAGTTAGAAAAATGCATTTACAGGTCTTGGACCCATGAGGAATTTGAAAAGAGGTGGCACAAATTGGTTGATCGGTTTGAACTCAAAGAGAATGAATGGATCCAATCATTGTATGAAGATCGCACACATTGGGCGCCGACCTATATGAGGGATATCTTTTTAGCTGGAATGTGTTTGGCTCAGCGATCTGAGAGCGTGAACTGTTTCTTTGACAAATACATGCACAAGAAAACTACTGTGCAAGAGTTTTTGAAACAGTATGAAGCAATTTTGCAGGACAGGTATGAAGAGGAAGCAAAAGCTGATTCAGATACATGGAACAGGCAACCTGTATTGAAGTCTCCATCTCCTTTTGAAAAGCACGTTTCAGGATTGTATACACATGCAGTATTTAAGAAGTTCCAAACTGAGGTTCTAGGTGCAGTTGCTTGTCATCCTAAAAGAGAGAGACAAGAAGGGACAACTACTACTTTTAGAGTTCAGGATTTTGAAAAGAATCAGGACTTCACTGTCACTTGGAATGAAAAATCCGAAGTTTCTTGTGTCTGCCGTTTGTTTGAATTTAAAGGCTTCCTCTGTAGACATGCATTGATTGTACTCCAAATCTGTGGCCTTTCCACTATCCCATGTCAGTACATTTTGAAACGGTGGACTAAAGATGCCAAGAGTAGGTGTTTAACTGGAGAATCATCTGAACATGTGCAATCTAGGGTGCAAAGATACAATGATTTATGTCAACGGGCAATGAAATTGGGGGAAGAGGGTTCCTTATCCCAAGAGAGCTACAATTTCGCACTTCGTGGGCTGGAAGATACTTATGGGAATTGTGTGAGTGTTAATAACTCAAACAAGAATCTTGGAGAGACTGGCACATCAGTGACTGCAGGTCTTCTCTGCATTGAAGAAGACCAGAGTAGGAGTATGAGCAAGACAAGTAGAAAGAAGAACCCAACCAAGAAAAGAAAGGTCAATACAAGCACCTGTTGATGTTCTCCAAATCATGTTCTGTTTTAAACTTTTATTCATATCACTAAAGCCAGCTACTTTGTTGATTGCAGGTGAACTCAGAACAAGATGTTATGACTGTTGGGACAGAAGACAGCTTGCAACAAATGGTTTGTCTTAGCCTTAGCTTAGTTAGGGTACTAACTGTGTATATGTATGATCCAGATCATAGAAATTGGAGCATGGAAAAGGAAACAATAAAATATCTACTACATTTGTGGATCAAACTACACTATTTGATTTTTTTAAAATGCTCAATCCCTTACAATCATATAGTAGAATTAATTATGATTGGAATTTTTGTAGGAAAAATTAACTGCACGGCCTGTCACGCTTGATGGCTATTTTAGTCCACAACAGAGCATGCAAGGAATGGTATGATTTGTTCTATTATGTCTTCTCATACTCATCGGGAAATGCATGCATTTGATTTTGCCACTTAATGCCTTTTGCAGGTCCAGTTGAATCTAATGGCACCTACGCGTGACAACTATTATGGGACTCAACAGACTATTCAGGGGCTGGTATACTATATCTTGATTATGATTTTAACAATAAGAAAGATCATTATGCTCGTGCGGTGAAGAAAATGTGATTATTGATTCTTGACTCGATTATTTTATAGGGACAACTAAACTCAATAGCTCCTAATCACGATGGCTATTATAATCCTCAACCTACCTTGCACGGGCTGGTATGTTTCTATGGGATATGGTGTCTGTTTTTTGGGGGTGATACATGTTCATGTATGTACATATTTCATGTACTTTATTGCGCTGCCATTCTGCTTGTAGGGTCAAATGGATTTTTTCCGAACACAAGCAGGTTTCACCTATGGCATTCGGGTAAGTTTTCCATATTGTTTATTCTGCCATAGTGACAGTCACATATTTTCTAGCCACACTTTATTAATAATTGGCTGTTACTCCTTATGGCAGGAAGATCCCAATCTTAGACCTGCACAGTTGCATGACGATGCATCAAGACGTGCATGAGGATCATCTTTGACAATGAGGTAGTTCACATTTCAGTTAGGCACCGCACATGTGGTGTGCTGGTATTAAATAGGTTAAAATGAAATCTATGCTGGAGCCTGGAATGGAAATGGAACCATCCAGGGTGATAACCTAGTGGATGGGGGCTTACTCTCACTAGCTTTGCTGGGCAAGTCTCTCTGGGTTAAATTTTTCGTGAGGGCAAACGCAACAATTAAGTTTTGTTACAGTGAAATGATTTTATTCTTCATTTCTAGCAAGAGCAAGAACATTATTCTTCATTCCTATAAATGTCAGTAACATCACGTAGCCTCTTGAAACAGTAGCTTCATGTATATGTTTATGCGAATACGGTCTCAGGGCATCCTTTGCATAGTTGCATCCAATTTGCACTTAGAGTTACCTTGACTTGGTGCTGGTGTCAAAGTTTTAACTGTTGATCACTAGAATCACCACACCGTCAAAACGGCCTTGACCATCCTCTTCGTTGCCACTATCCTGTCATATCTCATGTTCTTGAAAATTACCATTTTCTACATATGCACCTGTGCCTTGTCTGCTTCTCCATAACCTTGTTGTATTTCTTACTCTCATACAAAATGGGTATAGGTTCTGCACAGTTCACACTGCACAACACCCACCCCAAATCCCAACTGAAGTCTATTTAATTTGCAGATGATGATGGCAAGTGTTGAGAGCTCTCCGAGGAATACGAACCTTGCATTGTGATGGAAGAATGACAGCTAATACATATGTTTTATCTTCATCAATATTAAAGAGCAGACAAATTTGAGTTGTGACTTTCTTGTAAAGTTTTCTGTAATCTATGTATTTGTGATATATCGGTTCAGCCTAATTAGGATCAGTTGAATCAGGCTTCTTTTTAGAGTTATCAGGGATTAGTGATGCGCAGATGCTGTTGTGAACAAATAATGTTATTACCAAATAAGAATTGTACGAGGTTGTTGACTTGCTAGGATTTGACATTCGTTGTCATTTGTTTCAAGTGGATAGGAACTAGCTATCCCAGTTATAAGACAAAAGTACTTGGAGTGTAAGTCCGTCCTTGAGAGGTCCCCTGCTAGTGGACGGTGTGAGATTGGTCTCTAAATATTAGTCGATGTATGTGTAAGTTGGCTCCGACATTTGGTTGACAAAAAAATGCAATAGAGAGGTTCGTTTAGGTTGCAGGTCGTGGTGATAACACATTATTTGTCACTTTAGATGTGGCCACATATATCAATTAGGCACATACTAAGAATTCTGGAAGTAACACATACTGAGAATTTTGGCAATTTATTTTAAAAATGTAATCACCTAGCTAATCTGTACGTAAAGGAGAGAGTATGGGTTGCCGGTATCAATTACATCGGACTGATATCCAAAGTTTACGTCTAGGTTTTGGAAAAGTTTCTGGAAGGTGTTAGGGACGGAACTTTGCCTTGGCACGGCTTTTTACCTCCAAACGGATGGACAGTCCGAAAGGACTATCCAAACATTAGAGGATCTTCTATGAGCATGCCCAATGAATTAAGAAGTGCAAGTTTTGGCGGAAAAGTGTTGTATTTTTGGGACATATCGTTAGAGCGGACGAGATTTATGTTTTGGTTGAAAAATGCGAGTTTTGGTTGAAAAGTTGCTTTCGACTAGCATGTCACACCCCTTTTTTACTTTTCTAATATGAGAAACTCTAATACATGAGGAAACATGGGCTAATTACGTTTCTTAATAAAACTTGTGTTGCCTATAAAAAAAAAAAAACCTTGGATTGATCTAAAAAAAAATTGGGTAACATGAGATCAAAAGCAAATCCCTAGTAGATCCTTACAGTTTAGGATTACAAACAATTCACCAGTTAACTATGGTGAGTGTACGTTAGTCATGATAACCTCAATAAAGCGTCCAATGTAATTATATGACGACCCTCCTTCCTCAATGGCAGTCTTGCTCTGTTTGCTCATTTCCTTCACCTTCTACTTGATTCCTTCACTGCTTTTGTCCTCATTCTCCATCAATTTCCTTATTCCATTCTCTATCTCATTCGCCGTCACTAAATTAACTTTCGCAGTCTCAACATCTTTCCTGTAGTCCAACTTTATCTCGACGGCCAACCCTAATTCTCTAATCAATTGAAAAGCATTCATTTGTTGTTCGGCATATATTGGCCACGTGGCCATCGGCACTCTGCACCACAAGCTCTCCAAAGTCAAGTTCCACCCGCTGTGTGACACGAAACAACCCACTGACTTGTGGTATAGAACCGCGACTTGTGGGGCCCACCCGATCACTTTCTCAATCTCAGTTGTGCGTTTCAAAAACCCTACTGGTAGCACTTGGCTTAAGTCTTGATACTCACCTGGGATCGCAAATTTGCCTTTTGGCGGAGTTGTCGGAGGGACCACAAGAACCGGTGCCCACTTTGCTCCAAGGCCTGTGCTATCTCCCTCACCTTTAATGGCGGAACCGGAGTTTTTCTCATGGTTAATTATTAACACGGAAAATTCTTGGTTCTCAAAATTTGTAATTAGAGTTTATGTAAAATGTTACTTTAGGTTGTGATGCTCCACTCTAATATTCCTTCCGTTCTCATTCTTTAGTCCCTTTTGAAAATTTCAACTAATTATGGCAACATAATCATTGCACTTTTGAAAACTTATTTTTCTCATTTTTACCTTTCAATTATTACACTTTCTTATTTTTTTATTACTATTAATTTAAAAATAAAAGGGTAAAAGAGGAAATTCCTTATCTATTACCTTTAGTTTTTATATGGGACAATCTTTTTGGGATGGAAAAAGTGCTAATTGAGACTAAATAACGAGGACGGAGGGAGTATTTTATTTGACTAGATTAGTTGGAAGGAAGATGCACAAAACTTAAGCCTATACTATTGGATTTCCACACAAATGATCGGAGCCATTCAATTTGTTTAAAATATGTTTCTAAAGGTTCCCGCAAAAAATATACTCATTCCGATATCGGTAAAGACTTGATTAGCTCCCGTAAATAATCACCTGGTCCCTTCGAAGGTTCCTAAGCTCCTGAAGCACAAGAACACCACCAATGATGGAGGTTGATCATCCAACCCCCTCATGATCTGGATCACCTCCTCCTCCTCCTTGTTTTTGTCCTTCACGAGGTGGAGCATGGGTCCCACATGGTAGATTAGCGGGACCTTATCGTCCTCGGCGAGGCACAAGGATGGAGACAGATGGGGGCTAGTAGGGGCGGTCGCCCCTCCTACGATTCTAAAAACATACTACTATTACATTGAAAAAAAAAAATTTATTATCAAAATGTATAGTCTCGCCCCCTTCAAAAATATAGCTCGCCTCCCCTACGTGTCATGTTAGTACCAAACCAAACGAAACCGAGACTTAAATCTCAATCACTTTGGTTCGGCTACATGAATCATTTTCCTCCATTGAGCTTTGTCAAGGGCCACTTGTTCACACAAACTTACTATACTCATATCATTGCGCACGACAGAATCTAATGTCAATTTAGGTCTACCCCTCTCTGTAACATTGCTATCCAAAGCTATCATATTCGCTCTCTTAACTACCGCATCTCCTGTTCTACAGTAGACATGTTCAAACCACCTTAGCTTATTTTCCCTTAACTTCTCTTCTATGGGTGCTATACCTACCATCTCACGAACCATTTCATTCCTAATTCTGTCTCTTCTAGTCTTACCACACATCCACCTCAACATTCTCATTTTCACTACACTTATCTTATTCACCTGTTATTTCTTAATAGGCCAGTATTCTGTCCCGTAAAATATTGCTGGTCTGATAGCAGTTCCATACAATTTTTCCTTCAATTTTATGGGTACCCTCTTGTCACACAGTACACCAGTAGCGCTCTTCCACTTGAGCCACCCCACTTGGATTCTATGGGTCACATCATTGGCAATCTTTCCATCTTTACTAATGATGAACCTAAGTACTCATTGCAAGATTTTTCAATGAGCCAAGTTCCACATTATACACTAAAATCGATGGAGATGGATACGAAATCACCAATAAATATCCACTACAAAGAGACTTTATCAAGTTTGGGCTGCTTTATGCATGGAGTCTTATTGCAAGATTTTTTGAACGAGTTCTATTCTATGATAGTGACACTGAATTGGTTTTGACAAGTCTTTGCATGCTAGCTGTTGTACAGAGTGGTAAGGACATGACCATCAATCCCTAATGATAAAACATGAGGTTCTCAATCAATGGTTTCAAGAGTTTTCGAATCATGAGGTTCTCAATCAATTGTTGTAAGATTTTTCTAAAACAAAACAAAGATGGAAAGATGAGGAGATGCTATTCTTGTCTATTCTTTGATAATTACATATGTAGTTTCCAAGTCTTTGTAGCTCTATGGAATCCAAAGAAATATGCCATGAGTGATCGTTAGATTTTTTGAACGAGTCAAGCTCATCTTGTTATACAAACGGAACCAATACGGAAAGATGAGGAAAGACTCTTCTCATCAGTTCTATGATATAATGACATTCGACTTTGCCAAGTTTTTGTTGCTTTATGGAGTTCTAGTAACATGACCGTTAGTGATTGAAAGGTTTTTATAGTAGAGTCAAGAGTCAAGACTCATCTAACAAACATGGACAGAGAAGGGAAGATTTCTATCGAAATTGATGACTTTGGCGTGCTACCTTGCTAAGTCATTGTCACGTCGTATTTGGTCTCCCAAAGATATATTAGTCAAGGTGCATACACAAAGATGGAGTTAGGGGGCTCTAGTACAGATGGCCATCAAGACAAGAATTTTAGAAAATGTAATTATTATATATATAAAAAAAAAATTATCCAAAACTTATATAGACTCGCCACCGCTAGATTTTTTGAAGAAAGGAGATCCAAAATAGTATTCCAAAACTATTAGTCTTTTTCGTACTCCATGTGCAAACGACAAACATCATTTACTATAGTTGTTATTATGTTATTTTAATTTTTTCTAGAGTTAATGACTATTCATATTGCAATGCATGTTTTTTTGGTATACATTTAATTTGCGGACTTGGGGATTTTGCCAACCAAGGGTGCTTGGCAATAGTGTCGAATGGTCAATTCGGCCGTTTATGTACTTGGATTAGATCCGAGCCGTTCGTGCCGAGATGAACGGCCAGAGCGGCGACTTGGCACCGCTGCCAAGCATCCTCGCTTGGCAGCATCCCCCAATCCTTTGCATTTTGCCACTGCTAGGGTAAAATTCTAGCTCCGTCCCTGGCGAGGCACTTGACCGCATAGGATTCCAGCTCTTCAAATGCATTGACCATAATGCCCTTTGTTTCTCTCAACCTCTTGGAAATTTCCAAGAAAAATGTGGAACCTTCTTCCTCGGACAGGAGCATATAAGGCAACACCTTAGCTGGAACTGGGTTCACAAAAATCGGTACTTCCAACTCAGCGTCCGAGTCCTTCAACTCAGTAACATCCTGGTTGTGGTCCCCGTTTAGGGTTTCGAGGTGGAACATGACGCCGAGAAAAGCACAGCCGGAGGTGACGAAAGCATAGGTGGGGAGCCCGAACTCGGACGCCACCTCCATCATCGGGGTGCAGAACATGTCGACGACGAACCTGACGGGTCGACTCGAGTCGGTCAACTCGGTCGAGATCATCATCTTTTTCACGTGATCTCTCACGTGTTGCTTGTTCACGTTGACAAACTCCGACAGGAAGTTTCTGGGGTTCTTGGACAGGAGCTCCGCCACTGCGGCCTCTTCCTGAGGGGGGTAGACGAACTTTAACCGATCCTCGGCCGCCGTGAGTAGAAGCGATTGGGTGGAGGAGCTGACCTTGGATTTATCTAATGGGATTTTCATTATGAGGACTGTGATATTGAAAGACGGTGGTCTCGGCCGACGAGTTGCTTGGCCATCTCCACCGTTGGCACCAGGTGGCCAATCCCCGGGAGAGGGATAAACACCAGTTCCGCCGCCGCAGCCGCCTTCATTTCTCGGTTTATTTATAGTACAACCCGCTAGGCCGAATATGATGCTGTTCTTATAAGCGTCCAAAAAACTTGGTCTTGGTATTGGACGTGTAGACCACGAAAGAAATAAGATACTAGGAGTATAATATGTGTACAATTGGGCCAAAGAAAAGGAAAATTTCAAAATGGCACCTGAATTTTGCACCAAATATCACAAAGATACTTGAACTTAAATTTATTTCAATTAAACATCTATGCTAACAAAAATTTCAAATTTAGACACCTGAATTTAAGTTTATTTCAATTAAACACCTGTACTAAAAAAATCCCCAAATTTAGACCCCCGCCGTTATACTTCGTCCCAAAAACTGCTGATATGGCATCTCCAACCCATTTAAGTTGCCCTATTGCACATGTTTCCAACAACGGACGATGCACCCAAGCAAAACCCATAGGCAAACTTCATCGTTCCCTGTTGGAAATAGTGCAATGGGGCAACTTAAACGGGTTGGAGATGTTATGTCAGCAATTTTTGGGACGAAATATAACGGCGGGGTCTAAATTTGGGAATTTTATTAGTACAGGTGTTTAATTGAAATAAACTTAAGTTCAGGTGTCTAAATTTGGGGATTTTGTTAGTACAAGTGTTTAATTGAAATAAACCTAAGTTTAGGTGTCTTTGTGCCATTTGGTGCAAAGTTCAAGTGTCATTTTGAAAATTTCCCCCAAAGAAATTTAATTTAATTAATGCCGGATATGTCGACACCTTACGTGCGCGCGCACTCATATATATAAAATCTAATTAATTGTTTGAATCCCATCAAATAAAAGGACTTTAAAAGTTGACAAGAGACCTTTGATCCAACGGCAAGATTGACCTTAAATTCTCGGAGCCTATGATGAAGTTGTATAACTAGGTCCTTAGGATTTCTTTTAAAAAATAAAAAAGAACTAATCTCAAGATAATAGTTACCCAGTCCCGTATTATGTTTTTTTCATGATTCATTTCATTGTTTAGATTAGAAATAGTTTACTCGCATATAATTTTTTGCAACAATCAAAAAAAATTCTTATAGAGACAAAAAGAGGACACCTAAGATTTGAACCATGTACCTGTTGGATACTCTCTCCGTCCCAGTTTATTTGCCCATTTTCGATAGATGTGTCTTTCAAAAAATTATTTATGTCTCACAATTTATAATGTTTTACATAATTTTAAGAACATCATATTTAGACCTAATTGTGATCTATCAAATAAGATTCATGGAGTGTTGTTTATAAAAAGTTTTAGAAATTGAAACATATAGAAAATTTTGTAGGAGGTCTCAAATAGTGAAAGGAGACAAACAAATCGAGACGGAAGGAGTAATAAAATTAATCGATCTTTTCCATTGGACAAGATAGCTCGTTTGTTATATATGCGCTAGATTACATATACATACTACATCCTCTACTGTATTTGCATCAATGAATTAAAAGATTATTGAGCGTGAGAACGGAATACGAGTGTGAGAAATATTAGAAAGGGATTTATGATGAAGTGACCTTAGATCATGCAACTCATTATGTGGGACAATTTAGGAAAAAAGCTGTGCCCAAAGTTTAACATGTGACAACAAAATGAGAATCAGAATGTGTGAATTAAATCGAGAAAAAAAGGGAGAAATTCAAATGAGATCAAAAGCAAGTCCCTAGTAGATCCTTACAGTTTAGGATTACAAACAATTCACCAGTTAACTATGGCGAGTGTACTTTAGTCAAGACAGCGTCAATAAAGCGTTCAATGTAATTATACGACGATCCTCCTTCCTCAACGGCAGTCTTGCTCTTTTCGCTCATTTCCTTCACCTTCTGGTTGATTCCTTCCTTGCTTTTATCCTCATTCTCCATCAATTTTCTTATCCCATTCTCCATCTCATTCGCCGTTACTAAATTAACCTTATCAGTAGTCCTAAAATCCTTCCTATAGTCCAACTTTATCTCGACGGCCAGCCCCAATTCTCTCACCAAATGAAACGCATTCATTTGTTGTTCAGCATATATCGGCCACGTGGCCATCGGTACTCCGCAACACAAGCTCTCCAACGTCGAGTTCCACCCGCAGTGTGACACGAATCCACCAACCGCTTTGTGGGATAGCACCGCGACTTGTGGGGCCCACCCAATCACTTTCCCAATCTCTGTTGTACGTTCTAGGAACCCTTCTGGTAGCACTTCGCTTAGGTCTTGGTACTCATCTGGCATCGCTATTTTGCCCTTTGGCGGAGGTTGTCGGACAGACCACAAGAACCGATGCCCGCTTTGCTCCAGGGCTTGTGCTATCTCCCTCACCTGTAATGGAAGAACCAAAGTTTTTCTTAAGGTTAATTATTAACACACTGAAAATTCTTGGTACCCAAAATTTGTAGTTGGCAAAGTGAAGTGTACGGCCGGTGGGAATTTAAGATAGTGGAATGTAGGTCTCAAATGAATTCGATCCTGGACTTTAATGGTTTTTTTTTTTTAAAGAAAAAAAAGGAATGAGTGGAATTGTGATTGTTTAAAACTTTTACCTCAATTTTTTCTACTTATTCTCTATTAAGACATTATTATTACACTTTTACTGACTAATTTTTCAAAATGGAATTTACCTTTTGGGCAAAATGAAAAATATATCAATTTTTACCTACAAAGTTTACAAAATGGACACTTATTACGGGACAGCCTAAAATGAAATATTGGATTCTAAAAAAGGGATAGAGGCCGGAAGTACCATACTTTGAGATGCTATTACTTTCCATAGAATTTTGGGGGTTTCAAAAGGAAAATATGACAGATAGCCATCAGGTTTTAAAATTTATCAACAAATTAACAACTAAACGTACGAGTGTTCGATATATAAACACTTGAAATCATGAGATATCTGTTTCAGATAACCAGCATAAAACTTGATTGGAATTTTTAAAGAGAGATAGCTAGAGCTCGTTTGGAGTTTCTCTAGTCTAGAGCATCTATTTTGAACCCATTCTTTTTATTTCTATATATATATATCGAAAAGAAAATTGTGCTCCAGTAATATCCTTTATTCTCCATATTGATGTTGGAACTTGGAACTAGTATAAAATTAAGGCTCCGTTTTGCTAAGGTTTTTATTTTTTAAGTACTTATTTTCTGCTTTACGAGTCATGTAGTGCGTGTGCATGAGCAAAAAGCGCGAGCCTGAAAAAATCTTTTGAAAGTATCTCAAATTACTGAAATTTGAATTGATAGTGTGGATGCAGAGCAAGGATTAAGAACAAGAGTGAAAGAATAGTGAAGGATTACATGACTAAACTCACTTTTCTAGTAGAACATAGAATAGTTGTGCTAGTGAATTCTGATTGAGAGTGAACAAATATTGGAGGAAAATAGGGGAATGATGCATTAATAGATATGAAAATAGAGCCGTGTAATTAAAGGTACAATAATGATAGAACCACACATTTTCACACAAACACTTTACACACACTCACATCTTTTGGTAGGTCCTATACAAACTGGAGGTGTAGTACGTGTATGTGGGTCCCAATGTGAATAAATTTGTGTAACTGTTTGTAGTTGTGGTTGTAGAATGATTGTTAAAGTTAATGTAAAATGTTACTCTAGGTTGTGATGCTCCAATTCTACTCCCTTTCATTCCATTTTCGTTGTTAATCATTCTGTTTCTCTTTTATATCTTTTGCCTATATTTTTTTATAGTGAATCTAGAAAAATGTGCAATAAGAATTTTGTTTGATAGATCTCGATTAGTTCTATAATACAAAGTTTTCCAAAATTATGAAATACATTTATAGGTTGAAAAATATAAATAATTAAAAAATGGTATGCAATTCAAAAATAAACAATAAAAATGTGATAGGAAGAGTAATATTTTATTTGACGAAATTTGTTGGAAGGAAGATACACAAAACTTAAAGTAACATTTTGCAACTAGTACAACTAGGAAAAAATATAGCTACAATTGTATAGTCTTAATCGAATGTTCATATCTCATCAAACAAACGGATACGGCGATTCTCTCCCGGCAGAGGCGGCAGCATTTCGGATTCGGTCAGATGAAGGTTTTTTTTGGAGGCAGGTGGCTGTGGGGTGTTTTTTTAGGGTTTTGTTGGTCTTTGACCAACGATTCAATCTCGGGTAATTATGAAGATTAAATAATTTTAATTTTTATTTGCCTTTTATCTTTTTAATCTTTGTAATTTTCGAATCATGAGATTAATAAAAATTTTTGCTGATAAAAAAAAAAAAAAAACGGACTCTAAAAGAAGATATATCCACTCACCTGGTCTGCTTCGAAGCTTCCCATGCTCCCGAAGCACAAGAACACCACCGACGACGGCGGCTGATTATCCAACCACCTCATGATCTGGATCACCTCCTCCTTGTTTTCGTCCTTCACGAGGTGGAGTACGGGTCCCACAGGGTAGATTGGCGGGACCTTATCGTCCTCGGCGAGGCACTTGACCGCATAGGATTCCAACTCTTCAAATGTATTGACCATAATGCCCTTTGTTTCTCTCAACCTCTTGGAAATTTCCATGAAAAACGTGGACCCTCCTTCCTTGGATAGGACCATAGAAGGCAACACCTTAGCTGGAACTGGTTTCACAAAAACCGGGACTTCCAACTCAGCGTCCGAGTCCTTCAACTCAGTAACATCCTGTTTGTGGTCCCGGTTTAGGGTTTCGAGGTGGAACATGAGGCCGAGAAAAGCACAGCTGGAGGTGAAGAAAGCGTAGGTGGGGAGCCCGAACTCGTCCGCCACGTCCATCATCGGGGCGCAGAACATGTCGACCACGAAACCGGCGAGTCGAGTCGACTCGGTCGATATCAACATCTTTTTTACGTGATCTCTCACGCGTTGCTTGTTCATGTCGACAAACTCCGACATCAAGCTTCCGGGGTTTTTGGACAGGAGCTCCGCCAACGCCGCCTCGTCTTCTAGCTGGAGGTAGACGAACTTTAACCGGTCCTCGGCCGCTGCGAGTAGCAGCGACTGGGAGACCTTGGATTTACTATCAAATGGGGTTTTCATTATTAGGACCGTGATTGAAAGACGGTGGTCTCGGCCGATGAGTTTCTTGGCCATCTCCACCGTTGACACCAGGTGGCCCATCCCCGGGGAAGGGATAAACACCAGTTCCGCCTTCATTTCTCGGTATATATTATACTACAACCAACCAGCTAGGCCGGATATGATATATATATGTTCTTAAAGATGGAGAGAGGGTGGGGCTGCTTAACTTGGTTGTGGCTTCTATTGAGTGATTATTATAATAATTTAAAAATTGTAGATCAGATCCTTGATCTTGGGTATTGGGCTTGTAGACCGCGAAAGAAATAAGATACTAAATTTTGAGGCAATTGATGTCATGGCTTTGCTGGCACTATACATAAATATTTGTCAAACACCGAAGCGCGGAATCAGGAAAAGATTTTGCCATGGGCTAAATCAAAAAATATTTAAAAAATTAGAGGTCGGTCCACTTTTTTAAGTTCGTTTTGATCCTTACCCTAAATATTGTTCATAAATTTGGATAGGCTCAGATAGATTGCTTAATGACTTTTTTTATCCCAAAAAAACTGAAGCGGTCACAAACCTCTCATCGTCTCTTATTATGCCCCTCCAGATCTGCTCTCTCTCTCTCTCTCTCTCTCTCTCGGCAAACTCAATTGCAGAACATGAAAACGATCAGTTCTCGAGGATGAAGCCTCCAATGGCGAGGATGACGACGGCGATGGAAGGAAGAGCGTCCCCCGTCCGTGATCTTCCAACGCTGCGCAAGCTCTCTGTAGTTTGTTTACCATAGCTATCAAATTCTCCATTATCGGTGACGAAAGGAAGAGCGTTCGCCGTCCGTGATCTTCCAACGCTGTGCACGCTCTCTATAGTTTGTTTTTTCTCTACGCTATTTGTTATGTATCGACCCACAAAATGATTAATGCATATTAATTATTTTACTTTACCAATAATAATAAACAATAAAAAAGAACCTAGATTTATAATCCCAAGCATGTGAGGAAGGAAGCTTACCAGAATCTCTAGCATAGTCACCATAATTCACGCCCTCACTTGATTCGTAGAACTTTGATATTTTCTTCAAAGTTACTTGTGACTGCAAAATTTATTAGGGAAAATTACAGTAAGCCCCTTTTAACTATACCTCGGTAACGAGTTGCCCCTTCATCATTTAACTCGGGCACTTAACCCCCTTCATCTTTTATCTTGCACAAAATGGAAGATGCCGTTAACGGAATTGCTGAAATTACCAATTTATCCTCTGGGCTATTTTTGTTTCGCTTATAATTTTTCGTAAGAAACTCTGTTTCAGCGCGTTCTTTTTTCAGAACTCTTGTTTTTTCCTCTATTTTATGGGTCTATAATAATTTTAGTATGATTACTTTACGCTTTCTAAGGTTAGAGTTGCGTCCTATATAATCGGTGATCAGCAGATTGGATACTGCTAGTTGTTGTCTGTTCAGTGCAGCTAGCTAATGGTTTATGTAACAACCCGTAAATTTATATTTTCAATACTATCATTAAAAAATATTATTAGTATTATTTAATCCTTTTTCTTAAATATAATTATCGATCTTATCCTTTTTAATTTAATTTTTCTTTTACTTCTTACTTTGTATGCAAGTAATTGCATGCATGCACACTCCTCTTATCTATCACTTTCCTACTCAATTTCGACTTCCTCCCTTAGTGTATCTCGTCCCAAATTCGTCCATTACGAAACCCTATAGAATACAACTTCTTTAAATCCATTTTTAATCGAAACTCTTCAAAATTCTCCTATATATACCCCAGTACGTCGACCCTAGGGCACACCATGAAATTCCTCACGCCCCACCAGTCCAGAAAAGAAAGAAAACAGGAGAAAACGAAACTCCAATCCATGGAGTTTTAGAGAGAGAAAGAAAGAGAGAGAAAAGTGGGTTTGTGATCAAGAACCAACCAAAATCCGAATTGATCATTCTAATCCCTTCCTACAACTTCTAGCATCGCCAAATATCATTCAATTCGGTCCCAAGGTTCCCCGATCGAAGAACCCGAAACCTTCTTCTCAAATTTTCAAGTTTCGATTTTTTTTATCAATTCAATCCGATTCGAGGTATTATAATCCCTTCCAATCATTCCTCTAAGTATATTAAGTATTATTATGCTTAACTCCATACCCCGAACGAACCTATGCATCGAAACCATGACGAAAAGTTGAAAAAACGAAAGCTGCGTTGAACCTTGCGGCCGCAAGGTGCGGGCCGCAAGAACCAGAACAGAGTTCGCGGTTAGATGCCCAGCCGCAAGGTTGACCGGTCCAACCTCGCGGTTTGGACTATTTTGCTTCGAATCGATTTTGCGACCTTCTAAACTTGATTTTTGGACCCCGAACTATTTTTTCTAGACTTTTCACACCTGAAAGATTATAACTTGTTAAGGTCAATATTTTTTTATTTAATTATCTATTTATTAAATTATTTATTAATTATCATTCAAAGTTTACAAACGAAAATTTATTTCAACCTTCCAACCAACGTTTTAATACTCAAACTAATTTTTTCTAGACTCCTTGCATCTCAAAGATGGTAACTTGTTAAATTAAATATTTATTTTATTTAATTCACTATTTATTATTATTTTTAAACTAATTCCAATCAAAATTACTTTACAACCTTATAAACCTTATTATTAATACCTGAGTAATTTTATTTAGACTCCTTATGTTCCAAAGATGAAACTATGTTAATCTCAACATATTTTTAAATAGTAAATTATTTATTATCTATTTACTTCACTTTTGGTCACTTTAATTAACGTTTTCATGTAAATTAATTCTTCGACCCTCCGAACCCAACTTTTGACACTCAACTGGTTGTGTAGGACCTTTAGAACTCTTATTAGGGTCATGTTAATTATTCTAATATTTTTATCTAATTATTGTATTTAATTAGTGTTTAATAAATCTAATTACTTTGTAATAGTTAATAAGAGTCTAGAAAATATTTATTTAAAATATTTATAAAAATCCTACTTCATTATTGACATCGTGGCTATACAAGAATAAGGGCAACGGCCCATTCATAAAAAGTTGTGTGATTGCATTGCTTATTATTTGTTTAAATTATTATTTGATTTAATTGTATATTGTACCGACACTTGATTTGAATGCTAGATTGGACCCTAGAGACACGGGGTGGTATGCGAATAGATTTCATCTAGACGATGCTAAGTTAATGGAAAAAAATGGTAAAGTGTTGAAGTTGTGAGATTGTGGATTTTGATTTTTGGCCATGGATAAGGGTGACCTGCGGGGCCCAGTGATGATATAAGGGTGACCTGCGGGGCCCAGTGATGATATTTTGGTGACCCTAACGTATGGTACGCCATGGAAAGTTCCAAAGGGTAATCGTGCCTTGCAAGGCCAGTAAGGGTGATTGTCCCATGACACGGTCATAGTTAGTGGCTTAAGGATGGTGACGACCCTAACGTATGGTACGCCATGGAAGGTTCCAAAGGGTAATCGTGCCCCCTGTTATGGTCCTAAATGAATTCATGCGAGGTACATAACTTAGGTGAATTCATTTAGAACCCCGTGTGCAGGAAAAGCAAGGGGGGATTTTCCATGACACGATTATAGTTAGTGGTATGGAAGGAAAGGATCTCGTGGATGAGATCTTAGATCTCACATAGGGTTAATGGATAGTAATAAATTGGTTCATGTATGAAATCTCTGTTTGGCTCTTCGATTCAATATTGTCTTGTACTTGCTAACTGTAAAGTAAGAGGGGTAGTTGGGTTGGATTATACTACGGGGTGAACTCTTTCACTCAGGTACGGATTGCCTGGCTTCCGTTCCAGATTTTGCAGAAAATCAAGAAGAAGCACAGAATCCTGAAGACGAACAGTTTTATGCGGAGGAGAGTCCAGAGGTGGGAGTCGAACCGGAGTACACTTGGGATCCGTATCAATCTTAGAAGACGGCTCTGTTATTTTAATTTATTACCATAAAGACTATTTTCAGTATTTCTACAATGGTTTGTAATAGGCGAATCTTTAGGGAGAATTATCCGGTTTGGATTTTGAATTTAAATTAATAATTTTTTTTTGAAATAAATATTTAATGCCTCCGATTTTATTCCCGAAAATCGGGGCATTACAGTTCCTCTGCAAATGGTGTAGTGATTGGAATATATATGTCAACTGGCCACCGGGCCTTCATCCGGGGGCTGCCAAAAAGCAAAAAAAAAAATAGAGTACTTTGTTTTTTTTGTCTCTCTCTCTAAGTTCTATTATGGGTCCAAGCCATTTCATACTTATTTTTATAAATCTTTATATGGAGATTTCATTCTCACATCTATATTTGTTATTTGCCACACTCAATTTCAAATTTACAGGCATGATTTGAAAAATCTATTTCAAAAAGAATTGTTTGATCAGCTCTATGTTTTCATGAGGAATGCACTATCATTTCCAGTACTCTGTTTCTGGGTTGGAATGCATTACATTAATCAATGGTGCTCTGATTGCACAATTGCAAAGCACATTTGGATCCCCATTGGAAGACCTAGTTCTACCTTCCATCACAGAGAGAGAGAGAGAGAGAGAGAGAGAGAGAGAGAGAGAGAGAGAGAGAGAGAGAGAGAGAGAGAGAGTACCGTTGGGAGGGGGCACAGAGAGAGAGAGAGTTTACTGTAGTATGTATTTATAAGGGCATGACCTGTCATTAATAAGGTCATGTACTGCTCACATGACCTTCCGTTTAAATTCATAACGGCTCACTAACGGCAGAGACTTAAGTGTCACGCCATAAAAGATGAAGGGGGTTAAGTGTCCGAGTTAAACGATGAAGGGGCCAACTCGTTACCGAGGTATAGTTGGAGAGGGCATACTGTAATTTTCCCAATTTATTATGGCATTTATCTCTGCAAAATCTTCATCTGTAAAGTCCGGTTCGAAACCACCAACTTCTTGAGTCTCACCCTCCATCAGAACCTGCCAAAATGGAGCTATTTGTTTAGTGGCAGCTAACCCCAATTTCAAAGTAAGTTCCATTTGTTTAATCCATGAAAGAGATTATAGGTTATAGTTGTTTAATCCATATTTGTTAGTATTTTATTGCGGTGGGTTTCTTCGATGTTCAAAATAATCTACTCCTAGTGGAAGAAGTCCGCCCTCACAAGATGTATTTAGATTGAGTGCTTCGTTTCCTTGTCCCATGGGACTCCTTTCTTCCATTCAAGAACGAAGGAATATATCAACCAGTTATGGCGGGTCTATCCCCATAGTTGCGTTTCAATAACGTTTCTTGTTTCTTGCTTTTCCAACAGATCAATAATGAGCCAAAGAAAACACAATAGCCTGTCTCTTGCACGACCACTACTTTTCCTACAGGGAAGACCGAGATTACAAAAACGAAAATGAAAATGAAAACAAAAACAAAAACAAAAACAAAGCCAAGCAAAAATACCTCAAATAGAGAATGAAGGGAGCAGCAAAACGGCGATGAAAAGGAGCATCCATTGGCGATGATCGGGAGCAGCAAACGGCTAGGGTTTTGAGGCTGGCTACTGTCTTCCTCTTTTTTCTTCCATAACAAGGAGGCAAAGGGCAAGAGTAAAGTAATTTTTGGAGTGCCTGAAACTTGCAAAAGGGTAATTCTGAAAAAAAAAACTGTAGCTTAGAGCGCTTGAAGTTATTCTTGGAGCACAAATATCAATTCCCATAAATATTCATGATAACACAAGGGAAGTTACCAAAAAATAGTACTACCTCTAATGTAGATAAAGTACTTGTTTGTAATGACCTCCACCTTGTAGAAGTTTCTGATCCAACTGAAATTAAGCCTCCAGATGACCCCTCTGCCCCTACCCCATTTTTCTTATGCTCCTCTTTTTTCAATCACTATTCAAACCCCAAATGTTCCTCGAAACCACCTTCATTTTCCTTCTTTTCACTCCCCTTCACTTCCTTCTTAGAGCCTGGAATCTGTTCTTTTGTTCTTCGATGTGGATTTGAACCAATCTGTTCATCACTTTCTTGGTGAATATCTCCCAATTTTTTTGCGAGTCATTATTGCATCCCTAAAATTCTGGATAATTGCTTGGCTCCTGTGTAGAATATCCTCTGAGTTAGCAGATCCTGAGTGTGCACTTTGGTTCAAAGGGCCCTGAATTAAAACCTCATTTTCTCTTTGCCTGCACCCAACTTGTTGACCACACCCCTAACTTCAAGAAGTTGTCTTCTCTTTCTTGCTCTGATTACCTTTGGCTTCTCGTTAACTAGCTCGTTGTTTCCAAATTCCAGTTAACTCGTTGGTATTAGTACCTGTTATATTTTGAACCTCTGGGATTGACGCCTGACACTCATGGTTAATTAGTCACAATATTTTGTTCCACTAGATGCTCATCCAAATTCAAATGCTGTTCCTCAATTCCAATTGGTTGCTCATTGTTATCCCGAGTTTCTAGCTCCCACCATAGACTCTTCGGCTTCTTTAGTTAGTGGGTTCGAATTAATGACAGCCACCTTAGGAACATGCGCCTTACTGTTACTGATGTGTGTGACATAATTATCAAAGTGATTCTCAACAATTAATTGCTGTTTTCGAGGTACTTTCGGGGTAAGTTTTCTTTGTACTTAGCATTTCTGTATCTTTTAACAGTAAGGCGGTTGGCAACTCAGCCACTTATGTATCAGTAATCTGTGATGAATTGCGAAGCGTGCGGTGCGGGTTGCACATTAAGTTATTTAGGTGTTTTGACTTTCGAGTTGTGGAGTTAACTTTTCCCTCGAAGAGTTCGTTTATTATCCAGACCGCTGAAAATATTTTTGGACGGTTTGAATGCGCCTTTCAATGGTCCAGATGAGCCGAGCTTTCAGGGCGCTGTACCCATGGCATTGCTCGATCAATAATTCAAACCGGAGTTTGGGTAGTGAAGTAACCCATCCCATGCCCAGTTACAGATAATGTGGCTCGCAAAATTGCACAAAAACAATGAAGAGCTTTCGACCGGGTCCCATATATATTTGTGGATTCACACTACAAGTTTTGGGAAATATATATTTGTGGATTCACTCACAAGTTTGAGTTTCTTATGACTTTTTTTTAAGGGAATTGATTTTCACACTTCTTTTTTTTTTTTTCCAAGTGCACTCTATTTTTTGTTTTATAGTGACATAAAATTACATGACTACCCTTTTTATGTGAACAAAAAAATGTATGAAAGGTAGTTTTATAGTAATTATACATGAATGAAGACAAAAAATGAAGTGCACTTGGACAAAATGAAAGTGTGAAAATCAATTTTCTTTTTCAATTGCCAATAGTATGCATAATTGTGAATCATTAATGTGATTTTGTAACAACCCATATTTTTTTATTTAAAAATATTATTAATATTATTAATAATAATAATAGCATTCATTTCTTCTTCTTCTTCTTATTATTATCATTTTTTTCCATAATACACACGCATGCATGCACCTCACTCCCTCACCTCACTCTCTCCAGCAGTGCGCGCGCTCTCTCTCTCTCTCTCTCTCTCTCTCTCTCTCTCTCTCTCCTATAACTCCCTCTCTCTCCAGCCATAACTCTCCCACTTCCCTTCCAAGAAAAACCAAATTCATTCCCCCTCGCATAAACCAAAATAAATTCCTTCATCACCAAGAAAAATCCGAACTTAATTCGTTCCTATCCTCCTCATTCTCTGTCCCTGATCTTAAACTAAAACCTATCTCATCCATTTCGAATCCCAAAAACTCAAATGCCATTAATGCAATCTTGTCCTTTCCCTCTAAAATTCACATATATAAACTCCTCCCTATTGACCCACGAGCACACCACCAACTTCCTACACGCCAGTGAGTCAGAATAGGAGAGAAAATAACAAGAAATTCAAGCTCCATTCCATGGAGTTCTAGAGAGAGAAAGCGAGAGAGAGAAAAGTGGGTTTTGTACTTAGACCCAACCGCAAAATCCAATTCAACCGTTCTAATCACTTCCCACAAACCCAAGCATCACCAAACAACATTCAATTTGGTCCCAAGGTTCCCCAATTGTAAGAACCGAAGTCGTCTTCCTCAACATCAAGTTCTCGGTTTCGTAAACGACTTGATCAAACCAAGGTATTATAATCCTATCCAACCTTTCTCTAAGTATATTTAAGTGTTTTTAGGCCTAAACCATAGCCCCATGTGGTCCCATGCCCGAAAACCGTGACGAAACAAAAAAAAATTAAACCAGTCGCGACCTTGCGGCTGAGACCTTCGGGCTCCAAAGCCGCAAGAACCAGGTCTCTGACCTTGCGGGCCACAAGGTCAACTCGGTCAGACTTTGCGGTGTGCACTGTTTTGGTTTGAAACCACTTTGCGACCTTCCGAACCCGATTTTTGACGCGTGAACCATCTTTCCGAGACTCCTTACACCTCAAAAATGATATCTTGTTAATATTAAATTTTTTTAATTAATTATCTATTTATTAGTTTTTCATTAGTTATCTTACAAAGTTTTCAATTGAAACAACTTTGCGACCTTATAAACCATGTTATTAATGTCGAAATAATTTTTTTTAGACTCTTTATACTCCTTAGATAAAATCTTGTTAACCTTGACATATTTTATTTATTAAATTATTTATTTCGCCTATGGCCATATCTTTATTTAAAATGACCTCACGACCCTCCGGACCCAATTTTGATACCCGAACTTGATGAGTAGGACCACAAGACTCCTAATAAGGCCATGTTTATTATTATAACATTTTTCTTCTTCTTTTTTTTAATCTATTTGATGTATTTAATTTAGTTATTAATCAATCTAATTTCAAAAAATAAAATAAAATAAAATAAACCTAGACTCACTAGTAAATGTACAAGAAATTATTTTTTGTTATAAACAAGATTTTCGTTAATAAAATTTACCTCTTGGCCATACAAGACTAAGGGAAACGGCCCATTCATAAAATTTACGTAATTTCTATGCTTATTGTTTATTTCGGTTATCATTGTGCTTATTTGTTTGTTTTTCCTACTCTTGATTGATATGTAAGATTGGACCCTAGCGACATAGGGTGGTATGCGAATAGAATTCACCTAGACGGTGGTAAGTAATGGATAAATTGGAAAGTTTTATGATGTTAGAGATTGCTTGTAGGCGGATTATGTGAAGTGATTTGAAACTGGCGGGTTGTTTAGTGATGATTTAAAACCTAGCGTGTAGGCCAGTGATGTTCTGTGAGGACAAAACCTGGCGGGTGGTCCAGTGATATTTTGTGATGATAAAACCTGGCGAGTGGTCCAGTGATGTTTTGTGATGATAGAATTGGCGAGAGTCCAGTGGTGATTTTGATAGGTGAACCTAGTTATGGTCCGAGCATGACGAACTTTCCCTTGTTATTAGGCTATTGGATAGTAATGAATAGGTTTATGTGTGCTACCTCTGTTTTACTCTTCTGAATTGATAATACATTGTTACCTACTAGCTGTAATGTAAGGGGGGATAGTTGGATTGGATTATACTACGGGGTGAACTGTTTCACTTAGGCACGGATTGTCTGGCATCCGTGTCAGATTTTACAGAAAACTAGGAGGAGACACAGGACCTTGAAGGAGGGTGCGCAATACTATCCAGAGATGAATCCGGAGATAGAGGCTGAGGCAGAGGATGCTTGGGATCCGTATCAAGTTTAGGAGTCAACTATGAGTTTTTTTCAAATTCAATACCACAGTCAAATTTAGTATTTCCACATTAGGTTGTAATAAATGAATCCTTATGTTGAATTATCTGTTTTGGATTTTGAATTTTAATAAAGTAAATTTTTTAGAAATTAATATTTAATGTCTTCGATTGTTATTCAGAAAATTGGGGTGTTACAACTTGGTATCAGAGCCTTAGGTTCAAATCTTCGGCCTTGGGTAGATTGGGTAGATCACATCAGACTGAGTATATAACTTGAAAGTTTAAAGTGAAATAATTTGAAATATACAAAAAAATAACGATAAATACATTTTTCTCATTTTTGTAGATGGACCCCACATTTGCAGACCAACTAGCCAATGAATGGAACGGATTACAGGTTTTCTTGGAGAACACAGTAGGATCTGACTTCTCTTTCTGAGACCCTTATGTACCAGCTGAGTTTTCAATTATGTATGCTCAGTATCAGTAGTTGATGGCTAATTCACCGGACCAGAGGGAGGTATATATAGACCGCTCAGTATCCAAGCCCTTTGAGGAAGGCTAATCTCAAGAGAGAGATCCGTGACATTCTAGAGATCATACTTGGTTTTGATATCAGGAGCGATCCATACTATCCACATTATAGGATATGGACAGTCAGCTGCCGATTCTTGCCCTAGACAGAAATTGCAACCCTCCCAATACGCAGGAAGAGGATGATGCAGCCCAGCTAACTGAAGAAGTGGAGCACCTACAAGCATTCATGACAGTCACCCTGGACTTTCCTATGGGAGATGACTACCTAGAAAGGATGTTTCCTACCCTCTACCAGATGAGACAGGCTCACCAGAGGATCAGAGCTCTCAATGACACCATTGTTCACTCCACCGTTGAAAATCACAAGATACGAGGCATACTGGCTTACATCCTCGGAGTAAAGTGGGGCTAAGAGTGGACGATGAAGGACCCCTCGAGGAAGAGAAAGACCCAGAAGAACCTCCATTTTCAAGATCAAACCACGATCACCGTCTGGGCAACTGGGAACCAGAAGAATCACTATTACCAGAGGAAGATCAGGTGCAGAACCAGGATGAGGAAATGGGCAATGCTGAGCCAGAAATAGAAGAAGATGTAGGTGATGGCAATGGCGGTGATAGGGACGATGGATTCTTGAAAAACCCAGAGATGGATGATTATGGGTGGCTCTTGCCCATAAATGCACCAAGAGATGTGGATGTCAAGCTGCAGTGGTGGTTGACAAGTCAACAGCTCGAAATGAAAGAACCTCCATCCCCTCCACCCTCCATTTCACACTCATTTTCTGACTCTTCCATTGTTATGGGGGCTAGAGGGGGTGGAGGTTCTTGCATTTTGAGTTGTTGACTTGTTAACCACCACTGCAGCTCGACATCCATATCTCTTGGTGCATTTATGGGCAAGAGTCACCCATAATCATCCATCTTTGGGTCTGTTAAGAATCTATCGTCCTCATTATCGCCATTGCCATCACCTGCATCTTCTTCTATTTCCGGTTCAGCATTGCCTATTTTCTCATCCTGGTTTTGCACCTGATCTTCCTCTGGTAATAGTGGCCTTTCTGGTTCCCAGTTGCCCAGACGGTGATCATGTTCTGATCCTGGAAATGAAGGTTTTTCTTGGTTTTCCTCTTCCTCGGGGGGTCCTTCGTCCTCCTCTCATGGCCCCACTTCTACTCTGAGGATCTAGGCTAAATGCCTCGTATCTTGTGATTTTCAATGGTGGAGTGAGCGATGGTGTCAGTAGCTGTGATCCTCTGGTGAGCCTGTCTCATCCGGTAGAGGGTAGGAAACATCCCTGCTAGGTAGTCATCTCCCATAGGAAAGTCCGAGGTGGCTATCATGAATGCTTGCAGGTGCTCCACTTCTTCAGCTAGCTGGGCTGCATCATCCTCTTCCTGCATATTGGGAGGGTTGCAGTTTTTGTCTAGGGCAGGAATCGGCAGCTGACTGTCCATATCCTTATAATGTGGGTAGTAGGGATCGCTCCTGATATCAAAATTGAGTATGCTCTCTAGAATGTCACGGATCTTCCTCTTGAGATTAGCCCTCCTCAAGGGCCTTGAATACTGAGCGGTGTATACCTCCCTCTAGTCTGGCGAATTAGCCATCAACTGCTGATACAGAGCATACATAATTGAAAATTCAGCTGGTACGTGAGGGTCTCGGAAAGAGAAGTCAGATCCTACTGTGTTCTCCAAGAAGTCCTGTAATCTGTTCCATTCATTGGCTAGTTGGTCTGCGAATGTGGTGTCCATCTACAAAAACAAGAAAAAATGTATTTATTGTTAGTTTTCTGTATATAACAAATAATGTCACTTTAAACTTTTAGGTTATATACTCAGTCTGATGTGATGTACCCAATCTACCCAAGGCCGAGGGTTTGAACCTAAGGCTTTGATACAAAGTTGTAATGCCCAGATTTTCTAAATAACAATCGGAGGCATTAAATATTAATTGTTGAAAAATTTACTTTATTAAAGTTCAAAATCCAAAAATAGATAATTCAACATAATGATTCATTTATTACAACCCAATGTGGAAATACTAAATTTGATTGTGGTATTGAATTTGACAATACTCAGAGTTGACTCCTAAACTTGATACAGACCCAATGATACTATGGCTCAGCCTCTATCTCCGGATTCATCTCTGGATAGTATTGCTCCCTTTAAGGACTTGTGTCTCCTCCTAGTTTTCTGCAAAATCTGACACGGATGCCAGACAATCTGTGCTTGAGTGAAAGAGTTCACCCTGTAGTATAATCCAACCCAGCTACCCCTCTTACATTATTGTAACGCCCTAATTTTTCAAGGAATTTCAGGCGCATTATTCATAAAATATGCTAAATTTTAAAAACTTTTGGGCCCCTATTTATCCTTATACAAAAATTACAATTTAGAAGAATACAAAAAAAATCTAAGCACGTGAATTTTATTCAACAAAACAACTCCAGAGTGACTTTAGTTTTGACACAGATTCCAAGCAACGTAGGCCCAGCCTCTATTATAGGGGTCCCACTTGTATCAATTGCTCCACTGTAGAAACCTGCACGCTTTGGCAAATTAATTGCCGAAGCAAACGATTTGCCAGGATACAAACGTATCCGTGAGTAATAAATCACCCAGTAGAATAATCCAACCCAACCACTCCTCCTACTTTACAACTAGCAGGTAACAAGATAATATTGAATCGAAGAAGTCAAACAGATTTTTCACATAAACCAGTTTGTTACTATCCATTAACCTAAGCGCAATCTAAGATCTTTTCCACAAGATCCTTTCCTCCTATACCACTAACTATGACCGTGTCATGGAAAATCCCCCATTGCTTGTCTGCACACGGGGTCCCAAATGAATACACTTAAATTATGTATTGTGTATGAATTCCTTTAAGACCATAGAAGGGGGCACGATTACCCTTTGGAACTTTCCATGGCGTACCATACGTTAGGGTCGCCACCATACTTAGACACTAACTATGACCGTGTCATGAGACAATCCCCCCTTGCTGGCCCTGCAAGCACGATTACCCTTTGGAACTTCTCATGGCGTACCATACGTTAGAGTCGCCACAACACTAACTATGACCGTGTCATGGGACAATCCCCCCTTGCTTGTTCGGCAAGGGCATGATTACCCTTTGAAACTTCCCATGGCGTACCATACGTTAGAGTCACCACAATACTTAAGCCACTAACTATGACCGTGTCATGGGACAATCTCGCCTTGCTGGTTCTGCAAGGGCACGATTACCCTTTGGAACTTCCCATGGCATACCATAAGTTAGAGTGGCGAAATTGTCACCACAGTGACTTTCCAATATATTTCACTTTCCTTAATTTTTTAACGTCTAATCAACTTTGTCACAATCTCGAGTACCACCCAATATACCTATTGTTCAATTTCTACATTCACGTAACAATTCAAATCACCGTAATCCGTTCAACAATCAGCATGTCATTGTCAACAGTAATTTCATAATCAAACAATTGCTAAACGATTTTCACAGGGCATAAGACTAATTATTCCATCTTAATAGAAATAGGACTAATTAAAAAAAAGGTCACCACCTGCAGCAAACTTTAAGTTTTAGTCCTATAATCATAGTTTTTAATATCGGCCGGTTCGTACCAGAATTTGGGAGTTCCGGTTCGGATATAGGCCGGTATAACAGGGAGACTGAAAATCGCAGGTGAAGCGGCCGATTTCCGATACGTATCGGTATCTAACGGATTTGTGGACCGGTTCGGCAGAAAAAAAAAATAGAGCTTCCACAACAGAGCATCAAACATCAACTCCTTCCACTTTTCACAGCTTTTTCCCTAAAATTTTGGATCTTGTCTTGAAAAATAAGTAAATAACACAGCAATTGAAAGTTGAAACCCAAATCCGATTATTACCTGCCGAGTGCCGACTGCCGTTGGCTTTCTTTTCTTCTCTTCTATCTTCATTCTTTCACAAATTTCTTTCTTCAACATATTTCAAGAAAGGAAAAAAATTCCAAAAAAATAGTTTAAGACTCTTGAGAAACGGGTGAAGTAAACGGAAAGAGGAGAAGAAAGGAATGGTTGTAGATTGAACTTTGAAGGTATTTCTTTCCCCTGATACTTTTGATTTGGGGTTTTTTCTGTTTGGGTTCGGAGAGAGAGAGAGAGAGAGAGAGAGAGAGAGAGAGAGAGAGAGAGAGCGCTTCGGTTGCCATGGCTCAAGAGTCAATTGATACTTTGATTTGGGGTTTTTCTTTCCCTTGATGCTTTTGATTTGGGGTTTTTTCTGTTTGGGTGGGTGGGTGGGTGGGTGGGTGGGTGGGGGGAGAGAGAGAGAGAGATAGACACGCGGCTACCGTGGCTCAAGAGTTAAGAGTAATAGATTTTTCAAAAATGATAAGGACACATGCATTTGTACACATATCTTGCACATACACTTTTATGGGACCCACCTCGGTGTCGGGTCCCACCAATATGATCCGGACCGCTCATTATTTTTAAAATAATGTTTTAAGAGTTTCTGTAGAAAATCAACTCGATAGGATATCGGTAAGGGCTTTTTCAGAAATTACAGTGCGAATCAGACTGTTTCACCCTATGATTTCTGAAAAAGCCCTTACCGATATCCTATCGAGTTAATTTTTTTATAAAAACTCTTAAAAAATTATTTTAAAAATAATGAGCGGTTCGGATCATATTGGTGAAACCCGAGGTGGATCCCATAAAAATGTATGTGCAAGATATATGTCAAAGTGTATGTGCAAGTAGCATGATTGTAGATTTTCTATATTCTCTTCTCTTGTTGATTTTGTGTGGCACGACTCACGAGAGTAAAGTTATAGAACCAATTTCTTTATTCACCACCTCTGTCAAGGACCGGAGCAACTATTATACAATTTCTTTTAAAAAAAATTAGTTTAGTACGTTAGTGACTTATGAATGTGCTAGGCTAAATCCTGATATCTACATTTTGTATGTACTCCATCCGTCCAAAAATACTTGTCCGGTCTGCAAAACAGAGTATTAAAAACAATACATTTTTTGTAAGAAAAATCAAAAGTTTTTAGCAACTTACTAGATATCAATGAGTATTTTTAATTTGTTAAAAAAGTTTGAATTTTTTCTTGAAAAAATTGCATTATTTTTAATACTCCGTTTTGCGAATCGGACAAGCATTTTGGGACAGAGGGAGTAGATCTTGGAAGTGCTAATTTTTTTTTTAAAAAAAAACAGTATATTAGTTTATACACTGGCAAACATCAGTGAAACAAAAATTAAACAAGTGGATATACGGTCGAGAGGAGTTCTCTTTGAAAGGGAAAGAATATTTATACATTGGCAATATTTTGTTTTCTTCTCATTATTAAGATTTTGTTAGTTTTATATTTTTTTTGGAAATTACTAATTAATGATTTTTTTATTACTTGTTTTTCATAGGTTAATCATCAAATTAAATGTCGCGTGGACGTGGTGCAGGTAGTAGTGGTACTGGGTTTGATCCAAATACTCCAAGTGATGATATTGGGTGAAAGTTTGGAAAAATGGTTGAAAACAACAGAAACAAATCACAATGCATTTTCTGTGGGAAAATAGTGAGTGGTGGTATAACTAGGTTGAAAGAACATTTAGCACACAAAAAAGGACAAGTGTCCTCATGTCCTAGTGTTAGTGGTGAAGTTAGGGAGTTAATGATGAAACATTTGAAAGACTATAGTAAAAAACAAGAAGATAAAAGAAAAAGACATGAGGAATTGAAGGAACAAATAAGAGCTACTCAATGTGACGAGGAATATGAGTTTGCGGCATTTAACAATAATAATGATGACTCAGATCCAGAAATGACCATAGCACGACAAGAAAGCGTAAGAATGCAATATGAACAAGAGGAGAGACAAAGATTTCAAAACAGAACAGGGGGTAGATATCATGTAGGAGGAAGTAGTGGAGCTGGAGGTAGCGGCAATCATGATATTGGGCCTCCTCATTCTAAATGATGTTCTAGCGTTCGCGAGACTAACACAAAAAAGCAATGATCCAGTTTAACAACACCAGAAGCACGATTGGCAGAAATAGAGGTTGATCTTCATCGGAGCAAAGGGCAGAAACAATCGAAATTGTCTAGTCGATTCTTGAAGGAAGCAAAGCAAAAATTGGGAAGGGCAGTTAGCCAATTTGTGCTATATACACGGTTGCCATCAAACACGGTAAATTCTCCATGGCTTGAACCAATGCTTGATGTTGCTAGAGAGGTTGGAAAAGGAACAAAACTTCCAAGTTCAAACGAGGTGAGTTTCACAGTTAAAGCTTACAAACATTTCTTCTAGTGTTTATGTTGTTGCTATTTGGAAAATAACATTAAGCAGGCATTACATTCTGTTTTATATTCTATTTTATTTTTGGTTATTGTAGGTGGCCGACGTTTATTTGCCTAAAGAATGCGAGGCTATACAAAAATGGATAGGATCTTTGAAGACAACTTGGGAGGAGAGAGGTGTTAGCATTATGTGTGATGGATGGTCAGGACCTAGAAGGAGGCATCTCGTTAATTTTCTTGTGTACAGCAATCGTGGAACAGTTTTTCACAAGTCTATTGATGCAACAAATGTACTTAGCAGAACAGTGGATTACTACTTCGGCCTCATGGATAAGGTAGTGGAAGAAATTGGGGAGCAATATATTGTCCAAATTATAACGGACAATGAAGTTGCTATGAAGGCGGCTGGTAAGAAACTTATGGAAAAGAGGCCCCATTTGTATTGGACCGCATGCGCCGCTCATTGCATTGATTTAATCTTGGAGGACATTGGTGAGAAAAAGAATGTGAAAGCGGTGTTGGAAAAGGCAAAGAAAGTGACACGTTTCATTTATAATTATAATTGGGTCGTTAATTACATGAAAAATTACACCGATGGAAGAGATTTGTTACGGCCCGTCATCACACGCTTTGCCACCAATTTTATTACTTCGGAGAGTTTGGTTAGATACAAGATTGGTTTGAAAGATATGTTCAATTCTACCGAATGGAAAGCTACTAGATATGCTAGAATGCAAAGGGCGAAAGAAGTTAGAGATATCCTTGAATCTAAGGATTTTTGGACAAAAGCTGCAGATATACTAAAAGTACAAGAACCGCTGGTGAAGGTACTTAGGCTTGTTGACGGGGATCGAAAACCCACGACGAGGTTTATATACGAAGCCATGGACAGGGCTAAGATGGCAATACAAAATGATTGTCGTTATTATGCCGAGTATTGGAGAATTATCGACCGTCGATGGGCTATTCAGTTACATACGGATTTGCATGCAGCAGGTAAATATTTTACACTTTTATGATGAATTTAAAATATTAATATTTAGTCCTAGTTCTTTTGAGAAAAATTTGAGCAACAAGCAAGGCTCCATTCCGAAAAGAAAAATAAGTATTTATTTTTTAAGAAGGCAATTTTAAGCTCAAAAATTATGTGCTTATGCAAATAATTTTCCTATCAACATGTATCTTGTTTGATAGATCTCATTGAGATTTTTAATACGGTGAAAAAAAATTAAAAATTATTTTTCATTTACATTATTTTTGAGTTTGAAAATATGAAATAAGTACTTATTTTGTAAGAAGGTGTTCTGAAAAAGGGCCTAACAAGTGATATGTTATGGGGTTGTTTGATAAAACTGAAAACTGAAACTGAAAGCTGAAAAATTAAGTACTGAAAACTGAATGCTGAAATTTTTAAGCTGTAAAGCTGTTTGATAAATATATTAAGTACTGAATTAAAAAAATGATGAATTAATTTTGTTTCAATTCTCTCTTAATTTACTAACAGTCACAATATAGTTCTGGTAGTGGTGGAAGTGGTGGTGGTGGTGGTGGAGTGGTGGATGTGGTGATGTGGTGGTAGGAGTGGTGGTGTAGTGCTGGTAGTGATGGTGGTGGAGGAGTGGTGTGGTGGAGTGGTACATGGGAGTGGTGGTGGTGTAGTGATGGTAGTGGTGGTGGAGTGGCGGTGGTGGTGATGGTTGTGATGATGGTGGTGGAGTGGTGGAGCTGGTGGTGGTGATGTGGTGATGGTGGTGGTGGTGGGGGTGGCGGTGGAGTGGTGGAACTGGTGGTGGTGATGTGGTGGTGGTGGTAGTGGAGGAAGTGGTGGTGGTGGAGGAGTAGTGGAGGTGGTGGTGGTGGAGTGGTGATAGTGGTAGTGGTGTTGGTGGTGGTGGTGGAGTGGTGAAGGTGTGTTGTGGTTGTGGTGGTGGTATGATGATTGAATATAAGTACATAAAAATTTAGTCACAATTAAGTAGCTCAAAACTACTTAATTTTTTTTTAAACTTTTTGGCCTATATTTTAAGTGGTATTTAATTTGTTAAGCAATGTGAAATGTTATTATCAAACGTACTGAATAACTTATTACTTAATTGATTCAGTTTTAAGTGCTGAATTTAAGTTTTAAGTGTCACTATCAATTTTTAGAACTTGTACTGCGTTTTCTCCGAGCAACAAGTGCCGAGGCGACTCCAATTCATATTAAGTGGGGTCAACCGGTCAACTGAACACAGTGAACAAATTGTTGAACTCGTACATCCACATATCAATTGTGTCTTGCCCTGTGAAAATCCCCAGGCAAAGGTACAAGTAGCCTAAAAGGCTATAAAGCTATGAAAACCTATTTCACTTTCTTAATACTTTATAGTACTATTTTATTACCTATTTTTATTCACTAGGAGACAGTACCACATTACCTTTTTCCCTGCAAGTCCTTCTACAACCACACTCATTCACACACGTAATCACACATTCACAGTCACAATAAGGGTGGAGCCCGCACACACTACACATCCAATGTGTGTGGGCCCCACCATTATTGTGAGTGTGTGTGTGTGTAAATGGGTGTGTGAATGAGCGTGGTGTTAGAATTATTGTTTTCCCTGCTCAAACTTTTACTCCCTCCGTCCCATTTTTATTGTCTATTTTCGTTTTCTGTGCTGTTCTTTCAACGCTTATATCATCTAATATGAATCTCTAAAAATATGCAATATGGATCTTATTTGATAGTTCTCGATTAGATCTATAATACAAAGTTTTCAAAATTATGAAAAACATTGTAGATTGAGAGATATAAGTATTGAAAAAATGGCACGAAAAACGAAAATGGATAATAAAAATGGGACGGAGGGAGTACCAATTTGACTTTACCGAATAAAAAAGAGGGGGGAAAATAGGGTGGCTCAGTGATGCCGTTCAGATTTCTAGAATGGCGGGCAATTCAAATTTGTATTTGGAGCAAAACCACTCCATTGTACTTGCACTGCTTGAGGCGCCAAAATTGCCGACTCCAATTTTATAGTTTGTCTTTTCAACTAACTAATGATTTTTCAGTCATGGACTTTTTTAGTTGTTGCTAAATTGACAATTGCATTATAAAAGGACATATTTGAAAATTTATTTCATTGTTTAACTTTCTTATGGGCTCAATAAATAAATGCAGGTTATTTTCTAAATCCAATATATAAATACGGTGGCAACTTGTCTAATCATAGGGAGGTTATGAATGGAGTTAGAAAAGTAATTATGAGATTACTGCCAGATCTAAATGAGCAAGTGGAAGCCATCAACCAAGTAAGTTGTTAATTTATAGTTCTTACTTCTTATGCCAATATATTGCTCATTAATTTAGATTTGTGATAAAAATATATTATGATGTGCAGATTTCGGTATTTTGAAATAAAGAAGATTCTTTTGGAACAATAGTGGCTCAAGCAGCAATTCAAGCAACTATTCTTGGTAATTATTTAAGTGACACTCTTTTTATAATTTACCATCTTCTTTTATATTATAGTCCAATAAAATACATCATCTTGAGTCTAGTATTTCTAATTTTTTTTTTTATGTAGTTGAATGGTGGATTCATTATGGCGTATCTACCCCCCAACTTCAAAAAGTTGCTGTGAAAGTATTGAGTCAAGCCACTTCTTCTTCAAGTTGTGAGCGAAACTGGAGTACCTTTAGCCTTATACACACAAAGACAAGGAATCGATTAAAATATCAAAAATTAAACAAGATTGTCTATGTATACTACAATATGAGGCTAAAGATTAGGCATGCGACTAGAAGAAGTGATGAGGAGAGTGATGATCATTTTAATCCCATTAATCTTGATTACATCTTTGACGAGGATGATCCATTAGCTAAATGGTTGCAAGAGGAAGAGCACGCAATATTGGATGATGTAGACAATTCAGAATGGTTGGATACAGGTGATACGCAGAATCCCCAACATGTAGACCTATCTGAAAACAGTTCAAGTGGAGGTCGTGGTTTGAGTCCATTTGGTAGTGGCAGTGCGGATGATGATGGTCCTAATGGTTAGGAAACATAGGATAATATAGTGAATCACACTACTTATCATGAGGAGGATGGTGGAATTAGGGATTCTACAAAACAACAACGACACTCTGTATCATCTGGTGATGGGGGACTGAATAGGATTAGACGTTCACGTCCTATTAGTGACATTTATACTAATCATAATCTCAGAGACCAATTTGGACAGCTTGAAGTTGGGCAAGATCATGGGAGAGCACATCATTGGCAGCAAAGACCCATATATCCATATTATCCCCCTCAAGAACAACAATCTTACTTTAATCAACCAGAACCACCATTTATGGGGATAGGATATCCACATCGATCTCACCAACATTCATATAGTGGGAGCTCTTCATATGGTAGTAATCCTACGGTCAGAGAACCATCAACACATGGGTATTCACAACAGCAATTTGATAGTAGCGGCACCACCAATAATTTTGAGCACTGTAATTCACCAACAACTTCTACGAATATCTATTTGGAGCTGTTGGGCAAAATAGTCATGGAGATGATCAATTTAATGAGGAATATGTAGATTCTCCGGTACCTCCACGCCATTTGTTCTGGCATTGAAGTTGTATTAGCAAAATTATGTATGACTTAAGAGCTATAAGCTTGAAATTAGTTGTGACTAGCGATTATGTAATGTAAAACCTCTATGATGTGTTTATTTTAATGTCTTCATCTTATTTTTGCTATTAATGTCAATTATATCGAAACTCATAATGTTGCATTTTTCTCATATTTGTAAAATCTTATTGACTTGCGGGTTTTGATAAATTATCGGATATTTCACATGAAGAGAATGAGCTATTACATGTCTTAAATTAATTAAAATGTGATAATTCAAGCCAATGTTGGGGGCAAAAGTATATTTTTTAAGTTTTATACATGTTGCTGATGATTTTTAAAAATTCACGACCGCAACACCCGATTCCCGCGACATATCACCGATACGTCCCAATACCGATATACCGCGACCGATACCGCGACGGCGACCGATACTGCGATTTAAAACTATGCCTATAATCCATTAAGACGCAGATTAAGTTACGGGTTTCCGGAAAACTATCTCAAACATGATTCTAAGTCCGGGTAAGTGTTGTACGGTGTCCGTAGATCGCCGTGGTGGTTCCAAAAATTCATGGTAGCATCCGGTGGCACTCCGTCGGGGCCCGCGGCGACGCACAAAACTGACAGCACACACAAACACATACACACTCATTGTTCGTGGGGGGCTACGGCAGTCCGGTGATGGCGGGTACGGGCCGGAGGTGATGGGTTCAGTAGTGGGTGGTCCTGGTGGTGGTACAACCGAGGTTGGTGGTGGACGGAGGAGGTGGAGGTGGTGAGGCCGAGGGGTAGGAGTGGGTCGGAGGTGGCGGCGACACACGGTGGATGAGATGGTGGTGCGGCGGAGGAGGAGGAGCTTCGGTGGTGATGGTGCTATGGCTGTGGTGACGATGGAGCCGCGGTACGTAGCTGGGGTTTCGGTGATGAGGAGGTACGGTGGGGGTGATGGTGGCCGGTGTACACGGCTGGTGGTGGTGCTACGGTGGTGGTGGCGAGCAAAGTGGTGGTGGGTGTGTTGGTGTCCTGAATTCTGGAGAGGAAGAGAGGTATTTATAGGGTCGAACCGGCCACGATTGGCTGAAACGGGCAGTGCACGCGGTTTGGAGTGCGGTTGGCTTGGGGCGCAAGTTGGAAAAGGATAAGGTGCCGGAATGGAAGGGATAAGGGTGGCTGAGAAATAGAAAAGGGGGATGTTTTGCTTGCGGAGGAAGGATGAGAATTAATGTCAGCGAGGAGAGAGAGGGACGGCAGGGAGAGATGAGATACGGCTGAGAGTGGGAGCACATTTTGGTGGAAAAATTTTACAGTGCATCTGGCACACCAAGATATACATACATGTTCTTATAATCTAATAATTACTTTAACTAACTAATAAAATTTAGAAAAAAAATTACGAATTTTCTTTTATCTGAAAAAAAATTAGGGCCAAAGTTCTTGGTCAGTACAATTACAGCTAGCAGGTAATAATGTATTATCAATTTAGAAAAGTAAAACAGAGGTAGCACACATAAACCTATTCATTACTGTTCAATAGCCTAACAAGAAGGAAAAGGTCGTCATGCCCGGACTATAACTAGGGTTCGCCTACCTTGATCACCACATAAAAATCACCACTGGACTCCGCCAATTCTATCATCACAAAACATCACTGGACCACCCACCAGATTTTATCCTCACAAAACATCACTAGACTACCCGTCATCATTGAACAACCTGCCAGTTTCAAATCACTTCACACAATCCGCCTACAGGCAAACTCTAACATCATAAAACTTTTCAATTTATTCATTACTTAGCACCGTCTAGGTGAATTTTATTTGCATACCACACCATGTCTTTAGGGTCCAATCTAGCATATCAATCAAGAGTCAGAAAAATAAACAAATAAGCACAATGATAACCGAAATAAACAATAAGCATAGAAACTATGTAACTTTTTATGAATGGGCCATTACCCTTAGTCTTGTATGGCCAAGAGGTAAATTTTATTAACGAAAATCTTCGTTTACAACAAAAAAATAATTTTTTTGTACATTTACTAGTGAGTCTAGCTTTATTTTATTTTATTTTTTGAAATTAAATTGATTAATAACTAAATTAAATACATCAAATAGATAAAAATGTTATAATAATAAACATGATCTTATTAGGAGTCCTACGGTACTACTCATAAAGTTCAGTGATCAAAATCAAGTCCAGAGGATTATGGGGTCATTTTAAATAAAGATATGGCCGTAGGTGAAATAATTAGGAAATAAATAATTTAATAAATAAAATATGTCGAGGTTAACAAGATTTTATCTACGGAGTATAAGAGTCTAAAAAAAAATATTTCAGCATTAATAACATGGTTTATAAGGTTGCAAAGTTGTTTCGATTGAAAACTTTGTAAGGTAACTATTGAATAACTAATAAATAGATGATTAAATAAAAAAATTATTATTAACAAGATATCATCTTTGAGGTGTAAGGAGTCTCGAAAAGATGGTTCGGGTGTCAAAAATTGGGTTCAGAAGGTCGCAAAGTGGTTTCGAACCAAAACAATGCTCATTGCAAGGTCTAACAGGGTTTACCTTGCGGCTCGCAAGGTCAGAGACTTGGTTCTTGCAGCTGTGGAGCCTGAAGGTTGCGGCCACAAGGTCGCGACTGGTTTTCTTTGTTTTTTTTGTTTTGTTTCGTCACGGTTTTCGTGCATGGGACCACATGGGGCTGTGGTGTAGGCCTAAAAACACTTAAATATATTTAGAGAAGGGTTGGATAGAATTATAATGCCTTGGTTTGATCGAATCGATTACGAAACCGAAAACTTGATTTTGGGGAAGACGACTTCGGTTCTGACAATTGGGGAACCTTAGGACCGAATTGAATGTTGTTTGGTGATGCTTGGGGTTGTGGGAAGTGATTGGAATAGTTGAATTGGATTTTGGTTGGGTCTAGGTACAAAACCTACTTTTCTCTCTCTCACTTTCTCTCTCTAGAACTCCATCGATTGGAGCTCAAATTTCTTGCTATTTTCTCTCCTATTCTGACTCAGTGGTGTGTAGGAAGTTGGTGGTGTGCTCGTGGGTCAATGGGGAGGGGTTTATATTGGTGAATTTTAGAGAGAAAGGATAAGATTGCATTAATGGCATTTGAGTTTTTTGGATTCGAAATGGACGATATAGGTTTGAGTTTAAGGTCAATGAGAGAGTATGATGAGTATAGGAATGAATTAAGTTCGGATTTTTCTTGGTGATGAAGGAATTTTTTTAGGTTTACGCGACGGGGAATGAATTTGGTTTTTCTTGGAGGAGAAGGAAGAGGGAGAGTTATGGCTGTAGAGAGAGGAAGCTGTGGGAGGAAGGGAGAGGCAGGGAAGAGAAAGAGTTGCTGGAGAGAATGAGGTGAGGGAGTGAGGTGCATGCATGCTACATGCATGCATGTGTGTATTATGGAAAATAATAATAATAATAATAATAATAATAATAATAATAATAAAAATACGGGTTGTTACAAGAACACACCCACACGCATAAAAGACTTGAACTCCTGATGTCCTAGTGAGATGTAAAAGTCTTGGCCAACTGAACTAGCCCAAATTAGTTGATGTGTAAACTGTGTCATATCTATTTGCTTCAATTTATTGCAATTCTCATTTGGGGAAAGCTACAAAGAGATTGTGTAATCCTACATAGCCATTAATACAATTTCGCTCAGCCCGAATTCATTTTAGGAATTTTAGCAAATGCAAATAAATATTTCTCATGTATAGGTGGATATATATATATATATATATATATATATATATATATATCCCCATGTCTTACTCGCATGGACGTTGAGAAATTGCTGTTTCGAGTAAGCCCCACGTATTTTTAAGGGAGATTAACAAATGCGATTAATTTTTTTCCAAATACAGGTGGATTTGGATATTTTTTGAACATTAAAAGTTAATTTCTCGAGTTAGCATTATTTGTTTATTATCACTATCATTTGGTGGAACCAAACACATAATGATTCAATATTATCCACGTATAGATGATGGTGTAATCCTACAAAGCCATTAATACAATTTCAAATTGGTCAACCCTAATTCATTTTAGGAAATTTAGCAATTGCAAAATAAATATTTCTCATGTACATGTGAATTCGTATATATCCCTGTGTCTTACTTGCATGAATGTTAAGAAATAGCTGTCTCAAGTTTGCCCCACATATTTTAAAGGGAGATTAACAAATGTGAATAAATATCTTTCCAAATACAGGTGGATTTGGACATTTTTTTGGACATTAAAAGTTAATTTCTCAAGTTGCATTATCAGTTTGTTATCACTATCATTTGGTGGAACCAAACAAATAATGATTCAATATTATCCACGTAAAAAAAGATGATGTGTAATCCTACAGAGCCATTAATACAATTTCAAATTGCTCAACCCAAATTCATTTTAGGAAATTTAGCAATTGCAAATAAATATTTCTCATGTACAGGTGGATTCTTATATACACCTGAGCCTTACTCACATAGACGTTAAAAAATTGCTGTCTTGAGTTAACTCCACATATTTTTAAGGGCGATTAACGAATTAATATCTTTCCAAATATAGGTAGATTTTGTCTCTATTCTATAATTATCATTTGGGAAATGATTTTCACATTTCCCTTTGTTATATCCACACTGCTTTTTTTTTTTGTCTTTTAGCAAAAAAGAAGAAGTACACTTTCAACCCTAGAAAACAAAAAAGCGGGAGTGTGGATATCAAAAAAAGAATAGTTCTTATAAATTAAATACACCTCCAAAAATTCTCTCTACACTAATATTGAGCGCAATTTTAGTAATATGTGATAAAAAGGAAGAAGCATTTAAAGAACATTTGAAGATTTTTCTAGAAGCTCTTATGAAAAATAATTGTGACGATTTCTCTATTGTAGGATGTATATGATGGCCCCTACATGTCACATTGCACTAAAAATTACCAAAATACTAGTTTGGATCCTCTTGCCACAAGAGTATAAATAGCCCGTTTTCTTTTGTATTCTTGAAATTTTCACGTCAAGTGAAGAGAGAATGTTAGGTCGTAAAAGACGATCAAAGCATTAGCATCAATTGTTTTCTCTTCTTTTTCTTGCATATTTGTTTGTGATACCGTAGAGCCATTACTTGTGTTGTCACCGTAGAAACTAGAAAGCTAGATAAAATAAGTAGGACAAAGAGTTTGAAAATAGATTCACGTAGCGTACCCCAAATATATGAGAAACAAAGCTTAGTTTCCTATTCAATGACCTTTTCTTGTTGCAAAACATGGAAATACACGGCGGCATGCGGCGGAGAAAAAGCACGGTGGTGGTGGGGACAAAATTTGCCGGTCACCAGTATATATATATATGTCTACATGGGGTGCTCAACATCCACGAGAACCCAACTTCCAACTCCATCTGTCTCCCTCTCTGCTCACTAGAATTCGCGAGGAAGAAACAAAGAATTTCAGAGGTAAGTCCTTTATCTCTGTTTCATCTTTTTTGTTTTTCTGTCTTTCGTATATCTAGTCTAGAAATTAAGTTGTATTACCTATACTTCTCATTTCAACTTTTTCATCAACTTCAAATGGTTTTGCATGATTCTAACTCAGTTGAATTGTCTGGTGGATGAATAGATGGAGCATTTTGGTAATCTAGAGGAGCAAGTATCCATCAGCATCGACCAAAATGAAATCCCAATTCTAGATTCCGAAGATGAATCATTTTCTTCTTCGGTTTTTGAGGAATTTGAGATTTTCAAAAGAAACGGATTGACTCGAATACATGAAGGAAGCAAATGTTACCAAATCATCACTGGTTGCGTTGCTAAGGGTATGATAAATGACACAAATGTCGCAGCTGTCCATAAAATCCCATGGTTTGGTCCCAACGGGCGGTTGGAAGCTTTCCGCATTTCCTCGGCTGAGATGGTGAAGAAATGTGGAGGGAATGGTAACGTAAAGCATGCCTGGTATGGGGGATCAAGGGACGAAATCTGTCGAATCATATCCCATGGATTCAAAAGATGTAGACAATCAGCTAACGGCGAGGATGGTTTTGGGGTACATTTGTATCCCCTAGAGTTCGTAATGGATGGGTAAGCATGAAACAGCCACTGTTTTTCATTTCCAGTTGACAACTCTAGTTATTGTATTTGGACAAAATCAAACTTTTAACTCTTCTTTTTTCTTTTTCTCCCTTCCAGGACTTGTTTGATTTTAATTGAACAATTTTCTTGTCAGAATACATAGAGATCAGCCAAAATAACTGACAGTCAAAAAAAAAGTAGTTCAATTATTGTGTGTGTATGTAATCACCTTTTTGTTAGCTTTGCTGCTTTGGTCACAAAAATTCAACTTTTTTGGGAAATTTCTAACATAGGGAGTGAAATGTAAATCAAATGTAATTATCAATTTTCTCACTTTTTTTCCCACTCGGGCATAATTTATTCCCCACTGCTTGATTATTTTCAATCTGACTACTGTGCAGGTTATTGACATCAATTGAGGATGACCATGGGATCCGGCATCTATTGCTGTGTAATGTGATATTGGGGAAAACGGAAGTAGTTCGGCCTGGTTCGAAACAATTCAAACCAAGTACAGACGAATTTGATTCCGGAGTCGATGATCTTTTGAAGCCAAATAAGATTGTAATTTGGGAGGCTTACATGAACTCCCGAATTTTTTCCAGTTTCGTAGTCAGTTTCAGGGCGCTCAATGTCCAAGGTAAAGGGCCAAATTAGTGTTTGCTTTTCATTATATATCATTGTTATGTAGATTTGTTTTGTTGATAAAAAATAAGTAAATTCGTTTGGGATTTCCTATTGTGTGTTTTCAAGCTTCATTCATTTGGATTTTTATGTTATTTGACAAGGTTTCAGAAGGGATCGAACTCCTGTATACAACCCCACTACACAATGTGTAGAATTTTTTGTTCTAATTCCGAAGCTGGCAAACGTCTTACCATCTTCAAAAATGGCAGTTCTCCATAAATATCAAAGCGAGTTCCGTGTAAGTTCATCTTTTCTTTCTTTCACTTATTTTTTTCTTAGTTGTTCACCCTATGTGGAAATTGTAGCATGAGCAACTTTGCTTGTCTAAGTCGGCTTTCTTTTTTTTTTCATTTATGTTACATATGTAACCGAAAAAAGAGATCATAAGAATTTGCTTGTGCTGTGCTCAAAGAGAAAAAAGATCTCACGAGCCCAATTGATCTATAGATTGAGGCAACTAGCTGGAGACGAGCTATTATGTGATGTGATCAAAACAAGGGAGTCTTATGGTACCGGTGCTGAATAAGAATTTTGTTGACCGGTTGAGGATTAGGCAAGAGTGGAATGTATAGTTTCTTTAGCTGTAAGAATTTGTGAAGCTGGAGTGGTACTGCAGTTATGAAGATGTTCGTAAAAAAAAAAAAAGAGCCAGTCTTTTGGTGTTAATTTGATCCCTCAAAAGAAAAGCTGTAAAAGCCCTATAGTTTGAACAAGTGTAAGTAAGAAGGTCACACTTTATTTTTCCTCCTAGTTCTTCTGCAATGCCATATTGTTGTATTTTCCCCCCCCCCCCCCCCCCCCCCCCCCAAGATGCTTGACTTAGGGCTTATTTGATAACCCAAATTCAGCACTTAATACTGAATCAATAAACCATAGGTTTGAAACCCATTTCTATTCTTAAAAATTGAACAAAATTGCGTTGAAAAAAATTAAACTTTAGACAATTTTTCGAATTTTTGGTTCTTTTTAACCCATAAAAAAATTAAAACCCTCCAAACCCCAATTCCAACCCCATATCCACCCTCCTTCCAAATAAACCCCAAATTTAAAATCCTTAAATAAAAAAAGTATCCCCCCAAAACCCCAATCCCCCCAACTCCACCAAAAATAATACATCCCCAAACCACCCTTTACCACCCACCTCCACCATAAAACCCCCCTAAACCCCGACTCCCCACCCTACCATCTCAAAAGCCATCCCCCCAACCACCATTCTTATCCCCCCCCACATCCCCAAATCACCATAATTTACCATAACACCCGCTTCCAATCCCCCTTCCAAATAACCATAGTACCAAACCAAAACCCCTCCCCCAAAAAAATCCTCACCACCCCAATTCTTATACCACCACCCCAAACACCAAGTAAAATCCAACAATCATTGACCGTCCTCCACCATAAATTAAAATCCCACCCCGCCCTACCAATCCTCATAAAAGCCAGATAAACCCCTACCAGATTTAACCTTAATACCCCATTATAAAAGATGTTGTAAAAAAAATTTTTGGAAAAATTAATTCTCAAAATTAACTTTATATTTACAAAAGTTTTAGTTAAAAATTTTAATTATTTTCTCTTAATTTTTCAGCTTTCAGTTTCAGTTTTCAGTTTTATCAAACAGCCCCTTACAGTTTTCAGAGATTCTAGTTACTTTTTAGGGAAATTTTAAATTTGTTAAAGTGGAGAAAATGGAATCAAATCAAGGAAAAACTTTATTACATGTTATCGGTTTTCACCAATTCGACGGTCAAGTGGTTTTTCTAGCTCCAACTAATTTGAAGTTTCCTCTACTTTCTATTGTGAATCAGGCGTTTAATCGTGTGTTTGTATGCGTGTGCATATTTACTTGCTAAGGCAAAGGGAGCAACATAGCTCACTTATACTGAAACGACGAGAGCCTCTATTTGTTGTAACCAACTTTTTTAAGTCTGAAGAATCGAAAAAAATTTTGCGGACCTATTGATGGGCAACAATGGCATCTCCTTTTATGATTTTTACTTGGTCAGCAATATGCAGTTCTCACCATGTAATCAAGCAAAATAGGTAAAGTCCATGTCCTGCAATTGTGTTAGACTCAATGTTCGTGCGCCGATACTCTTAGAAGAAACAAAACTCATGTATCAGTAATCTGTGATGAATTGCGAAGCGTGCGGTGTGGGTTGCACATTAAGGTCATGGACCACGGGCCTTATAAAGAACCGGTTGTGCCCATAAAAAATGGGATGTCAACAAGGGTAAAAAATTAAAAATCAACAATTAATTTTGTGGGAAACAAAGTTCATCTTCAATGAAACTGACTCAACTCATGAAAAAACTACTTACATCATACTGCTCTACCATTCCTTGCTTTTGTTTGCTGGTTCATTTTACTTCAATAGGGTTGAATAGACATTCCATTGACCATTTGTGAAATTTTACTCTCGAGAACACTCGTAGTCCTCAATTGATGGGTAGATGTGTAGCGAGGACGGGAGGCAGACCTAACTTCTTTTTTTTTTGGTAACTAGGAGGCAGACCTAAGCTTTAGCAATATATGTACCAAGTGTCTGCTTTCAGAAAGTTTTACCACGGAAATAAAATGGATCACACACATATTGACGAAATCGTATTTTGTTTGTCTCCTACAAGGGCGAGGTGTCTTAAAAGAGTTACTGGATCTTGATGCTTGTTCAACGAAAATACAAGTTTTAAACAACCTTGATAGTGTCCAGTTCTATGTATGAGTGATATTAAGCAAGCGAATTCTTGATTGTGCAGGAGTGGAAGCATTTAAGGAAATCGCAAAACTTTTCACTCACTCCATCGATCTTTGCCGCATGTGGTTTAGAACAGCCAAAACATGGTGTCCGTTCCATTTCCGAGCTCTGTATGTTGCCATAGTAATCAAGTTGAAGTTCAACAACTCCGAAGAATGTCCACACTAATGCCTAGCTCTTGCAGAGAAAGTTTTCATGTCTTCATCAAGGATGTTAACGCCGTCATGGTTGAAATAAGAGCACGGCCATGTCAAAACGCCGCATTGAGGCGGTTATATATGTTGGCATAACGGTTTGTGGTGGATGTTATTGCAACCAAATCTCCTCCCTGTCGCACGCGCGCCTTACTTCTCTTCGATGGAATCAAAACATCCCTAACAATCCCGAATTTTGTAAAAATATGGAAGAAGCAAATCCAACACGGCCTATTAGCTGTGGTTAATAAAATAGAGGATACCACCGTACAGAACAACATGGGAAAAAAGTTGGGTCCGAAATGAGAATCAGAACGTGTGAACTAGTCGATCCCTAGTCGATCCCTTCTATAATATGAATCCCAGTACAAACATTTCACCCCTTAACAGGAGTGTGTGTTATTCATGACATCTTCGATAAAGCGTCCAACTGAGTTATACGATGACCCTCCTTCCTTAACAACAATCTTGCACTTTTCACCCATTTCCTTTACCTTCTGCTTGATTCCTTCGCTACTTTGATCGTCTTTCTCCATCAATTTCGATATCGCATTCTTAATCTCATCCGCTGTCACTAACTTAACATTAATACTAGCAAACCTCAAATCGTTCTTGTAGTCCAACTTTATCTCGACAGCCAACCCTAGTTCCCTCACCAACTGAAATGCATTTATTTGTTGTTCGGCGTACAACGGCCACGTGGCCACCGGGACTCCGCACCACAAGCTCTCCAGTGTCGAGTTCCACCCGCAGTGTGACACGAACCCTCCCACCGCCTTATGGGACAGCACCGCCACCTGTGGGGCCCACCCAATCACTTTCCCAATCTCTGTTGTACGTTCCAAGAACCCTTCTGGTAGCGCTTGGTTCAAGTCTTGGTACTCACTCGGCATCTTTCGTTCCATTTCGCCCTTTTGCGGAGGCTGTCGGATGGACCACAAGAACCGGTGCCCGCTTTGCTCCAGGGCCCGTGCTATCTCCCTCACCTGTAATGGCAGAACCAAAGTTTTTTCGTGAGGTTAATTATTAATACGGAAATTCACCCAAGATTTGTAGTAGGAAAGTGAAATCTAGGGGGAAATTTAAGATTATGGAATGTAGGTCTCGAATGAGTCCAATCCTGGACATTAAGCTCATCTGTGTTTTCCCCTTTTAAGTTCTACAAAAAGTTTCGCTTTGCTGAGCAAAAAATAAAAGAAAAGGGTATTTGTTTTAGAAAACTGATTTTGGCACTCTAAAAATTGATAGATACACTCTAAAAAACAAAGGAAAGTAAGTAGCTTTGGAATTACATTGATTTTGGAGTGCCAAAATAATTTTTTACTTTTTAGATTTCTCTCGTCGTGACGATGCAATAATTCCCCAGCAATTAACGACAAACTAACAAATAAGAAAAAAAATTTGAATAAGGACAAAAAAATAAGCCACTTGACTTATTTAGCCGAACGGGGCCTAAAAATGGATTTGTGATTGTTTAAAGTTAACACTATACTTTGGATCCCTCATTTTCTCTTTTTATTGGGCATTACTCTAGTGGGATTTCAAAGAAATGGGTTTCATTTTCTACGCTTCTCATTACCTGCAGGAGTCCCGGACTTAGGGTGGCTGCTGTCCCTGAAGGGACAGCAGGTGCTGTCCCGGCCGAGGGAGCTCCCCACTCCGGTCTCACTCCGACGATCGGAAACGTTCACTTCATAGAGCTCGTCGAGTTTAACAAGTATGCAAAAAATCAGCTCGATTGAATATCATTAAATGCCTAATCGAAACACATATAACTTGCTAATAATGGGTTCTAGTAGATTTGATCCAGCATTTCGGATTCATTCTTTTCAAGACAAAAAGGTTTCAATTAGGTACTTAATGATATCTGATCGAGCTGATTTTTTGCATACTTGTTTAACTCGATGAGCTCTATGAAGTGAACGTTTTCGATTGTCGGAGCGAGACCGGAGCGAAGCTCCCTCGGCCAAGACAGCACTTTGAAAGGGACACAAGCCACCCCAAGTCCAGGAGTCCCACCGCCGTTAGCACATTTTTTAGTACTCTCCTTGAGCTAATCCCTCACTGTTATCGCCATTAGGTTTAAAAATTTATCAACAAATTATCGAAGTGTTCAACTGAATATGTCATATATAATCACTTAAAATGAGATATTTGTTTTGGAAATAAACATAAACTTGATTGGAGTTTCTATGAAGTGTCTATTCTGAACCCATTCTTTGTATTTCTATGTCAAAAGAAAATGCGCGTACAAGAGCAAAAGCCTTATCTCTCATAAATATCCCGATCTATTAAAATAAGCGAGGGTGAGAACTAAGAGTGCAAAACAGAACGAGGATGAGAGTGAAATTAGAGTTTATTTTAGTAAAACTTTGGTCGAAAATATTATATTTAGGATGTGATGCTCCAATTCTAGTATTTTATTTGATGGTATTAGAGCATCCACAATGGACTAATCAAAATTTGATAATCAAAAGTTGCCACATCACTTTTTGATTATCCATTTAAGGGGTTGTTAAGATTAACAATGTAGATGTTCACAGTGATATAATCAAATTGGATAATCAAAACTTGCCACATAACTTTTTCAACCTGTAAAAATTTAAAAATTGTCACCATACAAAACAAATTTTTTTAAAATAGTTTTCAGACTAATAAAAACAAGTTATTAGAAATAGAAAATAATTTTTTCAAAACTTTTATTTTGAAAAAATACTTTTTCGAAAAAGTTTTAAAAAACAGTTTTTGAAAAAAAGACAGTTTTTTTTTTAAATAACAAATTTTGAATGAAAAAAGACAGTTTTAAAAAACAGTAACTGATTTTGCAAAAAACAAAAAAAACTTCTTTTAAAAATATTCTTCTTAGAAATATTGTTTGGGGGGGGGGGGGGGGGGGTGTGTGTGTGTGTTTGGTTAAGATTGTTAAGTTTGTTTGTGCCACTGTGAACACTTTTTTGAAGAAATATTACTAACTTAGTGGCGAGGAGGATATAATTACTCCATTCTAATTAGTTCATTATTTTATTTTGAAATGTTCCAAAATGTTAGTCATTTTCTAAAAGTACTACTGTGAGTTTGTGAGAGGGAAAAAATATACTCAGAAAAGGAAAGAGGGTTCCCAAGATTTGAACTATGTACTTATTGAATAGTAAAATTAAGCTTTTTTCATTGAGCTAGCTAACTAGCTAGTTTGTCTTTTTTGTTTTGTTCATAGGAAGAAGCTTGTTTGTAAAACTATATTGTACACTTGGTCAACCTATATGTGGCCCTAATTTTGAGCTAAACTACTATCATTCAACAAAATTCGGGGGCCAAAGGTCGTAGGCAGCCTTGTGCGCCGCTCAGGGCCGGGCCGACCCTATTCAATAACATCATAGGGTGCACTTAGGTGTGTAGAAAAAAAGAGGTCATAAGTTTAAAACTACACACTTTTGCCAATAAACAAATTGGACTCTACTCACTTGGTCACTTTCGAAGCCTCCCATGCTCCCGAAGCACAGGAACACCACCGACGACGGGGGCTGATCATCCAACCACCTCACGATCTGGATCACCTCCTCTTCCTCCTCCTTTTCGTCCTTTAGGAGGTGAAGTACGGGTCCTACCGGGTAGATCGGCGGGACCTTATCATCCTCAGCAAGGTGCTTGACCGCATAGGATTCCAACTCTTCAAACGTATTGACCATAATGCCCTTTGTTTCTTTCAACTTCTTGGCAATACTCAAGAAATACGTGGACCCCCCTTCCTTGTCCAGCACCACAGAAGGCAACACCTTAACTGGGACTGGGTTCACAAAAACCGGCACTTCCAACTCAGGGTCCGAGTCCTTCAACTCAGTAACATCCTGGCCCCGGCTTAGGGTATCGAGGTGGAACATGAGGCCGAGAAAAGCGCAGCTGGAAGTGAAGAACACGTACGTGGGGATCCCGAACTCGGCCGCCGTGTCCATCATCGGGGTGCAGAACACGTCGACGACAAACCCGACGACCCGGCTCGACCCGGTCGAGATCATCTTTGTTACGTGATCTCTCACGTGCTGCTTGTTCATGTTGACAAACTCCGACATGAAGGAGCCGGGTTTCTCGGATCGGAGCTCCGCCAGCGCGGCCTCGTCTTGAGGGAGGTAGACGAATTTTAACCGATCCCCGGCCGCCGTGAGTAGCAGCGATTGGGTGGAGGAGCTAACCTTGGACTTATCAAACGGGATTTTCATTATGAGGACTGTGATTGACAGCCGGTGGTTTCGGCCGATGAGTTGCTTGGCCATCTCCACCGTTGCCACCAGGTGGCCCATCCCCGGGGAAGGGATAAACACCAGTTCGGCCGCCGCCGCCTCCATTTCCTACCGAAAGGTTGTTCTAGGTGCTACTATTAATTTCCTACCATGTTCAGATTAAGTTTTGGAGTGGCTAATTTGTCAACGTCCAAAAAGTCGGTAGATCGATCAGAAACGTTGGTCTAGCTAGCTAATGGTAATGGACTTGACCACGAAAGCAATAAGACGGAGTATAATTTTCTTCGGAGTGATGTCATTGCTTTGCTGGCACCATAAAAGAATGTTCTCCGATCGTTCTTGCCAATCCCCCCACCAGGAAAGCGGAGGATTATATGCGAATACTAAAATTCTAAACAACTTAGATACATTTTTTATTTACTCTCTCCGTCCCTTTTTAAATGTCTTATTTTTTAATTTTAACTTATTAAAAAGACATCATCATTTTACCTTTCATATCAACTTTTTCTTCCACTTTTCTTACTTACCCATCATCATTACATTTTTACTCATTTACTTTTCAAAATGAAATATATTTTTAGGGATAAAATAGACAATTCATCAATTTTTGCCAACTAACTTTATAAAATGGACACTTATTAAGGGACAACCCAGAATAAAATACTGAACTCTAAATAAAGGACGGAGGGAGTATCTATTATCGTTTACTCTTAGCAAATTTATGAGACCAAGTGTTTGGTTGAACGGGTAAGTATTTTGAAGGAAAATTGGATATTTCTCTTTGGGGTACAGTAGGGGTGATACTGGTCCGGTTTCGACTATTTTTTCGGTTGAAACCGGTTATTCGGTTTGGGCATTTTTCAAACCGGAACCGGTTGAAATAAAACCGGTCCGGTTTCGACCGGTGCAACTGGTTTCGGTCCGGTTTATCCGGTTTTCATTCTTGGGCCACATTTTGGGCCGAACATATCAAAAAATTCACAATTCAACCCACAAAATATCAAATAAAAATCCATAATTCAACACCTTTTTTTGGGCCCAACAAAAAAGTATCAATTTTGAGCCCAAAAAACCCATAAAAACATAATTAAGCCCATTACACAATTTCTAGGCTTTTAAATTACAAACCAAGGGCCAAGCCCAACAAGAAAAATAAAATGAATATTTAACATTTTTAGTTCAACAACACAAGCAACTGTGGCCAGAAAAAAAATGCACCCGTCAGTAGCAACATCCAACAGCATCCAGCACTCAGCAGCATCCAGCAGCAAACAACACCAATGAGTCAATGACTTAAGTCTGATAGATTTCCTTCAACGAAAAACATTTGTTTAGAATTCAAGTGGTTGTAATTGAAACAAATTCACTGGGATTCCAAAATCAAGAACAAACGACTTTTTCCTGTTTATAGCAAAAACAACAACAACAGATCTATTCATAGGAGATGAGATAACCAATGAAACCTTAAGGAGTCTAAGGACTTGCAAGAGTTCTGAACTTCTGATTAGAAAAAAAAAGAAGAGCAAATAGCCAAACACAGAGAGAGAGAGAGAGAGAGAGAGAGAGAGAGAGAGAGAGAGAGAGAGAGAGAGAGAAGCCTGTGTGTGAGAGTATGAGTGGATGCCGGACGGAGTGGGAGACAGCCGGCCGGATCTCCTCAAGAATCGTCGGCCACTCCTCGTCGTTGGCAGGAGATGAGAAACGGTCGGCCGTTCCTCGTCGTACAGAGAGAGAGAGAGAGAGAGAGAGAGAGAAACCTGTGTGTGAGAGTATGAATGGACGCCGGACGGAGTGGATCGACGCACCGGACGGAGTGGGAGACAGCCGGCCGGATCTCCTCACGGATCGTCGGCCACTCCTCGTCGTTGGCAGGAGATGAGAGACGGTCGAGAGAGAGACAAGAGTTTTAGAATCAAAAATTAATTATGATTTTTTAAGATAAAATAATCAAAAAAATAAGATCTTCACACCGGTTTAAACAGATTGAAAAATTGAAAATTAGAGCACTTAATTTTTTTAACCATATATTTTTAATATATAAATGATCTATACATGGTTGAAGAATTAATTACTCAAATTTTCAATCCATTTAAACCAGTGCGAAAATCTTATTTTTCTGATAATTTTATCCTAAAGAATCATAATTAATTTTTGATTCTAAAGCTTTCGTTAGTTAGCCCTAAGAGATATTTAATTATACGTCTTTCTTAATGCTAACTAATGAGAGCTTCAGAGTCAAAAATTAATTATGATTCTTTAGGATAAAATAATCAGAAAAATAAGATCTTAGCACTGTTTCAAACAAATAAAAAATCGAAGCACTTAATTTTTTTTCCGTTTGGTTTTAGACGAAATGGTGATGGCAGATGTTGAATTGATGAGTTTTTAGAAAGCTCAGGTGTTTATATGAAATTTAATAAAGGTCAGGTGTTAAATTGATGAGTTTTTAGAAAGTTCAGGTGTTCATATGAAATTTAATAAAGGTCAGGTGTTGAATTGATGAGTTTTTAGAAAGTTCAGGTGTTTATATGAAATTTAAGAAAGGTCAGGTGTTTATTTGTGATTTGTGTGAAAGGTCGGGTGCCTACATGAAAATTTCCCCATTTTTTATTTACTCTCTCCGTTCCTTTTTAAGTGTCTTGCTTCGTAACTCAAACTTAGGAGTATTAAAAAGACATCATCATTTTACCTTTCATATTAATTTTTTCCTTTACTTTTCCTACTTACCTTTCATCATTATATTTTTACTCATTTACTTTTCAAAATGAAATCTATTTTTAAGGACAAAATAGATAATTCATCAATTTTTGCCAACTAGCTTTATAAAATGGATATTTATTAAGGGACAATCCAAAATGAAATACTGGACTCTAAATAAGGGACGGAGGGAGTATCTATTATCCTCTACTCTTAGCAAATTTATGAGACCAAGTGTTTGGTTGAACGGGTAAGTATTTTGATGGAAAATTGGATATTTCTCTTTGGGGTACAGTGACAGATTCAGGTGTAGAAATGTTGGGGGTACAGTGACAGTTTGAGTTTTTTTTTTTTTTTTTGGATGTTTTATCTATTTTCTTTCTTTTGTAATATTTTGCTATTGTTAATGAAATATTACTTTCTTTTTGCTGTTACAAAAATTGTGAAATTTCTCGTTCAATGCTTTTAGGGTCAATTTCTCATAGTTGCTCGATGGGAGTTAAGAATAATTCTTTCATGCCTGCTGTAACATATAGGCCTTATTTGATAACGGTTATAGATGGTTGGGATTCGCAAAGAGATGGGATTAGAATTGAAATTGGTAATAAAAAAGGATTATTAATGAGAAGGAATTGATAATGAGTATGTTTATTTGGAATAAAATTAGATGATGAAATTATTAATATCATATTTGTATAGGATTGGATTGATAGTATAAATTTTCATTTTTGCCTCCCACGCAACAACACACGCACACGGGAAAAAAAACCGGAGGAGAAAAAGTAAAAAACCCAGCACACACACTACTTTTCCCCACTTCTCTCCCCCTCTCTTTCTCTCTCTCTCTCTCTCTCTCTCTCTCAGTCCACCCACACCACACCCACAGAAAAACCCAACTAGGCGGACATTACGAAGATGACGACGATTTCTATGACGACGAAGACGAAGACGATGACCCTGACCCTGACCCAATCACGCTTATAATCAAGGTCTCTCTCTCTCGATTTGCACATATACATACATATTTTGTGTGTGTATTTTTGTGGTGGTGGTGGTGATCTTTTGCTCCGGTGGTGGTGGTGATCTTTCTCCGGAGGCAGCTTTGTATTTCTCCTTCATAAGACCTAAGATGGGATTATGAATGCCAAGTCCATGGGGTATTACCAATCCCCCCCTATTCCTCCCATTTAGGAGGCTGGCTCATCCCATGAGATTCACAATCCGGAGGAATTTTGTATTACCAAACAAGAGATTCACAGTCCGGAGGGACTGTTAGTCCAATCCTAAGGCTGAATCTGATTAACAAACGGGGCCATAGTGATGAGATCTTAACTTCTGCTTTAACTTATTTAGGCGTAGCCAAAACAATAGGCCAAATTTGAGATCAAGGGCCCCGTTTGATAATAGTGATAGATGAATGTGATTCGTAAGGAGATGGGATTAGGATTGGGATTTGTAAGGAGATGAGATTAGTAATAAGAAGGGATTGGTAATGAGTATGATTGTTTGGGATGAGATTAGATGATGGGATTATTAATATCATGTTTGTTTGATAATGAGATTAGATGATGAGATTGGATTGATAGAAGAAATTGATAATGAGAAGGGATTGATAATGAGGAGAGGATGGGTTGGGATTATTAATACCAAGTCCCAGAGGGTATTGCTAATACCCCATAATGCCCGGCTTGGACATCCCAAGGGACTAGTAGTCCGAACCTTTTTTTGTAACCAAACAAAGAATTGCTGCTCCCATGGGAATAGTAGTCCAATCCCAACCTTCAAACCCATTATCAAACGGGGCCAAGGTGTATACGGTGAAAGATATTAAAAGAAATTTTGATGGTGCTAGACATCTCATTATTTAGGACTATTTGCTTGTATTTTTCCTTTTATTTATCTTGTTTTTGTTTATCTTTGTAAGGTTGGGTTGAATTTTCTGGTTCTCTCTTCCTTTTTACTCGATGTACCCCCTTCGAGTTTAATAAAAAAAAATTTTGCCGTAAAAAAAAAAAACAATAGTACTCCCTAACGACATGTACAAATAGTCTATTGGAATACTATTATTTTTTCCCACGTAACAAGAATGAAATGATCTATATTTTTTTATTAATTAATGTTAAGTACCCAAAAAATTCACCCAGAAAGCACTTCAAAAAGGAAAATCTAGGGTCCAGATCATCTTTTGAGTGAATTTAGACCATTAAATTTTCTTTTAGGGTTATTTTCTGGGTAATTTGTTTGAGTTCCTACTATTGGTCATAATTTACACATTAACGCTAAGTGCCCAAAAAATTTACACAAAGAGTACTCCGAAAAAGAAAATCTACGGTCCAGATCATATTTTGAGTGAATTTGAACCCCTTGATTTTCATTTTTGGGTACGCGATACTTTTCAGTTTTCAGTCATCCCCGGTCTCCGACTGTTTGTTTGGGAGTAATATTGTCTTACGCTCAACACGATGTCTTTTTTTCTTTTTATCACCTCAGTCAGCCCTTAAGCTTTGTTTAATTACCGCGTTTTGGTTACTATTTTAAAACTCGGAAGATATTTGGAATTAGGTCGGCTAGATGAACAAAGCTAATCAAGTTCGAGTTTTTGTTCTTTTGTTAAGAGCATCCACAATATAATAATCAAAATAAAAAAAATTGTTAAAATTAGCAATGTGTGCTTAAAAAAGTGTCCACATTGTAAATAATCAAAGTAACAATCTCCTAACCAATAATCAAATTTGGACATTTGAATAATCAAAAGTAACAATGTGGGACTTCACATTGCTAACTTTAGCAACCCTCTAAATGAATAATCAAAAGCTAACGTGGCAAGTTTTGATTATTAACTTTTGATTATTACATTGCGGATGCTCTAAAGGCCGGGTTGTTACATGAACAAAAAAAAACTTGAACATTTTATAAAAGCGCACTAAAGCTTTCTAACTTATTGAGGGCTTGTTTGATAACCTAAATTCAGCACTTAATACTGAATCAATTAAGTAATAAGTGATTCAGTAGGTTTGATAACCACATTTTACATTGCTTAACAAATTAAGTACCACTAAAAATATAGGCTAAAAAGTTGAAAAAAATTAAGTAGCTTTGAGCTACTTAATTCTTGCTGAATTTTTGTATACTTACACTCAACCATCATACCACCACCACAACCACTCCCACCCACACCGCCACCACTCCACCACTACCACCTCCACCACCACCACCACCTCCACTACCACCACTCCTCCACCACAACATCACCACCACTAGCTTCACCACCACTCCACCACCACCACCTCCACTACCACCACTCCTCCTCCACCACATCACCACCACCAGCTCCACCATCGCTCCACCACCACCACCACTTCCTCCACTACCACCACCATCAACTCCACCACCACCACCACTAGCTCCACTACTCCACCACCACCACCACCTCCACCACCATCATCACAATCGTCATCACCACCGCCACTCCACCACCACTACCATCACTACACCACCACCACCACTACCAGCACTACACCACCACTCCTACCACCTCCACCACTCCACCACCATTACCAAAAGTATAATGTGACCGTTAGTAAATTAAGAGAGAATTGGAACAAAATTAATTAATCATTTTTTTAAATTCAGTACTTAATATATTTATCAAACAGCTGCTCAGCTTAAAAATTTCAGCATTCAGTTTTCAGTACTTAATTTTTCAGCTTTCAGTTTCAGTGTTCAGTTTTATCAAACAGCCCCTCAGACAATGGCTTGTTTGACTTATAATGTATTAAAATTCAAGCTACACAACATTGGCTCGTTTTCGGCTCGACTAAATCTTACGATCAATTTATTTATTACTAACAAGTTAAGTTCAAACATACTGATGAAGCTCGTCAAGCTTTTTAATGGAGGTTTGAACAACCACTTGCTCTGTTCGTTCGTTTGGAAACAAAAGGCTATAATCAAGGTAACTAAAATTAATATTCGGTGTTAAATTTAAATTTTTACAAGTCAGATTAAATATGCTTCTAATATAAAATATCATAGAATGTGTTATTAATCCGATCGTTACTAACTAAAATGCAATTGTATACTCCAATACTAGGAAAGTCAAGGTCAATCTCTAAAAACTTATTTGATGAGGTTTCTCCACGCTCTCTTCCTTAATCTTTACTAGCAAGGCCATTTACAAACGATAAGGAAAGTTTCTTGTCGTGAATCACAAATACCTGTATATAATATAGGCGTGTAAATTTGACCCGGTGGTCCGAAGCCCACTTAGTTAAGGGCCGGGTCGGGCCTAATTTACACCCCTACCAGTATATATATATAGATACCAGGGACATACACAAGTGGATTCGTCGGGGCACGGCCCCACTTGATTTTGTAATATTAATCTTATATATAACAAATATATTATAACAATTTTCCAATAAAATTATTCTAGATTTTCTTTTTGAGGATATTCGTATGATCTATTTTTTAGATTGCTAAATTTTCACACCATCTCAATCATATGCGGTGATGTCTTGTTCAAAAGTCATCACTAGGCAGGGACCATTCACTCTCTGTGGATGTCATTTTAATTTTGAGGAAATATCAGGGATTTAACTTGCCTAAATGCAACTCCAACCAACTTTTATAACTTCAAATTGGAGAATGGGCATGACATATTAATAGAAAATTTTGTAATTTTTCTTCAATTTTTTGTACTTTATACAGAATCTTGGAGGGATCCAACGTCCCTATTAAAAATTTGCTCTCCAAGACCACACCTCCTTGTATTGAACATTTCCATGTCACTTTAGCCAATTATATTATTTTGGATATCATACGTTAGGAGATTGATATCTACACTCTTCTAATTGACACAAACACTCATTTTTTTTTTTTTGTCTTTTAGCGGGTAAATTAAAGAAACAGTCCCTAAAATTATAAAAGGTGCATGCATACAGGGATTGTTTCGTAAATTCACATTTTAAAATACTAAAAAAGAGAAGAGTATTTGCATTAATTATATATGAGAGTGTGGAAATCAATCTCCTAACATATATTCCACTTTCAACAAAATTTTGTAGAATTGAACAAATATCACAAGGTATTCAAAAGGAGTACGAAGCGGAAGTACAAAAATGATTCCAAAAACATGAAGCATATAACATATATATCCCGGGTTACCTCAATCAAGATCGTGACTGCAGAAAAATCTAGATCTCACCGAGATGAACAACATTCGAAAATTATGAGCCGATCAGACAAAATATCACCATTCATCTAACAATTTGGCTATAGACCACAAGTTAAATGGCACGAAAAAAGCAAGAAATTCTGTAGCAAAATTGTTCATCTAAAGACTCCCGAATGTTAGCTCTAGTCCTATTTTGTTTCCGTCTTACGGTGAACAAATGCAAGGCCATGCATGTTTTGTTCCTATTAATTTTTGTAACAATTTCAGGGATTAATGAAATTTTTTGACTTTCTAAGGAAAAAAAAATTCCCTCCTTCCCAAATTGCATATCATTTTTTGATATCCGTGCCAATTTCAATTCCTTATATCTTTTAATATGGATCTCAAAAAATATGCAATATGGATCTTGTTCGATAATTCTTGATTATTTTATTACACAAAAATTTCAAATTCATGAAAAATATTATAGATTAAAAGATATAAATAATGAAGAATAACCCAAATTTCAAAAATTATCATTCATTTTGGGACGAAGGGAGTATATGACATGCCCAGTAAACAACCGTCATAAAGGCCAACTTGTCATTAATTCTGAATTTACTTCACCCTCTCAACCAAATTACATTCTCTCTCTCCCTCTCTTAAATTTCCAACAACACTTATTGTATATGGCAACCATAAAACACAAGTCTACTTCTGACATACAAACCAACTCAATCAGTGGTGGACCCAGGATTTTGACACAGCTGGGGCACCAATTTTTTTTTTGTAATCGTAATATATGAGTTACAGTTAATCACATTTACGCCAAAAATAAATTTAGCATTCATGATAAATTAACAATTTTAAAATATATATGTATTTTAATAATTAGCTACTTGGGCAAACTTGCTCATCTTGACTAAATGCATTAAAACAAGTAAACAACATTATCACATGATCATTATCTATTTTTTATCACTAACTCTATTATTAAAATTTTGGAGACAAAAAGTATACAAATGCAATGTAGGGTAGACTCGAACCCATGAATAATATAAAAAGTAAGGTACGCACTACTATTTTCTACGGCCTTTTGAAAAAAAAATACACATTTTCTACTGCCTTTTGGAAAAAAAGGCAAAAAAAAAAAAAAAAAAAACGCAAACAAAGCTCCACAAAACTGCATAGCTAGAAACAAAGCAGGAAAAAAGCAAGCTCCACAAAACTGCATAGCTAGAAACTAGCAAAAAAAAAAACTTGCAGGTGTGCAAGAGGTAAGTCTCAAACCCGACACCTCTTGGTTAAAGAAAACACTTTACCATTGCACCAACAAACAACTAATTACATCTATTCAACATAAATAATATGTATACAATACCACAATTTTTTTTTTAAGGGCATCAGGGCATGTGACCACACGTGCCCCCTATGGTGGGTCCGCCCCTGAGCTCAATCCACACACCTACACGCCTTAACTCTGTCCTTAGCTGATTGGGTGTGCGTGCGTTACAATAACTATGGGGAGGGTATGTTAATAATGACATCGTCGATAAAGCGTCCAATAAAATTATACGACGACCCTCCTTCCTTAATGACAATCTTGCTCTTTTCGCTCATTTCCTTCACCTTTTGTTTGATTCCTTTGATACTACTTTTATCCCCATTCTCCATCAATTTTCTTATCCCATTCTCTATCTCATCTGCTGTCACTAACTTAGCCTTAATACTATCATACAGGAAATCCCTCCGGTAGTCCAACTTTATCTCAACGGCCAAACCTAATTCCCTTACCAATTCAAATGCATTCATTTGTTGTTCGGCATACATTGGCCAAGTGGCCACCGGCACCCCACACCACAAGCTCTCCAATACAGAGTTCCATCCGCAATGTGACACGAACCCTCCTACCGCTCGGTGGGACAGCACCGCCACCTGTGGGGCCCAACCGATCACTTTTCCAATCTTTGTTGTACGTTCTAGAAATCCTTCTGGTAGCGCTTGGTTAAAGTCATGGTACTCACTCGGCATCTCTATTTTTCCCTTTGGCGGAGGCTGTCGGACAGACCACAAGAATCGGTGCCCGCATTGCTCTAGGGCCTGTGCTATCTCCCTCACCTTTAATGGCAGAACAAGTGTTTCTCTTCGGGTTAGTTATTAAACCGAAATTTTTTTGTCCCATATTTGTAGTTGGAAAAGTCAAGCGTAGGGTGGAAATTTAAGATGGACATTAATTTCAGAGAATTTTGTGGGTTCCAATAGTCTAGCTTGAAAATACGACATATCGCCATCAAGTTTTGAAAATTTCCAACAAATTATCCCAGTGTTCATTTGAACAAGTACTGTATTTTATATATAAACACTAGATTGGAATTATTTTATTTTCTACTCGTATTTTGAAGAGAGGGAGCTCTTTTGTTTTTTCCCTAGCTAGAGTGTCTATTTTGAACCCTTGCTTTTGCAAAAGAGCAATTATTCAATAATCCGGCAGAAGTACCGCGACGTGATACCTGGATGACTCTTAAATCATACATTCATATGGGTTTATGCATTTTGTGGTGGATCCAACAAGTGATTATTATAAAATGTTAAAGTTTTGCTTTGACTCACCTGGTCGCCGTCGAAGGTTCCCATGCTCCCGAAGCACAAGAACACCACCGATGACGGGGGCTGATTATCCAACCACCTCATGATCTGGATCACCTCCTCATCCCCCTCCTTTTCGTCCATCACGAGGTGAAGTACGGGTCCCACCGGATAGATTGGTGGGACCTTATCATCACCCGCGAGGCGCTTGACCGCATAGGATTCCAACTCTTCAAACGTATTGACCATAATGCCCTTTGTTTCTCTCAACCTTTTAGCAACGCCCAAGAAAAATGTGGACCCCCCTTCCTTGTCCAGCACCACAGAAGGCAACACCTTTGCTGGGATTGGGTTCACAAAAACCGGCACTTCCAACGCAGCGTCCGAGTCCTTCAAATCAGTAATATCCTGGTCGCGGCATAGGGTATCGAGGTGCAACTTGAAGCCGAGAAAGGCACAGCTGGAGGTGAAGAAAACGTAGGTGGGAAGCCCAAACTCGGCCGCCACGTCCATCATCGGGGTGCAGAACATGTCGACGACGAACCCGGCGAGTCGACTTGAGTCGGTCGAGATAATCTTTGTTACGTGATCTCTCACGTGCTGCTTGTTCAAGTTGATCACAAACTCCAGCATGAAGTTGACGGGGTTCTTGGGCCGGAGCTCTGCCGACGCGGCCTCTCCTTGGGGGAGGTATACGAGCTGTAACCGATCCTCGGCCGCCGTGAGTAGTGGCGATTGGGTGGAGGAGCTGACCTTGGATATATCAAATGGGAATTTCATTATGAGGACTGTGATTGACAGACGGTGGTCTCGGCCGATGAGTTGCTTGGCCATCTCCACCGTTGACACCAGGTGGCCCTTCCCCGGGGAAGGGATAAACACCAGTTCGGCCGCTGCCGCCGCCTTCTTCATTTCTCGTCCGAAATGTGGTGGTGTTCTTGAAGATGGAGAGAGGATGGGTTGCTTAACTTGCTTTTGGCTGTCATTAAAAGTTGTGTGGATTGGCTAGTTTATAAACGTCCAAAAAGTTCTGTGGTACTGGATTTGTACACGTGATGCGCTTATAAACAAATTACGAAGTGACAAAAGAAAGAACAACACGATTCCACACACCTTGAGCATTACATTGCTTTCACGTTTTGAATATCATATGACATGTCAACAACGGCCAAGTCCCCCTCGGTTTTTTTTTTAAAATTTTTGATCGGCTCGGATCGGCCGTCCGGTGGTCGGAGTGGACCCGACGGATGGTACGGTGGGGGAGCCGCAGTGGATATATCATTTTCCATATAGAAATTACGAAGTGACAAAAGAAAGCACAACACGATTCCACATACTTTGACCATTACATTGGTTCTACATTTTGAATATCATATGACATATCAACAACGGTTAAGTACCGCTAAAATTTTTAAATTTTTTCTTAATTTGTTATTGTTTAAATTTTACGTGTTTGTTTGTTTTGCACTTAGTTTCTGGGCATTATTAATTTGTCTCATCAAGACAAATCAAAAAACCCTTGGCGGAACTTTGCTTGACGATTTCTTAGTCCTAAATTAATGGGTTGCCCTAAGCGTAGGGCGAAAACTGATGCAGCATAATATCCGGTAAATCTGGAGTCAAATCCACAAAGACAGTGATTTGTGTTGACTGAAAACTCCGGTTGTTATAATTTAAATGGGCTCTTAGGTAGCCACCCCTTTGTCGATTGATGGGAGATTAACTAAAATCTAGGAAATAACTATTCTTTTCAAAGAATTAAAAAGGAGGTACGGTCATAGGGTTCATAGCACTTGTAATTAGTCTGGATTAACATGCTCTGTTTGTAGTTCTTAAAAATGTTTAATTTTAAATTGAAAAAGATACCCCGCAAGATGTGAGACCCTATGGTCGCCGTATACCCATGCGCATCGAAGAATGAGTTTTGGACCCCCATTCTCCCGTTCACATGGGCTCCGACGATGCCCGGGTTCGTCCGCGGGAAGTATTTTTTTCAATCTAAAATCGTATTTTTATTGTTTGATAAAAGGAGCAATACCTGAACTAGCCACAATGTGCTAATCACCTCACGACCCTACCTATATGACTACTCACACATTATTAAGCAAGAAACAAAAGAAATCCTAATTTGAAACATGCTTCTGAATACGAAATAAGCAAAAGAAATAAATTAATAAACAAGTATCAACGAACAACTTTAACGAAGAACAAAAATTAATACGAATTATCAAAGTGCAAATAATTGAACAAAACTTCAAATAACATGAATGAAATAAAACTCAGAAGAAAACTGTACAGAACAAGAGTCTTGGCAGCCCCGTCCAAGTCTTCGTTCTTTGACAGCGTGATTCCAAGAAGAGATCACGGCAGCCCTTTGTTGTGTTTGGTTGAGAGTTTAGTTTAGTTTAGTTTTGATAGTGGGTGGAGAGAGAAATAGAGTAATGATTGAAGATAGGGGTAATGATTGGAAAGAGATAGAGAGAGATGAGAAAATAATAATTGGAAAAATAGGGTAATGATTGGAGAAAAAAATAGGGTAATGATTAAAAACAAAACTAAAATTAAAACTAAACGGGCAACCGAACAAAGCTGTTTTTTCGTCCGGAAGGTTTTCCACGGCAGCAGTCTCTCTGTGTAAAAAGTGATGAGAAGTGCCGACCTAATTACTTGCAAACAGCCCTCGTAAAATATAAGTAATTTGGGCCCATCCTTAGTTGTTTTGTCAGCCCAATTCTTAGTCAAACCAATTAATAAAACATTTACTTTGGCCCACCAAATACACGTGTGATCAGTTGGAGTATTTCCGCTTTAATCCAAAATTTCAAATAACGAGCTCGAACAACCTATACACAATAAAAGAACAAAATAAATATCAATTAACAAAAATAAATGAATAACAAATGTAGTTTAGAGGGTCAAAATATGTATATTTTGGCACTTATCAAACTTCACCAAAGTATTAGTGGAATTGGTCTCATCTGTTATGGAGTAGAACAAAGGGAAATAATAATGCTAAAATCATTTTTGTTGATGCCAAAACCGTTTTTGTTGGTACTAAAATTTTAGTGCATAAAAGTCTTGTACCATTTGCAATGGTACAAGCCTTTTGTGTATTATAGTTTTGTCACAAACAAAAACAATTTTGGCATTATCATTTCTTAGAACAAATTATTCAAATACAATTGTGACACATCATAAGGTACACAAAATGTTATGCCTAAATTAATTTATCCACTCACACATACAACATTGCTCTTTTTTTTTATTTTTATCTATGTGAGATAAGAGGTATGGGCGGCAATGAAATGAATGACGTAGTTTTGGATGAACAACACCCTTAAGCATGGTTATCGCATTTTGGTTACTTTAAAATTGAAAGGACATTTGGAATTAGGTTAGTTAACGAATTAACAAAGCTACTCAAGTTTTAGTTTCTTTTTGTTTGTTAAAAACTCGTTCATATTAAATTAGGTTTTTACATAAATAAATAAAACTTGAACATTTTATAAAAGTGCGGTACGCTTTCAAAAGTAACTAGCTTGAATAAATTATTACTCAGTACGTTTAAAAATCCAAGCAAGTCAAGATTGACTTGTTTTTCGCTCGACTAAACCTTATATGAGATCGATTTATCTTTTAATAAGCTAATTTTGATCATATTTTGAAACTTGTCAAGTTTTTAATGTAAACTTTAACAACCACCTGCTCTGTTCGTTCATCTAAAAACAGAAGGCTATATCCAAGGTAACTAAATAAATAGTTGGTGTCAAATTAAAATATTTACAAAGTCAAATTAAATATGCTTCAAATCTAAAATATCATAGCATGTGATATTAATCCGATCGCTATTAACTCAATGGAGTTATATATATACCCATTCATTATTATTTGAACGTGAAAGTCGGACTCAGGGAACCTGTGGTGAGAGAGATCACCACAACGTTGCAGCAAGGCCAAAATGACGCCATTTCGTTTATTTAGTGAGGCACTCCCATCAAACTCTAACAACTGCTCTCAAAGTAGGGGATGAAAATTCCCAAATAGCGATGAAAAAGAGACACGAGCCCTAAGAACATCTCCACCTCTTACTTAAATTAATTTGAGTAAAAATTGTTAGTATGCTTGGCATTTTTCGGATTATGTCAAAACCATTGGAGTCTATTTTATTCTTTTTTCATTTGGGTTTGGGAGGTAGTTCTTTTATTTTATCTTGTCTAGACACTTCACCCGGTAAATGAAGAAATGTTGAGAAGCTCATACTTTAAAAGATGCTCGGACTTTATATGAAAAAGGAATATTCTTTCATATGCATTTAGTTTAATTTTTTTTTTTTTCATGCATCTCTTCTAAGTTTTATGCCTAATCTTCAAAAGAGTAATCACGTTTTTGTAACCAGGCAGTAGCTCTCTTTGTTTGCTTTCACTACTACAAAATGATATAAAGATCACGGTACAAAAACTAAAAAGATCTCACTTTTTGTAAAAGCGTAATAAAATGTTATAGACTATAATTTTCATCTCACTTATACGAAAAAACTGAGATGGAAATTTTTTTAATCTCAGTAATCTAAAAAATGATATCGTAACTTGAAGAATAGATCTCATTCTCGAAAAACTGAGATTATATATGAAAGAATATATCTCGTTTCGAAAAAACCTGAGATGAAAAGATTTTTTAATCTCAATAATTTAAAAGTGAGATTGTAACTTAAAAAATGGATCTCATTTTTTAAAAACTGAGATTGTATATGAAAGAATATATCTCATTTCAGAAAAACTGAGATAAAAAGAATCTTTAATCTTAGTCATCTAAAAACTGAGGTTGTAAGTTAAACTCATATGTTATATATTAAATATTTCAATAGTATATTCAAAAGTGTGTGTTGTGTAGTTGATTAAAGCTTCTGTGTAAAACTGATCAAGAGACTTGGGTTCAAAACCCAACAGGAGAAATAGAATAGGATTTTTTCCCTTAGGAAAACTCCACTTTTAATCTCAGTTTTTTCAAAAACTGAGATTATTTCTCTCTAAACAACCACGGTTTTACAATAAAATTGACATGTTAAGCTATTAAAGGTCACGGTTTTATCATTTTAATCATAGTTTTATGTTTTTAGTCACGGTTTAAATGAGTTTTAATCACGGTTTTTATCCTGTGGTTAAAAGATAGAGACTTTTAGTTACACCTTGATAGACCACGGTTTTGAATGCGAGATTAAAAGCGAAAGATCACACCAAATGACCGAGATCTTTATCTATTTTTGTAGTAGTGTTTTGTGGGTGATAGAATAATTTTTCTAAGGCATGGAGTGGTGATTGGCTTTGGTTTGAAAGAGAAATTTTTCTAAGGCATGGAATAGACAGTGAGTTGCGCTCGCGGGGCGCTTTCCTAGCGCTAGCCTTTCTCTTGCATGTGCATCCCATGTGTGTGCCCACCCATGCGCCTACCTCACCAAATCTGAACCATTTGCCTTGCTAGCATATTTTTAAAGGTAGTGCGTGCTAGCATTGCGCTGGCGCTTGGCTTTTCTCCAGCACTAGTCTTTTGCCTTGCTGGCGCTTTTTTGAAGGTAGCGCTTGGTAGCACTGTGCTAGCGCTTGGCTTATGTGATTGCTGGGAAGCCACGCAAGCGCGTGGTAGCTAGCGTTTATGTGTTGTCCTCTTATTGGCTCCTTGTTGGGGTTTATACTTGCTACTATATATACTTATTTTTCACACAATTAGGGCATGAATTTTTGCAGCCATTTTAGAGAGAAAGAGAGCACTCTTCTCCCTATTCATTTGGGCACAAATTTGCATTTGATGGTTTAGATCTTGTATCTTGGTCATCTTTAGTCAATCTAGAGAAATGCTTCATTTCTCATGTGTTCTCTCTAGATTGTTTTAGTTTGCAAAAACAAAAAATCTTCATTTCTCTAAAATTCACTCATACATGCCGATGATACTACTTGGCCGGATGATTCCGGAGCCATGGTGAGCAGAGATCGAGGCGTTGGACTCATGGTGGCTATGAGATCAATAAGGAGCTCGGGGAGCTACATCAAAGTGGTGGAGTTAGGTTAAGCTCTTGGGGTAAAGTTATAATTTTTCTTTTTGCACTTTGTAAACCTTTTGATCTATAACGACTTTAGTAGTTAGGCCATGGTTTTATGCTTAGGGTGTGTGTTTTTTTTTTGAACAGAATTTCATTGATAAACAAGAGCGTCATTACATAAAATAGAAAACAAAACTGCAGGGGGAAAACCACCCAATTTTGACCTAAGCTAGAGGCTTGAGAGGAGGCAATCCAATGAGTAGCCTCATTTTCTTCCCGGGGAGTCCAGCAAAAAAAAAAGCCTCAGATCACTAGCAAGCAAACGAATATCAGAAATAATTGCCAAAGTTTCCCAAGGAGGAACAAGTTCCGAAACACTTAAAGAAATAAGCTGTGCATTATCATTCTCAATGCAAACAGAGGAAAGGTTTAAGCTGTGCATTATCATTCTCATACATACTTGACAAGACCGCCATCATATCCCCAACGGTCTTCTCCTTCGCGATGTTGTAGGCCACCGATTTTGTCAACGTCAAACGAATAATCCCCAAGACTCTCCTGTCTAGGGTTTTCCAGTCTTCATCTTTCATCCCTTCTGGTTTCTTCCCTTCCAACGGTGCGTTTAAACTTTTTCCATACAGATAATTCTCTATCTGCAACTTCCAATATCCGTAGTCTGAACCATCGAACTTTTCGATTCCATTTACTTTTCCTTCTTCTCCTGCCATCGACGCTCTCACTCAACCTGGGTGCTTTGATACCAGTTGTTAGGGCAAGAGAACAAACACACAGGAAAAAGAAACAAGCAATCTAAAGAACAAGACATGCCATATACGTGGTTCCGACTTAAGCAATTTGCCTAATCGTACTCCAAGGAGTGTTGGGGGGTTTCACTATGATGAAAAGATGAACAACAATAATAATGGGAGGCAACCCTAACTTTGCTTTTATAGTCCAAGTAAGTTAGCACACCAAAAAACCCTAAAAGAAAAAAAAATGTTCCTTGGGTCCCGCTGGTCCGGACCAGCTTTACCTTTGGTCCGGACCAAAATTTCAGCAACTTCAAAACTGAATTTTGTTCGCGGTGGTCCAGACCAAGACCACAAAAATTGATCGTCTTCACATTCTTACACTGGTAAGTTATCAATAAACAGAGTAACCCATTGGATATCCCCTTTATCACCACTGGTGGGATTTATTACATTTCCAGCTTTAGGATCCCATTTACGTTTGTGACGCATCACAGGAATGCAACCCCCCTTTGAATTAGTATCACTTACTCAGAAATTCCATTGACACTTAGAAATATTCCATAGAGACAACTACCAAAAACCACCAACCAGCAGAAAATAGAGAATAATACCAGATAATCAAATGTAACAAAAAGGAACCCCAAAAACTGAGCGGGATCCGAAGACCCACACTGTCGACAAACAATAATGAGAAAAACTCTCAATTTTCTTTAATTCAGTAATGAGAAAGACTCTCAATTATTGCATCTTGTGAGAGGGAGCTAAGCCAAAGCTGGTGTACAGATATGGAAGAAGCAAATTAATCCTAAAAATGATACCACTGTACAGAACAGCATAGGAAAAAAGGTTGGGCCAGAAATGAGAATCAGAACGTGTGAACTCAATTGAGCGGTTGCTAGGGCAGGGGTGGCCAGCCTCAAATGGCTCCCTACCCCCCAATGAATGCACTATTTTGGAATTGTCAGGGAGTGGGGAACCCCTTGACAGTTCGACAGTCGAAGGAGGTCTGCAACTTCTATTCCCCGGATGTGGTTTTCCTTGCGGAAACCAAGAATAAACAAGAAAAATTAGAAAAGTTAAAAAAATGGTGCGAATGGAGAATTTGGTTACTGTGGAGCCGGTGGGAATCTCGGGGGGGGGGGGGGGGGGGGGGGGGGGGGGGGGGGGGGGGGGGGGGGGGGGGGGGGGGGGGGGGGGGGGGGGGGGGGTTTGGGGGGTGGGGGGGGAGTGCTTGATGGTGAAACCCGGTGTTAAAGTGGAGGTGCTAGAACTGCATAGGGGCATTATCGATGCTCGGGTGACTGATTTGCGAGGCCAATGTAGCAGAGTGATCGGGGTTTATGCAAGTACAGAGCAATTAACGAGAAGAGAGTTGTGGAGACACATTGCATCAAAACTTGGAAACGACCAAGAACCATGTGTGATTGCGGGGGACTTCAACGATATTCTGTTCAACGAGGAGAAATCAGGAGGGAGGGATAGGGAGGGATGGGAGATGCAAGATTTTAGGAATTTTATCGATGACAACGATCTAATCGATGTGGGTTATGTGGGTTATCCGTTCACTTGGAACAATAAGAGGGGTGGGCGAGATAATATCCGTATGCGGCTGGACAGGGCAGTGGTAAATCCTCGTTGGCGGGTAGACTTTCCTAATGGGGCTCTTCTCCATCTCAAACCAGGAGGATCTGATCACTGCCCAATCCTACTACGGTATGGAATGACTATTGAGAGGAAAATTCCTCGCTTTATCTTTGACTCGAGATGGTCAGATAAAGATGAGTGCAATTCTATTGTTAAAACTTGCTGGGAGAAGAGATTTGTTGGCTCAAGGTGGTTCCGTATCCAACAGAAAATCCGGCTTTGTCGTAAGAAATTGCGAAGATGGAGAGCTAGTAGGAATTTGAACTCAAAAGCTAGGATGAATGAGCTCCAAGATCAGTTGGAACAGGAGAATGAAAAGACGGATTTCAACGCGGAAGCGTACAAAATGATTGAGGGGGGGATGAGGATGGCTAACAGGGAGGAGGAGGAGTATTGGAGGGCCAAATCCAGAGTTTCCTGGCTGAAATTAGGCGATAGAAATACAAGTTTTTTTTCATGCCAAGACTGTCCAACGGAGAGCGATGAATAAGATTCATGGGTTGGAGGATAAAAACGGAATTTGGAGAGAGCAGGATTTTGAGGTGGCGGAAATTGTAGTTGATTATTTTTAGAATATTTTTTCTTCTTCCAATCCTTCTCTGGTGGAGGAGGTGATTGCAGGGGTTCAAGAGAAGATTACAGATGACATGAACAGGAGACTTTTAAGGCCAGTATCCATGACTGAGGTTCGTTCAGCTCTTTTCCAGATGGAGTCGGTGAAGTCACCTGGTCTGGATGGCATGACTGCTGGATTTTTTCAGAAGTACTGGGAGGTGGTGGGGAGGGATCTAACTGATGCTATCCGTAGCTTTATGTATTCAGGGAAACTCCTTAGAGGTATGAATCATACCCATGTTGTTTTAATTCCTAAAGTACAATGCCCTGTCAATATGACCCAGCTTAGACCAATTAGTCTTTGTAATGTGGCGTACAAGATCTTAGCTAAGGTTCTTGCTAACCGTCTTTGTAGAGTGTTGCCTGATGTGATCTCTCTAATCAATCTGCTTTCGTTCCGAGGAGGGTTATTTCAGACAACATCCTAATCGGGCAAGAGCTTATCCATCATCTTAAAAATTGTAGATTTGGTAGAAAGTATAGTGTGGCTATCAAGCTTGATATGAGTAAAGCGTATGATAGGGTGGAGTGGATTTTTGTGGAGAAAATCATGTTAAAGATGGGTTTTCATCCAAAGTGGGTAGGATGGATTATGGAGTGTTTGTTAACGGTTTCGTATTCTTTTTTGATAGATGGACAAATTTCTGGCTTTGTTCAACCTTCAAGGGGGTTGAGACAAGGGGACCCTTTATCTTCTTTCTTATTTTTGTTATGTGGAGAAGGGCTTTCTGTCCTTTTGCAGCAAGGCGAAATTAATCGAAGTATCAAAGGGGTTAGCATCTGCAGAAATGGTCCGTCTGTTAGTCACTTGTTCTTTGCAGATGACACTCTTTTGTTCGGGGAAGCTTCTTCACAGGGGATTACTCACATTAAGCAGATTCTAGAGATGTACGGGAAGGCATCGGGTCAGCTTATAAATTACGGGAAATCTTGCTGTTTTTTCAGTTCGAACACTTCTATCGCAGCTCGCGACAGCTTAAGTCAACTGTTGGGAATTAGAAGAGATTCTAGCCTTGGGAATTATTTGGGTCTTCCAACGGATCTCAGTCAAACAAGGTACAAAATCTTCTCTTTTATGAAGGATGGATTGCAAAGGAAGACAGAAGGTTGGAATGAGGTTTTCCTTAATCTAGCAGGCAAAGAAGTGATGCTTAAATCAGTTGCCTTGGCTCTTCCAAGCTATGCCATGTCTTGTGTGAAACTCCCAGCCAAGTTGTGCAACGAGTTGAATGCAATGATGGCCAAGTTTTGGTGGGGTTCAAAGGGTCAAGAGAAAAAAATTCATTGGTTATCTTGGGACAAACTTTCAAATAAGAAGCATGATGGAGGGATGGGGTTTAAAGATCTCAGATGTTACAATCTTGCGATGTTAGCAAAGCAGGGTTGGAGGTTGATGAATGGTGGGGATTCCTTGTTGCATAGAGTTCTAAAAGCCAAGTATTATCCGAGATGTCACTTCATGAAAGCATCAGCGAAGTCCAATGCTTGTTGGACTTGGAAGAGTATTCTGGAAGGAAGAAGGGTATTGGAGGAGGGTGCTAGGTGGAGAGTAGGGAATGGTGAAAAAATTTCAGCAGCAAATGATCCATGGATTCCTAGGGATGGGGGTCTTAAACCAACATGGATTGCTGATTTTGCTAAAGAGTTCAAGGTGGGTCAGTTTATTGAGGCTAGAAGGAATAAATGGAAGGAGGAAGTGGTACGACAGGCCTTCCATACTGATGATGCAGAAACGATTCTTAGGATCCCTTTACCAAGATTTGAGATTAATGATAAATTGATTTGGCATTATAGTGGTAACGGCTGTTACAATGTCAAGTCGGGCTACGAGGCTGCGTTTGCTATCCGAAAAAGGGGACAATTGGGTACAAGATTAGAAGGTGAAGGGAGCAATAGAGAACGACAAAAGGATATTTGGAAAAGCGTGTGGGCACTCCCGTGCCAAGGGAAAGTGAAACAGTTCTTGTGGAAATGCCTTCACGATATTGTTCCAGTAAAAGATGTTCTAGCTCGAAGAAAGTTGGTCAGTGATGTGTTGTGTCCGGTGTGCAAGGAAGATAGAGAATCAGTGTTGCATTTGATTGCTAGGTGCCCTTTTGCTCAGATTGTGTGGCGTATGTCCCCCTTGGGAGTGAACATGGAATCTGTTCTCGGGGATTCGATGATGGACTGGTGGGACAACCTCTTAGAAAGGTGGAAAGGAATGAGGGAACACAATGGGGTTTGGGCCGCTGTGGGAGCTATAATCTGGAAGATTTGGAAATGCAGGAATGATTTGGTTTTTAATGACAAAACTTGGAGGCCGGATTTGGCATGCAATGAGGCAATTCGTGAGGCATCTGATTTTTTAGTAGCCAATGGGAGATTAGAGGGAATCAGGAATGATCACATATCTCAACCTCCAGGGTGCCAATTAACGTGGAAGCAACCTGAAAGTGGATGGATCAAGATCAACTTCGATGGGGGAGTGGACGTTCGGGGAAAAAAAAGTGGTCTGGGATTGGTTGTTCGAGATGAAAATGGAACATTTCGAGCGGCTCGAGCAGTTAACGTTGAATATTTGGTTCATCCTTTGGTGGCAGAAGGTATGGTAGCGAGAGAGGGCCTCCTCTTTGCGCAAGAGCTTGGGTTTACGCGAATTCAGCTGGAAGGTGATTCGCAGCAAATTGTTAATCTGATCCAGAAAAAGGAAGAGTCGAATTCGTCAGTTGGTGTGATTATTTCAGATGTGAACAGATTGAGGACTAGTTTTGAAGAATTGAAGGTGAGTTTTGTGAGGAGAAGTGGCAAGTCAGTGGCGCATGTTGTGGCCAAGAATGCAGTGAGAGGGAGTGAAATTCGTACTTGGGAATTTTACACACCTCTCCCCCCCCCCCCCCCCCCCGGCTTTTTGTTCCTCTTTATGAGGACGACGGCCCCCTTTGATGTATTGGTTACTTTTTTCTATCAATAATACTATCCTAACCTTTGGCCAAAAAAAAAAACTAAATTGAGAATAAAAAGAGAGAAATTCAAATGAGATCAAAAGCAAGTCCCTAGTCGATCCCTTCTATAATACGAATCCCAGTACAAAGATTTCGCCACTTAACTATGAGGAGTGTGTGTTATTCATGACATCCTCGATAAAGCGTCCAACTGAATTATACGATGACCCTCCTTCCTTAACAGCAATCTTGCACTTTTCACCCATTTCCTTTACCTTCTGCTTGATTCCTTCGCTACTTTGATTCTCTTTCTCCATCAATTTCGATATCGCATTCTCAATCTCATCCGCTGTCACTAACTTAACATTAATACTAGCAAACCTCAAATCGTTCTTGTAGTCCAAATTTATCTCGACAGCCAACCCTAGTTCCCTCACCAACTGAAATGCATTTATTTGTTGTTCGGCGTACAACGGCCAGGTGGCCACCGGGACTCCGCACCACAAGCTCTCCAATGTCGAGTTCCACCCGCAGTGTGACACGAACCCTCCCACCGCCTTATGGGACAGCATCGCTATCTGTGGGGCCCACCCGATCGCTTTCCCAATCTCTGCTGTACGTTTCAAGAACCCTTTTGGTAGCGCTTGGTTCAAGTCTTGGTACTCACTCAAGAATGAAATGATATGTACAAATAGTCTATTGGAATACTATTATTTTTTCCCATGTAACAAGAATGAAATGATCTATATTTTTTTTATTAATTAATGCCAAGTACCCTAAAAATTTACCCAGAAAGCACTTCGAAAAGGAAAATCTAGGATCCAGATCATCTTTTGAGTGAATTTGGACCATTGATTTTTCTTTTAGGGTTATTTTATGGGTAATTTGTTTGAGTACCTACCATTGGTCATATTTTACTCATTAACGCTAAGTGCCCAAAAAATTTACCTAAAAAGTACTCCGAAAAAGAAAATCTACGGTCCAGATCATATTTTGAGTGAATTTGAACCCTTGATTTTCATTTTTGGGTACGCAATACTTTTCACTTTTCAGTCATCCCCAGTCTCCGACTTTTTTCTATCACCTCAGTCATCCCTTAAGCTTGTTTAATTACCGCGTTAGGTCGGCTAGATGAACAAAGCTACTCAAGTTCTAGTTTTTGTTCTTTTGTTAAAAGGTCGTTAAAGACCAGGTTGTGACCTGAACAAAAAAAACTTGGACATTTTATAAAAGCGCACTAAAGCTTTCTAACTAATTGACTTGACATTGGCTTGTTTGACTTATAATGTATAAAAATCCAAGCTACACAACATTGGCTCGTTTTCGGCTCGACTAAATCTTACTATTTGAGATCAATTTGTTTATTACTCCCTCCGTCCCCTTTTTTAGTGTTTAGTATTCCATTTTGGACTATCTCTTAATAAGTGTCCATTTTGTAAAGTTAGTGGGTAAAAATTGGTACATTGTCTATTTTGTCCCTAAAAGTAGATTCCATTTTAAAAAGTTAGTGAGTAAAAGCGTAATGATGATGGATAAGTAGGGAAAATGGAGGAAAAAGTTGATATGAAAGGTATAATGATGATGTCTTTTTAATAAGTTGGAATTATGAAGCAGGACACTTAAAAAGGGACGGAGGGAGTACCAAGTTTGAGTTCAAATATACTGATGAAGCTCGTCAAGCTTTTTAATGGGGGTTTGAACAACCACTTGCTCTGTTCGTTGGTTTGGAAACAAAGGGCTATATTTAAGGTAACTAAAATTAATATTCGGTGTTAAATTTAAATTTTTACAAGTCAGATTAAATATGCTTCTAATTAATATAAAATATCATAGAATGTGTTATTAATCCGATCGTTACTAACTCAAATTCAATTGTATACTCCAATATTAGGAATCGTCAAGGTCAATCTCTAAAGGTTATTTGATGAGGTTTCTCCACGCTCTCTTCCTTAATCTTTTCTAGCAAGGCCATTTACAAACGACAAGGAAAGTTTCTTGTCGTGAATCACAAATACCTGTATATAGGGGTGTAAATTTGACCTGGTGGCCCAATGCCTACTTAGTTAAGGGCCGGGTCGGACCTAATTTACACCTCTACTAGAATATATAGATACCAGAGACATACACAAGTGGGTTCTGTCGGGGCACAGCCCCACTCGATTTTGTAATATTAATCTTATATATAACAAATATATTATGACAATTTTCCAATAAAATTATTCTAGATTTCTTTAAGAGGATATTCATATGATCTAATTTTTTAGATTGCTAAATTTTCACACCATCTCTATCATATGTGGTGATGTCTCGTTCAAAAGTCATCGCTAGGCAGTGACCATTCACTCTCTGTGGATGTCATTTTAATGGAAAATTTTGTAATTTTTCTTCAATTCTTTGTACTTTAGGGAATCTTGGAGGGATCCAATGTCCTTTTTAAAAATTTGCTCTTCAAGACCACACCTCCTTGTATTAAACACTTCCATGTCACTTTAGCCAATAATATTATTTTGGATATCATATGTTAGGAGATTTATATCTACACTTTTCTAATTGACACAAACACTACTTTTTTTTGTCTTTTAGCGGGTAAATTAAAGAAACAGTCCCTAAAATTATAAAAAGTGCATGCATACAGGGATTGTTTCGTAAATTCACATTTTAAAAGACAAAAAAAGAGAAGAGTATTTGCATCAATTATATATGAGAGTGTGGAAATCAATCTCCTAACATATATTCCACTTTCAACAAAATTTCGTAGAATTGAACAAATATCACAAGGTATTCAAAAGGAGTACGAAGAGGAAGTAAAAAAATGATTCCAGAAACAAGAAGCATATCATATATATCCTGGGTTACCTCAATCAAGATCGTGACTGTAGAAATATCTAGGTCTCACCGAGATGAACAACATTTGAAAATTATGAGCCGATCAGACAAAATATCACCATTCATCTAACAATTTGGCTATAAACCACAAGTTAAATGGCACGAAAAAAGCAAGAAATTCTGTAGCAAAATTGTTCATCTAAAGACTCTCGAATGTTAGCTCTAGTCCTATTTTGTTTCTGTCTTGCAGTAAACAAATGCAAGGCCATGCATGTCTTGCTTCTATTAATCTTTGTAACAATTTTAGAGATTAATGAAATTTTTTACCTTTCCAAAAAAAAAAAAAAATACTCCATCCACCCCAAATTGGATATTAAATTTTGATATCCGTGCCAATTTCAATTCCTTATATCTTTCAATATAGATCTCAAAAAATATGCAATATGAATCTTATTTGATAATTCTAGATTAATTCTACTGTACAAAGTTTTCAAACTCATGAAAAACATTATAAATTAAAAGATATAAGAAATGAAAAATGACCTGAATTTAAAAAATTGTCATTCATTTTGGGAGGGAGGGAGTATATGATATGCCTAGGAAACAACCTTCATAAAGGCCAACTACTCAGTAATTCTGAATTTACTTCACCCTCTCAAACAAATTACACACTCTCTCTCCCTCTCTGAAATTTCCAACTACACTTTTTGTATATAGCAACCATAAAACACAAATCTACTTCTGACATACAAACCAGCTCAATCTACACACCTACACGCCTTAACTCTGTCCTTAGCTGATATGGGCGCGCATGTGTTACAATAACTATGGGGAGGGTTTGTTAATAATGACATCGTCGATAAAGCGTCCAATAAAATTATACGACGACCCTCCTTCCTTAATGACAATCTTGCTCTTTTCGCTCATTTCCTTCACCTTTTGTTTGATTCCTTCGGTGCTACTTTTATCCCCGTTCTCCATTAGTTTCCTTATCCCATTCTCTATCTCATCTGCTGTCACTAACTTAGCCTTAATACTATCATACAGTATATCCCTCCGGTAGTCCAACTTTATCTCAATGGCCAAACCTAATTCCCTTACCAACTCAAATGCATTCATTTGTTGTTCGGCATACATCGGCCAAGTGGCCACCGGCACCCCACACCACAAGCTCTCCAATGTAGAGTTCCATCCGCAATGTGACACGAACCCTCCTACCGCTCGGTGGGACAGCACCGCCATCTGTGGGGCCCAACCAATCACTTTCCCAATCTCTGCTGTACGTTCCAGGAATCCTTCTGGTAGCACTTGGTTCAAGTCTTGGTACCCACTCGGCATCTCTATTTTTCCCTTTGGCGGAGGTTGTAGGACAGACCACAAGAATCGGTGCCCGCTTTGCTCTAGGGCCTGTGCTATCTCCCTCACCTGTAATGGCAGAACAAGTGTTTCTCTTCGGGTTTATTATTAAACCGAAATTCTTTTTGTCCCATATTTATAGTTGGAAAAGTGAAGCGTAGGGTCGAAATTTAAGATAGACATTTCATAAAATCTTGTGGGTTCCAATAGTCTGGCTTGAAAATACCACATATCGCCATCAAATTTTGAAAATTTCCAACAAATTATCCCAGTGTTCAATTGAACAAGTACTGTATTTGATATATATATATAAACACTAGATTGGAATTATTTTGTTTTCTACTCGTATTTTGAAGAGAGGGAGCTCTTCTGTTGTTTCCCTAGAGTGTCTATATTGAACCCTTGCTTTTACAAAAGAGCAATTATTCAATAATCTGGCAGAAGTACCGCAACGTGATGCCCGGATGACTCTAAAATCAGAGAAAATTTTCAGTGTCGGGTGGGCACCACTGTCCCGAGCCTGGCACCATCTTGACCGTCCAATGAAGTTTAGGACGGCCCAGATCTGTTCGGCTGTTTTAAAGTGTGAAATAATTAAAATATCACTCGACAGCTGAACAGATTTGGGCCGTCCAAAAATTTCATTGGATAGCCGAGATTGGTGCCGGGCACAGGACACGTGGTGCGCACCCCGCACTGAAAAATTTCTCCTAAAATCATAGTATGTTCATATGGGTCTATGCATTTTGTAGTTGGGTCTACGAGCATTGATTAAAAATGTTAAAGTTTTGCTTTGACTCACCTGGTCGCTGTCGAACGTTCCCATGCTCCCGAAGCACAAGAACACCACCGATGACACGGGCTGATTATCCAGCCACCTCATGATCTGGATCACCTCCTCATCCCCCTCCTTTTCATCCATCACGAGGTGAAGTATGGGTCCCACCGGGTAGATTGGCGGGACCTTATCATCACTTGCGAGGCGCTTGACCGCATAGGATTCCAGCTCTTCAAACGTATTGATCATAATGCCCTTTGTTTCTCTCAACCTCTTGGTAACACTCACGAAAAATGTGGACCCCCCTTCCTTGTCCAGCACCACAGAAGGCAACACATTTGCTGGGACTGGGTTCACAAAAACCGGCACTTCCAACTCAGCGCCCGAGTCCTTCAACTCAGTAATATCCTGGTCCCGGCTTAGGGTATCGACGTGCAACTTGAAACCGAGAAAAGCACAGCTGGAGGTGAAGAAAACGTAGGTGGGGAGCCCGAACTCGGCCGCCACGTCAATCATCGGGGTGCAGAACATGTCGATGACGAACCCAGCTAGTCGACTCGAGTCGATCGAGACCATCATCTTTGTTACGTGATCTCTTACGTGGAGCTTGTTCATGTTGACGAACTCCGACATGAAGTTGCCGGCTTTCTTGGACCGGAGCTCTGCGACCGCCGCCGCTGCCTTGTCGACTTGAGGGAGCTCGACGAACTTTAACCTATCCTCCGCCGCCTTTAGCAGCAGCGATTGGGTGCTTGAGACGACCTTGGATTTATCAAATGGGGTTTTCATTATGAGGACCGTGATTGACAGACGGTGGTCTCGGCCGATGAGTTGCTTGGCCATCTCCACCGTTGACACCAGGTGGCCCATCCCCGGGCAAGGGATAAACACCAGTTCGGCCGCCGCCGCCGCCTTCATTTCTCGTTCGAAATGTGGTGGTGTTCTTGAAGATGGAGAGAGGATGGGTTGCTTAACTTGCTTTTGGCTGTCGTTAAAAGTTGGGTGGATTGGGTAATTTATAAAACGTCCCAAAAGTTCTGTGGTATTGGATTTGTACACGTGGAGAAATTATTTGTTGCCTCTGGGGCAACACCTCATTTTTTACGAATGGTGCCTTAAACCAATCATAACCTGCCTTTTGGGCTTTTTGTCATAACTTCTGGCACATCAACCTCCAACGGCCATACACCCAAACAACACAAACGGCAAAATAACGGCGTCCTAACCCTGTCTTTTTAATCCTGACATCTTTTGTTACTCTCTCTTACTTTTTAAATTCCTCTCATTAAAACGGATAATTAATATAAAAAATATTACGCGAATAGAATATTTAAGATTGAATTGTTAGAAAATTCTAGCTCAAAAGATTAACAAACCAGTTAAGAGAGAATAGTCTGATAAAAAAATAAACAATGGTGCTAATACCACACCCGAACACAGACCCACCATAAATGGTGGGTCCCAGACACACTGCGCACTCTACTCACATGAGTGATAGGTTTCACACACACTACACACTTTAGTGTGTATATGGATTCCACCACTCATATGAGTATAAGTATGTGTTTGTGTGTCACTAGAATTATTGGAAAAAAAAAAAGGTAAGATAATAATAGCAAAGGATTGACGAGACAGGGGTAGGACGCCGTTGTATTGCCGTTTGTGTTGTTTGGGTGTATGGCCATTGGGAGTTGTTGATGTGGCAGAAGTTATGACAAAAAGTCCAAAAGGCAAATTTTGATTGGTTTGAGGCATCATTTGTCAAAAATGATGTGTTGTCACAAGGGCAACGAATAATTTTTGGTACAGGTGATGCGCTCTATAAACAAATTACGTAGTGACAAAAGAACAACACGATTACACCTACTTTGACCATTTCATTGGTTCCACATTTTGAATATCATGACATGTCAACAACGGTCAAGTTACACTAAAATTTTTAAAATTTAAATTTTTTGTGTTTGATAGTTTTGCACTGAATTTTTGGGCATTATTAATTTTTCTCATCAAGACAAATCAAATAAGTAAAGGAAAATGACTTTTACCCAAATATTTTTTTTAAATATTCAAGATAAAGACTAAAAAGCCGTCAAAATTGAATAAAAACAAAATAAGAAAAATCTCAAAAATCTAAAAAAGCTCTTAGCAGAACTTCACCAAAGTATTAATGGAATTGGTCTCATATGTTATGGAGTAGAACAAATTATTCAAATACAATTGTGACACATCATATGGTACACAAAATATTATGCCTAAATTAATTTATCCACTCACACATATACAACATTGCTCTTTTTTATCTAAGATAAGAGATAAGAGATATGGGCGGCAATGACATGAATCACGTAGTTTTGGATGAACTACACTCTTAAGCATGGTTATCGCATTTTTGTTACTTTAAAATTGAAAGGATATATGGAATTAAGTTAGTTAACGAACAAAGCTACTTAAGTTTTAATTTTGGTTCGATTGTTCAAAACTCGTTCAAATTAAATAAGGTTTTTACATAAATAAAAAAAATTGAACAATTTATAAAAGTGTGGTATGCTTTCAAAAGTAACTAGCTCGAATAAATTATTACTCGATACATTTAAAAATCCAATCAAGTCAAGATTGACTCGTTTTCAGCTCGACTGAACCTTATATGAGTTCAATTTATCTTTTAATAAGCTAATTTCCATCCTATTTTAAAACTCGTCAAGTTTTTAATGTGAACTTTAACAACAACCTGCTCCGTTCGTTCATCTGAAAACAGATGCTATATCCAAAGTATTGAACTAAATAAATAGGTGGTGTCAAATTAAAATATTTACAAAGTCTAATTAAATATGCTTCATATATAAAATTTCATTGTATGTGCTATTAATCTGATAGCTATTAACTCAATGGAGTTATATACATATATATACACACACACCTTTTCATTATTATTTGAACGTAAAAGTTGGACTCGGAGAGCGTGTGGTGAGGGAGGTCACTACAGGGTTACAGGTAGGCCAAAATGACGCCGTTTCGTTTATTTAGTGAGGCAGTCCCATCGAACTCTAACAACTGCGTTCAAAGTAGGATAAAAATTCCCAAATAGCGATGAAAAAGAGATACGAGCCCTAAGAGCATCTCCACCTCTTACTCAAATTTGAGTAAAAATCAACCAAAATACCACTCCACTCTTTACATAAACTCATACCAAATTTGAGTTTTATTAAAATTTCTAACCAAATTTGGTTTGAACAAAATCGTTGCTCAAATTTTGAAGGCTACCCTTCAATTTTACAATTGTAACGCCCCGAAAATTCAGAGACATTAAAAGATATTGAAAAGAGATTTCCAATAATATTTTTTTTTCCAAGCTTCAAAATTTTCAAAGACAATTTTTCCAAGAGAAATCCATAGATTTACTACATCATTGTTCGCAAAGCCCGTGTCACCATATTACAACCATATCGAATAAAATTTAAGTTTTTGAAATTTAAATTTCCAATAAATCAGAAAGCTCTCAAAATATGGTCGATTTAAATTAGTCAGAGCAACTAAAGGATGGAATTCAAAGTCAACAATCTTTTCATTGGTCGTCGTCAAATCATTCTTTGTCTACAGCCCTTCTGCTCCGTCTTCCATATCTGGCGTTCGAGTTACTAGAGCAACATAGTACCGTGAGCAATGAAGCTCAATAGCCAAAATCCACCCGAACCCATAACTTACAAACAAAGACAAGGACAATACAGTTAAATTAAAAGGCAATTTAAGTAGCAAACGATTAATTTCAATTACTAGCCCTTAACTCACAATTTCGCTTGACATACTTTCCAGGTCCTACTCTCACAATTCTAGGTCCATCAGGCTACCCTCAAGGTCCTACTAGGTTACCCTCAATACCTGAGATGCTTGGCCACCCTAGCTACACTGGTCTTTCAGGCTGCCCTCAAGGTCCTACCAGGCTACCCCCGATAACACGAGGTCCTGTCAGGCTACCCTCGAGGTCCTGCTAAGCCTACAACTTTTCACATTATTCCATTTTTCCATTAACCCTATTTTCATGTCTAAGTTGTTAAATCCATGTACTGCAACCAACTCCAGGAACCTATTTGTCCATTCTACAAGCATAATAAAATATCATGCAATCCCACATTTTAACTAAGCATAATTATCGTACTAACAACATTTCATATAAATAATTGTGCAATAACATTTATCATGCGATAAAAACAAATTAAGCGGTTCCTTTCATTTTTTAATTTTCTTTGCCAAAATTAAAGTCTATGTTTAATCTACATCATCTCCAAGTGTCGACAATATTAGAATAGTTCGTATTTGCACAAAACTAGGATCAAATCAAAGTTGTTAAACTTTGGGACTGTTACGATTAGCTTTTAATACACTAGGGTGAGAATTATCAGCTAATCTAACTCAAGGGGTTAAACAGTAGTTATTCTAGAACATTGCAATATTTCAAGCAGCTGCCTTTCTTTCTTTTCTTTTTCTTTTTAAAAAAACAAAACAGAGGCAGTGTTCGAACGAAATGGGCTTCCGGCCAGGACCCGATCGGTGACGTCGGGTTCGATTATTTTCATACCGGAACACGAAATGATCAATACGGAACATAAAATATATTTAGGGAGGTGAGTTCGGACTACCTCTCACCCGGCGAAACGGGTTTCGGAGTGATTTGGTGGCGGGTAGGGGTCACGGCGGTGCTCGGTCGGATGGTGAGCGCGGCAGGAGGTGATGGTGTCCAGCGGTGATGCAGAAGGTTTGGGGAATGGAGCTACAGCGGTGAGGTGAGCTTCAGGTGGCGGCGGTGGTGCCTCCAGTTGGTGATGGAGGGAGGAGGAGGTGATGATGGTGGTGTTTGGGTGGGATGGAGGAGGTGGTGATGGAAACCGGCTGGTGGTGATAGGTGGCGGCACTGGCTGCTCCGGCCTCTCTCTCTCTCTCTCTCTCTCTCTGCCGAAATGGTGTGGCTGGGAAACAAGAAAAGAAAAGTGGGAGAAGGGGAATATTTAAAATGGGTTTTGGATTTTTGCCTAAGGGATATTATCCTATGGCTAATTATGTTTTGTCTAAATGAGAGCAAATTAGGGAGGGAATTAAGGGATTTGGTTCCTCAGAGTCTCAGCCGAATTTTGAACAATCACTACAAGAAAATTGTTCTATAGCAACGGTCGAAAGCGTTGCAAAAAAATGAAAAAACCGTTGGTAAAGACTCCTTTTGTCTATACCAACGGTTTTAGAACCGTTGGCTAAACCGTTGCAATATATCCGTTGCTGTAGGGTTATAGCAACGGTTTTGTCAAGCGTTGGTACAGATTTTTTTTTAGTAACGGTTCCATTAGCAACGGTTATAACCGTTGCTAAAGGCTATTTTCTTTTTTTTTAAAAACAAACCACTGTGTGATGTAAGCCACCACGTGGCACTGACACGTCACACGTGTCGATGACGTGGCGCCCATGTGGGGCTGATGTGTCACCCGCGTGGAACCCACATGTCGCTGACGTGGCGCCCACGTGGAACCCGCGTGTCGCTGACGTGGCGCCCACGTGTCACTGACGTGGCGCCCGCGTGGCGCCTGAAATATTTGCACCTCCTGGGATTCGAACTCCCCACCTCCTGCCTTCGCGCGATCGCGCGAACCAACTGAGCTAGCCCATGACTTGTGAGGAATAATACACCTTTTAATATTTATACTATACTAGCCGGATTTTTTTTATTCTTTTTTTAAAATTTCGGTTTATACTATGGAAATACTTACTAGTTTCATTTTTTTCGATCCGAAGCATCTATTTTTTACAAAATAGTTTCATTATTCACTCATTATCAATTAAATTGACATGCACCAGGTTCCAAAAACAAAAAAACAAAAAACCCTCTCTGTTTTCCTTTTTTTTTTCAATATTAATTTTACCGTTTCTAAATTTTTGTTAGATTCACATAAATTTTTTTGATTGGTTAATCATTACTATGAGATGAGTCTAAAAAATTTAAAAAAATGTAATTAAAAGCATAAAAAATCAATATGGGTGAAAAAATATCAAACAACTAACATTTGTTGTCTTTAGTGTCACCTTATATGATTGTTTTTTCAATTTCATTTCACAATTTTATACTTTTTTTATTCCTATTAAGATGAATGATTAATCCCAAAATGAATGATTAGTTTCAGAAATTATCACAAAATGCTAAAAAAATACGTTAAATAAATAATATCGGAAAAAATATCGCCATAACAAAAGCAACAGTTAATGAAAACCGTTGCTAGAGTCCAGTTTATAGTAACGGTTATTGAAAACCGTTGCTATAGGCCAGTGTTTAGTAACGGTTAAGGAAAATCGTTGCTATAGTGTTGTAATCTAGCAACGGTCACATAAAAACCGTTGCTATAGTCATGTTTCTAGTAACGTTTTAAAATCCGTTACTATAGACCCGTCTATACCAACGGTTTTTGGAACCGTTGCTAAAAAACCGTTGGGAGATCCAGATTTTCTTGTAGTGAATTGTGAAGAGGTTGGGTTGCAAGAAAATGCTCCAATGCAACGCATACACGCACTAGGAAAAACACTCGTTGGGTACGCGCACGCACAATCGATTACAGAAATAAAATAGGTGTGACAACATAAATAATTTTTTTCTTTGAACAAAAATAATATTTTTGTTTCGATAATTGTTATTATTATTATTATCATTATTTTTTAAAATATCGGGTCTTTACAACAATTATGCCATTAATGAAACCTTTACTCAAATTTATGCCTAGATTTGCATTTGCCCATTGAATTTTTTATTATTATCAAATGCCCATTGGATTGCTTCATATCAAATGAAGCTTTCACTCAAATTTTCACTCAAATATGAGTAAGGGGTGAAGATGCTCTGAAATCAGAGTGATTCACTCTTTCGCGTTTCAATTGCTCCCCAGTCAATCTGCTCACTCCTCACCACCACCAGCATCGCCCACCGTCGATTCGTTCCCTCCAATGTTCCCATCTCCACAGCACCGATTCATCCTCACAGGCATCTCCAATAGATATGAACTTGTTAGGAACATTCAAGAGCAAATTAGTGAAGTTTTGGGAAGAAGAGGAATTGGCTTAGCTAGAACAGAGATCGAGAGGCTTCAAGTTCAGGTTAGCAATAGGCTGAGTATTTGTGGTTCTCAAACAGAGCCCATTTCGGAATATGGAGAAACGAGAATGGGAGATGTGCTTTTATGCAGTCATTTGGAAAGCTTCTTGTCTTTAAGAACATACTTTCAGAGGTCGGTGAAATTATGGGCATTGCCAAAACAAGGATGACCGTGTGGATCGAATGGAAATACATCAGAGATTATGCAATGGAGGATTTCAAGTGGAATTTGGAAGGGATTAGAATACTGTTGTGAAATAAACCATGTTAGTAATTTTTGTCGACAAACAAGGTGAGATTTTTTTTTTTTTGCCATATTATATAGTTAGCGGGAGTTAGTGAAATTAAAGTTAGTCAACAAAGGGGCTCGGCCGCTCGGGGGTATTTATGGTCATGAAACCCCAAACCCCGTCCCTCCAAGAACTCGAACATTGGCCTCTACGAAAGAAGAACATGAGCAAACTATTTCACCAAGCATGGTTTCTACGGGGCGTGAGTTCATTTCTCCATAAAAAGTTTATTTGACGAGGTTTCTCCACACTCTGTTCTTTAATCTTTCCTAGCAAGGCCCTTTACAAACAACCGATAATGAAAGTTTCTTGTCGTGAATCACACTTAGGGCATCCACATTAGCCTCTCTTCTTCTCCCTTTAAACTAAACTAGCCAGTGAAAACGTGCAAAAGCAGCTAAACACCCCAACATCAGGCTCTCTTCTTCCCTCACTATTTTGAAATTTTTTGACATTTGCTACAGTGACTCGTCTAACAGAACGAGCCACTGTTCACTCACTACACCTTATTTAATTATTTCCAGCTTCTTTTCATGGAGAGAGAGAGAGAGAGAGAGAGAGAGAGAGAGAGAGAGAGAGAGAGAGAGAGAGAGATGTTCTTTCAGTTTGGATTGACCAACCCTGGAGTCACCGATTAGAATGACTTTGAAGAGGTTTACTTGCGCTAGACAGATTCGTTGGATTTGGGGTTTTCAGGAGAGGTTTTTTAGGTTTTCAAGGGAGAGAGAGAGGGGTATCTCCTGGGTTTTAGCGAGAGCATATGGATTTGGGTTTCTCAACCCCTTTTCACAATCCACGACGAAGAAGAAGACGCCCCTTTTCTCAGCATTTGGACTGCTTTTGTGTAATAAACCGAAGAATAAAAGTGGGTCTTGCCCTCTCCTCAAAACTGAAAGAATAAAAAATTGAATAAAGAAGATAAATGAAATATTTAATTGAGAAGAGAGTGAGAGTAAAAGTCTAATGTAGTAAATATTTTAAAAGTTGGTAGCTAAAATAATAAAGTGACTTTTTGATGTGTAAATTGATCCAAAATATAAAGAGTCTGGTGCGGATGCTCTTACTCCACTTGCACATGGACAAACACAAGTGGGGTCTCATGAGGGCACGAGCTCTCACACGATTTTGTAATACTATTATATTAGTTTATTTAAATATTTCCAATAAATTTATGATGGTGTTTTAATAAAATTATTCTAGACTTTCTTTATGAGGATATTTGTTTGATCTATTTTTTAGACTGCTAAATTTTCACACAGTCTTTTTGTGTAAACACATTCTTTCTGCTAATTGTAAGATGAAGTTACATAAATATTAAATACTCATCAATTTGTTATTTTAGCGGCAAAAAATGTACTCCCAACATCCCCTTTTAAGAGTCTAGTATTTCATTTTGAGTTATCCTTAATAAAAATTCATTTTGTAAAATTAGTGGATAAAGTTGGTATATTTTCTATTTTTTCTCTAAAAGTAGATTCCGTTTTGAAAAGTGTAGCGGGCCGAAATTTCCATGGCTTGAAAAAGGTAAAAAGGGTCAGGGTCAAACCTGGCTTTCGCTATGCATATGATAAGCACCCAATAATGCATATTCTTAGTGCTTAAGTCTTTAGTTTTATTGTATTTATGTTTATAAAGTTAGTGTTTTATGCAATATTGTACGTAAGGTAGATTTTTGTGTATTTTAAGTAAATTCATATAAATAAGGCTTGTTTGAATGCCAAGGAATGCTCCGGGTGCAACTAAGTACTCAAAGCCACGTGCCACCCCGTTGTGGTGCCCAAAAAGTCATGTAGAGATGGTTTGGAGGTAGCTTGGGTCACCCAAGGGTCAATGGAATTGAAGGAAATGTGAGGATTTTACCAAAGCTATTCTTTTTCTAACCCAGCTGAAGGTAGAATCGTCATATCTTTTGATGCGCAAATTATCTTAGATCCAAACCACTTGGGTTAGAAAGTAGATTTAACGAGCTTTCTAACTGTCCAAAAAACACCCAAATTCGAGTTCAGGAGTGTCCGGAGGGAGTTCGCAAAGTTGTCCAAAAATATGTCAAGCAAAGCCGGTACCGGTAGAAAGGAATTGCCAGTACTGGTACCCACTGTCCAGAGAATAGAAAATCCAGCCCATTGAAGCTTGGTACCAGTACTAAGGAATTTCTAGTGCCGGTACCATCTGGGAAAATCTGCAGATTTTTGTTAACTTTTTCAACCTTCCATTTATGAAAAGTTTTCACTTTGGCAAGTTATTTTTGGATATTATTTGGGACCTTTTGGTCCTATGTAACCCATCTTTTAGGCCCTATATATATGGGTGTATACCATTTATGGATATGATGGCCATTTTTAGTTAGCTTTAGGCCTAAATTTTTCTTTTTCTCTAGGAACTCCATAGCTTTAACTTCAAGCTTTTCAAGTGTATTTCCTTAAGAATTCAAGTAAGTTTAGTTTGTTTATTGTTTTCTTGTATATTAATGTTGTAGTTACGGACTAAATCCTTCCTAATATTAAGTTTATATCTATTTTTATCAGTTGAATATTATGTCTCAATTTCCTAGCATGTTTAGTTCTTGTTTAATGGTTGAATAGTCACTTAGGCTTGGTTGTGGGGTGATCTTTTCCCCATGGCCTAATCGTTTTAGTGGTTTATGTAGAGACTCGTATTTTATAAAAATGATTTACAGATTTTATAAATGTTTAAATAATGCATAAATGGGAAATTTGAGAGTTTATTTGATTTGGGGTTTAAATGAAAGGATTGTTAGTTGAGGGAGTGCAAGAGTGATTTGTGTATGAGGTAGTATAAATGTGTGGGTGTGTAGGGGATCAAAAATCCCATTTCACTCTCTCTCTACCTCTCGGCTCTCCCTCCCTCCCTCTCTCTCATCCGACTCTCTCTCACATTCTCTCTTGAAACTCCACCTCGAAACTCAAAACCCATGGCAATCAACCTCCGTTCCACCCTCTAGACGTGATTTCAAGCTTGTGGTTCGTTAGATAGAGCTCGGAGAGGAGTATTCATGGAGGATTTCGAGTTCAAAGCTAGGCTCGTGTGTTTGGATTGGATCTTTGTGTATGCACTTCGAGGTAGAAATTTCTTACTCTTGTTATGTGTTTATGTGATGATTTTATGCCTCATTCGTGCTGTGGATCATTGGGTTTTGTTGTCGTGCTTGCCTTGAAAATCTGCAGAAATCGCTGCTCGAAACCTCATGGTATCGATACAGATTAAGCGCTGTATTGATACTATAAACTTATCTTCGTTGATAGTTAATGTTGTATCGATACGGTTTTTGTGCGTATCGATACCCGAACCTTAACTCCAGTTTTGCTCCTGTTGCTTTGCCGTCGATTGTTTTGACTCCCCAGTTACTTCTAATCACTTTTGGACACCTCCTAACTTATTTGAAGCATGTTTGATTGAATACCTTTGGTTAATCTAAGTTACCCTCATCTCGTTGGTCTCCCGTTAGTAAAGAAAGAGTTGTAACTTAGTTGGTTAATGCTTGACCGGAACGCTTCTAATGAACTTGATTGTACTTAGGAAATGATAGTGGCATAATGTGGTGAACGATATTGACACGTTAGACGCTATGACATGAAATGGTGGTCGGTGAGTTAAAAAAAAAACGTATAGTAGAGAGGTTGTCGAGTATCGTAGGTTATAAGGTATAACGTAGAATGCTTCGTTGATCAATAGAGGCTTGCCTAGGGTTTAGATGAAGTAGGGTACTTTATACCCTCGTGATACGTTTCATGGAACCTTCTAAATTCGTTTGGCTTTTAGCCTATAAGATTCTTGTTTAGAACCTAATGGGTGGTGCGCCGTAGAGTTGTGTGGGTTCAGTATGTGACGAAGGACGTTGTGACAGACTTAGAGGAACAACTTGGGTTGAGTGTTTGTCAATTTAAGTTGTGACATGTTTACAAGTTGGTATTACAATGTGAATTTGGGAAATGTTGCCTGTTTGTACATTGAACGATGGTTTGTGTGCGTGTATGCTTGAATTGAGAATTTGAATAGAGGGTCCCGCAACGCAAGGTGTGGTAATGCGAGGACTCTAGAGGGCCTGCAACACAAGGTATGGTAATCGGAAACCCAGGTGGAGAAAATTCACTGTCATGCAAGGGTCTAACACAGTTGAATGTCTCTCCAGGATGAAGAGAATTTTTTATTGACATTAGAAGCTTATGTTAAAGTTTGGATTGTTTGTTGCTTGGGATTGTGACTGTCGACAAAGAGAATGAGGTTGATTCTTTTAAGGTTTTATTAAAGAAAGGATTTTGGATCCGGTATTCTTGAGCGAATCAACGGATCCGGTATTTGGGCACAAATCAACGGATTTCGGCATTCAAGCTCGTATCAACGGAGCTTGACTCGTGATGGTCTTAAGTTTTCACTAAATTATTTTGGAAAATCAAAAAGGAAAGTTTTATGAAATAATGCTCTATGGTGAATGGTATGAAATAAGAATGTGGTTTGTGGCATTCATTCGAAAAGTTCTGAGATGGTAGAGCTATTGTTGTTATTTGTTTGATTGATGTGGGTTTTAATGCTGCTTCTAGTCGATGTGTTGATGGTTAGGATGATCTCTAAGATGTCTAAAATCCCGAAACCTATTCATCAGTTCATGTTGGTAACCCCTTTGTACCTCATATTCGTTTATTGAAACCCATTCACCCTTATTGCATGTTTCATCTCATTTTCATATAACTTGAGTATAGATTTCTCTATTGGGCTAGTGTAGCTCAACCTATCATTTTCAGGTACAAAGCAAGGACGTTGACATGGCGTGCATGTTGATCATGTTTTCGAAGGTATAAAAATAGAAGATCTTCTGCATTTGTCTTTTTTTTTAAAAAAAAAAAGAAGAAGTGTTTGAAAGAATGATTAATGTAAATTGTAATATTATTTTGGTGCTTTGTATAACTTGAGGCCTTGAGTAAGGACTGTAACCTTGAATTAAACTTTGAGAACGGGGAAAGACATGTCATTTGGGGATTATCAACACTTTAGTTGTCATTTTATTTATTGAAAATGATTATTATTTATATTGAAAATCGAGGATGTGATAGTTTAACTATGACTTGATCATGATTTTAGTAAGGAATCTTAATCTCTAATTTTCGGCCAAACCAAAAGGCTAATATCTTCTTTTGATCGTGTGTTGGCCGGAGTTATAACTTTCGTCTTGCACTCGGGGCCTGGAGCTTTTAACGCTCTCGGCGTTTGAGTTAAATGTCTTCTAAACGCGATTGAGTCATTTATGAGCTAATACCAAGATTATTCTCAACTTTTAATGCTGAGTGCTTTGGGTTAAGATTGTCTACGTCTTGGCTTGGAATTATTAGAAAGAAACGGTAAAATTGGCTAAGTCATCGGGTGGTTTGAACCCCTAGATCTTGCCGCTTGTTTTATCTAGGTTCAAACCTTATTTCTAGTCTTTTTAACATAGTTTTACATTTTTTAAAGAAAAACTGACAGTTGGCCATCTTAAACGCCGAGAACCTCACATAAAAACTACAATCCGAACAAGCTAAATTCGAGCTCCCTGTGGATCGATTTCGGTCTTACTGAGTTATTCTGCGAATGACTAGAAGCCCTACGCTGCGGGTTATTACATCCGGAAGTGCATCTTTCTGTCGTAAGCATCATACATCATCCCCCACATGTACCAGTTGTCTCAGTTCGTCTGTAACGTTGTCACGGACCTCACGAAGGTGTTCAATTGCTTTGTCGAACGTTCGCCAAGCCCTAGTGTCTTTGCCAAACGTACACCCACTTCCTAATGTCTCCACCATTTAATCGTTAGGCACACAAGTACGACACTCAGTGGGTAAGGCTATTGTTCGGCGGGGAAAGATATCGTTCGGGAGACATATTTACGTTTGCGGATTTTATCTCCTTAAGGGATAATACTTGCCAGCTGACGCTCAGGAATCATCTAAAAGTTTCCATTGTTGACAGAAGGGACGTATTTGATGATTGAGGTGATATGCCTGACATTCGCATGTGCTCTCTGCTTACCTTGCACAGCGCCGCTCATTTAATGACTCTGACAAATGACGTCATCCGAACAGTACTATGTGCGTGCAAGGCATGACCTACTTGTTCAACACTCCAAGTTTTGCCTATAAATAGTGGACTACTCCCCTCCCCCCTAGGGGGATCTTCTTCTTCATACTCTTTCTAAAAGTTCAAACACACTTTTTCTCCATATACTAACTTGTTTGTCGGAGTTTTTTTTCGGAGATACACCCCCCTTCGGTTTTCAGGTACACAATCACCTATCCATCCCTCTACCGTTCAATATGATGAGCACAAAATATTGACATATCGAGATACCTATATTGTATATTGTTAGTTCTTTATTGTGCTTAACTGGACTAGTTATTATCTTTATGATCATTTTACAATGAATTATTCAATTTGTAGGAAAAGATGATAACAACTTATATTTTTGCTGTTAGGTTCAATGCAAAGCCTTTGATCAAAATAATTTCAAGTGTTGGGTCCAAGCTTATGTAGTGGATGGTGTAGTGAAAGTATGTAGTGTATATAGCATTCCTGTTAGAAATAAAGATTGTCTTTAGTTTACAAAGAAAGAAATCCTAATGGCTAGGAATTAATTAGGAAAGGAGAATTTTATTACCTAATACAATTCTCGGCAATTTTCTATTTAAGAAGGCCAATGTATTTTGGCTAGGGACAACTCATTGACGGCAAAAAGAACAGAAGCACTACTTCGGCTGGAGTTGACGATCACGACGGCAAATCGAAGATCAGAGGCCACGGCTGGAGCAAGGAGGAATAAGTGTTGAACATCTTGTCATATTTTGTGAGACCTTATTTTCTTCAATGGAGTTCTTTAATTATTTGAATATGTTTTGGTACTCCATGAGCGGCTAAATTCTTAAACTAGGGTTGAGGATGAAACCCCATGAATTTTATTGATTAGTTTTATGCACTTGATTTTTCCTACGTGCTTTCATTGTTTATTGTTCTGATCTCATTAATTAATTTGGTTGAAATTCGGATATGGATTCAATCGGAATGGGTTTTTTTCCATGATTTGATATCACCCTATTAATCAAATTGCTTGGTTTATCAGAGTTAATATTTAAGTACGGGATATCTACTGTGATTTGTTTATACGGATACAGTTGATGATTTTGGCTTAAACCTTAAAGCAGAGTAGGAACATATTTCTGATATAAATAAAAAAGGCTTAACGACATATTATCCATGATGATTAAGATTAGCTTCTAAATCATTGTGCAGAAATAAAAGGAAAAATCATTGTATAAAATTAGTTGATAAATATTTGTGGGTGTGGATTCCGATACCTTAGTTTCTTAATTTTCTCAACAGTATTCTCCACTACCTTGTCGTGTTAGTTTAATTGTTTCTTTTGTCATTATTTTCTTAATCTTTAGTTTAAAAACCAATCACACTTTTGTCAACTAGGTTAGGGTTCATTCAGTTTGAGTTTATTTAGCTTTTCTATTAAAAAAATTATAAGTCCCTGTGGGTTCGACCTCGCTCTTGCATCACTATACTTCGGTACGATTCGTGCGCTTGCGAGTACATTAAAATTTCACATCACAATAGAAGGAAGAAAAGGGTTCAAGGTTGTTTCAGCCCCCACAAAAAGTTAGTGGGGTAAAATTTAAATAAAGATGTCTTTATAGGGCAAATATGGAAAGTTGTAAATTTTAGAATGTAATAATGATATCTTCATAAAAAGTGAAATTTATGAAGTAGGACTGCTAAAAACTAAAAAGAGTCAGAGAGAGTATTAATTAAAGAATTATAAACGTACGGGGTAAATTTACTTATCAATTTGTGTACCCCTATTAATGCAAATTTCTGGATTGTCCCTTGAATATACGACGAACTTGCTTGGTTAGACTGAGGCCCCGTTCCATAACTGGTAATAAGTATTTATTTTTTAAGAAGGCAATTTGAATCTCAAAAATATAGGGGTTAATGAAATCTAAAAATATGCAATATGGATCTTGTTTGAAAGATCTCGATGATATCTTTAATACAGTACAAAAAAAATCAAAAAATTATTTTTCATTTACATTATTTTTGAGTTTGAAAATGTGAAATAAGTACTTATTTTTTAAGAAGGTGTTCTGGAATGGAGCCTGAATGCAATGACATGGTTTCCAACTAGTTAGTTTTCCACATATGAGTTTTCTATAGAATTCTTCCATTTTGTGACTTGTGAGAGGGACCTAAGCCAAATGCGGTATACAATTACAAAGATGATACGTAGAAGAAAATCAAATACGCCATCTCATTACGCTTTATCATGTAACTTCCACATTCTTATATCTGCATCCAAGACACACTTCTCAATACACTCGTGGCGTTTTAGTTAAGCTATAGAAGTTTTGGATCACTATTTTATAGTCAAGTTGTTTTCACTAAACTATATGTAGACAATTTTTTATATTGCTTTGGGCCCCGGAGGAAGAAAACGTGTTAAGTGTTTTAGTTTAGTGAAAAAAAAAAAAAACCTTAACTAAAGCCAATAAATTTTAGAGAAATATAATATGGTGGAAACAAGGCCTAATTTACTCACCCCCTCTACCCTCAACCAACTTACACTATACCTCTCGTCGAACTACACTTTTTATGACAACCATAAAACTCATTAATCTAGTAGTTCTCTGACATACACACCATCTCAATCTTTCCTTCTTCTTCTTCTTCTTCTTTTTTTTTGGTTTAAAACTTGCATACAAAAGTATTAAATACCTACATTAAAATTAATACTCCCTCCGTCCCTTATTTAAACCCGTTTGGCTAAATAAGCCAACTGGTTTATTTTTTTGTCCTTATTCAAATTTTTTTTGTATTTGTTAGTTTTTCATCAATTTTTTTTTGGAGATTATTGCATCGTCATGATGAAAGGAATCTGAAAAGTAAAAATTACGATCGAAACCTAATTTTTTTGAATAAAGAAAAAAACAAGCCAATTTTTTCGTCTTTATTAAAAAAATTGGTTTTCGATCATAATTTTTTATTTTTTAGATTCCTCTCGTCATGACGATGCAATAATCGCCAAAAAATTAACGAAAATTTAATAAATACAAAAAAAAATTGAATAAAGACAAAAATAAGCCAACTGGCTTATTTAACCGAACGGAGTCCAATATTTCATTTTGGGCTGTCCCTTAATAAGTGTCCATTTTGTAAAATTAGTGAGTAAAAGTTGGTGTATTGTCTATGATAAGTATAAAATAACCTCCTAAGGTCAGCGTAGACCAGGATACCTAGCTCAACACGAAGGGCCATGTAGAGGTCCTAGCGACATGGAGCTTAGCTTGAAGAACTGAACTCAGTGGACCAGCCCAAGGGCAAAGGTCAGCCCAAACCAAATAGCTCACGCTCGAGCTAGAGTCCCAAGTACATGGAATCTAGCCTATAATAGCTAGCCTCTATAAAGCCAGTCCAAGGACGGAGACCAGCTCACCAGCATAGCTCCTAGAAAGATACCGGGCTCAGCTCATCAGGTGAGCTCGGCAAATATGACAAACTTGCAACCAGAGACTTATAAAACACTCCATCCTATTCCCGTCAAGTACAGATAAGCCCAAGAGGTCCCAACACCGTAAGAACTCTTAACCTTTATAACAATCGCAGAGTCCAAAGGTCAAGAGACTCCTCAAACCTGATCAAGGACAGGAGAGTCCTAAGGTGAGGAGGACACTTTAACACCTATCTATACCTGCCACGAGCAGATGAGACTTAAGAGTCCCGGTCCCAAGGGATTCCTCCCAGAATGCCAATATAAAGGTCACACCTCCACCTCACAAAGGTACGAAAGGCAAACAATATGAAACTCATACTCAGTCCAATATCTCCATATCTCGATTGACTTAGGCATCGGAGGGGCGATGGCGACAGCCACGCCGATGCCCATAGTTTATCGTGTTTGTTTTGCAGGTCGTAAATCGAGCTCCTCAGAAGCCACTTCATCAATTGGAGGATCAGATGGACGGTTGAGGAACCCCTCCTCCGGAGGTGACCAAAAACCGCTTCATCAGTTGGCGCCGTCTGTGGGAAACGATTTGTTCTCCCAATGATTTCCTCCATACTGGATGGTTTCCAACAAGATCCCATATGAATTGGCATGCACACGGTCTGAATGATTCGAAGTTGATCAAGAATGAAGAAGTTCTTATGCATTCATCAACACAGATGCAATGGACAAGCCTGCCAAAAGGATTAAACACATTGACGCTTTACAAAGCCCAATCACCACATGATCAGAAGTTATCCATGAGATAAGTTTATTTGTATTTTAATATTATTTCATCCTATGCAAAGGCACAAAATAATATTCTGATTGGGGCAGACTCGAAATTTTACGCATATTTCGATCATATATATTAAAGCAACCTGCTGAATGCTCGGATTATGGATCCAGCTTCAAATTAATACAACTTAGGTTCTATTTCTAATAATTTTTTATGTAGTTCAAAGGCCATTGTAGGAATGCCAAGGTGTTTTTATAGATGGTCTTGAAAGAGATCTTGTGCTGATCAATGCGCACATGATCAAAACCGAAGTTATCCATCCCGAATGATTTTACAAGGGGATTTTGAAAGAATGACTGCACTCTGTTCGACAAAAAAGAGAGAAAGCCACGGCTCTCGATAATTTTGTCCCTAATAGATCTTCCACAAGTGGCAAAGTTATTGCAGGGGTAAATTATTAAAGCTGATCACTTCCGAACCAAGGTTTCAATGCAAAAATTAACGCCGGCCCCAACGGCCAGTGCATACAATATCAAAGGAATTAAAGTCGATCATTCATGAGCGACGGCTCAATGAAGAATGCCTCAACGGCCAATATATTTGACGTCAAAGAAATTGAAATCGGCCAATTTTGCGTTCGTTATCCTTGGCAAGTCTAGCACCCATATTGGATGTGCACACCGGGTGTTCAAAAAAAGAAAAAGAAAGGAGTTCTTGAGCCATGGCTCGTGACAGTTTTGCATCGCCATGACTACTGGATATGAGTTCGGAACCCAAGCCATGACCTTTGGCGATTTTGTTCTGCTGCGATGACTCCCGCACGTGAATTCAAAGAGTTAAAGTTGTGGCGGCCGAAGTTCGAGAGGAACTCATACCAAATTCCAAGTAAGGCACACATATTGGCACGACAATTCAGAGCCAAAAGTGGGCATTCCTTTATTGAAAATTCTCTTCAGCGATGGAGTTGGATTCTAAAAATTGCACTCCGCGTGCTCGACAAAACAAAAACTAGCCATGGCTCTTGACAATTCTGCTCCATCACCATGACTCCAGAATACGAATCCGGAGTACATTAAATTTCAAGCACAAATATCGCCACGGCGTTCTTGAGCCCAAGCATCGGATTTCCTCCACGGATAACGGTGGAGTTGATCACGGAAATTATCCTACTACAAGATAAGTCTTGTTCCTCCTTTATTTTGATTAATTACTGCTTATCAAGCATATCCCCACATTGGGATCACTTGCATAATTTTTTGGATTACTATAAACAGTCCATATTCAAATGAATCTGTTTAAATGGAGAATTTTAAAAATCTAGGACTCTACATTGAGTTTTCCAAATGCCTCTCATGGGGAACCTGTTAACCCACAAATGCATGTGGACTACTGTCCTTTCTAAACCATCCGACCTTGAAGGATACATAAAATCCCCAAGAGTGAACATGATCTTAATCTGTTCAGCTCAAAAAGAGCCTAGGGTCCCACGGGACCAAAGTTTGAGTATAACCATGGTTACTCCAAAGTAAACAGTGATTTGAAGCAAAGCAAAGTTTGATTTTCATCTGTTTTGTAAACAAATAGCTTAGGTAAAAAGCTTATATCCTAAGGGACCCATAACCTGAGCACGATATCATCCGCTCAGTCTCGTAGGATAGTTAAAAATCCTAATCCAAGCATAATCTACTTTCGAAATTACGATCGACCTCCATTAAAAGGTCAAACATTGGCAAGATTGATCAGATAATACAACGATTATGTCCCAAGGGGCAACTAGTCATAGGGCCAACGACCCACAGGAACAATTACACAATCAACAAGTGTTAAGCTATTTTTCCAACACCTTAACACTTGGGGGAGTAGAAAGTATGGTTAGCTCAAAAGCTTTTAGAGCTTTGGAAGCAAGCCTAAGCTCAACCGACAAAGCTTACCAGCCATAAAAAGCTTACGGAGCTTGGACAACCAAGGGTAAAGCCCAATCCTAAGGGAATTAAATACTGAAAAAAATTGGGTACAGCCCGTGCACCTCAGCCAAAAGTCAAAAGCTACATAAGTGTTAGAAACTTAAGCATGACTAGCAAGCTTGCTCGGTCACAGCTCAAGGCCCCAAAATTAGACCAAGCAAAAAGTCAGATTGAGCAACTACGGGCTGCTCCGGTCTGCTCAGAAGAACATAGTCGATAAGCAACGTGATGTTCTCCATAAAGTGCAAGTGCAAAATTGTCACGACAATAGCAGTGAATGAGTAACTCACTTCTACGAAAACATGAAAATTTCTAAGGACATACAAAGATAAGAGCGCAAGCTCATACATAGAGCTAAGCATGAAAGACAACTTCATTTGATCATCTTCGAGGATTGACATGGTGCCATCATCAGCCCAGGTATGTGGACCACCAAGTTACTCCAACAAAGGATCTTGATCATCTAAGGTGGCTGAAACACCTCCTACGGGAGGTGACAAACATAAAATATCCTAAGTGATAACCCAAGAGAGTACCTCAATATGTGTACCCAATTGGACAACAAAGCCTAGCCTGTCAACAATCCCAAGGGATTAAGATTTAAGGCTAGCTAATCTTAAGAAATAAGCTCAGCCAACACAATAACATATGACAGAGGAGCTCAACTAAAAGTCTTTAGGGACATGGTCACCCTAAGCATAGCTTAGTTAGGCCAAGCAGATCATCATGTTCGACTCAACACAAAAAGTTCAAGTAAAGACAGTCCTAAGGGACAGGGTTGCCCAAGGTTACAACCAATAGTTGCAATGAAGCTACATGGCTAAAAAATGACCCATGTTGCTCACATTCGATGTGCTAGATAAAAGCACAAAAAGTAATCACCCTCTCAAGTGTTTCCCTTTGCCTGACCTGACCAGGTTTAAAGAAACAGGGGAATAGTTGAAGCTAAGTATAAACCAGACCAGCTAATCCCAAGGGACAAGCATAGCGAGCACCACGGTGCAACTCACCACACTAAACTAGTTCGATCACAAGAGAGCCAGCTTGATATACGTATCTAAAGACTTAAACAAGTCATTTCCAAGAAAATCCTACGAGTTATGCTTAAAAGATTTTACGAGATAAGCAAGATAACCCATATGCTAATCATGGATATTATCCTAAAGGGATTAAGAGTCCTAAAGCAAGAAGGGGATGACAATGGCCAAGTATCATAGTACCTTGGTCAGATTGAGAAACCTCTGAGCAGAGGATCTCCTTCCCAGAAAAGTTGACACTACGAGCGGACAGGTACAGAAAACCTAACCTCTTAAAAGGCCAACCAACTTAGAAAACCTCACATAGCTTGAACCTCACAGCTCTGACAAGAACTAAGCTCAACCCAAGGGTTGATATATCAGCTTTGCGTAGCACAACTATGCAATAAAAGGAGCTCAGGAAAAATTCACAAGCTCAAAAGACGTAACTAAGGCTATGCAATAAAAGGAGCTCAGGAAAAATTCACAAGCTCAAAAGACGTAGCTAAGGCTATGCAATAAAAGGAGCTCAGGAAAAATTTCTTAGCTCAAACGACGTAGCTAAGACTATGAATTAAAAGGAGCTCCAGAAATATTTTCAATCTCAAAAGAAGTAGCTAAGGCTATGCAATAAAAGGAGATCAGAAAAAAAATTTCAGCTCAAAAGACGTAGCTAAGGCTATACAATAAAAGGAGCTCAGGAAAAATTTTTCAGCTCAAACAACGTAGCTAAGGCTATGAAATAAAAGGAGCTCAGGAAATATTTTCAAGCTCAAAAGTCGTAGCTAAGGCTATGCAATAAAAGGAGCTCAGGAAAAAATTTCAAGCTCAAACGACATAGCATAGCTATGCAATAAAAGGAACTCAGGAAAAATTTTCAAGCTCAAACGACGTAGCCAAGGCTATGCAATAAAAGGAGCTCAGGAAAAATTTCCAAGTTCAAACGACGTAGCTAAGGCTATGTAATAAAAGGAGCTCAAGAAATATTTCCAAGCTCAAAAGACATAGCTAAAGCTATGCAACATATTGATTATCAAAGAGTCAAAGCTCGCAGAGCTCAGACCGACATACAATTTCAAAAGTGTTGACACGTCTGCTTGATCCAGCCCCAACGTAGGCGCTGAAGGGCCTGAGCTTACGGAGCTCAGGCTAAAAACCTGAGAGTGTAGCCTACAAGCCTCCTCAGCCTAGACCAAAAGAGCTCTGGACTAATAAACCCGAGTTCAATTACTAACTCAATACCTCTAAGGCCAGCCAAGGACGCCTAGTGGACTAACAAACTCGAGTTGAAATAAAATCTCTGAAAGGTGCTGAGTCAGCTAAAGCGCACAACTGCTCAGTATGTGAAGACCCGGACTCAACCATTGACCCTGTGAATCTAAAAGATCATGGGCCAGCTAAGAACACCCTGAAAAATGAAGACCATGGGAAACCTCATGCTAAAGGCATGAGATGTTGTTCTAGGTCTCAAGCTAAAGGCATGAGATGAGCTTCGATATAAACCTCATGCTAGAGGCATAAAATGAGCTTTGAAATAAACCTCATGCTAGAGGCATAAGATGAGCTTTGAAATAAACCTCACGCTAAGGCATGAGCAAACCTCATGCTAAAGGCATGACGTACTATTCCAAGTCTCATACTAAGGCATGAGCAAACCTCAAGCAAAAGACATGAGGTGCTATTTCAAGTCTCATGCTAAGGCGTGAGCAAACCTTATGCTAAAGGTATAAGGCATGAGCAAACCTCAAGCTAAAGGCATGGGGTGCTAGTTCTAGTCTCATGCTAAGGCATGAGCAAACCTCATGCTAAAAGCATGGGGTACTATTTCTAGTCTCATGCTAAGGCGTGAGCAGACCTTATGCTAAAGGCATAAGGCATAAGCAAACCTCAAGCTAAAGGCATGAGGTGCTATTTCAAGTCTCATGCTAAGGCGTGAGCAAACCTTATGCTAAAGGCATAAGGCAAGAGCAAACCTCAAGATAAAGGCATGAGGTGCTATTTCTAGTCTCATGCTAAGGCGTGAGCAAACCTAATGTTAAAGGCATGAGGTGCTATTCCAAGTCTCATGTTAAAACATGAGCAAACCTCATGCTAAAGGTATGAGGTGCTATTCCAAATCTCATGCTAAGGCGTGGGCAAACCTCATGCTAAAGGCATGAGGTGCGATTCTAAGTCTCATGCTAAAGTATGAGCAAACCTCATGCTAAGACATGAGATATTGTTTAAAGCCTCATGCTAAGGCATGAGATGTTATTCTAAAGTCTCATGCTAAGGCATGAGATGTTGTTTAAAGTCTCATACTACGGCGTGAGCAAATCTCGTGCTAAAGGCATGAGATGTTGTTCCAAGTTTCATTCTAAGACATGAGCAAACTTTATGCTAAGGCATAGAATAACCATTTTAAGATAAGCATTGCTACTCAGCAAGGCTAAGGCCAGATACCCCAAGGGTGTAGATCGAAGTAAAAGGGTGCGCTTTGTTTAGCCCCCAGAACATTCTCATCAGCTTGCTATTCAGCAAGGCCGGCTGGCAAAGCTGTCCAAAGAGGTTAAATACGACAACGTGATCATAGGACTAAAGGTCCACAAAATTCCCCTGAAACAAGCAACGGCTATGTACATCGCAACCTGATGAAAATACACACAATACACAGGATAGGCCGACATGGTCATCGATCCCAAAACAATAGTGTTTCCTTATTTTCACTTATGTTCTTACTCGGAAACAGGGGAGTTACTAATAAGTATAAAATAGCCTCCCAAGGTCAGGCTAGACCAGGATGCCTAGCTCAACACGAAAGGCCATGTAGAGGTCCTAGTGACATGGAGCTTAGCTTGAAGAACTGAACTCAGTGGACCAGCCCAAGGGCAAAGGTCAGCCTAAACCAAATAGCTCACGACCACAGCCCTAAGGGCTCGAGCTAGAGTCCCAAGTACATGGAATCTAGCCCATAATAGCTAGCCTCTATTAAGCCAGTCCAAGGACAGAGGCCAGCTCATGAGCACAGCTCATAGAAAGATACCGAGCTCAGCTCACTAGGTGAGCTCGGTAAATATGACAAACCTGCAACCAGAGACTTATAAAACACTCCATCCTATTCCCGTCAAGTATAGATAAGCCCAAGAGGTCCCAGCACCGTAAGGACTATTAACCTTGATAACAATCGCATAGTCCAAAGGTGAAGAGACTCCTCAAACCTGATCAAGGACAGGGGAGTCCTAAGGTGAGGAGGACACTTTAACACCTATCTATACCTGCCACGAGCAGATGAGACTTAAGAGTCCCGGTCCCAAGGGATTCTTCCCAGAATGCCAATAAAGAGATCACATCTCCATCTCACAAAGGTACGAAAGGCAAACAATACGAAACTCATACTCAGTCCAATATCTCCATATCTTGACTGACTTAGGCATCGGAGGGGCGATGGCGACAGCCACGCCGATGCCCATAGTTTACCGTGTCTGTTTTGCAGGTCGTAAATTGAGCTCCCCAGAAGCCACTTCATCAATTGGAGGATCAGATGGATGGTTGAGGAACTCCTCCTCCGGAGGTGACCAAAAATCGCTTCATCAGTCTATTTTGTCTTTAAAAGTATATTCCATTTTGAAAAGTTAGTAAGTGAAAGTGTAATAATGATGGGTAAGTAGGAAAAATTGAGAAAAAAGTTGATATGCAAGATATAATGATGATGTCTTTTTAAGAAGTCAGAGTTACAGAGCAAGACACTTAAAAAATGATGGAGGAAGTACCAAATTATTAAACCAAATGTTACACCAAATAACATTTTCAAAGAAGGAAAATACGGGGCCATTAACTATGGGGAGTGTACATTAAGAATGACATCCTCAATAAAGTGTTGAATAGAATTATACGACGACCCTCCTTCCTTTATGGCAATCTTGCTCTTTTCGCTCATTTCCTTCACATTTTGCTTGATTTCTTCAGTGTGACTTTTACCCCCGTTCTCCATCAATTTTCTTATCCCATTTTCTATCACATTAGCTGTCACTAACTTAGGCTTAGTACTATCATACCTCATATCCCTCCTGTAGTCAAACTTTATATCAACGGCCAATCCCAATTCCCTTATCAACTGAAATGCATTCATTTGTTGTTCGGCATAAATCGGCCACGTGGCCATCGGTACACCACACCACAAGCTCTCTAAAGTAGAGTTCCATCCGCAGTGTGACACGAACCCTCCTACAGCCTTGTGGGACAACACTGCCACCTGTGGCGCCCAACCGATAACTTTCCCAATCCCTGCTGTACGTTCCAGGAATCCTTCTGGTAGCACTTGGTTCAAGTCTTGGTACTCACTCGGCATCGCTACTTTGCCCTTTGGCGGAGGCTGCCGGACAGACCACAAGAATCGGTGCTTGCTTTGCTCTAGGGCATGTGCTATCTCCCCCACCTGTAATGGCAGAACAATAGTTTTTCTTGATGTTATTTATCAAAACTGAAATTCTTTTTTGTGCCAGATTTGTAGTTGGAAAAGTAAGTAAATTGCTTTTCCCACCCCTCCTGACAAACACCCCCTCGACCCCACCCCCATCTTCCGAATACCCCCGCAGCTACGCCCCAGAAATACCCAACCCCATTCTCTTATTTCTCCATTATTTTCTTGATAATCTTTATATCTTTTTTCTCTTTTATTTATTTAATATTATTTAAATGTTTCGATTTTCAATCTGGTTGAATCGGTGCAAAGATTTTATTTTATTTTATCATTTTATCTTCAATAATCATAATGAATATTTGGCTCTAAAGTCTTTCAACGAGCACCCTAAGACTTCTTATTTAGTTTCAGGTCTCTCTTAGGGTGCTCATTGAAAGGTCTTAGAGCCAAAAATTTATTACGATCATTTAGGATGAAATGATAAGAAAAATAAGATCTTCGTACCGTTTAAACGAATTGAAAATTGGAATAATAATTATTATTTATATAGTTTATATATTAAAAAATTAAGTGTTTCAATTTTCAATCTATTTGAACCAGTGCAAAGATTTTATTTTTCTGATTATTTCATCTTAAATGGTCATAATGAATTTTCTGCTCTAAGGTCTTTCAATGGACACCCTTAGAGAGCTCTGAAACTAAATAAGGAATTTTAAGGTCCTCATTGAAAGGCCTTAAAGCAAAAAATTCATTACGACCATTTAAGATTATATGATTAAAAAAAAAAGATGTTTGCATCGGTTCAACTGAATTGAAAATTGAAGCAATATATAAACGAAGTATTTATTCCATTTGAACTGGAAATGTTCCAATTTTCATAGATATTGTTAAGAAAAACTTTTGCATTTGTTAGTTTTGTGCCAAACTTTTGTGAGTTATTGATTAGTCTCGACCAGAAGAATCGGAAAAGCAATTTTTTTTACTTTAGTTTGCTAAAAAGTGATTAAATCTCAAAATACTTGGGTAAAAGTAAAAAAAAAAATTTATTTCTTCAATTCTTCTCGTCAAGACAAATCAATAATGCAAAATTAACAAATGCAAACAAAAATTCAAATAATGACAGTTTTCAAATTTAAGTTAAGTTCAAGAGAATGGAACCTTAAATATAAAGTCAAATTTAAATGTGAAAAATATATTTAGTTGAAAATATTATTTGAGTTAACCAAATTAAAATTAAATAAGTAAATCAATAATGAATTAAATAAATAAGATAATAGAATTAAGGAATTAAAAAAAATTAGTGGGATGGGATTTGTTTTGAAGGGGGGTGGAAATTTTTTTTTATTTAAAATTAAAGGCTTTTTTTTTTTTAAAGGGTCTTAAAGGTGGAAAAATTTTTTGTTTGTTGAAAAGGAAAAAAAAAAGGACATTTTGGTAACTTAAAAAAATTAATGAGCAAGAGAGAGGGGGGAAAAGTTGTCGGGAAAAAGCATTATTAAATATGTAAATTTTACTTAATAAATTAAGCAAAATAATTTTGAATAAGGACCACTATTTTATAATTAAAATTAAAAAGTGGTCCTTAATAAATCAAAAAGTGAATTGGATAAAAAGTAAATGATTTAAAAAATTATAAGAAGATTAATATCGGGACTTCGGTCTATGGACGAAACAAATCGGAAAACTCAAAAAAATAGGCACGAAACTAATAAACCTGAAAAAAATTCAAATAAAGACAAAAAAAAAAGTGAAAAAAGTTGTTAGCGAAACGAAGTCTTTAATTAAAATAATTTAAAATTCTTAAATATAAATGCAAATTTAAAGGCAAAAACATAATTTAGTTTAAAACATAATATGAGTTAATCAAATTAAAATTAAACAAGTATTTCAATAAAATAAAAAAAAGGAATTAAATAAAGAAGATAAAAGCAATTAGATAAAGAAAAGAATTAAATCAAGAAAGGAATTAAAGAGTGAAGTGGGGGTATTTCGGTCAAATGGACAAAAAGGTCAAAAGGGGTGTGTGTCAGGAAGGGGGCAAAAAGCAGCTCTCAAAAGTAAAGTGTAGAGAATTTAATGGGTCTTTGTCTAAAGGGGAAAAAGGGAATCATTGCTTGAAATTAACACTATCCTTCGCTTTGACATACTAAGGCTCCGTTCCGGAACAAAAAATAAGTTCTTACTTTTTAAGAAGGTAATTTTAAACTCAAAAATTATGGGCTTATTAAAATCTATAAATATGTAATATGGATCTTGTTTGGAAGATCTCGATGAGATCTTTTATACGATGCAAAAAAATTGAAAAATTATTTTTCATTTACTTTATTTTTGAGTTTGAAAATGTGAAATAAGCTGCTTATTTTTTAAGAAGGTTTCTGGAACGGAGCCTAATACTATATAGCTAGTACTCCCGTTTTAAATCAGAGTCCACTTTCTCTATTATTAAGCTTCCAAAAACAGTACTAACATTATTTATTTTTCAATTTACAAAAGTTATACATGTAGTGTGGATTTTATTTGATATATTTTAATTAGTTCTATCACACAAAATTATTTAAAATAAAACAAATTGTAAGATATAGGTGATTTGCTAAGTGACACGTAGAGGTGTCAAATGGGTCGAGATGGCATGACACAGACATGGTTTTATATGAGCCCGACACGAGCATGGCATGGGCGGACACGACAGGGAACTGAGCCAGGCAGGCACGATACGGTTTTAGCCGGGCACGACAGGGAAGTGGGCCAAGCACAACACGACACAACATGGATCTAGCTGGGCACGGGGCACGAAAAAATAAATAATAGTTTTAAATTTGTTAAATAAATTAACTCGCTATGTCAATAATTAAAGCAAAAACAAATTGATGCGTTATGTAATTATTATATTAGTTGACTCGTTATGTGGCTAATATAAGGTAAAAAAAGTAAACAAAGCATTTTAACTAAAATAAGCTTTTAAATTTTTTATACGATTAGAAATGTGTGCTTTTTGGGAAGATTTTTTTGGACGAAAATCGGTTGGCGATGGGCATGGTACGACACGATTAAAAAACGACACGGCAGGGCATAACATCATTAAGTAAACGAGCCAACACGACACAATTGAAAAATGACATGGCATGGCATGACCATTAAGTAAACGGGTCGACATGGTACGATTAAAAAATGGTACAACATGGGCACGATTAAGTAAATGGGCTAACACGGCATGGCACGGCACGAAGTACAGTTGGCACAAAGCTAAACGAGCCAAGCTAACACGGCACGACCCGTTTGACACCTATAGCGACAGACATGTTAAAAAAGGACTCTCATTTAGGAACTACAGAGGGAGTACGTATTACTTTTCATAGAATTTGGCTGGTTCCAAATCATTGGCGGACACATAATTTAAACTCAGTGGGGACTCGAATTACACCTATTTTTAAATTAATAACAAAAAAATAGTCTGCAAGATAACTATTGCTACTTACTAGTTATGAGAAGAACATGAGATTGTGTATATATACACAAGGATAGCAATGTCGAGGTGGACATGTATGAGTATCACATTGTAAGTATATATTGTGTTTTCTATTTTGAAAGAGTAATTATTCCATACTCCTAGCGCATGACATGGCGGTACCCAAATTATTCTCTACCACATATTTGTGCGTGTTTCATACACATTGTGATAGAAATCACACGTATATGTGCCGGAAACTATGAGCGTGGCGTTGCCACAAAGACATTAAATATTTTTCCATTTGAACCCAGCTTTTATAAATCGTCTAGTTATGCTTCGATTTACCTGTTCGCCGTCGAAGCTTCCCATGCTCCCAAAGCACAAGAACACCACCGATGACGGAGGCTGATCATCCAACCATCTCATGATCTGGATCACCTCCTCCTCTTCCTCCTCGTTTTCGTCCTTCACGGGGTAGAGTACGGGTCCCACCGTGTAGATCGGCGGGACCATATCATCGTCGGCGAGCCGCTTGACCGCATAGGATTCCAGCTCTTCAAACGTATTGACCATAATGCCCTTTGTTTCTCTCAACCTCTTGGCAACATCCAACATAAACGAGGACCCCCCTTCCTTGTGCAGCACTATAGCAGGCAACGCCTTTGCTGGGACTGGGTTCACAAAACCCGGTACTTCCAACTCGGCGTCCGAGTCCTTCAACTCAGTAACGTCCCGGTTGCGGTCCCGGGTTAGGGTATCGAGGTGGAGCAAGAAGCCAAGAAAGGCACAGCTGGAGGTGAAGAAAGCGTAGGTGGGGAGCCCGAACTCGGCCGCCACCTCCATCATCGGGGTACAGAACATGTCGACGACGAACCCAGCGAGTGGACTCGACCCGGTCGAGTTCATCATCTTTGTTACGTGATCTCTCACGTGCTGCTTGTTCATGTTGACAAACTCCCACATGAAGTAGCTGGGGCTCTTGGACCGGAGCTCCGCGACCGCCGCCCCATCGTCTTGGGCGAGGTGGACGAACTTTAACCTATCCTCCGCCGCCTTTAGTAACAGCGATTGGGTGGTTGATATGACTTTTAATTTATCAAATGGGGTTTTCATTATGAGGACCGTGATTGACAGACGGTGGTCTCGGCCGATGAGTTGCTTGGCCATCTCCACCGTGGACACCAGGTGGCCCATCCCAGGGGCAGGGATAAACACCAGCTCCGCCGCCGCCGCCTTCTTCATTTCGATCACGGTGTTTATTATACTCCAACTAGGACAAGTGTTATTGTTGTTTTTTGAGATGGAGCGAGGGTACTTCCCTTGTTTGAATGGTTCCAACTTATAGACGTCCAAGAAATTATTGATCAGAAGAAAGTTGGGGGTTTTGCCATTGGACTTGGGGTCTTTGGCAATTGATGTCATGGCTTTGCTGGCAGCAATAATTCTGAAAGTCTTTTTATCACAACACTAATTCACACACCCAATCACACAACTTCACTCACAATAAAAGTGTGGCCTACACATACTAAGTGTGCAGTGTGGTGATAGAAGGACTTTTGCTGGCAGTATTCAAAAGTATTATGTAATTTCTTATAGGACCCTGCTACAGGTACAGCAGCGGCTGCACAGCAGCCACGCACAGACCCGTTTTGCTCCCGTCTCGGGTTCCGCAAAAATGATCGGAGCCGCTCATTTTGTTCAAAATGCTTCGTTTAGGGTCCCTGCAAAAAATCATCCCAATCCGATATCAGGAAGGGTGTTTACAAATTATTCAACTTTGCTTCAAAATTTAGGCTAAATTATAAAGCAAAGTTGGATGATTCGTAAACACCCTTCCCGATATCGGATTGGGATGATTTTTTGCAGGGATCCTAAACGAAGCATTTTGAACAAAATGAGCGGCTCCTATCATATTTGCAAAACCCGAGACGGGAGCAAAATGAGTCTGTGCGCGGCTGCTGTGCAGCCGCTACTGTACCTTTAGCATTTCTGTTTCTTATATGTTCTAGAATGATTAGTAAGAGAAAAATTTATACACGGCTCCTCTCTGTGAATAAGAAATTTGCAGCCACCAAATACCCTTTCCATCACCTCACAGCCAGCTGATTATCTTGTCGCACAAGAATATCCTCTCAACTGTTACCATGCTTTAATTCGGTTTTTTTAAAAAAAAATTTAATCAGAATGGTAAGTTCTCTTTAACTCCAACAATTTCTTAAGAGCATGTACATCAACAAATAGGTAAATTACCCCATAAACAGTGCATATTTTTGGTTTAGTTATCAATTTTTTCTTTCATAACTACACACCAATAATACTATCTATTTTACTTAATACCAATTAAAATGTACATTTTTTTGTCTTTTTAATTTTTTGTACTTCCTCTATCCCTTTTTTAATTGTCCTGCTTTGTAATTCCAATTTATTAAAAAGACATCATCATTATAAATTTTACATCAATTTTTTCTTCCACTTTTCCTACTTACCTATCATCATTACACTTTTACTCACTCATTTTTCAAAATGGAATCTACTTTTAAGGACAAAATAGACAATGCACCAACTTTTACCTACTAATTTTACAAAATAGACACTTGTTAAGGGATAACTCAAAATGGAATACTAGATTCTAAATAAGCGAAGGAGGGAGTACTATTTTTTGTGAGAGAAGGTTAGCGCTGTTAGAGTAAAGGGGAGTGACAAAATCAATTCTCTAAAAAATATGGTAAAAAAATTAAGTGCTTCAATTTTTAATTCATTTGAACCGATACAAATATTATTTTTCTGATCATTTTATGATAAAGGGTCATAATTAATTTTTGTTTCTGGAACTCTCATAACTAAGTATAGATCTGCTCTTTATCTAAGACCTTGTAGAACAGATACTTGATGATAAGAGTCATAGAGACAAAAATAATTATGACCCTATAGGATGAAATGCCAAAAAAAAATATATCCGCACCAGTTCAAACAGATTGAAATTGAGCAGTTAATTTTTTTTGACTATTTATATATTAGAAAAATGATTAAAAAATTAAGTGATCAAATTTTCAATCCGTTTGAACTGTTGCATATATCTTATTTTTTTGATCATTTTATCTTAAAGGGTAAAAATTAATTCTGATCCAGTAGAATAATATGATCATAAAAATAAAATCTTCGTACTAATTCAAACGGATTGAAAATTGGAGCTATTAATTTTTTTACCATATTTTTTAATATAAAAACGTTATAAAAAAATTAAAGACTTTGTTGTTGACCACAGTTAAGTTTAGAGGAGCTATTAACATGTACAGGGACCATTTGACTGAGGTGTTCAAAAAGCATTGGGGGCTACAATTTTCTTATTCACGGAGGAGTCAGGAATAAGTTTATCTCAATAAGTATATTGTGTTGAGAGATTATTCAGTGCCCTGGACAGAACATGCGGTGCTCCAACCACTCTACAAGCAAATGTGTGGTAGAGTGGGATTGGGGCACGATGTGTCCTTCCTCAGATGCAATGAGTCCTCTTTTTTCTGTTCTAGTGGTTTGTATTTGGTATTTATTCAGTTAAGAAGTTTAGGAACAAAATTTTACAACAAATTTTCAAACACAATTTGTCAAAAACTATTTAATTTAAGCAAGCTAATGTAACAAACGGTCGATTTTGAACACGCGTCTGGAGTTATATTTCGAAATTGTGCTTGTAGAAATGTTTCCATTCCATTAATATTCAGAGCGCTGCGTTCATCGTGTGATACTTTTGAGTATTTGATGAATCACAATTCAACCGCTATAATCTGAATTTTCTTCCAAAAGAACTGCTCCCCAATAAAGATCAGAGGCATCTGTCTGAAGGATTCTTTTCCCATCTGAGGGTATAGCTAAGGGAGAAAAGGTTTTGGAACTTGATTTCATGCACACTTTTGTAAAATGAGTGGAATAGAGAAAGACCTAGCAAGTACCAACGAATCAACACGATGTCTTAATCAAATATATTTGACAGTTAAGAGTACGATCCTACTGTAGACACAAAACTTTGACTTGACTTAATTGCTGTTCAATTAATTGAGATAAATAAATTATCTTGATTAATTAAAGACAAATGTTGGTCTAAGTTTTCAAATATATATTAGGTCTATCAAATTTATGGACTTAGTCCATTTGATGAGATATGATGAAAACGAAAACAAATTGGGCTAACTTAAGTAGCCAAATGGATCAAGGAATTGGGCTAGTGCAATACATGGGCCTCTTAATTTAATCCTAAAAGAAGAGTTAAAAAACAATAAAGAAATTCTTTCTCTTTTGATTTAAACTCATTTTCTAAAAGAAGAGTCAAATATTTCCTTATATAGTAAATGAAATCAAATTAAATCAAGCAAGATATTCCTTTAAGATTTTGTCATACTTTACTCGATCTCCTCTCATGAGCCTATAAATAAAGGCTCATATGAGGAAGAGAGGACCTTTGACTGAACAATCTACAAGAGCTCTCAAGCATCTTCAAAAATTCAATCACTCCCCAACCTTTGGTTTAACACTCTTTGTAGAGTCCCACATCGCCTATATGTGGGAAGAGAATTCCATATATACGAGATTGTGAGCAGCTATTGTATAACTTGAAGTTAACCTTTTGAGCCACGTGATTAAACTAAAAGTTAAGCAGGTCAACTGGAGCGGATTGTTATAGGTGGTATCAAAGCTTGCACCAACTGGAAGTGTCAGGCGGGTCCCGCGAGGAGACGTGCTTGGATGGGCCCGACAAGTGAGATGCTTGTCGTGCATGGGCGGGTCCCACATGAGACGAGCTTGAGGAATTTGATGTGCTCAGGTGGGACTTGTCCCACATCACTTGGTGGGTGGAAGTGATGGACCATGTGGTGCAACGGAGACATTACAGCCAAGTGGGGGAGATTGGGAGACCTCAACTGTTATTCCACATTGGTGGATTAAGGGAATTTGTTGTGGTATATAAGTAAAGGCCGATTAGCTACTATTAACTTGAAGTTGATCTTTTGAGCCACGTGGTTAGGCTAAGAGTTAAATAAGTCAAATGGCGCAGGTTGTTACACTCTTGCACAAGCTCTCAAGCCCATTCAAGAGTTCAAGCAATTTCAAGGCTAGTACTAGCAGAACATCAAGCACTAAACTAGTGTGCCAAATCTTCTATGAGTTCTACTACAATTACGCTCTACTTCTCAAGACTCACAGAGCTTTCAAGTTCAATCTCTTCCTTCAGAGGTTTAACGACATTTGGTTAACATCAAGCGATTCAAGTCCTTGACCGAACTCATTTTCTTCAAGCTTCTTGATAGAAGAGTTGAAGAAATCATAAACCGTTCAATCCTGCAACAAGCTTCTACAGCCGTTGGATTGCAACTTCATTGGAGATCGAATAAGAGGAATTTGTTCTCTTTTTTTTTTTTTTTTGTTATAGAGGATTGTAACCTTATTTAATTCAAATAAAATAAAAAATATTATTTTGTGCATTATTTTCATCTTCGTTACTGCAGAACTCGAATTTGTGTGTTCCACGTACGTACCATATTATATGGGTTACGTTCAACACGATGTCTCTTTTACCAGAAAAGTCAACCCTTAAGCTTGGTTACCACGTTTTGTTCATTTTAAAAAACCCTAAAAGATTTTTTGGAAATAGGCTGCTAAATGCATGACACGTACTTGTGTTTCTTTGTTAAAAGCTCATTTAATTATCTATTAACTGAAATATTAAGTACCTATTTGAAACTTATATTTTAAAATTAAAAATGATATATTGTGAGAGAATGACCTATCTCGTAAGACAAGAAATAAGTACTTAAAAATTAAGAATCGTAGTGGAACGGAGCCTAATTAATAGAACATGGAACATTTTTTAAAATCTCATTACCTTTTCAAACTATGAACCTTACAATAGCAAGTGGAGTGGAGTGTAGTTAGTGCCTCTCTTATACTTGCATGCACATAGGTAGGGTTTGATATAATCTTTTTTATTTTTTGATCTGCAAAAGAATTTTATTAATCTCAAAACAGAAAGTTACAAAGATTAAACGGGAGCGGGAAGGAAGCGACATCACAACAAAAAAACTTACATCCCAACTATGTTGGCACTTAGGCTAAGAACAATTATATGCCACCCGCTACCAAAGAAAGAAAAGAAGTTAGCGAGGAGCCAACCGAAAACAAAAACAAGACCAAATTCTACTAGCCACATACACTCCGCAACTGAACCATCGTAACCAAAAAGGAATGGATTTGAGACCACCAAGACCCCACTGTCATAGGTACCAAGCATATCGAAAAATCCGTTGACGACATTATCATCAACAGTAGCAAATCAATGGAAGTGAAACATGGAGCACCAAGCCTTAGACAGCTTTACTTCGTATACGTAATACCAGCAATATTGAACTGGATAAATAGAGCTGTGCTACGTGCACAGCAAGCTGTGCACAGCAAGCGTTTTCTCTCGCCACGGGTCGCAAAAAGATGATCGGAACCGCTCATTCTGTTTAAAATATGTCGTTCAAGGTCTCTGTAAAAAATGAGCTTCGTTCAATATCGTTAGAGGCGTTAACAAAACACCTAAAATCACTTCAAAATTTAGGCCTCATTTTTTACAGAGACCTTAAACGACATATTTTGAACAAAATGAACTGCTCCGATCATCTTTTTGCGACCTGAGCCGGGAGAAAATGGGATCTGTGCACAGTCTGCTGTGCACGTAGCTTTTCTGGGATAAATAGAACATCTCCGGCAGAAAGCTTGGTACAGATCTTGCAAAATATCTCTGTTGACATCGTTCTTCTTGGGTCTGACTTATACCTTCGCACAAAGCACAATCCAAAGGAAATTTGCAACTTACTCCTCCACTTCGAAGAAAAGTAAGAGCAGAACATATCACTAAAAACCAGAGTCAACCAACAGCAGTATCTTCAAGAGTCCTTTGAACCAAACCAAACCGAGCCTTACATTCCAATCACTTGGGGTCGGCTACATGAATCCGTTTCCACCAAAGAATCCTTTGAACCAGCAAAGTAGTATTTATAGGTAGGGGTTTAAGCTGTATCAAAGGAACAATTAACCCCATAATCTACAGCTAAAACAAACAGGGAACTGCCGATAAAACCAAATTATCATAGAGATTTTCCAGGGGAAGCAAATCTGATTTTGAACAGCACTTGGCAATTTGTTTCCTATCCATCAACAGCATGAAACATTTGGATGTTGAGGCATGAACAGAAGTGGAAAGACTGTATCAAAGGAAACGAATCCCTATCATCTACAGACAAACCAGAACAGGTAGCAGCCGAGCATCGAACAACAAGATCAAACCAGCAACAAAACACTACACAGGAATGACCAACAAAGACCCAGACTCAATCGACGCAACCCAGAGCACACTGACCTGACCACCATCAGCAACCCAAAAACAAAGTCAGAGGGACACAAAAACAACCAAAAGCAGAAAAAACCAGCTCAAAACCAGGACAACAAAAGACCAAAGCTAAACAAGCACCACAAACCAAACAGAACACTAACCAACACCACCACCCCCTAAACACACTGACCAGATTCACAGAAAAGACAGAATACCAGAAGCCCGAACAAAACTCAGACACAACTAACATGATCCTGCCAAGCCCCAAACAAAAAGACTCCCAAAACCAGCACCATACACAGAAAACTTATGAACTGTGAATCTTAGCAGCCTTCAATTTCCTGACTCCTTGGATGCATCTTATAATATCCTCCACTGTGTATTCTTTAAGATCATAACAAGCTTTCAACCATAAAGCAATCTTGGTCTTGATATTCTTCACTGACTTCGCCTCATCAAAAACTTTATTCCTGAATAGGATGTGGTTCCTCGCGATCCAGATGGACTAGATTATGGCATAGAAGCATATTTTCCAACTCCTTTTTTCTACAGATTTGAATTTATCAGTGAACAACCAACACAAAAGCTCATACAGACTAGAAGGACAAACCCACGTGTTACCCAACTAATTCAGAATATATGACCATATCTTCCAAGATATGGGACAATAAAAAGAGGTGAGGCACAGTTTCCAATTCCAGAGAGCTAAAAGGGCATAAACCCACCTCACCATTCTCTTGATTCAAAATATTCCTTTTCAACAGTTCCGAACCAGTAGCAACTTTTTCTTGGATCACTTGCCATAAGAAAACCTCAACTTTGAAAGCACATACATTTTTCCAAATTATTTTGCATAGAGGTCCAATATGGTTCTGTGAATTAAACACATTCTCCCACTTTTCATAACAAGATTTAACAAAGAAGTTTTCAGTTTGGTTATTTCATCTCCATCTTAAGGAGTCTTTTTCTCTGGGCTACAATGTTATAGCATTCAAACTACGTTTCAGGTCATTTTCCTCCTCCTTTTCCAGGAGAATAATCTTCTTCTATACATTAGATTCCGTAACCTATTAGAAGAATCATAAATCTCCCCAACACTGGCATTCTTTTGATTAGAAGCATTAAACCGAATAGGGAATGCATACCTCAATGCATGGTTGCCACACCAGACATCTTTCCAAAAAGAAGTTTGTAACCCAGAGCCCACTTTGATCCTGAAACCCTCTGCAATGATCATTTCAAGATTTGAGCCTTCTTTACCTATTTCACAGATATCCCCCCATATTTTTGAGAAACTGCCATGGTTGTTCATTTGAGAAGGTAGCCACATGGAACCAGATTCACCATACTTCCCATTGATTGCTTTCATCCACAGTGCATCTTTTTCCACCCCAAATCTCCACCACCATTTACATAGTAATGCTGCATTCTGAATTAAGAGTATTTTGACACCCAAACCTCCTATTTTCTTGCTTTTAGTTACCCCATCCCATCCAACCATATGAAGCTTTCTTTTCTCATATGTATCACCCCATAGAAACTGCCTTTGAATCTTCTCAAGCTTTCTTGCAACTGTTACGGGCATTTTGAATAGGGACATATTATACAAAGGTAAATTACCCAGATTAGAGTTAATCAGTGTTAGCCTTCCCCCCAGAGTGATGTACTTCCTATTATATAAGGCTAACTTTTTTCTCAAAATCGTCAATAACAGGCTTCCGGGTATCAATCCTCCTAGGATTTGCCCCCAAAGGGAGCCCCAAATATTTGAATGGAAAATTCACCACTTTACACCCCAAGATCTCAGCATAAGACCAAACAATTTCAGATGGTATACCAATACCACATAATTGGCTTTTAGCAAAGTTGATTTTCAAGCCAGAAATTAGCTGAATGGTACACAGAATTCCCATAATTGAATGGACCTCCTCCCTGTTATTTTTACAAAAAATGATGGTATCGTCAGCAAATTGTAAATGGGAAATCACTGGACCATTTACACTTAAATTGATTCCAGAAATTACACTTTCTGCATTGGCTCTTTCAAAAAGGATGTTTAACCCTTCTGCAACAATATTAAAGAGCAAAGGAGACATGATGCAGTTGTAGGATTCAACTGTTTAACCCTGTCTAAGCCCCTTTTCCATTGAGAATTCAGTTGTAGGAGAACCATTGATCAGAACAGATAAGGATGCAGTTGTGATACAAGCTTTTATCCAAGAAATCCATCTTCTGCCACAACCAAACTTCCTGAGCATTGTGAATAGATAATTCCAATTGACACTGTCATATGCTTTTTCAAAGTCCAATTTAAGAATAAGCCCTTGTTTACCACTCTTCTTCCAGCTATCTATCACTTTGTTTGCAATGAGGATTCCATCCAGGATTTGTCTTCCCCCAAGAAATGCAGCTTGGGTATCACCCACAAAGCTGGGAACAACCTTTTTGAATCTGTTTGTGAGCACCTTGGACAGCAGCTTATACAGCCAACCCACCATGCTAATGGGCCTGAATTCTTTGATTGAGGATGCACCTTCAACCTTAGGAATGAGAGCAACAAAAGTAGAGTTAATACTTTTTGTTAGCTTGCAGTTGGAGTGGAATTCCTGAAAAAAAAGCTAACACATCTACTTTTATGAATTTCCAAGCTTTCTTAACAAAACACGTATTAAACCCATCAGGTCCAGGAGCCTTAAATGAATTGCTTTCTTTAACCACCATCGGGATTTCCTTCATAGTAAAAGGGATTTCCAAGTCCAAGGCACTTTGCTCATCCAATCTCCTTGGTAAAATTCCCCCAATTTCAGATTTACGCCAGGCCTGCTCTCTGAAGATACCTTGGAAGTAAGCTACAACAACCTATTTAATCGTCATTGGATCATCATATTGTATACCCTCATATTCAATGGTTCCAATGAAATTCCTTCTATATCTGTTTTGACCACAAATTTGAAAAAATCTTGAGTTCCTACCACCTAGTCTGATCCACTTATTCCTTGATTTCTGTCTCCAGAAGCTTTCGTTAGTTTTCTCTAGAAACCAAAATTCATGTCTGTATTTCTCTCTATCCACCATTTTCCCACCATTCAAACACCTTTGCTCCGCTAGCAAGTCAAATTGGTGTAACTTTTTCTTCAGATCATCCATCTTTGTCGCTATATTGCCGAAATCAGAGGAGTTCCACATCTAAAGCTTCTCCTTAACTTCCCTTAGCTTCTGCATGATCCCTACACCAGCCCACCTATAACAACTCCCATTTTCCCAAACCTCTTTAATAATTTGTTTGCACTTCGGATTGGAAAACCAGGCATTTATGAATCTGAAAGGTTTTGGTCCCCAGCCTTTGAAAGCATCAGATGACATGATAGGCCAATGGTCTAAAGTTAATCTTGGTAGACCCCATTGAAACACAAAAAACTAGTCCAACCATTCTTGCGAAACTAGAAATCTGTCAATCCTAGACTGATTGTTTTCTACTTGGAAATTAGACCATGTGAATTTTCTCCCAAGCATTGGCAAATCGATGACCTCCATTCAATTGATAAACTCCTGAAAATCTCTCATACCCCTATCAACTCTTGAACACCCTGATCTCTCACCATTGGATTTAATTTCATTAAAATCCCCTCCCAAGACCCATGGCATAATGAATCTGATTTTAAGAGCTTTGATTTCATTCCATACATCTCTTCTCTCTATATAGTTATTCGGAGCATATACATTCAAAATGACACAAGGAAAGTTACCTGAAATGTTACCTCTTATGAGAATGAAGCTCTTTCTTGAAATGACCTCTTCAACTTTAAAAACATTATTGTTCTATATGGTAACTGCCCCACCTGAATCCCCTTGAGCATGAACCACAGCAAACTTAAAATCAGCATCAAACCATATCCGTTGCATGATGAATCTATCAACAACTTCCAGCTTTGATTCCTGTAGTAGTAAAAACTCCAGCTTCTTGTCAGCCATCGATTTTCTAACACATCTCTTCTCAAAATCACTAGACATGCCCCTGATATTCCAAGACACTATCTTCATGCTTCTCCATACCAAAGCCTTCACTTTCTGGATAGAACTTGGAACCTGTTCTTGTGTTCTTCGATGTTGAGTTGAGCTAGTCTATTAACCACTGCTTTGTCACTCTCATGATGAATGACACCCAACTTCTTGCTTGTTTCCACTGCGTCCCTGAAAGTTTTGAGTATTACTTGGGTTCTATGATGAATATCTCCAGAATCAATGGAACCCGATTATTCCAAATGACTCAACGGGCCCCTACCTAACACCTAGAATCTCTGTTAATTGTCTTCTCTTTTTGACTCTAGCTTCCTGTGGAATACCATTTTGAACCTCTTGATTCTGGATAATATGCTCAACAAGAGGGTCCATAATTGATCAGGCACAGGTTCACAATTCTCCTTGTGTTGATCCTTGGCAATTTTTGCCGGCTCCACTTGGGGTTCCTCAATACTTGTTGGTTGATTATTATTAACAGCAGATTTCCCCACTGACTCTTCAGATTCCTGAACTACATTCTCAGTGTTAATTACAGCCTCTCTTGGGACCTGCAATAATCTAGAGCTACCATCCTTTAACAGTAAGGTGATTTGATATAATATTTGGTTGGAGTTATAACATTATCTGTTATTGGTTGGCAAAACAAAAAAAAAGAATTACAAACATACGGGTTAATTACTTCTTTTTTTTTTATGATCAGCAAAAATATATTTCATTATCTCAAAACAAAAAGTATAGAGATAATAGGGGCTTGGGTACACCGGCCTGACAACCAAGGACCCTCTTTTCCACGTAGAAACTTTATATCCATCTCAAAACCAATTGGCTATGAGTGGAGAGAGGTCCCAGATGTTATTAAGTGATCACCCATTCCACTCCCAAACAATGTGAGATTCATTTCCTTAACATTCCCCCTTACGTGCAGCCGCGTTTGAGGTCTGTCACGTGTGGCCACTTTTGGGTCCTATCATCGCGCAGCCTTTTTGCTGGTCTGTCATCGTGGGGTGTGGATTGTAAATTTTTATAAAATGTAGGGTGGAACGGGCTCCGCTCTGATACCATGTAGAAACTTTATATCTATCTCAAAACCAATTGGCTATGAGTGGAGAGAGGTCCCAGATGTTATTAAGTGATTATCCATTCCACTCCCAAGCAATGTAAGATTCATTTCCTTAACACTCCAAACACACGAAAGAAATTGATTTAAGCCCAACAGGCTGAGCTCAAACCAAGAGAAAAAACTCTAATTAAAAAACCCAACGGGTTGGTAAGGAACCAACCCAACCCAAAACAAAACCTAAAAAGAAACCTTAATAGCCAAACCCCAACACCACTGCCACAAACCCAAAGCCACCAAAAGCAGCCACCAAAGCCGAAAACTGCCGATGCACGCTCGCACCAACCACCAAACAAACCAGAGGAGGGATGGCCACTGGGCACGGCCAAGGGTCGCTGTGCCGCCTACAAACACCCAAAAAGTCACTGCAGCCACCCTGAAGCCTTGAATCCACCTGAAAAACAAAACCCTTGCCCTAAACGGAAACACCACCACCCCAGACCATCACTTCCACCACCTCCTCGGTAAAACTTACGGGTTAGTTCTCCTCTTAATAAAATTTCTGGATCTGTCTCTGGTATATACGAATAACTTGCTTCGTTAGACTGTACTGCTTGCAATGACAGGGTTTCTAACTAATCAGTTTTCCACATATGAGTTTTCTCTTGAACTCATTTTGTGACTTGTGAGAGGGAGCTAAGCCAAATGCGGTATGCGCGCGATTACAAAGATGGTAGAAGAAATCAAATACGCCCTCTTAATTGAAATTAAATAAAATAGAGGATAACGCCATCTATTCGAAATTCTGTAGCAAAATTGTTCATCTAGCTCTTGTCCTATTTCTTCATTTATGTCTTACGGTGAACAAATGCAAGGCCATGCATGCATATATGGTATGCCCAGGAAACAACCTTCATAAAGGCCAACTACACATTAATTTCCATGTAGCTTCCACATGGTTATATCTACATCTAACCAGGGACGGATTCAGGAATGTTGTTTAGTGGGGGTATTTTGTTAATCATAGTGACGAAAATTTAGTTTTTTTAGTTAACCACAATAAGATCGTGTACAATTAAAGGATACATTACAAACTAAAAAATATATAGCACATACTTTCATTTAAATTATGTAAAAATGAGTGCAAAATTTGAGAGTATGTTTTACATGAATATTGACAAGTTTTAGAATGATCGATATAGTTTTATTAATGACATTATTTTAAAATATTGCTCTTAGACGGTTAAATACATACAATTAAGAAAGAATCGATCTAAATAGACAAATAAATCGGAAACCAACAAGTATAAATGTCCCATATGACGAAATTGAAACATAAAACTAATTATTTATGTATTTTTTCGAGATACATACAAGTGTGTTAGCACACTTAATTATTTTAGTTTCGAGTGGGGCATGTTCCCTCCTTTCCCTCTGTCCCTGCATCTAACACGAGCGCGCGCACATATACACTCTTCTCAATGCACTCATGGCGTTTTAGCTAAGCTAGAAGTTGTGAACAACTTTTTGTCACTATTTTGTAGTCAAGTTGTTTTCACATATAGACAACTTTTTATCCTACTTTGTGTCTTAGAGAAAAAAAAAAATGTGTTGAGTGTTTTAATTTAGTAAAATAAACTTAACAGAAGGCAATAAATTTTAGAGAAGAAATACGGTCGAAACAAGTTCTTAATTTACTCACCCCCGCTAAAATTAATACACTTTTTATGGCAACCATAAAACTCAAATTTCCTTCTCTTCCATCCCAATCCACACACCTACGTACAGGCCTTAACTCTTTATTTTCTTTTTTTTAACTTGCATATAATTTGCAATGTAGGAAAATACAGGGCGTTACATCACCTATGGGGAGTTTACGTTAATAATGACATCCTCAATAAAGCGTGCAATAGAATTATATGACGACCCCCCATCCTTTATGGCAATTTTGCTCTTTTCGCTCATTTCCTTCACATTTTGCTTGATTCCTTTAGTGTGACTTTTACCCCCGTTCTCCATCAATTTTCTTATCCCGTTTTCTATGTCATATGCCATCACTAACTTAGGCTTAGTACTATCATTCCTCATAGCCTTCCTGTAGTCCAACTTTATGTCAACGGCCAATCCCAATTCCCTTGCCAATTGAAACACATTCATTTGTTGTTCGGCATACATCGATCATGTGGCCACCGGCACACCACACCACAAGCTCTCTAATGTAGAGTTCCACCCACAGTGTGACATAAACCCTCCTACAGCTTTGTAGGATAGCACTGCCACCTGTGGGAACCAACCGATCACTTTCCCAATCTGTGCTGTACGTTCCAGGAATCCTTTTGTTAGCACTTGGCTCAAGCCTTGGTACTCACTCGGCATCTCTATTTTTCCTTTTGGCGGAGGCTGTCGGACAGACCACAGGAAGCGGTGCTTGCTTTGCTCTGGGGGCCTGTGCTATCTCCTTCACCTGTAATGGCATGGCAGAACAAATGTTTTTCTTGGTGTTATTAATCAAAACTGAAATAATTTTTGTCCCAGAGTAGGCCCAACTTCTTTGTACTCTTTCTCCACATAGTTAGCTTGCTCACCAACTTCATTGTTTGACTTTGCTCTACACTCATAGCTATAGTGCCCAAATTTGTGACAATTATAACATTCAACATTCCTCTTATCATAACCATTCCGATTATAAGAACGGTTGTAGTCGCCACCTCCTCTAGCTCTTCCTCTTCCTCTAGGAGCATATGAACTTTGGCCTCTTCCACCTCCACTAGTGTTCCTTCCACCTCTACCTCTATTCGCATAACCTCTTCCATGGCTTTCAAAGCCTCTTCCACAATTTCCATAACCTCAACCACGGCCATCATAGCCTCTACCACGACCGTCATAGCCTCTTCCTCTTCCACTTTGAGAGGTCCCCCCTTGATCCTCCTTTGCATCTTTGAAAAAAAGTTTGGATTGGAGTGCTTGCTCAAAAGAGCTTGAAGCCTTCTTGTTCAACCTTTGCTCATGAACTTCAAGTGTTGCCATCAATTGATCAATTGTCATGGTGGTAGTATCCTTTGACTCTTCAACGGCGGGAACCACATACTCAAATTTACCATTTAAAGATCGTAAGATTTTCTCCACCACACATACATTATCAAGGTTGCCACCATACCTTCTAATTTGATTCACAATCACCATGGTTCTAGTAAAATACTCCGTAATGGTCTCATTATCCTTCATTTGCAAAGATTCAAATTCACCCCTCAAAACTTGAAGTCTCATCCTTATAGTTTTGTCAATGCCTCTATTTGCATTCCGGAGGATATCCCAAGCTTCTTTAGACGTGGTGGCGGAAGAGATTTTCTCAAAACTAGACTCATCAATAGCTTGATAAATTTGAAACAAGGCTTTCTTATCTTTATTTCTCATTTGCTTGAGTAAAACCTTTTGACCCTCCGTCAATCTCTCTTCATCCTCCTTCGAAGCGGGTTGTTCAAACCCATTTTCAACAAGATCCCACAAATCTTGATAACCCAACAACACCTTCATTTGTATACTCCAATTCTCATAGTTATCTTTTCCCAATCTAGGAATTTGGGGCTGGAGGAAAGTATTCATGGCAGCCATCTCAGATTAAAGCACAAATACACCAATAAAAGTCCTAATTTCAAGCAACAATCCCTAGGCTCTGATACCAGATTTGTTGGGGGAATAAGGGGTCCAAATCACACACAAATATCACCGATAAAACAGTCACAAACTGAGCAGAAATGAAATGCAGCAGAAACGCAGCAGATTTTCAGCACACTATCAAGCTTAAAACATACAATTTTCGGAACAAAACAGAGCAGAAAAATTCAGGAGCAGCAAGACTTATCTGGGCACTAGAAATGCAGAATTCTTTCCCTTAATTATAGCTTTACAAAGCCTTCTTTCTTCACTTTCAAACACAGCACACACGAACACTCTTTTTCTCTTTTCACTCTTTTCCTCTCTGTCTACGTTTTTTTTTCTTTCTTTTTCCTTACAAAAGCAGACACAACACTAGATATTTCTAGTACTTCTAGAAACAACTGTTGACATATTACATACTAAGTACAAAAGATACATAAAATTACAAAAGAGACCCCGAAAATAAGACAAGGAAATACCCAAATAGGGTTACATATTTCTAACAGAAAGAAATAGTAAGATACTACGATTTTCTTGCAATTGATGTCATGGCTTTGCCGGCACTAAGCAAAAGTATTTCTAGTATATTAAGTATTTCTAGTATATTGTTTGGAGAGATTATTCAATGCTCTTGGGTAGAACATGTGGTGCCCTAATCCCAGTTTGCAATGTAGAGTGGAGCTGGGCATCATGCATGTGTCTTTACTCTGATGCACTAAATAATTTTTTCTATTCTAGTGGTTTGTATTTGGTATTTATTCAATTAAAAGTTTAGGAACACAATTTTGAAACAAATTTTCAGACACAATTTGACGAGAACTATTTGATTTCAGCGAGCTAGATGTAACAAACCGTAGGTTCTGAACACGTGTCTGGAGTTGTGTTTCGAAATTGTACTTGTGGTAATGTTTTCATTCAATATTCAGAGCGTTGTGTTCATCGTGTGATACTTTTGAGTCTTCGACTAATCACAATTCAACAGCTATAACATGATTACATGCACACTTTTGTAAAATGTGGGGAAAATAGAGAAAAACCTACCAACAAATCAACACGATGTCTTAATTATATTGAATATATATATTGGATAGTTAAGAGTACCATCCAACTGTAGACACTAAAGTTTTGGTAGCGTGACTTAATTGCCATCAAATTAATTGAGATAACAAATTATCTTGATTAATTATTTTGGGTGCCCCTGTTGGGGATGCAGATAACTTTCAGTAATAGAATCAGCAACAGGGATTTGCGACAGAATCACGCGGCAGGGTCTCGTTGCTAGGTAGGTCCCGTGGCCAAAAGAGGCCCCGCGACCAGTAGGCGCTCTGGTAGTGGGTCTACGGAGGATCCAGCTGTTACTTAGGGTTTGCCTATAAATTTTAGTTGTTATATTCATTTGTTAAGTGTTGCCAGAAAGAAAATTCTAGAGGAAGAAAGTGTAAAAGAAAACTTTTCCGAGAAAAGAAAGAGAAGACTTGTAATCCTTCGTTTTCTCTCTTCATAGTTGACAAGTGTGGCTTCCGTGGTTTTTTCTCGCGTTGAGGTATACACGTATATCTGTGTGTTCTGTTTTTCTGTTCCTCTTTTTCTTCCTTTACTTTGATTTATTTTTCTATGACGATAGTACCTCAAGATCCTAAGTATTTTTTTTTGTTGTGAGTCGAGCACGCAGCTATTCGAAGGTTTTCTCGATCCAACACCTCCATTTAATGCAAAGTTCATGCAATGACCGGGTTTCCAACTTGTTAGTTTTCCACAGATGAGTTTTCTATCGAATTCACTTTGTGACATGTGAGAGCGAGCCAAGCCAAATGCGGTGTACAATTGCCCAAATGGTAGAAGAAAATCAAATACGCCCTATTAAGGGGGTGTTCGGATAAATAAGTCAAAGTGGCTTATTTTTTGTCCTTATTCAAATTTTTTTCGTATCACTTGGCTTGTTGTCAATTTTGGGGGGATTATTGCATTCTCATGACAAGAGGAATCTAAAAAGCAAAATTTTTTGACCGAAATCCAATTTTTTTTGAATAAAGACGAAACAATTGGCTTATTGACTTATTTTCGTTTTTTTGTGGCTTTGTTTGGCTCATTTTTTGCAGGAAAGCCATTGGCTTATTAAGAAGAACAACCCCTAATTGAGATTAATTAAAATTAGGGGTGATAAATGGGCAGGTTTGTGTCAAATTAGGAAAATTGTAAGTGGGTTGAATCTTTAATGGGGTCATTGACCCATTTAGATCCATTAATTATAAGTCTAATTATTCATACCCAACCCGACCCATTTATTTATAAGCAAACTCGACCCGCCCATTAACCCAATTACATATTATTCCCTCAGTCTCTTTTTAAATGTCCCGCTTCGTAACTCCAATTCATAAAGAAAATATCATCATTACACCTTTCACATCAATTTTTACCTCCATTTTCTTTATTTACCCTCTATGGAGACATCATCATTACACTTTTACTCACTAACTTTTTAAAATAGAATCTACTTTTGGGTGGCAAAATAAAAATGTACCAATTTTTACTCACTAACTTTATAAAATGAGCATTTATTAAAGGAAAATACAAAATGAAATACAGGACTTTAAACAAGGGACGGATGGAGTATATGCTAAAATTTAAAATGACTAAAATACTTCTCTCTCTTTCTCTAACCCAGGTCGTGAAGCTTTCCTTTCGAACCCAGGTCGTCAAAGCTACTATTTCAATGTCTCTCCAAATATAGCTCTCAAGAAAGAAGGTGGTGTTATACTAAGACTTTTAGGAAAAGTCTGTTTTTGTTTTTATTTGAATTTTTTTTATTTTTTTTGTTTTGCGTCAAATTTAAAATAGAGGATAATGCCATATAATTGAAATTCGGTGGCAAAATTGTTCATCAAGCTCTAGCCCTATTTTTTCGTTTATGTCTTACGGTGAACAAATGCAAGGCCATGCATGCATATATGAGATGCCCAGAAAACCACCTTCATAGAAGCCAACTACTCATAAACTCCCATTTCCCATGTAGCCTCTACATGCTTATTATATCTGCATCTAACACAAGTGCGCACACAGACATACTCTTCTCAATACACTCGTGGTATTTTAACTAAGCTAAACAGTTGTGGACAACTTTTTGTCACTATTTTGTAATCAAGTTTTTTTTCACATGTCGACAACTTTTTATATATATCCTGCTTTGGACTTCAAGGAAGGAAAATGTGTTGGGTATTTTAATTTAGTGAAATAAACTTAACGAATGGCAATAAATTTTAGAGAAGAAATATGGTGGAAACAAGGCCTTATAAATTTTTGAATTACACTTTTTATGGCAACCATAAAACTCAAATCTACTTCTCTGACATACACGTACAGTACCATTTCAATCCACACACCTACGCCTTAACTCTTTCCTATTTTTATTTTTTTTAAAACTTGCATTAAACAAAATGTTACATCCAAGATCATTTTCCATGAAGGAAAATACGGGGCATTACATTAACTATGAGGAGTGCATGTTAATGATGACATCCTCAATAAAACGTCCAATAGAATTATACGACGATCCTCCTTCCTTTATGGAAATCTTACTCTTTCCACTCATTTCCTTCACCTTCTGCTTGATTCCTTCAGTACTACTTTTATCCCTGTTCTCCATCAATCTTCGTATCCCATTCTCTATCTCATCTGCCGTCACTAACTTAGGCTCAATAGTACTATACCTCATATCCCTCTTGTAGTCCAACTTTATGTCAACGGCCAATCCCAATTCCCTTACTAGTTGAAACGCATTCATTTGCTGTTCGGCATACATCGGCCATGTGGCCACTGGCACACCGCACCACAAGCTCTCCAACGTAGAGTTCCATCCACAGTGTGACACGAACCCTCCTACAGCCTTGTGGGATAGCACTGCCACCTGTGGGGCCCAACCGATCACTTTCCCAATTTCTGCTGTACGTTCCAGGAATTTTTCTGGTAGTACTTGGTTCAAGTCTTGGTATTCACTTGGCATCTCTATTTTTCCCTTCGGCGGAGGCTGCCGGAGAGACCACAAGAATCGGTGCTTGCTTTGCTCTAGGGCCTGTGCTATCTCCCTCACCTGTAATGGCAAAACATGAGTTTTTCTTGACTCTTGAGGTTAATTATCAAAACCGAAATTCGTTGGGTCCAAGATTTGTAGTTGGAAAAGTGAAGTCTAGGTTGGAATTTAAGATAGACTTTAATGGGTCTTTGTTTAAAGAAAAAAAAAAAGGAAAAAGGAATCATTGTTTAAAATTAATGCTATCATGTGCTTTTGACATACTAGCTAGCTAGTACTCTCTCTCTTCGAGAGTTCACTTTCACAGTTACTGAGCTCTAAAAAAAATTAAAATTCAAAATGTTTTCTAAATTGAGAAGAGTATGCAGGGGCCCGGGCCCGGATCCCCTTGCCCCTCTCTATGCCTGGCTCGGGTTCAAATAGTCTAGCTTAAAAATATGACATATCGCCATCAGGTCTTCAAATTTTTTAAAAAATTGTTTGAGGAGCAATGTTTTTAGTAGTTAGGTATGACTATCATATTTTGTGTACCATATGAGGTGTCAAAATTAAAAGGATTGGATGTGCTCCACTATTTGATATATATAAAAACTTGATTGGAATTATTGTTTTCTATTTTAAAGAGGGAGAGCAGTTTCCTCAGGGCGTCTACTTTGAATGAGTAATAATTCAACGCTCCTACGGCACTTCATGGCAATACCCAAGTTATTCTCTACTACACACACATTCGTGTGGGCTCAATGCTATGTGACAAGTGTCCAGGGGCATTAAATAATTTTTCATTTGAACAGAACTTTTATGAAATGTTCAAATTATGCTTCGACTCACCTGTTCGCCGTTGAAGCTTCCCATGCTCCCGAAGCACAAGAACACCACCGACGCCGGAGGCTGATCATCCAACCACCTCATGATCTGGATCACCTCCTCATCCTCCTCCTTTTCGTCCTTCCCCAGGTGAAGTACGGGTCCCACCGGGTAGATCGGCGGGACCATATCATCCTCGGCGAGGCGCTTCACCGCATAGGATTCCAGCTCCTCAAATGTGTTGACCATAATGCCCTTTGTTTCTCTCAACCTTTTGGCAACACCCAACAGAAATGTGGACCCCCCTTCCTTGTGCAGCGCCAGTCCAGGCAACACCTTTGCCGGGACTTTGTTCACAAAAACCGGTACTTCCAACTCAGCGTCCGAGTCCTTCAACTCAGTAACATCCTGGTTGCGGCTTAGGGTATCGAGTTGGAATATGAGGCCGAGAAAAGCACAGTTGGAGGTGAAGAAAGCGTAGGTGGGGAGCCCGAACTCGGCCGCCACGTCCATCATCGCGGCGCAGAACATGTCGACGACGAACCCGGCGAGTCGACCCGACTCGGTCGAGACCATCATCTTTGTTACGTGATCTCTCACGTGGAGCTTGTTCATGTTGACGAACTCCGACATGAAGTTGCCGGCGTTCTTGGACCGGAGCTCCGCTACCGCCGCCTCGTCGTCTTGAGGGAGCTCGACGAACTTTAACCTATCCTCCGCCGCCTTTAGCAGCAGCGATTGGGTGCTTGAGACGACCTTGGACTTATCAAATGGGATTTTCATTATGAGGACCGTGATTGACAGACGGTGGTCTCGGCCGATGAGTTGCTTGGCCATCTCCACCGTTGACACCAGGTGGCCCATCCCCGGGGCAGGGATAAACACCAGTTCCACCGTCGCCGCCTTCATTTCTCGATTTATTACGCTACAACCGGCTAGGACGAATTTGTTGTTCTTAACTTGGTTGTGGCTGTGATTTCAAATTTTATTGAGAGTGGTTAATTTATACCCGTCCAAAAAGTCAGTAGATCAGAACCTTGATCTTTGGTATTGGACTTCTAGACCACGAAAGATACGGAGTACTATAATTTTCTGGCAATTGATGTCATGGCTTTGCTGGCACTATACAAAAGTATTTCTTATTATATTGTCTAGAACCATCCGATTTCAGCGAGCTAGATGTAACAAACGGTGAACCCTGAACACGCGTCTAGAATTGTGTTTTAAAATTATGCTTGTAGTAATATTTTCATTCAATATTTGGAATGCTGTGTTCATCGCAATTGAACAGCTACATGATGACTACATGCACACATCCGTAAAATAAGTGGACAATAGAGAAAGACCAACCAACAAATCAACACGATGCATGTCTTAATTGAATATATTGGATGGACAACTTATGTACTTGTGTAGTCGTGTTGCTTTGTTAAAAGCTCATTTAATTAAGATCGTTTTTTTACATTAATAATAAACAGAACTTGAACATATTTGAATTTAAAACCTCATTACGTTTTTGTAGGTGCGGTCAAAATCATTAACTCTTGACCAGAGGAGACTATTTGACCCTCCAATTAGAAGTGGACACGGGACAGTATACTCTGCGTGGAAATGAGGTGTCGGTCAAACCTTAACCTAAAAAGGAAGGTTTGACCGTCCAATTTGAAAAGGGGACTTGTATGAAAATGTAAGGAAAGGCCCGCGGAAGTTGGCCCCTGAAGCTGTAATTCCCGCGAAAGTCAACCTTCTCCACGGAAAAGGAAAAGTGAATCGCAAGACGACGTCAACTGCAGATAATCACGGGTGAAGTCCCACGGATGGATGAAGTTTACCAATTAGAGTATAAGGGAAGATTTGATTAAAGAATCCTTAGAGTTTCTTTCGTGCAACAAGACAGGGTCTGGAAGAAGCTCCGTTGTGGGAGCACAATTACCACGGGTCGCGACCTTGCTATGGAGGAGTTTCTTTTTTTTGTGGCTTGGTGGCTTCGGATGGAGGTCGTGTTGCGGAGAATCGAGCTCTCCCCCGGAAAATTGCCCGTGGGAGGACAAGTTTTCCCAAGACCCAGACGTACAAGAGGGACACGTGTTGGGATTCCGTAAGAGCGCCGTCCAAGGCTTGACCAAGGCCCATGTGCCCGGCCCTATAAATACCCCTGACTTTCTCTCTGATTTAACAGAGCTGACTTTTTCTGGAGAAAGAGTATGTGAGCACTGAATTTGAAAAAGAAGAACATTCTTTTCCAGAGAAAATATGACATCATTCATTTAGTCCGAAAAAAGCCAGACGTTAGCCCCGCTGAAGGAAACAAGGGACACGCTGCCTTTGAATTTCTTATACCTCTTGCTCATTCCCTCACCCCACAAGATTGCTCATCTTTTTCTCTTACTAACTATCGACTAATCGTATCTTTCCAGCTCATGCGAGATCCACACATAAGCAATTCTCGGTGGAACCCAACCTACAATTTTCTTGCTTTGAACCTTACAGGATTGGTAGTATAAAACTAACGTTAGTGTACTAGAATACAATGGAGTTGATGTCATGTCTTTGCTGGCAGTGGCACTTTACTGGATGCTCAAGTCTTTCCATTTCCAGTTTTGTACTCCTACTTATTTGTCTCATTAAGTAGTGATTGCGGGTCAGATTCATTTGGATATTTGGTTGACCAAACCCCGAGCTCTTTGAAGGACTAGGAGAGTTTATCACATGGAGCCTTTTCCTATATATAAAGACATCCCAAAAAAGAGATAATTACATGGATTAAAATAGATATACATTTTTTGAATATAAATAGATGTACTTTGATACTTTTGCTTCGAGCTTTGATAAAAATTAATTTACCGAAAGTAAGAGGCCGGTCTCAACAACCTTCCTGATTTATTTATATTCAATTCCTTAGGTTAGAAAAACAATTAATCATCAGTTATCAAATACTCCTTCCATCCCATTTCAAATGTCCTCTACGAAAATTCTTACATTTTCAAACCCCAAAAAATAAATTTTCTATATATTCTTTTCTTATTTTTACACTAATTTAAAGTACTCAATGAATACTTTAATTTGGTGTAAGAAAATAAAAAAGTTCAAATTTTAAATGTCCCATACGAAAATTTTTACATTTTCAAACCCCCAAAAAAAAATTTCTATATATTCTTTTTTTATTTTTTACACTAATTTAAAGTGCTCAATTTAATTTGGTATAAGAAATTAAAATATACTGTAAAAAATATATTTTTTGAGGTTTGAAAATGTAAGAATATCCGTAGAAGACATTTAAATTATGACGAAGGGAGTATCATTTTGATTTTTTTCCCATAAGGTCAGTTGTAAATTTATTTATGAAGCTTACTGTATCAAACGTGTCCATCACATATTTGTCACAGTATCAAAGTATATCCCTATCAATGGGCTTGTAACCTAATAAAACTTCATCACCTCTTGTACATGAAAGTTGAGGATTTGATCTCGTCAAGAACTCGAGTACTTGATGTAATGGTTGGTATTCTTTAGACTTGCCCCACCCATACTCCACTACTGTAAATTAGTCTAGAGTCTAAAAGGAGTGTGCTATTGACCCTTTAATCCGTGTTATATTTCGATAATGCCCAGAATCCGTAGTTTTAAAAGTCGTAGCGTGTTGGGTCCATTAGTGGACAAAAATGCATTTCTCTTACCATGCCTCTCACTCTCTCCGGCATCGCGCTCCCCTTCTTTGTCCTATGCAATACGGAGCACTTCTGCTACTTTGGTACTGAGAGCATCTCCAACCCATGCTCTATTCTTCTATTTGAGAGTATGGAATCCTTCAATTCATTCTTTCAAGTTTGCTATATTTGAGAGGATGAGATTTTGATCCTTCATATTTAGAGGATGGGAGAAAATATGGAGGATTCCCTCTATAACACTATTCAACTTTTAACATGGCATTTGTATTCTTATGAGCTTTTGTTTATGTCAATCCTATCCTTTCACCTTTGCACGTTTATGTCAACCTTTTAACACTAGAGTGGAAGCCATGGGCTCTAGAAAGTTGGAGTAAAGAACAAGTGGGAGGGAGGGGGAAAGAGTTTTTTTTGGAAACATTCCTCAAATTATCCACCAGATTTTTACTTAGTTTTCAAACTATCAAAATGCTTTACTTAGTCCTCCAACTATTGGTTTGCATTTTATGTGGTCCTTCTTGCCAACTTCTGTTAAGTTTCAAATGGAAAAAAAAACTTGTGGGCAGCACATTCCACACCTCAAAGGGCAGAAATGCCATTCCACACCAATCCACCAATCTGGCGCCAAACTCTAATCTGGGTTCTCTCAATTTTGCCTTAAATATAGATACATACAGTCAAGAAAAAAACAGAGTACACCACCAGTGAACTTACCTCCATCCCTTCCTCATCTTTTTCCTCTTTAAGCACTCAAAATGAGTACTCTATTCGCGTGAAACAAATTGAAGACAATACAATACACTAAATTGCAGCGGTTAAACTGCTATTAGATTCAGAAAAAATTCAGTAGGTTCAAATACAGATTCAATGCACAGAATAGACAAAACTGCAGCAGGTCCAACAGATTCTAAACAAACGAAAATTAAACAAAACCCATCCAGATTTTAAAATTAAACAAATGAAAATTAAACAAAATCCATCCAGATTTTAAAAACCCTAACTTTATTGCACATCATAACAGAAAACCCAACTAAAATTGCAAACTTACAGTTTGGGGAATGCTCGTTTCCTTGCCTCAATCGATCGTCCATTGCACCCCTTAAGCCTTCATCGTTAGAAAATTCTGGGTTTGTGTGTGTAAGAATCGTGTGGTGGAGTAATGAGTCGTATGCAGAGTATATGAGAGAGAGAGAGCGATGAGGTTTTTTTTTTTTTTTTTTGCGTGGGATCAGAGTATTTGAGAGAGAGAAAGAGAGCGATGGGGGTTTTGTACTTGGAATGGCATTTTTGCCCTTTCAGTGTTGTGGGATTAGGGCATGTGCGGCCCACGTGAGTTTTTTTCCGTTTGGAACTTAACGGAAGCTGGGAAAAAGGACCACATAAAATGAAAGCCAATAGTTGGAGGACTAAGTAAAGCATTTTGATAGTTTGAGGACTAAGTAAAAATCTGATTAATAGTTTGAGGGATGTTTCCAAAAAAAACTAAGGGGGAAATGTAGTGGAAGCCATGGGGTCGACAAAACTGGAGTAAAAAAAGGAGGGAAACTTGTTTTGCTGTGGTAGAGGTTAATTTTGGAAGGAATTGGTAGAGGTTAATTTTGGAGGAAAATTTTAGAGGGAAAAATAAAGGGTTTGTGGTTGGAGTAAATAAGAATGATAATTTCCTCTAAAATCACTTTAAAAATAAAATATAGTATTTTGATACTCTCAAATAGAGTATTGAATTGGAGATGCTCTGATACATAGATAGATAGACAGACAGACAGATAGATAGAAGAACAAAATTACTTTTGACTTGTCCACTCTCCTGCCCTTTGGTGACTTGTCTCTATCTCTACCAGTGATTTTTCAGGCTCAAGTCTGTAACACATTTTTTTTGAAAGGAAATGATACCCCCACCGCAGTTGACCCACCGAACCATCCACCGCACTCACGTCGGGTCCATTCCGGCAACAGGACGGTCGATCCGAGCCGTCCAAAAATTCTTTAAAAAAAACCGAGTGGGCCTATGCGAGAATCAACGGCATCCAACGTGTGTAAGTGCTCGAATCAACCTTCCATTTTTTAACGGTTCGGATCTCTAATTTTTGGAAGTTTGGATCGAGTACCTACACACGTTGGATGCCGTTGATTCTCTCGTAGGCCCACTCGGTTTATTTTTAGAATTTTTGGACGGCTCGGATCGGTCGTCCGGTGGCCGGAGTGGACCCGACGGGCGTGCGGTGGGTGGTTCGGTGGGTCAACTGCGGTGGGTGTATCATTACCCTTTTTTGAAAAGTTCATGCCTTGTTTTTTTACTTTTTGAAAAGTATTTTTTTTAAAAATTCTCTCCATCTCTTTCTACTTATTCGGCCGCGCTGAAGAAACCTATACTATGGACTCTGGCCAAAGCTAACATGCCACTTAGTAGTACTCCTTCCCTGTGCTCTTAAAAATAAGCTAGACATCTATCGAGTGAAAAAAAAGAGAGTACTATATCCCTGAAGAGTTGAGAAAAGCTCCCGAGGAGTTGAGAAAAGCAAGTACTCCATACGCGGGGAGAGAGAGAGAGAGAGAGAGAGAGAGAGAGAGAGAGAGAGGCATGATGAATTTTTGGTGCCGAGCGGGTATACCCTACGTGATACCCGCTTGACTCATCCAAGTCGTCCGATACACTTTTGAACTGCTCGGATTGAAACTCTCTCTCTCCTCTCCCCCAACACTTTCTCTCTCCAATTTTGAGCCGTTCAAACACATAATGGACGGCTTGGATGCGCGAGCGGATGCCACGTGGTATCCGCTTGGCACTAAAAATTTTTCAAGACTTAATTAAGTTTGATGAAATTTAATTCATTTAGATTGGAACTTCCACCGAAAGAGATGGGCATTGAAGTTTAGTCCGAAGTAAACTCTGGAAATGCTAAAGTATTTGGATGAATTTTTGAGAATTTTTTTATAAGAGTAATGAGTGAAAATAGATAAAGAGAGAAATAAAAATAATGATTGAAAATAAAAATATGAGTGAAAAATAATAATTAAAAATAAGAATAATGAGTACTTTTGAGTTGATTTTTTTTTTTCCCAAAAGGAAAGCGAACAAAGCAAAATCACTAGTAGGGGTTTTTTTTTTTTTTATTGCACATCTATCAGATCATAATTCATATGTAGCCATGTAGGCTTAGGCCCCGTTCCACAAACTTTCTTAAAAAATAAGCAGCTTATTTCACATTTTCAAACTAAAAAATAAAGTAAATGAAAAATATTTTTTCAATTTTTTTTGCATCGTATAAAAGATCTCATCGAGATCTTCCAAACAAGATCCATATTGCATATTTTTAAATTTCAATAAGCCCATAATTTTTGAGCTTGAAATTGCCTTCTTAAAAAATAAGGACTTTTTTGAGGTTCCAGAACGGAGCCTTAGGCTTTGTTCGTTTGCGAGTTTGGAGTATTTTAGTTTTGGTAGTTGATAGAGAGAAAAATAGGGTAATAATTGAAGAGATAGATAATGAGTAGAGGGAGATAGAGAGAGAAATAAAAATAATAATTAAATAAATATGGTAATAATTAAAGAAAGATATAGGATAATGATTAGAAAATAAAATTAAAACTAAGTTAAATATCAAAACGAACAAAGCCTTAATTGTATCTTGTTTCCTTCAACTTCCACACTTTCTTAAGTTATCCCTAAACTACAAAATGCTACACTTGACTACCTTAAACTACTCAGGCAGCTAGAGGCGTGTAGTGCCCATTGTTCTGCATAGAGTGACTTGGGTGGCATCAAGATTTTGGTTTGCATCAGTGATGAGGAAATTTATCAGTGGGGGTACTTGTTCTTGCTTGACAAAGCCATGGCCCCAAAAATATAAGACGGGTGAACGATAAACACTTATAAAGTCGAATTGGGCGGGTTTATTGGATCGGACGGAGTCAAGGGCGGAACCAGGAATTTATTTCGCCATGGGCTAACCAAAATTTATATATGTGAGCCAAAAAGAAGGCAAACTCGTATATAAATATATAAATGTTTAAAAATAAACAAAACAAAAGTACAAAAGAGTTTTTCATCCTTTTTTATTTTATTGTTCCATCAGAGTACGTACACTAGAGTAGCAAAAATAAAATATTAGCTATTATACCCATCTAAAACCGAGAGAATTCACCTGCAGCAATTAGATAAAAGCTTAGGTAAAATACATTTCGCTACAATACTTTGGTATATATCCTGGACGAGTACTGTTCATTAACAATTTCTTTTATATTATTTTTCACTTCTCTCTTGATTTCTCTTATATTATTAAACAGTCTCAAAAAAATTAAGTGCTTCAATTTTCATTCGTTCAAGATCTTATTTTTCTATTATATTATTCTAAATGGTTATAATTAATTTTAACCATATTTTTAAATATATAAACTATCTAAAAAAAAATTAAGTACTCCATTTTTTAATCCGTTTGAATCAGTGCGGATATCTTATTTTTTTGATCATATTGTTCTAAAAAGTCATAATTAATATTTTCATCTAGAACTCTCATAATGAAGTATCTACCCTATAGGATCCCAAATAAAGAGCAGAAACTTGATTACAAGAGCCCTAGAGACAAAAATTAATTATGACAATTTATAATAAAATGATCAAATAAATAAGATCTTCACGCCGTTCAAACAGATTGTGGATTGAGCTAGGCTGAATGAGAGGATGGTGGATTGGGCTAAATTCATTTGGAACAAAACTTTACACATAATTTTTTTTTTTTAATTTTTAGGAATTGCACCTAGGCTATAGCCTAGTGCAGCCTAACTGTACTTCCGCCCTTGGACGGAGTCACAAATGCCTAACAGAGAACAGTTCCGCCATATATAATAACAAGATTTGGCCCATGACACCACTGGAAAGTTAAACTTCATCACTTGACAGTAAAATGTGAACAATAAAAGAGGAGAGAGAGAGAGAGAGAGAGAGAGGATTCCAAATAAGATCAAAAGCACACTACAACAAAAATGAGTTTTAATAGCTTAATTTTATAGCATTCTTTTAAAAATGTTGTGATAGAGTTGCATCTCCATGTTAAGATAGCGTGCACGCACTGTAGGGGAGAAGAAAATTTTCCACTGCGTTCACCCCATTTAAGAAAAAGGCGCGAGTCTCCTTGGGAAATTTTCGGCCGCGAAAATACTCCGTGCGTGGGAAATTTTCTCTCTCTCAAATTTCTTACAAATATATTTCTAGTCCCATTCTAAACCCTAACATACTTTGTCCCTCTCTTTCTCTCTCTCCAAACTAGATGGATAAGCGATTCCCCTCGGTTTCGAAGATATGGCGCCTGGAGCTTAGTAACATCACCTTGCAAAACCCTTCTGTCGTCGCAACCACTTCCGTCTCCTCCCTCGCCGCCTCCACGTTGCTGTAGCTGAAAAATTTACATCGTGAAGGGGCATCTCGTTTTGCTAAGGTTTGGTCATTCTCCTTTATTTTTCCAACAATCTGATCTAAATGGGTTTGCTCCTCTCTCTCTCTCTCTCTCTCTCACGCGTGCACACACACACACCCCATCGATCTGCCATCAACCATCAGATTCCATCGCATTAGGTCAGCCACTTCGAAATTAGAGTGATAAGCTTTCGGTAATGTATGATTAAGCAAACTCAGCCACAAACCCAGTTGTAGGGTTGGATTTTGGGGGTTTCAAACATGCACAAACCCAGCCACTTCGACAACAATTAGCTTAAATATTTAACAGGCATATATGTATGGTTAAGCAATTTTAGGGTTGGATTTTGGGGGTTTGTGATTCTGCATTGTATATTCGAAATTAGGGGGTTTTTTTTGGGTCGATGTGCTCTAAATGTTCTACCTTGTTTAAATCTCCATTTTATATACGTAGTTTGCAGAGGACAGAGCATAATTTATTTTAAATTATGTGAGCTCCAACCCTACCTTTTCTGAAATAACTATAAAGAAAAGCTTTGAAGTGGTCCGCTAGTTGTGTTTTAATGTCTGGGTTCTAGTGCCCCTAAATTATCTGAGTTAATATAATATGCTTATTGATGTCGATGCATAAATATTGGTGTATTATTGTCAGTGCATGGATTAACCTATGTTTCCTTATTAATATCCTAACCTTCGTCGTTCTTATATTTCTTGATTTTGCAGTCAGAGCAGAATACATACTGCATTGGTAGAAGTAAACAGCCAGTTCAGAGAGTGCTCAACAGGTTTGATTTGATTTTTGCTAGGATTGGCTGAGTATTTGATTTTTCGTACATGACTTACTTGCCTACATTATCTTGACATAGTGCCCAAGAGTGGATAGGTTGGTTGTTCTACAATAGTGCAATTTTAGAAGTCCACTGGAGTATATGTAGTGTGTTTTTGTCTGAAGTTAATTAATCATCTAATTGGTTGTTGGCTTTGTTACAAAGGGTTGTGTAATTGTTCTTGTTGTAAGGACTTTGTTATAGACCAGAAGTTAACTAAAAAGGATATATAATCAACCCAAAATAGGAAAAAGCAATTCAAGCTGGTAAAATAGCTAATGCCTCATCCTTGCTGCTGTCCTTAGTGGTGATTGATCACCTCCACCTTGTGTTTGTTGATGTCTTTGAATTTGGATTTGTAATGGAGCTATTTAATGCAGTTGAATTTGATAGTTTAGTACCCCTTGTAATTTGGAGTATTGGTTCATAGAAGCACAAAGTGCAGCCTGAGTCGGTTTCCACTTTTCATATGTAGCAGTTTGGTTGTACGAGTGGTAAACACTAAATGAATGAGACGACACTTGATATAGGTATTGATATGGAATATTTGATCAATATTTCTTTTTGCTGCTTATGTAGTTCACCAAAGGGTCAAAAAAGAAAAACCAAAAAACAGGTTTATTGTCGGAAACCCACTTGGGAGCTCAGACAATCACGCTGGTTTTAGTGAGACCTATTCCATGTTTCCTTCTGTACTCTACTGGTTTAGTTGTAAGTATTTTCCTATTTGTAGTGTTAAGAGTTAGATTATTCTGGAGATCTCATGTCTTGCAGAATGTGTTGTAGCAAAAGATCATGAACTTATTTTTTTGAGTACATATTGTCTTTGAAATTTTTAGCATTTTGGTGGAGGATATTGGCAGGTCTAGGCAGCAATTACCAAACCAAGTTCCTAATAGCAGACCCATACTACTATTTGATAAGGATTGCAAAACACTAATGCTCCAACGTGCTAACTAAAAGGACATTCTTTACATTAGAAAGATTCGTCAATTAACCCATTTGTTCTCACATCAACACCAGTGACAATTCCCAATCACGATTATGAGCTCATCATCCATTCCTAACTGTTCACACTTCACTCAATATTCATCAAGCACTAGCTAACATGGCATCATTTTCTCAGCCTTCCACTCCTTGGATCCTCTTTTTTTTGTGTCTTGACTCATGGCAAACTTTTCTTCTCTTTTTTGCAGTAATCTTCTTGAAGGGTTGTTTCCATGCCAGCACATTGACAGGTATTTAGTCGCTTCTAAACTTCCCAAAGGACCAAAACTTTCCCATAGTTTTTTTTGGTTTGCCGTGCTTAATTTCCTTGGTAACCTTTTATCATGTCAACATGGACGATAGTATTACTCTATGCCAGTGGCTGCATCAATAGCAAAAGTGCATTAGGTTAGTGACGTTCTCCTTTTAGTTAGGTGAGGTAGCATTCTCCATATTTACTAGGATGAGGAGAGGCTAATCACCATAATGCTATGGTCCAAATACCCCTCATTTCTCTTTCAAATAATAATTATTCTTTTGAACATCTCTCCGGAGTACCCCAGGCTGTACTTGAACTTTTTCCTCCCAATGGTTTTGGGGTTTATTCTTATCTGAAGTGCAATGGTCAACTACACCCTGCATTCTTTTTACTAACTTGGACGTAAGTAGGCATCACACTGACGAACCCCTTGACCTTTGAACTATGATTCTTAGCAGGTCAACTGTGTTTTATTGACTCAAGCAATTAAGAGTTTTAAGTAGAAACTATTTTAATTCTGATGCTGCACTGTCCTACACCAATTGGTGACCCCCTTTCATATTATCTCCTGCTGCTTATTTATTTTTTCCATTATCTCCATTCTGTGATTTATACACCCTCTTTTGTGCTTTGGACTTCAACATTTCTTGATTTTATCATGCCAAGAGGTTAAACTCTTTGATGTACTGTGGAGTGATTCGATTTCTCAAGTATACACCCACAGAGGCCTTTGATCTCTATGTTGTGAAAACAATGATCAGTTAATTCACCTGCTATTGTCTTTATAAAATTTTCCTTGATCGTTGAATTGAATGACCGTAACTAGTTCCACATCCATCTTGCTCTGAACAAGGTTCTATTTTTTGCCTTCATATAGATAGACATGCTTGTATGAATGCATATATTGATAACACACACACACACACGCCGGATGAAAAAAAAAAACACTCACACTCACATTTGTTGGCTATTTTAGGATATAGGTTAAGTTGTATGTTACCATCTTAATCTGTGCACATGAAGACACATTTCTTACTTACTCTTGTTTCTTTTTCTGTGATTCCCTATGTGATTCATAAAGTAAGATTGCTGCATTTGGATGTAAAGCGATCTAGTGTTTCGAGGTGTTGTAAACGATTTAGTCAATCTCTTTAGGAAAGGATTTTTTTGGTCATTTACAGCGAAAATGCTCCACCACTTCTCATGTACTTCCTACTATTCTTAACTGTGTCCCGCTATTTTTTTTCGTTTGCAAAATCCCACAAGAGAGAAGAGGAGCGAAGACTTCAAAACCCTATATTCAAGAAACTGCTCCTCCAAGAACAAGCAAAAGTGATTATTTGTTAATCTATTGCACCTTTGTAACTTTTGGTTTTTCTTTGGAACTTTTGGTATGTTGTATCAAAGGCACTTGGTATGTTGGAACTTTTGGAACTCTTGCCATGATATTTTTGTTTTGGAACTTTTGCTATGTTGTATTAAAGGCGCCTTCCAGGATATTTTGGTTTTTTTTTTTGTTTTTTTATTCGTATCTTGCCATCGTGCCTTAGTAATGTTAATTTGTTATTCATAGTATACCTAGATATTTGTAACTTTAGTTTGCTATTCCTGCTACATTACTGAACAGAGCTAATTTGTTTTCTTTTATGTATTCAGTACCATGTATATCCAGCCGGGGTACTTTTCCAAGACGTTGGCAGGCTATGAGAGGGTAAGGCAAAAAAAAAAAAATGGAACAAAACTTATTAGAAATGAAAGCTGCTGGAATCAATGTGCCAAATTCATTGTTTGGTAACTTTGGTTTAAATCAAAGTGGTAGCAGTAAAGGTAATGATAAGGAAAAGGACATTGGGCGTGTAGTCAATGGTGATCCAGACTATGAACCATGTGATGGTGAAGGAAGGGTGGCTTCTGATAGTGACAATGATTATCCCTCGGGGTCTCTAGCAAATCAGGTAATGTTTCTATAGGATGTAGTATACTCTTAAACAAATTAATGTACTTCTACTTGTTTTTGCATAGACATGCTCTTTCTATTTTTTACATGAGCATTACAATGTTGTCCGCTCTCTTTCATTCATGCATTGCTTCTTTTAAGTTTTCAGGTGAAAGGTACAGGTCCAAGAAAGAAGAAGGGTTGTTCTAGTGCACAACTTTTGAAAAAATCACAAATAACTCAACAATATGGTGGCAGCTCTCAGGGAGCAACCCAAGCTCAGCAGCTCCCCACATTACCTATTAAACAAACTGACATGTTTTGCAACCCACATACGGTTGTTGGCTGCGTGGGTGAGTAATAGTGTTATGAGATTATTTCTTCCTCGTACTCTTTTATTTAATATTTCTGAAGTACAATTATATCCAATGCAAAATTCTACAGCAACTCCTGCAACCCCTTCAACAGTGTCGCAAAATCTCAAACGCAAAAAAGGCCCTACCAAGCTGAAAACAATTGCTGTAGACGGAGGTAGTCGGATTGAAGTTGAGTTTGACAAGAATGGTCAACCAATCGGTGATGGATCAATCAAGTTGTCTTCTTTCTTAGGACCTCTAGTTCGAGAGATTGTACCATATACACTTTCAGATTGGCGAAAGCTTCCTACAGGAATGGCAGAAATCCTATGGCAATCCGTCAAGGTATGGTATAGTGCCCAAGTATAATGCTTTTACTTAACATAATTCCATCCAACCAAATGTGGTGTCATTATTTCAACTCTCTTTTTCACAAACGATTACTCTTCTGGATGTAAAAATTATAGAAAATCATGTAAGTTACATTCAAATTTTTAGGTAAGATTCAATCTTCATGAAGATTGGCATAGAGAAATGGTTTTCCGGATAATGAATGAAGATTGGAGAGCCTCAAAGTCGACATTAGTCAGAAAAGTAAGAAATGCTTTAAATGAGGAAGAAAGGCTAAAGCTACAGCCTGATAACATCAAATCGCTGCAAGATTGGAAGGATTTTGTGAAGGAAAAGACTAGTGAACAATTCAAGGTATGTGCACCCTGTTCATACTCCACTTTTTCATACTCCACTTTAATCCTGATTTTTTTTCATTCTCTCAAAAGAATAAAGCATGTTAGGTTAATCTTGGTTTGCTATTTTTGTAGATGTGCCTGCTGTTACTATTTGCTGTTATATGCTGCTGTATGCTAAAAGCTTTAATAGCATCTTTTGGGAGTTTTTAGTGCTGTTTGTGGGTGTGTTTTCTTGTTGTTTTTACTGCAGCTTTGATAATGGTTTCAGCTGATTTTGATACTGGCTTGTACTCTTTTTTCCACTAGTTCCTGCTCCTGTTTTACAGTTTTTATGATAGCTAAGTTGTCATAGTCATAGCTAACCAAGATAGAAGGCTGGCCATTATAGCCGTAGCCATAATTGAGTACCAAAACAGTAGCCATTTGCCACCAATATAGCAGCGGCTGGACTAACAGAACTATAGCAGCAACTGAAGTGTGCTTAGTTGGAAAGTAGCAGCAGCTAAGCATTTATAAAAGACATGGCTGTAAGTGGTAGCGACTGATAGGTATCCGAAGAGCAGCAACTAGCAGCAGCAGTAGCATCAAGTAGAACAGAAGTAGCAGAACAGCAGTAAAAGGATATTCTGGATAGTACAGAGTATAAGCGACTGATAGCACAGCAGTAAGATACCTGCTTGCTGCAAACAGCAGCAGTAGGGCACACAGAGATCTATCGTGGACATAGTTTGAAAATCAAAGTAGAATGAAGGAAACTAGGGACAAGCCCCCTAGGAAAGCTTAAACAGCTCGAGGGATAACCCGGTCACGGACTAGCTCACGTATGGTCTAAACAAGTGCATGCCCATGCTAGGCTATGACTAATTTGTGGGTGTGTCTTCTTGCTATTTTTGTTGCAGTTTTGATATTGATTTCAGCTGGTTTTGATGCTAGTTTGTACTATTTTTTCTACTAGTTCCTGCTCCTATTTTATAGTTTTTACGGTAGCTAAGTTATCGTAGTCATAGATAACCAAGATAGAAGTAAGGCTGGCCATTATAACTAGAATACCAGTGGTTCCCTGCTGATTTATATCAAAAGAATGGTTTTGATTTTAGTTTATTCTTGAGTTTAGGTTAGAAGCAATAAATTTAAAGGTATGAGACAGAAACAGTTGGAGTTGCAGCATACTATGAGTCATAAGGGATATGCACGGTTGACTGCTGAGCTGGTAATACCTCTATTATTTTGTTCATTATCAAAGATCATTGTACTTCACATTTATAAACTATAACTTCAATTCTGACCAAAAATTTGTTTTTACTATAGAAAAAGAAAAAAAATGTGTCCTCCATAAGTAGAGCCGCTGTTTGGGCTGATGGACATAAAAACAAGAAAGGTCAACCCGCAACAAAAAAATTGCTGAAAAAATTGTAAGGCCATGGCTCATTCTTTATATGTGTGTTTTATTGGTTATATGTATATATTCATAGTTTGGTCCTCGTCATTTACATTAGTTTATTGTAGGGGTGCTCGCGGTCCGGTTCGGTTCGGATTTCTAGGAATCCGAGGACCGAACCGCTAGTCACGGTTTTTACAAAATGAAATCCGTGTCCGAACCAAAAGTCCTACGGTTCGGTTGCAATCCAATCCGTAACTCACGGATCGGTTACGGTTTTATCCACGGATTTTGACAAAAATAAAGCTCAATCTTATATCCCACACTAAAAATGAAGAAGGTTACATTCAGAATTAAGTTTAACACTGGCCACCAAAAAGTACTTGTTACTTTGAAGAAACGGAGAGAGAGAGAAAGAGAGAGAGAGAGAGAGAGAGATAGAGAGAGAGGAGAAGGAGGAAGAGGTGAAGAAGTAAGAACGGTGGTGCAGTGGCGACTACGGTGCGACGGGGACTTGAACAAAAAATGGAAATTAGGAAAACTGGAAAAGAAACGAAATAGTAAAACTAAATTAGGATTCCCGTAACTTATATAAAAAACAAACTACGATTTACCCCATATATTTTATACATCCACACTATATCCCATTATTAAGATAAAATACTAAAATTGGTAGAAAAAAGTTTTAACATTACTAACAATTAATTATATAAATACACACATATATTTATATATTTATTTATTATTTATATAAAATAAATATCTCACGGTCCGGTTCGGTTAATCCACGGTTTCGTAATGAAAATCCGTGGACCGAACCGCGAGTCACAGTTTTCTAATTTTTCAATCCGTGTCCAGACCATTAATCCACGGACAAAATCCAAAAGGTACGGATCGGTTCGGTCCGGACCGGTTTCACGGTTCACCGGATTTTTTGAGCAGCCCTAGTTTATTGTTATGGCATTTTTAGAAAGATATGGAAAGAATTGAATGGGATAAACCAAACTCATCTTCAACTAATCTGAAAGAAGATGCTCTTTCTCAAGTGCTTGGTCCCGAGAAGCGTGGCCAGTTAAGAACATTTGGAAAAGGAGTGACACTAACAAGATTGACTATATTATCACAAATGAATGGTCAATTTCATGAACTACGTGAAGAAAATATTCAGTTGAAGTCTGAAATGGCAGATATGAAAAATACATTCGACGAGTGGAAGAAAAGCCAAGTAAGTAGCTTATCATTTTCTTCATGGATGGCGTTAATGCCATGAAACATTCTTTTAATGCCACGACACCGATTTTAGTGTGACAACTTTACCATCAACCTTTGTGTCCGGGAATCTCTCTCCGACCTCTCCAATCTCTTCTCTCAACAGACCCACAATCATGTTCTATGTAAACGTACATGGTTTTGCGATCACCGATTTAGATTTCTCTCAAATAATCGGATCCAGACCCAACCTCACTGAGCATAAGACACAATCAGATTTGCTTGTAATTTGTAGCCTCTGAATCTTGTATCATGCCAAATCCTATCATTTATCTTTATGGATCTGCAATAATCAAGCAAAACGCGAAGAAAGAAAGAAAGAAAGAAGGGACTCTGCTCTAATTTTTTGTTTCTCTCCTCTTCCTGATGTCTGTTGGTGCTTTTGATTTTCTTTTGAAAAGCTGAATAACATACCTGATTTAGACCCAAGAATCTATTCTCTTATCTGAACGTTTCGATTTGAGTTGAAAGCGGTGGGTTTTGTGATGGCTGAAGGGAAAGGATCCAAGGAAAGATGGAGATGAGATGGATCCATGACTTTGTCGGTGGGGTGGGTGGACGGCAATTAAGATGATTGAAATTAAGCTAGAGAAGAGATGAGGGCAGAGTAGTCTCTTCATGCAAAATGTCGTGGCATTAAAAGTTTCTTTCGTGGCAGTAGCTGCCTTCTTCATTGGTGGTCATTTCGGATTACTTTGAGTAACAACGTTTTATTTGTTCCATTTTTAAACATTCTAGGTTCAAAATTTGGCAACAACTGATGGAACACCAACTACACCCATTGTTTCTCCCTCAGTAAAAAAATGTTTACTTTAGCATTTGCAAAAATAGCATAGTCTTACATTGTTGCATAAAAGATGCTGACGGGTAAAAAATACCATAGATTACATTATCGCATCGAATTATGAGGTATATATTTTTTGACAATAGAAGTAAGTGCAGGTCTTTGATGTTTAATACTGGAGTTTTGTTTGTTCAAATATGTTGTTATCATTGTTTAATTTTGTTATATCAATTTGTTGGTAAAGATTGTGAACATCAGTCAGAATTACAAGTGCAAGTTGCTAGATTGGATGGGGACGGGAGACTTAGTTGCTGAGGGGCGTTGGTCTTCAAGTGATCCAAATGAAAGATGTCATTGTGTTCCGATCGGACCTAATGCAATGAAAGTTTGGGTGGATGTAGCAAAGAAACCTGAAGTGTTTCTTTGAAGGCCTACAAGTGATCTGACCTATATCGTCGATGCTGTGGGAACTACCATCGCATGGCCTGCTAGTCAAGTTATTGTGGACTCTTCGCCGGGGTAATGTTCATTCCCTCCATATTGAATTAATTCTCTTAGATGACAAATGCATGCCTGATTGGCTGTGTTAATGATGTTCATGTTGGAGGGCAGAAAAATATGTTTTGTTTGTAGATAAACTGCTAGAATATGGTATCCTATTGCTGAAAATAGAGAGATTTTGTTGCTTCAATTTGCTGAAACAGTGAAGTACAGGTCTTAAGTGTTACACTTAGCAAGTGAATATGGTATCCTATTGGTGAAACAGTGAAGTACCAGATAAAATCACTTGATATAAAAGATTCTAGTTTTATTCCAGCCGTCAGTTGACAAACCTATGGATAGCTTTTTCTTTTGTTAGACTTAGCAAGTGGATGTTATTACCCCGTCTGCATATACTCAATATGTTAGGTTTGTCGCTGGTTGCATGTTCGATATATACATCTGATGATTGATGATGGTTTCAGTATTTATTTGTACAATGTTTAGCCCTTTTTGCCTTAAAAAAATTAGAAATTGAATTGCATTATCCTTCACTGTCATACTCGTGAATTATTCTCTTTTATACTCGCGGACATCTGGTTCGATGTGCTTCACATTTCGGAACATTGATTGCCAGGTTCTGGTTCATAGTTCCCACGACTTAGTTTGGTGATGAATTGTTTCCTGATCTCAAGTATATTTTTCTTGACTTCATTGCCTTGCATTACTGGTAGCAAATCTTTTAGTAAGTTGGGAATTCAGATCGGTAATGACCAGTCCAGTTAGGTGGCTGTAGACAAACCAGAGGCATGTAAATGAGTGGGGATGATGGCACTGGCAAAAGATGTGGTAACACCGTAGCGATAGTATGGGGGCCAGTTAATGAACAAAAGCTCGATGCTTCTGAAGCTCCTTACTTTAACAAGTTTGGCTAGTGTTCGGCTTAGTTAAAAGTTTACTTGAGATCTGTTGAAAAATAAACAAGTGAGATATCTTCAAATCCATTTTAAAGCTAAGATTGAACAGCTTGCAATTCATATGTGCTCATTAGCTCGTTCAGTGTTGTCAGGGTTGTGAAGTTATTTGTTTTACTTAGAGTTCATTTGTTATAATATAGCATATATAGATTTTGCTCGTGGCCATGAGACTGTCATAGATTTTGGACACAAAATATATATTTGTATATGACCCTTCAACAAGTAACATTCTTGCAATCTTCTGAGTCTCTTTCTTGTATTGTATGTAGGTCGATTGGTTGAAAGAAAAGATCGATTTTTCATCACTTTTTTGTATGAAAGACATAGCTGGGATGATCCTTTTTGTATGAAGACATAGCTGGGATGCTCCTTTTTTGTATGAAGACCCCAGCTCCTTTTTGTATAGCTGGGATGCTCCTTTTTTGTATAGCTGAGATGCTACTTTTTTGTATAGCAGCAACTTTCCTCCTTGCAAATGTTAGCAAGATGAAGGCTATAGCTAGCTAGCTCCTTTTTTGTATGGAACAATTAATGTATGAATATATAGGAGCTTCTTTATGGCAATTAATTAAACTTAACAATTGGTTTTAATTGGTTCTTTTTGAGCTTTGCATAGGATGCGATGAATGCTTACATTGTATATATGAAGTTGCCAGGTTATAGCGAGCATAAATGCTATGGAATGTCCCCGGCCCGTTTATAGTAGTGTAGTTACTTATTTATAGTGGTCTTTGAGTGCTATGGAAGGTCTCTCGTTTATAGCAGTCTTTGAATGCTATGGAAGGTTAGTATCTATGACAGCAGGGGCTAGTATAGCGTCCATCTAAACGCTATGGTTTACATTTTATAGCATTCTTTGTTTGCTGTGGAATATAGTAACAATAGCGGACAATGAATGCTATTGAAAGAAAGAGACTTTTAATAACATCGCCTAATAAGGCATTCTTTGGAACGCTATGGATGTAATTTTACAGCGTTTTTGGCATGCTATGAAAGGGCTTATTTGTTGTAGTGGCAAGTTCTCATTGCTTACATGATATGGTCGAAATATTTGAGTAGTACTGAACTTGTTACCAGTGGAATGAAATTTAATGGGTGCTCCTCGAGCACCATCATGTGTTGCCTCAATTAATCCACTCTACAATTGCACATTCATGTGGTCTTCATGAAATCTTCAATCAATAGCCCTATAGAATTATACGATGACCCTCCTTCAACCACAGCAACCTTGCTCTTTTCACTCATCTCCTTCACCCTCTTCTTTCTTTCTTCCCCACATTCGTTCTCACTCTCCATTAGTTATCTTATTCCATTATCTATCTCCTCTGTTGTCACTAACATAACATTGCTACTATCAGACATATAAATATCCTTCTTGTAGTCCAACTTTATATCCACAGCTAGCCTTAATTCCCTAACCAATTGGAATGCATTTGTTTGTTGTTCGGCATGCATTGGCCAAGTGGCCACTGGCACTCCACACCATAAGCTCTCCAATGTTGAGTTCCACCCACAATGCGACACGAACCCTCCCACCGCCTTGTGAGATAGTATCGCCACTTGGGGGGCCCACCCGATCACTTTCCCAATCTTTTTCGTACATTCCAGAAACCCTTGTGGTAGCACTTGATTCAAGTCTTGGTACTCCCCTGGAATCCCTCCTTTGACCTTTGAAGGAGGCTGTCGCACTGACCACAAGAACCGATGGCCGCTTCGTTCTATGGCTTGAGCTATCTCCTTTAGCTGAAATGAAGGAGATCATACAAGAAGTTAATAACAATAATTCTCTAACTTAACCCTTTGGATTTAAAAATTAGTTATTGGGAAAAGTGGAGTGTATGTTGTAACCTCAAACTTAAGATCCGCTTCAATTGAATATGAGCATTGAATTGGAAGATGGACTATATATATGTAAACAATAATTTTAGTACCACATACACTTACACACTCAAATACACACCCATATTCACATAAGTGGTGGGTCCTACACACACTTGCACCTCAAGTGTGTGTGGAACCCACCACTCATGTGAGTGTGGGTGTTTATTTGTTTGTGTAAGTATATGTGGTGCTAGCACATCTCGTATGTAAAAGGGACCGTAAGTCCAGTGTTTATATAATATTTTGTTGACAAAACGTTTTCATCGCTTTGCTAGAGTATCGGATCGGATTTCGTCACCAAAAGTATTAGCGATTAAATGCTTCATCCCTTATACGTCGTTGCATAGTAGTATAAAGTGTAGGTTAGAATTAGCAACGAAATTTTTTGTCACCAACATGTCATTTTCGTCACTACCAATGACAAAACCGGTAAAATAAACTTTGATTTCGCAGGTTGTCATATTCGAACTCACGACCTCCATTTTCCAAACTAAAATTCCTTCCGTTGAGCCACTACCTCACATTTCTCGTGATAATATTGCAAAAATTACATATTTAAAATTTTATCAGGAATTTTCTAATTAGTCTACGTACAAGATATATGATTTGTTTTAGATAATATAATTTTTTTGAATGTAAAAGATTAAGTATAGGAAGTCTTAGACGTGGCGCCGAATTCGTATTTTCTCACGAAATGGTACTTTTTGCCATGGAAATTCATATTTTGTCACTAAATCATACTTGTGCATGTCCTGCGCCAAGCCTATATAAACCACTCACACTCACGATTTGAGGTAGACGCTCTATTTTTCTCTTTTTCAATAATTTCTCTCTGTCTTTTTCCGACTAACTTGATCGTCGGAGGATCCATGACTGGAAATACCACCGGTCTTTGGACTGGACTTGTTTTGCAAAAAATCCTTCCCAAAGGCTGTCAGCGTGATCATTCAGAGTTAGCAAGAGTCCTATCAATGTGCTTGGATCTACCGTCCAAATATTAGAATCAACATATCTAATTGAGATTTTTTATTTAATGACAAGAATTTTTTTAAAAAAAAATGTAATACTAACTATGTTACTAATAATAATAAATAAATAAACAAATACGGAGTAACAACTTATACCATTGACCATGTGTGATGTATGTACTGACCTGATCACCTCCGAAGCAACCCATGCTCCCAAAACACAAGAATACAACCGATGACAGTGGCTGATTATCCAACCACTTCACGATCTCCGTCGCTTCCTCGTCTTCCTCGTTTTTGTTGTTAACGAGGTGGATCACTGGTCCCACAGGGTACACTGGCTGGGCCTTATCGTTTTCCGCGAGAAATCTGACCGCATTGGATTCCAGCTCTTCAAACGTATTGACCATAATACCCTTTGTTTGTCTCAACCTCTTGGCAATTGCGACTTTTACTTATGGGTATATCAGGGAAAGAATAAGAGAATAAGATTGTGTACAGAAAAGATATGAGAGGCTGTAGCTTTGTTTTGGTCTTATTAATAGGGGAAAGGCTACAATACACACCTCTTATTTGGGTGTGTATCATATGCACCCCCCAAAATGTTATGAATTATAGAGAAAATGTTACGAATTGTATTGCTAAAAAGTTACGAATCGTATAAAGGTTACGATATACACCAAAATATTATGAATCATAATGAAAATGTTACGAATCGTACTGCTGAAAAGTTACGAATTATAGAACAAAAGTTACGAAACATGCTAAAATGTTATGAATGAACCATAAAATAGGTGTATATGGTACACCCTTTTAAGGGGTGTGTATTGTAGACTTTCCCTATTAATAGAGGGGAAGATATGCGACTTGGACACTTGGTAGTAGTAGTTTAGGGAATGACTTCGGTGTCCCCGGTCATTTTGGGGACACCGTAACTTTTGGCATAACAAAACCATTATAAGCATAACCAAATTCATTACAAGTATAACCAAAACCATTATAAGCATAACCAAAACCATAACAAAGCATAACTTGGTTGGTTATGCCTTGGTTGATTTTTTGTTATGCCTTGATTGGTTTTTGGTTATGCCTTGGTTATGCCATGTTATGGTTCTGTTATACTTCTAATGATTTTTGTTATGCTTGTAAGGGTTTTGTTATGCCAAAAATTACGGTGTCCCCAAAATGACCGGGGACACCATAGCATCATACGTTTAGTTTATACATAACTATTGCACAAAGCCAAAAGGATCACGCCTTTTACCCGTGATCTTTAGCTATTAATCACAGTTTTAAAATCGTGATCTTTGGAGCTATTATTGTTTTCTTTGCATTTCCATTGTAATAAGCAAATAATTAGAGATAAACAAATTTAACAATAATGATAAAAAAAACTCCGTATTATAATAAACAAAGTTACAAGTCTTTTAGCAAATAACTAAATCCCACCTATTCCATAACCAAACTTAACAAATTTTACCAATAACCAATTTCGAAATTCAAAAACTCAAAAACACCCTACATTAAAATCGTCCCATTGAGACGAATAATTTGGTATGGTCGGGTGCATGGTTGGAACTCATTTGCGATTGGACAAATGTGCATTGTGTATTGTGGGAGTTTTTTTTAGATAGAGATGCAAAAATAATTAATAAGGAGGTAGAGATTGTTAATTTTGATTATAGACTAAATAATAAGTCTAACTACACTAAATCTAACCACTACATCATCCACTACATATTTTGTAGAGCCCATCTTAACTTTCCAAAAAATACAAAAAAAATGTTCATAAATTTTAAAATAATATATTATGGACCCTGTAAAAAATCAACTCTAACAAATATCGGTATGTATTATTTCTTGATTCGTAGGGGCGAAACTGTGCAGTTGAACAGTTTCGCCCCTACAAATCAAGAAATAATATTTACCGATATCCATCAAGAAATAATACTTATCGATATCTATTGAAGTTAATTTTTTACATGGTCACTACTACAAAAATAGATAAAGATCTCAGTCATTTGGTGTGATCTTTCACTTTTAATTTCGCATTCAAAACCGTGGTCTATCAAGGTGTAAGTAAAAGTCCGTATCTTTTAACCACGTGATAAAAACCGTGATTAAAACTCATTAAAACCTTAACTAAAAAGTAAAAATTGTGATTAAACATGACAAAACCGTGACCTTTAACTACTTTAATCCGTTTTATTATAAAACTGTGGCTATTTGGGGAGAAATAATCTCAGTTTTTGGAAAAACCGAGGTTAAAAGTGGTGATTTCCCAAGGGAAAAAATTCCACTTTATTTATCTTGTGGGGTTTTGAACCCAAGTCTCCTGAGTTTTTCATGGAAGCTTCAACCAACTGAACTACACACACTTTTCAATACATAATTGAAATATTTAATATATAACATATGCGTTTAACATTAAAATATATTTCGAATGTCATTTTGAACATTTAAATATTAAAATTAGCAATTTGATAAACATGAAAGTTGTAGCCCTTTGTGTTATTGTTCAAACCCAATTTGAATTATCTCAATTGGAATTCTGAGTCTAGAGTTATACTCGAAATATATTTGGCGACAAAACGCAACTTTCATAAATTTTGTCATCAAAGGTACCGATTAAGCAACGAAATATATTTTCATTGTTGAATGTGCCCCATTTGGCGATGAAATCTTTTTTGTAGAATGGTTGAGAGTGAGAGAGACAAACGAGATTAGAGGATGGAATTTTGGAAGTCGATCATTACATTTATTTAGTTGTATCACGCGCAGAGTCTATTAAGGGGTAAACGGTCTTCAACTTTTCCTATACAAGAGTTTTCATCGCAATCCAAATAAAAAAAATGTGATGTATTCTCTAACTTATGATCTCAATTTTTAGATGACTAAGATTAAAGATTCTTTTTATCTCAGTTTTTTCTAAATGAGATATATTTTTTCATATACAATCTCAGTTTTTCGAAAATGAGATCTATTCTTTAAGTTATAATCTCACTTTTATATTTTTGAGATTAAAAAATCATTTCATCTCAGTGTTTCCAAAACGAGATATATTTTTTCATAAATAATCTCAATTTTTTGAAAATGAGATATATTCTTTAAGTTACAATCTTACTTTTTAAATTACTGGGATTAAAAAATGTTTCCATCTCAGTTTTTTCATATAATTGAGATTAAAATTATAGTCCATAACATTTTATTACACTTTTTCAAAAATTGAGATTTTCTTAGTTTTTGGACCGTGATCTTTATAGCATTTTGTAGTAGTGGGTCCCATAAAATATTATTTTAAAATTTATGGACATTTTTTTGTATTTTTTTAGGACCCGGGGTGAGCCCTACGAAAAATTTAATGGATGATGTAGTGGATGGATGGTAGTGTACGTAGTATCTCTCCAGACTAAATAGATAATCAAATGCTAACTTGGCACATTTTGATTATTGGTTTTGATTATTAGCATTGTAGATGCTCTTACTTTTGATCACAATTTTTATCCGTGATAAAAAACCCTCTGAACTCGAGATTAAACTTCAAAAAGCATGATTAATATAGTAGTTAAGATCTCATTTTTTCTTATAACCGCTGTCTATTGGAAGATTTAATCTCAGTTGTTTTCTACAACTGTGATGGTTAGTTGTAAAAGCCCACAGTTTTTACAAAAAGCAAAATTAATTTCAAATTATACCAATCTCGCTTATTTAGAAAGAACCGTGATCTTTTCATTAACGGAATTTAAAAAAACAATATTGGCGGCCATTTATATTATTCCAATTTCTCTCAATAATTTATTTTCACCAATAGATTTCTACTACAAAAACAACAATGAAAAAATTAGTAGTTTCTTCTCATTCACTACAAATAAAATATTACACTCCTAAAGCTCAACATCCCTTCGTCCCACCGCAGTCGCAGCCAGGGACGGAGTCAGGATTTTACTCTAGTAGTGGCAAAATGCAAAGGATTGGGGGATGCTGCCAAGCGAGGGTGATTGGCAGCGGTGCCAAGCGACCGATCTGGCTGTTCATCTCCGCACGAACGGCTCGGATCTTATCCAAGTACATAAACGCCCGGATTGACCGCTCGACACCGTTGCCAAGCACCCTCGGTTGGCAATAACGCCGAGTCCGCAAATTAAATGTATACTAAAAAAAACATGCATTGCAATATGAATAGTCATCGACTCTCGAAAAAATTAAAATAACATAATAAAAACTATAGTAAATGATGTTTGTCGTTTGCACATGGAGTATGAAATAGACTAATATAGTTTTGGAATACTATTTTGGATCTCCTTTTTTCAAAAAATCTAGTAGTGGCGAGTTTATATAAGTTGGGGATAACTTTTTTTTTGTACATATAATAATTATATTTTTTAAAATTCTTGTCTTGGTGGCCGCCTTTACTAGACCCCTCTAGCTCCATCATTGTGTATGCACCTTGACTAATATATCTTTGGGGGACCACATACGACGTGACAATAACTTAGCAAGGTAGCACGCCAGAGTTATCAATTTCGATAGAAATCTTCCCTTCTCTGTCCATGTTTGTTAGATGGGTCTTGAGTCTTGACGCTACTGTAAAAACCTTTCAATCACTAACGGCCATGTTACTAGAACTCCATAAAGCAACAAAAACTTGACAAAGTCGCATGTCATTATATCATAGAACTGATGAGAAGAGTCTTTCCTCATCTTTCCGTGCTGGTTCCGTTTGTATAACAATGTGAGCTTGACTTGTTCAAAAATCTTACGATCACTCATGGCATATTTCTTTGGATTCCATAGAGCTGCAAGACTTGGAAAATACATATGTAATTATCAAAGAATAGACAAGAATAGCATCTTCTCATCTTTCTATAATTGTTTTGTTTTAGAAAAATCTTGTAACAATTGATTGAGAAACTCATGATTCGAAAAATCTTGCAACCATTGATTGAGAACCTCATGTTTTATCATTCGGGATTGATGGCCATGTCCTTACCAATCTGTACAACAGCTAGCATGCAAAGACTTGTCAAAACCAATTCAGTGTCATTATCATAGAATAGAACTCGTTGGAAAAATCTTGCGATAAGACTCCATGCATAAAGCAGCTCAGACTTAATAACATCTTTTTGTAGTGGATATTTATTGGTGACTTCGTATCTGTCTCCATCGATTTTAGTGTATAATGTGGAACTGGGCTCATTGAAAAATCTTGCAATGAGTACTTAGGTTCATCATTAGTAAAGATAGAAAGATTACCAATGATGTGACCCAAAAGATCCAAGTGGGGTGGTTCAAGTGGAGGAGCACTACTGGTGTACTGTGTGACAAGATGGTACCCATAAAATTGAAGGGAAAATTCTATGGAACTGCCATCAAACCAACGATACTCTACGAGACAGAATGTTGGCCTATTTACAACAAGTGAATAAGATGAGTGTAGCGGAAATGAGAATGTTGAGATGAATGTGTGGTAAGACTAGAAGAGACAGGATTATGAATGAAACGGTTCGTGAGATGGTAGCTAGGTGTAGCACCCATAGAAGAGAAGTTAAGGGAAAATAGGATAAGGTGATTTGAGCATGTCTACAGTGTAATAGGAGATGCAGTGGTTAAGAGAGCGGATAAAATAGTTTTGGGTAGCAATGCTACAGGGAGTGGTAGACCTAAATTGACATTAGATACTGTGGTGCACAATGATATTAGTATAGTAGGTTTGTGTGAACAAGTGGCCCTTAACAGAGCTTAATGGAGAAAAATGATTTATGTAGCCGACCCCAAGTGATGGGGACTTAAGGCTCGGTTTTGTTTGGTTTGGTGGCCCTTGACAGAGCTCAATGGAGGAAAATGATTTATATAACTGACCCCAAGTGATGGGGACTTAAGGCTCTACTGACATGACACGCAGGGGAGGCGAGCTATATTTTTGGAAGGGGGCAAAACTATACGTTTTGATAATAAGTTTTTTTTTTCTTTTCAATGTAATAGTAGTATTTTTTTAGAATCATAGAGGGGGTGACTGCCCCTACTAGCCCCCCTCTGTCTCCATCCTTGGTCGCAGCTATTAGGCGCCACCACTATTGCTGCATTAGAACCCATAGACCCGTTGCCAAAGCTGATTGGATCTGCGAATTAAAAATCCAAACCTAAAAACCAAATATGAGTCACCAATATCCAAAAATGATGGGGAATGGGGAGAACATCTATCCTGAAGACAAGTATCTCAACCACCACTCAATGGGAAGAAAGGAGAGGAGAGGAAAAAGTCTAGGCATCGGCTACTGAGGGGAGGAAGGGGGGTGATGGGCGCCAATTCATCCCACTGTTTCACTTTTGAGCATATGGCTTTGCTGGCACTATACAAAAGTACATTTCTTATAGTACCATATGTCTGTCTAGAACTATACGATTTTAAGTGAGCTAGATGAAACAAACGGTCGGTTTTGAACACAGTGTCTGGAGTTGTGTTTCAAAATCGTGCTTATAGTAATGTTTTCATTCAATAGTCGGAGCGCTGTGTTCATCGCAATTTGATGATCAACAGCTATAACATGATTACATGCACACTTTTGTAAAATAAGTGGAAAATAGAGAAAGACCTACCAACAAATTGGATGGTTAAATGAAACTTACGTACACGTGTTCGAGTGTTTGGTGTGATGGTTAGTGTCCTTTGGACTTGCCCCACCCATGCGTTGCTTAGCGGTACCCCTTTTTTATTCTCATAAAAGTAGGCTAGATATTTATAAAGTGACAAAAAAAGGAGGTATATTTCAAAAAAGCAGGTACTCCATATGGAGAGAGAGAGAGAGAGAGAGAGAGAGAGAGAGAGAGAGAGAGAGAGGATTCCAAATAAGATCAAAATCAAGTTCTCTCATTCCTTACATGCTAGGGTACAAATATTTGTTTACTGAATTTCTTGCCGGTGGAATGAAATTTAATGGGTGCTCCAGCACAGTCACGTGTTGTCTCAGTCCACTCCATAATTGCACATTCATGTGGTCTTTATGAAGTCTTCAATCAATAGTCCTATAGAATTATACGATGACCCTCCTTCAACCACAGCAATCTTGCTCTTTTCACTCATCTCCTTCACCCTCTTCTTTCTTTCTTCCCCACATTCGTTCTTACTCTCCATCAGTTTCCTTATTCCATTCTCTATCTCCTCTGCTGTTACTAACATAACATTGCTACTATCAGACATATAAATATCCTTCTTGTAGTCCAATTTTATATATATTCACGGCTAGCCTTAATTCTCTAACCAATTGGAATGCATTTGTTGGTTGTTTGGCATGAGACTTGCTATTCTCTCCTCCACCCCCCCCCCCCCCCCCCGGCCCCACCTCCCTTTTCTCGGACTACCCCTGCCTCCCTCTCTCTCTCTCTCTCTCTCTCTCTCTCTCTCTCCCTTTTCTTTCTTTCTTTCCTTACGGTTTGCTTCTTCTTTTTTTCCTTTTATTTCCAGTTTGATTTTTTTTTTTCCTTTTATTTCCTTTTCTTTCTTTCTGGTTTGAATTTTTTTTTTCTCTTTAATAATAGGTTCAAGTGTAAATCTAGGCTTTGTTAAGTAATTGAAAGAAAAAAAGTGTTTCAATTGATCATATTTATCCGACTGTTTTATTTTTCTTTTTTTGTCGTTTGTAGATTAAAAATATAGTTACGAAAATAAGTGTTTCAATATTCAATTCATATGAACCAGTGCAAAGATGTTATTTTTCTGATCATTTCATCCTAAATGATCGTAATAAATTTTCGGCTTCAAGGCCTTTCAATGGACACCCTAAGAGAGTCTTAAAACTAAATAATGAGTTTTAGGGTGTTTGTTGAAAGACCTTACAACAAAAAATTCATTATGACCATTTAAAATAAAATAATAAAAAAAAATAATTTTTGCTTTGATTTAACTGAATTGCAAATTAAAACACTTAATTCTTGAATTATATTTTTAAATATACAAAGGGTGTATATATAGAAATTAAATAAATAAGATATAATAATTAAATAAAAAAATAAATTAAAAAGTAGGGGGACCCAAGGGCTCTGCTGCTCCCATTGGCACAGTAGCCCCTACGAAGCCCCTAAAACGTTTCCATTTAGTTAAAAAAAATAGAAACCAGCCATTTGCAATCCTATGGAGTAGAAACCTGATTTGAACCAACATACTACTGAATCAGTTAAGAGGATCTATGCTAAATAATGGTTAACAAATTTATTAAATTGTACTATAGTTAAAAAAAAGTAATCATAAATATAACATTTGTATTTTGGATTAGTATGTTGTTTGCAAAATACATTTCGTAATTAGTTCCCGAACACTAATTGTAATCTTAATGAATTTTTTGTTTTACGGCCTTTTAACGAGCACTCTATAAGACTCATTATTTAGTTTCAGTACTCTCTTATGGTGTTCATTGAAAGACCTTGTAGCCAAAAATTTATTATGACCATTTAGGATGAAATGATCAAAAAAATAACATCTTTGCACTGGTTTAAACGGATTGAAAATTGAAACACTTATTTTCGTAACTATATTTTTTAATCTATAAAGGACAAAAAAAGAAAAATAAAACAGTCGGATAAACATGATCAATTGAAACACATTTTTTTTCTCAATTACTTTACAAAGCCTAGAATTAGACTTGAACCTATTATTAAAGAGAAAAAAATTCAAACTAGAAAGAAAGAAAAGGAAATAAAAAAAAAAAAAAAACCAAACCGGAAAGAAAAGAAAAGCAAACTGTAAATAAAGAAAGAAAGAAAAGGGAGGGAGAGAAAGAGAGAGAGGCGGGGGTAGTCCCGAAAAAGGGAGGTGGGGCCGGGGGGGGGGGGGGCTGGGATGGGAGGATTAGCAATTTACATTCGGCATGCATCGGCCAAGTGGCCACCGGCACTCAACACCATAAGCTCTCCAGTATTAAGTTCCGTCCACAATGCGACACGAACCCTAGCTCCCACCGCCTTGTGAGATTGTATCGCCACTTGTAGGGCCCACCCAATCACTTTCCCAATCTCATTTGTACGTCCTAGGAACCCATCTGGTAGCACTTGATTCAATTCTTGGTACTCACCTGGAATCTCTCTTTTGCCTTTTGAAGGAGGCCGTCGCACTGACCACAAGAACCGATGGCCGCTTTGCTCTAGGGCTTGAGCTATCTCTTTTAACTGCAATGAAAGAGATTCAAGTTAATAACCGCAATTCTCCAACCCTTAAGATTTAAAAAATACTCTATCGTGATTTAATTGTCCTTTTTGGGAGTTTGTCCCACTTTTCAATTGATTATATATATCTCGTAATTTATAATGTTTTACGTGATTTAAAAAATATTGTATTATAGAACTAATCGAGATCTATTAAACAAGATTCATATTAGATATAAAATTCATTACTAATTTAAAGATATAACTTATTTTTCATCCGGTTAGAATAGAACTAGAAACAATTAGATTAGGACGGAGAGAGTAGTTATTTGGAAAAGTGAGTGTATGTTGTAACCTCAAACTTAAGATCCGTTTCAATCGAATATGATCAGCATTAAATTGGAAGATGGACTATATGTGCAAAGGGACCATAAGTATAGAGTTTATATTACATTTTGGAGACGAAACGATTTCATCGCTTCGCTTAGAGTATCAGATTTCATCACCAAAAAGTATTAGCCATCAAAATATCAAAAAAATTTGTCGCTAACAGTTATAGAACTGGTAAATGAATTTTGATTTTGCTGGTTGTCATATACTCATATCCAAACTCACGACCTCCATTTTCCAAACTACTGCTCCTTCCGTTGTGCCACTTAACATTTCGGTGATAATATTGCAAAATAAAACACGTTTACCATTTTATGAGGAATTTTCAAATTAGTCAATGTATCATAAATATGATTTTTTATAGATAATATAACTTTTTTGAATGTAAAAAAATTAACTACGTCTTAGATATGGTGACTAAAATTTGTATTTTCTCACCAAATGGTACTTTTTGCTGAGGAAACTTATATTCTGTCACCAAATCCTTATTAATTTTTTTTTTTATTTCTTTTGACCGAGAAATACTAATACTAACAATAATAAATAAATAAAACCGACCATGTATGATTCAAACAGTATAATGTACGTAATGACCTGATCACCTCCGAAGCTACCCATGCTCCCAAAACACAAGAGTACAACCGCTGACAGTGGCTGATTATCCAACCGCTTCACGATCTCCGTCGCTTCCTCGTTTTTGTTGTTATCGTTTTCCGCGAGGAACCTGACCGCATTAGATTCTAGCTCTTCAAACGTATTGACCATAATACCCTTTGTTTGTCTCAACCTCTTGGCAATGCTCATTAGCCTGGACCCAACTTCCTTGTTCCGAAACGAAGCAGGCAACACCTTGATAGGGACTGAGTTCACAAAACCCGGGACTTCCAACTCAGCGTCCGAGTCCTTCAACTCAGTAAGATCGTGGTATTCGTCCGGGCTAAGGGACTCCAAATGGAAAGCGAGGCCTAGAACTGTCGCGTTGGAAGTGAAGAAGGCGTAGGACGGGACTCCGAACTTGAACGCCACGTCCATCATCGGGGTGCAGAACAAGTCGAGGACGAACCCGGCGATCCGAGTCGACCCGGTGGAGACCATCGTTCTCACGTGATCTCTCACGTGCTGCTTGTTCATTTTGATGAACTCCAACATGAAGTTGTCGGGGAACTTGGACTGGAGCTCCGCCGCCGCCGCCGCCGCCTCGTCCAGAGGGAGGTACACGAACTTTAACCGATCCTCGGCCGCCGTGAGTAGCAGCGATTGCGTGGAGGAGCTGACCTTGGATTTGTCAAACGGCCGTTTCATTATGAGGACTGTAATCGAAAGCCGGTCGTCTCGGCCGACGAGCTGTTTCGCCATCTCCACCGCTGAAACCAGGTGGCCCATCCCAGGGGAAGGTATGAACACCAGTTCCACCGTTGCTGTCGTCTTCATTTCTTAGTCAATTACGACTTTTACTTATGGATATATCCATAAATTTGACATAGCCGGGGCACCAAAAATTTTTTGTAACTGTTATTACGAGTTACAGTTAAGCACATTTATTCCAAAATAATTTTAACATTCATGATAAATTAAAAATTTTAAAAGTATGTATATATTTTAATAATTAGCTACTTGGGTAAACTTTTGCACTACTATTTTTTATTGCCTTTTAGAAAAGAAAAAAAAAACACATTTTCTACTCTGCCTTTTGAGAAAAAGTCAGATTTTTCTATTACCTTTTGAGGGGAAAAAAAAAGAGAACATTTTTACTCTGCTTTTTGGCAAAAAGGCAAAGAGAACCTACGGGCAAAGTCTCGAACCTGCCACCTCTTTGTTAAGCATGAGGGCACGTAACAACTGCACCAACAGCCAAATCCTTACACATAAATAATATATATACAAAGACGCAAAAAATAATTTTTTTTTTAAAGGCTTGGGGCCCGTGTGGGCATGTGACCACACTTGCCCTATGGTGGGTCCGCCCCTGGGTATATCAAGAAAAGAAGGGTAAAGTACGGATTAGCTCCCTGTGGTTTAAACGTTTGACACATCACCTCCCTGACATTTACAAATGATCAATTCACCTCCTTATGGTTTCAGATTAAAAGTGCTACCGTTAGCTTTTCCTTCTAAATTGACGGAAGGTGTAATGCACATGCCTGATACGAGAGTTGGAATGGAAAACATAATTAAAGAAACAAGAACTTTCTTGTAAGAAGACATCGTTACCCTTCTTCTTCATCTCCTCCAAAATACTACTAGTACTGTATATAGAACCAGGCAAACAAATTCATAACGGTTGAGTCTTCTTTACCCCTCCCGGTTCAGCACCTCTAGACTTTGTTCCATGAAATCTTGTACTCCGACAACGATTACCATTTCCGACGAAGAATACCACCCACAAAGCGATGACATCTCTCTCCCTCTCTCTCTCATCACTGTTGCTGCTCTCGACGCCGGTCTGGTGACCTCACAGTCACCGCCGTGAAGGCGGCGACTGGATAAGGAAGTACATAACCTCTGCTTCAAAATCCAATCCACCACTTCAGTAAAGGTTACAATGCATCTTAGAGCTTTAGACATCCCAAATCGTCGGCCCCAAGTCCAAATCGTCTTCACCAAATCCCGAATCCCGATCGTCTCCACATTCGTCTCCCCCTCTCTCTCTCTCTCTCTCTCCAACCTTGGGTGTTTTTAAGAATGGTGGAAATCTCTCTCCGACCTTGGGTGTCTTTTTAGGAATGGTGGAAATTAGAGGAGATTGATTCTTCCTGTTCAGCTGTTTTTTTTTAACTTTAGATTCATCAATTGTGATTTTTGGTTTGTAAACTGAAATTCAAGATTTTTTTTTTTGGGTAATGACATTACTGAGATAATTGATGGTTATTAAATGATGATTGTGAGTGGAATTTTTTTCGGGAGTTGAAAACTATCAACTGTTGGTGCAAAATTTATTCTCTTAGATTTCTTTTTTCTTTCTAGCAAAAAATTAGCAATGTTTGTTTTATAATTTTATGAATTGTCTAACTAATTAAATCCAAAAGAATAAAACAAATAATTTGCAACTAAATTTTTTATATAGCATAAGAACAAAAAAGAAAGAAAGCAAAAATCAATCATTGTCAAATTAGAAATGTAATGGACAAAGGGTAATACAATCATTTTGACATCTGCTGTTAACGGTGTTAGTATGGCACTTTAGTCCGAAATCACAAGGAGGTGAATTGGTCATTTGTAAATGTCAAGGAGGTGATGTGCCAAATGCTTAAACCATAGGAAGGTAATTCATACTTTGCCCAGAAAAGTATAAGATTGTGTACAGAAAAGATATGAGAGGTACCTTTGTTGCGGTCTTATTAATACAGCGGAAGATATGCTACTTGGACTACTACACGAAGCTTTCGGTCATACTAATACAGCGGAAGATTTGCGACTTGGACCACTTATAACACTACTACACAAAGCCAAAAGGATCACGTCTTCTACCTTCTACCCGTGATCTACTGATCTCTAAGTGTATCTTTGGAGCCATTATTGTTTTTCTTTAAAGCATTTCTATTGTAATAAGCTGTCGAGTAGAAATAAACAAATTTAACAATAATGATAAAAAAAAACTTTATATTGGAATAAACAAATTTACAAGTCTTTTAACAAATAACAAAATTCCACCTATCCCATAACCAAACTTAACAAATTTTACCAATAGTCAATTTCAAAATTTAATAACTCAAAAACATCCCACATTAAAATTGTCTCATCGCGACGAAGAATTTGGTATGGTCGGGTGCGTGATTGAAACTCGTTTGCCATTGAACAAATGTGCATTGTGTATTATGTGGTTTTTTTTTATTAGGAATGCAAAAACAACCAATATGGAGGTAGATGTTGTTAAGTTTGATTATGAACTAAATTGATAATCAAATGCTGACGTGGCACATTTTGATTATTGGTTTTGATTATTACCATGGCAGATGCTCTTACTTTTGATCACAATTTTTACCCGTGATTAAAAAAAACTGTATAAATTCGAGATTAAACTTCAAAAGGCATGATTCATATAGTAGTCCCCCGTCCCCTTTTTAAAATCCAGTATTCCATTTTGAGTTGTCCCTAAATAAGTGTCCATTTTGTAAAATTAGTGAGTAAAAGTTGGTACATTTTTCATTTTGCCCATAAAAGTAGATTCCATTTTGAAAAGTTAATGAATAAAAATGTAATTGTGATATCTCCATAGAGGGTAAATAGGAAAAATGGAGGTAAAAATTGATATGAAAGGTGTAATGATGATATTTTATTAATAAGTTGAAGTTACGAAACGAGGCATTTAAAAAGGGACGAAAGGAGTAATTAAGATCTCATTTTTTTCCTTATAACCTTTGTCTATTGGAAGATTCAGGCACCGTTCCAACTCAACAGTAAAAAGAACTTTTGAAAAAAGAAAGTTTTTTAAACTCAAATATAATAAAAATGGAAAATAATTTTTTAATTTTTTTGGCACCGTGTAAAAGATCTCGATGAGATCTATCAAATAAAATCCATATAGGCTCTTTGTATTTATATAAGAGTAGAATCCTAAAATATGGAAACAAAATCAAATCCTATACTATGGACATATATAACTCTAAGGCTCCATTTGTTTGGACGTAAAATATTTTACTTATATTTCGGTGTTTGGCTGTGTAAAAAATTAGAAAAGCTTTTTAGTTGTAAAATATTTTTTATTAATTGGATGAAAATGACTTACCCTTACATATTCTGTAAATTATTTTCCGAAATGAACCCGCTGCCTTTTACTGCAATTCTCACTGTTCAGTTTTCTCGATTGTTAGTCCTGATTCACATTCAATTCCAATAATCTCAGATCTCTTCACCGTTTAAGCCCTCCTCTCTATCTCTCTACACTATTTTGTTGATTTTAGAAAATATTTTTAAGTGCCAACCAAACACTGAAAAATAAAAGTTTAAAATTTTTTTAAAAAAAAAATATTTTACATGAAATATTTTACATCGAAATAAACAGAGCCTTAATTTTCTCTTGCATAACATGATATGGTACAAAATATTTGAGTACTAATTAAACCCATCACCAGCAGTTAGATAAAACTTATTGGGTGCTCCTCGAGCACTACCAAGTATTGTCTCAATCCACTTCACCACTACATGTTCATATGAGATTCACATATAACTAGTTTATTAATCCCACGTGAACGTACGAGGAAGAAGTTGAGGTATGTCCTCGAAATAGTGAATAATTAGCCATTCAAGGAATGTGTATGCATGTTGTTCATGAAATCCTCGATCAGTAGTCCTATAGAATTATAGGACGACCCTCCTTCAACCACTACAACCTTGCTCTTTTTGCTCATCTCCTTCACCCTCCGCTTTATTTCTTCCCCACATTCATTTCCACCCTCCATCAGTTTTCTTATCCCAATCTCTATCTCCTCTGCTGTCACCAACATAACTTTGGTATTGTCTGACCCAACATCCTTCTTGTAGTCCAACTTTATCTCGACGGCCAACCCTAGTTCTCTCACCAATTCGAATGCATTCATTTGTTGTTCAGCATACATCGGCCACGTAGCCATCGGCACTCCGCACCACAAGCTCTCCAACGTCGAGTTCCACCCACAGTGAGACACAAAGCCTCCCACCGCCTTGTGGGACAATATAGCCACCTGTGGGGCCCACCCAATCACTTTCCCAATTTTCATCGTACGTTCTATGAACCCTTCCGGTAGCACTTGATTTAGGTCTTCATACTCACCTGGAGGCTCTATTTTTCCCATTTGTGGAGTCCTCCGAACCGACCACAAGAACCGGTGGCCGCTTCGCTCTAGGGCTTGTGCTATCTCCTTCAGCTGCATTAATGAAGAAGATCTCGTTAATAACAACAATTTAAACACTTTTTTAGTTTTAAAATAGTGTATTTCGAAAAGTGAAGTACTTTGTGCTTTAACCTTCTCCCCTTACCACTATATATAGCTATTTATACAATTGTGGAAGGGTGAAATAAGAGGAGAAGAGGATATAAAAAGAACAGAAATGATATACGTACCGACCACCTCCCACAGAAATCGTACCGACGGCTGCCGGCGGGACGTCTCCGGTCACCGGAAGGCCGATCCGAGCCGTTCAAAAATTCTAAAAAAAAAAAACCGAGGGGTCTTCCGCGAGAATCAATGGCATCCGAGGTGCGTAGAATGCTTGATCTGAGCACCAATTTTTTGTGTATATATGTATATAAGTGTATATAAACGAAAAGAGGTACTCGGATCAAGCACCTTACACACCTTGGATGCCATTGATTCCCGCGCGAGGCCCCTCGGTTTTTTTTTAGAATTTTTGGACGGCTCGGATCGGCCGTCCGGTGGCCGGAGACGGCCCGCCGGAGGCAGTCGGTACGATTCGGTGGGAGGTGGTCGGTACGGCTAGCATCACTCTAAAAAGAAAGTGTGGAAATTACTTTCTAAAATAAATATTTATAAAAATAAATAACAACTTATACCATCAACCATGTATGACGTATGTACTGACCTGATCTCCTTCGAAGCTACCCATAGTCCCAAAACACAAGAATACAACCGATGAGAGAGGCTGATTATCCAACCACTTCATGATCTCTATCTCCTCTTCCTCGTTTTTGTTGTTAACGAGGTGGATCAATGGTCCCACAGGGTACACCGGCGGGACCTTATCGTTTTCCGCGAGGAACCTGACCGCACTGGATTCCAGCTCTTCAAACGTATTGACCATGATGCCCTTTGTTTCTCTCAACCTCTTGGCAATACTCATGAACCTGGACCCAAATTCCTTGTCCAGAAACGGAGCAGGCAAAACCTTAACCGGGACTGGGTTCACAAAACCCGGGAGTTCCAACTCGGTATCCGAGTCCTTCATTTCGGCAAGATCGTTGTATTCCTCGGGGCTAAGGGTCTCCATATGGAACATGACGCCTAGAACCGTGGCGTTGGGAGTGAAGAAGACGTAGGACGGGACTCCGAACTCGGCCGCCACGTCCATCATCGGGGTGCAGAACATGTCCACGACGAACCCGGCGATCATGGTCGACCCGGTGGAGACCATCGTTCTCACGTGATCCCTCACGTTTTGCTTGTTCATTTTGATGGACTCCAACATGAAGGTTTTGGGGGACTTGGATTGGAGCTCCGCCGCGGCCGCCTCGTCTAGTGGGAGGTACACGAACTCTAACCGATCCTCGGCTGCCGTGAGCAGCTGCGATTGGGTGGAGGAGCTGGCCTTGGATTTGTCAAATGGGAGTTTCATTATGAGGACTGTAATCGAAAGCCGGTGGTCTCGGCCGACGAGTTGTTTCGCCATCTCCACCGTTGAGACCAGGTGGCTCATCCCAGGGGCAGGTATGAACACCAGTTCCACCGTTGCTGTCGTCGTCATTTCTCACCCAAATACTACTTTAATTTTTTATGTCAAGGATAAGATTGTGTAGAGAAAAGATACGAGAGGCTGTAGCTTTATTGTGGTCTTATTAATAAAGGGGAAGGTATGCAAGTTGGTTTAATTTATAAGTGTTGAAAAAATTGTTGAAAAGTACTTAAGGTGATGTCATGGCTTTGCTGGAAGCATTTCGTCTGATCCTCGGAGAAAATGAGGGCTAGGTTTTGTGCTTATAATCCACAGATATTTTGGTTATTAGATGGTTTATGCAAGGCTATTTTCGTATTTTTGCATGGCAAATTGGAGCACCAATACCAAGTGAGAGGGGCCCTGTTATGAACCTCCTCAAGGTCCGGCTTGCTATTCCATTGGACTTATTGTCCAAAATGCATTTCGGCTTACAAAATAAGGTATTGGGAGTCCCTTGAGATTGATAGTCTAATCTTAAGGGCTAACATTCTTAACAAACGGGGCCTTAAGGCCTCATTGTATAAGTACTACTACGCTCCCGTCCCAATTTGTTTCTCAAATATTGGAAATTTAACTAATTTAAAGAGCATAATAATTACACCAAAAATATTTAATTTCCGATATTTATCCCTCAACTTTTTTAAAAAGTTACTTTATTTAAAAAAAAGTAAGAACTAGGAGGAAGTTTTATCCATTTATAGCTAGCTAGCTATGATCTTGCCTGTAAGAGCATCCACACCTCACTCTTTACTTCCCTCTTCAAACTAAATTAAAGAGCCAAAAGAAAAAAAAGCACCCAAAAACCCTTGCATCAGTCTCTTTTCTTTCCTCTCTACTTTTGGAAAACTCTAACATTGCTACAGTTACTCGGTTGAACAACCGAGGAACTGTTCACTGGCTTCCCATTTTTATATTGTTTCCCAATTCCTCTTCCTGTACTCCACCGGTCCACCACTTCTGACTTTTACACCTTTTCTTGCTTTTGTTTCTCTCTCCAAGGCAAGAGAGAGTATTTAATTGAGATGAGTTTGATTATTTATTGAGAGGAGAGTGAGTAAAGAGTCTGATGAAGTAGTTATTTTAAAAATGGGTAGCTAAAGTAATAAAGTGACTTTTTAAGGTGTAAATTGATCCAAAATATAAAGAGCCTGGTGCGGATGCCCTAACTTGTCAATGGGCGTTGCACAAGGACCGAGGTATTGTGCTTGATATGGGCCATGAGCAGTGGCTAGTGGCAATGTCTCAATATTAAGAACTCAGCTGGGCGGCATCCAATGCAAGGATGGAGCCTGGGTCTAGTAGGGACAGCCGCTGCCATTAAAATTTTAGAAAATGTAATTATTATATGTAAAGAAAAAAGTTATCTCCAACTTATATTGTAACGCTCCGTTATTTTCTAAAAATAAACTCCAAAATACACTGTATTTCAAATGCTTCTAGGCCCATATTTTCTCCATAAATAAATTACAGTACATCACCAAAATAAACATAAGCCGCCTTCTAAATAATCTTCTAGATGCTCCAAACTTATCAATTCTTCTAAGACCTCTCCAACTTAATCCTTATATTCTCTGATTCAATTTCCACTAATCCGACCCCACACCTGAAAAAGAAATTATCCGGGAAGTATATGATACAACAGAATAACAAAGCTCATAAGTTGAATCAATAAACGATAATTGACCACCAAGTCGAAGCAATAATCACAAGGAACCTCATACCATGTCCTCCTCAGTACATGACCAGTGATACTCCCCAAATAGCTTCCTCACCGAGTCATCCTCGACCCATCCTGGCTATTGGATAGGCTATTGGTGCATGAGTTCACTCGATCCCTGTACTAAACAGTTCTACTGTACTCAACCAACAAACATCATATTCGATACCAATTATTCCACTTTCCAATAAAATTCCACAAGATTGAACAAAGATCATGAGATAATCAAAAGGAGTACAAAGATGAGAGTGAAGAAAGAATTCCGGAAGTAGGAAGAGTATCGTATACTCTCCGGATTACCTCAAATATGCCCGACCGTTACGTCTACGAATCAATGCCTTAAATCATTTTCCATATTAGCCCACCAATATCCATCCTCCAAGACATTACTATCTCGATTTATAAAATAAACTCTCAAGCTATTTTTTTTCCTCTTCTCTTTCTCCCCATCTATTTTCTCTTCCATTTCTCTATTTTTCTTGATGGTGTGATATGGGGGGAAAGACCTATTTATAGGAGGCTAATAAAATCTTACTATATCTTGATCATATCCAAAATAATCTACCATTATCTAATAATATCTAAATCAAATCTAATAATATCTAAATCAAATTTTATATAATATAAGAAAATCCAACCATATCTAATAATATCTAATCAAATCTTATATAATCTAACAATATCTAACAAAATCTATATAATATCTAATCAAATCTTATCAAATCTTATCCGGGAAATGATATTGGCACTCCAAAAATTGATGCAGGCACTCCAAAATCAGTGCAACTTCAAAACCATTTTTCTTTATTTTTTAGAATGTCTGCATCAATTTTTTGGAGTGCCAATATCATTTCCCATCTTATCCTCTTGCCCCATTTAATAAGTATAACTTTCCCTAAACTAGTGTCAAAGGTCACGCCGACGAACTTTCCTAACTTCAACAGTAGAACCGGTCCAGTCGAAACCAAATTAGGGCACCACCAACTGGGTCCCCCCACCCTCCAAACTCCGCGTACTGCCTCCGAACGAACGAAGCATCTCTCCTTCCTTCTTTCCCTTCCTTTCCCACCTCCCTAATACGGTATAAATATTTTCTTCCCCCCCCAAAAAAAAAAAACTCCCCACATCTCAAACCCACAAATCGTAAAAACTTCAACAGCAGCATATGTCTCACAGACCCATCGTTCCTCACTACTCCTCCATAGCCTTCGGCCTCCATTCCCATCTCCTTGTCTCCAGTGATATATATGAACCCAAACTCCTACTGGTCCCATTAACTTAATTCATTTATTCCTCTCTATCCTTAATTTGCTCCATTTTTCCAGAGAAAACCAATTCTTTTTTAACCAAAATCACTTACATTATTTACACAAATCTGAAATGGGTGCCAAAGGATTTTTCGAGGGAGGTATTGCTTCAATTGGACCAATTTGGTACAAAAACTAAACTTGAAAGTTGAAAGAGTTGTAATTGATATTAGGAGGACGAAAATGAGATTTGGATAAAACTAGGAGGACCATTTCTATAAATTTCCCATTAAATTATAAGCGTTGAAAAAATTGAAGAAGACTTAAGGTAATGGTATGGGAGAATTGAGGACCAAGAAATCAATAATTTATTGGAAGTTGAAGGTAATGGTATGGGAGAATTGAGGACCAAGAAATCAATAATTTATTGGAAGTTGATGTCATGGCTTTGCTGGAAGCATTTTGTCTCATCCTCAGAGAAAATATTATGTTAATGTCCCCTTTAAATTCAAATAGCTTTATCAACTTGAATTTAAAAAAATCAAGAGAAAACAAAAATAGTCAAGAATCGGGAGTCAGGAGAGGCCAGGAAGGAAAAAAAAAAACCAAGAGTCAGGAGAAAACCAAGAGCAAGAACTGGGAGAAACCAAGAGCTAGCACAAAATCAGGAGAAGCCAGGAGCGAGAACGAGGAATCAGGAGAAGCTAGGAAAAAACTAAAGAAAACCAAAAATAGCCATGAGTGAGAGAAGCTAGGAAAAAACTAAAGGAAACCAAACAATAGTCATGAGTGAGAGAAGCCATCACAGTAGAGATTCGAGGTGAAATCTAAGTGTCTGTTGGATGGCAGCATGGATTAGCCGCCCGCCGGAGATCCTTCTTTCAATTTTTGTTTCCTGATATTATTCTCTCTTCCTTCAATTTTCCCTCAACATGTTTTCCCTCCACGAGATCCTTCTTTTTCCATCTGAACTGTACACAACGACAAGCCATGGTTTCGAAAAGTAGTTTACAAACAGAACACAAATCCTTGTAAGGAATCTAAATTTGACAAAGTAAAATTGGAACATGAAAAGACTCATTTCACTTACTCTGGTATATATAGGAGTATTTTTTTTGGACATCAATTCATTAACTGAGAAGCACCAGAACTACAAACTGAAAGAGAAGTTAAAAGGGAGAAATGTGGAATGTGGGCCCTTTCCTTATCCTGTCTAAGCAAAATAGACAACTCAGGAGAAGAAGAGGCCACCGAACTTGTCAACCGAGCATTAAAAGCCGTAGCCACAATGTTGTAACTCTGCATACACTCTTTTCCCCCCATGAAATTTGTTGTTCTCTCCAACGGCAAACACCCCATTGGCGGAAGCCCACCAAGGGATATTTTTCTAGCCCCCAAACCATAGAGGTTCTCGACAAATTTCATGGCGATTCCGATGAGGAAAACTTGGTACTGATTGATGTTATATTGAGACCGCCTGTCGGGGAGTGTGTAGTAGTTTTCCAGGAAGTCATTTGTTCCTAAGCTCATCACATATAGTGCTTGAGCTAGGGTTTGCTTGGCCTTGTCTTCACCAAGATAGGCTTTCAGTTTCTTTTTGGTAGTCCTTGTAGTACTCTAGTTCCTTCCATAGGGGTATAACAGACTGCAATGAAAGCATGTAGATGATACAAATGGATTAAGGACATGGTGCATAAAGATATGTTTGTAATAGGCAATAATGAGCTTGAAAGCAAAGGGCACGAGGTTATAAAAGAATAATAATTTAGCACTTCCTCTGTCCAAAAAATTACGTAGTTCACTCTGAAAAGACGTGTAGGTATTGAATAAAATAATAAACTACTTGTGCGTGTAATTTTTTGGCTAAAAGGTAATTACGCTAAAGCTTAAAAATGGAAGTCTAGTACTTAGTTAAACGTGGGAATCTAAACATAATAAGCTACAAATAACAATGTGATTCAAATAACTGGCAACTCACTAGCACATCAGAAGTTGCATTGTCATAGCCAGTTCCCGCTGACGCAAACGTGACTCCAACAACGAAATCCTTTATGCTGTATGCCGGATCTAGATAGGCTGGCACAATTGTTCTAAGACCAAACACCTTAGAGATAAAATTGGTCAGAATCCGGCCATTGGAGAAACGGCCCGTTGGCCGGCCTCCATCGAAGTCACGGCCATAAGGCTCAAAATTGCTCCTAGCAATGGTTGGAATCTGGTTGTTGTTTCCTGCATCAACTGATGAGTCTCCAAACACTATAATTGCTGGAACCTTATTTTTTCCTTCAACAAATACTAGCAATAGAAATTGGGTTAAAATAACCCACAATGTTGCACTAGTGTTAGCCATCGATCTCCTCTGTTTTCTCTCCCTCACAACCTTATGATATGTACATATATACCGTTGAAAGTTTGTACTATGGAGGAGTGGGGTTCTTCAGTGTGGGGATTGGAGTCAAGAAGTTTGCTCGGATTTTCATTTAATACGCACGTGAGTATGTTCCATTGTGTGGGCACTGATTTGCTAAGAAAAGTACATGTAACTTTAAAGGGAAAATTTTAATTTCTTGCTTTAGTTTGCGAAAATCATTTTATGGTTTGTTACAGTGTTATAAAAAGTCAAAAAAAAAAAAAAAAAGTAATGTTGCACTAGTTCGGTGCCATTTTGGCCCAGTCTCATATCAGAACCAATGGATTAAACACATCTCATTTTTGGATACACATCTATTGCCAAAGTGTGGCTGCTAAATTTAGTCTACAACATGCACACACCAAATAAACAAGCCTAAGAAGTTTATATTTCCAAGCAACCAAGAGCTTTTTATGAGTTAATGTGTAGTAAAACTCTTGGAGCTAGGTTTGTGGTTACTCTGCAATATGACCGATTATTGGCAAGACGTTGTGTCTGTATCAGATGGTAAATAAGCATCCATAACCCTGAGGATGAGTCCAGATGGCTGGTGAGTGTTTCTCCCCAAACAATTGTCCAGGGTTCTACTCCTAAGGCCGGATCGTAAGAAAGTAATTTTTTGTGAATTCTCTATACTTGGCAATTGGCATGGATGGTGACGGAACCGGTAACGAATTCAATCACAGTGCGTATAAGCTAGCCCGGATACTCCTGACATGATAGTCATTCCAACCACAACAAGGAGGGCTAATTAAAAGGAATGAATTTGTACTTCGAGATAAGTATGAGTCTTGTGCCTGCCCATTTAAATATGGATACATCTAAAGCCAACCAAAGGGTTTAATTACTACTAGTATCATAGTATCGCATCAAGTACTCAAGATTTGGGGATCAATCAATCACTTTCCATAGCCACCTACCCACCGAAAAGAACACCCAAAATAAATTCGGACTTGGGGGGAGAGACATTTTAATGGGGTTGCTCTGACTTATTAGCAAAATGGTACTCCAACAGTTTGGCAGATGCATTGAAGGCTCTCCAGCAGAAATGGAGGCGTGGGGTTGTTGCCTATTTACGCCTTCAGAATCAGATATTTCTTCTCTGAATCCAATGTAAGTTTCTTAATTGTTGAGCTATATATCATGCAGTTTGATGCCAAGCAATAGGATCATGTTGTTTGGTCCTCCATCATCCGTTGCCTTCCCCGGCTCTAAATGGCCTGCGCTAGTGAACGCGATATTGGTCTTTCAGAGATTAATCCAGGTGTGCGAAAGTTAACCCCAACACCGGTTATCAAAGAAATGTTGTCGCCTACCTGACTCATAATGCACGAATACTTGCACTGACTCCATATAATCCAAATATGAAAAATGTATGAATTTCTAAGTACGATCTCATGGCTGAAAATGTGTTGAGGTATGTGACAGAATTTTGGAGACGGGAGATATCTAACTAAGACAGATGAGATGATATCTTTTCTTTTTGCCCAATCAGTTTGAGAATTATTGTTAATATCTATACTACTTCTTTTAAAAGTACGAAGTTGTTTCCTACTTTTTACTTCCCAAATATACCCTTTGTAATGAAATTTATTTACGAACCTAAACATGTGGCGACAAGGCAATGCGTCATTTCAGAATTCCATTATCCCCAAACACCGAAGATGTTTGGAATCAATGCATCATTTCGAAACTCTTATGTGGGCTCTAAAACACTGCTTGGAAAGAGAGAAAATGTAGCAAAGGTCAAACAATTACCATGGATATAATTCGTCTATTTTGACTCAAACTCCTCATCCCATTTGATACAGAGCAATCGACTCCACCATCATATAATTCGTCTTCTTTAAGAAGTTCTGGTCACAATTACCATCAGAAAAACAAGAAATGGCTACTCTCACCGAACGAAGCCAAATGGCAAGAAACATTCAATCATCTCTCAATAGAGGTTTCCAATAAGTTTTGTCTTCACAATTGGACCAAATCACCGGACTGTTTTTGCTTTTGGATTCTAAAAGCTTTCTCTCACTCTCCACTTGTTACTACATCTCTCTTTCCACTAATTACTCCAAAAACCTCCCTCAAAACTTCTACCAAACTACCCCCAATTCTCAACCGGATGGAAAATGTCGAATATTTCAAAAATTCAGAAATTATTTGGTCGATTTGATTAAAATCTGCAGTGATGCGAATTTGATACGACCTACCATTGATCTTTCCATCAGAAAACCCAAGTTCAGATGTGTCCCTTCGGTGACTTCTCTGAATTTTGTGTTATCAGTACTTTATACAAACAGGGCAGGTATTAGGGTCCCCCCAAATCTTCAGAGAATGAATATAAGGGTGGATAAATCTTCCTCTCTGTTTTTCTTTTTTTGGTTAGATTGTTGGCGTGAGTTGTCAATTGGAGAAATTGGAGGATCAGTTTTGGATATGGAATCCCTTCTTTCAAGGGTCAACCGTGATATTAGCCTTAGAAAGTGTACATCCTAAAATAACTTCCTAAACTCTCTTTGTACTACTGCTATATAATTGTATTCATTCTTGTAAAGAAAATAAGAAAGAAACCCCTTTTTTACACATGGTATCAGAGCAAGATCCTAGGATTTTTGCTACAACTGAACCTTGACCAAAAAAAAAAACCCCAAAACTGATCGAAAACTATATATGGTTCAACCATCTGATGTGGTGGAACATGGTGGAAACTCTACTGACTCCATCTTAGAAGGCTTGACAACAAGAATGGCGGAAGTCTTAATCAAAAATCAGACCCAAATCCATACACCAAGTTATGAATCCTCCGCTGCACCGATCGGCATTAAGTTGGATGGCACCAACTATGCCTTATGGTCCCAAGTCCTTGAGATGTATATCTCTAGCAAAGACAAATTGGGATACATCAATGGAGATATTGAACAGCCTCAATCGAAAGACCCGACTTTCCGAAAATGGAGAACCGAAAATGCAGTTGTCAAGGGGTGGCTGATCAACTCTATGGACCCGGCCTTGATCAGCAATTTCATTCGCTTTTCAACTGCAAAAATGGTATGTGATTCTATTACTACGACTTATTTCAATTGGACTGACACCTCCCAAGTGTATGATCTAAAAAGATGAGTGACTCGGATGAGACAAGCCGGAGTATCCATTGAAAAATATTACAATGATCTTCAAGGCTTGCGGAGAGAAATCGATTTCCGCCGTCGTAATCCGATGGACTGTGCGGTTGACATACAAAAATACAATTCAATCCAACAAGAAGATAGAGTTTATATTTTTCTTGATGGATTGGATGATCGGCTAGATAAGATTCGGAGTGAAGTTCTACAGTTACAGCCGTTCCCTACAGTAGAGCAGGCCTATGCTCATGTTCGAATGGAGGATATTAGGCAGATGGTGATGATAACAGGAACAGAAACTACAACCGGGGCTGTTATGGCTTCTAGAGGAATTAAGATGGGGCAACAACAGCCACTTTCACTCCAAATGCCCAAGAACGGGTCTTCCTCTACGAGTAGTGGAAGCCACTTTACAAACTCCAAGGCCAAGGTTCAACCAGAAGGAGGGGGATGCACTCATTGTAAGAACCCGAAACATACCCGTGAAACTTGTTTTAAGTTACATGGGTACCTAGAATGGTGGAACGAACTCAAGGCATGGAAACACCGTGTAGCTACCTCCAATGAAGGCTCGGGTCGGGTTGCTATGGTAAATGCAGAACCTCAGTTATCTTTCATTTCAGAAGAAGAACCTTCAAATGATTCAACTGCTCTCAATGATCAAGGTAACTGTGGTTACGCATTACTTAGCTCTAACCAAAATGACTACAATGGCTGGATAATTGACTCGGGAGCGATTGATCACACACTACGCCAAATTTTACCTTTACCGGCATTAGAAAACCATCAGAAATAGTCCAAAAACCGCCGGTAATAGACCGTCGGTAAAGCAATTGTTGGTAAAACAAAAACGGCGGTAACAAATCGCCGGAAATACTAAAAACGGCATTACAAAACCGCCGGAAATATTACCGCCGGGAATAAAATGGGCGGTTAATTTTTTTGCTTTCCCCGTGACTTGAATCCGGAACCTCCGGATCTTTGCACGCGCGTGCGACCAACTCGGCAAACCCTCATTTTGGTTCAACTAGGATAAATAATATTATTTATATTATACAGGTCGGTTTTATTATAAACGGCGGTAATAAATCGCCGGTATTAAAAATAACCGTACATTCTACTTTTTCCAGCGGTAATTTAAAAAATCGCCGGTAAAAGTCACTAAAAACGGCGGTCTTAGGAATACCGCCGTTTTAGGGTAATTATTACTGGCGGTCTTATTGATGCCGCTAAAAGTGTCTTTTATCGGCATTAAATTAATGCCTGTAAGACTATCGCCGGTAAAGCCAAAATTTGGCATAGTGTACATGACATTCAATTCTAATGACTTTATCCATATCACTCAACCAAGGCGAACTAGTATTGCTAACGCTAATGGGGTTACCTATCTGGTTACAGGAGCTGGAATTGTTGCTTTATCACCCTCACTCTCTTTATCTAATACTCTACTAGTTCCATCTCTCTCAAATAAATTGATGTCTGGAGGTCAAGCTACTGAGGAACTAAATTGTGTTGCACAAATCTATCCTATCTTTTGTCTACTTCAGGATATTCTCTCCAAGGTGATCATTGGGCGTGTTACTAAGAGGGCGGGTTTGTATTACATGGATGATTTCAGTCCGGGTAAAGCGAATAATATGCAATACACAACTACAGTCAAGGAGAGACAAATTTGGCTCTGGCATCGTCGTTTGGGGCATCCGTCATTTGGTTATATGAAGCACTTGTTTCCAGATTTATTTTCCAATTTCCACAGTTCGGAGTTTAAATGAGATACTTGTATTTTAGCCAAAAGTCATCGTGTTCCTTATCCAATAAGCTTGAATAAAAGTGATATTCCTTTTGCCTTAATCCATTTTGATGTTTGGGGACCCTCCCCAATTACCACTTATTCTGGCATTCATTGGTTTGTGACATTTGTCAATGATTGCACTCAAATGACTTGGTTGTATCTGTTGAAACATAAAGATGAAGTGCTTGGTGTTTTTCGATCTTTTCATGCAATGATTCATACTTAGTTTTTAGCTAAAACTCAGATCCTCTGTTCTGATAACGGTGGCGAATATGTTAATCATCAATTTCAAGCTTACTTTGATATTCATGGCCTTCTCCATGAGACTTCGTGCACTAAAACACCACAACAAAATGGGGTTGTTGAATGGAAGAATAGGCATATCTAGAAACAGCCCGTGCACTATTGATTGGAGCACATATGCCTTATAGATATTCGGATGATGCTGTTGTCACGGTAGTGCATTTATTAAATCATATGCCTTCGAAAGTGCTGAATTTTAAGATCCCATTACAGGTTCTTTTTGACCATGTTTCCTTGCCTTCTATTTTGTTGATTCCTCCACGAATCTTTGGGTGTGTCGCCTTCGTTCATCTACATAGAAATCAATGCACTAAACTTGAGCCGTGCACAGTTCTTTGTATTTTTTGGGGGTATGCCACACATAAAAAAGGATATCGTTGGTATGGCCCTTCCACCAAGCGCACCTATGTCACTATGGATGTCACTTTCTTGGAATCGGAAACTTTCTTCCCTTCATCGGTATCAAATTCTTCTCTTCAGGGGGAGATACGAGATGAAGAGCAGAATTGGTGGGATTGCCTAAGATTTGAATACAATCCAGTACAAATAAGTTCAAAAAATAAGGAGGTGGATAGTGAGGAAAAGAAAGCTGATGCTGATGTTATTCAAGGAGTTGAATCTGAATCATATGAATCTAAAACTGAACCCCCCCACGCTTCAGTACCAGAAGACCCTTCTCCAGAGAATATTCCTGAGGTAAGCTCTCCCACTACACCTTCTCCTATTAATGACTTGGATACTTCTTCTGGTTATAATTTACCTTATAGACAAAATCGTGGCAAGCCACCAATTCGGTACTCTCCAGATTTTGAGGACAGAAGTTCAAGATACCCAATCGCCAATTATGTGTCCGCCCAAAAATTATTAGAACCTCTCAAGGCATTTGTGCATAATTTATCCTCATGCCATGTTCCCAGCAGAATACAAGAAGCATTAACGGATCCAAAGTGGGTTCAAGCTGTAAAAGAAGAAATGGAGGCTTTACAAAAGAATAAAACATGGGCTCTTGTTTCATTACTGAAAGGAAAGAAGACAGTGGGGTGCAAATGAGTTTTCTCCATTAAACACAAGGCAAATGGATCCATCGAACAATACAAGGCGAGGCTTGTGGCAAAGGGATATACACAGACGTATGGCATAGATTATCAAGAAACTTTCTCACCGGTGGCAAAACTGAATACTATCAGAGTCTTGTTGTCTCTTGCAGCAAATTTAGACTGGTCGTTGCATCAGTTTGACGTAAAGAACGCCTTTCTTCATGGCGATCTTGAGGAGGAGGTCTACATGGATAGTCCACCAGGGTACACTGCATCCTCAAAAATTGAGATTGTGTGTAAGTTACAACAGGCATTGTACGGGCTAAAACAATCATCTTGTGCGTGGTTTGGTCGTTTTTGCTTGGCTATGAGAAAATATGGCTTTCAGCAAAGCAACTCGGATCAAACTCTATTCTTGAAACACTGAATGAGAAAAGTAACAGCTCTAATAATCTATGTAGATGACATGATTATTACAAGGGATGACAAGGAAGAGATCTCTAGACTCTAAGAGCAATTGGCAACCGAATTTGAAATGAAGAATCTTGGAGGACTCAAATATTTTTTGGGAATTGAGGTTGCTAGATCAAGACAAGGTATATTTCTTTCTCAAAGGAACTAAGTGCTAGATTTGCTATCAGAAGTGGGATTATTGGACTGTAAGCCAGCAGATACTCCAATTGTTCAGAATCATACACTTGGAGAGTGTTCAAATCAGGTGCCAACTAATAAAGAGAGGTATCAAAGACTAGTTGGTAAGCTAATCTATTTATCCCATACTCGCCCTGATATCGTGTATGCTGTAAGTGTAGTGAGTCAATTTATGCACTGTCCTAGTGAAGATCATATGGATGCTGTAATTCAGATTCTTCGCTATTTAAAGTCCTCTCCTGGAAAAGGGCTTATGTTCTCCAAGAATAATCATCTAAATATTGATGGTTATACAGATGCAAATTGGGCAGGGAATATTTTTGATAGAAAGTCCACATCAGGCTACTTTACCTTCGTGGGAGGAAATTTGGTTACATGGAGGAGCAAGAAGCAAAGTGTAGTGGCATTATCCAACGCTGAAGCTGAGTTCAGAGGAATGGCCAAAGGTCTTTGTGAACTTCTTTGGCTTAAAAGGTTGCTTACTGAGATTGGCTTTGCTCCTAGCTCCGAGATGAACTTGTTTTGCGACAACAAGGCGACCATTGATATCTCTCATAACCCAATTCAACACGATCGTACTAAGCACGTTGAGGTGGATCGATATTTCATCAAACATAATCTCGAAGCCAAGATAATTCGTTATCCATTTGTTAAATCTGAAGACCAACTTGCAGACATACTTACAAAGGCTGTTTCCAGCAAAATCTTCTACAACTCTCTTGACAGGTTGCTCATCACAGATATGTATGCACCAACTTGAGGGGGAGTGTTGGCTTGAGTTGTCAATTGGAGAAATTGGAGGATCAGTTTTGGATATGGAATCCCTTCTTTCAAGGGTCAACTGTGATATTAGCCTTAGAAAGTGTACATCCTAAATAGCTTCCTAAACTTTCTCTTTGTACTACTGCTATATAATTGTATTCATTCTTGTAAAGAAAATAAGAAAGAAACCCCTTTTTTACACAGGATCTTTGTCGGTTTAGGAAGTTTAATTATGCGATTAAGTAGTTGAATTTCATGATAAGTGCTGGGTATAGTCTTGATGGAAGACTGCGTTCTTCAATATTTGCAACTAAGTGTGAACAAGGAAACGACTTGTCTTTGTCTAATGTTGAGGTCATGAGTTTCTCGGATGACGAGAAGAAATTGGGGTTTTTCCCTAACAGGGTGGATTGGTGCAATGTGATGTGGTTTTTTGTAAGGAAAGGGAAAGGTATAGATAATTTGGATGCCCTGGAGCAGATGAAAATGGGTGGGATTAAGCCGAATGTGACTGCTTACACTTTGGTTCTAGCCGCAGAAGGTAGATTCAAAAGGGTGGACCAACTGCTTGATAAAATGGTTGTGTTGGGCTTGGTTCCAGATATTCATATGTACAATGTGTATATAAATGGGTTGTGCAAATAGAACAAGGGAGTTGATATGCTATCTACAACTCATGCTTCCAATTTGTGGAATTTATGCAGTTGACTGGTTCACAGGGAGGATGACTGATCATGAGAACAATTTGGAGAAGTTGCCAAAATTCATCGATATCAACTGGCATAAGGAGCCAAGAAACATGGAATCATACTACACGGCATTTGGGCAGTCAAGTCTATGTGCGACCAGATTAGAACACGAGCAGTAAACGAAAAATAAAACTCACAAATGCCGACACCAAAGAATACAAAGTAGATCGAGTCCAGCGATGAATCACTGTGTCCTTAACGAAGATTTTGCCCTCGCCAAGGTGCTGCCATTTCTGGACGTCTGCTTCCCAAAATGCATAGTTCCTCTTTATAAAGATGGACAGTAGGTATCATGAGAACCACTTGCAATGACTGCACATGATCCAAGTAGGTGACAACTTTAGAATCTTCCATGATAAATTTATATGTCTTGCTATAAGGAAAGTGCATATTGGGATATAGTGCATTGAAATTTATATATACGAAAGGGGTTTCTGGGGTTTCTGCAAAACATCATGTAGAAGCTACAAAAAAAGAGAGGAGAGATTGAGGGTTGGAATTCACCTAATGACTACTCCATTCCGTTTCTCTTTTACTAGTATGTTTAAGCACACCAAAATTGCTCAGGTAGTTTTTTTTGTTTGGCAATCAGTAGTGGGCTTGAGTCATAGTTTTTGGAAACCGATATCAAGAGGAGAATAGGAAATAGTTGGTAACTCCGTTGAGTTTACCACCATAGTACTCGAGTGGTCCGACAGTGCCAAGTGGAATGGTCGTCGCTACACGGCAGGGGAATCTATTAGGAATTGAACTCCTTGTTCAACTGACACCGCCCCACGGATGTTAGAAACTAGGATCACAGAAATCGCAAGGAAACAGAAATAGTGTGTAACGAACAGGAAAAAAAAGAACACAAGATATACGTGGAAAATCTCAACGTGAGGGAAAGCCACCGGAGTCACACCAGTCCACTATGAAATCGAATCAAGAGTACAAGTCTTATCGCAATCTCTGCAGTTGTGCCTATGATTTCCAGGGTGCTGGTTGTATGCCGACTTGCTGCCATTGCTACTGCTGCTTTGTTAAGTGAAGGTCTGTCTAGGTTGCCTATGGAATTGGATGCCTATAGATGTGCCATTGTCTGCTTTATGTGGATTGGTTAAGTGTTTGAATTATAGGTTCTTGGGCTCATTCAAGCTCCATTGAATGTATTTTTTTCACCTTTCTTTTCTTTCTTTGGCCTTTTACGGTACCTCATTCTCTGTGGTTCGTAACTGGTTTCGTCTTGATATATTTCAAATCAATCCATCAGAAAAGGAAGGAGTTTCTAATAAAATTTTGTGCCTATCAAAAAAAAAAAAAAGAAAAAGAGAGAGAATAGTCTATTAGAATTATGCTGCTATGCTAAAAGCCTAAAACACTATTTTGGGCTACCTGCTTCTTTCTCTCTCTTTTTTTTGAGATATTTTCTTCTATCGTTTATCTTTTTGATATTTTTCGCGAATGTCTATACTTTTTCAGTTCATCTCAAGGAGAGGATTAAAAAAAAAAAGAAAACGAAAGATAACTGAACAAACCAGAATAGCAATATACGTACAATACTTGTCTTTTTGGTTCAAATTGGAAAGCTGGTACAGTAAATGCACAGATAGGATTCAAAAAAGTAAGCAAATATAACGAGGCGTGCCCCACAGCTTAAGAGAAGTGGAAGCATACTCACTCGGTAATTCATCAAGTTTACAATGAAAGCATTATTGGTTACACCATAAATCAAATTGATTCTTGTTTAATATACCCACTCTGTAGGGTCATGGCGGACATTGCCAAGGTGATTGGATTCTTGCTTGCTTCCAATATTGTCTAATGGAAGTGGGATTGGTCCCCTCATATTATTCAAGGTGTGCATATGCTGGCTCAGACACCTCGAGTTATCAAAATTGTTTAGATTTTCATGTCGGCCTGGCAAGGTAAAACCATGGAGGATTAAAGACAATGTCAGAAAAAAGTGAAGGTTTACAACCATGGAAGGACGAATTTACAAAAGTATTGAGTAAGATTTTCAATTGAATACCTTCAAAATATTATTCTTGACCAGATGAAGCTCACGGAGTACGATATCGATGCTCATTCGGTCTTTTGGAGATTCTATGGAGCATGCTAGTCCTATTTCTATAATGGAGATAAGATACTCCATCATTTTGCTGCTATTTCTCTCCTCGGTTAAAAGCATAGGGTCTACAATCTCCATTACACGTTGAGGCAAGGCAATCCTTGTAAAGTTATGAAGGTTAAGGTCTCCCTCAAATGAAACTGATGTATGAAAAGAATGAGAAAACTGGCTTTCAGTACACAATGTGTGTTTTCTAGTGTAAAACTAGTACATTTACACAAATATACAATTGAATGTGCTCTGTTTCAAGATAACAATGACAAATTCCACGTCTCGAATGGCATGGGCAGATCATAACCCAATGTTAATTAAATCCTTGTGCTGAAATTTCGAGTGTAGATATTAGAAGAGGAAGATTAAAAGTACCAGGAGCTGCATATCCAATGGTTCCCCTTATTGCAGTTGAACTGCTTGCACTTGGAGTGCTGAACTCAGCACGAAATCTAGCTAGACCGAAATCTCCAACATGAGCAACAATGTCACCGTCAAGAAGGATATTACTTGGCTTTAGATCGTAGTGAATAATTGGCCTTTCGCATTGGTGATGATTCATCACCAATGCGGAAGGCCAATTATTCACTACGATGATGGGGTACTGTTTGAGGGATGTCTATGAGGTGTTTGCTAATAGGGAAGACGTTGATTTTGGCTTTATTAAGAATTTCCACAAGTCTGTTGAAAACGATTAGTCAATATCAAAAATTTCTACAAATCTGGTCATTGGTGGTGACATCATTTAATGGCCTAAGAATTTTCAACCTCTTTGCAAATGTCTCCAACGAATATTCGGGGCAAATGCTACCTAAGGGCTAAAAGTCGTTCCAGGCTCTTTGAATTTGATGAAACAGAAATAAAAAGATGAGAATTTCTTGCCAATTCACTCATTAAGATTTAGTAATTTAATGAGAAATAAAAAGAAAAAGTACAAAAATTGTATATTTTTTATTGGCTCCTTCTCCTTTCTCACCCGAATGTGAGAAAATGATTCGTTTCTTATCAACAATGTTTCTTACGGTACAAAGGAGGCTGTCACAGCCATGGCTCCACATTTGTTAAGCTTAAGTTGCATGTTTTCTCCCTCTTTCGGCATGACAATTGGCATGCACCCTTCTAGCCCTCTTATAGACCTCTACGGGCACCATTTTGTTATCAAAAATTCTAACTCCACATCTACTTACACCCCCATATACGCACCCATACTGTATCCGTTGGAACGATACTCGGTCTTAACCACTATTCTACGGAGTAGTAGTTAATTCCAAGGTTTTATAAATATATTTTTGACACGGAACGACTCGGTGAAATTTTGGCGCCGTTGCCGGGGACAGTTTGCATGGTTGCGTTAATTTAATTAGTTTTTAGTTTAGTTCATTGTTATTTATTTTTATTTTGTTTGTTAGTTTTGGTACTCCTAGCTACAGGTTACAAGACGAGCAAAGATCACTGTGGAGAAGCGGTGCCATGATATAAAGCGATTTCGTTGACCCACTGTGAGTTTGTTCTTATATTTTGGCAAATTAGTGTCTGTGTCTGGAGTACCCCGTTTTTACAATCGAGGGGTATTGAACTTGCATGCTTGGTCGTCGGTCACAGGAACCTGAACTCGTACCTCTTAATTTTGACATAGAAAAGAGACGTAGGGGTAACAGAAAGACCAATTAGTTACAATGGCCGATGAGCAGAGGGACTTAGTTGTACCTGACCCCCTCTCTCTCAACTCACACTTCGCCCATGTGTACGATTACCCGCAATCGCGGCTAATCAGTATGATATTAAGCCCGGTACACTCCAAATGCTCTCTAAGTTTCAAGGGCAAGCTCAAGAGGATCCATATCAACACATCACTGAATTTGAATCCCTCAATTCCACGGTTTTAATTCATAATTTTCCGAGGGATGCATTGAGATTGATTTTCTTTCAATTAGGGAACGCCAAACATTAGCTTAGTACTTTGCCAACTAATTCTATAACATCTTGGGCGCAAATGAGTGCGGCATTCCTTAAGAAATTCTTCCCTATAGGAAAAACACTCAGACTTCGGCAGGAGATTACCACTTTCCAACAAGCTGAGAATGAACAATTCTATGAGGCTTGGGAGAGATATGGGGACCTCATTCGTAAATGTCCGCACCATGACATACCTAAGTGGCAATTAGTACAAAGTTTTTACTCTGGGTTGCTTCTGCTGCATCGTGTGATGGTTGATGCCTTATGTGGAGGCTCTGTGATGGTTAAAAGTGAAACGGAAGCCTGCCAATTGTTCGAAACTATGAGCGAAGGGTCCCTACAAAATGTTTCTTTTGAGAGGAGAGGTAAGTCAGTCACTACTGGTTTTGATAAGCCATGAGGTATTTATGAGATTAAACCATCTCACGACCTCAATTCTAAAGTCGAAATACTGACTGAAAAGGCTGAAAAGCTCCTTTGTATGGGACCGGCCACCTCCCAGCCTCCACTTTCTCAGGAGGCATGTTCTTTATGTGCTAGTCCGGCCCATTTCATTACTGATTGTCCTGCAGCCCCACAATTCCCTATTTTTGTGGAGGAATAGGCTAATGCTACACAAGGGTATGCTAACGTGGGGTTTCTCCCAACCAAGTAATGATCCGTATTCTAATACTTACAACGCGGGTTGGGCCAAACATCCTAATTTCTCGTGGAGATCGCAAGAGCAGGGCAGTTCCTCTACCTAGCAGCCGAGGCCTTTTAATACTCCATTCAATCTAGCTGCCTATCGCTCACAAAACCGCCAAGCACCCACCCAATCCTCGCGGGATCCATCCTTCGAGGACAAGGTGTTGCAAGCGCTTGACTGTTTAAATGACACCCAACAACAAGTGCGTTCTAATACCCAGTTCATCTCGCGGCTCGAGACCCAAGCGGGTCAAATAGCCAATGCACTTAATCGTAGGGAAGAAGGTAGGTTGCCTAGTCAGCCTGTCCAACCCCTTGGAGGACAGTTTGTGGTTCATGACCCGCCTCTTGCTGATGCTAAGGTAATCATGACTTTGTGCAATAAGAGAGAGGTCGAAACCCAACCAGAGAAAGCGAAATCGAAGGAGCATTTAGCTCCCTCCAACCCCAATGACTTTAGGGAGGAGAGTTCAAAGAGTAAGGAGGGAACCCCTCCGATCATACCTACATCACCCACTTCCATGTCAGTGGGTCCTAAGGTGCCACCCTATGTGCCTAAAGCCCCATTTCCATCATGTTTGAATGCACCATCTCTTTTTACTAAGAGGGGAGCATCTATGGAGGATACCCTTGAGGTATTCAAGCAAGTGAACGTTAACATCCCACTCCTAGATAACATCAAACAAATCCCAACGTATGCGAAATTTTTGAAGGACCTCTGCACTCAAAAGAGGAAAAGCTGAACCAATGTTTCTAAAAAGGTCATTCTCACCGAGCAAGTGAGCTTTATTTTTTGGTCTGATGCTCCCCTTAAGTTGCAAGATCCTAGTACCGGGACTATTGATATAGTCATTGGGAGGCATGCCATAGAGCGCGCACTTTTAGACTTAAGAGCTAGTGTCAACTTGATTCCGTACTCGATGTATGAACAATTGGGGCTTTGGGAATTGAAGCCTACGTCGGTTACCTTGCAATTAGCTGATAGATCCATTAAGGTGCCACAGGGAGTAGTTGAGGACGTTCTTGTCAAGGTTAATGATTTTTACTTTCCAGTTGATTTTATAGTCCTTGACACAGAACCGGTGCAAACCCTCAAAAAGCAGACTTCGATTATTCTTGGTCGTCCCTTCTTGGCGATTGCAAATGCTAATATTCATGTGAGGAGTGGAGAGATGGAGGTAACCTTTGGGAACATGTCCCTTAAGCTTAACATTTACAAGGCCACGAAACACCCTCCAATGGAGGAAGACTGCTTCGCAATCGATGTCGTGGAGGACTTGGTGGAGGAGGCATTGCCTTATGTTTTGACCGATGACCCGTTGGCCACTTGTTTGACACACTTTGGGTACGAGGAGTATGATATTGATCAGTCCATCGAAGAGGTGAATCAGTTACTTAATAATTCACCTCCAAAGTGGACAGCGCTGTTTGAACCTCTTCCCGCACTTTCTGATGAGACCGCCCCTCCGTCTATTGAGGCTCCATCGAAACTTGAGTTGAAACCACTTTCGGCTAATCTCAAGTACGTGTTTTTAGGTACCAACGACGCCCTTCCGGTTATTATTGCGTCTGACCTTTCTGTCACTCAGGAGGGTCAATTGGTTGCGATACTTAAGTAGTATAAGAGTGCGATAGGGTGGTCCGTGGCGGACTTGAAGGGTATTAATCCCTCCGTGTGCATGCATCGCATCAATTGCGAAGAGAATGCCAAACCATCATGTGAGATGCAACGGAGGTTGAACCCGAATATGAAGGAGGTGATGAAACTTTTGGATACGGGTATCATATACCCCATCGCGGATAGTAAGTGGGTGGGTCCCACTCAGGTGGTGCCCAAGAAGTCGAGCATAACTGTGGTCGAGAACGAGAGAGGTGAGCTTGTCCCGACACGTGTCACCACGGGTTGGCGTGTTTGCATTGACTACCGTAAGCTCAATTCCATGACTAGGAAAGATCACTTCCCATTGCCTTTCATTGACCAAATCTTAGAGCGGTTAGCAGGCAAAAGTTATTACTGTTTTCAGGATGGCTATTCCGGATACAATCAAGTGCCTGTAGACCCCGCAGACCAAGAGAAAACTACCTTTACTTGTCCTTTTGGCTCTTTCGCTTACAGGCGCATGCCATTTGGTTTGTGCAATGCACTCGCTACTTTTCAGCGGTGCATGATGTCTATTTTCTCCGATATGGTGGAGGAGTTTCTCGAGGTCTTTATGGATGACTTTTCGGTCTTTGGGACCTCATTTGATGATTGTCTCCGCAACTTAAGCAAGGTGCTTGAGCGATGCATTGAGAAAAATTTAGTGCAAAGTTAGCAGAAGAGCCATTTTATGGTTCGAGAGGGGATAGTGTTAGGACATGTGGTGTCTACGAGGGGGATATAAAACGAAAGTTGACTTAATTTCGAGACTCCCTCCCCCATCTTCTGTTAAGTAGATTAGGTCTTTTTTAGGGCATGCGGGCTTTTACCGCCGCTTTATTCGTGATTTTAGCAAGATTGCTAAACCCTTGTGCGATCTTCTCGCCAAGGATGTGCCATTTGTGTTTGACGGGGCCTGCATGAAGGCCTTTGTCAAGTTGAGAGATGCCTTGTCCTCCGCACCTATTATGCAATCACCCGATTGGAAATTACCTTTCGAAATCATGTGTGCTGCGTCCGACTACGCAATTGGTGCTGTCCTTGGCCAACGGGTTGACAAAGTTTCCCATGCGATTGACTATGCAAGTAAAACCCTCTCCGATGCTCAATTGAATTACACCACTACGGAGAAGAAGTTGCTCGCTGTTTTTTTTGTGTTAGACAAGTTGAGGTCGTACCTTCTTGGGTCTAAGGTTGTAGTGTACTCTGATCATGCTGTATTGCATCACTTGCTTTCTAAGAAAGATGCAAAACCTAGACTCATTAGATGGATTCTATTGCTGCAAGAGTTTGATTTTGAAATTCGGGATAGGAAAGGTTCCGAAAATTCTGTGGCCGACCACTTGTCGAGGATCCTTGTTGACTCCTCATGTGACAGCATGCCTCTCCATGACTCATTGCCCGATGAGCAATTGTTTGAGGTGTCGCAAGTTCGGCCCCCATGGTATGCTTTTATTGTTAATTACCTAGCCACTGGTGAGATTCCTTCACATTGGTCCCGTTTCGACAAGGACCGATTCTTTTTAAGTATTGCGCGGATCAAGTGATTCGGCGCTGTGTCCCCGAGTGTGAGTATCATAGTATTTTGACCTTTTGTCATACTCTTGAAAGTGGATGACATTTTAGTGGGCAGAAAATGGCGGCAAAAGTGCTAAAAAGTGGCTTTTATTGGCCGGCATTATTTAAAGATGCCAACGAGTTTTGTAAGACGTGTCTTCGGTGCCAACGTGCCGAAAACATATCCTGTTGGGACATGATGCCATTGAACTCCATTCTAGTGGTCGGGTTATTTGATGTGTGGGGCATAGACTTCATGGGACCGTTCCCTAATTCTTTTGGGAACGTGTATATTCTTGTGGCGGTAGATTATGTGTCTAAGTGGGTGGAAGCGGTGGCCATGAAAACAAATGATCATAAAATTGTGCTCGAATTCCTTAAAAGCAACGTTTTTACTCGGTTTGGTTGTCCGAGAGCGATCATAAGTGATGAGGGTACCCATTTTGTTAATAAACATTTTGCAGCACTAGTGCGTAAGTATTCTATCAAACACAAGGTGGCGTCACCTTACCATCCGCAAACTAGTGGCCAAGTTGAGGTTTCAAATAGGGAGATAAAGAAAATTCTTGATAGAAGGGTTAGGACTAATCGCAAAGACTGGTCAACACCACCAGACGATGCGTTGTGGGCTTACCGAACTGCATATAAAACTCCTATTGGCATGTCTCCTTACCGATTGATTTTTGGTAAGGCGCGCCACCTACCCGTAGAGTTGGAGCATAAGGCGTTGTGGGCCATTAAAAAGTTTAATTTTGATATGATTGTTGCCGGGTCTTATCGTCGTCTCCAGTTGAGTGAGCTAGAGGAATTGCATAATAATGCTTACGAGAGTGCACATATTTACAAGGATAGGACTAAAGCTTTTCATGATAAACATATTGTCCAAAAATCCTTTGAACCAAATCAAAGAGTGTGGCCTTTTAATTCTCGTTTACGTCTCTTTCCGGGTAAGTTGAAATCAAGATGGGATGGGCCCTTCATAATTCAAAAAGTTTTTTCCCATGGGGCTGTTGAAATTAAAAATCTACAGGATGGTAAAGTCTCTAAGGTTAACGGTCAACATTTAAAACCGTATGTGGAAGGTATTTATAATGAGGATGTGATTAAGGAAGTAGACTTAGTTGATCCAGTTTATCCAGATAATTGAGTTTTTAAATGAAGTCTAGGAGACTTTAAATCCATGGAGGGTGAGATACCTCCAGTGTTTGCCGTGCTCGAACGGATTCCAACGGTCTAGTATAGCCACCTTGTCAAAGCTATGTATGTAGTACTTAGGAGGTTGGGTCTGGCGGCAGGCGCGTAGTTAGCAGCGAGAAATCTGTCTGAACCATCCGACTTTAGTGTCCAGCTTGGCGGAGATTGCTTCATAAGCCGAGTGGTGGGTAAGGAATCTGGCAGCCCCAGAGGGAGTGACAGCCTATTAGATGATGGCACCACTTCTCAAGATATCGTTGAATCCTACGCATATTGCTCTTCCAACAAGTAGGGAACCACAGTCTTTGACAAGGGAGAAAAGTAGTACCCGTGTCTTTCGCGTGAAGAAAGTGGTGGTTTTTAATTGTTGTTTATGTTTTTTTTATGCAATCTCATGAGTTTTTTTTTCTTTTTGCGTAGTTTTTGTTTTGTCAGTTAGTTTTGTACTTTATTTTTGTATCTTGTTTTGGTGTAAACTAACATTGCAGGTTGTTTTGTTCAAGTTGGGGGGCCTCTCGGCCACCGTATCTTTTCTGCTGAGTTCTCCACTCGAGGTGATAGCCTTCCTCCCTCTTTCTTTCCATTGCCTTGTTTCTTTTAGTGCATTTGCCATCACTGAGGGTAGTGATTAGTTTAAGTTGGGGAGCGGGGACTACCTCAGGTGCTTTCTTTAGTAGTTTGTTTAAAGTCTTAAAAAAATTGAGAAAATTGAAAATTAAAAAAAATAGGAGCCTTTCTGCATGAGATTGTTGTTTGTTGTGCTCGCTTGTTGATTATTTGAGTATAGACATGCTATCATTTCGATATCTCTTTGGTAGAGTAGTTTCACTTGCTAGACTGCTGGCGCTTTTGTTTTAGCATTTTTGCACATTGCACATCGGGCCTTGATTGCTTGTGAGCTATGATTTGATTGTTCTTAAAGGCTATGATTAGTGGAGACTTATGCCCGAGTGAGCTTTCATTCCTTAAGCTTTTTGTTGGAGTGGTGTCGAATAAATTCTTTGTTTGTCATGGAAAGAAACATATTTGTTGTCAATCTCATCATCTTTGGTCGCCGATTATTGGAACTTGAATGCATAACAATATCTCTTGGTTTTGGTTTGTCACATGGATGTTACACCCCTGGGAGAGGGTTATAGGCACTTTTGTGATATTTGGGCTAATTCGTTCCTTTTTGTTCACATTTGTCCCTTGCGAGCCACATTGAGCCTTACAGATTTAGCCTTTTCTTAGTTAGCTCCACCTTCCATATTGTGTTTGGAGAAAGGCGAGAATGTAAAGGTTAATTTTTGGGTAGATTGTTGAATTTTGTGGAGTATTGGTACTCCCTTAAAAAAAAAAGAAACACAACAAAAAAAAAAAAGAGAGAAAAAGGGGAAATGATAAGTTTAAAAAAAAGAGGAATGGTTGTTTCATATTTGAAAGATGTTGAAGGGTTAGAAGGAGAAATGAGGTGGAGTTGAATTAATGTTAGCAGGGTACACATTACATATTTGCCCCGTTAGTTGAAATACTCGCCTATTCTCTCACATTTGGATCTATTTTTACCCTAGCCTTGATACATTATCTCAACCCTAATGCTATAACCTTGAATAAAGTCCTGTTTGATCTTAGGGGTGTTGGGTTGAGGTTTGATTGATGGAGAGTTCCAATGCTTGGCATTTTATTCATGAGATATTGTGTCCACTATATAAAGTGTTCTTTTTGTGTAATAGTGTGCGGAGTACTTTGCTTTCTCTTTACGTAACTTCCAAACCGCACACTCGAGAGTTCATAATGCACCTTATTTAGTGTGATTTCATTTGTGAGTGCATGACACGGTGAGAATTGAAGTCGAGGCTCGGTTCGGAGAGAGTGGTTGGTTATTGTTCATATGTGATTGAGGCCCATATTCACACACGCTAAGTTTAAGTGCCACAATTTTTTTCTTGAATTGTTAGCACTCAGAACTATGTTTGCCTTGCTATATCTTTGTGGTAGCTTCGTGTCCTCTGCTTGATATGTCGATGAGTTGCATGACAAGTTGTCATTGTTGTGTTGAAAGGTTCCCTGTGTTTGTGGGTGTTCACTGCTGATAACCCTCGCACTTTTACGAGACTTCACTCGTCACAGGTTGTCATTGTTGTGTTGAAAGGTTCCCTGTGTTTGTGGATGTTCACTGCTGATAACCCTCGCACTTTTACGAGACTTCACTCGTCCTACCGGGGCCGCTCGGGGGTTTAAAAGAACTATCCTTTTTAATTCTATTTCATTAGTTGCTTTTATTCTTTGCTTTGCTTGAGGACTAGCAAAGTATAAGTTGGGGGGTGTGATAAGTGCTAAAAACATCCATTTAATCCTTCTAATTTATGCCTTGTTAAGTCCATTTATATTGTTATTTGGAGATTAGTGATGCATTTCTTGTGTTTGTAGATATTTGAAGGCTTGACATTTTAATGAGTTAAAGTGCAAACTTTAATAAGTTTAGGGGCCTGCTTGTAGCATGTGCTACGCTTTGAGGACTTGGAGTGCATTAACTCCATTATTATTGGCAAGAATCGTGACTCGTGAGGGTGGCCAGAGGATAAAAAAAGGCTTTCTTTTCTCTGGCAACTAATTTAATCAAAGAGGGGGAGTTTGACTAGGAGAAGAAGTTTCCTTTACAAGAAGCAGTGGGCAGCAGCACTATAAAAGAAAAATAGAGGGTTTCGTTATTGAAAAAAACTGCGGGAATAACAGAGAACGAAGGACGGAACAGGGTTGCGAGAAGAGACCATTTGGCTGAGGAAAAAGCTACGCACGATCTCGGCTTCCATGACCGGCTAAATCCTTTATCTAGGGGGAATATGAAACTTCGCACCAAGTAACTCTATTTTTATGTATGGGTTTTAGGTTTATTATTCAGATCGATTGTATAACTAAGAACCTTTTCCGTTTCAATTGAATGGAATGATTTTGATGGTTTTGATATATTGAGTATTTGTATGCATGCTTTCAAATACGAGTTATACAATGGTTTTCATCGATTGTAGCTGGAGGTCTGAGATAGATTATACTCGTAAGACGGGCCGTACCGTTAGGCGGCCAGACCGTACTTCTGAGACGGTCCGTGCTATGGGATAATCTATGCCTTTTAACAACTCAATTATTTTCTAGATGATTATTGTTAGGGTTTGCAAGCCCTAGTAATAATCCCTTCTGTTTTGAATAATTAATCTTGTCTATGCATGTTGGAGTTACGCGGTCGAGGTGGATTCGAGCCCTAGATTTTCTCTTCAATCTTTACAAACTTTCCATTTAATTTATTCTCTTAGATTTAATTAATTCTCCAAATTCAAACAACCAAACTTCCTTTTGCCCGAATTAATCTAAAAGTTAATCGAAATTGTCGTAACTCAACCATACTGTCTCCGTTGGAACGATACTCGGTCTTAACCACTATTCTACGGAGTAGTAGTTAATTCCAAGGTTTTATAAATATATTTTTGACACGGAATGATGTAGTCATTAAGGTACCTGAGAGATTGGAGCAACGAGATAGGCTTGGTGGAATTTTCCCTTCAAAATCGTTAACCACCAGATTCAGCTTCTGTAACCTAAAAAGATCACCGAGTTCCAATGGAATTTTCACCTGTAAAAGTGTTGTTGAGGAGGCTGAGCTCTTGGAGAAAACTGAGGTTCCCAATAGAAGGAGACATAGAACCCGTTAGGCCTTTTGATGTGAGGTTTATAGCGGTGACTCTTACGTGTCGGCGACCGCATTGTACACTTTCCTAGTGACAGGAATGGAGAGATTCATTCCATTTGCTCAAGGACGGCCTGTTGATGTTCTGGAAAAATATTCGACTTGAAGGCCAATTATGCATGGAAATCGGTCTCGTTGATATCAACATTATTAGTAGGTACACGATAATGTAAAATATTGTCCAATTCTTTTGAATCCCAGACTGCTTTTCCCACTAACCAAGGCATTATATTTTTAAGAAGGGAGCAGGTGATCATAGATTATACGGAGTAATACTGTAAGATATTCACAATACCTTCGATAATGCTAATGATTACAATAGCACGGTAGGCCATCTTAACAAGAGATATCCATAGGAGGCCATCATAGTATGTTAAGATGGCCTACCGTGCTATTATAATCTTTAGCATTATCGATGGTAATTTTATATATATTATTAATGAGCGTAATTGCACTCCTTATTATAGCTAGGAATTATCATGCATACACAAAACCATCTTGTACCGTCACATTTTCAACATTATGATGGCCTCTTAGTGCATGGAGATCTATTTCAAGTTCGTTGTGGTGCTCTTGTTTTAAATTTGACGGTACAAGATGATTTCTGTATGTATGATAATCCTGTAGATATGAGAAGGAATGCTAAGACGTTTAACAGAAGTTATTTCGACAAGGGAAATTAAAAGTAAGGTCGATTATTAGTTTATTACCTTTGCATATAGGAATTAGGTGGAATGCCATCTATACATTGCTAGACGTAGCCTTGAACAAAGGCAAGCCGTAGATTATTAGTTTAATGTAGTGGTAGAATGGTGCGAACATATTATTTTTAAATGAATCAACTTATAGGTTTTTAATTGAAGCTCCCCAAGCTTCTTCTTGATCTCATAGTGTCCACGAGTTCACCATCACGATCTCTGCTCAACACAGTTCTGAATCCATCCCGCCAAATTGAAATTAAATAATGGCATGAATGAATAATATGATATGTATGACTCCAAAAATGCTACTAAAGATGAACAAAGAAGCAATTAATTTATCAAAGCTCACAAGATATATAGAGGGAAAGGGTTTCCCTCTCAAAGTTGGCTGAGTTCACAACCTTGCCCTGAGATGGTGAAAAGAATGCTTATCAAGCCGCTCAAATAACCTTAATTTCCACGTCCCCATTCACCCAATCCCAATTCCAACAGCTTTGTCCAACCCCTCTCTCTCTCTCTCTCTCTCTCTACCCGACACTTTTCAGAATGGTGAAGCTAGCCTCTGCGCGCCAGAGCCGAATGTACGGGCCGAGACAGGGCCGAAGCAGAGCCGAGTACATGAACGCGGGCCTATACGTGTTCGCCACGATTATGCTCGTGAGTGGCTTCGCGGCCCAGCTATCCAAGGAGCCCAAATCGGCCCCAAGGTTTTGGAGGCCCAAGACCAATCCTACAAATTGGGCCCTAACTAGATAGTTTTTGTCAAAAAAACAAATTTCAACAAACAGTCACAATATAAAAAGAAAAGACTACAAAAAATACTCCGCTTCATTATGTGACAAGAACACAAAATACAAAGTTTCAAAAATATATTTCATCACGATATTCCATGACTATCAAATATATATCATCACAAAAACGCATGACCATCACTTGATTATTACTCTTCTTGTATTTTTAGAAGCAAAAGTATCGATTACATTTGTATAATCAATTACTAGCTAATAGACTTGAAAAGAATTTATTAATAGCCCCTTTTTGAGAATTGATTAATGTTTTACCTTTTGCTTCTTTTTCTTTTTTCACACCCAAATGCGTAACTTCTAGGAGGCATGTGGAAAAAAAAAAGAAGAAAAAAAGAAGGCATTATAACACCAGTAATGTATGCGTATACTTCCTAATTAAAATGCTACAAGTTCCATTCCCTATAACTAATTGATTATAATACCCTAATTCTAACACACCACATGAATATTGAATTCAAGCTTTTATATATATATATATAAAAGTAATCCATCAATATCAAAACAAGATTATTTTAATATACACAATATTCGATACATAGTGTATTACACACAAACACATATAGATGATACATATGCAGTGATACAGTATTTTAAAAATTAAATTTAAGAAACATACAAGGTAAAAAGGGGGTAATCTGATTTGGGGAGTCAATCACCGTGGTCCCATTACCAAACCTATATTTGGGAAGAAATTTAAGAAACCTACTGGAGTATTTTATATATGCTGTGTGGTTTCAAACTTCATTCACCGTGGTTCCATGGGAGTCCAGGAGTGAAGTTGTGCTGCGTGCAAAAGGGTCTCGATTTCTGATTTGAGGAGGAAGAAAAGAGAGTAAAGCTTTGTCTTGAACGGTAAAGTAAAAAGTGGTGATCTGTTTTTTTCGGTACTGAAGGGTTTTGAAAGTTTTGTCAAGGGACCCACCCAAAAGCCAACAAATGGGCCCTTAAAAAGTTATTGGGCTCAATGAATTAATAGATTTTGGGCCCTTTAAAGGTATTGGACCAGCCAAATTGGACTAAAAAAGACTCCTACTAAACCTAACTAGCAAAAATATTGCGGGTGCCCTTTTTTTGGGCTGTTTTTTGAGGCCCAAGGCCCAGGCCTCTTGGGCCTTTCCCAAGGGCCGGCCCTGCTCGTCATTCTGCTCATAGCATTGGCCCTCGTAATCGTAGTTAACGTTCACGATCTCGTCGCCCACCTAGCCGGCATCGATTTCCGGCTTCCGCTGGTGGGGTTCGACACCCAACTCGCCCTCGTCGTGTTTGCGGTGCCTGTGGTTCAGGCCATGGGGACACTCCTTTTTTTCTTTCTTTTTCTCCAGGTATGTAGTAGGTGTTGGAAATGAATTTCTGTTGCACCAAAAAAAACAAATGTAAGTATTGGAAACGTGAAATACTTTAGTATTCTGGGAAGTCTATTATCTCAATCAACCACATTATGGTGGTTGGCAGTGGCGGACCCAAGAATTTGATATAGCGGGACACTAATTTTCTTTTAAGTAACAATTTTAAAGTATATATGTATTTTAATAACAAGCTACTTGGACAAACTTGTGCATCTCAACTATTTGCATTAAAATAAAATTATCACATGTTCATCATTTATTTTCTTTTATAAACTATACAAGCACAAGTTTCGGAGACCAAAAGTTTACAAATGCGATGTGTGAGTTTATATTGAGTACTACATAAATGATTTGAGATATTGGGGAGTGGGGAAAACCTTGGTTTTGCATGTGGGAGGATAGATCGGAGCAGTGGTGTGGCATATAAACGACTCTCGCAGTGAAAGATTTCTAGTTTTTTGTTTTCCCCCAAGATATATATGCACTATTTTCTAGTGGATTTGAATAAAAATAAAATAAAAACACAAACGTAGGTGAGTGGGGGAGACTCAAACACATACCCTCTCATTCCCAAAACCAACAACCTACCACTACACCAAACATTGCCTTCTTGCACATATTCGACATATATAATCTATATACAAAATCAGGATTTTTTTTAAAAAAAAAGGCTATGGGGGCACGTGACCCCACGTAACCCAAGGTGGTTCCGCCTCTGATGGTTGGTGAAACTGGGTACAATTTTGTTCACCCATCTGAAAAGTGACAATATTACAACTCAAGTAGTTAATTGCCATAGGGGTTATGGCATGGGTCAAGGCATGGGATATCAAAGTTTACTTATTTCTAAAATCTCATGTTTGAAATCTCTAGGTTCTATCAACTCATTCGGGATCAGTCCATAGGAAGCTTTGCTCCGATTTTAATTGGGCTTTCTGCAAGTAAGCAGTGGGATTGAGTTCAGTTGAGGTGCGCGTAAGCACACGTGAGTTATAAAGAAAGTGAGAATAAAAAATAAATAAAAATCATCTGCAGGCATGAATTATCAAAGCGGGGCCTGTATTGGTCCACACCTAATGACTTTGTAGTGCTTGTTTTTCACGGTAATTCATAATAGAAATCAAGCCACGGTCCAGAATTTTGGGGCTATAATTCTGAACCAACACAAGTATTATCCGAGCAAATACTTGTTGATATGGAATTGAGCTAGTAATTGTTTGGTAAATCTCCTTAGAAAATCCAACTCTACAAAACCAACAGTTTTGATCATCAAAGTGGGATCCAGTGTAGTCCCCCCACAAATTGTGTCCTTCTTTATTTTACCACAAAGGTGTTGAGAATGTGGGTGTTACCTTCAGAGAGGAAAAGAATTTAATACTTACAGCCATAGGTTGTATATACATAATGATGTAGTTGTTGTCCCGGTCCAGGACTGATAGGTAGTTTTCATGTACATGGACCCAATTTTAGCAAATCGGAATTTTAGTTCGCTTGTTGTTTGTGTGGCATTACTGTTAGATTATGGATTTTGTTGTAATCAGCTGGGGTCTTATCTAGCAACACAACTATATGCATTAGATATCCAAAACATGAGGGGTTTTACGACAAAGCGTGTTCAATATTTGTAAAATTAGTAATTACCTATCATTTGAATCTGAAGATTGGCTGAACTATGGATCATGCAATGCATCCATCCTAGTTTTTAACTCTAAAGAGATTTGAATCACTACCAAAATGTATTATTGTTTCCCCAACTTTGAATTTGGAATTTATAAGTGAAGTTCGTGGATATATAGTCTTCAATATGGTTGTTGAACGGGTCCTTAATGGATTTCAAATTAAAAGATTGTAAGGAATTCAGACTATTTCATTACAATGAAAATTTTGTATTATAATTAACTTTAGATTAAGCACACCTTTAACTTTAGATTAAGCACACCTTTAAGTACGCATGTGATGCTCACCAATACACTTTTAGTACATCTCATGTTACAGAGTGGTAAATTGTTATGTAGAGACTTGAAAGCTCCTCCATAACAATATCTATTGTCTGTTGCAATAATTTGAATGAAGGAAGAAAAGAGTTAACGGCTACTTCAAGCTAGAGAAGCAGGCGTTGAACATGCTTATAGCGGGGCCTGTTTTATGGGTTCTTGGTTCGATTCACAAATCATTCCAGATCTATGAAAGAGCAGATGGGCATCTCCAAATCTTGCAACAAAGTGTCCACATTCCATTCTTGATGGGGCCGGAGCCTGTTGTTCCTTGTGGGTGCAATTATCAACTTCAAAGAGAAGACTGGATTAATCCATCACGGCTTGGAGTTATTGGTAAGTGATCTTGAATTGGTACAATAACTTGGGTTTTCAACGATGGGTCCATGGTCCGAATAAACTGCGAGTGAATGATATTGCTTTGGAAATAAGTAGAAAGCGGATCCATTTTGATCTTAATCCCTTCCTGCTTTCCTTATATAAAGAAGATTGGTAGATGGAAGAAACCATTATCTTGAAATACTTAAATGCCCTTCTTGTAATCGGTGAGTGTGCACGGTTTGATAGTGTTGGTGAGGTTGTTTTGGTAGTTTCGCACCCTCGGATTGCTGTTTGCGGTGTGCAGATTCTGTTTTTTTTTTTTACTATAATAGGTTTTCGGACTTTCAAGGTTTTCCATCCATGCCCCTTTTTTGTGTGTTGTAGTTTAGGCATTGAGGTTTGAGGTGAGGGTGTTTCCATAAAGTTGTTCATGGATTTGGAGTATTGTCCCCTTGCAGATTCAGTAACTCCTCCATTTATTATTGCTCTGTTGGATCCTTTAAAAAAGGAATAAGAATTCATTAGTATCCGATGGAACAAATCTCGCATTAGATACCAAATTTTGTACTAACTTTTTTAGCATCATTAAGTTAAGTTTGAGCAAGTCCTCTTGTCTTTTTCTCCAAGAACACCCCGGCAGGTGCTCGGGTTGAGTTTTCTACGGCCCTTAGCTTTCCTGAAACTTCTTCGGTGGGCAAATATCTTGGTTGCCCCCATCCACCAGTCCAGACCGACCAAGCTTTCTTTTCAATTTATATTATTGAAAAGATTGAAGCTAAGCTTGCTGGTTGGAAGAGCAAACACCTCTCCTTAGCCGGTAGAGTCTCGTTGATCAAATTGGTCATTGAAACTATCCCTTCTCATATCATGCATGCGTTAATGAAACCTTCTTCCTGTTTCGGTGTCTTAACAAAATTGACCAATTAAGTAGGAATTTTCTTAATTTGGGGCTCTTCTTCTAACCATAAGAAAATTCATGCTCATCCTAAGTCTTTAGGTGGTCTTGGGTTGAGGAAAACCAGGAATAATAATATGGTCGCTATGGCTGAGCTTAATTGGAAACTTTCTAAACGTGTGGAGCTTCTGTGGGTCCGTGTCTTAAAGGGCCGTTATCGTTCCACGTCTGCGCGTAGCTCCAGGCCCTCCACCACCTGGAGGGGTATGAAAGCGGGAAATAATCTTTTCAAAGAAGGTACCCGGCCGGGTCCGTTTGGGCAATGGGTCTTCCACTTCTCTTTGGATGGACAACTAGACTGGGACTGGCCCTCTCCGTTCTAAAATTCTCGGGCCTCTTCAGCGGCAAGAGAGTTCTCTTAAGGTTAAAGAGTGTTGGTCAAATCCCTCTTGCAACCTCCAAGCCATCTCCTTTGTCTTTCCTGAGGAGATTCTTTCTAGAATTCACGTTGTTCCGTTCCAAGGGTTCAACCCATCTCCGGATTGTACAATTTGGAATCGTTCAACCAATGGTGAGTTCAATTGCAAATCGGCTCACTCTCTCATTCCCTCCAAGAATGTCAGTTCCAGTCTCTCGTGGGATTGGATTTGGCGTCTCCCTTGTTCCTCCCGCATCCAACACTTTGTTTGGCTTGCTGCTCATGATCGTCTTGCAACCCGTAAGAATTTGTTCCTACGCAATATCCCTCCCTCGCCTTTCTGTGAATGGTGTCCAGATATTCCAGAGACCACGTACCATGTCCTTTGTGATTGCCCACGTGCCTCTAATATTTGGAGCGCCCTTCAGTTTTCTTTGCTGGATTCTCAAGCGCTTCCCTTTGATTGGATTCGTGTGAATTCAAAATCTGTTAATACCCAAAGTTCCGGGGTCCCTGAGAATATTATCTTAAAGAATTGTTGTAAGGTCCATTATAGAATTTTGTAACATGTCCAATCCACCTTATATTTCCAAAACATCTCTAGTCCAGCCCATTACTTTTTTTAAAGTCTTAGGTCCACTTCATTTTTTGACAAGACAAAATTGTCCCTTTATTAAACTTTACACAACCACCACCACCACCACTACCGTCGCCGCCGCCACCACCACCGTCACCACCTCCACCATCACCACCACCACAACACCACAACCACCACACCACCACCACCACCACCACAACCACCAACACGTCCCCACGACCACCTCAACCATCACGCCGCCACCACCACAATGCCCCAACCTCCACCACAATTACCACCACCACGCTGCCACCACAACTATAACCACCACCACTCAACCACTACCACCACGACGCAACCACCACCGCTCCACCACCACCACCACCACCACCACCACCATGCCCTCACCACCACATCCACTACCATCACCAACGTGCCGCCCCCACCACCACCTCTACCACCACCACCACACCCCCTCCACCACCTCAACCACTACGCCGTCGCCACCGCCGCCACCACAACAATGCCGCAACCTCCACCACCACGATGCCACCACCACCTCCACCTCCACCACAACCAACCACCACCGCCACCGCCACCACTACCACAATGCCGCCCTAACCACCATCTACACCACCACCACCGCTCCACCACCACCGCTCCCAAACCACCACCACCTCTACCACCACAACCACAACGCCGCAACCACCACCACTCCACCACCACCATGCCCCCAACCCCACCACCACAACGCCACAACCACGCCCTCACCACCATCTCTACCACCACACCGCAAGCACTACCACATTGCCGCAACCTCCACTATAATTATCACCACCACCGCCCCCACCACAACCCCGCCCCCACCACCACCCCCATGTCGATGCCGCCACCACCCCCACCACCTCGACCACCACCATGCCCCCCCCCACCACCACCACGACCACCACCACGATGACGACCACTACAACGGCGTCACCACCTCCATCGCCTCTACCACCACCACAACGGTGCCACCACCACCACTCCACCACCACCACGCCCTCACCACCATCTCCACCACCACCGCGGCTCTACCACTCCCACTACCTCTATCACCATCACACCACCACCCACCACCATCTCAACCATCACGTCGCCGCCGCCACCACCACCATAACGGCGCAACCTCCACCACAATTACCACCACCACCACAACCACCCCGCCCCGACCACCACCTCCACCACCATGACCACAATGACCACCACCACCACTCCACCACGCCACCACCACAATGACCAAATGCACTATACATACTTTTCGTTATATATTTAGACTGCAAATTTATACTTTTAGACTGCAAATTATTAAATGAACACTAACGCCCATGACAAGTTAGACTGCAAATTTGAACTTTTAGACTGCAAATTTTTTAATTAAACACCAACGCCAGAGAAAATTTAGATTGCAAATTTGCACTTTTAGACTGCAAATAAATGCACTTTCGTAAACTTTGCAGTTTAAAAGTGTAAATTTACAGTCTACACAAAAATTTAGACTGCAAATTATTAAATGAAAACTAAAGCCAATGAGAATTTAGACTGCAAATTTTCACTTTTAGACTGTAAATTTGTTAAATGAACACCAACCCCAGAAAAAATTTAGATTGCAAATAAATGCACTTACGTAAATTTTGCAGTCTACAAGTTCAAATTTGCAGTCTACACAAAAATTTAGACTGTAAATTATTAAACGAATGCTAACGCTAATGGCACAAAAATTTATACTATAATTATTAAACGAGCACTAACGCTAATGAGAATTTAGACTGCAAATTTGCACTTTTAGATTGCAAATTTGTTGATTGAACACCAATGCCAGAAAAAATTTAGACTGCAAATTTATACTTTTAGACTGCAAATAAAGGCACTTTCATAAACTTTGCAGTTTAAAAGTGCAAATTTGCAGTCTACACACAAATTTAGACTGCAAATTATTAAATGAGTACTAACGCCAATGAGATTTTAGACTGCAAAGAGAAAACTTAGACAGCAAGTTTGCACTTTTAGAATACAAATAAAGGCACTTTCGTAAACTTTCTAGTCTAAAAATGTAAATTTTCAGTCTGCGCAAAAATTTAGACTGCAAATTATTAGATGAACGTAAAGCCAATGAGAATTTAGACTGCAAATTTGCACTTTTAGACTGCTAATTTGTTAAATGAACACCAATGCCAGAAAAAATTTAAACTGCAAATAAAGGCACTTTCGTAAATTTTGCAATCTAAAAGTGCAAATTTGCAGTCTAGACAAAAATTTAGACTGCAAATTATTAAATGAACACTAACACCAATGAAAATTCAGACTGCAAATTTTTACTTTTAGACTGCAAATTTGCACTTTTAGACTGCAAATTTGTTAATTGAACATCATTACCTGAGAAAATTTAGACTGCAAATTTATAGTACTATTAGACTGCAAATAAATACACTTTCGTAAACTTTGCAGTCTGAAAGTGCAAATTTATAGTCTATACACAAATTTAGACTGCAAATTATTAAATAAACACTAACACCAATGAAAATTTAAACTGCAAATTTGCACTTTTAGACTGCATATTATTTTCTTAAAACACTAACGCCAATGAGACATCAGAAAAGCAAGTGTGACCCAGAAGGAAGGTGAATTACCAAAGAAGAAGTGGTGGTGGTGGAGTGATGGTGGCAGCGTGGTGGTGGTGTTGGTGATGGTGGAGTAGTGGTGGTGGTTGTGGTGGCGGTAGTGGTGGTAACGGTGGTGGTGGCGGCGGCGGCATGGTGGTAGTCATTGTGCTGGTAGTGGCGACGTGGTGGTGGTTGTGGTGGCGGCGTGGTGGTTGTCATTTCGGTGGTGGTGGTGAAGTGATGGCAGTGGCGTTGGCGGCAGCAGTTGTTGTGATGGAGTGGTGGTGGTGGTGGTAATTGTGGTGGAGGTGGCGGCGTTGTGGTAGTGGTGGTGGTTGTGGCGGCGTGGTGGTGGAGTGATAGCGGTGGTGATGGTGGTGGTGGTGGTGGTGGTAATTGTGGTGGAGGTGGCGGTGTTATGGTGGCGGTGGTGGTTGTGGCGGTGTGGTGGTGGAGTGATAGCGGTGGCGATGGTGGTGGCGGCGTGGTGGTGGTAATTGTGGTGGAGGTGGCGGTGTTGTGGTGGTGGTGGTGGTTGTGGCGGCGTGGTGGTGGAGTGATAGCGGTGGCGATGGTGGTGGTGGAATGGTGGGGGTGGTGGTGGCGGCTTGGTGGTGGTGGTAATTGGCATGGAGGTGGCGGCGTTGTGGTGGTGGTGATAGCGGCAGCGGCGGCGGATTGGTGGTGGAGATGGTGGTGGGGGCGTAGTGGTGGTGGAGGCGCCGGTGGTGGTGTTGGTGGCAGTGATGGTAATGGTGATGGAGTGGTGGTGGTGGTGATGGAGTGGTGGTGGTGGTGGTGGTGGCGGCAGCGACGTGGTGGTGGTCATTATGGTGGTGGTGGTTATGTAGTTGTAATAAGATCGAAAAAATGAAAAAATGTATTTTTTGTATTATCCAAACAAGGCCCTTGTTTCTTTTATATAGGTTATTTTTGTAATTGAAATTTTTAGTGGACTAGAGGTGTTAGGAACTTTAGAAGTGGATTGGGTGGGTTAGAAACATGCTATAATGGACTTATCAAAAATTCTCCCATATTATCTTCTTGCTTGCTATTTGGCATATTTGGTAGGATCGTAATCGTCATCTTTTTTATACCAACCCTAATTCCAACTCGAGCAGCATCGACCCAACAAAAATTTCAGCTACTATCTTGAACAAATCCTTGGAGTGGTTCTTTCTTGTTTTCCAAGAGAGGAACTCTCACATGACTGATATACAGGTAGGATGGGTTCCACCGAGAATGGGTTTACGGGCTCGGCCTCCACTGGGGGGATTTTGCGTGATCATTATGGTGTCTGGATAGGTGGATTCCACAGGAACATTATCGCGGATTCCAGCCTAAAGGCAGAAAGAACTATGGGCCTTAAGAGATGGTTTGAGTTTGGCAAAGGATGAAAATATCAAAAAGCTGGAAATTGAAGTGGATTCCATGACTGTGTTAAAAACTTGAATCACCCGCTTGGCAAATGAGGAAGTTTCTATCAGGCATATCTATTGCGAAGCTAATCGGTGTACAGATGCGTTGGCAAATGATTGTTTGATTTCGGTGGAAGATTTGTATATCTAACCGGTTATTCCTAATTTCCTTTATGCGGATTTGATTGGGATCTCGTAGCCTAGAATTGTAAACGCTTAATTATGTTTTTCTTGTTTTAATGAATCGTCTATTTACCGAGAGAGAGAGAGAGAGAGAGAGAGAGAGGAAAAAAAAAAGAAAAGAAGGGGGGGAGGGATTTCAGGAGGACGTGATAATTAAGTAAAAAAGAGAGAGAGAAGGGAGGAGGGATTCCAGGAGAACGTGAGGGATTCCAGGAGAACGTGATAATTAAGTAAAAAAGAGAGAGAGAATGGAGGAGGGATTGGAGAACGTGATAATTAAGGGCTGAGAACCGGCTAGATCTGATGGGTTGGAATTGTTGACTTATCATCTTAGGGATTGTTCGGTTGAATAAATTAAATGGCTTTTTTTTTAATTCAAATTTTATTCACATTTGTTACATTTTTGTAAATTTTTGGAAGATACTGTCATGACGAAAGAAATTTAAAAATTAAAAAATTATGAGCGAAATCATTTTTTTTAATAAAAATAAAAAAATTAACTTATTTTTATCTTTATTTAAAAAATTAGATTTCAATTGTAATTTTTTTGATTTTGCTGTCGGCCTCTGTGATTGATGACTTGTTTGATAATCTAAATTCAGCACTTAAAACTGAATCAATTAAGTAATAAGTGATTCAGTAGGTTTGATAACCACATTTTACATTGCTTAACAAATTAAGTACCACTTAAAATATAGGCCAAAAAGCTGAAAAAAATTAAGTAGCTTTGAGTTACTTAATTCTGACTGAATTTTTATGTATTTATATTCAACCATCATACCACCACCACCTCCACTACCACCACTCCTCCTCCACCACATCACCACCACCAGCTCCACCACTCCACCACCACCACTTCCTCCACCACCACCACATCACCTCTACCACTCCACCACCACCACCACTTCCTCCACCACCACCAGCTCCACCACTCCACCACCACCACACCACCAGCTCCACCACCACCACCATCACTACACCACCACCACCGCTCCTACCACCACTTCACCACCTCCACCACCACCATCATCACAACCATCACCATCGCCACTCCACCACCACTACTACCACCACCACCACTCCACTACCACCACTCCTACCACCTCCACCACCACCACATCACCACCACCATCTCCACTACTCCACCACCACCACTACCATTACCATCACTACACCACCACCACCACTCCACCACCATCATCACAACCATTACCACCACCACCACCGCAACTACGACCATCACCATTCCTACCACCACCACCAGCTCCACCACCACCACCACTACCATCACACCACCACCACCGTTCCTACCACCACTTCACCTCCACCACTCCACCACCATCATCACAACCATCACCACCACCGCCACTCCACCACCCCCACCATACCACCACCACTCCACCACCACCACCTCCACCACTCTTCCACCATTACCAGAAGTATATTGTAACCGTTAGTAAATTAAGAGAGAATTGGAACAAAATTAATTCATTTTTTTAATTCAGTACTTAATATATTTATCAAACAGTTTTTCAACTTAAAAATTTCAGCATTCAGTTTCCAGTATTTAATTTTTCAGCTTTCAGTTTCAGTTTTCAGTTTTATCAAACTATTTGACCCTCTTTTCCATCAATGGCAACGGGAAAAAAAAATACAAAAATGATACTTACACAACAATCCAAACACAACTTACCCAACCTCTTACATGCATGTGGACTTCACATACACTATTATGTGTGAGCCCCACATGTATGCGAGAGATTGTGTAAGTTGTTGTGTTTGAATCGTTGTGTGAGTAACATTATCCAAAAAAATAATATGGAAGACCGCTGGGATTCGGGCGGAGAAAATCTCATTCTACTATTTTATTAATATACACCATTTATGGTGACCCCTTGGATCGTGGACTAGCTTTCCTTACAATTTTCACCGTAATAAGTCTGATGATTTTATTGTTACCAGTTGGATAGTAAATGATTCTTGTAAATTCCAAGACGATTAGAACATAGAGAGATCCTTTTTTCAAGAGATTAAGGCCTTACTGAGCATTCAAATGCATTAATTTGAACCGTTCATCTTATAAGGTCCAAAAAATTATATATCCATATAAAAATCAACTTGTTCTGACCTATATCAAAATTTATATTTTTCATTTATAAAATCGACGGTCATGAACAGTTTAACTTAAACAAAAATTCAATTTTAGATGTAGCTATTGATATCGGATCAAACTGACCTTTTGCGATCCTTATAAGATAAACGATTCGGATTATTACAAGACATGCTCGGTAGGGCCCACAATGGGCCGGTGCAACTATGGGTAAGGAAGTTCCGTACTAGCAAAATAATATTCTAGAGAAAATGACCAGCGGGTCCAGCTTTTTAAATTCATAGCCCAGTAAGTCCTTGCCCCCCAGGGTTTAGTTCTGGTCCAGTTTTATTACCGTCCAGTACAGTTCAGTTTTGGGCCATTGTGGGTCCATTCCAGGCCCACAACGATGATCGGAATCATTCATTTTGTAGAGCTCGTCAAATATGTCTTCCATGCCAAAAATTAGCTTGATCAAACATCAATAGGTACATGGATGAAACAGGTTTGTATAAGAAAAAAGCGATGACAAAAATCAAGTTGCAATTAATAATTGCCCATTTTTTTCATGTACAAATCTATTTCATCCATGTACCTATTGATGTTTGATCAAGCTAATTTTTGGCATGGAAGACATATTCGACGAGTTCTACAAAATGAACGATTCCGATCATCGTTGTAGGCCAGGAATGGACCCACAACGACCCAAAACTGGACCGTACTGGACGGTAATAAAACTGGACCAGAACTGAACCCCCTATTAGTGCTCCTGTAGGTGCAATTTTACCAGTTTAACCCAATCTAATACAACGTACAGTCAAAACACTGTCCAGCATCTCTCTCCCTGTCGAAGGAGAAACATCAAAAGTTCAGGGTTCTGGTGGGGAGAGGCAGTGCCTTCTCGCCCTCCCGCTACCGCCGCCCTCCACTCCCGTCCCTCACGTTCTGTGCCCAGTCGCCGTCAATCTCCCTTGAATCTATGTGTTCTCCCTAATCGCCGTCGATCTCCTCCTAAAAGCACAGAGACAATGGCGGCTTCTGCAAGACCCTCCACCACCGCCTCTTTTTCATGGACCGAGCTCCTCCCTCCTCTGCCACCGCCCTCGACTCCTTCCGCCACCACCGCAACCAATCGTAGTCTGCGAAGCCCTCATCTTATTCCGCCGCTGCCGCAACCAAGCATCATCGGCGAAAACGGTGTTCACCGTGATCTCCTCGAGCACCATCCTCGTCGCCAAGAGGCTGATGCATCTGTTGAAGCTGGTCTCTCTCTCTGTCACACACACACACACACACACACACACACACACCACACATTAAAGCTGATGCGTCTGTATATTTGCACAGGAATATTTGTAGTTTTTTGTTTTGATGTTGTTGTGGAGATCTTTTATTACTCCATGAATTAGCTTTAGATTCAATGGTGAGTGCTTGAATTTGTTTGGTGTTGTGTAATTTTCCTGCTCAATTGCGTCCTAAAAATTTAGAAGATGGTTGGGGAATGTTTCTTAGTTTTGTTTTTATTTGAGATCCAAATTTGCATGATGCTTAATTTTTTCACATTTTATTGTATGTTATGGTAATTCTTTTCTTGAAAACACACAAAAAAAAATAATGTTCGTAATTGTAAATTTAAACTGTTAATTAACTAATTAACACTGTTAATTGTGATTTTTATTTTGTTAATTGTAATTTTTACACTCTAAATTTCAAGTTTAGAAATAAATGAACAGTGCTAATTATGAATTTAGAAAAACATAATATTGGTAATTGTAATTTTACAATTTAATTATTCATTTAAAATGTTAATTGTAAATTTAGAACGATTTAACACTATCATATCACTATTAATTAAAATTTAATTGAGAGAAGAGAGAATAGTCAACGCCAGTAAAGGAAGAGAGAGGAGAGACGACACATGCTGCTGCACCCGCTGACAGACTGACAGAGCCGCTGAGGAAATAAATCCCACGCAGGCGTGTAGAATGCGGTATCTAATGGGTCTGAGGGTATTTTTGGACAAAAATTACGGACAGGACCTGATAAGATGTGACTTTTGGTTAGCTAATTTAGGTGGGACTTCTTGGGAAGAAGTTCACCAACATAAGACTGGCCTGGAAGAAGCCCATTATTCTACCGTATTATTGAGTCGGGCTCTAGCCAGGCCTATAAAGCCCACCGTGCATCCCTCTCTGCTCCCACCTCCATCACCTTCTCCCTCACACACACACACACACACACACACACAGAGTGAGGAGATTATGGCTCCAACAACAATAGCTACAAAGGAAATTCGTCCCGTGAATGGTGGAGATGGAGACAATAGCTATTTTCAAAATTCCACTTATCAGGCGCTCTCTCGCTCTCTCTCTCCCTCTATCTCTCTCTCCTTACTTTTCTTGGTTTAATTCATTGTTTTGGTTTTGTTCTTTGTGCACATAATCTACATTGTTCATGCTGTACTAATGCACAAGTGATCATACTTGGAACTTAATGCAGAGAGGAGTAGTAGAAGGTTCAAAACGTGTAATTTTCGAAACAATCCCCGAGAAGCTTGACATTATTAACTTACCAAAAACATTTCGAATAGCTGACTTCGGATGTTCTACCGGACCTAACACATTCTTTGCCGTGAAAAACATTATAGAAGCCGTAATGCTCAAGTACCAATCCACTCTTGAAACTAATCTCCAAGAAAACAACCCGGAATTCCACGTCTCCTTCAACGATCAGGTCGACAACGATTTCAACACCCTCTTCAAGACCTTGCCTCCGAACCGACCCTACTTTGCTGCCGGTGTGCCGGGTTCTTTCCATTGTCAGTTGCTTCCGGAAGCCTCTCTCCACATCGCACACTCGTCTTACGCTCTTCACTGGCTCTCCAAGGTTCCTCCACAAGTTATGGACAAAGGCTCTCCAGCATGGAACAAGGGTAAGATTTATTGTGCAGGGAACGAGAAAGAGGTCACCAAGGCTTACTTTGCTCAGTTTAAGTCAGACACGGATGCCTTTCTAAAAGCTAGGGCTCAAGAGCTTGTTGAGGGAGGGTTGGTGGTTGTTCAAATCCCTGGTGTCCCCAACTCTAAGGTCCTTCCATCTCAGATTGGTGGCGGCCTAAATTGCGAATTCTTGGGAGATAGCTTAGCTGAAATGGTGAAGATGGTAAGAACATGGGTAAATTTTGTGAAATCTCAATTTCATCTCTCTAGTATTTATTGTGCCATTTGTACGTGACCCTATAGTTTATATTACATCTCATAATCATTTCGGTCCCTCTCGCTGATGGTGTTATTAGAACCAATGAAACTCATGGGCAAAATCAGCATCTCGCTCCTAGAGGGACGGAATTGAAACTAAATGCAAACTAGTTTGTGTATAAAGTTTGCATTTTGTCTCAGCTGTTAATTTTGCCTATGAGTTCTGTCAGTACTCCAATAATATCGTCGGCAAGAGGACGTAATTTAGTCGACTTATAAGGGTTGAAATTGACAAACTATAGGGACTATATTTGAAATTTACCCCGAGAATATTTAACGTGCATGGTCAAAAGAACAAAAGGTCCCAAGGGACACACAGTCCAATCTTATGCTCCAATCCGGGCAAATAAACAAAAGGTCAAAAGAACAAAAAATTAATACAATAGAACCAATGATTTGAATTACATTAATGTGAGTGAGCTATAGTCCAATCTTATGCTCCAATCCGGGCAAATAAACAAGCCTAAGGGACACATAGTACAAACACAATTGAAGTCACTTTGTTAAATACTCCCTCCGTCCGTGATTATCTCTGTTCGGCAAAATAAGCCAATTGGCTTATTTTTTTTTGTCCTTATTCAATTTTTTTTTGTATTTTTTTAGTTTTTCCTCAATTTTTTGGAGATTATCGTATTGTCATAACGAGAGGAAAGTCAAAAAGATTATAATCGAAATCAATTTTTTTAGAATAAAGATGAAAAAATTGGCTTATTAACTTATTTTTGTCTTTATTCAAAAAAATTATGTTTCGATCATAATTTTTTACTTTTTAGATTTCTCTTATTATAACGATACAATAATCCCAAAAAAATCGATGAAAAACTAGCAAATACGATTTTTTTTTTAATAATGACAAAAAGAAGAAGAAGCCAGTTGTCTTATTTAGCCGAACGGGATCTATTTTGGGGTGTCCAACTTTTTTAGGAAGCATCATGATTGCTTTGTACACTTCTTGTCTTTCCAAGTGTACCCTTCAATCTCTTAATTCAATAAGCGGATAGAAGGGTAAAAGCGTACAATTGACACAATTTGCTCAAATATGTTTGTTGACTGACAAACAGGGAAGGAGGGAGTAATATTTGGCACAAATTTTTTTTTTTTTTGGTATGAATATTTAGCTCGGTGTTATTTGATATACAGGGAGTCATAACGGAAGAAAAATTGGACTCGTTCAACTTAGCTCTGTATTTGCCAAGCATTGAGGAGGTGAAGATAGTCGTTGAAATGAACAACTGTTTTACCATTGAGAAAATTTGTTCTTTGAGTCACCCCTCCAATTACGACTCGAGGCCCTTGGATATCGAAAAGATTTGTGCAGACATAAGGGCTATCAACGAGAACCTCATGCAGGATCATTTCGGAAGTGAAAATATGGACCAACTCTTTCATCTCTGGGGGCAAAATTTGCAAAAGAATCGACTGCTCTACGACAAGGTAGTTCGACAAGAAGTTTACCATTTTGCCCTTCTAAAACGCAAAGGCAAATGCAATATTATTTAGCTAAATCCCCCAATCCCATAAGTCTATTTGTGGTTTGGAAAACTTGGGGTCATTAGTTCTGAATAATGGAGGCTACCTCTCTGTCTCCTCAAGGTCTAGTTAGTCAGTGCTCCTGGAGTACGGTCAAGTGATACTCCAAGACACTCCAACATCACACATTCTTGTGGGGCCAACAACTAAGTGTATGGACATCACATAAATGTGTGCTGTTGGAATGTTCTGGAGCAATATGTGACTGTGCTCCGAGATTATTGAATAGTTACTACTCCTCCACCAGCCTTTTATCTTGATTAATACTGAGTATTAGTATCATTATCATTATTGAATTTGCAATAGTGTCGAGCCAATGTTTCTGTCGTTCATTGAAATAATAAAAGAAGCTATGTTTTGTTGCTTTACAAAGGAAAAATAAAAATGTTTTGTTGTTCTTAGCTCCCCATATATTTAATTTTTTCGAAATTATTGCTCTGGTATTTTTTTGATATTATTTATGTTTTGAAATATAATGTTAGCTTTTTGTTCTAATTATTAGGATTGAACATTTGTCTTGACGAGAGAAATCAGAAACGTATAATTATATAGAACGAAGTAGAGAAAAGTTCATATAGAACGACACTAAAAACAAAAACAAAAAGAAAGTTTTCAAACTTTCCATCTTACATGAACTCTTCTAGGCTTTTGGTTATAAGTTTTTATTTTTCGATTCAATTCCTTACTTTTGCATGTCGATTGATTGGAGTAGCGACGTAGGAATTCAAATAAATAAACATACAAGTCAAAAAAAAAAAAAACAAGGTTAACACTGTGCTTTTAGCTTGAATTACATTAAAAAAAAAAATGTAACCCCCATTATAGTCCTTTATGATTAGCAATATTCGATTTTAAAAAAATAACTTCTCCTTTCATTTTCTAAAGCAAATTTTTTAATTAAGTCTTCATATTTTAATTTATCCAAGTCCTCATTTTCACTTAAGATTAGATCATAGCTAATATACTTAATATCTCTTGTGAAATGATAGTTGAAAGATAAATTTTAATTGACTTCGACTTAGAAAATTCATCTCCGTTAAAGTAACTATAAACCATGTAGTAAACAAAATTTCAATAAGATAAGCAACCAATGCCATTTGAAAACAACCATCTTCCCAATAAGAACTTATAAAACAAGGATGTCAGCCAATGTTGTTACTATAAGTTTATTCTTAATAGTGTTAAATAATTAACACCCTATGTTTATGCTAAGATCTAGAACTATCATGATCGTCATATATATAATCATTAAGCGGAAAAATATAGAATCAAGAACGGCGTATTCGGATCCATTTATGGGGAACTTGAACGATCCGGTAAGTGATTGTAGCAACCATAGTTTAATAGAGCATTAAGCCTTAGGTAAAAGACATATTTCTCTCGCTTGCCTTTCATTCTAGCTGTTTATACAACCAAACCCTCCCCGCCCATTATTCCAATTACATGTTTTAAAATTAAAAATAACCAAATTACCTCGTTCACTAAAATGACCATATTACCCCCTATCCAATAAAATGACTAGATTACCCTTCTATTACAAATTCAAGATCTAAGAAGAGTTTGCAGCACTGGAATTTGTCAAGTTGGTGTCAAGACTCAAGGGATTATTGACCCCGCATAAAAAGCGGGAAAACTATCTGCAAACTAAGTATTTTTATGAGCAAATTCAAACTTTGAAAGTACATTTGATCAGAAATTCTGGAAAAAATCGACGAATTAACACTTCGTCTAAATTTTCAGCAAATCCTCAGTCCTTAATTACATCTTGTTATGGTACAAAAATTCGAGTACTGCATGAACCTGTAAGGGGTGGTCCTAAATAATATCAAAAGAAAATCCTCTATTGTGATACAAAAATTCGAGTACCAAACCTGTCATCAATTAATTATGAAAATATTGAAACGTATTCATGTGGGACTCACATGCAACTAAGTTTATCAGTTTCCATTTGAATGTATGGTTGTGAACTTTAGGGGACATGCCCCACAAAATTAAGCAGTAAATAATCGATTGCTCAATTGATGAGTATGTTTTTCATGAACTCCTCGATTAATAGTCCTATAGAACGATACGACGAGCCTCCTTCAACCACAGCAATCTTGCTCTTTTCGCTCATCTCCTTCACCCTTTGCTTTATTTTTTCCCCACACTCATTCCCACTTTCCATCAGTTTTTTTATCCCAATTTCTATTTCCTCAGCTGTCACTAACACCACCTCGGTACCATTTTGCCTAAAATCCTTATTGTAGTCCAACTTTATTTCCACAGCCAGCCCCAATTCCTTTACCAACTGGAATGCATTCAGTTGTTGTTTGGCATACATCGGCCACGTGGCCACCGGCACTCCGCACCATAAACTCTCCAATATCGAATTCCACCCACAATGTGACACGAACCCTCTCACTGCAGTATGGGTCAACACTGCCGCCTGTGGGGCCCATCCAATCACTTTCCCAATCTCCGTTGTACGTTCTAGAAACCCTTCTGGCAACACATGATTCAAGTCTCTGTACTCCCCCGGAATCTCTCTTTTACCCTTTGGCGGAGGCTGCCGCACTGACCACAAGAACCGGTGGCCGCTTTGCTCTAAGGCTTGCGCTATCTGCCTCAGCTGCAATGAAGTAGATACTACTTAATATATAGCAGAAATTCTCATACACTTCCAGATTTTTATGACAGTTGAAAATTAAGTGAAATATAATTAATTTGTAACCTCAAACTTAGGGCTGTGTGTTTAATTGGATGTGAGCATTGGATTGAACTATAGTTAGGGGGACCACAATATTGTATAAGGTTTGACGGGCCGGAATTATCCCACAATTTTGGATTGAATTATTAGTACGTACTACGTACTAAGCTGATCTCCTTCGAAGCTACCCATGCTCCCGAAACACAAGAATACAACTGATGACGGAGGCTGATTATCCAACCACCTCATGATCTCCATCGCTTCCTCGTTTTTGTCCTTAACGAGGTGGATCACGGCTCCCACGCTGTACACCGGCGGGACCTTATCGCCTTCCGCCAGCGACCTGACCGCATTGGATTCCAGCTCTGCGAACGTGTTCACCATAATGCCCTTACTTTCTCTCATCCTCTTGGCAATGTTGATGAAGACACTTTCCTTTTCCAGTAACACAGACGGCAACACCTTCGCCGGGACGGAGTTCACGAAACCCGGGACTGCCAACTCGACGTCCGAGTCCTTCAACTCGGCAATATCCCGGTTGGGTTCCCGTGATAGGGTCTCGAAATGAAACAGGAGGCCGAGAACCGCGGCGTTGGAGGTGGAGAAAATGTAGGACGGGAGTCCGAGCTCGGCCGCCACGTCCATCATCGGGGTGCACAACAAGTCGATGACGAACCCGGCGATCCGAGTCGACCCGGTTGAGACCATCTTTGTGACGTGATCCCTCGCGTGTTGTTTGTTCATTTGGATGATTCCGGTGACGTTACCAGGGACGAGCCCCGCCAGCGCAGCCTCGTCTTGAGGGAGGTAGACGAACTTCAACCGCTCCTCCGCGGCCGCCGCGAGGAGTTGCGATTGGGTGGAGGAGCTGACCTTGGATTTGTCAAACGACATTTCGATAATAAGGACAGTGATTGAAAGCCGGTGGTCTCGGCGGACAAGCTGTTTCGCCATCTCTACCGTGGACACTAGGTGGCCCGTCGCCGGGAATGGGATGAACACCAGCTCCACCGTCGCTGCTGCCGTCTTCATTTCTCAGTCAATTACTTTTCCGGCTGTTGTTACTGGTGATCAGGTTGTGTATATTGAGATGATGACAGGTCTTATTAATACAGGTGAAGTATGCAAGTTGGTTTAAAAATTGAAGAAAACTTAAGGTGATGTCATGGCTTTGCTGGTAGCAGTCCAACATTTCCCTAGTACTCAGTCTCATTAGTACTAGTTAGTTTAGTAGTGGTACAAAATCGTAATCTTGAAGGGGTAGGCTGCGCCTGGGTGTTAAATCATCTTGTAAGCTTAAATAATCTTGTAAGCTTAAAGAATGCTTCCCACTGTTTTGAGCACAACGCTTTCCACTGTTTTCAAAGTACTAAAAAATACAATTACAGCTAGTAACTACTAAGGAAAACAAATGCTTTGATTTCTTGCCAAATTTTGTTTTTTTTCGTCTCCAAGGTTATTGGCAACTATAATTTTCGTTGCCAAATTTTGAGGATGGAAGAGAAGTTGCGATTGGGTGGAGGAGCCGGCCTTGGATTTGTCAAACCGCCTTTCAATAATAAGGACAGAGATTGAAAGCCGGTGGTCTCAGCCGACGAGCTGTTTTGCCATCTCTACCGTGGACACTAGGCCGTTGGGCTTTCCCATCCCCGGGAAAGGGATTAACACCAGCTCCACCATTGCTGCTGCTGTCATCATTTCTCAGTCGATTACAATTAAGATCACGTTAGGGTACGTTTTTTTTTACTCCCTCCGTTCTACTCCCTCCGTCCCATTTTCATTGTCTATTATTCCTTTTGTCACTTTTGTGTCTATTGAGTATATCTTTCAATCTATAATATTTTTCATGACTTTGACATCTTTGTATTATAGAACAAATTGAAATCTATCAAATAAGATCCATATTGCATATTTTTGGAGATTCACAATAGAAGATATAAGCGATTGAAAACTGACACGAACATCAAAAAAGGACAATGAAAATGGGACGGAGGGAGTAATTTATTTATCCAATTATCGAAATTCGTGTCTTTCAAAAAGATATTTGTATCTTACATTTTATAACGTTTTTTATTTTATTTTATGATTTTGAAGATTTTGAATAATAAATCTAACTGAGATCTATCAAACAAGATCCATATTGCATAGTAAAAATATTACGAATTGAAAATTACAGACAATTTTTTTAGAGTTCAAACGCGCTCAAAAAATAAAAAATGGGACAAAGAAATTGGGACGGAAGGAGTATTTTTTTGGGGCGTGATGTAACGAAAAGTGAGGGAAGAAATAAATCTGGCTGATGTGGATTTTTGAAAAAAGATTTCCTAAAGAAAATTATTGTGATAGTAGAAAATATAAATGACTTTTCTAATAACTGAGAAAATTATTGTGGGAATCAACTGCATCTGACGGGCGTAGGTGCTCGATCCAAACACCCCAAGAATTTAAATGGGGTGTTTGGATCGAGCACTACGCACGTCGGATGCCGTTGATTCCCGCGTAAGCCCACTCGGTTTTTTTTTTTTAAATTTTTGGACGGCTCGGATCGGCCGTCCAATGGCCGGAGACGGCCGTCGGTGCATTTTTCCTAAGGAGACCTAACAAAAGGGTGTTAAGTGTCAACTTTGGATAGTTAGAGGGTGCACAATGTTGGGTTTTGTAGTCTGAGGGGGTTAAGTGAAAATACAGATTAGTTGAGGGGGGCTTAGTGTAATTTACTCTTTTTTAAAATAAAGTTTCAATACAAATCTTAGAAAAGATTTAGACCTTAGGCACGATGACAAGGGGGTGCCAGCGTTTGGCTTGTGAGGATTACAGTCGTGAAGCTAGCCCAAATTTTATATGTGCTTTCCTAAGGTTTGAACTGGGACCCTATTGGTTTCTCTGCTACCTATTTTGCGATTAGTTCTTATGTCCTGATGTTTCGCTGGCATGCATTTGCAGTAGGAGCTTGTATCTAGATTTGGTAATTTTCATTTTGATCGGTTGAGTTTGGATTGAATTAATTTATTTTTTTTCAAAGAAAGTCGGTATTGTTTAACTAGTTACTTTTTTTTTTTTTTCACCATAGTTTTACATCTCATCATCCTTCACGACGAGGGAAAATATAAATAAAGGTTGGAAAAAATTCATATACTACGATCAGTGGCGTAGCTAGAAATCTATGTAAGTGGGGGCATTTTTTAAACACATTTCAACCAAAAAAATGCTTACTAAGCAACGTTAAAACGTTTGTGCTAAGAATTAAAAAACCTAACATTTATTAATATAGTAAACTATCTAGAATATAAAAACAATCGAATTGCTTGAATTGTCTCAGCGTATCAAGGCTAAGAGCAATTCACCATACAATATTTAGCAATATTGCTCCCATTGTTAAAGTATAAAACGTATAGCCCATGGTTTAGGCATTTTTGAGTTTTGGATATTATGCATTAGAGAGTTCTAATTAGTAAGTGACTACTATTTTTCACATTAGACATCTCATTTCTCCAGTGTAATGACAATGTTCAAAAATGTGAAACAAAAAATTGAGAATGAAATGATATTCGACATGTCGTAGAAAGATTAAAAATAGATTTATGAAACACAATTAACTAGACAAAATACAAAATATACATTTCAAAATCTTAAATTTAAAAAAAAAAAAAAAAGAAGAGTGGGGGCGCGTGCCCCCGCTCGTCCCATGCTCCCTCCGCCACTGACTACGATGGTATAAAGACACTAAAGAAACTGTCTTTCTTTTGAACCATATTTTTTGTCTTTAGTGAAAATTTTCTAATTTTGCTTTATATTTTCAAGCTTTTTAATTTTTTTTTCCATATAAATGAATGATACTCCCTCCGTCCCTTTTTTAGAGTCCAGTATTCCATTTTGGACTGTCCCTTAATAAGTGTCCATTTTATAAAGTTAGTGAGTACAAGTTGGTGCATTGTCTATTTTGTCCTTAAAAGTATATTCCATTTTGAAAAGTTAATGAGTAAAAGTGTAATGATGATGGGTAAGTAGGGAAAGCGGAGGAAAAAGTTGATGTGAAAGGTATAATGATAATGTCTTTTTAATAAGTTGGAATGACGAAGCAGAACACTTAAAAAGGGACGGAGGGAGTAACAGTTAAATGTGAATCAACTTAAACATATATTGTGTTTTTCATAATTTTGTCATATTTTTCTTTTTTTATATAAATTTATAGGGGGTAAATATCAATGACATGCCCCAAGGTTTTCCTTAAGTACAGATTCCCCTTCTTGGTTTGGAAAATGATTTTAACCCCTTGAGGTTTGGTGATGCATTTCGATTACACTCAATCATTCGAAAACGCTTATACGGGATTGTGTTGGACCCATCTTCAAGTCCCAAACAAATGATAGGAGCCATTTAAGTTGTTTAAAACATGTTTTTAAGAGCCCTCGTAAAAATCTGTCCAGTCGAATATCGGTAAAGACTTGATTGACTCATTATATTTTTTGTCTCCAAATTCGCAGGGTCCTGGAAAACATGTTTTAAATAAATCAAATAACTTCGATTATTTGTGTGGGATTCTGAGGTGGATCCAACAGAATTCAGTGTAACCAATTCAAACAATTGCGTGTAGTAGAAATGCATCACCAAACGTCAATTAAGGTGTTAAAAAATCATTTTCCAAACATGGAGGGGGAATTAGTACTTACTCAAAACCTTGGGGGTGTCAGTGATATTTACCCATTTGTAGGGGTCCCATGTTACGAGGTCACCTCGAAAAAATTAGGAAATGGGATCAAGAAATGATATTCATTGAAAATGATGTGGTTTTTAAATGGGAAATGATTTTGCCACTCCATTTTTTGTTAATGGCACTCCCCTGCAAGTGTATTTTTTGTGCAAAAATACTCTTGCAGGGGAGTGCCATTAACAAAAAATGGAGTGGCAAAATCAACAGCTTTTTAAATTTGAGATACTGCGATATTCTACATTAAAAAATAAAGTTTCCGTTATTTGCCGTCCAAAAACCAAGTTTCGGTTATTTTAACAACAAAATGCAATGGGCTATTGGGCTGGGCTAATCCACATTCCCACCACATTAAAGGAAACCCAAGTTTGCAAACCAGATGAATAAACAGAAAAATGGTTTTACAATTATTCTACAATCACAAATACGTAACGCAAACAAACAAATATATATATATATATATACACACACACACACACACACCACACTCACATAAGTGTGTGGGCTCCACACAAACTAATGATGTAGCGTGTCACGTGTGTGGAGTCCACACATTTATTTGAGTGTTTGTGCAATTAGTTTTTTTTTGGGGGGTAGCAGGGTGGCCCGAGCTAACTTGCGCGCACCTTAAACTAATCCCTACAGTCCATCCCACAGTGGTTTCACACACTTACGCATAGGGGTAAGGTGAGCCCAAGATTTGTTGGCAAAGAGAATCGAACCTGAGACCTCAGGATGAAGCAAACGCCTGAGTCCCACGCCAAAACCACTTAGCCAACCCTTGGGGTTGCAATTAGTTTGTTGTTTTAGACTTTTCGATGGTTTTATTGATGAAGTGTTAAGTGATAAATGTCACTTAATTATCACAATGTTCAAAGGTCCCGTTTGATAATAGTGATGGGTGGATGGGATTCGTAAGGAGATGAGATTAGGATTGGAATTGGTAATGAGAATGGATTGGTAATAAGAAGGGATTGATAATGAGTATGTTTGTTTAGGATGGGATTAGATGATGGGATTATTAATATCATGTTTGTTTGAGATGTGATTGGATTGATAGAAAAAAATTGATAATGAGAATGGATTGGCAATAAGAAGGGGTTGGGTTCGGACTATGAATATCAAGTCCCATGGGGTATTAACGGGGTATTGCTAATACCCCCTAAAGGCCGGATTGGACATCCCAAAGGACTACGAATCCGAACCAATTTTGGAAACCAAACGCAGTATTGTTAATACCTTCGTCTTAGTAATCCAATCCCATCTTCTAAGAGCTTATCAAACGGGGCCTCAGAGGGAAAATTTTTTTTTGCTTGTTATCGAATAGAAAGTAAAGAGTATAGAAAATAGGCTTGGATGATATTAAGAGACGAAAGAAAGTGGAACACCATTCATGAAGGGAGTTTCGTAGTTCGACTCGATGAACTCCATTGACGAAATGTGATCACCGAAGTATTAGTAATGTTTATACTTTGACATAATCATGCAAGTGGAGTGGTAGTTTACTTGTAACTCATTGTAATCTCGGGCATTTGGTGAAGGCTCGAACTCACTAATTCCATTCCAAATTTCTGAGGATAGAGTACTAAAATACTTTCTTGCCTTTTATGGGGAAATTTTTATTTTTTATTTTGGCATAATCATATCACCAAATGTACACATAAAGTTCTTACCAGACTTCGCTATTTTTTTCTCATGTAAATTAAGAGTAAACGAGCAATTGACATGCACAATGATGTGAAAAAGGGGACGAGCATCCCAACAAAATTTGACACCCATGTTCCCGGCAATCGTATGCCACCCAAGATAGCGACTCATCACATGGAAATTAAGCAAATGGACAAAAGAACTCAAAAATAGCACCAACAGCATACCAGAACCAAGCCTCAGGTATCATTTTGAAATTTTCTTCACTTTCAATTCGAAATGAATGCTAGTGTGGCTGTTGATCTCATAAATGTCAGTGGGGGATATTCATCATCCTTTGCGTTCTCTATTTTGTGATTGCAAGAGACTCATGATTCAATGCATGCGGGAGATTTGACTAATTTATCTGAAACCAAATTAATAGGAGTGTGGATATTCTTGCCACGGATGCTTTCACTTCAAATTTAATTATTGATATGTTTTATTTGGGAACCCCACTATAGGTAACGACACATCCCATACCAACCGGGTACCGACGGGAATGTGAGGCTCATTCCGGATCCCGAACGGATGATTCGAGCCATTGAAATCTGAATGAAAAATGAAAGATTGGATCGGATTGGGTTGATTTCCCACAGTTCTGCTCATTTTTTTTAAAATTAGTTAATGGCTTAGATCATTCGTGTGAGACCCAGAGTGGGTCCCGCGTTCCCTTCGGTGCTCTGGCTGTCGGTCCCGTTAGAGTTTTCCTTTATTTGGAGCTCCTTCCTTCGTGTTGGACGAACATCAAGATAATGCTTTAGGGGTTCAATAACCCAGAACGTAGTGAAGGTCAGCGTCAAGAAGGGAAGTTGACCAACTAATAAGACGACAACACGTGGCAATAGAAGCCGTGCAACACATGGCGCACGGAAGATATGACAGCGCAGATATGGATAGGATGCGGGTCCCACGACACGTAGGATGCCAGCAGAGAGCTCGCAGGGACTTGGACTCACACGACGACCGCGACATCAAGCGGCCCCGCGCGACTGGAATGCAAGTCCAGCTTAGCAAAATAAAAAAAATGCGAGCCCAGCATCCCCAAATAGACAACACCTTGGGTGGCCTGAAAAGCGGCAAAGAGCCCGAGCAGGTGGTAACCGTTGGCGTGTCCCCAAGGAGGAAGAGGCACAAGAAAGCCAACCCATAGGCTCGTGCCTTTCCAGAAGATGGGGAAGAGAAGGCGAGAAAGCCAGCATTTATCGACTAAATATTTTGTTAACAACAATTCGAATATAACGACTAAATAATTAGTCGGTGAATACATTTGCCGACTGCAATTCGCTGACTAACTTGCTGGCCAAATTTTTTAGTCATTGAAATAGTATTGCCAACTAAAATCCTGACTTTGCAGACTAAACAGTTTGTCGGGAATGGTGTTTTTCCTTGTAGTGCATTTCTCATTTTGACCATTGTTATTCATACCTCTCCAAAACACACATACTCAGGTCAAAGAACATTTGACCTCGACATCGAACCTCTTTTACACTGTCTAATTTGTAAACGTTTCTATACTAATCTTCCGGTTATCAAAAAGTTATACTCCCCTGACGCTTATACATACATACACTGCTTGAGAGAAAGAAACATGCACCAATAGTTACAAGAGATAGTTGTTAATCGTGATACCCAAAGTGATTTTGGCTTCATATCGTAAAAACAATATTTGGTCAGTTGGAGAAAATTCAAAGTCTCCAATGCGTTTGCAACAAGTGGGTCAAATGCTCCATGAAATGTTGGTGGTCTCTGCTTTCTGAACTCGGTGAACAGATGGGTATAGTCCAGGGCTGCATGAAGCTGAGGTCCTCGCGGATTAGCAGCAAGATTCTGGACTATCTGGGCGACGTCAGGCTAGGGCGGCCGCGGCATTCTGATTTGTGTCGCCATTGTTGTTGTTCCCACCTGAGTTGTTATTATGGTGGTTGTTGTTACGGCCGTTACACTTTCATGTCCCCATCATCTACATTAGTCGGATTCGAATGTCAAAAAGGGGGTTCTATTTAAAGGGGGTTCTATTTTTCGTAGTAGATCTGTGTGTGAACAAGTGGCTATTGACAGAGTTCAATGGAAGAAAATAATTTATGTAGCCAACCCCAAATGATTGGGACTTAAGGCTGTGTTCTGTTTGGTTTGGTTTGGTTATGTCCAAAGCTGTTAAAACCTAGTCCTGAAAATGACAATTTAAGGGGAAAAAAAGTCCTGATAGGTGGGGCAGAGAGCACTCAATTCTCTTCTCCAAAGACACTTTAGTCAAAGTCGACATTTTCACTGAGAAGTGATTATGCCTTCCTTCTTCTGGTAAAGCTTTTGCAATTTGCAAGCGATTAATTTTCCCTTTCTTCTTTTGGTAAAAAACTTTAGTAAATTGCATGTAGGGTAGTAACCCAGTGGTGCACACCGCTCTCATGTATTTGATCGGGTTTAAATCTCACTTACTATATATCTAATAAAACAGAAAAGAAAACAAACTGAAGCAACGTTTATTTTGTTCTTTCTGGTAAGGTATATGTAGTAGAATAAGAACCACAATGAATGAGTATTTATTTGCTAAATTTTTACAAATTTTTAATTAAATTATACTAGTAAAATTTTCATTTCCCTACAGATTCTTTTCTTTTCAAGCTTCAAACGTACGTAGCATAGACTTACAAGAAAGACAAGGACTTTCCGTCAGGTCATCAACCTTTGCATGCCTTTGCCTTTCCAACTGGTTGATCTCATCCTATTGGAATATTTTGCTGCCTACTTTCCTTGATGTCATGATTTCTCAGGGTTACATCAATGTTCTTGAAATTATTAACAATCACATGATGTGTCAAAGAACTGTCCAGTTTGGGTATTTGAGAGAGATTTTTAAGAGTAATGAGTAAAGTGAGAAAGAGAGTTCAGTTAGGGTTTGGGATTTGGGATTTAATATTGGGTTGCCCCTTAGGCTTTTAGGCCTCTTAGGTGTTTGAATTGTATCCCAATTGTTCTTATTGTTTTATCTTGGCTTTTAGGCCTTATAGATGTTAGGCTCTGCGCTTTTATTTGTTTTATTTGGCAATTAGGCCTCTTGGGTGTCTACTTGGTTAGTTGGCATCTTGCCAATCAAAAATTTGGGTCTTGGATGGACACTTGTTGCCTTTCTCCTTGCTCCCATTAGTCTTTGTAATCTCTTTCAAAGATTTATAAAAATATTTTGCTGTTTAAGAGAGAGAGAGAGAGCTAATTTATTCGGAACCTTGTGCAGGAATTTAAGACCCGAAACGAACAAACCCGAAAAGATAAGATATTAGTCACTCCATCATGTTTCTTAGTTGTTATTTTTTCATATTTCACCTGTGCTTATTGTTTGAGTTGTAGTCTGTTAGGATTTTCTACTACCTGGACCTAAATTGGTTCCTATTCTAGGTGTTTCATCGGTCTTGCTTCTGCAGGGGATGCCTGTGTCGAAATCTTGATAGTTTTGGCTCATTCTTATATCTTTTGATGAAATCTGTATTTTCCTTCGGGCTTCTGACGTAATAAAAAAATTCATGTTTCGTGATATCCGGGCCATCTGGCATTCTGTATTGTGATTCTTAATTACAGATTAGCTCAACAACTATACCGGATTAATTCTGTTTTGTGATTCTTTAATTACAGATTAGCTCAACAACTACACTAACTATATATGAAAACCCCTAACTAACATTCCTGACCTCACCCTGACCTGATGTCAGCATGCAATCACTTGAATATTAACCCAGAAAGTCTACCCACACAGCTGATCTATGCACAGATTGTGCACAGATTTTATTGTGGGGCCCACCACGGGTCCCACACAAATCATCCGAATCGTTCATTAAATGTAAAACATTTTTTCAAGGGTCCCCGTAAAAAATAAGTTCAATCCGATACCTATAGGTATTCAATCCAACCATATAACTTTTCATTATCCGGAAATCTGAATGAAAAGTTAGATGGTTGGATGAAACACTTATAGGTATTGTATTGAGCTTATTTTTTACGGGGGCCCTTGAAAAAATGTTTTACATTCAATGAACGGCTCGGATGATTGTGTGAGACCCGCGGTGGGCCCCACAACAAAATCTATGCACAATCTGTGCACAGATTGCTGTGTGTGTAGAACGGTTCCAATTTGAGATTAATGGCTTAAGCTTAAGCTTACCAGAAGCTAGCTGCAATATACGAGGTTGAAAATTTGCTACGAATTGACACACAAGTCTCTATCATACTTTATCATCTCTTATCATATGTATCTTTTTTCTTTCTTTCTTTCTTTTTTTTTTCCACCTACTGAGAAAAAAGAGAAAGTAAATTAGGTATAAGTACGCTAAAATAGTTTTTATTAGGGAAATGACGTCAGCAAAATAGTTTTCAATATAGGTTCTCAACTTTTTGAGTTTTTTGAGCCACAAGGCTAAAACATATTTTTACGGACAAAACTACCCTAGGATAGGGTAGGGTACCATTGAGTTTAGGCACTTTCATAGGGTTTTAAGGTGTACTTTCCTATTATAAGATTTAGTATTTTAGACACTTTCATAGGATACCCTAGAGTTTTAGACACTTTCACTAACTTTCAGTAATTAGTGAACTTTCACTAGTTTTGCAGAAAGAGTATTTTAATAATCATGAAGCACATTTGTTCTTATATTTGATTGTAAAAGGTGTATATCTTTGAGCTCAAAAAATGTAAATATGTGGATTTTTGGCTAAGTCTCCCCAAATTCATTGTCGCATCAACAATATTTTTGGTAGGGTATATAAGGATTAATTCACATAATATCTATTACGACTACTTATTAGCTGAAAATACCACATATCATGAGGCTCTGATAGAACCAAAATAACCATAGGAATCCATTAAAAGCAATCAAAAAATTGGTACCCATTTACTTACCAAAAACAAAAACAAAAAGTTGATACTAATTTCACGGTAACCCTTACTAGATAAATAAGTTGTGTTCGCTGTTGATAAAATTTCATCTAATCATTCTGTGCAAAATTAAATGTTGAGAAAATTGATGAACAAAAATGCAGCTGTCAAATTGCTCTTATCGGCAAAAGTCGGTATTTTTAATTTGGAGAGTGATTTTGGCTGGAAAGTGCCAAAATTAATTCCCTTTTAATTTTAGTTATGAGGTTTGAACCTGAAGCTAGGAGTGTTACAAAAACCGACGGACTAAAAATCCCCCCAAAAACCCGACCGATCGGTTCGGTTTTCAGTCGGGGTGATGGCCGAATTTTTCCAGACCATTTCGGTTCGGTCTCAGTTTTCTGAAATTTTTGTCGGACTGAATCGAACCGAACGACTATATATTTTATATCTATTTTACATATATATACACACTTAAAATTAAATGAAAATTTTATATTTCAGGCGAACAGAAATCCCCGACCAGACTGATCTCACCCCGAACCAAACTCAACTCCGGTCGGGATCGGTCCTAGAAATATTTGAACCTAACTGAATCGGTCTTCGGAAATTTCACCCCGAGCCGAACCAAACCGAAATCACCCCTACCCGAAGCTGTCAAATAATATTTATATACACACGCATATATAAATGTGATTTGAGTTGAAAGTTAGGTATAAGAGTAGTGATTAGGAAACGGATCAATGCACGTGGTGTGGACTGCTAAGCTATATATACCTTTAAAAAAAAGAAGGTATAGCTTAAGTTAACTAAATAACAGACTAGATTATGGATCCGATTCGTTTCTTCAATTAATATTAAAGATTATCTGATCAATGCTAAGGCAGACGACCCACATAAACAATCTTTATGCCAAGTCGAAAAAAGGGTAAAAGGCTGCCCCAAAAACTCAGATTTTACTCGCAATTTGTTGGTCTGATATACTGATCAGTAGTATTAATAAATTCCAGCCGTATACAAGTTCCATGAGTAATATAATGGGGAGCGATAAACAAGAACACAAGGATATACGTGGTTTCGCTCAAACATAAAACAAGAATGCACTCCACGGGAAAAAGAGCGGGAGGATTCACTATAAACGGGGGGAGGGGGGTGGAACAAAGAGCCGGCTATACCTGTAACTCTACTTAAAGAACCAAACAGATATCAAGGGCAAATTTCTGGTGGAACCCAAAAAGGAGACACAAATCCTTGGTGGAAGCCTACAAGATGAACAAAACCCTAATAGCTAAACCCTTGAACAAGACCATAACCGTAGGAACCCCTAAGATCTCTATTTATAGAAAAACAATAAATAAACCTAAAGCGAATAGGAATAGGAATCCTAGTCAATTTAGGAATCCTAGTCAATTTTCAACACTCACGGGTCGGGCTTCCTTTTAAACTTTCAACCTAGCTATGATTTAACATTTGTCGTCTTCCTTTTGCCAGTAAAAATTGGGGGATTCCAGTTTAATAGATTTGTGTTAAGTATGTGTTTGTTTGAATTATGTAAGCCTATATGGGAAACATGTAGGCTCAAAAGTGCCATCATTTTCTTCCGAGAAATCAATTGCTGTATTTGATGACAAGGGTGGCACTCTGTATAGGCTCAATCACTACTAGATTTCCCACAACTAAAAGCTGCATGAGTCAAGTTGCCTTGGTCCCCGTTTTGTACTGCATCTGATAACTTCATTTTCTCCTTAGCCCCGATTTAAGTGCACTAACCCAAACACAGTCGTCTTCAGACTCATCTGATACACGTGATCCCAAAAAGTTACAAGAGACTCATACACATTGGACGATTTTGTATACATTTGTATCTGTATCTACGCGTACAAATCAATTTATGTGGCATTGCTCTTTCCTAAAACTAAGACCCACCCATTTAACGAGTGTATCGTTAAAATGCATACACCTTGATATGATACAAAGTGGCGGTTTTGGTAGGAAACAAATCACAACACCCACAGACTAAAGGTAATGTTTACTTCTTTAACAACTTAGGTGTCTGGGGTAGCTTACAAGCACCTCGACTAATCTAGGAGGTCTGACCCCGCCGCCCACTTGTGAAGAGCTCAATTAAGGTTGGACCGAAGCTCCCTATGAATTGACCCCAAAAGAGTTGATAACATTGGGAGGTTTCGAATCTGAGATCTCACGAGAAAACAAACCCGGAAGTCCCCGGCACAACGTAGTGTCTAGATTTTGTATGGACCTTATAAATAGTTAGTATTTGAGAAGTTGGAAGAAAATGTTTACAAGTGCATGCTAGCTATGCGATCTCCATTTCAACAAAATCTTTTTTCCAATCCCTCCCACCCATTGCACTAAGACCCCAATATTCCTTTTGCTCTGAAATTCCACATTCCCTCCTTTTTTCTTTACTCATTTTTCCTCACCATAGCCATCAGAGTCATGCATTGGCTGCAATTATTAACTCAGAGAATACCACTTTGCCTTTCTTTAGACAGAAAGAATGTACATGCTTTTTGAAAAGGAGTCTCAGCTTCAACTTTAGTTGTTACCCATATATGTGGGCAGGAAAAGCACACATTGCTGATAAATTCTTAAGAGAGCGACAGTGGGAGTTAGATAGGTTCTGTTTGTTCTCTCAAGATTTGAAAAATGCAACCGGTTCGGATCGAGTCGATTCTGTTCTTTCTCCTGTTTCTTCTTCATCTCGTCAACTCATATCAAGAGCAAGAAAATGCGGACAACAGCCACAGCACCAACAACCACACCATTCACAAGGTAACATACATCAATAACTGAAGAAATGATACATTATACTACAAGAGTTGTATGAGAATTGGAAGAAGTTGCATTTTGTGTAACTCTCCGTAGCCGACCCCAATCAAATGGGACTTTAGGCTCAATTCGGTTTAGTTCGTTCATTTTGTGTAAGATTTTAAAATGGCTAACTGTCGTTCCGATTGGGCGTTGGGAATTGCAGTTGAGTCATGATAAACTGGCATTTGAAATCAAAGTGCATGGATTCCTGCTATGGGCTTCAATGGGGTTCTTGGTGCCTCTTGGAATACTTGCAATCAGAATGTCACAAAGAGAGCAATGCGGAAGAAGGCTCAAAATCATTTTCTACATCCATGCATGTTTACAGGCAAGTTCAATTTCTCATCTTAATTTTACTAAGACTCCGTTCCGCTAAAATTCTTAATCTTTGCATTCTCTTGAACTTAACTTAAATCTACAAAATTTTGTCCTTATTTGAATTTTTTCACATTTGTTAGTTTTGCACCAAATTTTTGTGGATTATTGATTCATCTCAAAATACTGTGGTAGAAGTAAAAAAAATTTACTTTTCCGATTCTTCTCGTCGAGACAAATCGATAACCCACAAAAGTCTGGCACAAAACTGACAAATGCGATAAAATTCAAATGACAACTTTCATATTTAAGTTAAGTTCAAGAGAACGCAACCTTAAATACTTATTTTTCGCTTTACGAGACAGATCATTCTCATAATGCTTCACCTTTAATTTTTCTTTTCATCGAATAAATTACCTTTAATTTTAAAAATATTTTTTTACTACTTCACCTCACAGACAATATCTCTACAGGAAGTAAAACAGAATTATCATTACAACTTTGTATTCAGTTCATTAGGCAGATCTAATACCCCATTTTTTGGACTTTAATCATGGTGATTAAAGCATTTAAGCAGAATCATTCCATGTTTCATGCATTTTCTCAGAAATATAGCTAGCCCACAGTTTGGTGATCAATAATTAGCAAACCTAACTTCTGCTGGCATCAAGTTGTTTGCAGTTATGATCATGAATACTTCGTCGGGAAGAAAAGGTGCTGGTTTTTATCTCTCGATTCTGTCGATGAGCAATCCGAAGAATCCTTGCTAATTTTGCAATACTAATACCGAAAACGATTAGTATTTTCCCTATTTTCAAGCTTTTCATTGTTTTTTTCTGAAAACAAGAACACTACCAGACAGGCAAAAGAGTTCGGTAACGCTGTCAGTTTTTAGTTTCTATTTACAAGTTCATGGAAACTCGATCGTTTCCATTTACGTAACTCAAAAACAAGAGCAGAAAACATGTTCGTATTCTCGTTTTCGGGAAACGAGCATGAACTGTAAAGGAATTGTTAGTTATAGGATATGGTCGACAATAATAAAACGTCAGATATCCCGCGTGTTAGTGAAGCTTTATATATTCGTTAACACTAGTTGTATGCAAGAGTTTAAAATTCTTGTTGAACCAATTCTAAAGTCTACTTTTGTTTTGCAGACACTTTCGGTACTTTTGGCAACAGCAGGGGCAATAATTTCCGCAATTTACTTTGACAATACTTTCAACAACACACACCAGAGGATGGGTTTAGCCCTTTATGGTGCTATATGGTTGCAAGCCTGTATTGGGTGTCTACGGCCACACCGGTAAATTATCTCCTACACTCTTTGCTCTATTTGGATGCCCGTAATCTTTAGTGAAAATAAGAATCAAATTCCTAGTAATTCAATATTCAAAGTAATTCTATTCTGACTTTTGGATTAATTTAGTACTCTAAGAAGGCACAAATAATCTATTTTGGAAACTTCTTAAAGTCAAACATTTCTTTTTTGTATAAATTGAGCCAGAAATCTAGAACTGCGCCTAGGTGAAAAGGGATGAGATTCTACCTAGTTTGGGAATATGATTCCCAGTTGAATATGTTATTAGAAATCACATTCTTATTCATGTCAAGTCATAACATCGGAAACATGATAATATGACATCACATTACTATTCACCCTCAAGATTACTACATCTAAACTGAGCCTACAATACCCCTGGACTTTCTCTAAAAGAAAACCCTTCCAAGACCAGTTTGTCTCCCACAAATTACATACCATAAAGTACCTATAAATCCAAAGAGAGATTAGCAGCAGCAGCAGCAGCTAGCATGAGCATTTTCCCCACAAAGCATGTCTTATAGCTGTTCTTGGTATGCAGGGGAAGCAGAGTAAGAAGTGTATGGTTTTTTGTCCACTGGGCACTGGGGACATCAGTTTCTGCCTTTGGAATCATCAATGTGTACACAGGTTTACAAGGCTACAAAGAAAGGACATCAAAAAGTGTAAGGGTATGGACCATAATGTTCACAGCAGAGATCACTCTGATTGCCTTCCTGTACCTGTTCCAGGACAAATGGCACTACATACAGAAACAAGGAGTGATTCTGGGCAATGAACCAGTCTCACCAACCGATCAAGAAATTGCACCAAGAGATAGGCCCAAGGAAATTCGATGACTGATCCTTGTTGGAAATCGAGTAAATTATTTCAACTGATATTGGATCTTTTGAAATCTTTTCACAATCAGTTTTCACGTTTGATTTGAGAGATGGGTGCTTAAGGTTGTGTTCGGATCACAGATTTGTAGAGATATTAATGGAGGCAAGGGAAAGAGTAATAGGAAAGATAAGAAAATGATGAACAAGTTCCGGGCAAAAAAATAAAAAACAATCTATGATCCGAACACAACCATTAAGGTATGGGACAATGATGGCCGTTCATAAGATCCATCGAAGTTCCAAGTATGTGTCTATAGGAAAACAACGATGAGATTGTAAAGCTTGTTTAGACATCATTTGTAATGTATACATATTAGAAGGAAAACGTAAGATGCAAGCATTTAGTAATTCGTCTCGCTTATGTACAGAAACCGTAGGTTCTGTTGCATGTATCGAATGATATATTTCAGTTTACGGACAGCGCTCAAGAGCATTGACTATTTGTTATCAAACTCAATGATACAACACAAAAGGGTTTTCTCAAAATTCCCCAAGGCATTCCATTTCATGTATTTTGATCGAGGCCTTTTCTACTCAACAATATTCCTGTACAGTATAAACTGGTATGCACAGCAACTGCAATGACAAGTAAATATGGCCTTCCATTAGCACCAGCTGAGATTGACCAAAAAAATATTCCGGTATAGTACAAACCGGTAAGCACAGCAACCGCAATGATAACTAAATATGGCCTTCCATCAAAACCAGCTGAGATTGACCTACAGAAAACAAAAGCAACCTTCTTTAGTACTCCCCCAATCAAGACCCATAAAAGGAAAATTTTGAGAAAGATAAAACAAAATGGAGTTAAATAAATCATCGTCTCTCAGTTCGTAATTGAGGGATGACCGGTTGGTTACCTTAATTCCGTAGTCGAGTTAGTTGTGAGTCCAAATCCAAAAGGGAAAAGTGGGTCATACTGTGAATCGCCAATGTTCACCGGGAGTTGATCTACAGTTTTGAACCACGTTATAGAAAGCTGTCCAGAAAATCCGTAGTCCCCAAAGAGGACATCAGTCAAGCCTTGGCCTTCAGTGCCGGGTAACCAGGCAGCCACCAGCGCATCAATTGAGCTAAGATACGGTTCAATCACAAGTGGTCGACCGGATACTATGACGACAACACATTTCATAGCCTCACAGACATTGCGAATGACGGTTGGGCCGGGATCTGATATGGTGAGGGTTAGGCTGTCCCCTGATGTCTCGGCATATGGGACCTCACCGACAACAACAATAGCGTAGCTGAAGTTGTTGGACTCGAGATCGTTGACATCTGGGCTCTCAAGGTGGACAATTTCCGTGCTTGGGTCGACTGCAGATATTATGGCATCAAGGATGGTGGTTCCTGTCCAATGCAAATAATCTTTGTCATGCATGATACAGTTGATAACAAGTTCCTCTCAGGTTGTAATCACACGAGTCGAATATATTAACAGCGTCACAAACACTGTCAGACAATTCCAAAACATCTTAATTTACAGTGGATGAAAGACTGCAAATGTTTCTCCTTTTCTTTCATACAACAATTTCATTCCAATCCAATCCAGTCTGTTACAGGATTCACAAATTCTTGCCTGACTGTTGTATTCAAACCAGCTCTAACTAAGCCTCCAACTGCTAGTAATTTGCAGATCTTTAACTTCCTCGCTATGATCCTAGTAATTATTATGCATGCAATCGCGATAGAATAAAACCAAAAGGGGGTTAAAGTGAACATACCAGTTGTGTAGTTATTCCCACTAAATCCTTGCCAAGCGATCGTCCACCCACCACATTGATAACCCAAATTATCAGCATGGGTACCTGCAACAAGAATTTTTCGTGCCTTCTTAGGAAGAGGCAATACGGGACTATTTACCTTTTTTCCATTCTTCAAAAGCACAAGCGACTTCCTAACAGCTTCCCTCGCCAAGTTTCTATGTGCCTGTCAAGGAAAGCGGACAACCTCGTATTACTGACCAATTGAGTTTTACCTTTTATGCCATGCATTACCCACCCATATTACAAGGATTTTGTTTTGATACTAGGGATAGTTAGGGAAAAATATCTAAAAGAACACTTGAGAACAGTTAAGGGCTTCAATTATCCAAAGGAAGGAAACAAAGAAGCACATTAATAGACTAATACATCATTGATCACGATACTGAGGTCCACGTAGCCAGAAGCGAAAAATGCGTAGCAAAGTGACCAGTTTGGAGGTTGAGAATTTGCAACCTGTTGGTGGAAAGCAACTGACCTTGCTTCCAACCTCGTCAATCAGGCTAAGATCGGCAAGAGGGTTCTCAAAGATACCCATTGTGAACTTTACTAGCAAAATTCTGCGCACAGCATCGTCAATACGATCCATTGGGATAAGCTTTTGCTTCACGAGGTACGTTAGATCGTCAATGAACTCCTTGTACTTAATTGGAACCATGACCTGCAATTCCAAGGGCAATATCTTGAGTAAGTCACTATTACATGCCAACTGGAGGCATGTACAACAGTTGCTATGGAATAGATAGACATTTTCAATGGAAATAAGAGGAACTAACCATATCGATGCCAGCTAAAATAGCAGCCTGGATAGACTTGGTGTAATTTGAATGCCATGGAGTGGTAAGCCTGTCGATGCCTTCCCAATCAGAGATAACAAAACCCTGACATTCCAGCCAAATGATTAAGTACTGCAGTAACCATGACAAACTTAAGGTATATGCAGCGTAGCCTTCGGTATAGGCAATAGAATGAAAGGTCATTGGTATCAGATTAAGATACATTAAAAGTAACAGCTTCTGCTATTAGCTATATCTTTCTTTTACCTTTGGATTTGTTGAATAACTTACCTACTATGTCTATAGATCACCCACCATATTTTACTTAGTTTTAATTTTAATATCTGCCTAGAAACATTCAAGTGCAAGCCATCTCACAGCAATGTTATCTTTTTCAACAAGACGTACAATGATAACCTACGACTAATTTGGGTAAAGCGGTAAAGCCCTTATTTGCCTTAATCGCCCGCTTCAGGTAAAGAATATTCACTTTGATGCCACAGAAACTGCAATAGAAGACACAATTTGAGGTCAAACCACACATTCTGGGACACGACAAAAATAAAATAGATCAAACATACATTAAAGCAATATATCATCATAAAATTGATATTCAGTATATCTTCTGAGGCATCTCCAAGTGCATGTTAAGTTGTCAAATCAAACCATCATAGTTACATGTCTACGGGTCTGTTAACACAAGGATCCATAGAAATGGACAAGTTCAGTTTCAACAGTCTAAGCAGCATATCTCCTCTACGGAATTACTAACATATATAACTGCACAAAGGGAAAATAAACCAAGCCTAACACCATGGCATTATGTTATTTTACCTTAAACTTGAGTGTGCCCTTGAGATATCCAGTAATTAGATCGTGGTGGGCATGCATCTTTCTGCCATTCCAGCTAGAGTAGGAAACCATGATCGTTGATACACCTTTAGAGATCGAGTCAATATAGGCAGGCATGTGAATGTTTAGCAAACTGTTTCTGTCGATCACCGTGTTGTTTTCATTAATACCCTTGGTTGTCCCACCATCTCCCACAAAATGCTTTGCACAAGCTGCAACCTTGTTCCTGCCATACAAATTAATAAGCGAGGTAAGAAAAAAGAAAAGGCCAATAAACCAGGTTGGATTATATGGAGAATTTTTATATACAGTGTTTTTTTTTTTTTTTTGAAAGGCATATAAAGTGTTTAATTCTATGATATGGGATTGTGGGATATTTTTTATTTTTATTTTTGATCGGCAATGTTGGGTAAATGTGAAGAACGAAAAAAGATACTTAAATTATGAACAAGATCATAAGGCTATATAACTACTTGTATGCAGTGAGTTACAAATAGGGATGGCAATGGGCAGGTCGGAGTTGGATTTACTGTCCCTCGTCCCCACCTCATTCCTTTTCAGGGCAGAGTCATGGGAGAAATCAGGGTGATGCCGGAGTCGAGGAATAATCAGGTCCCCATTCACCATTATAATTTTGACTTTGTTCTCTTTAGAGTGTTTTGACAAAAAAACCAAAACATTGATGAGTGACGAGCGCCAAAATAATAGAAACAAAGTAGACAAGGACATAAAATAATGGTTTATTACTTGGTATTTAACTTTTATTACTTGGATAGGGAATACCCCTCGGATCGGTGAGGTTGGAAGCGGAGACAGGGCGGAGGAAATTGCCATCCCTACTTACTAATGGGTGTTGAATAGCTTGATATACGTTGTTGGGCTATTTCCTAACAACTTGAACTTGTAAGGCAAATAGTAACTTAACATGGTATCAGAGCTCAAGTTGAAACATGTCTCGGGTTCAAGTCGGTCCATTCGCATTTGTTTCCTGTTTGCATTCTACTTCTCCTTTGGTATTTTACTTCATTCAATCTATCTACCGGTATTTGCATCTCCACGTGTAAGACGGGATTGCATATGAGGGAGGGTGTTGAATAACATTTGTTTGGCCCATTTCCTAGGAGCTTAATATCTTGATGAGTGAAAATTTTGCTAAAAGAACTCAGGTTCTCATCGAAGTCAAATATAAGCATAAGTTAGCTTCGTAGCATCAACAAGTATCAATTGAAATCCAAAGCACATGATCAGCCATTAACTCATGAGGATACTGCAATCGCTAGTCAATAGGAGGAGTAGAATACAGATTAACAACTTGACAGAATTTCCAAAAGCTTTGGATATGATATCAATATATAGACTCCATACCTTCCTTCAACATACGGCACTCCCCTGAGAGAACTATTTGGCATTTCGCCTTGTAACCCGAATATGATATCCGTCATTTCTTGGACAATTTTGGGATCCTCACTGTAGCTCTCATAGCACCTACCCCATCTAGGATCTCTGCAAACCTATATGCAAAAGGGTTTCCATGAAAAAATTGAAACCTCAGAAACCGCAAAATTTCCAATTCGGCCTTCAGGTTGGCCTGGTGGTTGATATGTATAGTGCTGCAACTTACTGCAATACAAGGAGCAAAGACATAGGGGATTCCAGTAGCCCTGACTTCAAGAGCAGTTGCACTGCCGATTCTACGCACAAGTACCGGATCCCTGGTGCAGTTAAGTATATATTAGAAGACTGCAATTTAGTATTTCGATAATAGTCTACTCATGACCAACCGTTACAACAATCTAAAAGACCAATACACAAGCAGCAGAAGCTGTGCATCAATAAGAAGTTTAATCAGTCTATTTTTATACAAAAAGTGTAGGAATACAACTGTGTCTGGAGCTGTTGGGTGTAGGCCCATGCGCATCCGACTGCTCTGGACACAGTTCTGTTCAGAGTTGTGTTTTAAAGTTGTGTCCATACCATTGCTTTTGTTTGAGTAAGAATATTGTACGCAAACTAATTTGTGTATGAGTGAGTTATAACTATCAAGGACTCATGATAATGCCTAATTTCTAATATTTTGCAAGAATGTAGTGGATAATTACAACAACTCTCGATTATATTGACACTGGTACTTGAACTTGTTGTGGAATCGTTCAAACATACGTACAATTGCATGAATAATAAATCAAGTTCAATGATGGAAACAGAAAAGCACAACATAGAGATTTTAGGTGGTTTCCCTATTGGGCAATTGGGGCTAGCCTAGCCCTGTCCCAACCCCGACATAGTGAGCAAAGTGGCAAAGCAAGACTGAATCAGGTTTCACAAACCCAACAGGCGCAAAAGTAACAACGAACTTAGGAAGGAATGAATTTTGTCAACTTCCACCAAACAATATTGAGTAGGGCATGGATATCCTCGAACATTGAGGAGCATTGAAGACTGTAAGCATAGGAGTGTTTTTTTCAAAAGCATAACTTACTCAGAATAGGGCAAAGTGAAATTCAAAAACCTGAAATAAGGAAAGCATTCAAGAAAAGAATTGCCTGGTGGCTCCAAGTCCAATGTTATGAGGAAATATCGTAGCATTGTAGACAGAATTGTGTCCATGAATAGCATCGATCCCATATATCATTGGAATCCCCAAACGGCTGGCTAACGATCCCTTCTGAAACCCATTAATCATATTAACCCAATCCTCTGCACTACCATTTAGAACAGGTGTACTTCCCCCTCCACTCAATACACTGCCTGCACAACAACAGCCCAAAATAAAATTCACATGGATTTAGGCCTTGGATAGTAGTGTTGTTTGGCCTTTGGAATAGCTGGGTCCGGACCGGATGGATCCAAGGACACTGCCAAGAGGGGCGCTCGGCAGGGCCTGCTTGGCAGCATCCCCGGATAGGTGATGCATCAAATTATTGAATTAGTTACCATAACCTACAATAAGTTACCAAATAAGTATGGGGACACCGGACATGTATGTTTGATTCCCCAGACTAAACGGGCAAATGATAGTGAGTGGATTACGGAATACAGTTTACACAAGCCAAATGCATTCATACCATGGTTTTAAATAGAGGTAGTGAATGATTATATTTGTAGCAGGAGTATTTGATGATAATAGCGGGAATCGATTGTAGCGGTCGTGGTGATTTTTTTCAAATTAGTTTCGGTGCCAAAGCACTTGAACAGGCTGCAGCAGCGCAGTATCGGCCCAGCCATGGTGAATCACGCAAAAATTCGGATATGTAAAGCGTTGCGTTATTGGGAATCGGGCGATACGGATGTCAATATTTGCAGCACCAGTATACTGGGGTGTAGTGGTATTGAGGGCCAAAAAACTGCTGTGCAGCGGCCAATATTCAAATCTCTAGATTTCAAACACGAAATCTACACCACAGCGAAAGATCAAAAAATAAGATTGCAAATATTTTTCACTTTCTTGAACCAAAAGGAAACAGGCTAGCATTCCGGAGTTGAATTCGCAGGGATTTTCATTTGTTGTATACCTATGGAATAGTTTCTCATGATTTCGGCAGTGGCAACACGCCTTTCAATCTGCACCATCTGACCAATCTTCTCTTCCAAAGTCATCCGACCAAGAAGATCCTCCACTCGAACCGCCGCCAGCTGCTTCGGGTCTTTGTACTTGACGGCACCGTACTGATCACTGGCCTTTGCCACTGATCCCATTGCAGTGCACGTCCACCATAACAACAACAGCAACAACAACAATCTAACTGATGAAATCCCAACCATTGTCGCTAGTGAAGCTACACTCGATCTGCTCTTCCTTTTTGGTTGCCAGCAAAACAAAGGGATGTGAAAGGAAAATTAGCCCATTTGAAACTCAACTTTCAACAACCGCCCAAGTGGCCGTTAACTTTACTGCATTTTTTGAGCTATTTTTATTTTCAGAGGGGGGGGGGGCGAACTTTTTCAATCTTGGAAAAAATTGTGAATCGGCTGACACGGGTGTGAGGTTTTTGTAACACATGGTATGACTTGGTGTAGAACAGCCGATAATTAAGCTACATAGCGAGCGTTAATTAAATCATTGGTCCACTGCTGAGGAAGCTTGCAAGAGGAGGAGAAAACTAGTACTAGTACTAGTACTAGTGAATATGGTTAAGCCATTGTTTTCCAGCTGGGCTCTATTAGGTACTGAGTTGTCCTAAGAGTCTAAGACTCCTAACCACCGTGGACCGTGCATGGTACATTCATGTACTGGTCCTAGCTTAGAGAAATATATAATTTCCAGTAGAATTTTTCACTCCTGTTTAATGTCACGGTTAGAAAAGTACTAATTGACAGGAAACTTGCTTTGCTGCACTATTATTGATTGCATCTAAAATACAACTATAGCATGCATTATAAAGAAATTAAGACTAACTTGCTAAGAAACATCAACCTACAGAATATGAAAACATAATATTTTCTATTATGTTAACATCTCTCTTCAAATTCAAGTAGCCAAATCTACCAACTTGGGTTCAAAATTAAAGCCAAGAGAAACTAAGAATAGTTAGGAACAGGGAGCCAAGAGAGGCGAACACAACCAAAAAAAAAACCAAGAGTTAGGCAAAAGCCAAGAGCAAGAACAAGGAGAAACTAAGAGCTAGGACAAAACCCAGAGAAGCCAAGAGCCAGGAGAAGCCAAGAAAAAACTAAAGAAAACCAAAAACAGCCATATATGAGTGAGAGAAGGCATCACAAAAGAGATTCGAGGTGAAATTCGAGTGTATGGCAGACAGCAGCCAGGGCCGGCCCCGGGGTAAGCCCTGCAAGCCTTCGGGCTCAGGCAACCCCCAAGGTTGGGGCAACCAAAAAAAAATAACTAAAGTTAGATATAAATGTAAAAGAGTTTTCTATACCATCATAAGTCAGTTGCTAGGCGAGTTGGTCTTGCTTGTTTCCATAATGTGCGAAAGTTCCTGGTGTGGCGAGCTCGATTCCCCGGAGGCCTCCCAGCCGCGCCTCCCTTTTACCTTTATTTCTTCTGTTTTTTTTTTCCCTACTACTTTTTGTTTTCTTTCCAATTCACAATATTATGAAATCACCTTTATTTCTACATTTTTGTTCTACCTTTTTTTCTTTTCCTCTCAGTCAACAATATTGCGGAACGCCCCCCCCCCCCCCCCCCCCCCCCCCCCCCCCCCCCCCTCTTTTTATTTCTTCATTTATTTCCTTCTTCTTTTTGTTTTCTTTCCAATTCACAATAGTATGAAATCATCTTTATTTCTACCTTTTTTTATTTTCCTCTCAGTCCACAATATTGCAGAAAACAAATTACTTTGTTGGAAATTTTCGATTTAACAAACACAAAAGTGATGTATAAGTGATATATTCTTACATTTGATTAAAAAAAGTTATACTTAAAATAAACTAAGCGAGCTAACACGGTTTTTATTTTTACCTTTGAACTACTATCTTGCAAGAAAGATTAAACAGATTGGCTAGGGCCTCAATTGAAAATGTGGCCGTTACACTAAGAGCATTTTTGGTATTTTGCACTCTTTTTTTAAAAAACTTTTTATGTTTTTCGAGACAGACTATTCTCCTCACATATATCAATTAAAAAGCCCAAAAATTCACACAAAAAAATGTGAGTGAAACATGTCCCAAGTTCTTGGATAAGTAAAGTACAATGACCCAATTAAAAATATTGCTTCAAAAAAAGCAATGAAAAGTTGTTTTCTTTGAATCGGATCATGCTAAACATAAAGTGCTATAACCAAGGATAACATTTTGATGTTGATTTTTTTAATGTTATAAGAACAATGTAATTTTGAATTTTTTTTGAACTTGTATATATATTTTTATTTTGTGTGACTTAATAGTAAGTGGGCAACAAAACAAAAGAATGGGTTAGGGCAACCCAAATGTCGGGGCCGGTACTAACAGCAGCGAGGCTTAGCCACCCGCAAAAGAGCGAGTATCCCACAGAACCAAAATCTTATATGATTCTGATACCATGTTGGGAAAGTGAATTAACATATATAATATTTTCTAATACTATGTAAAAGTTACGCTTCTAATCAATTCTAGTTCTAAAAAAATACAAATTTATAGGACGGAAAAACTGCTACATGGCCGCCAATATTTAAATCTATAGCTAGAGGTGTCAAATAGGCTGCGCCGGCACAACCCATCCCGTTTAGCTAGCGACGTGCCAACTGTACTAAGTGTCATGTCATGCCGGCCCATTTACTTAATCATGACATGCCATGTCATTTTTTAATCGTGTCGTACCGTTTTTTAATCGTATTGTGTCGTGTCGTTTTTAAATGTGTCATGCCCATGCTGGCAAATCTCCAACTGAGTTTCTGCGAATTTTTTTTTACAACTAAATCTATATATATATTCTTATCTATTTAATTTCAAAACAAATAATTGTTAGACAGTTTTTTTTTTGTCGATGTTAGATAGATTAAAATATAGTAGTAACATTTTTCTCAACACGAAAAGCATATAATGTTATATTAAAGTATAACATAAAAAATTAATATTTTTTGTGGTATTAAAATTTAGTATTTGTTGTGTCATGCCCCGTATCTTGCCTTTTGTGCCCGTGTTGTGCCCTTCTAGAATCGTGCCGTGGCAGGCCCACTTCAATGTCATACTGTGCCACATTTAAACGTGTTGTCAGGGGCGGTGGTAGTTAGTGGGGGAGGTGGCACGCGCCACCCCATGTTTCAAAAATACCAAATATATATATATATATATATATATATATATATATATATATATATACACACACACACACACACACACACACACACATAGTAAGGTTAAATATTACTCCATTCGTCCCAATTTGTTTGTCTTCTTTTTGACTTGTGTATGTCCTAAATTGAATGTCCAATTTCAAAATCAATGGATCAAATTATTAAAGTTTCAAATTAACGGATAAGATTTGGTTTCCTTAATAAGTTGAAAAATCTGAGATTGAATAAATAAATCAGGACATAGGGAATAATACTTGAAAAATTCTACACAAAGGCATGCTTGGTAGGGTGGCAAAGTGCCTCCTTGCTAGCACCCTTGTGCTAGGTTTCAAACTCGTGGCAAGGCAAACACCCTATTTGTTTTCCCCTTTTCAACTCTCTCTCTCTCTCTCTCTCTCTCTCTCTCTCTGTAACGACTTAAAATTTTAATGAATAAAAATTTCGTTTCATACTGGAATTTCTTTTAATTAATTAGTATTGCTTTTAAAATTCCTTTTAAATTTCTAATAATCCGTCATAATTTGGTTTGAGACTCCTAAATTGTATTTTTTGGCTAGAGATTCTACTTGGCAAGTATAGTTAGATTCTAACCAATTAGTTGAAGAAATCAAACCCTAGATGAACCTTTACCCATTGGACGATAAAAGTTAGGGAAACTATTATCTATTAGACAATAGAAAACCTAGATTTTCCACCTACAGTACCATTCTAGATTTATTAAAGTACATATATAAGATTATATAGTCCTATGTACTTCATAGATTATTATAACCATAGTCATCTCAAGTATTATTCTAGTATATAATACATCACTCTTTTATCCATTGGTCAAAAAAATGCAAGGAAAAATATTATCTATTTGGGTAATAAGTTAATCTTACTAACTACTACTAGGATTTATTAAATAAATCACTTCCTAGATTTTCCCATGTGTTTATATGCATTAAAGGTATGTGAATATCTAATTTCCTAGATTTCTAAGTACACTAATAAATATATATGTACTATTACTTCTTGAATTATTCTAATAAGAAAATCTTGACCATATATTTTATTTAATACTTGGAAATCTTGATAAATTGTATAGTACCTAATAGTACCTACATTTATATTTGAAAACTTGGTCATGTGTCTATATATATATATAATAGTATAATGGAACATGTGCCCATTAGGTTATTATGCTTAAAAATCTAGGTAGATCACATAGTACATAATACATATGTACTTTTATCTATATATATACTTGGTCATACTCATACATATTTATATAATATACATTGTACAAGAGAGAGGGAGAGAGAGGGAGAGATTGCCGAGAAAAGGGGGAGAGAGAGAGAGAGAAAGAGAAAGAGAGAGGAAGAGAGGGAGAGATTGGATTGTACCTTGCCTTGATCTTCCTTCCTTTCAATCTATGGTTATATATATTTCTTCAAGCAAATATCTATCTTCCAATGTCCTTTTAAATCACCAAATCTTGTACATCCCCTCCTTTCCTCCACCAATCTTTCCAAAATCAAATTCAAAGTACCAAATCTAGCCATGCAAGTCTAGAACTAGGTGGGAGATGTGCAAGCAACCCTTGACCTAACCCATCAAGCTTTCAATCAAGCATGCATGAAAGGTGAGAAAAAGATGAGATATAGAAAGAGAGAGAGAGAGAGAGATTCAGGTGAGAGAGGGAGGGAGGAGAGCCTTGGCCTATAAATAGCAAGCCATTCCAAGCTTAAACTCGCACCTTCACTCCTTGCTCCAACTTCTCTCTAGAAATTCTAGGCTTTCAAGGTACCAAAGTTCAAAGTTCGTAAGTTTCTTGAGAGCTACCACCAAGCCACCTCCAAAAACTACCATAGATCTTTAAAGTAGCCTAATGTAGTTAACAAAGTTATTTCTAGGAAGAGAAAATCCATCTCTCTTCCTTCGAAGCACTTCGGAACCGTTACGCCGCCGATTCGCAAAACCGACGACCGATTCTCAAAAACCAACCAACCGCCAAGAATAACGGTAGAATCTTCTCATCCTCTATTTGTAAGTATAAGAAGATCTTTCCATGCTCATTATCTCTAAGTATAACATCCTTAACCATTTTCTTAAAATATATAAGGTTATCTGTCGCCTATAAGTATATAAGGTCATCTGTCGCCTATAAAGATATAAGGTTATCTATGACTTAAAATATTGGAAATGCATGATAGCTAACAATCTTATTTTCGCTAGTGGAAGTATGAGCATTTTGGAATAATCGACTCTTACTAAAATGAACATATGTTGTTTTGAACTATCCACAAAGGAAAGAAAAATTATTTTTCAAAAGATAAGACTTTTTCGTGTGATAGAAGTTTTTGTATTTTGATTTTTTGGATGGTTATGAGCATGTATACATGAATTGCTTGCATTACTTATTTTGTTGTAAAGCATGTTAAACAATATAGAGTTGGATGATCTTGTTAGTTTAGTTTCAAGATTACAATGAATGATTTATGAATATTTATGTGAAAAGTCGTACCGCGGAGTCGTTCCATGAAAACGAGACACCAAAACCGAGGAAGTAGAGATATGGCACCTAGGGTGTGATTAATGAGAAACGTGTTCCGGGCAAGAAAAAAATTTTTGAAACTACATTGTGGCCGGACATGGTAGCCCAATGTGAGTTGTGTCTGTGTGTGCCAATGGGAACCCGGGACGGCGGAACCATTGTGAGGATACTCAGGAGACCTGAACAGCGGAACCGAGATTGGGTGTGCAACTTGGTTATCCGCGGAGAGGAGCCAATGTAAAGTGTGCCAATGGGAATCCGGTGCGATGGAACCATTATGAGGATACTCGGGAGACCGAAGCGGCGGAACTGAGGTTGGGTGTGTTAAAAACGATTTTGAAAAATATAGCATGGTTAATGAAAGGTGAAACCAGTGACACGGTCTACGAAATGACGCGTAAGAAAAACTCAAAAATCATGGATACCAACGATAGTGAATAGCGAATGCGGATGTGTCATTATTATTGGTTTGCTAGATATGTATGTACTAAGTAAAAATTGATAATAATATGCCCTAATGTTTGTAAGAGAAGGGTTAGTAGGTATGGGTTATTCTATTGAGTTTTTGTAGCCCATGGTGTTATCTTTGGTGATCCAGACATATTATATTGGTGGCAACGCTGATATAATGTGTCAGATCTTATAGATAAACCGGGTGAACTCTACATCTTGGAAGCTTTTGGAGCCAAGGAGCTGGCCAGGATGGAGGAACAAGCAGAGCAGTGGATAGAAACCATAGTTTTCTCTTCTTTTGTTGAATAAAAGTACTTTTGTTAAGATTATGATGTAATATCGAGCCAGACTCTATTTAGTTTTTCAATGAAAATGTCTATTTAACGTTTCCAAAATTAGGAGCGTTACACTCTCTCTCTCCATAAGTTCTCAAAAGATTTGTAATTTTTTCTCACTAATCGCGATTGGAAGGAATATGATCCATTTGGAAATTAAAACTTTTCCATGATCCATAAGAACACATAATTTTTTTATAGACTAATGTGGTTCGATTAAACATTTGCGGGTATGAAAAAAATTAATACTTTGTACAATTATTGTTAAAAAAAAATGCAATTTAGAGAATGCTAGGCTCCAATCAAGAATAATTAATATCGTATTGTCTTGCATTTTGCATACCACAAGAGAGTTGAAGAAAGTCTTTGTTTCCTTAAAAAAAAAAAAAAAAAAATGCACAACAAAACCTAACTATATGACTTCACACTAAAAGATGTTTTTTCGCCCAACATATAACTAGATTTTCATTGAACGGTGTCGCCCCCGCGTCCGAATCTTGATTGCGCCACTGCGTGTCGTATCGTGCCAACCTGGCCGGTTTGACACCTTTATTATGGCAACCGCTGATACTGTGGATATAAGTACGTGGGAATGACCATTTTAATCCACCCTGGCCTCCTCCTCCCATCCCCCACCCAAATCCCGGCGGTCTTCCATATGTTTTTTCCCCGAGTTTGGGTTGGAAATGGACTAATAAAATCTCATAGTATTTTAATGTACTTCATTTATGGTGACGCCTTGGATCATTGACTAGCTCTCCTTCCAATTTTCACTTTGGATAGTAAATGAGTATTGCGAATTCGAAGACGATTGGAATAGAGATAAAACTCGATCTTTTGATCATGAAAGTGACGCTTGATGCATGGGGAACCACACTTACACGAAAAGAGTAATAGTCGACCTCTGTTTGGTGGGTGAATAAAATCACTCTAAATTAATGGACTACGCCTAACTCCAAATATATATGCTTTGTCAAATTTGCAGTTTTTTAGAAATTCATTGGTGCGTTCATATTTTGATTAAGTTTTTCTGATCGTTTGGATATTTGTTGTCTTTATCTCTGGCTAGTACTTTATCTCGTTTTTATCTTTGGTTAGCATTTTATCTGGTTTCAGATTGCAGATTGAATATACAATAGATTATGAGTTCCGCTTTTTGCTTCAAGCTCAACGTCTGAGTTAAGGTAAAAGACATCGACTATGTTAACATAATATTCAAAAATTTTAAGTTACCATATTTTGTAGGTATTATTATTCATCTTTCTTAGTTTGACGGATTTCTTTATAATGCATGTTTCCTATTTGGTTTAGATTTCTTAGTGATCAAGAACAATGTAGCATATATAAAGACATGTTAGGATTATGTTTGATAATACAATCAATAATACATCTTTCACTTTTCATCACAGACTGTAGTTTTCTCGTTTACAATAGTTTAGATTGTTAATTTAGTTTTGTCCAAAATTTTTATAATGAACTACGTTATATAAGTGTCATTGGGCTATTACTAATACAATACTATAATTTATCTTCTCAATTTTTGGAAAAAAAAAAAAAAAAACATAAAAGACGACGTACGGAAACAGCCATTGGGCTGGTTAGCAAATTAATCTTATTAATATATTATGGAGTCGGGCTCTAGCCAGGCCTATAAAGCCCACCATGCCTCTGTGGCTGTTCTCCCACCTCCATCACCTTCTCCCTCACACATATTCACACACACACACACAGAGAGAGAGAGAGAGAGAGAGAGAGAGAGAGAGATTGATTATGGCTCCAACAATAGCTACAAAGGAAATTCCGGACTCACGTCCCATGAATGGTGGAGATGGAGACAATAGCTATTTTCAAAATTCCACTTATCAGGCATTCTCTCTCTCTCTCTCTCTCTCTCTCTCTCTCTCTCTCTCTCTCTCTCTCTCTCTCTACATTATTCATGCTGTATTAATGCGCAAATGATCATTCTTGGAACCTAATGCAGAGAGGAGCAGTAGATGGTTCAAAAGGTGTAATTTTTGAAACCATCCCCCAGAAGCTTGACATTAACTTACCAAAAACATTTCGAATAGCTGACTTTGGATGTTCTACCGGACCTAACACATTCTTCGCCATGAAAAACATTATGGAAGCCGTAATGCTCAAGCACCAATCCACTCAAGAAGCTAATCTTCGAAAAACCACCCCGAATTCCACGTCTCCTTCAACGATCACGTCGACAACGATTTCAACACCCTCTTCAAGACCTTGCCTGCGAACCGACCCTACTTTGCCGTCGGTGTGCCCGGTTCTTTCCATTGTCAGTTGCTTCCGGAAGCCTCTCTCCACATTGCGCATTCGTCTTACGCTCTTCAGTGGCTCTCCAAGGTTCCACCAGAAGTTATGGACAAAGGCTCTCCAGCATGGAACAAGCATAAGATTTACTGTGCAGGTAACAAGAAAGAAGTCACCGAGGCTTACTTTGCTCAGTTTAAGGCAGACATGGATGCCTTTCTAAAAGCTAGGGCTCAAGAGCTTGTTCAGGGAGGGTTGGTGGTGGTTCAAATCCCTGGTGTTCCCAACTCTAAGGTCCTTCCATCTCAGATTGGTGGTGGCCTAAATTGCGAACTCTTGGGAGATAGCTTAGCTGACATGGTGAAGATGGTAAGAATATAAGTAAAGTTTGTGAAATCTCAATTTCGTCTCTCTAGTATTTATTGTGCCATTTGCAACCCTATAGTTTATATTACATCTCACGATCATTTCGGTCCCTATCGCTGATGGTGTTATTAGAACCAACAGAACTCATGGGCAAAATCAACATCTTGCTCCTAGAGGGACGGAATTGAGACAAAATGCAAACTAGTATGTGTATGATGTTTGCATTTTTGTCTCGGCTTTGTCCCTACAGGGAGAGTATATATCTAGCTCGTTTTTTTCTTTCGGGCAAGCATATTTAGCTCGGGTTTGTTTGATATATAGGGAAACATAACTGAAGAAAAAGTGGACTCGTTCAACTTGCCTCTGTATTTGCCAAGCATTGAGGAGGTGAAGATGGTCGTAGAAATAAACAAGTGTTATACCATCGAGAAAATTTGTTCTTTGAGTCACCCCTCCAACTACGACTCAAGGCCCTTGGATATCGAAAGGACTTGTGCAGATGTAAGAGCTATCAAGGAGAACCTCATGCAGGATCATTTCGGAAGTGAAAACATGGACCAACTCTTTCATCTCTTTGGGCAAAATCTGCAAAAGAATCGACTGCTCTACGACAAGGTAGCCCGACAAGATGTTTACCATTTTGCCCTTCTAAAACGCAAAGGCATATTTAGCTAAATCCACCATAAATCTACTTGTGGGTTTGGAAAACTAGGGGTCATATTAGTTCTGAATAATGAAGGCTATCTCTCTGTCTCCTCAAGGTCTAATTAGTCAGTGCTCCTCGAGTACGGCCAAGTGGAACTCCGGGACATTTCAATACCATACATTCTTGTGCAGTCAACGACTAAGTGTATAGACATCACATAAATGTGTGGTGCTGAGATGTTCCAAAGCACTACATGGTTGTGCTCAGGGATTACTGAATAGTTGCACCTCAATCGACATGCCTTTATCTTAATTAATATCAGTATCATTATAATTATTGAATTTGCAATAGGGTCCAGCCTATGTTTCTGTCGTTCATTGAAATAATAAAAGAAGTAGTGTTTTGTTGTTTTACTAAAGAAAAAAAAAATGTTGTGTTGTTGTCAGCTCCCCATTCTTTCGAAATTATTGCTCAGGTATTTTTTCAATATTATTTATGTTTCGTAATTTAATGTTATCTTTTTGTCCTAATTATTAGGATTGAACATTTGTCTCGACGAGAAAAATCAGAAACGTATAATAATATAGAACGAAGTAGAAAAAAGTTCATATAAAACGACAATTTTTTCAAACATTTTCATCTTACATGAACTTTTTTTGAGCATTTGGTTATAAGTTTTCATTTTTTCGATTCAATCCTTTAATTTTGCTTGTCGATTGATTGGAGTAGCAACATAGAAATTTCAAATAAATAAACATACAAGTCAAAAAAAAATCGAGGGTAACACTGTGCTTTTAGCTTGAATTACATTAAAAAAAAAATCAAAATGTAACCCCCATTATAGTGCTTTATGATTTGCAATATTTGATTTAAAGAAAATAACTTCTTACATTTTTTGAAGCAAAATTTTCAATTAAGATTAAACCCCCATTGTATTTTAATTTATCCAAGTACTCATTTTCACTTAAGATTAGATCATAACTAATACACTTAATTTCTCTTGCGAAATGGTAGTTCAAAGGTAAATTTCAATTAGGAAATTCATCTTCGCTGAAGTAACTATAACCCATATAGTCAACAACATTTCAATAAGATAAGCACCCCATTCGATTTGGAAACAATCATCTTCTTAATAAGAACTTATAAAATCAAGGATGTCAATCAATGTTGTTACTTGTCTCGGTAATATTGTTTTCAAATATCTAAGTTCTTAGAGATCATCCCTATTAATATTACCATGTTTGTTGTGTTCCAAGAAAACTAAAATAAATTTTTTTTTTTTGGCTTAAAATTTTGTATTGGGTTGCCCCATGTCGGGGGTTTGCCCGCGGCCTTGCGAGGCTTACCCCTAGGCCAACCCTGTTACAAAATGACCCGCACCAGTTAACCTGTTAACCCTTAGCCTAATCATGTGACTCAAAAGATTAATTTCGAGTTATACATATGATTCCCCCATGTACATGGGCCTTCACAAAAATGTAATGTTGTTCTATGGTAAAATGTTATGCCTTCGAATAGTTAATACTATCCCAAATTTTGGCTTTAGTGGCATTAAAAATCGCCGGTAATGGTCCCAAAACAGCAGGTAAAAGTTTTGCTGTTAAAACAAGTGTTAGGAAGAAAAAAAAAGACAGTAATTTACCACGGGTAAAAGTTTCACACTATTAACGGTGATTTTACAACTACCGCTAGAAGTTTTGGGAAAAAGATTACATTGCCAAGATTGAAACCCTCGACCCATTGACTAGTATTCGAGCACTTACCCAATGAGCTATAACATTTCCGTATAGTACTTCATATAGATGACCCCAAAGAAATCAATTCCGTTTTCCATTTGGTTTGTTACTTACGGGAAAAAACAACAAAATAACTGCATATTTAGTTTGGAGTTTGGAAAATTACCTAAACTGAAACATTAAAATAAGGGTCCTGATAATGCCACGACTATATTTTATATAGCCACGAAAATTTATGTTGGCTAACCACTATACCCTCAAGATCTTCTTGACTCTTCAATTACCATTGTTTCACTGAATCACTACAGATCAACTTGCCATTTCACTCTCCTCTCTCTCCACTGCAATTGAGGAGGTGGCAAATCCAAGGTTAGGTCACCAATCTCACTATGGTTTTGCAAATCTCACCCAATACGGACCCAACCTCTTCTTCCCGCACAAGACCGACCAGATTGTTCATGACTTGCCTCTGTTCACCCATCACATCGATAGAGTAAACTTTGACCAAAAATCGAGCGAAACCTTAGTATCATTCTCTCAATTTTTATCTTTGTCTGGATGTGTGGGGAGAGAAAAATATAAATTGCAGATTTTCTACCTCTTCTTCATCTTATGGTCTTTAGGAGTGAAGAAATATGTTTTTTTGGGTGACTAAATTCATGAATGAACGCAATTGCTGTTTGCAGTCTGGTTCGTCTGGATTTGTTAAAAAAAATTGCGAATTAGGAGTTATCATCTAGATGGGTTACGAGGGATGGAAAACAAGAGCGACAAAGGCTGATTTGTAGTGCGAGGAGTGGGTCTTTAATTGCAGATTGCAGAAAAGGGAAGAGGAAAGAACTCATAAAGGTTATCATATGATTTGGAATGGCATGCTGTTGTGTGATGCTGATGAGTAGTAAAGGCAAGGAAATGGACCAACGGAGAGGTGGAGCAACATAGAGGTTGCTCTGTTCATGAACGAGAGAGAGATGTAGACAACTCCCAAATGGGGCATCGCCATACAGATTGATCATTGTTTGTTTGGTTGGTTATTTGCTTCATAAACCAAGATCATGGATATTCCCATAGCTAGGAACATCGCCACACGATAGCGGTTATCATCAAAACAGAGTCGCCACCTAGTTTATGAAAATTAGGAAAAACAAATATAGATTCCGGGTATGGTAACCAAAAGTACAATCAGGAAAAACTGTTAGGCACCCCTCTTTGCCCAATCGTGAGACTGGCCTATAATTGTTCGACATATGATTAGTATTTGCTTTATTTAATTCTAAACGCATAATTGATTTTATCCTTTAATAGTTAATGGTGAGCCAGAACGATAATTGAAACATGCATTAGAAATAAGAAAGACAAAACAGGTTGTCCTAGGGGGATGGATCCCGCAGCCGGTGAATAGATGTCATGGATTGATGTACCGGCCGAAAGGATTGATTCTCCAGCCAATGTTCTTCCTCACACCAGACTAAATAATTAACAGAAAATCAAAACGCTACGATTAATATACAAAAGCATGAAATAAACCAAACCATAGGCCCCTGGGCCTCGCCACCTTGAGCCCTCAGTTGCTTGATTGCGTCGGATTGGGAGGTGATTGACTGATTTGTTTCTCAAAAACTCTAGGGTTAGGGTTTGTATTTCGGGGTTTAATCGTTGGATTACGGCTGCCTTCGGGAGGCTAGGGCTTTTGTAGAGAGGATTTGAGAGAATGTTTTTGCAGAGTTTCATGGTTAGAGAGGGTGATTTGTCATGTTAATTTCAGAACCCCAAAGGCTCCCTTATATAGGCAATTGGTGACTCACTCCAACCAATCAAAACCCACGATTGAATTGGTAATGTAGGCAACACAAACTCTTCATGGCAATCTCTTTACATAGCCTGAACTCATCGGAAAAAGGCTACTAAGGTTTTATGAGCAAATCAAACGATTAACAGAACATTCCCGAATCTGGAAAATCGACGATTTGGTGGCCGTGCAAAGGATCTAGCGGCCAAGTGAACGATTACGCGGCCGAAGGCTGGACCTGGCGGTTGAAGGATCAATCTCTCAGGGAGATTTTCAAGCAACATGTTTTACGAGTGAAAGAATGACGTTGAGGCCGTGAAATCAATATTACGGCCGAAAGATAGATTTTCTTGGGATACTGTTGCTTCGTTTTCTCCGATATAAGGAATAACGCCCCAAGCGTTGGGCTTAATACGTCATTTGAAGCATAATAATCTGGAAAACCGGGTTCGTACCCACGGAAATAATTATACGGCTCAGCTCGGATTTGTAGAAGTAAGCAAGGATTTCGGCTATTAGGTAGCCAACCGAGTTTTACTTTGAAACGGTGGAAATAAAAGGCTAAATTGAAACGAATAAACTAAGTAAAAGATAGGCTAGGTCTAGGAATCACTAGCACTCATGACTCGAGCTAAATCACATTTTCACCAATTCACACGGTTCAACATACGCAATTAAGGTTCCTAAACCCAAAAATAGAGATGGTTTGAAAATCAAGCTAGCTCTAGAATTCTCTTGGTAAACACCTCGTGCGACAGAGCTCTAAGCATCACATGTGGTGGGTAGGCGATACTCCCACCTACACGTGATCAAAAAGGTTAACACCTTGGTAATTTACCAAACGAATCCGAACCCCACATCAATTTCCAAATCAAAAGATTGAAGCTTTATTGGTGAAAAATGCAATTTTTACCCAAGCCATGGGATGCTAATCATCCCATGACCTAACGCTTGAAACTACTCACACATATCTATGAAGATAAGAGCAAGCAAAAATCAATTTAGCATAATTGAAAGACAACACTAGAAGAAAATTGACTTAAAAGATAGATCGGAAGAAGAGTAACAACTTTAATTAAAACAACAATATCAAAAACTAACAATTAAAGACAGAAATTGAAATATTCAAAGCTGAAAATGTAAGAACACTCAAGAACAATTGAATCTAACTCTAGATCTAGAAAAGTACTCTCAAATCTATTCCTACTTGTTTTTGGATCTCAATACATCACACAATATATTCCGCGCCTGGAATATTCCCCAGATGCTCTTGAAGATGCTCCGCTAATGTCCTTGGTACCAATTGCCAAGCCTTACATTCCTGAGTTAAAGGCTCGGTACCGATTGGACTAAAAACCTTCGATCGATCGCGAGATGGTTAGGAGGGGGCCGGTGTTAAGCAGCTCGGTACCGATTGGATGGATTCCCTTCGATCGATCGCGAGCTCTTATCAGTACTGAACCTTGTCTTCTTTCCGCCTTGGCCACGCCTTGCCTTGCTTTGGCCATTCCCTTGTCTTGCCTTGGCCATGACTGATTCTGCCTTGGCGTAGCTTTGGCTGGATAACTTCTGCCTTGGCAATTCATGCCCTAGCCTTGGCTCTTGCTCTGGCCGTCGGGCAACTTCAGGCCATGACATGCCTTAGGCCACAAAAGCTCCTTATTTGGCGATTCTCCTACAAAATGGCACAAACGAACTCTACGAGCAAACATATTCAAAAACAACTAATTAACAAATAAAATGAACGAAACCTAGACACTAGCGCACCTTTTCATTACATTTCCGGGTGCTTATCAACTGTATTTCTGTCTGAAAAGCTTTATGGCTCTGGATTGGATCCTCTAAGTGGCTAAAAGTTCTCACCATCCTAAGGTTCACGAGAAGTCAATCAGCAATCACTGTATCCATTCATCATCGGGATGGTCCCCAAGGTGGGACTTGCAATAATCATTAGGCCAAATTGAGGTGTCTACAAGAGAGAGAGAGAGAGAGAGAAAGAGCGAGAGAGAGAGAGAGAGAGAGAACATTGAATTGATTGGCAGTGACTTTGACTAACGAGTGCTGAATAGTCAATTACACAAAAGTTGTTGTGGCCTTAACAAAGTGTGTCGTGGCATTAGGGCCACCCTAAAATAATTAAAGAAAGCAAAATTATTATTCACTACATTAGTATCTCTTATACTGGTTGTGATTGACCAAAATTACGTTTTTGCTAGTTTAATCTTAGTTTTAAGTCATACAAAAGGCGACAAAACGCTCTATTACTAGAGGTGTCGAATGGGTCATGTCATGCCAGCCCAGCCCATTTATTCTCATGGCTAGCATGTTTCATATCATGCCATGATGGACCATTAACTAACCGTGTCATGCTGTGCTTTTTCAGAATATCCTTGACCCAACCACAACTTACCACAATTCGTGTTGTGTTGTGCTGTGTCGATTTTATCTGTTACCATCATAATCTCTCTCTCTCTCTCTCTCTCTCTCTCTCTCTCTCTCTCTCTCTTCCACTACCCTCTCACTCTAGCAATTATTTGGTCTATTCTCGGAAATGCAAGACTGGGCAAGAACTCCCATGAGAGTTATTGTTGCAAGGCCTGTACGGCTGGAGGGATTAAGGATCATAACAAACAAGTCCACCATGATGAAGAGCACATTTGTGGGACATGCATTCCCACCACCAAGGCAGTACTCTTTCGGAAAAAGATTGCTACTAACCCTCTTTGTCCCGTGTTTTGTAAGAACCGGATACAATACTTGTTCATTCAATAGCTCGCTATAAGTTCACACAAACTGTATGTGTCACGCCCTCGATTTTCAATATCAATAAATAATTCATTTCAATAAAAGATCCTCGCATAAAATAAATAATACCCAAAAGAGTTCCCACCTGTTTAACTTTACAAACAAGTCCCCAAGTTTAAAAATATACAACATTGGCACTCCGGCCCCAAACAAGTCTAACTACACGTACAACCAATTACTAAGTTACAAAACGATTCAATCCAAAGAAATTGATAATTGATTACAACTCATTTTGATCAAAAAGAAGTCATTACAAAGCCGATTAAGTAACTCAATGAAATTAGCTTCTAAGAGTCTTCCACATCCAAGCACATGAATGCGTGCAAACTATTGTCCAGTGTTTGAACCTGAAAAGAAAGATTAGGTTGAGCTACACTAGCCCAGTAGGAAAATCTTTACCAACTTTATATGAAAACATGATGATAAGTGCAATGACAGAAAACAGAAAGGTATAGCTCAAACGACGAAATACAATCAACTTAACAAGGTGTCAAACATTCAACGCGATCATACTAAGATATGCTAAAATCACATTATGCCATAGGGTTCACAACACTCATGCAAATAACAACCTTGACACGACTCACTATCCCAAATCTCCACCATCGACATTTCCACCCCTTGCGTTGTCGTATAATACCACGAGAGTCACCGTATTACCACCCCTAGCGTTACGGTGAACACCAACATCTAAGGTCACCGTATTGCCACCCCATGCGTTACGAGACCATATAAGTCATCGTATTACCACCCCTTGCGTTACGAGACCATACAAGTCATCGTATTACCACCCCATGCGTTACGAGACCATATAAGTCATCGTATTACCACCCCATGCGTTACGAGACTTCCTGAATCAACCACCGACCCAAACAACTTTTTCCTCAATCAACCTACAAGTTAAAAAATTTCTTATAACTTCATACATTCAATAAATATGCCACGACATGCTAACAATATCACAAATACGCCACAAACGTTCACAAGTATTATTCCACCACAAATTGCATAAACATTCACAAGAACCACCAACCGATTTTCGTATTTAAACGAAATTTCAACTAAGCAATTCTTTATGTGTTCCTCACTAACGGAAGGCCAATGGATCAAGAATATCATCCACTAATCATAGGAGGTCGTAATGGACAAACAATAATCATTGGAGTAGCCAAAGGAGGTTGGGAGGTTGACACACCCCCACTCTAACAGTCATAACTTTTTGTGTACTTGGAGTTCTTAGGTGATTTTGGTGGCAATGGAAAGCTGACTTCAAGACCTTCGAATCGGTATAAGATTTGCATGAAACGGACATCGGACGAAGAAGTTATGGCCATTTGAAGTTGGGCTGAAACTCAAAAGACGGGCAGAACACTACGCCAAATTAAGCTTTTTCCGGCATTTCATAAATGCCGGTAAAGATGAAATTAATGCCGGTAATAGTATTCCCGGCATTTGTTGACGAAAATAAAAAATGCCGCTCAAACAAGTGTCGGTAATACAAAAACGGCATTTGTACAAATGCCGGAAATAAAACCGGCGTTTGTTACTAGTTTTACCGGCATTTGTAAAGTGCCGGAAATAAAATTGCCGAATATACATTTATTACCGGCGGGTGGTGCAAATGCCGGAAAAATAATATTACCGGCATTTTTTAAATGCCCTTTTTACTTACCTACCTTTTCCGGCATTTTTCAAATGCCGTTTTTATATACCTTTTCCGGCATTTTATTAGTGCCGTATTTATTGTAGCTTTTACCGGCATTTTTCAAATGCCATTTTTATATCCTGGTTTTTTCTTTTCATTGTTTTTACCGGCATTTGTAAACTGCCGCTAAAAATTCTTTTTTTTTTTTTTTTGGGCAGCTTTCATTTTTAATACACGATTTTTTCGTTAATAAGTTATCCTAACCTAGTACTACCATTTTTGATAACACATTGCCTGCATACAAAATTGTAACTAACAAAAACAATTTGAAGTTCCACTAGCTAGCAATTAGCAAAACCAAAATGCAAGTTCCATATATAACCAAAATGCAAGTTCCGTAAACAAAAAATAACAATGCGAGGCATAGAATGCCATCGTGAAAATCAAACCCAAAGCGTCAAAATATAAGTTCTAATTGCATGTGTATCTCCAAAAACAAAAGATCATACTAATTTAAGTAACACAAGGACCCAAAACATGCTTTTGGTTGCGAACTCCAAAACAAAAATAACAAAAACAATTTCTATTATCAAGAAGAATTTCCGTCATTCCTATTGCATGTCTTCCGTGTCCGTCTATGTCCTATCAACCTGCAAATACAAGAAACAGTTACACGTTTATACATAGGTGGATTTTGACAACTATGTTGTAGACACAAAACAAGTTTTCATAAAAACTGTCCAAAAGACTTACTATCTACAAGTCACACAGATACCAATTTAAAGACTAATGACTGCCGATTTCATTTCAGCCGGAACAAAGTTGGAACTATACCTAGAATCTTATCAAGAAATCTTCAGGTACGCGATACGATCTTACATGGGCAGAGCAATAGTCGATCCAATTTGGTTCCATGTCTAGTCTACCCGCTTTATTGAACATTCCAACTAAATACCAGATATCCAATTCAAGCAACTGCATCTAATCTATCATCAACCTCTTAAACCTTTAACATATGAGAACCATAATAGATCGACAACAATCCATATGCGTGCAAAATAGAAAAGATAGAAATATATATGTTGCAACAATATTAACATCACCATGCTGAAAGTAATAAACTAGTGGAATACATAGAAGAAACAAAATGTGTCTACAGCTATCCGAATCCCATCATCAACCCCTCACACCTTCAACGTATTAGAACCACAATATAGACAACAATCCTTGTGCGCGCAAAAGATGAGACATGTAGCAACAAAAATAATACCAGCACGCTGAAAATAAAATCCTAGTGGAATGTATAGAAGAAACGATATGCACCACAAGCTATCCAAATTCCATCATCAACCTCACACCTTTCATAAAAAATGACCACAAAAGAGATTATAGTCCATAAAGTGAGAGTGAAAAGAAAGCCAGGAAAACACTTAGCAGTAGATTAAATGTTTGTATTTTAAGCTTGGTTAGTTCTTTAAAAAAAATAACGGATTTGTTTTAACTATCTAAAGCCGTTGGAGGACCGAGAAACCTAAATTTACAACAACTATAAACTAGTGCACACTAAAAAACAATAATAAAACACAAATTTCGATGCATTTCACTGCCTAACCATATTAGTTGACTGTGTATCTAATCACTTGCAGCTTTGCTTCACCAAATAATTAAGTTGCTTTGGTACTTCTTCATTCCAATGTGGGTTCTGGAAGTAAAAATGACATTGAATAAAGTGGTGGGGTTTGCCATTGATGGCAGAGTTGGTAGGCATCCTTTCTCAAATTAATTGGATTATGCAATGCAAAGACGCTATGCACACTTTCAATTTGATAAGACAGACATTTCTAGTGCAAGACAGATTAAGTACTTGAATGCATAAATGCTGGACTTAAGGAAAGAATTAGAAGAAGATGACGTCGTTACAGAATGTGAATGCTAATATAATAGAGCATGTTGTGAAGGCTTTTGAAAACTTCTTGGTTTTGAGTCTGGTCATTCAATTCTGATAAGGAGTCATGGTTTCTACACCTTGACTCGAGAGGCAAAGGTGAATGGTACCATGGTAATAGTGTGGATTGGCAACTCAGTCTCTGACCTCTAACTTGCAGAGTAAATCAAAGAAGTAGTACTCTATGATCTATGGCTATAAATACTTCTGGGGAGAGGAAGATCCACAAGTAAAAGCTTCAGTTCTGAAGCCTTGAATTCCATAGACCAATTGGAGTGGAAGCAAATGTTATCAATAGTTTGTTAAGCTCTCTCCACAAAAAATGAAACAAATGGATTTCTACTTTCTTCCGTGAAACGAAAGCAAAAAAGAAAAGAAGGAAGTAAATGAGCTTCATAATGCAATGACTATATCCTGAGGTATGATGCACGGACACGAATACGGATACGGATACGGACACGGACACAGAAATGGAAATTCTAACTCGTACATGGAAAGATTCCTTGGAAGGATATAGATCAAAGACTGATCATATTAAAATGGTAAGAGGAAGCAATATTGATCATACTCTCTCTCTCTCTCTCTCTCTCTCTCTCTCTCTCTCTCTCTCTCTCTCTCTCTCTATAAACTTATCTCCTTCCTATGTTGAGAAGAAGGATTCTTCTTTTCCATGGGTCCCAACTTTACATCTGTTTCCCTACAAATGTGAAATATACACCCATTATTTGGACAGAGTATACAGGAAATTTGGACAGAGTATGCCAAAAACTGTAGCAAAAATGCAGGTTTCACTACCAAAGTCATTCCAACAGCTTTCATTACTTTGGTTCTGCTTTATGCATGACAGAAACAAAAATGGCCAACCCAGTAATCTCATAAACCAAAAACAAAGGAATGCAACTCCAACTACACATTGCACTACAACTGGACTTAAATCTAGACTAAAAACAACACTAAATCTGCATTACCAAGCCTGACAATCACATAAATGATCCTTGGCAACAACACTGATCAATCAATATAAGAGGCAGGTGTATTTTCAATCAATAAAATGGCCAACTCTATACTCATTGCCTCAACAAGTACCATGAAAAAATACAATTTACCTGTCCATTGTGCTCCATTAGTGACGGTGTGTGATCACTTGCAGCTTCATTTCCAGCTCCATTTGGTGATGGAGGCAAAGGGTGTCCTGCACTTTTCATATAAGTTGCGACGGTGGCATATTGGTTCTTCAATTGAGTGATTTCAGCACTTACGTCTCTTAGCACCTCTTGTCGCAACTCTGCACGCAACTCTGCATGCAACTCCGCACGCAACTCCGCACGCAACTGATCCTTGACACGTTGCTCCTGAGATCGGGTATGTCTAGTCCCAAATACTTGACTCGGACAAGGACCCAGGCCATAGGTACGCACACGTCCATTCCTATCTGGTTTTAGTACGCTAGTGAGGAATGGGGTTCTAGAGAGAAATGGCCCTCCGACACCACCGACGGTTCCATTCACATGGCTGATGGGCTGGGTTTCAAAGCTATTGATTCCAACACTTTACGTAGGAAGCAAAGGACAATCACTGCTTCTACCCACCAGTCACTCCTAAATCTTCTAATTTAGGAACCCATTCACCGAAAGCTCAATCACAGTTGTTGGGGAATCTGTTGTGGTTAGTGTTGAATACCAAGTGCTACCTCCAATTTGTAAGTTTTGTAAGGTATTTGGGCATACTTCCCACCAGTGCTCCAAGTCTCCAGTGGCTAAGTCTACAACACATTTGGTTACAGAAACATGGCAGCAGGTTGGAAAGGAAAAAACAAGGCAATTCCTAATCCTAGTCATGAGAAGGATCAGCCAATTCCACTCACTTTTGGGGACTCATCATTGATCCCTGGAAGTGCCAATGCTATAGTGGATAACATGTTAGGGGCAGATTTAGTGGAAAATAATGGCAAGTGTTGTGAAGTTCCCATTAGTGGTAAATTGGTTGAAATTCGGAAGATAAGTTTCGGTGGTATTGACTCTGCTTCTATTACCATTGCTTCTCTTATGGATGATATTTCAAGTGATTTCGAAGTGGAGAGCTGGGATATCGATACAGAATTTGTTCATGGTTCTGTAACTCTTGGTAGCACTGTAATTGTTGAATCTCAGCCAGTGTAGGGATGGCTATGGCTTCTCCATCCATACTTTCAAGGGGTGTGGAGAGTGATTGCATCCCTTTAGCTACGGATCCTCCTGATATTGGCCAATCTGGTGCTAGTGGTATGGGCTCTAATCCCCTAACCCCTACACTAGATCCTCAATTTAAAGAGCAACATGGAGGACCCAACGATCATTGGAGCATATACAAGTCTAAGTACTCCAAAAAGAAGAAGCAAGGGCAGTGACCTATAAAAGTTGTGATGCTTAGTTCTGCAAAATGTTTGCCCATCTGGCCATAATGGGCTAGAATATTATCTTTAAATACTTGGCTTTGGCCCCACTTTTGCACATTTGCCAACTGCGCAAGAGAATGGGACACAAAGTATTAATCTAGGTCACACTAATGAAATTTCAATCTAAGGGATAGGAAGCTTCAAAAATATTACCAGTTTTGCGGAGACAACCAACTCAATGAATCCTGCGAAAATTTGGCTTAGCACAACTTTTCGTTTGTGTGGAACATGTATATGTTGTTCAAAAAAGAGAGATGTGGTAAGATTTTTTGCTGATGGGGTTCAAAGAAGTCCTAACTTCCTAGCTTACTTTTAAGTGCTCAGTGCATTTGAGAACTTGGTATCATAACTAAATCCAATGCGAGCATTTTGAACATAAGAGTTTACATAGGATAAACTTCTACAATGAAGCCATCAATTTGGAATTTGATCTCCTTCCCACTTGGGATACTTCGGCATCAAATGTTATGAATATAAAAACAGTATTCTTTTTAACTACTGTTAATTGAACTAAACTTTTCCCTACAAACATGGGTTTAGGGCACGAAAACCTCGACATCTAAGGACTTGGGAATGAGGCACGAAGGCTTCTAATTCCACAAGAACGAAAGTACTTTTTCACTCGTGCATCTACTGGGAGATTTCATTTGGAAAAGAAAATGTTCCATACTAATGTGATGGAGTCGGGTCTATAATCTAACCCCGCTTAGCTTGGTTGGGAGTAATCTCTTAGGATTCGTATATGTGTGGAAATAGATGCTAAAAGGCCTCTTGTCGTATAACCTCTTCAAGTACGAGACCGGCCCGCTTAATCCCTCTACTTTAACCCATTACTGGAAGACAATACTGTTCTTAAGTTCTTAAAGATATAAGCAAGAGATAATCGAGCCTGCCTGCCTCCTTCAAACCTTTCTTTATTCAATGCTTGACAGCTTTCTTCATGCGTTCAAGGCGTGACACGTCCATTAAAAACCCAAATCAGCGAATTGACTAAGTTCTGAACTTTTTTTTTTTTTTCCCTAATAACAAAGTCATCCTAAACAAAAAAATTGCTCCTAACAATGGATTATTATACTAACAAAACTTCAACCCTATGGTCATTGTGTTCACTCTCTTAACATGCATTTCAACAAACAGTTTATATGCATCTTTGAAAGTCCCATATCTATCTATACACAAAATCGAAATGGTCTCCACCAATTTCGGCCAAAAAAATAAATAAATAAAGTTTTTTGTACTTCAAAGGAGAGAAAGCCCAGAATAACGAGTGGACCATGGAGAGTAGGTTGACTTAAAAGCAACCGAAACAGGGAATTTCTCGCTCTGTTCACCGCACTAAAAGCTTCAACGCTTTAGGCGTCAAAGGAGTTGTATTGATAGGCAACTCCCTGCCGATTAGTTCTTTGCGACCACCCTTGCACAGAACAAGAACACTTTTTCTACGTAGAGACCAAATACACAAAATCAAACCCACAGTTTAGCAAATCTCGCAGTCTAATGGCAGAAATAGACCACAAGCAGTACATCAATTTTGCAACTATGAGCATGCAATTTTGAAACCCCAAATAGAGACACGGGATTCAAGGTTCAAAGGTGAGCAAATGAAGAAATAAATCAAACCCAGACGCAAATCAAACCCAGACGTAGAAGCAGATTAGATCAAACCCAGAAATTTTGTTCGATCAAGAAGAAATAGTGTACCTGTGATGGTGAGAACCGTGAGATATCACGCAAAGACCAGTGAAGATGGGGATTTTTGTCTGCAGAGAGAGCGATCTTCAAGTTTTCCCGTTTCGATCGGGGGCTTCCATTTCTTGGGTTTTAATTGGGGGATTTTCGTTTTCCAGTGTGAGTGGGTTTGGAGTGAGGCCGAGAGAAGGAAAAGGAAAAGATAAGAAGGAAAAGGAAAAGATAAAGAGGGAAAAAGGAAAAATTACGAGGGAGAAAGTACGAGAAGTACTTCACAGTGTAACTAGGTGACGTCGTTTTAGGAGTAAAGAATAAATTGCGCGCCGTTCGTGGTAATTAATTGCCGCCCATGGAAACTAAAAACGGCATTTTCTGAAATAATGCCGTTTTTGAGTCATTTTTACCGGCATTTTATAACTCATGCCGTTTAAAGAAAATAATTTCCGGCATTCCTATAAATGCCGGGATTAACTGGTATTAATGGCATTTTAACACATGCCGGAAAGAAAAATGCCGTTAATGCCACATTTTCTTGTAGTGGAACTTCCAGAGAGGGGAGGGATCGATCCCCCCATCACCAGGGATCGATCCCTAGGCTTACTGGACCAGAAAACAAAGGGGGATCGATCCCCCAAGTTTAGGGATCGATCCCTACGCGATTTGGGCGATTTTCTGCAGATTTCGACAGCGATCGAGATGAACAAAGGGAGACAAACCAAGCTCGATTCTTGCATCCAATCAACATATAAACATATAAAAGAGGTAAAGAAGTCCCTACCTCGCGACGATAACCAAGATCTACAAGATTTGAGCAAGCCCTAACCACTTCGAACCTCAAAGCTTCGATTCAAGCTCAACCCAAGTAACTCCGAGCTTGAGAACGCGAATGGAAGGTTGGAGGGAGGTTAATCTCTGAGATTCTTGAGGTCTTGAAAGAGTTTTGAGTGAGAGGGGAAGAGAGAGAGAGAGAGGACGGCGTGAGAGAGAGAGAGAATGGGAGATATAATTATCTCCTACACACACACACACTCCTATATATAGTCAAATGTTTTTAAATCACGCACACACCCCCTTAAGTTTCTATTCTCTCACCTCAATCCTCAATTCAAATAACCACCAAATAAAATCCTATTTTCCCAATTAGGCATTTAATAAGCATTTCAATAATTAAAATTATATGGGTCTCTACAGTATGGAAGTGCTTGCCCCTACATCTAGACTCAGCTGCGATTGATGGGGCAGATTTTTGTTGGAAAGGACTATTTGGGTGTTTGTGTTAGAAGGATTTTTTTTCTGGGAGAGGGAAGAGTACTTGAGACTAGAGTGGAGAAGTCAGCACTTTGTATTACACTCGAACACAATTTTTTTAGCTTTGTACAAAATGATTAAAACCCATCCATATTTATACTACTTCATGAAAGTTTCTAGATTTCTACTTTACAAGATAATATCTAGGTAGGTTCTAGATTTTACACAAGTGAGAAATACTTGCAACAAATATTTAAGATATTTCTCAAGGCTTTTCTAGACAATTTTTAGAATCTAGATATTCGAAAACTCTTCTAGAAACTATACTATACCCATATGTCATGCCAAAAATATCTTTTATTTTGAACTTGTTGACTTGGGCTTTATTTTCTTAGGCTAGAACACTAAATCAAGTTTATGCTCCAATAATTTTCAGTCTTGGTTTATCACGCTCTTAGCAAGATGGAAAGGTGGTTCATAAGCAACCAGGTCGTCTCCCTCATTTGTACACTAGTGTGCCGAATTGGAAATCCAGGAACGACATATAGGGCTATATATTTAAGTGGCCACCAAGGATGCCCAGGACAAGAGTCCTACTACTCAGCAGGGTGAAAGGGGAGATGAGGCTACCGAGAAACAGGCGTGGAGTCCTTCTGGCGTTGGGATGGTGAAGCTTAATTTTGATGGAGGGTGGATGTTCATAGTCAATGAGAGGGACTAGGGGAGAGTATATATCTAGCTCGTTTTTTTCTTTTGGGCAAGTATATTTAGCTCTGGTTTATTTGATATATAGGGAAACATAACTGAAGAAAAAGTGGACTCGTTCAACTTGCCTCTGTATTTGCCAAGCATTGAGGAGGTGAAGATGGTCGTAGAAATGAACAAGTGTTTTACTATCGAGAAAATTTGTTCTTTGAGTCACCCCTCCAACTACGACTCAAGGCCCTTGGATATCGAAAGGACTTGTGCAGATGTAAGAGCTATCAAGGAGAACCTCATGCAGGATCATTTCGGAAGTGAAAACATGGACCAACTCTTTCATCTCTTTGGGCAAAATCTGCAAAAGAATCGACTGCTCTACGACAGGGTAGCCCGACAAGATGTTTACCATTTTGCCCTTCTAAAACGCAAAGGCAATATTTAGCTAAATCTACCATAAATCTAGGCCGCTGATTTTGCCACTTCTTTTTTTGTTAACATCAATCCCTTGCAAGTGTATTTTGAGTGGCGTTAAAAAAAACGAGTGACAAAATCATTTCCCTAAATCTATTTGTGGGTTCGGAAAACTTGGGGTCATATTAGTTCTGAATAATGGAGGCTACGGTGGCTACCTCTCTCGTCTCCTCAAGGTCTAATTAGTCAATGCTCTTGGAGTATAGTCAAGTGGAACTTCGGGACATTCCAATACCACACATTTTTGTGGAGTTAACGACTAAGTGTATGGACATCATACAAATGTGTGGTGCTGGAATGTTCTGGAGTGCTCCGGGATTTTTGAATAGTTACTCCTCCGCAGCCTTTTATCTTAATTAATATTAGTATCATTATCATTATTGAATTTGCAATAGGGTCGAGCCTATGTTTCTGTCGTTCGTTGAAATAATAAAAGAAGCTATGTTTTGTTGCTTTACTAAGGAAAAATAAAAATGTTGTGTTGTTCTCAGCTCCCCATTCTTTCGAAATTATTGCTCTGGTATTTTTTCGATATTATCTATGTTTCGTAATTTAATGTTAGTTTTTTTCCTAATTATTAGGATTGAACATTTTTCTCGACGAGAGGAATCAGAAACGTATAGTAATATAGAATGAAGTAGAAAAAAATGTCATATAAAACGAGACTAAGAAAAAAAGAAGAAGGTTTTTTCCAAACTTTTCCATCTTTGATCATGAGCTTTTCTTGGGCTTTTGGTTATAAGTTTTTATTTTTCGATTCAATTAATTCCTTACTTTTGCTTTTTGCAACTATGGCATTATATTTTTTATTTTTTAGCTGTATACGATTATAAGCAAACTTATTTAGCTTGTTTATTTATGCCATGCTTAATTTGATAATCTCTTTAACTCCGATAATTCAGAAGAGCGTAATCGGATTTCTAGTTTTACTTTATTTTATTTGGGAGGCCAATTTTTGGGAATTAGAAGAAATTAAATAGGCATCCTAAATAGAAAACTTATTTAGGTGTCCATCCTGGTGTATTTGAATACTTATGTTTCAATCCTCAAACTGTCATGTTGTTCCATTATGCCCTTGGTTATTAGTTATTAGCTATATTTTATTTAACATATTCTTATCTTAATTATAAGAGTAGGATGTTTCTAAATTTGTGGGATTAAGTTAAAGCCAAAATTATCCCCCCTCTCTCTCTCTCTCTCTCTCTCTCTCTCTCTCTCTATTTTAAATCTTGGGGCTATTGGGGTTTATGCCCGGGCGCTACCTTCAAGGCCTCAAAATTAGTTGAGATGTGCGCAAATTGGCCCTGACACCCGGTTAGAAAAAAAGGGTTGTGGTTGTGGATATGAATGATTCTCAAACTGCACACTTTAAGGGGGTGTTCCGGATTGTGAAAAAAATATTTTTTGAAAAAAAATGTAATTTCAGCTCAAAAATATGTATTTACGCAAATAATTTTTCGACAAATATGGATCTTGTTTGATAGATGATAGGTGCTAAAAAGCACTCATTTACTCCCTCTAATTTATGCCTTGTTTATCCGTTTACCTTGTTACTTGACGCGTTTTAGTGTATTATGGTGTTTGCAGGCCTCAAAGACTGATGAGTGCGAAAATGTGCAAATTGGGTTGAGTAATAAGAAGATTAAAAGAAGCTTGGGGCCATAGTGCAAATTGTGTAAAAGTTGCATGATTAATCTAATATTACCGAGAGTCCAAATTAAGGGCCTTAATGTAATTCATGGCTTAAAACCCTACATTATAATCTATACCACTACTGACATGGGCGGCAGTTCTTGGACGACATCAGGAGGGAGTTCTTGGACACGGGGCTCTCGACCGGATCAGTGAATTTTCTAGCATTCCGACCATGACTTCATCAATCTATACCTCTACGGTTCTCATTCCCATGGTCAGCTAAACCCCGTGTCAAGAGGGAAGATAAAACTTCGCGCCAATTAACCTCTTTTATGCATGGGTTTTGATTTATTTTTCAGATCGATTGTTAAACTCAGAATCATTTTCGTTTCAGTTGAATGAATTGATTTTAATTCTTTATATCGATTGAGTATTTGTATTATAGATTTCAAATACCTAGTTTTGCAATGGTTTTCACTGATTATGGTTGGAGTTTTGAGATAGATTATGCTTGTAAGGCGAATCGTTCCGTTAGGTGGCCAGATCGTGCTATTGAGAGACGGTCTGTGCTATGGGATAGTATATGCCTTTTAACAACCTGATTATTTTCTTGACGATTATCGTTAGGATTTGCAAGCCCTAGCGATAATCCCTTTTGATTCGAATAAATAAACCTAACCGATGCATATTGTTGTTACGCGGTCGGAGTGGATTCCAAACCCTAGATATTTTCCTCCATCGTTTTCAAACTTTTTAATTCATTGTTTTAATTTAATTAGGTTATTCCAAACAAACCAAATCAATCAACTCTTTTCTTTCTGAACTAATCTGTAAACTAATCGAATTTGTCGTAACTTAGCCATTCAATCCCCGTTGGAACGATACTCGGTCTTAACCATTATTCTACGGAGTAGTAGTTAATTCTTAATTGTTATAAATTTATTTTTGACATGGAACGACGCAGTCAATAGATCTTATTGAGATATTTTATATAGTGCAAAAAAAATTAAAAAATTATTTTTCATTTTCATTATATTTGAGTTTGAAAATTGGAGAAAATAACTTTTACAAAAGGAAGGTAAACTGGAATGGAGGGGGGTGTCTAGGAGCCTACTTTTTGGCTTTTCATTTTCTACTTTTTAGTGTTTTGGCTTTTTGAATCTGCTAGAATGTTTGAATAATATGTGCAGAATATATTTTGTAACATGAGTAGTATTTGGGAGATATGTGATGGAAAAGTTCTATGAGTTGGTTATTTACCATGTTGCCCCTGATTATTTTTTTTTTGGAATAACGATCATATTTTTTGGTTTGAAATCGTTTTTGTTTTTACTTTATTTTTTGATAATTGAAAGCCATCAACAATGTTTTTATTTTTTATAAAATAACAATGACATTTTTTATCTGTGAAACCCAAATCTTGTTTTTCGTTTTTTTTCTTTTTGCTAACCCACCAAAATATTCACTAAGTCATGCAAATCGACACTTCAATCCCTTCTTTCGTTTTTGTTTTGTTTTCATTTTTTTATGTTGACATCTTTTTAACTGTTTGGTACTTGGGTTGAGACAAATTTTTATTCGGTGCAACAGAAATAATTAAAACTGCAAACAAAGGTCAGATGAGGGTCGGGCCATTTATGATAAACTGCTAGTACAATATTAAGAATGTGCCGTACTAATTTTTTGAAAAAGGCAGTGGCAATAATGTCTTTTTCCCTTGTACCCAAGTTTAATTGGAAATGAGAAGTTGAAAACTTCTCTTACCCTCTTTTTGCATTTCAGCCTCTAAATACAAAATTTGGGAAGTCATTTTCTCATAATGTGGTTTGACTTTGGGTTGCCAAGCGGTAATCTCTTCTCGCACCTTCCCCTGACACATACACCCCCCGACCCCACCCCGCCTCTTCCAAAACTACCCCAATCCTAATTTTTCTTATTTCTCCTTTATTTATTTTAATAATCTTTATATCATTTTTCACTTTTATTTATTTAATATTATTTAAATGTTCCGACTTTCAATCCGGTTGAATCGGTGCCAAGATCTTATTTTTTTATTATTTTATCTTCAATGGTCATAAGAATTTTTGGCCCTAAGGCCTTTCAACGAGCACCCTAAGACTCTTTATTTAGTTTCAGGTCTCTCTTAGGGTGCTCATTGAAAGGTCTTAGAGCCAAAAATTCATTACAATCATCTAGGATGAAATGATAAAAAATTATGATTTTCGCACCAGTTCAAACGAATTGAAAATTGGAACACTTATTTTTTTAACGTAATTTTCTTTTTTATCCATTTATGTTATTTAATTAATTATTCATTAATCTTTTTATTTAGGTATTTTTATTTATATATTTTACTCTTCATATGTTTTTTTAATTATTTAATATTATATACGTGAGTAAATTTCTTCTTTTTTTTAAATTTTATAATTCTTTTATGTTGTTGAATTTATTGATTTTTTATTTATTTATATCTTTTATGTATTTTATTTCTAACCACTTATTTAGATTTCCTTTTATCTTTTTATCTTGAACGATAATTACTCATTTAGATTTTCTTTTTATCTTCAATTGCAAAATAAGAATCTATACAATAAGCTATATCCAGAAAGGGGTTGGGCTGAGCACCTAATATACTCTTTAAATTGCTTAGAAGAATCGGCACCAGAGAAACATTGGATAGACGCTATGAGTTTGGGAGTTGTCATCGCTTCGACGTACAACCTTGTTCTGCATATATTTGATGGGCATGCTTCAGGTTATTTTACTCACTTGCCATTGAGATCCCCTCCAGTTCCAGTCCAAGACCTCATTGAAATAGCTATTGGCCGTATTGGGAACAATCACTTTGTGCAACTTTTCTTACAGCCTCATTACCTTGTACCATCCTTCCCAATATGATGGAGGGACAATGTATCAAACCAAACTAAAAGATGTGCTACTTGTTATGCAATACGAATTAGTTTGTGGAAAGAAATAATGGATACAAGACCAAGTAGGGCAGGAGCAGAATTTGGTGGAAACATTGATTAGAAATTAGATTTTCATGTATTTTTACTCTTCGACGAAATTAGTACAAGTTATGTTTTAATTATTCATTTATTAATTAAAATTATAGTCAGAAGTCTCTTAAAAGTAAAACGAAAAAACTAGTAAAAGTTAAAATAAAAAAACTAACACAGTAATTACTGTCTTTTAAAAGTTTTACAAAAAAAACTAGTAAAAGTACAAAAAATAAAACAGTAATTAAAAGTAAAAAAAAAAACTAGTAAAAGTATAAAATAAAAAGAAAAAAAGAAAAGAAATAAGGGGCAGCAGCCTACTGTGCCAGTCGAATGGGGTTTAGTTCGGTCTCGCTTTGATGATCAGAATCGTTCATTTCGTAGAGTTCGTTGAGTAGAACAACTATGCAAAAAATCAACTTGAACGGATATCATTAAGAGCCTTATCAAAACAGTTTTATCTTGAAAAGAATGAATCCGAAACACTGGAACAAATCCATTGGAACCCATTATTGGCAAGTTATATGTGTAACGATGAGGCACTTAATCACATCCGATCAAGCTAATTTTTGATACACTTGTTCTACTCGGCGAGTTTGATCTACGAAATAAACGTTTCTAATCATCAAAGCGAGACCGAAACGAATCCCATTTGACGGAGACACACTACAAGAAATTTGAACTACACCAGCGCTTTTTCTACCAGCGCTTGCAAAAAGCGCTACAATTGGAGGTCTATAGCAGCGCTTTTTCCAACCGCTGCTAGAATGGGGATTTCCCAGCACCCAAAGCAAAAGCGCTGGAATAGGCCAACCATTTCCCAGCGCCCAAGCAAAAGCGCTAGAATACGCCCCCCATTTACCAGCGCTCATAAAAAGCGTTGGAATAGGCCCCCATTTCCTAGCGGCTTAGGAAAAGCGCTGTAATAAAAAAAAAAAAACCACTGATGGAATAATTTCTAATTATATTATATGTTATACATTTGCTAATAATCTTCGGTATGATTATTTAGCGCATCTCAATAAAACAACTATTTTAACAGTCGAGGTCGTTGATTTTGTTGTGCATATTGGTTAAATCATTATCGTAAAAATTTGACCTGATCAGGTTTAGAAAGCTCCTTGATTGGGAAACAATTTATTTTTTAGATGATAGTTATCGTCCGATCAAATATGTAGCAATACTTGATCAACTTCATTCTTGTTTTATTTGATGAACTCCGTAATATGTAAAAGATGGACAGTTTAGATCAAAAAATAAAGACTCTTGTGGGGGTTGAATCTTGTGATCTCATGTTTTAACGCCTCGAGATGCATCAAATGTTGTCCGATCAGGCGATCATCGATATCCGAAGATCTCTGATTTCAGTGACAACGATGGTATCAGTGAGACGTGAAATTCTAATGGTTCAGATCGACCACTGTAAAAATTGAGTTGGTAATGACCTTTTAATTCTATATGTTCAATGTAATTGTTAACAAACTAAGTCTTGTGCCATACTTGAACATACGGTAGTCATTTGACCGCGACACAATTACGACGATCCAGACTGTTGATTTTGTTTTTCTTGTTGATTATATCATTCTTGTAAAAAAAAATGTCTTGAACGGGTTTAGAAAGCTTCTTTATCGAGACACAATTTCATTTACAAAATGGATTTTTTTTGTTTGATCAAGTGTATAGTGATACCCGATTAACTTCATTCTTGGTAGAAATGATGAACTCCGTAATATGTAAAAAAAATGTGAAAGATTAGACGGTTCAGATCAAAAAATAAAAATTCTAGTGGGGGTCGGGATGCATCTAAATTTTGCCTTAGTTGAAATAAGTAATATTGCCATTAGATGCATTCTTCGGGGTTGTGGTGATGGTGCTTGGTGTGATGATAGCGCTTGGAGAAGATCCTGTAAAATATAAATCTAAAACTACGAAAATAAAGCTTTTGACATGTTACTAGAACAAGAATAGAGAATAAAATATAAAAAATAATTCTCATGGGAGTTGTGATTCACCTTTTATGATAATCTATCAAATATTTAACAAAAAATAGATCTCAAACATATGTTATATATTAAACATTCTCAAATATGTAATGAAAATGGTGCTTGGTTCAGTGGTTGAAGTGGACGTGCGTGAGCTCTTTGGTGAGCCAAAGGTTAGGAGATCGAAACATGGCAATGCCAACAAATGGCACTCTTGTGGGTTAATTTTTTGTAGAGAAAGTCTACACCGGCGCTTGCAATCAAAGCGCTGGTAAACATCAATCTATACCAGCACCCATAAAAAGCGTTGGTATAGACCTATAGTAGCGCGTCTACTACAGCGCATTACCCAAGCGTTGGTATAGACCAAGCAGGTCTATAGCATCGTTTTCGTGAACCTTTACCAACACTTTTGAGCGCTGGCGTATCCCGAATTTCTTGTAGTGACAGCAGGCTGAGCAGTTCCCCCACCTCCTGGGAGGAGGGGCATGGGGAAAGGTGGTGGGATCCGGATGGGAGGGGTGTGCCAGGGGGGTGCGAAAAGAGGGTCCCTTGTCAAGCACCCGAAACCCAAAAAGTAGTAATGAAAACAATAATTCTAACACCACACCCAACTACACACCCACACTCATAAAAATGGTGGGGCCCACACACACTGGATGTGTAGTGTGTGCGGGCTCCACCTCTATTGTGAGTGTGGGTGTGTATTTGGATGTGTAGTTGGGTGTGGTGGTAGAATTACTCTTATAATAATAATTGAAGATGCGGGTACTAAGTGGAGAGAAATAAAAGTAATAGTTGGAAAGGGAAGAGAGAAGTAAAAGTCATGGTTGGAAATATGAGTAATGAGTGTTTTTTGAATTGGATTTTTTTTTTCAAAATGTCATCCAAACAAGGCATAAATCAAGGAGTGCTGTTATGAGCACATATGAAATGTACATATGAATTTTGTGAGGCCCACCTTAGGTCCACAAAGATGATCTGAACCATCTATTATTTTTTAAAAAATTTCTATGCAGCCCTGTAAAAAATCAGCTCAACTCAATATTAGTAAGGATTTTTTTTAATAAAATTTTTGGGGGCAAAACTAAGCAGTTAAGTAGTTTCGCCCCCCACAAATTCAGAAAAAATCCTTATCGATATCAGGTTGAGCTGATTTTTTACAAAACTCTATAAAAAATATTTTAAAAATAATGGGCGGTTCGAATTATCTTTGTGAGACCCGAAGCGGATCCCACAAAACTCATATGTACATGATATGTACATTTTATATGTACCCATAGCTTTATTGTAAACCAAGCTTGCTATCCTCACTCTACCTATGCCACTCCTTGTTCAGTTACATGTCTCTGTACCCTAAATCTATGTCAACTGCTAGCTTCTCATGATGAACACCGGTTAAGTTCTCGTACATTAATTTCCTCTAACTGTAACATTTATTCGCGTTGCCTGGTAGATGTGGAACCACTTAAAGCTCGTGTTAGAGAACACGTAATACGCCATTGAATGCGTATGATAGGCTAATTTCTGCGAAAATGATGGGCTAATTGTTTCTGTCTACTCAGTGGAGGATTTTAAACTTTTTCTAGATGGTATTCGAAAAGTAAAATTGTAATGTAGTTGAGGCGTGTTATCCAATTGTCTGTTGGATACTTTTTCGTTTCTTTTGCATCTAAGTGTCCTGTGCCTAGATGCTTTTTCTCGATGTACCCATTTCAAGCTATAAAAATGTTTCGTTTGTCGAGCAAAAAAAAAAAAAAAAATGTTTCTGGATACACTTTGGTTTGAGAGCTGAGAAAATGCGTGTTTGATCTCTAATCAATACTGTTTTTTAATTTTCACTTCCATCTACATATTGTGAGGTGGCAAAATTATCCACGTTTTGATATGTGGTTCTGTACATATATTATGTGGTTCACCAGCGATTGCCTTCTTCTAGCACCAGACAGATCGATGCATACTTGGTTGTTCTCCGCTTGCATGGCATGATAGAGTGAGTAAACAACGTACATTTTAAAGATATTGTTGGGAAAGCTAGTGCGATAAAGACCGACGGGTTGGAAGTCTAATAATAATACACTTATGCTTGTGGGGATAGCCACCCTTGTTCAATCTATTTCATCCACCATCCCCAGCTACTGTATATATGCAAACTATGCATCTCCCCATGAGCATTTGTAATCAACTCGATGGTTTAAATAGAAACTTTTTGTCGGGTACGATACCATGAAAAAAGAAAAAGAAAAATACACCTTGTGATCAATTGGAATAAGGTTTGCAAAAGGAAGGATAATGGTGGTTTGGGTCTCAAGAAATTAAGCTAATGTTCAAAACCTTGCTCTCCTATCCAAGCTTGGATCGATCGATGGAAAATCTCCTGGCCCGGTAACAGACCTGCTTCTCACATTTGGAGAAGTACTGTTAGCACAAAACCTATTATCGATGCTGGTATTAAATGGACTATAAGGGGTGGGAAATCTGCCGATATATGAAAGATTGGTGGTGCGATAGCAAACCCTTGGCTCAGAGTTTCCCTGGAAACCATGCATGCCATGTGAATTCTAACCAAAGAGTTTCTCAAAATATTGAGAATGAGAGATGGAATTTGGATACTAGCTCACATTATTGATGAGATGGAGTTACTTCTATTATCTATGGTATTAATCTTCCCATGTTTTCTCTATCTCCTGATCATCCCTGCGGGATGGGATCTTCTTCTAGTATGTTCTCCACAGCTTCTGCGTATGACTTGATCAACAAAAAGGAATCAGATTTGGAAGGCTGGGGTTGATTCTGGAAAATAAAAATTCAGGCAAAGTTCAAGACAATATCTGTTGTTGATCATTCTGCTAAACAAACTGCCTACTAATTTACCCCATTTTAACAAGAGCTTGAAACACTTAGACGATGTGACAAGTCAAAAGAGCTTTAGGGATACATTTATAAAAGCCGTCTGTGGAGAGTAAAGAGATGAAAGCCCGATATTTTATTGGATTTCATTTCATCTAAAATCCAAAAAGAATGCGTTTAATTTAGTGGGAAAGAATTGCCTTGGAACATTGTGTTTTGTGTCACCCCTATTGGCAAATTTGGAAGACCGTAACAAATTATTATTTTTTTGACAATACGGGTCCTATGGTATCGGTTAGGGGTGTATATGGTCCGGATTGGTCCGGTTCTCAAGAAACCAGTAACAAGATCATTTGAAACGGTTCTAGAAAATTGAGAACCAGAACCTAACCAATATATGCATGGAACCTAACCAGAACCAAACCGCAAGACAGGTTTGATTTTAGTTCGATTCCTGTTCTATTCAATAAGCATCCAAATATTTATTCACAAAATATGAACTCATAAAATTAAAGAAATAGGAAGATAATCTGTTGAAATAAGAAAGGAATGAAGAAAAAAAAGTTTTCCTAATAATAAAATTTTATTTCTAAATACATTAAGTTTAGCAAGGAAAAGATTAACCTACCAAATTCAAACACATATTTAATTACACACACATATGTATATCTACATTTATTTAGTTTTAAACGGTTCGGTTCGGTTCTAACCACGGTTCATTAACTGAAAACCAGTAACCGAGAACTAAAATTAAAGGTTCTTATTTTTTTAGAACCATAACTTAACCGTATAACCGTAGAATCAGACCAAATAGGATTGTTCGGTCCGGTCCAGATCAGATCGATTTTATGGTTCGAGCAGTTTTCTTGAATACCCCTAATACTGTCGGTTAGTTCAAAGGCAATAATTGCCCATGCTAATGAGATTATGCAGGCTTTGAAATCTCCTCTTACTAACGGCTTCTCCCGGCCCACACCAATTCACTTGGTACCATCTTGTGCAGGAAAAATCAAACTCAATACTGATGGGTATTGGTACCAATCTAATCAGAACGCAGGATTTGGAGGAATTTTCAGAGATTCAAATGGAGAATGGATATTGGAATATTATGGAAAGGCTGTGGGTGAGTCTAGCTTGGAAGCTGAAATTTGGGGAATATACACAGGACTAACAATCATTCTGGAGAAACGCATGTCCAACATTGATAGGCGCATAAATATTCACATACGTGCCCCCTAATTTGTCTTTGTTAAGTCTATTTATATTGTTAATCAGAGATTAATGCTTGGTTGGTGTACTGTAAGTGTTTGAAAACTTAATACGTTAGTTGCCGATTGGAAAAATGACGGTCAAGGACGTATTTTGATAATTAATAGTACCTATCAAGGACATTTTGTTTATTAACAAATGTTCTTAGCATGTCCTTAAAAGATATTAATTATCAAAATATGTCCTGAACCGTCATTTTCCCTATAACTTTCCCTCCACAGCACAGTGGGTGCTTGAAGTGAAATGGGTTGCAGGAAATACTCCAACTCACACGTGAATTGGGCTGACAAAACAACTAAGGATGGGGGCCCAAATTACTTATATTTTACGAGGGCTTTGCAAGTAATTGAGGAGCGGGCTGGCTGCTACTACCGAGGTGTTGTCGGCCACAGCAGGTTATAAAAGGAAGCAATTTATATTATAAAACAAAGCGGTTTATATATATATATATATATATAAATCCAGCACACTCTTTAACCGTCCCATCAATATTTCATGTTAGTTGTAGCCGTCTGATTGAGAGAATACTTCCTCATATAAACTCCCCTAATCTTATGACTAATAAATTCTTTTAATTGATTGCTTTTATGTTGTTTTCTTAAAAAGGTATTCTATTTAATTTTCCTACATCCAACTCAATAATTGCTTTTAATTTTGTTTCCTTTTAGATTGATTTTTCTACATTAAAAAAGGAAATAAACCTTTTTTGATTAATTTACTAAAAGGAAACAATCCTTTTTTAAAGTTGATAATTATGTTGTTTCCTTAAAAACAGAGTAGCATTCACATACGTTTTCCTTTAAAATTGAATCTACGCTTTCCTTAATAATCTAATTCGTAAGCTTTTTCAAGAAAAGAATAAATCAGCTTCCTTCATACCTTAATTGGAGAAAAGAGAGAGTCATTAATTACCTCTGCTTCGTCAAAAAAAGAGGTAATCAAATCCTTTTATTTTTTCCGTTCTCTCCCTCCCTCTCTAGGTTAGATGTTTTGAGGCACTTTCTGAAGAGAAATTATAAAATCTGCATTCTCAATTCAATTAACCACAACAGAGAGTATACTTATACAACAACCCTAACTGCTTACAATTCAAGCCATCAATACAGCTGGCACTTTGCACTAATCAGTTAGACACAACGCACTACTAACTAATCACTAACTAACTAACTCCTAAACTCAGTTACGAAGGAAGTGCTTGAGTGTGAGTGAGGTGCACGAAGGTTCTGCTGCACTTGCTGCTGATGTGGATCAATACTCTTATCACTTTCATGTTGTATGGAGTAGTACACTATTTCTATCCATGGATGTTTTTTCTTTTGTATGAAAACAAATGAGATGTGTTAGAGTAACATCTATACAGGTAATGATCGCACCACAATAGTAATGGGACGAATTGACGAGATCCGTGGTTAAAGTAACTTATTTTGTCACCATTTTACTTTACAAGAGGGAATTATTACTCATGTAATAAATTTTTTTTTTGTATGTTTTTATATTGTTGTTCATGTTCTTAATTTTGCTCTTTGGACGAAGTAGGTATGTGTTCAAAAGCGATAAAAAGATCGGGAAGAACATATCTAAAGAAGTTTATGAGGAAGATACTCTCTTTACACTTCTGTTTCGATATTCATTTTTTGTTCTGTTAATTTATCGGTTAATATTTTTGTGTGAGATTTATTTATGTTTTAGGTATTTCTAAACTATTACAGCAAATATGCTATTTTTTGACATATTTTTTGGGTGCATTGATTTGATGCATGCCTTAATAACTTAATAATTTAGATGAAATCCAAGTGTAGTACGTTGATTAGATGAAATCTATTTAAAGCTTATTTGAAAATACTACTTTTAGGAGAAGTCAGTTTGGTTGGCAGCATGGTCATTAATAGAGTGGTAATTTATTTAAATGGTGTTCAAAACGCGTTATGTCGTGCCTATTTAAGCACGGACAATCCCTAGTACATGGAAAAAAGGGACGGGGGGCTACGCACAAAGCGGCAGCGGAACAACGAAGGAAATCGAGTGCACCAGTTCAAAAATTTATTTTACAGCAGTAGACGTACGATAGTTTTGTTCCTTTCAAGTTATTTTAAGTTTTGATTAATTATTTGCGCTTCGGTATCTTGTCTTAATTTTTTGTTCTTAATAAAAGTGATTTGCTGGTATTTGATTATTTTATATTTCTTGTTTGTTTTTCATCTCGCGTAATAGAAGTATGTTTCCAATTATAGTTTATTTTGTTTCTTGCTTAATAATGAGTGAGTAGTCGTATAAACAGGGTCGTGGGGTGATTAGCACGCCGTGATCAATTCAGGCACTGCTCCTATTTTTCAAACAATAAAGAAAAGGCAATTTTAGGTTAGTAAAAAATATTCGTTAGACGAAACCGGGTATTGTCGGAGCCCATGTGAACGAGAGAATAAGGGAACAAAACTTATTCTCCGCTGCGCATGGATAAACGACAACCATAAAGGTTTGCATCTCTCGGGGTATCTTTTTCTCTCTAAAATAAATGTTTTAAGAACACCAAACAGAGCAAATAAATCCGGATTGGTTGCGGGTGCTATGAACCCTACGACCATGCCTCCGTTTAATTATTTGAAAGAATACAATCAATTTCTTAGTTTTAGTTAATCTCAATCAATTGTCAAGGGGTGTCTACTTAAGAGACAGTTTAAATTATAATAACCCAAGTTTTTAAGTCAGCATACATCACCGTCTCTATGGATTCGACTCCGGATTTATTGGATATTGTGCCACGTCGGTTTCAGCCCTACGCTTGGGGCAACCCATTATTTTAGGATTAGGAATTCGTCAAGTATTTTTGGCGCCGTTGCCGGGGCCTGTAACGTGTGTTAAGAATTCGGGTAGTTATTTTTTATTTGTTTCTTTTTAGTTATTTATTTTAAAAAATTTTTATTGTTGAAAAGAAAAAAATGGCCCATTTTGCAAGATGCTATGGAGGTTATGCAAACCAATTTGATTGTTCAGTGTCACTTCCTATATTTTATGGTTTGACCTCAGAAAATCCTTTTTTGCATGTTCATGACCTTGAGAAAGTTTTTGCTAGCGATGGAGTGGCTCTTTTACATGTATTCCTAGCATCGATCTTTGCATGGTAGTGTTAAAGATTGATTTAATTTTTTGAGTCCAAGATTGATATAGAGTAAGATTGTAATACAGTTTTTCAAAACTTTCAATCCTCATATGAGACTCATATGCTTTTACAAGAACTATCAGATTTCTATCAACAAGATGATGAGTCTGTCACAGTGTTGTGAGCGATTTAAAAATTCCGTATTCTCTTGGTCGAGTTTTAATAGTGAGTTTGGCAATCTTATGGTTACTTTTTGTTATGGTTTAAATCCTAAGACATGCCAGGTAGATTTTAGGTCCACTGATGAATTACTGGATAAAAACGCTAAAGAGGCTTGGGATTATCTAGATGAATTAACCCAAAAACTCCAATTTTATGAGTTTACTGAAAGTTCTGAGGATACCAATTTTGATGGAAGAGAAAAAGAGGAAATAGAGCCGCCTTATTTTGATCAATTAGCTGATTCTCTTTCTTGCAATCAAGTTGAAAATTTTCAAGTGATTAATTCTTGTGTATTGGAAGATGAAACAACAGAGTCACTTGTAACTAACGAAATAGTTGGTTCACCTGAACGGTAACAGTCTTCTCGAGAGCATTCTAGTATACTTGAGATGAGTTTTCATGACGGGACTCCTGAGGAGTTGTTGCCAATAAGTGTACAAAGTTCACTTGTTCTTGATGATCAAATATCCTCAGCAATAGATGTTGATGTCATCACTTCTATTGAGCATCCACCATTGCAAAAGATTGTTAAGTTAGAACAAATTGACTTTCTTGGTGTTGATAATTTTAATATGGTTTACCATCCATTTTTTATGCCACTCATCAACAACTTAAAGGTTAATTTGGTTCGGAATATGCAATTGGTGGAATTTAAAATTCAAAGGCGACAAAGGCAATTGAGATACTCTAAGTATTTGATTTTGTGGCATGGTCGCGTACAATTTTTAACGGGGTGCTTGAAGTGAGGTGAGATGTTACTATTTGTTGTGTTTCATAATGTGGTAAATATTTGAATTTTTTGTGATGGGAGTGAATAGCATTACCTTTATGTATAGTTTTTTTTTTTTTTTTTTGCTTTTGTTTTTGTTATTTTTATTTATTTATTTATTTTTTATTATTATTATTTTAGGTTAGTTATTATTTGTTTCTTTTTGTTGTGAGGACTAACATTACAAGACGCTTTCGTTCCAGTTGGGGGGTCTTCTTCCTACTATCTTATTTCTTCCGTAGTTCTCCGTTCCGAGGTGATACCTTTCCCTTCTTTTTCTTTTATGTCCTATATTTTTATTCTTTTACATTCAATGAGGACATCGAACGGTTCAAGTTGGGGGGAGGGATTACTTTGATAAGTTTTCCACACTAAGAGTCTTAAAAATTAAAAAAAAAAATTGAAAATTTTGAAAATCTAAAACAAAGTGGGACCCTTTTGTATGCGATTTGGCACTTGTTGTGAATACTTGTTGAATAATTGAGTTAATGTGTGTTGCCTACCATAGTGATATCTGTTTTTAGCTTGGTAGTTCTACTTGCTAGCTTGTCTTAAGAAGTTGATCATGGTACTCTTGTATAGCACTATTGCACATCACGTTTATTAGGGCCTGGACCACTTGTGAGCCGTGACTTGACTAATCTTGATGGCTAGATTAGTGGAGACTTATGCCCTAGTGAGCTTTTGTGCCCTATTTTTTTATTGGATTTGTGTCACTTTAACTCTTAGTTTGTCATGGAAATAGTATATTTGTTGTGGTCTCATTATTCTTGATTGTTGAGTGTTGGAATTTGAGAGCATATATAGCAATATCACTTGGGTTTTGGTTCATCACATGGATGTTACACCCCATGGAGAGGATTATAGGCATTTTCTTGATGTTTGGGCCAATTCATTCTTTTGTTTTCACATTTATCCCTTACGAGCCACTTTGAGCCTTATATATTTAGCATTTTCTTAATTAGCTCCACCTTCCATATTGTGTTTGGAGAAAGACAAAAATATAAAGGAATAATTTTTGGATGGATTGTGAAATTTTGTGCTTGAATTGCCGTGCCCCTAAAAAAAAAAAAAGAAAACACAACAACACAAAAGAAAAAAAGAAGAAGGAAGGGACACCAGTATGTTTAAAAAAGAGGAATCGTGTTTTATGGTTGAAAAATGTTGGAAGGTTAGAAGGAGAGATAAGGTGGAGTTGAAAAGTTAAAAAAAATTGGGCGCACATTATTAAACTAGCCCTAAGTTGTTTGCCTATTCTCGAACACGTGATGTTTTACCCTAACCTTGAAATATTTTTCCTTACCCCACATTACAACCGAAATTAAAGTCCTATTTGATCCTTGGGGTGATGAGAACTGGATTGAAGGATGTGAAATAGATTTCTGATGCTTTGTAGTTTGTTCTTGAGACTGTGTGACCACTATATAGAGCTTTCTTTTCGTGTCATCGTGAGCGGAGTATTTTGCTTTCATAAACATAATTTCCAGCCGCACATATTGAGAGTATATAATATGCACCTTATTTCGAGTGATTTTATTTGTTGAGTGCATGACACAGTGAGGATTGAAGTCAAGACTCGATCCGGAGAGAGCGATTAGTCATTTCACACTTTTGGTTAAGGCTCATTTCACACACACGTGCTAAGCTTAGGTGTCATGACTTATTTTTCTGACTTGATAGTATCTAGAACTAGTTATGTAGTTATCTCTTTGCGATGGCATCAGATTCTTTACTTGAGATATCATTGAGCTGTCTTACAGGTTTTCGGGTTTCATGTGAAAAGAATTCACAGTATTTGTGGGTGTTCATTACTGTTAACCCTCACAAGACTCCACTTGTCCTTTGAGAATCGCCTAGGGGTTTAAAACGCTTGTTTCACTGGCTAAGTGCAATCGTGAGTTCTACGAAAGTGGCGTAGTTAGAATTTATATTATGGGTAAATTTTACAAATGGTCCCTCTAGTTTGTATGAATTCTCATTTTTGTCCCTCTCGTATCAATTGTGTTAATTTTAGCCCTATAATTTGCATTCTGTCTCAATTCCGTCCCTCTCTCTTACAGCATTAATGAAACAAACGGAATTGGAGGACAAAATTGTCATTTCTCCTCATAGAAGGACTAAATTGAGATTTCATGCAAACTAGAGGGACTATTTCTACAATTTTATTTTTTACTTTTGTTTTTGCAAATAAATTCAAAATAAATCATATGTAATATATTTCTCATCTCATTTTATATTGAATAATCAAAATATGTTGAAATTTTTTAAAGTTTTTATTATATATATCACAAAAATATGAGAAAATTCAAAAAGCAACCCCTATGTTAAATGTCTTGGTATTGTATTTTTTTCAATTGAATTTTCAATCTCGTTATTTTCTTTGTCACATGATTAAAAAGAAAAAGTTGTTCAGTAGTATTTAGAAATCTTGTAATTGTGTTTAATTTAGCAATAAAACACTATTGAATATTAAGAGATCAAATACATTAAAACATGGGTATAAGTGTTTTTATTTTGGGACTTACTCATAAGATCACTCATATAACAAATAAAAATAGATTTTGAAAATTTTTTTAATCAGATGAAAAAAATAAAGAGATTATAAGAACATGATACAAAGACATTAGCTGAGGGGTTGAGTTGTGCATTTTCTAATATTTTTGTAACGTGTAATGAAATATAAATATAAATTTTTTCAATATAGTTTGATTACCCAATAAAAAATAATTCATTTGTCAAATACATTACTTATGGTCTTTTTTTTAATTTTATTTGCAAAAAACGAAAGTAAAATGTAAAATGTAAAATTTTAGAAATAGTCCCTCTGGTTTACATAATATCTCAATTTAGTCCCTCCATGAAAGAAAATGACAATTTTGCCCTTCAATTCCTTTTGTTTCATTGACGGCGTCAGGAAGAGGGACGAAATTGAGATGGAATGAAAACTATAGGGTTAAAATTGATACAATTAATATTAGAGGGACAAAAATGAGAACTCATACAAACTAGAGGGACCATTTGTAAAATTTTCCCTTATATTATTTATTTTCTTTGCTCGATACTAGCAAAGTGTAAGTTGGAGGGTGTGATAGGCATGTAAATATTCACATACGCGCCCCCTAATTTGTCTTTGTTAAGTCTATTTATATTGTTATTCAGAGATTAATGCTTGGTTTGTGTAATGTAGGAGTGTGGAAGCTTAGTACGGTAGTTGCTGATTGAAGCGTGAATTGCACCATATAATTTTCCCTCCACAGCACAGTGGTGCTCGAAGTGAAATGGGTTGCAGGAAATAACTCCAACTCACACGTGAATTGGGCTGACAAAACAACTTAGGATGGGGCCCAAATTACTTAACAGTAAACCCCCCTCAACTAACCCAAATTTTCACTTAACCCCCTCCGACTACAAAACCTAACAGCTTGCACCCTCTAACTATCCAGAATTGACACTTAACCCCCTTTTGTTAGGTCTCCGTAGGAAAAATGCACCGACGGCCGTCTCCGGCCACCGGGCGGCCGATCCGAGCCGTCCAAAAATTTAAAAAAAAAACCGAGTGGGCTAGCGCGGGAATCAACGGCATCCGACGTGCGTAGGTGCTCGATCTAAACACTTCATTTAAATTCTTGGGATGTTTGGATCGAGCACCTACGCACGTCGGATGCCGTTGATTCCCGCGCTAGCCCACTCGGTTTTTTTTTATAAAATTTTTGGACGGCTCGGATCGGCCGCCCGGTGGCCGGAGACGGCCGTCGGTGCATTTTTCCTACGGAGACCTAACAAAAGGGGGTTAAGTGTCAATTCTGGATAGTTAGAGGGTGCACACTGTTGGATTTTGTAGTTGGAGGGGGTTAAATGAAAATTTGAATTAATTGAGGGGGGTATACTGTAATTTACTCTAGTATATTTTAGGAGGGCTTTTGCAAGTAATGAGCGTGTGGGCTGGCTGCTACTACCGAGGTGTCGTCCGCTACGGCAGGTTATAAAAGCAAGCAATACAGGGAAAAAAGGGACGGGGGGCTGCGCACAAAGCGGCAGCGGAACAACGAAGGAAATCGAGTGCACTGGTTCGAAAATTTATTTTACAGCAGTAGACGTACGATAGTTTTGTTCCTTCAAGTTATTTTAAGTTTTGCTTAATTACTCGCGCTTTGGTATCTCGTCTTAATTTTTGTTCTTAATAAAAGTTATTTGCTGGTATTTGATTATTTTATATTTTTTGTTTATTTTTCATCTCGCGTAATAGAAGTATGTTTCCAATTATAGTTTATTTTGTTTCTTACTTAATAATGAGTGAGTAGTCGTATAAGCAGTGTCACAGGGTGATTAGCACGCCACAACCAATTCGGGCAGCTCCGATTTTCAAACAATAAAGAAAAGGCAATTTTATGTTAGTAAAGAACATTCGTTAGACGAATCTAGGCTTTGTCGAAGCCCATGTGAACATGAAAATAGGGGACCAAAACTTATTCTCGACTACGCAGTGGTAAATGGCAACCATAAAGGTTTGCATCTCTCGAGATGTCTTTTTCTCTCTAAAATCAAATGTTTTTAAGAACACCGAACAGAGCAGATAAATCCGAACTGGTTGTGGGTGTTATGAATCATACGACCGTGCCTCCTTTTAATTATTTGAAAGAATACAATCAATTTCTTAATTTTAGTTAATCTCAATCAATTGTCAATGGGTGGTTACCTAAGAGCCAGTTTAAATTATAATAACCCAATTTTTAAGTCAGTACACATCACTGTCTTTGTGGATTCGACTCCGAACTTACCGAATATTGTGTTACATTGGTTTCAGCCCTACTCTTGGGATAACCCATTATTTTAGGACTAGAAATTTGTCAAGCAAACATCTCGATTGAATTTGATTCTCACTACCGTGAGTATGATCAATGAGGGAAACTCAGTGAACCATCCCCAGAGTTTTATGATCAAGATGCGTATGCTATCCTGAGCCGGACAGAAACCATACTAACCCACATCTACTGAAAGGCAAACCAATGTGTTGACCATCTGGCAAGGTTAGGACATATGAGTTGAGCAAAGCAAAATGATGACTTACTGGTTTCTGCGGACAAACCACTCTCGATTAGTGATGTTGGACATGCTTTGGTCCATTACGTATCATGATCTCAAAACGAGCATCCAATGAGATGAATATAACTGCAGCTTGGTCAAATTAACCCTCATAACAAAAAAATTTAGGGTATCAAAAAATGGTCTCCGATAAGGTTACCTTATTGGATGCTAAGCAATGGGTTGTTGTCAAGTGGTTGTGAGAAAGTAATAAATGTTCTTTCATGATGTTCATGTTTCATTCTCATAGATGTCAAACATTTCAAACCTTGGGGTCACTGGGAGTTATGCCTGATTGTTACCGTCAAGACCTCGAAATTAGTCGAGGTGTACGAAAATAAGTCCGGAGACCCGGTTATAAAAAAAATGGGGTTGTGATTGTGGATATGAATGATTCTCAAACTACACGTTTCTTGTCAAAAAAAAAAAAAAACTGCATTTTCCAAATCGGAAACGAATTATGGGTACCATAGACTTTGCTCTTCCCAAAACACGTACATGTAACATTATGGAAAATGCATGCGCGTAGCAATAGAACCTTTCAAGGCCAGCGGGAATTATTTTTGATTTTGTTTGTCTTGGACAAATACTTTTTTGAGGTTTTGTTTTTATTTAAAAAGAGAATTCGTGCTCATTAATTGTGTATCATACTTTTGTAGTTTATAGATTCATCTCAACGAGAGAAATCGGACGCTAGTATTTTTTGAAATGTTCATTTTTAAGCCAAAAAAAATTACTCCCTCCGTCTCTTTTTAAGTGTCTTAGGCCCTGTTTCAGAATACCTTCTTAAAAAATAAATACTTATTTCACATTTTCAAACTAAAAAACAATACAAATAAAATTTTTTATTTTTATTTTTTTTGTCCCGTATAAAATATCTCGATAAGATCTATCAAACAAAATCTATATTGCTAGGAAAATTATTTGCGTAAACATATTATTTTTGAGCTTGAAATTATTTTATTTTTTTTAAATATTAAATCTAGTTTTGGAACAGAGCCTTAGTTTGACTTTTACGCACTTTTAGATTTGAACATAATTGTACCTCCAAAATATTACTTTTCATACTTACCTTCTTTGGAAACATCATCATTATACTTTGACAATTGATATTCACACTCCCTTTTTCGTTTTGTAAATTTTTATTTGTGGTTGTAAAGTTGTTAAGTGTTTCCGGTAGTGAATAAGTTGTTGAAAAATGTCAAGTTATTTCTGGTAACAAATAAGTTGTTGATGGGTTTGTGATTAGAGTTACTGTAGTAAAAAAGAGTTTTTGTTGATAACTTTTTTGTTAATAAAAACGAGATGGTAAAATACTGAAACTTTTTATCAGTAGAAATGAAATGATAAAAAGCATTAAATGTTTTTTTTGTCGGTAGAAACACAAGCCAGGCCTATAAAGCCCACCACCCATGCCTCTCTACTCCCACCTCCATCACCTTCTCCCTCACACACTGTCACACGCATTCGCATAAACATGGAGGAGATTATGGCATCTCCAACAGTAGCTGCAAAGGAAATTCTGGACTCACGTCCCATGAATGGTGGAGATGGAGACAATAGCTACTTTAATAATTCCACTTATCAGGCACTCTCTCTCTCTCTCTCTCTCTCTCTCTCTCTCTCTCTCTCTCTCTCTCTCTCTCTCTCGGTTTAATTCAATGTTTTGGTTTTGTTCTTTGTGCACGTAGTCTACATTGTTCATGCTGTACTAATGTACAAGTGATCATCATACTTGGAACTTATTGCAGAGAGGAGCAGTAGAAGGTTCAAAAGGTGTAATTTTTGAAACAATCCCCGAGAATCTTGACATGAACTTACCAAAAACATTTCGAATAGCTGACTTTGGATGTTCTACCGGACCTAACACATTCTTCGCCATGAAAAACATTATGGAAGCCGTAATGCTCAAGCACCAATCCACTCAAGAAGCTAATCTCCGAAAAACCACCCCGGAATTCCACGTCTTCTTCAACGATCACGTCGACAACGATTTCAACACCCTCTTCAAGACCTTGCCTCCGAACCGACCCTACTTTGCTGCCGGCGTGCCGGGTTCTTTCCATTGTCAGTTGCTTCCGGAAGCCTCTCTCCACATCGCACACTCGTCTTACGCTCTTCACTGGCTCTCTAAGGTTCCTCCACAAGTTATGGACAAAGGCTCTCCAGCATGGAACAAGGGTAAGATTTATTGTGCAGGGAACGAGAAAGAGGTCACCAAGGCTTACTTTGCTCAGTTTAAGGCAGACACGGATGCCTTTCTAAAAGCTAGGGCTCAAGAGCTTGTTGAGGGAGGGTTGGTGGTGGTTCAAATCCCTGGTGTTCCCAACTCTAAGGTCCTTCCATCTCAGATTGGTGGCGGCCTAAATTGCGAATTCTTGGGAGATAGCTTAGCTGACATGGTGAAGATGGTAAGAATATGGGCCGGTAAATATTGTGAAATCTCAATTTCGTCTCTCTAGCATTTATTGTGCCATTTGTGACCGTATAGTTTATATTACATCTCATAATCACTTCGGTCCCTCTCGCTAATGGTAGGGATGGCCATCTCGGCCGATCCATCCGTATCCAATCCGTTATCCGTCCCGAACAGATCGAATTTTTCGGATATCGGGACAGATTCGGATTTATTTTAAAATAATAATATCGGAGATCGGATCGGATTCGGAGGTAAGTCTGCCTCCGATCCGATCCGCCCCGAATCCGATCTCCATCCCCGATCCGCCCCGATCTTTCCCCGAATATCAGAAAATCTATTTTTTTGATAAAAAATTATCCTCCGATCCGCCTCCAATCGGTCCCCGAATACTCTTTTTGATTGAAAATCTAGTTTTTTTTTTCATATTCAGATATCCGAATCTCCGATCGGATCTCCATTCTCCGTTCGGGGTGGATTCGGAGGTAAGAAAATATATCCGATCAGGGATCGAGGCAGATTCGGCGGTCGAATGGAAGATTCGGATACGGATTCGGATATGTCAATATCCGCCTCCAATCCGTCCCATTGCCATCCCTAGCTGATGGTGTTATTAGAACCAACGGAACTCATGGGCAAAATCAACATCTCGCTCCTAGAGGGACGGAATTGAGACAAAATGCAAACTAGTTTGTGTATGATGTTTGCATTTTTGTCTCAGTTTCGTCCCTGTGGGGGAGAGTATATATCTAACTCGTTTTTTTTTTTTTTTTTGGCAAGTATATTTAGCTCGGGGTTATTTGATATATAGGGAAACATAACTGAAGAAAAAGTGGACTCGTTCAACTTGCCTATGTATTTGCCAAGCATTGAGGAGGTGAAGATGGTCGTCGAAATGAACAAGTGTTTTACCATCGAGAAAATTTGTTCTTTGAGTCACCCCTCCATCTACGACTCAAGCCCCTTGGATATCGAAAGGACTTGTGCAGATGTAAGAGCTATCAACGAGAACCTCATGCAGGATCATTTCGGAAGTGAAAACATGGATCAACTCTTTCATCTCTTTGGCCAAAATCTGCAAAAGAATCGACTGCTCTACGACAAGGCAGTCCGACAAGATGTTTACCATTTTGCCCTTCTAAAACGCAAAGGCAATATTTAGCTAAATCCACCATAAATCTATTTGTGTGTTTGGAAAACTTGGGGTCATATTAGTTCTGAATAATGGAGGCTACCTCGATCTCTGTCTCCTCAAGGTCTAATTAGTCAATGCTCTTGGAGTACTGCCAAGGGAAATTCCAATACGACACATTCTTGTGGAGTCAATGACTAAGTATATGGACATCACGTAAATGTGTGGTGCTGGGATGTTCTAGAGTGCTCTGGGATTTCTGAATAGTTACTCCTTCATAGCCTTTATCTTAATTAATATTAGTATCATTATCATTATTGGATTTGCGATAGGGTCGAGCCTATGTTTCTGTCGTTCGTTGAAATAATAAAAGAAGCTATGTTTTGTTGCTTTACTATGGAAAAATAAAAATGTTGTGTTGTTCTCAGCTCCCCATTCTTTCGAAATTATTGCTCTGGTATTTTTTCAATATTATTTATGTTTCTTAATTTAATGTTAGCTTTTTGTCCTAATTATTACGATTGAACATTTATCTCGACGAGAGAAATCAGAAACGTACAATAATATAAAAGGAAGTAGAAAAAAGGTCATATAAAACGACACTATGGTCAAATTTTTTCAAACTTTTCCATCTTACATGAACTTTTTTTGGGCTTTTGGTTATATGTTTTTATTTTTCAATTCAATTCTTTACTTTTGCTTGTCGATTGATTGGAGTAGCACCGAAGGAATTTCAAATAAATAAACATACAAGTCAAAAAAATATTGAGGTTAATTAACATTATGCTTTTAGCTTGAATTACGTCAAAAAAAAAAACCAAAATGTAACCCCCATTATAGTGCTTATGATTTGCAATATTTGATTTAAAGAAAATATCTTCTCCTTACATTTTTTGAAGCAAAATTTTCAATTAAGTCAATATTGTATTTTAATTTATCCAAGTACTCATTTTTACTTAAGATTAAATCATAGCCAATACAGTTAATTTCTCTTGTGAAATGGTAGTTCAAAGGTAAATTTCAATCGACTTCAACTTAGAAAATTCATCTTCACTAAAGTAACTATAACCCATATAGTCAACAAAATTTCAATATGATAAGCAACACATACGATTTGGAAACAACCATCTTCCCAATAAGAACTTATAAAATCAAGGATGTCAAGCAATGTTGTTACTTGTCTCGGTAATATTATTTTAAATATCTAAGTTCTTAGAGATCATCCCTATAAATATTACCATGTTTGTTGTGTTCCAAGAAAACTAAAATAATATTTTTTGGGTTTACAATTTTGTATTGGGTTGCCCCATGTCGGGGGTTGCTTGAGCCCGTGGCCTTGCGGGGCTTACCCCTTGGCCAACCCTATTACAAAATGACCCGCACTAGTTAACTTGCTAACCCTCAGTCTAATCACTTAGCCCAAAAGATTTATAACCTCGAGTTATCATATGATTCCCCTATGTATGTGGGACTTCACAAAAATGTAATGTTGTTCTGTGGTAAAATGTTATGCCTTCGAATAGTTAATGCTATGCCAAATTTTGGCTTTAGTGGCATTAAAAATTGCTGGTAATGGTCCCAAAACAGTAGCTAAAAGTTTTGCTATTAAAACAAGTGTTGGAAAAGAAAAAAAACGCAGTAATTTATCGTTGGTAAAAGTTTCACGCTATTAACGGCAATTTTACAACTACCGCTAAAAGTTTTGGAAAAAAGATTACATTGCCAAAATTGAAACCGTCGACCCATTGAATAGTATTCGAGTACTTACCCAATGAGCTATATAACATTTCCGTATACTTCATATAGATGACCCCAAAGAAATCAAATTCGTTTTCCATTTGGTTTGTTACTTATGGGAAAAAACAACAAAATAACGGCATATTTAGTTCGGAGTTTGGACAATTACCTAAACTGAAACTTTAAAATAAGGGTCCTCATAATGCCACAACTATATTTTATACAGCCACGACAATTTATGTTGGCTGACTACTCTATACGCTCCCTCAAGATCTTCTTGATTCTTAGATTACCATTGTTTCACTGAATCACTACAAACTCACTTGCCATTTCACTCTCCTCTCTCTCCACTGCAAAGGTGGTGGCAACTCCAAGGTTAGGTCACCAATCCCTCTATGGTTTTGCAAATCTCACCGAATACGGATCCATCCTCTCTTCCCGTACAAGACCGACCAGATTGTTCACGACTTGCCTCTGTTCACCCATCACATCGATAGAGTAAACTTTGACCAAATTGAGCGAAACCTTAGTATCATTCTCTCAATTTTTATCTTTGTCTGAATGTGTGGGGAGAGAAAAATAAAAATTGCAGATTTTCTACCTCTTCTTCATCTTATGGTCTTTAGGAGTGAAGAAATATGTTTTTTTGGGTGACCAAATCCATTAATGAATGCAATTGCTGTTTGCAGTCTGGTTCGTCTGGATTTGTAAAAAAGAATTACGGATTAGGAGTTATCATCTAGATGGATTTCAACGGACGGATGGAAAACAAGAGCGGTAAAGGCTGATTGTAGTGAGAGGAGTGGATCTTTAATTGCAGATTGCAGAAAAAGGAGGACGAAAGAACTCATAAAAGTTATCATATGATTTGGAGTGGTGTGCTGTTGTGTGATGCTGATGAGTAGTAAAGCCAAGGAAATGGACCAACGGAGAGGTGGACCAACATAGAGGTTACTCTGTTCATGAACGCGAGAGAGAGAGAGAGCATTGGATTGATTGGCAGTGATTTTGACTAACGAGGGCTGAATAGTTAATTACACAAAAGCTGTTGTGGCCCTAACAAAATGTGTCGCGGCAATAGGGCCACCCTAAAATAATTGAAGGAAAGCAAAATTATTATGCACTACATTAGTATCTCTTATACTGGCAGTGATTGACCAAAATTATATTTTTGCTAGTTTAATCTTAATTAGTTTTAAGTCATACAAAAGGCAACCAAACGCTCTGTTACTAGATGTGTCGAATGAGTCATGCCGTGCCAGCTGTTAACTGAGATTTTCCTTTACCCATCGATTGAGCGACACATGGCAAGGGTAAATTTGAACAACTGAAAGAATAGAATGGACTGACCTTAATTAATTTGGACTGAACGGAATCGATGGTGAAACTATGAAAGTTTTTGTCCATCGATTGGCCAACACGTGGCGTATTTTATAATTATTTGGTCCATCGATCAGGTGACAAATGTCAAAAGGAATTAAGTCCCACGATTCCACGATGAAAGAGAATGTCAACCACGATTAATGAAACGGTTTTCTAGACATGGGCATGATCGGCAGTTGAAGAAGTTACTTCGTCAGAATTTGAAAGAGTTTCAACTGCTACCTCGGAGGGAAGATTTGAATTCAAAAGTGAAGGGGTCACTATTTATAATCAAAGTGTACGACAATTGAGGGACACACAAACAACGACAATCAGGCCTTTATCTTTTTCTTTTCTAGGAGTAGAATTAACTTGTAATTGTTCACTCAATCATCTTGATTGATTATTCTTCTACTTTGAGGGTTAATAAAGTCCATTTTGTTAATCTTCTCTCATACTTCACCCATTTCATTGTTTGTTTCCAAAGAAGTCCTGAAATACGGCAATGAACCAAACTCCACTTTTCACACCCACGTTCCAGCAAGCCTACGATACGATTTTCCCATCGATTCCCTATCAATTGGAAAGAGACCAAAAAATTAGATAACAGTTTTGGGGCTAGAGGAAGGGCTCGTTATTAATTTGGAAGTGAGCAATGGCACCAAATGGCTCAGAGATTGAATCGTTTGACTTGATTCAACGATTTGCTTTGGTTTTAAATGATCCAGAGAGTGAAACAGCCAAAACATTGATGGCTATGTGTAAAGCCGCCATGGCACGAAATCAACCAACAGTGGAAGTGCCAGTTAACATAAATGTTAACCTTGGGCAAAACAGTGGATATGCAAATCGTGCTATTGAAGCACCTTCTTCACAGGTGTATAATAATCCTACTTTTGAAACTAGGCCTAGCCCAACAAGGCCAATGGAATTTTATCAACCAGTTCCAAATACTAGTGAAAATAATGGAATTGGAATTCAATATGGGAATGGCCAAACTGGAAACACGCCCATTGGTTTTAAAGTACCGCCTGGAGTTGAAACTAATCAAAGTCAATATGTGCCTTTTATGGCACACTACACATCAACCACGAGATCCCCAGAATTATTTGTTCAATTATTGATCAACAATATTCGGAAGAGGTATGGATTTTTTAGAAGCCATCTATATTGGTATCCGTATTGGCTTTGGTTGAAATGTGGCCAATTTTGATTAAGAGGTGTAGATATATATGTTCATTACTTTTCTACAATTTTTCCTTTTGCTTTAAAATTGTTTTCTCGTATATGTATGATTTACCCAGAACAACCCTCAAAAGGGTATGACTTATAAATGGCTTGAGAAGCCATTTGTCAAATTGTAATAGTTGGTCACTGTTCAAACAGAAAAGGAAACGCTGGCCATAATTTAAAGCATTCACTGGTGGGCATCAATTGATTTGAGATTGGCCCAATCCCATTAATTATGATAACGGTTTCCTATGCATTATTCAGAGATGTGGAAAATTATAATGGTGATTTTCATGGAGAAAACAAAAGCCAATAATGAAATGGCGGTTACTCATAGAGTCATATTTTGGCCAAACAAAGGCCAATGGCTAATTTCGTTCCAGATTCACGAAAACAGGAGATACATGGCCAAGCTATGAAATGAAATAGCCCTCTTTTGGAATCGAATTTGCATGGGGCCAAACTCATCTTTAGAAAGCTAAATTGTTAAAAAAAAAATGGCTTGGGATGTTTAAGTATTCAGCCTTAAATGGAAGGTTTGAACAGTTAAATTTTTCAAAGAAGGACGGCTATTTGTTGGCCAATCTTTGGAGCAATTCTTAAAAAAAAAATCTCCATCGATTAATGAGAAGGCCAAAGAAATTAAATGGATCCAGTACCCATTCCCTCCGTTTGGCCAAAATTAAGCCATTTGTTGAAGATTATGACTACCAAAAGGACCAATGCACTAATACGTGTTAGTTTTTGGCCTTACAACCACCAATGGCAGTACAGTGGCCAATATGTTGATGCCTTTTGCTCTGAATTTTCCAGTTACCCAAGGCTGACAAACTTTATCCAGTTTGTTTGGATATCGACGGTAAAAGAAATCAATTTGTTTAGCCATGGATAGCAGGTTATGCTCCCGTCGATAGGAACATTTTTCTGTCGATCAAAATTCACAAGGCTTACAACCTATTTGGCATCACGGTACAGGTAGTAATTGCCCTTGATTATAAACTGTAATCATGTTTATGAGCCAAAAGAATCCTTTGAAAAATATGTGAAAATCTTTACTTGCCCAGTTTTATTTGGTTTTTCCAAATGAACTTGGGGGGCAAAATTTATTAAGGGGCTCAAAAATTTTGAAACTCAAGCAAGTTGAATCATGAAAATGGTCATTCGACTAGAGTTTTTCAATTTAGACCATGAATGGTCGAAGTAGAAAATGATCCCTCCACTCCATCTATACGGGTTAAGAATAGTGAAAACTTACCCATGGAGTATGAGTTCAAGCCAATTATGGCTGTGAATTATGAACAACTATTTGTTCAAATATGAGGTTGCATCTTTACTAAGTGTTCCTATTGGATTTCCTGAGCCATTTGTGTGGTTTTTGGTTGAAGACTAATAAGGTCAATGGTTCCCGTCGATAGTGGGATGTTTCTGTCGATAATAAGCCAAGTTCCCGTCGATTCAGCACTTGTGCTTGTGTCGATAATGGATGAGGCTTTGCTGGCAAATATTGGCCTTTGATTATAAATTTAGTCACGTTTATAGGCCAACTATCAAAATAAATTTCGATGATAACTGATTAGTCAGGTAAGTTACAGTGCATTGTGTTGGTAACTCTTCGAGAATGGTGGGCAAATTATTTACACCACAATAAGTTATCACCCGTCGATATCGACAGAGGGGTGATTTAAAACTAGTTGAATTATTCACTTGGGTTACGTTAGCTCTTCACTCAAATGAATAAGAGGGGCATTGTTTGTTCTATAACTGAGATTTTCCTTTACCCATCGATTGAGCGACACGTGGCAAGGGTAAATTTGAACAACTGAAAGAATAGAATGGACTGACCTTAATTAATTTGGATTGAACGGAATCGATGGTGAAACTATGAAAGTTCTTGTCCATCGATTGGCCGACACGTGGCATATTTTATAATTATTTGGTCCATCGATCAGGTGACAAATGTCAAAAGGAATTAAGTCCCACGATTCCACGATGAAAGAGAATGTCAACCACGATTAATGAAACGGTTTTCTAGACATGGGCATGATCAGCAGTTGAAGAAGTTACTTCGTCAGAATTTGAAAGAGTTTCAACTGCTACCTCGGAGGGAAGATTTGAATTCAAAAGTGAAGGGGTCACTATTTATAATCAAAGTGTAAGACAATTGAGGGACACACAAACAACGCCAATCAGGCCTTTTTCTTTTTCTTTTCTAGGAGTAGAATTAACTTGTAATTGTTCACTCCATCTTGATTGATTATTCTTCTACTTTGAGGGTTAATAAAGTCCATTTTGTTAATCTTCTCTCATACTTCACCCACTTCATTGTTTGTTTCCAAATTAAGAAGTCCTGAAATACGGCAATGAACCAAACTCCACTTTTCACACCCACATTCCAGCAAACTTACGATACGATTTTCCATTGATTCCCTATCGATTGGAAAGAGACCAAAAAATTAGATAACACCAGCCCAACCCATTTATTCTCGTGGCTAGTGTGATTTGTGTCGTGCTGTGCTAGACTCATTAACTAACCGTGCCGTGCTTTTTCAGAATATTTCCTTGACCCAACCACGGCCTACCATAATTCGTGTTATGTTGTGCCGTGTCGATTTTCTCTGTTACCATCACAATCTCTCTCTCTCTCTCTAGCAATTATTTAGTATATTTTAAAAAATGCAAGAATGGGCAAGAACTCCCATGAGAGTTATTGTTGCAAGGCCTGTACGGCTGGAGGGATTAAGGATCATAACAAACAAGTCCACCGTGATGAAGAGCACATTTGTGGGAAATGCATTGAGAAATGTCATGCATTTCCCACCAAGGCAGTGCTTGGTAGGCGCCTAAATGTTCACATTAGCGCCTCCTAATTTATTACCATTAAGCCTATTTATTTTATTACTTAGTGTTTTAATACTTAATTTTTGAGGAACTTCCTGGCCGGTCCTCCTTGGATGAAGAATAGTCCACTAGGTCCCGCCCAAAGAGCCCATAACCCAATAAGTCCTCTTCAATATTTTATTAACAAAAATACCCCTCATAAATAAATAAAAAAGGCGATTGGAGAGAAACAAAAATACAATACCGCCACCACCACCACATTGCCACACCCACCACCATGCCACCATGCCACCATGTCGCCACCACCACCATCACCACGCCACCGCCGCCGCCGCCACCACAACCACGCCACCGCCGCCACATCGCCACTGCCGCCGCCGCCACCACCACCACGCCGCCACCACTACCATCGCCACTACCACCACCACAATGACCACTTCCACGCCGCCACCACAACCACGACCGCTCCACCATCACCACCACCACCACAATGATCACCACCACGCTGCTGCCGCCACCACCACAATTAACAGTGTTAATTTTTGTCTAAATTAACAGTGTTAGTTAATAGTCGGCCCATACAACCTCCTACCCCACCACCACAACGCCGCCACTACCACCACAATAACCACCACCACCACGCCGCCACCATAACCACCACCACTCCACCATCACCAACACCATCACCGCCACCACAATGACCACCACCACTATCACCACTATAATTAACAGTGTTAATTTCTGTTTAAATTAACAGTGTTAATTAACTTAACATTGTTAATTTTTATCTAAATTAACAGTGTTAATTTCTATATAAATTAACAGTGTTAATTTCAATATAAATTCACACCCACCACCACGCCGCCACGTCGCCACCACGACCATTGCCACCATCACGCCACTGTCACTGCCACGCCATCACGTCGCCACCATCATGCCACCGCCACCACGCCGCCGCCGCCACGCCGTCGCCGCCACCACCACGCCGTCGCCGCCACCACCACCGCCCACACCACGACGCCGCCACCACTGCCACTACCACAATGACCACCTCCATGCCGCCACCACAACCACCACCACCACCTCCACCGCTCCACCATCACCACCACCACCACGACGTCGCCGCAGCCATCACAATTAACAGTGTTAATTTTTGTCTAAATTAACAGTGTTAATTTTCATATAAATTCACACCATAATTAACAGTGTTAATTAATAGTCGACTCGTACAACCTCCTACACCACCACCATAGCGCCGCCGCCACCACCACCACAATAACCACCACCGCGCCGCCACCATAACCACCACCACTCCACCATCACCGCCACCACTATCACCACCACAATTAACAGTGTTAATTTCTGTTTAAATTAACAGTGTTAATTAACTTAACATTGTTAATTTTTGTCTAAATTCACAGTGTTAATTTCTATATAAATTTACATCACAATTAACAGTGTTAATTTCTGTTTAAATTAACAGTGTTAATTAACTTAACATTGTTAATTTTTGTCTAAATTCACAGTGTTAATTTCTATATAAATTTACATCACAATTAACAGTGTTAATTAACAGTTGGCCCATATAACCTCATACACCGCCACCACCGCCACGATTAACAATATTAAATTCTGTCTAAATTTACAATTAATAATGTTAAATTCTGTCCAAATTTACAATTAACAGTGTTAATTGTCTATCCAAAACCACCACACAAAAAATTTTCTCGTTTCAGATTGTTCAGTGTGCAACCACAGTACCGCAACCCCTCCAATTATTCAACTTCCGATGATTCAACTCATCAATTATTTTCATTTTCACAACGCAAAAGATTCGGCAAAAATTTACCTTGTTTTCATTTTCCAAGCACTACTAATTGGAGTATTAATCAAACCTTCATCATCTTCTTAAACTCCTCAAAGTTAACACAACCGTCGACATCGACAGAGGCGATCATCCTTGAGCAGTCGGCGAGGGAGCACTTCTCCCTCAGGCTCTTCATCACCACGTGCAGCTCCTTCGCCGATATCAACACATTACCGTCCTTGTCATACAAGTCGAACGCGTAGTGAACTCCTTGTTTGCTGCGTCCGGCGACAATGACGTTCCGTTTCCGTGGAACTCAGTGAACTTGCGGAGGTCGATGAAGCTGTCGCCGTCCTTGTCGATCTCTGCCATCACGCAGCCGACCTCCTCCGTCTCACAGCCGTGAACTCCGAGGCGGAGATTTTGCCATCGTCGTTCGAGTCGAACTTTCTGAAGAGTAAAGTCGGGCCAGAGTTCTGTGTGGTTGATTTGGAATTGAAACCCTAAAAGAAGAGAGGATGGTCATTTGTAGCTATTTAATTGAGGGCAAATAAGTAAAATCATGGTTGGAGGACTTGGTGGGAATTGAGCTTATGGAGAAAAGGAGCTGATGGACTATGAATGGGAAACTTGGGACCGGCCTGGTATTTCCTCTTAATTTTTGTGTTGTAAGTATTTGAAGGTTTTGATATTTTAACGTGCTTTGCATAACTGCTTACCGAATTAAAAGAAACATGGATGGCGCCTCACGATTTTTCTCCTACAGTGCAGCTGTCATGTGACATTGGAAGTGAATGGGTAGCAACACAATTGGACTTGGACTTATGTCTATTAAGTGGGCCCAAGGATTCACAATTAGATGGACCAAAGGTGGGGCCCATGATCTGAACATTTGGCATAGCTGGGCCAATAGGGTTTTTATTATTAGGAAGAGGCAGCAGCTTATAAAAGGAACAAAAGAAAGAACGGGGTCTGCCCTTTTGGAAAAAAGGGCTGCGGTTGCCGAGATCAAAAGAACGGGGTCTGCCGATTCCTTTCTTCGAATATTGTTTAGTTTATTTCGAGCTTGTTTTTTACCTTCAAGTTTTTGAAGCTTTGTTCGAGTATTCGCACTTCGGTAATTCGTATCAATTTTTGTCCTTTATTAATGTTGTTCGTTGATACTTGTTTAATTTATTTTCTATTTATTTCGTATTCGGAAGCATGTTTCAAATTAGGGTTTCTTTTGTTTCTTTTTTAATAATGAGTGAGTAGTTGTATAGGTAGGATCGCGAGGTGATTAGCACACCGTGGCCAGTTCGGACACTGCTCTTATCTTCAAACAATAAAAAACGATTTTAGATTGGAAAAATACTTCCCGTGGACGAACCCAGGCATTGTCGGAGCCCAGGTGAACGGGAGAATGGGGGTCCAAAACTCATTTTCCGCTGCGCATGGGTAAATGGCGACCATGAGGTTTTGTATCTTACAAGGTATCTTTTCCAAATTAAAGTTGAACGTTTTTAAGAACACCGAATGGAGCAGGTTAATCCGGACTGGTTACGAGTTCTATGAACCCTACGACCGTACCTCCTTTTAATTTTCTGAAAAGTACAATCAATTTCTAGGTTTTAGTTAATCTCAATCAAAACGACAAGGGGTGGCTACCTAAGAGCCAGTTTAATTAATAACAACCCGAATTTTTGTTCAGCACACATTACTGTCTTTGTGAATTCGACTCCGGTCTTACCGCATATTGTGCTACGTCGGTCTCCGCCCTACGCTTGGGGCAACCCATTAATTTAGGTCTAGGAAATCGTCAAGCAGTACTCCTTCAAAAAAAGATTGCTACTAACCCTCTTTGTCCAGTGTTTTGTAAGAACCGGATACAATACTTGTTCATTCAATAGCTCGCTATAAGTGCGCACAAACTGTATGGAAGTGCTTGCCCTACATCTGGACTCAGGTGCGATTGATGGGGCAGATTTTTGTTGGAAAGAATTATTTGGGTGTTTGTGTTAGAAGGATTTTTTTTTCTGGAGGAGGGAAGAGTACTTGAAACTAGAGTAGAGAAGTAAGCACTTTGTATTACACTCGAACACAATTTTTTTGGCTTTGTACAAAATGATTAGAATCCATCCATATTTATACTACTTCATGGAAGTTTCTAGATATCTAGGTTGATTCTAGATTTTACACAAGTGAGTAATACTTGCAACAAATATCTAAGATATTTCTCAAGACTTTTCTAGACATTTTGTAGAATCTAGATATTCGAAAACTCTTCTACAACTATATTATACCTATATGTCATGCCAAAATATCTTTTATTTTGGATTTCTTGACTTGGGCTTTATTTTCGTAGGTCAGAACACTAAATCAAGTTTATGCTCCAACAATTTTCAGTCTTGGTTTATCACACTCTTAGCAAGATGGAAAGGTGGTTTATAAGTAACCAGGTCGTGTCCCTCATTTGTACACTAGTGTGCCGAATTGGAAATCCAGGAATGACATATAGGGCTATATATTTAAGTGGCCACCAAGGATGCCCAGGACAAGAGTCCTACTACTCGGCAGGGGTGAAAGGGGAGATGTGGCGACCGAGAAACAGGGGTGGAGTCCTTCTGGAGTTGGGATGGTGAAGCTTAATTTTGATGGAGGGTGGATGTTCATAGTCAATGAGAGGGGCTAGGCATGGGCGCATTACAAGATTCACAACGGATTCATAACTCCAAGGGGTAGTGCAGTTGGTTGATCAACCAAGACGGAAGGGTTTAAAGTCCTAGGTTTGACTCTCCTGCACTGCGAAAAACCCTTGGGGCCACCCTTTGGGGTTAGCAAAGGCTGGTGGGGGGCTAGAGAGATTAGTCCTATGGTGCGCGCAAGCTGGCCTGAAGATCACTCTTCATTACCAAAAAAGAAAAAAAAGGATTCACAACGAAAGATTGTCGCAGCAAAGTTACTACCGTTGGAGGGAGTCTGCAGCCCTTCAATTCCAGAGGCAATGGCAACGAGAGAAGGATTGGTATTTGCCACGATGTTGGAGGTTGGGAGCTGGAAGTTGACGAAGATTTGTTGAAGATCACCCGGATGATCAAACAGGAGGAAGCTGTCCACCAAAGTACTGAAGCTATTATTGAAGATATATTAGGAGGTTGATGCGTTCTTTTGTTAAGTGTGATCAGTTTAGGCTTGTTAGGCATACGTCATGCAATTGAAGTAGCACATTGTATGGCTACTGAGTGCTCTCGGGATGGATGCTCTCGGAGAAACCTATCCACCACTTTGGCTATCTGAACCTCTGTCTCGGGATGGATGCTCTTTCTGATGGTTGATCTTCTTTTATTCCGTTATCAATGAAATTCTGCAAGTATGGGAAGTTCTAAGTATACTTAGGATAAACATAAGAAATTTTTAGCTTATGTACTGCTTTGATTTTGTTTGCTTAAGAATGGTCATGGTATATATGTATGTAAAAATATTGCCAACTCTGTTTCGTTTTGATATTAATTCTCAAACAATATCTAATGCATACATATGTCTGTAGTAAATGCTTCTATGTATGAAAACAAAGAAACCCAGTAGAGACAAAATTATATCAAATTTGGTCATTTTTCTCGAGTTATATGCTTGAAAACATATTGAAGTATAAGAATGTCTTCTAAGTAGTGTCTCACATTTAAATAGAGGTAGTTCCAAAGTGACACAACAAAATACTATGAAAAGCCCATAATAAATAGCTAGCGGTCTCAAATTCAGAGACACTGTAGTTCTAAAAGCAGGCCCAACAAAAAACCATATGCACTTCTGTACATGATCTTGTTCTTTATTTGTGTGATTTGTTAATTATTCTCTTGAGTGATCAGTGTGTGTAATTTTATAGTTTTACTTTTAATTTTTCGGCATAAAAGGATTTATCTAAATTTTCTTATCTTACAATCAAAGCTCACTTCAAGTTTCCTATTTTCAAAGACACCCCAACTCAAAATTTTCACAAGCTTAATAATCATTTCACGAGAAACCATGCTTGGTGAGATGATTTGTTCATGTCCGACCTCCGTGGAGACCAAGGTTCGAGTCCCACGAGGGGCGGGATTTAGGGTTTCAGGGCTATGGATAGCCTCTGAGTCCCCTCGTTGATTAGCTTCCCGCTACCTATAAAACCATGGCCAAAAAAAAAGTTTCATTTCCCGAACAAATGTTTCCGAAACGGCAGAGATATTCTAAGAGCAATGTTAGGGTTCAGGAAGAGTTTTTTCCAAAAATGTCCCGGAAAGTGAAATGAATGGTTCTGATTTATTTGAATGTTTAAGTCCTACACATCAAAGTAAATCTCAATCATTCATTTCACTCTCGAGGACATTTTCAAGCAAATTTTTTTATGGACTTTAACATTTTTCGATATGCTAAAGAAAGCAATCATGCATTGTGTTTTTTCTTTTTCATTTACATGCACGTTTACAATGTTAACATATAAAAGTGATCCGACGGCTATAAGGGTTGCTTTGATGTATATGCCTAGACATTTTGATAAAATACTTCTGCTTTATAGTAGTCTTTCATTGAAAACCCAATGAACAATTATTTTACTTGGTTTAGGAGCCGAACACTATACAGGTGCAATATTGTAACAATGTGTAATAAGTAATAACACATAGAAACACAAAATCCAAAATGAGACCCTTTAAGTTAACTCGCCTCACTATATATACTCACATTAAAAATTACACATAGTAATGGTATCACAACCTGTTGCGTTAGTTCCATCGGTCCGCCCTAACAAAATGCATGGTTTAAAATCACTCTGAAACTGTTCAAAAAAAAAAAATCACTCTGAAAATATTAGTCCGGATCTCCTAAGGGATCCCGCAAGGTCTTACCATGCGGGACTTCCCTTTCCCAATTGAATTGCGATGATCCGAACCGCTCAAAGTGATGAAAATGTGATTTTAAGGGTGCTAGCGAGAAATTAGCAAAAAAAATGATCGGGAAGAGCTTGATCCGAACAGTTTTTTACTGAACGGCTTAGTTAAAAACTGCTCGATCAAGCCCTTCCCGATCATTGTTTTGCTGATTTCTCACGGATACCCATAAATTCACGTTCTGCACACTTTAAACTCTTTAAACTGCTCGAATCGTCGTAATTCGATCGGAAAAGAAAAGTCCTGCACGGTAAGGCCGTGCGGGATCCCTCAATGAATCCCGAGTGCAGAAAATACATGTACATTTACCAATGTACTTACATAAATACGTGGGGCACGGCATGCAACACGTATTTATTCTTTTGTAACCTAGTTTTAGGGAGTAGGATTTCTGAATGAAAGAAACTTATTCACGGCTTCGTACAATCTCATCCGTCCGTTTCGACAATTAACGATTGAGATACATTTTTAAACCATTACTTATATCTGGAGGCCCCGTTCAGAAGTTTTTGCCCTTTCTGAATTCCCGGATTCCACCCAATGTGTAGTTTGGCACATAATCTTTCATGCTATTTAAAGTAAGGTGCATTCATTAATGATCCAACTGTTTTCACATGGTTAGTTTATTTTTATTGCAAAAATAAAAAATGATCTGGCGGTGACCAATTGGTCCAACTGTTTTACGGTAATCGCTATTCCCACTCCTGTCGCTCTCGCATGTGTCGGTGAAGGGAGTAGGTAGAGGACGGTTAAAATTGGAATTTCCAGCGACAAACTGGTGGTAATATCGTAAAGACCGAAGAGCCCTTTTCCTTTTCATCGAACTTAGCAGTTGCTTAAGTTCGATAACCGAACAGGGTAATCGAGTTCTTGGGCTATTCGATTAAATTTTTCTGAGTCTTTAGACAAAGAAGATGAAATTTCAGAGCTTGTTCGGGCCGCCCTTATCGTTGATTGAGGTCAGAGTTCAGTTGAGTCATGTGGTCATCATCTGCTGATCAGTTCTTTTTGTTCTTTTTTTCTTTCCTTCATTCTTGATTTTGTAGGGGTATACTATAGTACATTATGAAATGTGCTACATATAGAACCATCACATAAAATATTTATCAAAACAAAAGATTTACTGTGAGACTGTTGAATTATGAGACAAGGAACAGAAAAAGCTGCTTCATAGAATATCTATCACAACATAACAAGTTTAGTGATAGCGGTTAGAATAATTTGCTCATCAATTGTGCTACCCAGTTAGGCTGTAACGAGGAACTAAACAAAAATGGGGCTCGGAGGAGTGATGGTGTGTTTCGATTTCTTAAAAAAAGAACTTTTAAAAAAGGAATGTAATTTAAACTAAAAAATTATGTGTTTATACAAATAATTTTCTTAACAATATAGATCTTCTTTGATAGATCTCATTAAGATCTTTTAAACGATGCAAAAAAAATTTGAAAAAATATTTTTTATTTTTATTATATTTAAATTTAAAATTACATTCATTTGAAAGAAAAAATACTTTTTTCCAAAGTGAAACACCACCTGAGTATATATAGATTAACCAAATAATTAATGATTAATGAAACCTGCCCTGGGTAGATTAGTAATTCCCTCGCTCCTTTCCCGCGGCTTTGAACGCGGCATTGGTTTCGTCTATCTCTCTCTCTCTCTCTGTAAAAAGTAATTACACTCCAAAAAGGCCACACTATATAGCTGCAAAACACTACTCCTTCGTCTCCTTCTGATAACAAGTGTGGCATCATCTCATCCTCAGCGTCCCATCATCGTCACAGTTCACACCTATCGCCTTCTTCTCCATAACTGTATCTTGCTCCACTGGAATTCAATGCCTTTCATCATGTGGAAAGAAAAAATTACAATGCTCTTCTCAACCAATTGAATCTCTCAATTCGGATTCGATTCACCTAGTGTTGGTTTCGATACAGGGAGAGAAATAGAGATCGAATCACATCTCTTATTACTCTCTCTCTCTCTCTCTCTTGATTAGTGAGAGAGTGGATGAGAGGAGTGTGCGAGAGCGGATCTCGGAACTGATCGATGAGATGAGACTGTTGGTGACCTTCAAGAAGAAGAAGCGCAAGTCGGAGCTCCGGATAGATAGTATCGCGGCGAAACTCGATCCGAGATGAAGTTCTACATATCAGCAAGCGGGATTAAGAGAGTGACCGTATCGAATGACGTAGCGGGCGGCGGCGGCAGCGGAGGTATGAAGGGGAAAGGAACAACGGCGCCGTCGGGACGACGGCTGTCTCAGCGCACGGTTTTTCCGGTGGTGCTGATGCTCGGGATTGTTTTGCCATGTCTCTTCCTTCGAGTTGCTTTCATTGTTCTCGAATCGGCCGCTATTTGTTCTTCTTCTCTCGGTATTTGCCTTTTTACTTCCTTTTTTTTTTTTTTTTTTGGCAATTTGGGGCTAGGTTTTGAATGATTTCTAAGTTAGAACAACCCAGGGCTATGTGTTTTTATCCCATACAATTGACAAGGTTTGATTTTGGCGTCATGCTTCCGTGAATTTCCAAGTCGTAAGTCTGTCTTTAACCGGACAAAGAGAGTATTAATTGATGTGCGCGTGAGATTAGCTAGACACTCCTTACCGTCAAACCTATAAAAAGTAGTTATTTAGAACAATCCTACGCCAAATTGTCTTCTCGTGTGGTTTCGAATTACGCACAACAAAAACACTAGAGAGGTCAAAATTTGGACAGCGCTGTGGAGTTTAAAAAATTAATCTTGTGTTTTAATGGAAAAGTAAAGGTAAAATTCTGGTGTTGAACATAGAAACAACAGAGCAGTGGGAAAACCATTTGTTCATTTTGGTTCATTTTGTTGTGTCAATTTTGGGAAAACAATTGGTTTTTTGTTGTATCAAGTTAAAAAATTACTTCAACTATGCAACAAATGGGGGTTGCTAGTTATGTTTTTCTTTATTTTCTACTACGACAATACAAATATTCAAATTACATCAAATTAGGTATAAGTCCACAATTACACTGGACTCAACATGTGGCGAAATCATATTGGCTTGTCTGCAGTCTAGGTTTGCAGATATGCGGTTTAAGTGATCGCAACCGTCAGATAGTGTTTTTAATGGTTCAGATTTGTTTTTAATCTTATACAGGTGACAAAGGACTTTTACTGGTAAAGATTCAACAAATCTGAACCATTGATTGTCAATCTGAACGGTTCAGATTGAACCGCACATCCTTCTCTGCAGTTGAATACAGAGAAGCTGGATCCAATCATCTAACCTTAGCTGGTTGGGTTCCCCGCAAGTAGGCGGTGGGATTGGACCGTCAAGATTAGTCGAGAGCATAAGCTGGTCTAGACACTTGAGTTATAAAAATAAAAAAAACCGTGAGTTGGTTGGGTTGCTAGTAAGTTAAGGGAGTTAAATAAGAAATTCTGTTTGAATTTTTGGGTAAAATTGGAAACTAATTTGTTGAGACTCTGTTGCAGAGTGTATGGGCTGGAGATTCTTTGGTGGGAGTGACTCATTTCCGGTGAGTGTTTATCCATTTCAGTTTTATATATCTGCACAATTGTGACATGCATTTAAGTTCCCTGACACCTGTTTTGTTCTTTAGCTTTTTGTTGCTACAAAAAATTCCAAATGAAGAATATCCAAAGTGCAAACTGTCACGTGAAATTTTGCGGAAGAAAAAAAAGATGAGTCTACAAAGTTGCCACGAGTGCTGGAGCACATTTACTGAGCTCTTGTGCACTGGTAGAACAGATTTTTTTGAGATTGGGCAGAACAGATTCAGTTTTACAATTTTTTTGTTGTGTTTATTTTTAACAAAACAAATGATGAGAAGTTCGAACTTTCTACTCTTCATAGGAATCATACCAATTTTGTTTCAACTAAAATCAATAGTTTCCTGGTTGAAGGAATAATTGAAATCCATTTCTTGAAAATGGGATGTTTGCAGAATTTTCTTTTCCAATAAAGATATGCACACAACACTCTCACATAGGTGTGGACCCACATATGGGTCTCACCCCATGTGAGAGGTTGTGGTTGAGTGTTGTGTATGTAGCATTGTTGTTTCTTTTCCAAAATTGGACGAACTGAACGAAAGAAAAATTGGACTGGAGTCTGGTCCATCATTTCAGTCTTTTGTTTTTCAATTGTCTTTTTTAGGTTTTGTCAACAGAAAATTATTTAAGTTATTCACACTTGAGAAAATTTCCATTTAAAGTTAAAGGACTTTTCCATCGACTCGTGAACACTTTTCTTCAAATTCCAAGATTTTGTTTTCCAGCCCGATGCATCAAGCTATTTTTGGGGGTAAGTCCATGAGTCGGATTTCTTTGCCATTTAGATCCAAGATTTGAGTCTGATGAAATTTTTGTCCCAATAGAATTGATGTTTTTGGCTCTGGAGTTGCATTAACTGGTTTTCAGAACAATCTATGGTTGGCATCTTGGGAAACTATGAAATTTACATTCCCTAGTTGCTTTCCACGTCACATGGCCAGCTGCATTATTTAGCCCACTTGACCTGAAATTGCCCAATGAGAACAAATGGGAGTATGATAAAATCAATAAAGAACAGAACTGTGGGCGTGGTGTGTCGTTAGCAAAATGCTATGGCTACAATTATTTCATTAACTGCGCAGTGGTTTTGGAGGCAGTCAAAATTGCTCTGGAAATAACACTGGGCACCAAATAGTGGTATTACCGTATTACAACTTGGTAGGATAAATGTATAATCTGGGACCTTTTTGGCCTTTTTCGTCTTTGGCGTCAACACAGTTTTTATAAACAAAACTCCAAGGGTGGTCCTATTGCTTGGCTGCAAGTTGGCTAGGACTATTATTGGTTGGCTTGTTCGGGCTTCCCCCCTTTTGAATCCTCGCTTTTGGCTATTGCTGACTTACGGTTAAAGACCTTTCCTATAGGGGATTCTCGCACTCCCTATCGGGACCTCAGGCACTAAAGCAACAGCAATTTCCAAATTTCACATGGGTTTGCTATTAGGAAAACACAACAGAAAATGCAAACCCATTTTATACCATTACACTTGAGCTAGGCCCAAAGAGCTAACGTTAACTTCTTCCTGCTGAATAATCACAAAGTACACTGAGAATAGAGCTCTAATCTCAAAGATTAGAGCCTAAGAATCAATTTTTGGCCGTACAGTTGACTGACCCCTGACTGGGCTAAAGCCCGGTTCGTTGCCCAAACAGTGTTTCCAAAATTCAGTACGACTTTGAATCTTGGAGTAGTAGGGGAATTTATGGGAGGAAAAGAAAAGGCAAAGGGAAACAGCTTGAAACGGAGGGAATTTGTGGAGAGATTGATATCTTTGATTCTTTTCCCTCCATATCCCAGATTTACACCCTAAGAAATCTCAATTAAGGGACCAGCTGGCAACATTTCCTCCCTTTGAGGAGTTCTAATTCATAGCCATCAGATCTGACTGACTACTGACCATGGTCTTTATCGTGCGCATGATTTCTACCACAAAGAACCTCAGAGAAGAGCTGACAAAGGCATTGGTCGAGGCTGGCGTTGATGACAAGGATGGAGGGGCGTGGATGGAGAGTTCACCAGCTTCATTTAAGGATCTTGTGGAAGATGTAACGTCAAACAAACAAGACATGAAGGCCTTCGCTTTCAAGACCAAGGCTATGGTAAAACCACTTCACCACTGCTTATGCATTTTACTCTTATCAGTCTTGAGTTCGGTGGATCCTTTATGTTTTGCTCATTTCAGCTCTTTTTTCAATTCACACTCACCGTTGGGGTCCTATTCACTATTTGTGAAAATTTTGATTTGTCAGAATTTGTTTTGGCTTTCGAGGCTGTGTCAGCCACAGGTTTTTCTTGTCATTTACTTGACTGAAATATGACCTGACCGTTTATGCATCTTAAGACATTTTTGTATAGCATTTTAGAAAACATTTTATGTTCATTTTAAAACTAAGATAAGAAGTGAGTTGACGTGGTAGGGAATTGTGCTCCTATCACCATTGGCACCCAGTTCCCTTTCATGTTTATTTGTCTTGGGGTGCGAAGGTTGCCCACTCTCCTTTCCTAAGAATGCTTTTACTCTCTTGTCCTTGTTAAAATTCTGTCCTTTTTTTCTTTTTCATGTGCTATAGCAGGCCCACATGAACAATAGCTCTCAATCACGGTAGTTTGGAATCTTAAGCCAAAGTTTTTCTACCAGTCCCAAGTCGTCTTAAAAGTCAAATTCTAGTGTGAGTGGCTAAATGAAGTGAGTGCAATTTTGTCCACTCTCCTTAAAAGATGGTGAACATTACCCTCCTTCCTATTGGTTGAAATGGTGTGAATCCCACCACAAAGTGATGTCATGCTTACAATGCAATACACTTTTTGGTAAGTTCATCACTTTGTGGTGGGATCCACATTATTTCAACCAATAGGAATGAGAGTAATGTTTACCCTCTTTTAAGGAGGGTGAACAAAACTCAACTCGAATGAAGTTGACAGAAATGCCTATGGGACTTTTGTTAATTCGATTTAGCAAATACTGGGGCAATTTTTTTTTTTTTTTTTGAGTGAATAAGACTTCCATTGAAAGAGCAGATAATGCAAAAGACACAAATAGCTTTGCCAAATATGAAAATGACAGAAATTTGGCTGGTTACTTTTCCATATTTAAGAATGCTTATTCAACAGGAACTTTGTTCACTAAGCAAACTTGTTAGTTCATAACTGAATAAAGTACTTGTGAATCTGACACCTAACCATTAGGGCAGCAGATTCTTTCCGACTTTATTTTGCCATTAGATTGTTCGGCATATCAGAACTTAATAAAGGTGAAAGTATATAAACACTCTCTCAACTATCACTTTTTCTCATAAACACCCCCACATTTAAAACAAAAAAGCTATACCTATACGTACTGACAGCCACCGTAGGGAAATCGTACCGACGGCCGCACCGGGCTGTCTCCGGCCACCGGACAGCCGATCAGAGCCGTCGAAATTTTTTTTTAAAAAAATGAGGGGTCTAATGCGGGAATCGATGGCATGCGACGTATGTAGGGTGCTTGATCTAAACACTCTATTTTTTTTGTGCATAAATGTATACTGATGGCCACGCCGCTGCGCCGAGCTGTCTCCGGCCACCGACGGCCGATCTAAGCCGTCCAAAATTTTAAAAAAAAATTGAGGGGCCCAACGCGGGAATCAACGGCATCCAACGTGTGTATGGTGCTTGATCTAAACACCCTATTTTTGTGTAGACAAAAAATAGGGTTTGTAAATCAAGCACCATACACAGGTCATATGCTGTTGATTCCCACATTGGGCCCCTCGTTTTTTTTTTTTTTTTTTAAATTTTGGGCTGCCCGGATCGGCCGTTCGGTGGCCGGAGACGGCCCGGCATGGCCGTCAGTGCGATTTCCCTACGGTGGCTATCGGTACCTCTAGCAGGACTCTATTTAAAAAAGCCCATGAAGACCCCCTCAACTTCTCCCGTTACCCAAGTTACACCCTTCTGTCTCAAAACCGTTTGTTGGAACGTCACATTGGCTTTTTCTGTAAAAAAAAAATGCCCTTTTACAACTATATACCTCTCTCTCTCTCTCTCTCTCTCTCCCCTACTGCAACTCCCCACTCTCGCCTTCCTCCTCCTCCTCCTCTCAACCACCGCCTCAACCCTCCCTCCATCACCATCATGCTACCAAGACCAAACTCACCCTTTCCCCCTCTTCGCCCTCGTCCTCTTCTCCCTCGACTCCAGAAACTTCACCGCTGCCACTCCCTCCCTCTCCAACTCCACTGTCTGGCGTGGCCCCGCCACCTTCTTCACCCCCTCCGACTCCTCCCTTCTAACCTGCGTTGTTGTTCATGGCATTGGCGTCGTACATCGAAGGGAGGGTTGAGGCGGTGGAGGAAAGCAATTTTCTTTGTTGTTGTTGGCGTTGAATCTGGAGAAAATTGGATAGTTTCTGAAAAGATTTGGGTGTTTTTTGTGGGGTTTGGATTTGGCTGTGTCGGAGAAAGGGGTGTGTTCAGTCAGGAGCAGGAGAGAGACGTCAGTATGAGACGTAAAAAGGGTATATTTGTCATTTCATTCATCCCGTTAACGGAGTTAGCAATTAATTCAATTTTTAGTAGTTGAAGGGGTCTCCATGGGCGCTTTTAAATATGAGGGGTGTTTATGAGAAAAAGTAATAGTTGAGCAAGTGTTTATGTACTTTCACCCTTAATAAATGAAATTGCAAGAAAAATGAAAAACAGACACTATGATTAGTATGAAAACAACGTTGTCTTTGCCCTTTTTTTTTTCTCTATGAAAAGTGAAAACAATATCTGCCCACATCATTAAATACATTAACTTCCTAAAACTAGTTTGTTCCTTTTAGATGTTGTACCATGTATTATTGCAATTTAAGTTCATCGTTTAAAAAGCGCATTGACATGCTAAGAGAGTATTTGCAAAAGTCTATATTACTTGATTGCCATGGAGCAATGAATGTTTTTCTTCTTGTTTTCATGTCATAACTTCGTTCATTTTGTTTTCACCTCTGAGAAAATCGTCTCACATCTAAACACGCCACAGAAAAGGAAGTTCTTTAAGAAAAATGCATAGATGCACATTTTAGCATTTTGCTAAAATGTGCGAGAGCATATTCAAAAAACAGTTTTTCCTGCTCAGCAGGTTATCCCCTAGATGATGGGTGAGTCAACCTATATCACTCATACTATTGTTCATAAACAACTTGTCGTTTGCAAATTGTGCGTTTGAGTAATCTATCTCCAAACTTCTCTTCCTTGTATGTTTCTAATTGATATTATTTCCAACTTATATTTTGGTTTAACAAGGTTTGTCAATATTATTCTGTTTTTATCTATGAAGATGGAAAATCATATTTTGCACAACAATAGGAGATAATAATGTTGATTTTAAGTATTTGCTAGTGTTGCATATTGTGAAATAATCATTCTCTAGATTTGGTGCCACTTCATGCCTTCCCACTATGGGTTTTGAAGGATTGAAGTCCCAGCAGGGGTGTGTGCTTGTTGAGGACTTACCTAGTCGGTTAGGCTTGCCGAAAACCTTACATGCATGAGCCTGAAACAAAAGAAGAAAGAATATTAGATGAGTAATTAGATAAATCTGAATGAGGAATACAGGAAGCATGCCAAATTCCCTGAATGCGAGTATGATGGTACTTGTATGTTCTATTATCTTTTGAAAATGAACCCAAGCCACCATGCTTGATATTCTAAGTTTCTAAAAAATTGTTGCAATCGATTTATTGACATAAACTATGTTAGCTGTTAATCCTGAATAACAATTAAAGTGAACTCTTTGCTTTATACAGATGGTGAAGATGGAGCGTAAGATACAATCGGCTAGGCGCCGGGAGTCCATATACTGGCATTTAGCTTCACATGGTGTCCCCAAGGGCCTTCACTGCCTTTGCCTGAAATTGGCTGAAGAATATGCTGTAAACGCCATTGCAAGATCTCGCCTGCCCTCACCTGAATTCGTTAACCGCCTCACCTCCTCTTCTTTCCACCACATAGTTCTCCTTACAGACAATGTCCTTGCCACCTCTGTTGTCATCTCTTCTGCTGTAAAAAACTCTGCCAACCCTGAGAAACTAGTGTTTCACATAGTCACTGATAAGAAAACTTACACCCCAATGCATGCATGGTTTGCAGTAAGTCCCATTCGTTCAGCAGTTGTGGAAGTGAAAGGATTGCATCAATATGATTGGTCCCATAAGGTCAATGTTGGAGTTAGTGAAATGTTACGAATCCATCGTCTAATTTGGAATCATAGCTATAACAATTTCCAAGAAGAGGACTTTGAATTTGAGGAAGGGAACGGAAGAAACTTAGCGGTTCTTAGTCCCAGCTGTCTCTCTCTCATGAATCATCTCCGGATTTATCTCCCTGAGGTAATTTTACTGAATTCTTCCGTCATCATCGATTGGACGATATTGGTTGTGAAGATGTGGTAGATTTGTTTTGGTATCTGATTTTCATGAGCCCGCAGTTGTTTCCAGATCTGAGCAAGATCGTGTTCTTGGACGATGATGTTGTAGTACAACATGACTTGTCGTCTCTATGGGAAATCAATCTCCATGGGAAAGTTGTTGGTGCAGTTGTTGACTCATGGTGCGGACGAGAGTGTTGTCCGGGAAGAAAATACAAGGACTATTTCAATTTTACCAACCCAGTCATAGCATCGTCTACTTTGGACTACGGTCGTTGTGGATGGTTGTATGGGATGAATGTATTTGATCTTATGGCATGGAGGAAGACCAACATCACTGCAGCATACCATCAGTGGCTTAAACTTGTGAGTATTCCGTCTATTGATTCGGTAAATACTTGGCTCCTCGAAATGCATGACATTGCATTCCCCATAATTCTTGTGATGTGAGAGTAATCGAGAAACATCATCCCTTCAATAAAACTTTCCTTGGGAATTTTATTGATTAAAGATTTGACCTTTGTGGAATACAAAAACCAACTAGATTGTGTTTCTTTTCGTTGTTGTTGTAGTTTGGGTGGTTTGTGGGGTGGGGTCTGTTTTGCTATTGCATAACAAAATGATTTCAGTCCATGTAAAAAAAATTATAGATCTATGGAAGAGAACACGAGATACACGTGGTTTGGCAATATGCATATATTCATGACAGAGGAACTGAGGAAGAACAATCCACTCTACGCATTAGGAATTCCAACGCTCTAATCTCACGCAGCCTTCCTTCAAGTGCTCTCCCTGTAACAGAACTCTAACCCAAAATACATTAGGTACCTTCAAAACTCGAGGCCCCATTCTATATAAGAGGTCCTAGAGTGTACAGTTAACAACAAGATAACCTAGAACAGTCTCTTGCACTCCTTTGTACTGTTTGATGCCAAAATATATAATTCTTTTTACTGAAATATACTTCTGTTATTTCAGAGCCTAAATTCAGGGTTGGCATTATGGCGTCCCGGAGCACTCCCACCAGCGTTGATTGCATTTGAGGGTCATGTGCATCCCATTGATCCTTCATGGCATTTGAGTGGATTAGGTTATCAGCTTTCCCCAGCACCACCCCAGATACTGCAAGCTGCAGCTGTCCTCCATTTCAGTGGACCAGCAAAGCCCTGGCTCGAGATTGGTTTCCCAGAGGTACGAAGCATATGGAATCGACATGTAAATTTGTCGAACGAGTTTATTAGGAAGTGCAGAATCACAGGGTGAGCAGGACAAAGTTCTCTCACTCTTGTCAACATATTCGTTTCAGGATCCAACCAGAGGTTTAGAGTGAGATTGAGGGAAGAAGGTTTTGCCTTCAGTCTCTTCTCACTCTCAGCTCTATACGGTGTGAGATTGTTGTTCCATGAGCATATATAGATATATGATAGATATGTTAGCGCGCCATACACAATGGAGTCTAGATGTAAGCCTTCAAGAGATGTATATGGTATAGCAGCATGCTCAATATTGCAATTTGTATGTGTAAATCTAGTCAGATTGCTGTAGATCATCACTATTGTCACTTGTTCAGAGCTATCTCAGAGGAAAGGATCATGTTCTGTATTAAAGTAGAACATGGTATTGTGCTATGTATTTTATTTTGTCCAACAAATTGGGGAGATCTAGCAACGCATTCTAGGCACAAATCATTGGTATTTAATGTATTGTGCTATGTATTTTATTTTGTCCAACAAATTGGGGAGATCTAGCAACGCATTCTAGGCACAAATCATTGGTATTTAATGTATCGTTAGGTTGTGCTGAGTCAAGTCTGGTCCCTTTTTTTTCTGTTGCAAAAAAGGGATCCATTCCCCCGCTTTAAAAAAATGATGAATATGTAGTCCGGGAGGCTGCAGGTACAATTTATCCTGACTTCCCAGGTCCTGCCGGTTTTGCCTATAGGTCATGATGTGCCTCGAGATGGCTGTCTCCTTTCCCTTGCCCATGGGGAATCCATTGCCCATGATGGCTGTCTCCTTTCCCTTGCTCATGGGGAATCCACACCTGGGTCGTCGCTCAGTTATATCTGGCCAGGCAACTTTGGAAGGCAGAGAGTACACGCTTCCCTTTACTACGTAGGGCCTTCTCATCAGTTGCATGTTATGGTGGCCCGAAATTGACTTGGCTTTGCCAAAAGGCCTCGTACCTAGAAGCCTGGCGCACTAGGCATCCCTCTCACTTCTTTCCCCAAACCTGTGATTTGCAGAAGGTTGTCAGGATTTCCAATTGCTATTATAAGATCTCCTCCTTCATTCAATCACTTTAGAGCGTCCAGTGATTGAGTAGGGTGGGGACGGGGCCCCCGTAGGGTTCCAAACATCGCCTCTCTCTTGTGCAGTTTTTGTGAGTGGTAACTAGTCATTAGCCTTGTCACGACTCACTTTGTAAGGGAAAAAGTCTCTCTTTTCTGTGGCAAGGAAGAAAGAAAACAGTTTTATGTATTGGAGTTTGGTATGTTACCTGATTTACGCAGCAGCGGCTCAAAAACATTTCAGCAGCACGCATTCGGATAGTACTTCACAATTTATCTTAAACCCGTCTTCCTCTGGCATTATCAGTAGACAAAGCAGGGTTCGTTTGGTTAATTACCCGGAAATTCAAAATTGTTCTGCTTCTCTCCACTAGGACGAGCTCAAGTCTTCCTGTACCCAATTATGTCCGCAGTCTGCATCATTGATTTGGTGCTTTTTCCGCTGCTAAATCATTTGAGAATTATCTCATCTTTCAAGAAATGCGCTGAACAACCGGTACAACAAAATTCGGCGCAGAGGATTTGACGGGCACTAGGATTAGCTCTCAAGTTCATTTCTATTTCTCCAATTTCCTTTCTCTTCTTTTTTGTCAGTAGCTAGGAACTTCCTGTACAGACAAATAAGGAGTACATCGATTAGGAATGCAAGCTCGATAGCGAGAGATTACAATCGTAACTGATGCAAAATAACCAGACCTGGGAGCTGCAAACTTGGACATTCTGAAAGGTTTAAGGGTGGTTCTATAACAGCATGGATCAACGATCTTCACAACGTGCGCGCTTTTACCAAGGAAAAGCACGGACTGCAAAATTCTTGATGTCTTCGAGCAACATTCAAGTTATTCTGGCAAAACTAAGGTTATGTGTACCTCAGTCGTCCCAAGCTCAAAACCTGCTATCAAACAAAGATGATGATATGTCATGTTTGGTTTCCTCAAAAAGAAAAATAAATAAAGTTTATATCTGGGAAAACCACCGTTGGATCAAATCATTCATGGTGATGTGTCTCCTAGGCAAAATCAAACATGGTGTCAGATTCGACACAGCTTTTATAAAAAATGTTCGATCTTTTGCTTTTACGACCAAATTTTTTACTTTGGCTATGGGTTTGGCACATTGCTGGAGTCGTTGTAACACCACTGCAATAAATTTGAGATAAGACTACAAGAAAAATGGAATGGGGGTTGCTCCTGCACAACACCGTGTAGTACGTGCGGCCAGATGTCTATCTCGGCACAGAGCTTTTATTTGTATTGTAAATTTTATTTGTATTGTTTTCAAATTCTCAGCGCGCACAACATATACACTCTTAGCAATATTTAACCTCAAAATACTACACATTCACAATTGTTTTGTGCTCCGGCTTTAATTGGCCTTTCCACCGGTGGGCAGTGGGATTAAACCTTCAGGACTATGCGTAAGCTAACCCAAACACATAAGTTATAAAAGTTTACCTCGTGACCAGTCAAGGATATTAAAGTAGAAACACCCAAACACAATTTTATTCTTCTTCGATGAAACACACAAACACAAGGTGGGGGATTTTAACAATCTTAGAAAAATGTAAAATCAAAGAAACGTGGGAACACCGAGGCAGGCCACGTCGTTCGACAAATTCCAACCCACGAACACAAATATATAGTCGATCTGAGGTCCCATTCCGCTAAGATTCTTATTTTTTTAATAAGACAGATCATTCTCTCACCATACATGATATTTAATTCAAAAAATAAATATTTTTCTTAGCGGAACAGCCGGAGGCTGACTTTTCTAAAAGTTGCCTCTTCGCTTCAAAAGAACAAATATGTTAACACCTTTGTGCAGTGTGCTTTCATAGAGAAGTCGGTTCTTTTGTAACTTCTGGGCAAAGAGATGAAAGAGTAGATCCATATTTTCGCTTCCGAAATGGTCCCTCAAGAGATTCTCCATGACTGCTCTCATGTCTGTACAAACTTTTTCGACATCCAAAGTCACGAATTTGGCTATCCAGGGGTGTATGAGTGTACAAATCTTCGCGATTGTGAAACGCTTGTTCATCTCTACGACCGTCTCCATCTCGTTTATCGATGGATGGTAAGCAGGAACGTTGAACGAGTCCCTTTGTTCTTGACTTATAACTCCCTGCAATAGTGATCAATAGGTATTTAATTAACAAAATTCCTTTTTCGTTGGTAAAAAAAAAGGTATTTAGTTATGCTATAAAATATAATTAAAGTAAATTCTATACACCAATTAATTAATAAAGCCGAAACTCAATATCAATGGCAAGGACAGTTTTCGTTTTTTACTTCTAAAAAAATATGATTGATGCCTTGCTCGAAGATTGGAGAGAGAGAGAGAGAGAGAGAGAGAGAGAGAGTCAAAATCTTTATTCGAATTCGCCAACCAAAGAAAAAGAAACGATCTTTCATTTGTTTCCTACGTACTAATACTTTCCCTTGGTAATCGTAAGGGTATTTTGTCTGCCTTTCGGATGGTCAAAATACGATTATACTTGTGAGCTGGATTGTATCACTACTATTACTAATACATTAGAAATATTTTTCAAGTAACAAGGGAACAATACTTCGAATTAATCTCGAATAATTCAAACCTTATCTGTTTGACAGTAAATTAACGGGGCAATGTATCATTGGATTGTGTAAAATAGCATCTCATTCATTGCCCAATGATCCAGTACCTAAACAAGTTGTGTATATTATTGTGCAAAGTATTGTGTTAATAGCATACCTCATTTTGTAGACCTGACGCGGGGGAGCTTTTTCTTCTTGACAATCAAATAGTACTTTTTATGGGAAGGAATAAAAATATTAACTGGCGTTCTTAAGAGCAAAGAGTCACGCGGAATTACATGAAATATATACCGTAAACAAATACAAACATACGAAAATTAGGGTAGTTTGATAACCCAATAGAGCATTCCCTATTAGATGTATGGGAATGACTTCGGTGTCCCCGGTCATTTTGGGGACACCGTAACTTTTAGCATAACAAAACCATTATGAGTATAACCAAAACTCATTACAAGGATAACAGAACCATAGTAAGGCATAACCAAAACCATAGCAAGGCATAACTTATTTGTTATGCCTTGGTTGGGTTTAGTTACGCATTGGTTGGTTTTTGGATATTCCTTGGTTATACTTTATTTGAGTTCTGTTATGCTTGTAATTGATTTTAGTTATACTCCTAATGGTAAAGTTATGCCAAAAATTACGGTGTCCCCAAAATGACCGGGGATACCATAGCATCATCTGTGATAAGCAGTTAAGTTAGGTTGAAGGATGATGCTATGGTGTCCCCGGTCATTTTGGGGACACCGTAATTTTTGGCATAACTTTACCATTAGGAGCATAACAAAAATCATTACAAGTATAATAGAACCATAACATGACATAACCAAGGCATAACCAAAAACCAATCAATGCATAACAAAAAACCAACCAAGGCATAACCAACCAAGTTATGCCTTATTATGGTTTTGGTTATGCTTATAATGGTTTTGGTTATGCTTGTAATGAATTTAGTTATGCTTATAATGGTTTTGTTATGCCAAAAATTACAGTGTCCCCAAAATGACCGGGAACACCGAAGTCATTCCCTAGGTTGAAAATCATATTTCACACTGTTTAAAATTTTAAGTCCCTAGCTCCTAAAATGTTGGCATGAAAAGTACTCATGAAAATTTACCTACTACTTACTTATTTGGATGAATTTATGAGTACATGGTACAACCGAACTACCATGCACCACCATTCACGATCACCCGACCATCAGTGACCGGGGAGCTCATCTTTCTTCTTGACAATCAAATAGTACTTTTTATGGGAAGGAATAAAAATATTAACTGGCATTCTTAAGAGCAAAGAGTCACGCGGAATTACATGAAATATATACCGTAAACAAATACAAACATACGAAAATTAGGGTAGTTTGATAACCCAATAGAGCATTCCCTACTAGATGTATTAGGGAATGACTTCAGTGTCCCCGGTCATTTTGGGAACACTGTAACTTTTAGTATAACAAAACCATTATGAGTATAATCAAAACTTACTACAAGGATAACAGAACCATAGCAAGACATAACCAAAACCATAGCAAGGCATAACTTATTTGTTATGTCTTAGTTGGGTTTAGTTACGCCTTGGTTGATTTTTTGGATATTCCTTAGTTATGCCTTATTTGGGTTCTATTATGCTTGTAATTGATTTTAGTTATACTCCTAATAGTAAAGTTATGTCAAAAATTACGGTGTCCCCAAAATGACCGGAGATACCATAGCATCATCCGTGATAAGCAGTTAAGTTAGGTTGAAAATCATATTTCACACTGTTTAAAATTTTAAGTCCCTAGCTCCTAAAATGTTGGCATGAAAAGTACTCATGAAAATTTACCTACTACTTATTTGGATGAATTTATGAGTACACGGTACAACCGAACTACCATGCACCACCATTCACGATCACCCGACCATCAGTGACCACCATCACTCCACCGCCTCCATCACCCATCACAACCATTCCACCACTATGGACTCTACCACAATGCCACTACCACGACCACAGCCTCAACCATCTACTACTATATCACCATTCCATCATCACCACCACTGGCACCACCACGCCGTCACATCTCTACCACTGTCATTACTCCCCTACCCCAACCATTACCATCAACATTCCACCACCACTGCCACTACAATTACCACTTCTGCCACCACCACCACTCTACCACTGCCATTGCTCCAATACTGCACCATCACCATCTTTCTACCATCATCGATCATCGCTCCAACTGCCACCATTTCACCATTTGTCCATTACTTTCTATCGTTACATTTAACCCTCCTCTTTACCACCATGACTACATATAGCGCTACCATCACCTCCAGCACCATCCCTACCATTGCCATGTCTCGACCACCACCGCCATATTCACCTTCCTTTAATTCCACCGCCACCACACCACCGCTACAACAACCGATCGCCACCACGAACACAATCGCCACCGTGATCTCCACAAAACCACCATATATGCAGTCACCACCTATTCACCACCAATCTATTGCCACCACAAACATATAGCAACCACTAGTAAAATTAAAAGAGAGCATTTTTGAATATTATAATTAGCTTTGCATCAGACCATTTTCTAATTCAGTTCTTTAGCAATTTTTTTTTTTTCAAAAAGCTTCTCATCTTAACAAATTCAATTTTTAGTATTTAATTTTTCCAATTTTATCAAACAGCTCCAAAGAAGAATGACTTGAGTATTTTCGTGAAAATTGCTTTGAAAGTGAAGTCCTTAGGATTGAGGAAAATATTGCTTCAGACGAAATTGTCTTTGACTCCTACTTTGTCTTTTTTTGCTTCAATTATCATCCAGACATTGGTGAAGAGTAAGAAGAATTTACTAGTTCCAACAAGGGGAAAAGTCCAAAAGATTGCAATTAGGTTAATAAGTTTATGTACTTCTCCATACTTAATAATAATAATAATAATTAAAATAAGAATAAAACAAAACCAAACAAGTCTATTTCCTGATGTTGCATGTCCTTGTCGATCTCATGTACCAATTTGTATACACTCCATCTTTTGTTTATTCTTTTTTGATGTTAGTGTCAGTTTTCAATTGCTTATATCTTCCAATATGAATTTTAAAAATTATGTATTATGGATCTTGTTTGATAGTTCTCGATTAGGTCTATAATACATAGTTTTCAAAATTATAAAAAAAAACATTATAGATTGGGACATATAATCATTTAAAGAATGATACGAATAATGAAAATGGATAATCAAAATGAAAAGGAAGAGTATTTAAAACTTTATTTTATGTTAATCCTTACCATCTTTATCATGTCAGCTAAGCTCTCTCCCAGGAACTCTTGGTTTAGACCAGGACAAGTATCAGATGGAAGAACCTTACAATCAGGAACACCAGGTATTTGAATCACCACCAACCCTCCCTCAACAAGCTCTAGCGCCCTTGCTTCTAGAAACGCGTCCATGTCTGCCTGAAACTGACCAAAGTAGGCTTCGGTGACCTCTTTCTTGTTACCTGCACAATAGATCTTGTCTTTGTTCCATGCAGGAGAGCCTCTATCGGTAAGTCCCGGCGGAATCCTGGAGAGCCAGTGCAGTGCGCAAGAGCAATGCGCGATGTGGAGAGAGGCTCTGGGAAACAACTGGTTGTGAAATGAACCTGGCACGCCGGCAGTGAAGTAAAGTCTATTTGGAGGTAGGGTTTTGAAGAGAGTGTTGAAATCGTTGTCGACGAAATCGTTGAAAAAGACTTGAAACTCCGGGGTTGTGCTTGTGGGGTCAGTTTGATCCGTGGATTGATTCTTGAGCATTACAGCGTCTATAATGTTTTGCATGGCTACGAACGTGTTAGGTCCAGTTGAAGATCCAAAGTCGGCAATCCGAAATGCGTTTGATGGATTTGAAGGAGGAGAGCGAAAGTCAATATTCTCGGGGATTGTCTGTAAAATCAGACCCCTTGCACCGTCTATGACTCCTCTCTGCATGAAGCAAATATGAATATGATTAAGTTAAATCTTTTGATAAAATTAATGAGTTATAAATATATTTGATGTGTCTCTTTAGAAGTTTAATTAAATGTTCAAAAAGCTATAGAAAAATTCATTATCAATTGAATATTCAGATTGTCCTTAATAGTTCTATGTATATATGCACTCTTGGAATAAAATGCAAATTAAAGGTGTTTTTGATCGACAACTCTCTATATGTAAGTGAAATTAAAATCCGCAAGCCGGAGCATATAATATTTTTAATTTCTGTGGATTTATTTAGATGAAAGAAATAAATACATGATCATTCACAATCGTTATTAAACGCTATTCCTCAAATTCTTGTAACAAATAAGCTATTGGTCATTTTCACTTAGCTTAAGTGCTAAACACCAAGCCAATGGATATTTTCGTAGGAGAGAGAGAGAGAGAGAGAGAGAGAGAGAGAGCCTGATATGATGAGTTTTGAGTATAGCTTTTGGCTCCATCTCCACCAATCATGGGACGTGAGTCCGGCGTTCCCTTTGTAGGCTGTGTCTTTTTGATCATTTTGTTGTCTTTGTTTGAGCCATTCCTCATCTCTCTCTCTCTCTCTCTCTCTCTCTCTCTCTCTATAGGGGTGATGGATGGAGCACATGGAGGTCTCTCTCTCTCTGGAGGAGGAAGGGTTTGCAAATGTTAGATAAATGTGTTTTATAATAGAAAAAGATTACAATGCATATCCTTTATTCGGATGTGTATCATATGCACCCTTTAAAATGTTTTGAATTACAGAGAAAATGTTACGAGATACACCAAAATATTATTAATCATAATAAAAATATTATGAATCGTATTATTGAAAAGTTATGAATTCTAGAACAAAAATTACAAAATAAACAAAAATGTTATGAATGAATCATAAAATAGATGTGTGTATTGTAGTCTTTTCCTTTATAATATAGAAATTGATTTTAGCACTCTAAAAATTGATAGAAGGGCTTCAAAACGACGTCGTTTTGTGTATCAATACAGTTCAATTTTGAAGCCCCTCTATCAATTTTTAGAGTGCCAAAATCAGAATCTTTATAATATATAAAAAGTGTTGGAATATGTGGCTCAAATCCTCTCCTTGGTCAAAGGTTGGCAGGATTTGTTGATTTTGTTGGCTCCACTTTGAGTGGGTGATTGAAGTCAAGGTTTTGGATTGGCATGTGCTTGACTGATTTTCAGATCTAAAATAATGGGTTGTTCTAGGTGTGCGGTGAAAATTGACGTAGCACAATATCCGATAAATTCGGAGTCGAATTCACAAAGACAGTGATGTGTACCGACTAAAAACTCGGGTTTAACTAATTTAACTGGCTCTTAGGTAGTCACCTCTTATCGATTGATTGAAATTAACTAAAACCTAGAAAACAACTATTCTTTTTAAATAATTAAAATGATGTACGGTCGTAGTGTTCATAACATTTGCAACCAATTCATGACTTATCTACTCTGTTCGGTGTTCTTAAAAATATTTGATTTTAGAGAGAAAAAGCTATCGTGAAAGATGCGAACTTTTGTGGTCACCGTTTACCCACGCATTCGCAACGGAGAATAAATTTTGAACCCCCATTCTCCGGTTCACATGGATTTCGACAATGCACATGTTTGTCTAACGAATGTTCTTTAATAACCTAAAATTACTTTTGGATTATTATTCCAAAACAGGAGCAAAACACGTCCGACCTGGTCACAGTATGCTAATTACCTTGCGACCCTACCTTTACGACTATTCACTCAACATCAAATAAAAAACGAAAGAAACCCTAGATTTAAACATACTTCCGAGTAGGTAATAAACAAAGGATATCAATTAATCAAGTACTAACGAACAATTTTAACGAAGAACGGAAATAATACGAGTTACCAAAGTACAAATAATCGAACAAAGCTTCAAAATTTAAAGGAAAAACAAAAAGAAAAGTAAACAATATTCGGAACGAAAAGAATCCGCAGCTCCGTCCTCTTGATCTCGGCAGTCCTGTTCTTTGTGATTTCCACCCGTCACCCTTTTCAAAAGCTGCCAGACCTCCTGTTTTTTCTTTTCTTTTGCAGTTCTCCTGGCAGCCCCGTAGTCGGTTTACTCTGCTCCTGTGCGTGAATAATCCTTTTGTGTAAACCTCATGGGCCACCTTTATTGCCGTGTAAAACTTGGGCCCACAAGCCGAAGTTCCCCATTAGCCCATAATCACTCTTTTACTCTGTGGCCCACTTTCTAGTCAATAAGCATTGGGCCCACACAGTAAAATTGCAAATTATTTTTCAGTAATGCCCGTGCACTAATTAGTTTCGTGCTAAACTCCATATGACCTTCAAACGGGCCAGCTTCCAATACTGTATAATATTTTAATTTCGCGTTTTTTGTACCGAAACCTCCAAATATCTACAATACACAAATTAAGCATAAATCTCCAAATAATAATATAAAAATAGATTTAGCAAGGATAAATTAAGGAGCACGTATGTGAATATTTACGAGTCTATTAGCATGGCAGCCTTCAAAAGGCACGCCTAAATCTAGAAATCCCAGGCGTGGGATTGCAGTAAATAAGCCTCTCGTGGCTCATGAACAAGGCTCCAAGTTTTGGCTATAAATTGGAGTCCTCTACTTTGGGTTTTACATCTCTCTTGAGTGAGAGACCAGAGAGGAGAGTGAGGTAGTGTAGCGAGAGTAGAGCAGTGTGATGACTCCTCCTTCGGGAGGGAGCCAAGTTCCTCCGATGAGACTCTATCAAAAAGAGAATGATAGAGCATCAAAAAATCAAAGAGAGTTTGAGAGCTGCATATGTATGCATTTGTATTAGTCTATGAATGAGTATGAGTTTGAGTGATTTTGTAATCCTCTTCCTCCTCTATAATAGAAATCTATCTGCTCCCTCCCATGGACGTAACTTATTCATAAGGGAACCACTTAAATCTTGTCTTGTGTGTGTTTGTATTCTTGGTTTGGTCCTTATTTCCGCAACAAAAAGATTTTGGTCTATATATATATATAGTGGAACTGAATTTCGTGTGTTAAAAAGTGTTTAATTTAGAGAGTGGTAGCATGGGCGACTTTGTGATAGCTTTGGATATAAACTATGTATTTTATTTTCAAATTTTATTACAGATTTTAGATTTTATATTTTGGTAATATCAAATAAACATGTTTACTGTAATTGTAATATTATGATTAAGTTACAACAAAAGCTGGTATTGTTTATTTCACAAAGTTTTTGAAAGTAAAGTACTTAAAATTTGATTGAAAAAAAGAAGAGAAAATTACCTCGTAAGGATAAAAACAGTGCACTTTCCCGATGGTATAATTAAAGAAAACATTCAAGCGTATTCGCCTCCTTTTTGCCTCATTCTCTCTCCTCCCTCTTCCTCACACTGTTCAGGTCTCTCTGTGTCATGTTCTCTAGCCAACTCATTCTCTCTAATTCATCACTCTCCCTATGAGCTTCCCTAAAACTAGCACATTTTTTAAAACACTTTCAAACTAACACATAATACAGTACACATATTGAAACACCAAAAACACAAATAATACTCAATCATTATGGTCCTCTGATCGATTCCGTCTAAAATTGGCGGATCTTCCTCGAGAGGTCACATTGATTGGATTCACGAAATCACATTTTTTTGGCCACATATTGGATAATGCATGTGTTTGGGAGCTTCTTGTTTTTTCTTTTCCCTATATAGATTACAGAATGTGATGTGCAGATTTGTATTCTATCAAGAATAGATTGTGATTAGTTGAAAGTGTTAGCATATGGTAAATGCAAAATAGATTATAAATTTGTATATGTTTGAAGTGTAAGTGGAAGAAAAGATCATGATATACCTTGTGACCATAGTGCCCTTTCTTAGAGTGTGTATTACAATTGGTAGTCATTGGACCAATTGGGGCTGCATACCTCAATTTGGCGGACTTCTGCATCTCACTAGCTAGGAGGTTAGGAGTTTGAATCTTTTTCTCCTACGTGTGTATATTATTTCTCTTATATTTGTTTGGATTATTACTCCCCTTAATTGAACCATTAGTTGGATTAGGCTCATACAGTGATTGTGAACTTGTATCTAGTTTGATGTAATTTTGATTTATGTATTCTACAACAGGTTGTAATAACAAATGTAACAAATGCTACATAGTCATTGGATGAAATATCAGTGGCATATTTTAGTCTTTTGGTTCAAATATAATTGGAGAATGCAAAATGAGAACCGTTCTGTGACATGCACCCAAATAGCTAGAATATTGAGAAAATGTAGAGAAAAAAAACCCCAAGTACTAATTTGAACAAGTCTAAATTGTTTGTTTCCCCCTTGACCCATGACCTTAAAATTAGAATCTGGCTTGTTTGGACTATAGAGGTGTAGTCCAGGTGATCGCAACCATCAGATGGTATTTTTAATGGTCCAGATTTGTTTTCATATGTTTACCTATAAGAATATACTTTTATTGGTAAAAGTTTCAACAAATCTGAACTATTGATTTATCAAGATTGAACCACACACGTTTCTCTGTAGTCAAATGCAGATAAGCCGGATCCTAAAATTATCAAGGAACTTGTGACTAATTCCTAGATAGGAAGTGACATTTTTTTTATCTCTCTTTCCTTAACTGGCGGAAAGACGGTAATATTTTTCTGAAGAAAAGATGGACAGGGATCAATCGAATGTATTCAAAAATCCCAGAAGAAAAAATTCTCACGCAATCTTCAATTCCTCGAAAAAGAGCTCATAATTAATAATCTCTATTATAAAACAGAAGGGTGTGGGGACAAGTTGTTGGAATGGCTTAGATTCATTTGATCCAAAGGCTGTAGTGCATCCTCCCACTTCCTGGTTAAGTGCCCACGGTTTTCACCTAAATCACACAAATGACATCCTATTCCAATTGAGATGCGTAGTGCCGTAGGCACGGGTTAGCACTAGTAATAATATAATATTGCCGAGCGAAAAAACAAATTATAATAATATTCGCGGTCAGGAAGAAATTTTTTGGTCTCAAAGATATAGAGTCAAAGGGCTGTCGATTGTGTTTTGAGAAGAAAAAAAAATACTAGATATTTTCACCTCGCTACTAGTATTATTCAAAGGTGGAAGTCCAGGATATATACCTAGGCATAAAGACCATATATAATTAAACAACATCAGGATGGAAGATCCTTTAGATATGAAACAATTTTGTCGTTCGTCAATTCAACATTTGAATATGCATAATCCTTGTTTTTTTTTTTTTTGATCGGCAATCTTTGAATATTTTGTTGACCTGTTTAGTATCAAGGATCTTTGACTAAGCAAACTTAAAAAAAACAAATATACATACATACATATACATATATATATATATATATACATATCCTTTTGCTAAATCCAAACATTAAGATAAAAACTCATAACATAGAAACGCTATGAACTAAAAAGTAATGCAATGAACTTTTACAAAAATATTACTCCCTCTGTTTCAAAATATTTATCCGGTCCACAGAACAAGAATTCAAAAACTATACGATTTTTTAAGAAAATTTGAATTTTATTTTTTCGACAAGAGTCGTCTTATTAGTACTTTGGAGGATCTTGTTGGGCAATGGGCTCTCAATTGGGTAATTACTAGGTTCAAGCCCAATGCTCAACAAGATGGATGAATATAGCCAAGTCCAGGGCAAGAGCATGGCTAGTCTAAAAGAATTTGGGCCGATGGATACTACGGGCCTACTTAATAAAAATGAAAATAAGACGATGTCATTTAATTGGAAATATACTTTAGGGGTGTTTTGCCTTGATAATTAAGTCAATTATTTTTGTCTCTATTCAAATTTATTTTTTTTCCTTTTATGTATGTCAGTGTCAACATATACACACACAAAAACGTAAATCCACAAACAAAATGATTCTACGTGTTCGGACTTTTATAAACAAAATCAATCGCGAATCGCATAGTACATGTAATCGAATATCGACAACTTTGTGCCCATCATTATGAGGGCCAGCACAATAGTGACGAGGAACATAAAGAATATAAAAAAAAAAATGGCCAAGAAGGGTCCTAACTTAATTACCCTCAAGAATATAGCCTTGCCCAAACGCGGAGAGGGCCGTGCATGCATGGCAGTGGCGGCCATGGTAGCTGCGTTTCCTTCTTCTTTGTTTTTAAAGTTTAGCGGAAAACAGAGGGGATGTGAGGGACTTTCTCGAGTTAGTTTGCCGGGAAAGAGGTGTTTGGTGGGGAGATGTCTGAGAGAGATGGTTAAGTTGTATTTCTTTTTATACAAGGAGATGGGACTAGTTGCTCTGTGTAATTAAATCCGGCCAAGCTTGTGATCATTCAATTATGAGATAGGTAGTAGCTATGGAAGAAAGCATTTGCTAGAATTAGGGATGGAGTTGTGCAGTGGTTTGTGCAGCACCGGGCTGTGTACCTCCAAGTCATTGAATTGTGTATCCGATAACTCCGATCTCATCTCGGTAATGAACGGCTCTCGATTTTTGGTTGCCAAAATGAGATCCGAACCGTCAAATGCACGATCCGACAACTCAGAGATGCATAACACAGTTCTCACTGCATAGCACCAACCCGAAGTGAGAGAGGGAGGCAGAGATAAGACAAAATTAAATAGGGTGGGTTTGCCACCAAAAATCGGGTAAACAGACAAAACAAGTTGAAAATCTATCTCCTATTTCCGGAATTTGTTCTTCTATTCCATGTTCTATAAACACCCTTTTCTTTATAGTCATATTTCCTCTCGAGCATCTTGTCTATATGAGATTAAATTGTACACGGAAGGTCCTTGTACAATCTAAATTCCTCCCAACCAATAAAGACAAGACACCTTAGTCAAAAATGGGGCAACCCACCTTTATCCAAACTATCCAACTAAACTATGGTTGGACATTGATTACTATGCAAACCAGTACACAAAATAGCGGAAAAAGAGGACCAATACCCAAAACAGAGCCCAAGGCAACTCAGCAAGAGCCACCAATACAATGTGCAGGTGAGTTCTTCGTGCCAAATACCTTCTCAATTTCTTATTTTTATTCTTTTATTAGGTTACTTTCATACAATATAGTACACGTAATATAGTTCTAGAATTGGGACCCACATGTAATATAGTTCTGGAATTGGGACCCATTTCTCATGGTTTACTATATTGTATGAAAGTAACAAATGTCCAACCATAGTTTAGTTGGATGGTTAGGATAAAGGTGGGTTGCCCCACTTTTGACTAAGGTGTCTTGTTCTTATTGGTTGGGAGGAATTTGAATTGTACACGGACCCTCCATATACAATTTAATTCTCTATCTATATATGGTAGCAATAAGTTGGACAATAATAACTCATCGACAGTGAAACCAGTCAAGATTGGTCACGTTTTCCGGTCTTCGTTTTCGGAAAATATCCAAAAATCCACCATCAAGTCGAAAATCATTCCAAGAATAACCGTGGCAATGGGATTTCATGAAGGAAACTTCAAAAATACTTTTCAAACCCTTAGGATAAAAATTCGGGTTATCACAGTAAGCTAGCCGATACAATATTAATAGCTTCGGTTCAACATCAGCGATGATTCAATGGAGGATTTTAGTAGATGTTTGAGTTGGATTCCACTGTTGAAAAGTTAACTAGATTCCTTTTGTTTTCCTTAGTTTTAATTAATCAACTTTTGGTGGATGTCTACTTGATGATTTTCTAATTCTAAAATAATGGGTTGTCCTAAACGTAGGGCGGAGACCGACGTAACACAATATCCGGTAAATTCGGAGTCGAATCCACTAAGGACGGTGAAGTGTGTGCTGTGGAACCTCAGGTTGTAATATCAAAATTAGCTCTTAGGTAGCTACCCCTTGTCTTTTGGTTGATTAATTAATTAATACTAACAGGTAACTTGCTCAAATGATTAAAAAAAAGGCATGGTCGTAGAGACTCCGGCGCTCTCTACCCAATCAGAATTCGCTAGCTTTTCAAGGGTCTAAAAACGTTTAACTTTAGGGAGAATTGAAAACTCCGAAAGATACGAATCCTAAGATTGCCAGTCCCGTACACAGCGGCGAACAGATTTTGGTTCCCCGTTCCCGTTCACATGAGTCCCGGCAATGCCTCGGATTCGTCCAGCGGATGTAGTTTTCACCAACTAAATTTATTTCATTAAATTAATGTATGAAAAAATTGCGAGACGAATCCTAATTGGGTCGCGACGTGCCTTTATCCAGCGACCAAACCTCAGAAAAACTACTCACTCATTATTAAAAATGAAGGTAATAAAACCCTAGAACTAATCATGCTTTTAAAAATTTATAAAATTAAATAAAGGGAACCAAAGATTCAGAACAAATAAAGGAAAACAAAAGACTTTAATAAATAAGAAAACCTGAAACGAATCTCCAAAGGATCTATTCTGAACGGAAGAACAAGAAAGCTAAAGAACAAAATTTTGAATCTGAAATCTCCAAAAAAAACTAAACTGTGCTAAGTAAAATTTGTTATCTAATAAACTAATACTGTTAAGTATTTATACTAATCCTCCCTCAAAACAAAGTAATTCCAAAATAAAAACGGGAAAAAAGAATTCTGGGGTTAACGAACGTGTATCAATACTAACAAATGCTGTATTGATACGCATACGCTAACAAAAGCATCGATACTAACAAGCTCAGTATTGATACGAATTCCTTTGGACCAATTTTAACTCATCAATATCAATACTATCAATCGATACTAACAAGCCCTTTCATGTTCGCCTCAATTGAATCCTCTTGCCATGCACGCACATCCAACACGGCCTCAAGGCCTTGCGATCCAAACTTGGTACAAAAACCGCCTTATTTCCTGCGAAAATAACCACAAACACAAAAACTAAGGAAACAACGGCATCAAGTGGAAAAATGAGATAAACCGCGCATCTAATGCCCTAGTATGCCCTATCTAGACGCTTATATCTACGATATCACGCGCCTATCAATGTCTTTTTCTTACCTTTGGGTTTGATTGGGCACACAATTGGTGAAAGAATGCTTTGAAATATTTTTGTCTAGTTTGATAATTAACTTTGTCCATATCCTCTCAATGTATCCATTATCAAATTTTCACAATCAATTTTCTTTTGTTGAGGAATATATATATCGATTTACTCTTTGATCAAGAAGCTCTCTCAATAGCGATTTAGTGGTGTACTTCTTCCTCTGTTTGAATGTTACCTCTGCACAATTCAAAAATCAAAACAAACAAACAGTATAATGAGCATAATGTTTAAAGTGCTTTAAGAAACTATCACTTATTAATTAAACCGGCCCTCACAACTTGAAAAACAGATACACGAATTATTACACCATACATAGTTCTCCCATAGGAGAACTACCTACTGCGGAGTATAATTAAAAGGGCATGACCGGATCACCTCAACTGATCATGCTTTCTTTATTCATACTTTTCTACATTGCATGGTACGTACGTAAATTGGCTTTTCTGATCCAGTTGTGACTTGTGAGGCAGGCATGGCTCTTCAGTCGATCAGTTTTCTATTTCCACAGGCTCACCTAGATATGAGCAACACCTGGAGCACCTCTTACCAGACCCAAAACCCTTGCAGCAACTGTTTATACAGCTACCTCCTCCTTGGTCAGCTGCACAAATGACATGCACTCATGTTAATAAATAAGTTGGATCTAGCTTGAGTAATTAAAGCAATATATAGTGAAATAAAGCATATATTAAGATCACTTTTATCATCACAAAATAAATAAATAAACACTGGAAGTGATCGATTAGTATCTGTTTGGTAAATGGAAAAGAGAACCAATGTCAAATAATTTCATGCCATTTTCTCTTGGTCCGGCCCTATATCCACCAAGAAAAACAATCGAAAACCGAGACAAATAGTGAAATACTAAATTAAGCAATATCCTTGCCTTAATGCAAGCTAGATCTATATATAATTGTTTCAAAATAGTGAATAAACTTACTATTAGCTTTCTCAGTAGTGGAAATCTCAACCAAATCCCTGTTGGCTGTCACCTCCGAGGACATGATCACAAGGAAAATGACCAGAAGAAGGCCGAGGAAAACATTTGTTTTGGAACCCATTTTTGTCCTAGTATAACTTAAATATTTGATCAAGATTAGACAACGGGATGGAATGAAATTGCAGTAGAATTTCGTTGTCTATTTATAGGGGCTGGAGTGATTTCAGTGGACGTACACGCACATACTCAGAGGAGTACTCTTTTTGAGTCCATACGGCGGCTGTGAGATCTACGTACGCGTACACTACTGCAATAACTGCATTATTAATTGAGTACGCATACAGTACTCTTGATTATTATTGGAGTGTACGTGGCTCCCATCCACTTGCCTCAAGCTTCTCCCCTCACCTGCAATACCATTCCAACCCCCAGGAGTTAGATTGGGGCACATGGGGGCCACGATTCTCGCGTTGTTTTGGGATTTTTTTTTTTTTTTTTGTGCTTGTCAAGAACACCTTGGTAAGTACGGAGTATTGTATTTTAGACAATTTCTCTAAAAATGTGCTCATTTGGGTCTCAAAATCCAATTTCTCTCTCTACGTCACGATCTCCTATAAGTTTTTTTTTTAAATTTTTAATCTTCTTTCTCTTTTTATCTCTCTCCACTTACTACCCAAAAAATCTCTCTCAAAATCTCATCCAAACAAACTATTAGATTTCCGAACATTGAAATTTTAAAATCTGGTTGTTTATAGTTTGGCCACCGCATTTGCGAAATTCTGGTTCCGTCCCTGCTCCAGGAGTTATGCTTTAGCTATCCTGGTGTACTACCGACACCCTTGAATTGAAAAAAAAAAAATTGCTTTAAGCCTCCAATTAAACGGGATTCGTAACATAATAAAATTAATGTCGGATCCTTGGTGTTTTTGCTTTTATTATTTTCCACAATTTTAGTCACTTATTAATTGTCTGCACCGTTTCTCTTGTGGCATGAACTAGCAAGACTTTCCATAAATACTCCGTAATAGAGAAGACAAACTCTAAGAAGTCTCTTGATTAACATGGTAGTAGCTACTAGCTAGTGTAGAAACAAGATAAGACGTAATTAATTTGGATCCACATCCGGCCTCTCCATTCCACCCGTGGAATGAACAATCTCCATTCTATTTCATATGGGGTTAACACCTCATCTATTTCATAATGGACGTATAAGATCGATCATCGTATTATGTCGTTTTGATTATCTAATTATATTTATTAATTACATTTACAGTTGAACAAAAAGAATTATATATGCAATAAGCACGAATAACTCTAATTTAGAAAGAAAAAAAAGTAGCAGTAGCATTTTTTGAAGGTTAATGAATTCAATAAATCAAATTATAATTTTAATGTATCTAGGATTGTCTATCCTAATAATCAAAACACAAAATTTTAGGTTCACAGTAAGATTACGCTTCAATATTCGAATGATCTGCACATATTTTAAGGACCATAACGTAGTAAATAAATTGTTCTAAGTAAATGAAAACAACGGCATGACTTAGTAAATATCATCCGTGAAGTCAAGAAAATTAGAGTATATGTTATGTAGACTGACATATACTCACATGGCCATTTGGCTTAATAATCCTTTTGGATTATTTTTTTTTATTAAAAAATGGCCTTTGTTAGTTTTGCATCAATTTTTTTTTAAAAAATTATTGGTTCAGCTCAACAAGAAGAAAGTAAAATATAAAAAATATGATCAAAACCTTAAAAATATATGAGGTTAAGCTGATTTTTTACATAGGTAAAAAATATACGAGGCTTGCAAAATGAACCGCTCGGATCGTCAAGTAAGACCCGTAGTGAGAGTATTATTCTACGTCATGTGAGTGTCAGGATCGTCATAGGAGGATTTGCAGTCCATCGCTCATCAGCATTCTCTACTCTCTTAGATTATCTTTGGAATGTTACTTTTAATCATTTTTAGAATCTTGTTGGTTTTATAATTTGTTTTGGTTCTTTTGGTCAAAACTCAACTTTCTCAATTAATCTCAACTAAAAGAACTAAGAAAGTGAAAAGACATTGATCGTTTATTCACTTCGCAATATACTAAGGGGTGTTTTGCCTTAATAATTAAGTCAATTTTTTTAATCTCTATTCAAAATTTTCTTTTTCCTTTTATGTATGTAAGTGTCAACCTCCATATACACACACAAAAAAATGTAAATCCACAAACAAACTGATTCTACATATCCGGACTTTTATAAACAAGTCAATCGCGAATCACATGATACATGTAATCGAATATCAACAACTTTGTGTCCATCATTATGAGGGCCAGCACAATAGTAACGAGGAACATGAAGAATATCAAAAAAAGTGGCCAAGAAGGGTCCTAACTTAATTACCCTCAAGAATATAGCCTTGCCCAAACGCGGAGAGGGCCGTGCATGCATGGCAGTGGCGGCCATGGTTGCTGCGTTTCCTTCTTCTTGTTTTTAAAGTTTAGCGGAAAACAGAGGGGCTGTGAGGGACTTTCTTGAGTTAGTTTGCCGGAAAAGAGGTGTTTGGTGGGGAGATCTCTGAGAGAGATGGTAAAGTTGTATTTCTTTTTATACAAGGAGATGGGACTAGTTGCTCTGTGTAATTAAATCCAGCCAAGCTGGTGATCATTCAATTATGAGATAGGTAGCTATATATGGAGGAAAGCAGGGATGGTGTTGTGCTGTGGTTTGCGCAGCACCGTACTGTATACCTCCGAGTCGTTGGATTGTGCATTCAACGGTTCGTAGCTCATCTTGGTAATAAATGGCTTTCGATTGTTAGTTGTCAAGATGAGATCCGAGCCGTCAGATGTACAATCCGACAACTCAGAGGTGCGTAATACGATGCGTGCATAGTGAGAGAGGGAGGCAGAGATCCGACATAATTAAATAGGGTGGGTTTGCCACCAAAAATTGGTCAGGTAGAGAGACAAAACAAGTTGAAAATCTATCTCTGCCTCCCTCTCTCTCTCACGGTGTTGTGCATAGTGAGAGATGGGAGGCATAGTGAAAGAGGGAGGCAGAGATCCGACAAAATTAAATAGGGTGGGTTTGCCACCAAAAATTAGTCGGATAAAGAGACAAAACAAGTTGAAAATCTATCTCCTATTTCCAAAATTTGTTTTTCTATTCCCTCTTCCATAAACACCCTTTTCTTTATAATCATATTTCCTCTCAAGCATCTCATCTATATGAGATTAAATTGTACACGGAGGGTCCGTGTACAATTCAAATTCCTCCTAACCAATAAGAACAAGATACCTCAGTCAAAAATGGGACAACATACCTTTATCCTAACCATCCAACTAAACCGTGAGAAATGGGTCCCAATTCCAGAACTATATTACGTGTACTATATTGTATGAAAGTAACCTAATAAAAGTAAAACAAATAAGAAATCGAGAAGGTATTTGGAAGAATAACTCACCTGCAGATTGTATTGGTGGCTCTTGCTGAGTTGCTTGCTCGGTTTTGGGTATTGGTCCCCTTTTTCCGCTATTTTGTATACTAGTTTGCATAGTAACCAATGTCCAACCATAGCTTAGTTGGATGATTATTATAAAGGTGGGTTGTTCCACTTTAAAGTAAGGTGTCTTGTTCTTATTGGTTGGGAAGAATTTGATTGTACACGAACCCTCCATGTACAATTTGATTCTCTATCTATATATGGTAGCAATAAGTTGGACAATAACTCGCCGATAGTGAAACCAGTCAAGATTGGTGGCGTTGTCCGGTCTTCGTTTTCGGAAAATATCCAAAAATCCACCATCAAGTTGAAAATCATTCTAAGAATAACCGTGGCGATGGGATTTCATGAAGGAAATTTGAAAAATAGTTTTCAAACTCTTAGGATAAAAATTCGGTTTATCACAGTACGCTAGTCGGTACGATATTAATAACTTTGGTTCAACATCAGCGATTATTCAATGGAGGATTTTAAGAGGTGTTTGAGTTGGATTCCACTGTTGAAAAGTTAACTACCTTCCTTATGTTTTCCTTAGTTTTAATTAATTAATCAACTTTTTGGTGGATGTCTTTTTCTTATCTTTGGGTTTGATTGGGCACACAATTGGTGTAGGAATGCCAACCTCGTTGAAATGTCTTTGTCTAGTTTGATAATTAACATTGTCCATATCCTCTCGATGTACCCGTTATCAAATTTTCATAATCAATTTTATTTTGTTGAGAAAAGAAACAGTATAAATATATATAAAAAAAATTGTCCTGAAAGGGTTTCATTCGAACAGTTTTTTATTGAACAGTTCAATAAAAAATTGCTCAAATCAAGCCCTTTCTGTTTTTTTTTTTTGTGTGGCTAATTTCTCGCTGATACCCTTAAAATCACGTTCTGAACACATTGAGCAGCTCGGATTATCAAAATTTGATCGAAAGCTATGAGATTAAGATTTGGAGGATTTTTTTAGAGGTTTTTATAAGGATCTCCGGAACCGCCCCGTATATATATGTATCGATTTACTCTTTGATCATGAAGCTCTCTCAATATCGATTTAGTAGTGTACTTCTTCCTCTGTTTGAATGTTACCTCTGCCCAATTCAAAAATCAAAAAACAAACAGTTTAATGAGCATAATGTTTAAAGTGCTTTAAGACACTATCACTTATTATTTAAACCGGCCATCACAACTTGAAAAAACAGATACACGAGAACGTTATTACACCATACGTACATAGTTCTCCCATAGGAGAACTAATAACTACTATAATTGAAAGGGCATGACCGGATCACCTCAACGTACGTACTCATGCTTTTTTTTATTCATACTTTTCTACATTGCATAGCAGTAGTACGTAGATTGGCTTTTCTGATCCAGTTGTGAGGCATGGATGGCTTCAGTCCATCAGTTTTCTATTTCCTCAGGCTCACCCAGAAGAGAGCAACACCTTGTGCACCCCCCACCAAAACCATAACCCGGGCAGCAATTGTAACGACAGTTACCTCCTCTTTGGTCAGCTGCACAAATGACATGCACTCATGTTAATTAATAAATAAGTTGGATCTAGCTTGAGTAATTAAAGCAATATATATATATATATATATTATATACAGAGAGAGAGAGAGAGAGAGAGAGAGAGTGAAATAAAGCATATATTAAGATCACTTTTTATCACACAATAAATAAATAAACACCGGAAGTGATCGCTTAGTATCTGTTTGGTAAATGGAAAAGAGAACCAATGTCAAATAATTGGAAAAATTTTAAAATGGCACCTGAACTTTCACTACAATGTCATCGAAATACCTGAACTTCATTTTATTTCAATTAAACATTGGACTTTCAAAGTACCCAAATTGAGGCATCTGCCGTTAGCCTCCATCCCTTTCCTTCACAAATTGGCTGATGGGGCCCTTTAACTCCAGAAATGAGCCACATTAGCCAATTTGTGAAGGAAATGGATGGAGTCTAATGGCAAGTACCTCAATTTGGAGATTTTGAAAGTCCAGGTGTTTAATTGAAATAAAGTGAAGTTCACGTGTTTCGGTGACATTAGAGTGAAAATTTAGGTGTCATTTTGAAAGTTTCCCCAAATAATTTCATGCCATTTTCTCTTGGTTCGGTCCTATATCCGCCAAGAAAAAACAATCAAAAACCGAGACAAATAGTAAAATACTAAATTAAGCAATATCCTTGCCTTAATGCAAGCTAGATCTATATATAACTGTTTCAAATAGTGAATAAACTTACTATTAGCTTTCTCAGTAGTGGAAATCTCAACCAAATTCCTGTTGGCTGTCACCTCCGACGACATGACAAGGAAAATGACCAGAAGAAGGCCGAGGAAAACATTTGCTTTGGAACCCATTTTCGTAACTTAAAAATATTTGATCAAGATTAGACAACGGGATGGAATGAAATTGCAGTAGAATTTCGATGTCTATTTGTAGGGGCTGGAGTGATTTCAGTGGACGTACACGTGCCTACTCAGATGAGTACTCTTTTTTAGTTCATATCAATATGGAATATAATACTCTCCTGTTCACGGAGTTACTGTAACAGTCTATTTACATCGCTAATCAATTACGTACGGTTGTCTATTTGCATAATTAATGGTTGAGATTCGTTTTCAATTATAACCGATCACAATTAACTCTTAGTCAGAAAAGTTTCATTAAAATCTTGATCGTTCAAAATACTTTCGGACGGTCATAATTGAATGCTGTAACACTTGTTTACAACACCTCCGCAAAGATGATTTTCTAATGGAATATTCGCAATGAACATGTGCGGCGGCTGTGAGATCGATCTACGTACACTGCATTGTTGACTAGTGACTACTCATACACTCTTGATTATTGGAGTGTACGTGGCTCATCCACTTGCCTCAAGCTTATCCCCTCACCTGCAATACTATTCCAACCCCGACGGAGCTAGCTTGGGGTATATGGGGCCACGGTTCCCAAGTTGTTTCGGAGTTTTTTTTTCAAAATTAATGTTAGTATGTTTTTTTTTTTTGTCAAGAACACCTAGATATTGTATTTTAGACAAATTCTCTAAAAATGTGCTCATTTTGGGTCTCAAAATTCAATTTCTCTCTCTGCGTCACGATTTTTCATAAGTTTTTTCTTCAATTTTTAATCTCATTCCTATTTTTATCTCTCTCCACTTACTACCTGAAAAATCTCCCTCAAAACCTCAACCAAACAAACTATTAAATTTTCGAACCTTGAAATTTTATAATCTTGTTGTTTATAGTTCGGCACTCGCGTTTGCGAAATCCTTGTTCCGTCCCCGCCCCGAGAGTTATGCTTGGGATATCCTGATGCACTACCGACGCCCTTGAATTGGAAAAAAAAAAAAATTATGCTTTAAGCCTCCAGTTGAACGGGATTCGTAACATAATAAATTTTGGATCCTTGCGTTTTTGCTTTTATTATTTTTCACAATTTTAGTCACTTATTAATTGTCTGCACCATTTCTTTTGTGGCATGAACTAGCAAGACTTTCCATAAATATAGAGAAGGCAAACTCTATCGGTTGTGGGTTTAGAAAATTTTTGGGTTTGATTTTTGGGTAATGAGTGAAAAGTGAAAATAGGGTAATAATTGGGGATATAGGTAATGATTGGAGAGAGATAGAGAGAGAAATAAAATTAATGATTGGATATAGGGGTAATGAGTGGAGAGAGAAATAAAAATAATAATTAAAATTATAGGTAATGAGTGGATTTGGGTTTGGAAAAATTTTTCCAAACCCCAAACCGAACAAGGGCTAAGAAGTCTCTTTATTAACATTGTAGTAGCTAGTGTAGAACAGGATAAGACGTAATTAATTTGGATCCACATCCTCTCCATCCATTCCACCCGTGGAATGAACGATCTCCATTCTATTTCATGTGGGGCTAACACCTCATCTATTTCACAATGGACGTATAAGATCATCATATTATGTTGTTTCAATTATCTAATTATGGAGTATTTATTAATTAGATTTACAGTTGAACAAAAAGAATTATGTATGCAATATTAAGCATGAATAACTCTAATTTGTCTAACTTTTGCCATTTCTCTGGGCTTCAACCTAACTTGCAAAAGAGCTCTGTATTTTTTGTTGGGGTGGATGAGACTTTTGAAGGAAACTTTAAGAATGGTGCTGCCTATTCCTGAAGGTTTTCTCCCAGTCAAGTATTTAGGAGTCCCTTTACTTTCTACTAGACTTCGAGCTTGTGACTGTGCTCAGCTGAAGGAAAAGATTTTGAAAAAGATTTAGTCATGGTCTCACAAGACCCTTTCCCATGGTGGTAAGCTTGAATTAATACAATCTACCTTTTTAGCATTCAAATTTATTGGTCAGCTATTTTTATTCTGCCTCAGCAAGTGTTACATGATATTGAGCAACTTTTGTGTGCCTTCTTATGGTCTGGACCTGATTTGAAGTACTCCAGTGCTAAGGTGGCTTGGTATACTGTGTGTGCCCCCAAAGAGGAGGGAGGTTTGGGCATTCGTTGGTTCAAAACTTGGAATAAAGCCTCTTTGTTGCACCATCTTTGGACAATCTGTATGAAGGCTGATACCCTCTGGATTAAACGGATTCACACATTTGTGTTAAAGAAACAGAGTCTATGGAGGGCTAAGATCCCTCAGGATGCTTCTTGAACGGTACGTAAGGTCTTAAAGCTTCATTAGGGATATTGCTTGGATTCAATACATGATTGGTGATGGTAAGTCTACTTATCTTTGGGCTAATAACTGGCATAATTTGGGCCCCCTCTACAAACGATTTGGTGATTCTAGGGACTTCAACGTAGGTAGACCTTTATCTGCAAAGGTCTCTTCAATTATCCATAATGGTGCGTGGAAGTGGTCTCGACCACGTAGTGCTATTACCCGAGAAATTGTCTCAAATACTGATCCATCTTTGCTTCCTAACGCTTATGTTCTTGATACCGTGAGATGGACTCTTCATAACTCTGGGGTATTCTCTGCTAAGTCAACATGGCAGGAGATGAGGCACACTTTCCCTTTAGTTCCTTGGTCTAAATGTGTCTGGTTTTCTCGTCACGTACCACGCTGGGCTTTTATTGAGTGGTTGGCCTTTTTGGGACGTCTCTCCACTAAGAATAGACTTCATAGATGGGGAGTGGTGGGAGATCAAAGATGTCCTTTTTGTCAAAATGCAGATGAATCGATCAAATGATCACTTATTCTTTGCTTGCGAGTTTTTTAGTGCGGTATGGGATTTTCTCTTGCAGTGGAACAATATTAGCTAGAGCAGCTCTGGGTTGTTTGAAGAGATGGCTTGGGTTATCAATCATAGGTCTAACAATTCGTATTCCAATAGAGTATATAAACTTTCATTGGCTGCTACTATCTACTGGATTTGGAGAGAAAGAAACAAGAGAATCTTTCATGGTCGTGGTGTTTCTACTTCAGTTTTGGGTGGCCTGATTATTGAGGAAGTCCGTGCTTGTTTATGCTCATGGAGAGGCTTGAACCTATGTGATGGTATGAGGTTGTTAGCTCGGTCTTGGAGTCTTAGCTCTCGCATATTTTCTCTGTGAATCTTTTCTTTGTTGGGTTTTGTTTTCTGATTTTCCTAGGCAGCTAGGAATGTGTTAGTTCTAACTGGGTTCCTGTTGTATATTGGGATTTCCCTATGTTCTTGGTTGGTTTGCTTTATAAAATGGTTTAATTACCCAAAAAAAAAAAACTCTAATTTAGAAGAAAAAAAAAAGTAGCAGTAGCATTTTTTGTAGGTTAATGAATTCAATAAATCAAATTATAATTTTAATGTATCTAGGATTGTCTATCCTAATAATCAAAAAACAAAATTTTAGGTTCACGGTAAGATTACGTTTCAATATTCGAATGACCTGCACATATTTTTAGAACTATAACGTAGTAAATAAATTGTTCAAAGTAAATGAAAACAACTGCATGACTCAATAAATATAATCTGTGAAGTCAAGAAAATTAGAGTATATGTTATGAAGACTGACATATACTCCCTTGTATGACATGGCCGTTTGGCTTAATAATCCTTTTGGATTATTTTTGTGACTTTATTAAAATATGGCCTTTGTGAATTTTGCATAATTTTTTTTTTTAAATCATTGGTTCAACTTGACAAAAAGAAAGTGAAATATAAAAAATACGATCAAAACCTTAAAAAAAATATACGAGGATACTAATCTGATTTAGTTGATTTTTTACACAAGTAAAAAATATATGAGGATTGCAAAATGAACCACTCAGGTCGTCAAGTGAGACCCGCAGTGAGAGTCTAATTCTGCGATGTGTGAGTGTTTGGATCGTCATGAGAGGATTTGCAGCCCATCGCTCATCAGCATTCTCTACTCTATTAGATTATGTTTGGAATGTTACTTTTAATCATTTTTAGAATCTTGTTGGTTTTAGAATTTGTTTCCGTTCTTTTTATGGGTGCACACGGTCCGGATTAGTTCGGTTCTCTAGAAAATCAGTAACCGGACCATTTCAAACGGTTCTAAAAAATTGAAAACCAAAACCTAACCAATATATGCATGGAACCTAATCAAACCCAAACCGCAAGACTGGTCTGATTTTGGTTCGGTTCTAATTCTATCCAATAAGCATCCAAACATTTATTCACAAAATATGAACTCATAAAATTATAGGAATAGGAAGATAATATGTGGAATAGGAAAGGAAAGAAGAAAATAAAAGCTTTTCTAACAAATGAGATTTCATCTTTAAATAAATTAAATTTAGCAAAGAAAAAATCAACCTACCAAATTCAAATACATATTTAATTACACACATATGTATTTCTATATTTATCTTGGTTTTAAACGGTATGGTTTGGTTCTAACCACAGTTCATTAATTGAGAACCGGTAACCGAACCAAAATTAACGGTTCTTATTGTTTTGGAACCATAACCTGACTGTAGAACAGCAGAACCAGACCAAATAGGACGGTTTGATCTAGATCGGATCGATTTTGCAGTTCGGGCGGTTTTCTTGAACACCCCTAGTTCTTTTGGTCAAAACTCAACTTCTTGTGTCGGCCAATTAAGCTTTTAATGCCATCATAACTGCGATGACGGATCCTATGCCGACACACAGTGTTCCAAGTGAGAGAGAAGAGATGTGAGATAAGGGATGAGTCTCGGAGGACACAATTAAGTAAGCATAAGGTGGAGTGTTGTGAATTAAGGCTCCGTTTGTTTGGGCGTAAAATGTTTTCCGGTAAAATATTTTCTGTATTATTCAGTGTTTGGTTGGGTAAAAAATGAGAAAAATATTTTACATGTAAAACATTTTTCATTAATTAGATGAAAATGACTTACCTATAAATCATCTGTAAGTTACTTTCCAAAATGAACCCGTTGCCTTCTATTGTAATTCGCACTACTTAGTTTCCTCGATCGTCAGTCCTGACCCACATTCAATTTCAATATTCTAAGATCTCTCCACCGTTTAAGCCCCCATCTCTCTCGCTACACTATTTTGTCGATTTCTAAAAATATTTTTCAAGTTCCAAACCAAATACCGAAAAATAAAAGTTTGAAATTTGTGTTTTGAAAAATATTTTACATCGAAACAAACGGAGCCTAAGTCTAATTGTGAAAAACAAGTGTGATGTGTGTGCATGTGAGTGGGCCATATTTGAGTTAGGGTAAAGTTCACTTCGATCCCCTGTGGTTTAGATCATGTGCGGATACACCCCCTAAGGTTCAAAAGTGTTCACATAACTCCCTTGTGGTTTGTGAAATATGCGGATAGACCCCCTATTCCATCCATATTAACAAAAATACCCCCATCCTCCCCATTGATTCTTCTTCTTCCTCAAATCTAACCAATCCATCCCCTGTACAAAATATTGGATTCGAACCGTTTATTGTAGAGTTTGACGAATACTACATCCAAACCAAACTTCAAGTCGATCAAAAAATGAAAACCTCATGATCAAATCAAATTTACTATGAAATTAAAATTTCAAATTTGAATTTACCAAGAATTAGATCACGGGATTATTAATGTCTGATCGAAATGATTTTTTACATAGATGTTCTATTCTTTATTTAATACATTATGAATGACTCAGATTAAATTCTAGAGGCGTCTGAGATTACACCTCTGTTAATATAAATGAAAAACATGATAGCAGGGGGTCTATCCGCATATTTCACAAACCACAAGGGAGTTATGTGAACACTTTTAAACCATCGGGGGTGTATATATCTGCACATGACCTAAACTACAAAGGGTGAAAGTCCTAAACCACAGAGGGTGAAAATGGACTTTGCCCTTTGAGTTATATTGAGTGGGCCATATTTGAGTTATAAGTTGAAGAGACAAAGTGGGAGATGGAGAGTAGAGAGAGAAGCCAAGCCAGTGGTGTAATTCGGTGGATTGATGAGAGGGTTAAGTGATACAAGTGTGGTGTTGTGTGGCTGAGATTATATTGTAAGTGTTATAAATGGATGTTTGTGTATGTATTCAGTGTGTGGGTATAGTGAGAGAAGAGAAAGGCAAAGTGTTGTGAAAGCTCGGGAGCCCCAACGGAGAAACCACCCACCCCCCCACCCCATGTGAGAGTGTGATTGTGATTTATGAGTGAATTGTATTCTCTGTATTTGTTTGCCTTAATAATTAAGTTGATCTTTTTTTTTCTCTATTCAAAATTTTCGTTTTCCTTTTATGTATGTCAGTGTCAACCTCCATATACACACATAAAAATGTAAATCCACAAACAAGTTTCTTACATGTTCGGGCTTTTATAAACAAGCCAATCGCGAATCGCATAGTACATGTAATCGAATATCAACACTTTTGTGTCCATCATTATGAGGGCCAACACGATAGTAACGAGGAACATGAAAAATATCAAAAAAGTGGCCAAGAAGGGTCCTAACTTACCCTCAAGAATATAGCCTTGCCCAAACGCGGTGGCGGAGAAGCCCGTGGAGAGGATAATCGTGATGCAAGAAAGAACGGTTTTGACCGGTATCGCTACGTGGAAATCGTTGGTGTCAAACCGCGATAGCTGGATTAACATCAGAGTTGCTAGGGAGAGGAAAGCGAAGAAAAGAGCTAACCCGATGTACGCCATGAAGAACTGCACTTCTTGCCTGTTGCTATTGAGAAGCATGGGTATGCCTGTGTTTTGATCGAAGCCTCCTGGCAGGGTAAAAAGGGCTGCGAAATTGATTGTGCCGATGAGAATGGCCACAACTATCAAGTTGTTGCTCACGTGCTTGGCTGCATTCTCGGCCTGTTCTCGTAGAGCTGAGTGATTTTCTTCGAATAGCTCCTCTGCTGACTTTCCATCAAAGTTACGAAGGTGCCATAAGTGCGGATAAGAATCATGCTTTACACGCTGTGGGATAAGAAAAGGTCATCAATCAGGTGAGTTTACTGTGAAAAATTATTGGATTGAGAATTCACAAACATGGAACTCTCAATAAACCAAAGGCAAATCGACTGTATGAATTGGAAAATATGTTAACAAAACTAATGACAAAAACTAAAGGAAGCGAAAGAAACTAGCAATAACCGAGTGTCCTAAAACTACACCCTCTGTGCAAGTTATGACAATTCAACCGACCAATCAAACACTCATTTGCCTAAAGAAACAAAGGTTGATTTAGCTGTGAGAGACTAAGTATTTGGAATGACACGAGGTGTAGATGTGAAAATTTCCCTCAGAACAACGCAGCAATCAGACATCTGTCATCAAAACTGATCAAAGAGCAGTACAGCATCAAATCAAACCACCTCTTCAAGATGGCAGTCGATTACGTTCAAGATATACCCAGCGGAGCTATCCCTGGCCTTCTGGATGTGCTTGATAGGTGCAGTAAAAACCCTACTTTTATTGAACACTAAAAAGCTTTCCTAAAAGTTGCATCCTTCAGTAACTAATGTTTTATGAAAAGGACTTATTTTCTTTGAAAGGAGTAAAATATAATTTTAAAAAGGACGTAAAGGGAATGCCAACCGTGTACGAAATAAAAGGTCATAGATAAAAAAGACACAATACAAAACCATTAAGGATTAAGAGCTCTACAAAGTTCAAAAATTGATGTAAAATGATGTTGCAGGGGTCATGACTATAGCAGGGGTCACCCATGGCATGCAAAACTAGGAGAGGATCGATGTCCAATGACGTAGTTATCATTTATCAACTAATTATGGCAACCAAAAAAATTCTAAACTAATTTAACAAAAGAACAAAACAATTTAAAAAAGAAAAAAATCACATGCCAGAACATAGTCAAGGTAACACAAAACCATCAAAAGTTCCAAAGATGGCTTCAAGAAGGTATACAAAGCTTGTTATTCGAAAACCAAGAGCAGTAACAAATTTATAGGAAGCTTGTGATTGTAAAACCAAGAGCAGTGACAGATTTGGTACCTTAAACCAAAGGACATCCCAACTCATCTGGTTGACTACTCCAACACTTCCCTGCTTTCCCCCTGCATGAAAATCGATATTTCCTTGACCGCCATGAACATTTGCTATCAATTCATCCGTGACTCCAGGAGTTCGAGGTGGTCTTTTTTCTGAACATGTTGCCATATGCATGACTGTGTTCCCTTGGAAATCAACATCTGCCAACATCCTATCCTTGTATACAACGGAACACATCAAGTAGTCATAAAGAAATCTATGCTTTTGCTCCACCGATATATGTAATATATTCCTTCCATTATCATCAAAGGAATCTGCAGCCTCGGGGTACTTTTTGAGTATTCCCATTACCAACTCAAGAATGCCAAGCTTTGTTGCTTGAATTAGTGGGTCAGACGCTCTCGGTAATGATAATATTCTAATTGAGCTGGCTCCAGAATCTGTGCTTGGAAAGTTAATGTAACGACTCCAATCTTCTTTTTCGATCAATCTATTTGCCAGCAATAAGGCGAGTGCATGTTTTTGTTTTGCGTCGTCAATGTTTTTGAACAACCAACAACCTAACATAACAAAGGAAAAAATAAACATTGTAGACAAAGAAGCAAATCAACTACATAGTCTGCTAGTTGGCCACCCCTGCACACTCCCAACTACTAGAAATTTAGGATGTTAAGGTGTCAATTCTTGCCTCATGCACATTATAGGAGCTCTTTTTTGAATTGTATTTGTAGTTTCTTGGGCGAGTACTTTGTATCGTTGTGAATCTTTCTTATATAGAGGAGTCTAGTTGTTGATGTCAATATTCATGATATTTGTTCTCGTACAGGTTTGCAAAAAAAAAAAAAATTATAAAAGCAACAAATCAGCACTAAAATTATGATGATGTTTAATCACCAATTGTCCCAAAAGGTTAAGCTATTAGGAAATGGACCCAATAACATATATCAAGTTATCCAACACCCCCCAACGTGCAACCTCGTCTTGCATTTGGAGATGCAAACATCAATACATAGAGCGAGACAGAATGCGAAGGGGGGAAAACCTCTGATACCATGTTAAATCACCAATTCTCGCAAAAGCTTAATCTGCGAGGAAATGGGTCCAACAATGTGTATCGAGCTATCCAACACATACAAATAGTGCTATTTTAATAAGGTTATATATGAGGTAGTTGAATATGGTTCTGTTTTTTAATGATATATCAACAAAATTATTTGTCACACTCCACCTTTCTTCAAATATATCTTTCTTTTCCCTTTTTCCTGCCTTTATTACGCAAAGATACAAAAATGACGTTCTATGGAGTTAGGGCATTTGTGCAACAGTTTAACGTCACCTTTAAAGACAGAAGAGCATCTGGAGAAAAGTGGTACAAAAATCATCGCCCTACATTAATCGACCCATTTTCAATTTTTGTTTGGTAGGGGGATGGGAAATGGGCTGGAGCGTTGAGGACATCGATTACTATAGTGGAGGCTAGCTCCACAAAGTCCCTGATTGTTGCCTTCCCTTATTACTTATCGCTGGAACATCAATCAACAATTTGAAATTTTTTTCAACAGCAAAACAAAAAAAAGACAAGAAGAAAATAAAAAACAGAAGTTAACACACCGAGGATTTTTTTGGCGAAGAAAGACCTTTCTAATTTGGAGATACCAACTCTATTATCTCTTGGAGCCTCTTCATTGTTGGCTGCTTGTGACTCTGAAGTCGCCTCGACATACATTGGTGGAATAACTGCTTAATATCACGATTGGCGATTCATTAATAGAAAAACCAGAAGTGGAGGCCTCACATATTTCGCCTAAAATTTGAATCTTATGATGAAAGCTTATTTAAACTTAACTTGTATTCTAAGGACAGAATCGGAATAACTTAGTAAAAGCATAGTAGCGAAAATAGGCAGCAAACTTCATGTTTGACAAAACCGCAGATAAAATGATATTACTTACAGGAGTATATTATAGCTTCAACTATCTGCCAGGGGATGAAGGCTGTCCTGCTTAGATCGTAAAACACATATGATGACCTGCTTCTGAAAGAAGATGCTTTTGTGATCAAGAAATTCAATGGGGTCATACCCTTTTCATCTTGTTTGCAAGCAAGATCAGGGTATGACTCCACTATGTTAACAGCCAAACCTGGTTCACAAAACATAAAAACATCAACCAGTCTGTTGGGTTAACAACCAGAAGGGAATATTAGGTAATCAAGAAGTTATAAACATGCAACACGAGCACCATAAAACTCAAAGCACATGTACATTATGAACAATAGAAAAAAGCAGTAGTGCATTAACTTAGTCTGTTGGGTTAACAGCTATAAGGGAATATTTAGCAATCAAGAAGTTGTAAACACCCGATGCGAGCGCTACAAAATTCAAACCATAGTTATATTATGCATAGAAAATTAGAAATTCTACTTAGGGTACAAAAATGGGTTTAACATGGATAGTGGATATTTGCAATGGGTAGTTTCCAAATCAAGTTTCACTCTTTTGCCCTATTATGGAACATTTAAATTGTAAAAGAACGTAATGTTTATGGACGTTTTTTAAAGTACCAAAAATCTATAAAACTTCATTCTAGGAGAGACACCAAATTGGCGTTCTCCCTTTAAACATAGAATAGATTGTTATCCACTGGATTCTAATATTGGTTAATGACATAGTTTAACAGAATGGGCACTAATATTCTACAACAACTCAAAAGAAATCATCTAATGCAATGTTGACAGCATGCACTACATTTTATCTCAATGGAGCCACACCCCTATTCAAGATGAATGCAATGCAACCGAGAATACAACTTTTAGTTGGTAATGAATGCGTAGACCTACTTGTATATCATGGTAATTTAACAAAAAAATACCTCCCCGAAGTTTCTCACAAAGACATTCATTCAACTTCCCCAAGATGAGAAACTATATTCCGCCCAAAAGATTTCTACTTTCGTTCCAATTTTGCTAACACGGATGTCTCCACCAATTTACGCACACATCCACTAATCTCATGACCAATCACCCCCACCAGCTTACATACACATCCACTAATCTCATGACTAATCACCCCGTCCACTTGTGGGACCCATCAAAAACCTTGGCAAAATCCGTATGGATTAGACCTTAGGGAGAGCACACTCAATTCTCTCAGGCTTTGAACAGCAGCCTAACACAAACGGATTTTGTGAAATTGGCCATCAAAATTCTCAACACTTAGCCGTTATACTATATATATCCAACCATTTCTCTTGACTTCTCCATCTCTAGTGCAGTATAATCTTCAATTGTTTTGAGGTTGGTGGATATTAACTGGGGATTGATTATGGCATGGGTTTTGATTTGGGGGGCACAATTGGGTATTCCAATTACATTAGGTTTTAAGTTTCGAGTGTAAAGATCATACCACTGGGGCAGAGGGTATATTTGGAAATCGATGGTGGCGAGGGGAAGGGGCCGAAGGGCAGACGGCAACGGTGGCTGGGAAAGATGATGTTGTGCGTAGGTTTAGGGTTCCGGTGGCGAGCGGCTTCGCGGTGTTGGCAGGGGAACAATCGCAGAGATGAGTGGCGAAAAGGCTTGGGGTTGGAGAGGGAGATTTGGTTCAAGTATAAAATTGTAGTTGCTGTATATTCTTTAGAGTAAATTACAGTAACCCCCCTCAACTAATCCGAATTTTCACTTAACCCCTCCGACTACAAAACCCAACAGTGTGCACCCTCTAACTATCCAAAATTGACACTTAACACCCTTCTGTTAGGTCTCCGTAGGAAAAATGCACCGACGGCCGTCTCCGGCCACCGGGCGGCCGATCCGAGCCGTCCAAAAATTTTTAAAAAAAAAACCGAGTGGGCTAAAGCGGGAATCAACGGCATCCGACGTGCGAAAGTGCTCGATCTAAACACCCCATTTAAATTCTTGGGGTGTTTGGATCGAGCACCTACGCACCTCGGATGCGGTTGATTCCGCGTTAGCCCACCCGGTTTTTTTTTTAAATTTTTGGACTGCTCGGATCGGCTGCCCGGTGGCCGGAGACGGCCGTCGGTGCATTTTTCCTACGGAGACCTAACAAAAGGGTATTAAGTGTCAATTCTGGATAGTTCGAGGATGCACACTGTTAGGTTTTGTAGTCGGAGGGGGTTAAGTGAAAATTCAGGTTAGTTGAGGGGGGTTTACTGTAATTTACTCTATTCTTTACGGAGGAGATGCTGTAAACACTTGTTTACGGTACTCAATCATAATCGTTCAAAAGTGTTTTAGAAGGTTAAAAGTTATTAATGAAATTTTTTTGAAGAAGAGTTAATTGTAATCGATTATAATTGAAAACGAATCTCAACCATTGATTGTGTGAATACACGGCTGAGATTGGTTGATGTGATGCTGTAAACAGCGTTGCTAACAGCACCTCCGTAAATAATACAATCTCATTCTATGAAATGAAATAGTTGATAAAAAAATGAAATAGACTAATTAATTGGTTCATCGATGTCCAACTAATTTGATATTTTTCTTAGAGATTATTTTTATATACAGAATCAATGATATAAATTATAAACAGTCCAAAAGAATCATTTGGTGGCGTAAGTATGAAGGTAAGCTTAATTATCTCCGTACTTATTCTGAATAGAGGAGGAGATGGTTGAGTGTGACGATAGAAACTTATTTACGGAGCCGCTGCAAAGCAGTTTTTTACGGAACTGAGCGATCTCAGTTGTCCATTTCGATAATCAATAGTCCGGATTTTCAATAAACTATTCTAGCAAATGGTTTTAACTATCCATGTGAATAGTTTTTTTAAAATCCGGACCGTCCAAAAGCGCGCAATCGATTAAGCGCTGTAAACAAACTTTGTTTACGGGTTGCTCCGTAAAGAAGTTTTTCTCAAGTGTGACTATGCATGCGGATGGCCGGATGGTCACCACCTCGCGGGGAGTCGAATGTTGGTTTGAGCCGAATGATGATTTGAGCCTTATTTGGCTTAATAAGTCAATTAGCTTAGTTTTTGGTTCTTGTATAAATTTTTTTCGCATTTGTTAGCTTTTCGTCAATTAAAAAATGGATTATTTCTTCGTTATGACGAAATAAACTTAAAAGTAAAAAGATTACGATTGAAACCCAATTTTTTTTAATAAAAACAAAAAAAAAACTAAAAAAATTAATTTTTTCATCTTTGAGCAAGATTTTAAAATCCTACTCCAATTCCGATGAGATGTATACTCGAAGCCTTGAAGGTGAATGCACTAAGATAACAATGTGTGTTTAAATAGAAGTTTCCGAACTCAATTGCTTTTAGGCTATCGAGGGGATGTTGGCCGGCACCAAATCGGTGTCCTAGATCTCTTCGCAGGTTCTCAAAGAAATCTAGGACACCGGCACCATCTCTATCAAAATGTTGGCGAGGTAGATGGCCGGCACCATCTCTCTCACATATGAACAGATATGTTACTCAAACTGCAGTTGTAACACGACAACGCATTTGTGCACAACAACGCGAAAATGTTTTCCGGGTTTTGGAGAGTTATCGCAGCGATTCCTAGTTCCCATGAGATGTGTAATCTCAAACTGCATTTGTGCACGACAACGCGAAATTGTTGGCAAGGGAGATGGCCGGCACCATCTCTATCGCATATGAATAGAAATGTTACTCAAACTGCATTTGTGCACGGCAAGACATTGTCGAATATGCACCACCACCCAACTCAATGTGTCTATTTGAGAATATATGCAGAGTATGCAAATGCTGTATGGTGTATGCATAGCAGTGGCAATTACTATTCGTACAGTAATCAGAAGCACGTAACCAGAAACATACGGTAACGTTCTCCATCAACAGCAGCGTGGAGAATGGTGCGGCCATCGCGTCTCCTCATCATGCAATCGCTGCCATAACTCTCCAAAACCCGGAAAACCTCCCTCTTCCCGTAAGCGGCGGCAATGTAAAGAGGCGTCTCGTCCATGTCATGATTGCGCAAGAAAACCAGATCCTGCTTCCTCCTCAGCATGATCTCCGTGAATTCCGTCTGCCCGGACCTGGCGGCCTCGTGCAGGGCGGTATTGCCGTGAACGTTCTTCTTTGTCAGCGCTTCATCGGTCAGGAGGCCTGCCCGGAGTAGGCTTTCGAATGCAGCCCTGTTGCCGTTGATGGCCAGAAGATGGAGGACCGTGTCGCCCCGGTTGTCTATTGGTACCGCCGCGCCATACTCTCTCAAGAAGTCACAGAGGAAGAGGAGGGATTCGGGTGTCTTTTCGGATGCGGATTTGTATGCTCTGGAGCGGTAGCTCATGAAAGTAGTACCGTTGAAATTTGTTGCAGAGTTTGCCATAACTGACAAATGGAATGGTGTTTTATGCGGGAAAAGATACGAAGCAATGCCTCATATGTGGTCAAGTAGTGTGAGAGAGAGAGCGAAGAGAGAGAGAGGGATGACCACGAAGAAAAGAATAGAGCTCATGACAGTGCTTCACGAAAAGGGTTGCTGATGAACAAAGAAAGGGATGTATGTATATGCAGACATATGGATATATGTATACCAAAGTTATCAATTCTGTACCGGCAAGTGTACCATTTTCTCTACTGGAATGGTACGTATTTGTACCAGTATATATCTCGATATTGTTCAGGATTGACCGTAACATATGTTTTATATAGAGATATAAAATAAATTCTAACATTTCGATATACCTTAAATTAGTCCTAATAACAAATTAAGATGATTAAGATATTATAAATTCCAAGTTTTGTTAAATTATCTTAAAATCCAAGCCTTTTTGAAGCAAAAGAAAAAAATACACAATTTTTTGTTGTGCTGGCCAAGATCTCAGTACAAGCCCGGTATCGTCTAGTACATGCCCATAAACCTGATATCAACCAGTACATGCTGGTAGTTGGGGCAGTACGGAACAACCCACTTATATGGAGTACCATTTATGTCCGGTACGGACCGGCATGGTATGAAATTGCCAACATTGATGCATGTATACCCTTTAAATGTGTGTGCGCATATGGAGTGCCAAAAGTAATGGTACCAAACCATTTTCATGCACAAACCTTCGGAGTTTATTATTTCTGGTTAGTACTAGGAGAATAAAGCACCAATCCTACGTTGTAACTTGTAAGTGATGCATACATACGTATATATGTTTGGAATGTGATTAAGAAGGTCAAAAGGAATAAGTGATGCCAAAGTAACTCTTGGCTTCTTTGAAAAACAAATAAAACTAATCGATGGCCGGAATCTGATCGCATTGGCGAAAATCAAATGTTTTAATGACTGAATCGGAACTTTTTGGAGTTCAATGACCGAAATAATAATGAAAGTTTTCCCCTCTCGTACCACAATCTAGGACATGTGGCACACCATGTAGTCATTGCCCGTCCCTCAGGGCTTTAAAACCTCTACCCATAATCTCCAATAAATTTTCTCTATCTATCTTTCTCCACTCAAATCTTCTTTATAACTCAAAACGAACAAGCCCTCAGTTACCGTTTGATGAACCTCATTCCTGGTAACGTAGAGCGGACCTACGGGATCTTAAAGAAAAAGGGAAAATAACAACTCATAACGTGTTTTGATAATTAATATCCGCCAAGGACATTTTCAGTATTAATAAATATTCTCAGCATATTCTTAGCGAGTATTAATTATCAAACTGAAATGTCATTTTTCCAAAGAAAAAGCTCATGACCAATGGTGAATCAATTAGATTACCTTCCTTGGGCAAGCTACTCCCTTTTTGGGCTGATCTCGGGAAACCTTGGGCAGGGATCAGCCTGACCCGACCGATAGCCCTTTTGTTACCCAAGGCGAGGCATATCTCCATACTGGAATCGATGGAAACTAGAAATACCCAATAATCCTGCACGTGGGGTCCATTATAGATCTCGTACGAATAATTCCAGCTGTTCAATAATTTTTTTTAAAAACAATCGGGTGGTCGGGTGAAATTTCAGCTCAATTGGATAAGTGTAAGTGTTTTATGGAATCTTTCAATTTTTCATTCTGATTACAGAAGATCACAAAATCCTGTAAGCTAAATGAAAATTTGTCTTGTGTAATTTGAATGAAAAATTACAAGATTGAATCAAGCAATTATATTTATCCAGTTGAGCTGATTTTTCACCTTGCGACTCAACTTTTTTTTAAATCATTGAACAATTCGAATTATCTGTGTAGAAAAAATAATGTTTGAATTTCACAGGCAAAAAACCAAGACAAGAAAGACCCAGCGTGGGGATCCAAAATGAGCCCCGCATTCTCGTGCACACTCCGTCAACGCCCATGGAAGGGTTCTATGAATTAAGCCTTAAGGGCCTGTTTGGATGCCACAATAGAAAGGAGAATTGTAATATATACCTTTCTAATACGTGGGCCCTCCTTTATGGTGTAGTTTGGCAAGCCAATAACCAGGAATATCTTAACACCCCCTCCTCCATAACCCCCCCTAATATCCCCTGAGGGGGGCTTACACATGGCTAGGGTGGGAGCCGGCAATGTGAAATCCCCCCTTATAATACCACATCTCTCTTCCATTCAACTACAAAATAACCTTATCCTCTCATTTTATACCTCATCCAAACCAAGTATTATTTAATTCTCCCGTCACATCAATATGGACTCACCCTTCTTACATAATACCCCCTACTATTCAATTTTTCATTCTTATATAATACCTCCAAACCTAATACTCCATCCAAACGAAAAAGGGATTTTGGAAATCCTAACTCTTCTTGGTGAAATCAAAACCTTAAGTATCTCCCATTTTTTATTCTAGTTATGTGATAGTTGTGCTTAAAAAAGGCAAGGTGAAATATATATATATATATATATATATATATATATATATATATTATATAATCGAATCTTGTTAATCATAACATACTTTAACTTTTTGTAATGTAATTTAAACTAAAAGCACATGTAACGGTGATTTTGTTTTTATTTTTAGCTTGCATATCTTTTTATTTTTTATGACTTATTAATAATAAGTGAATTACCAAATGCGAGGTGCGATTTGAGCAACTAACATCAGGGCTGGCCTTGATGTGACTGGAATTTATTAAAAAAATCTTTAAACTTGTGACCCACATAGAAATGAGCGGTGCTACAGTTTCCGACCGGAAACAGATACCGATCGGTTTCCAACGGCGCGTCGGGTCCGCTCCAGCCACCGGACAGCAGATTAGAGCCGTTCAAAAATTCTATAAAAAAAACAAATGAGCCTTCACGAGGATCAACGGCATTCGATATGTGTAGATGCTCGATGCCAACACTTCATGTGTTTGAACGACTTAGATCGACCGTTCGGTGGCTCAAATGAGACCGAAGCACCATGGGGAACCGACCGGTATCCTTTAGTTGGGAACCGTAGACTTTTTGCATAGAAATACTCCCTCCGTCCCAAATTCTTTGTCCGGTCCGCAAAACGGAGTGTTAAAAATAATACTCCCTCCGTCCCTAAATAAGTGTCTGACGCACAAAACTAGGCCTTTAAAAAGATGCATTTGTTTCGTTAAAAAAATTAACTTTTTTTCACAAATCAATAGATAGCAATGAGTTCTATTAGATTGTAAAAAAAATTTTAAATTTTTTAATAAAAAAATATGAATGTTTTGTAAAGCCTAGTTTTGCGCGCTGGACACTTATTTAGGGACGGAAGGAGTACAATTTTTGCAAGAAAAAATCAAAAGTTTTTCAACAATTTACTAGATATCAATGAGTATTTTAAATTTTTGAAAAAAGTTTAAATTTTTTCTTAAAAAAATTGCATTATTTTTAGCATTCCTTTTTACGAACCATACAAAGGATTTGGGACGGAAGGAGTATATGGAATACATGTGGAGGTGCTGTGTTTTTTTTCCCCAAACACTTTACTATTTGGGAGACAAACGAGTGAAGAAAAATTGTAGCCTCACAGAGACTATGGATGACAGAAAAAGCTCAACTGCTCGATTTCAAAAGGCTCGGATTAGAAAGAGAGAAACCATCAACCCATGGCCTTGAATTTCATTTCTGTTTCTCTCCACCCGAAGCCTCCTAGTCCTAGCCCTCCATTTCTAAACCCAAAACACAAAACCCTCGTCAAGCTCCACCTCCAATACCCTCTCTCTTCTTTCAGAACAGCTGCTCAATCTGAGGGAACTCAAGGTGGACGAGTTACAGAGGAGGAGGACCCTCCCACCTACTCTGGTATTCTTGTTAATTTCACTTTTATTTCTTGTGGGTTGGGTTTTGTTTGATTAGATATATTGTGTATCCTCCTTGTTACTCCGTATTAATCACCATAGCTATTTCTATATTCTTGGGTCTTTAATGTAAAAATATGAAGTACTGATTTGGTTCTTGTAGAATTTTGCAATCGTGGCTGTTAGGAATTTGGATTGAAGAAAGCATGCTTACCATTCATGGATTGTAGCAGTTTTATATACCGTCGAAGAGTTGTTCTGAGTCTGTGAGAACTTTTTACAAACACCTCACAGACAGAATAGGCAGAAAAAATAACAATGGGGAAATTGGGGGCTATAGCTTGCTTATCTAGTTCCATTGAGGTTTGCTTTTGTATCTGTGTTCCCCTTGTCGAGCAGCAGATACTAGAATGGTAGTGTTCAGGTGATCAATAATAAGTGATTCAATGGCCAACGTGGTAGTGGTGCCAAAAACTAGCTCCACAACAGTGGAACAGCATTGGAAAAATGCTGGCCAAATGCTTTGATATTGGGTAAGACCACTGGGAATGCTCTTGGCCCTTATCTCCAATGGCTTCTCAAAGACAGCCCACTTTTGGTTTGGTCAGAGACTCAGAGCAACTCCAATGGAAATGGAATTTTGGCCATCTGGATCATAAATTTCGGCATGCTAAAGTGTTCAACAAGCGAGAATTTGGCATTTCTATTCCATTGCTAAAATGTCAAGTTTTCCTCATCTCAGCCATCAAAATGCTCCAATGCTAGGTGTAGTGCCGTACAATTTTTGATAAGGTGGCATTGTATGAAAATTGTCATACAACGGCCAAACATGGCCATGAATTGGTAGTTGCAAGTTTTTGGCCAGTTCTGTCCTCCTATTTGGGCAAAATTTTGACTATTTTATGACTTTGGCACAAAGCAGCTGCATTGGAATTGCTCTTAGGTGTCCCAATGCCGTTATTTGGCAATGATGTGCCAACGGGATAGATTGTGAGAGAATTCGGGAGAGAGAGACACAAAACAATTGAAAAACTATAATCTGGCTCTGACTTTCAGACGTGATCCTTGTGAGACTGCGCTAAATTATGACTTTAGCATAGGAAATTGGCTTAAGATTCAAGATGCTTACGTTTATTCACTGTTCAAGGATGCTTATGTCGCACTCAAGACCAATTATTGATATATTATTTCCCTTGTTATCCATGACATGATTTTTCCTGTTTTTCATTGTGAAAGGGTCTTCCTCGTCTGCTCGCACACAACTGGATCTCCTAGAACAACTCACTTCAACGAGCTCAGCTGTTGATGGTATATGAATGCTCTCTAACAGTACAACAGAACTGATGACAGTACTTAGTCCTCAAGCATAGAGATGAACACCACTTACAGAAATGCTAATGTTTTTCGCGCCATCTTATTTAATGATCAGGTTATGAGAGTGATGGTAGCACTCAAAAGCTTACTATCCGTGGCCAGCTAGTTCAGTTGATTGGGGACCGGGATGACGATTTCAGCATTCCATTGGGCAAGGGTCTAAAGAAGGTTAGTCCCAAGTTCTTAACTACCTCACAAAAGAGAAACATCAAGAGACAGGCTTACCTAGATGAAGTATCCCAGAGGAATGACTCGGTTTTCTTCGCCACAATTGGAGCATTTGTAATTCTTCCGCCTCTTGTCATTCTAGGAATTGCTATATTAACCGGCTATGTACAGCTTTTTCCTTGACCGATATTTATCAATAATAGTTGTACAGATATCACACTTCCTTGTGAACTCAAGAGAAGCATACATGTCGAATAGCTGTAAGGTGGCATTACCGCATCTGCTCAAGGTGTTTCTAGACCTTTATTAAGTAACTCGGCCAAGTACAGTCCACAGGATATACATCCCTGGAAACAGATTTATCGTATTGTACACGGCAGAGATGCGAAGGGGGATCTGGGCTCCTGCACATCTCAATTTTCCGATTTACACTACTGCATTTTGAAGTTTGTTTGCGAAAGTTATGTAGATGGCACCCACTTTTCTCTCTCTCCTCTCTCTCTCTCTCTCTCTCTCCAAAACAATCAGGCTTTGCTTTAGTACTGTTTCTCCCCTATCTCACACACTCTATAATTGTAGTAGAGGGAAAAAGTTCCCTACTGTATATCTATTATTTCGTTGTGTGCACGCTGGAAAAATACTAGTACCTCATTAAAGTTGATTTTTCTTATTTGTTCTAAATTTTGTTGATCAGAAGAAAATGGTTCTCATTCAATCAAGCCCAAAGGCAATTACAAAGGATTGTTAGGACCGTGAGGGACACCACGCACACAAACACATGCAGTGATTTCAGAGAAAAACTCCCTTTGATTATATATTCACACAATATACAATAAAGATGAAAAAACTCTCCGGGAACCACACGCCGGTTCCTCTCCGGGAGGCCACAACCGGGCCCCCCACGCTCGCCTCACCCTCTCCCTCACATTATGTCACACCCTAACCCTAATAGGGTTTACAACTATATATAAGAGACTCCAAGGGTAAATACGCTCAACACCCAATACTAAGGGTGTTATACAAAATAACCCCACCACTATGGGTGGACCCCAACAATCACCCCCTCCACCCAGAGTGGGTAATCGTTGCATCCGTCCAGCCTCTCTAGCAAAGCGCCTGTGTCACTCCAAGTCTAACTGCCAGCACCCCCTCAATGAAGTACTCCTGCCTGACTGAATGTCTCCTTGCAATACTAGATCTTCCGAGGCTAAACCCGCAGCACTGTCCGGCTGCAATATCGACATCTCTGCCAATATTAAGCACCCCCTCAATAGAGTGCTCGCATCCTCGCAGGACACGATCCGTGACTCCATCTCTTCTTATGCAGTCGCACATCCTAAAGAGAATCCAGTCACAATATCCACAAAAGGAAGAGATCCCAGCGATGCATCGTCTGGTCTCCATCTCCATTCCTCTTTCCAGAGCTCCCGTGAACATCTCTCAAACAACCAGTTGCCCGCTGTCTGCAGACTGTTCCACACACAATTTGATTTGGTAACCGACACTCCTGTACATCTCAGGTCATGACTCCTCGTACTCCAGTGCCCTTCCTGTGTGTCTCCACAACTGTTGCTTCACCTGTTCACTGTCACCAAAAACTCATACTGCTTGTCTAGTACAAAACATCAGCTCTATCTGTTTGTACTCTCCACAAGCATGCATCGGTTGCCATCATCATCCTCATGCAGCCCAAATCACAACTGCAACTCCCGATGATACGTCTTCATCACATCCACCACTCCCAGAGCCTCCTACCATTCTCTGTCATCTCATCTCGGGTCTTCTCCTGCCACTCGGTCCATACTCGTTCCATTCCCAGCTTTTTTCCCAGAGTCCTCTGACCTTCTCAAGATCACCACGAACTGTCGCCCTAAACAAGCGCCTATTATCACTTCCAAATCAGCGTCCCCTGACCCGATCGAGTGTCTCCTTGCTTGCTAGGTTTCCTGTGACTGATCGCCTTGCTAGAAACAAGCATTCTCACAACCCGAACATCCTCCAAACATCTGATTCTTGCCCAACTAAACATTAGCCTCAGCCTAGAAGCCTCCAATCAGAAAATAGAATGCACGGTTGGATCCGGAACGTCGAGATAGTCAAAATTGATTACTCACTCGCGAAAAACGGAGTCCGAATGGCTCCGAAAAGTGCAAAAAACCAATCTGGAATATTCCCGGAATATTCCTGTTTGACCAGGCAGTTGACCACTGACTGTTGATCCGTTGACCGTTGACCTGCCACGGCACATGCTGACCGGACTGCCACGTCATCGTTGACCTGATGACGTGGACAGTTGACTGATGACGTGGCACCCAAATGGGACCTTTTGCTGACGTGGTACTGCCACGTGTCCGCCATGTGGCACGCTGCTGGGATGCTGACTCACCACCTAGTCAGCTTTGACCGTCCTTCGTGGCATTGACCACACACGCCTGGCGTGTGCCCCCATGTGCTGGGCGTGTGCCAGCCACGTTCCTGTGCGTGCAGCACACATGCACGCGTAGATCTGACGCGCAGTTACGCGCCGCTCCTTCTGGACGCGCGTGCGGCTCACTCTGGCGTCGTCCGGTGATTTTCCGACCACTCCCGATCTCGCCTCGACGAGAGGAACACAACCCCGTGCTCAAATCTCGCATCCGACGACTCCTGGTATGAACCACCCTTGAACCGCCTCTACGCAGACTCGCCGCCACCTTCGATCGACCATTGCCGCCACCTCCGAGCTCCTCCGGCGATGCACTACCCCAATCCGTGATCGTCTCCTCGAGGTGAACACAACCCAGTGCTCAAAACTCGTCTTCGATCACCCACAACCACGGGCTTTTTAAAAAACAGCCGCTCCGCCGTCGACTCCGCCCGCTGCGATCGAATGGCTTCCGAGCCTTCATTCGGTGATGAAACTCGACCCCGTCACCTCCTATAGACTCGTATCAGTGAGGTGCACAACCCTTACTGGTCCGATTGAGTTTTCAAATGGTTCAACCGAGAACCAGCTTAGGCCTTGCTCCGTGCTTCCTCCTCGGGTGACAAAACACGAGGTTCGTGAGCTACCTTTTTTTTTTTTTCAGAAATCGAACCCGTGGTTTTTCCGGTGACCCTCTTCTTCAACCCCGCTCTGATACCAATTGTTAGGACCGTGAGGGACACCACGCACACAAACACACGCAGTGATTTCAGAGAAAAACTCCCTTTGATTATATATTCACACAATATACAATAAAGATGAAAAAACTCTCCGGGAACCACACGCCGGTTCCTCTCCGGGAGGCCACAACCCGGCCCCCCACGCTCGCCTCACCCTCTCCCTTCACATTATGTCACACCCTAACCCTAATAGGGTTTACAACTATATATAAGAGACTCCAAGGGTAAATACGCTCAACACCCAATACTAAGGGTGTTATACAAAATAACCCCACCACTATGGGTGGACCCCAACAAGGATTCCATCGAAAATACAATCATAAAAGTCTAGGAAAACAAACCCCTTACTGATCATGTAGATCTAGGCTCCGTTTGTCTGGGCATAAAATGTTTTACCTATTTTTCGATGTTTAGTTGTATGAAAAATAAAGAAAACATTTTCCATTAATTGGATGAAAATGACTTATCTTTAAATCTTCCGTAAGTTATTTTCCGAAATGAATCTATTGCCTTCTACTGCAATTCTCACTGCTCAATTTCTTCAATCATCAGTCCTAATCCATGTTCAATTCCAATATTCTCACATCTATCCAGCTTTCTAGCCCACATCTCTCTCTCTCTCTCTCTCTCTCTCTCTCTCTCTCTCTCTCTCTCTCTCTTGTTGATTTCTGAAATTATTTTTCAAGTGTCAACAAAACACGGGAAAATAAAAGTTTATAATTTATTTTCTAAAAAAATATTTCACATGGAAAATATTTTACAATGTAAAACATTTTACATCGAAACAAATGGAGCCTAGAATAAAATTAAACACGAAGCACCAATGGAATCCATATTAAAAACAACCAAAAAACTAGAGGGGGAAAAAAAAGGGATCTCAAAAACAGATAAATCCAACAAAGAACCAATCTTTGCGACTGAAACCCCAGGGTCCATCACCACAACAGCTCCAAAACCCACCTTCTTTCCTATTCCTGAGCTGCAATGGTACGGCGCGGAAGGACGGGAGTGAGAGTTTAACGATGAGAGTTATAACTTATAATGAGAATTCTGCGGACCTGCGACTGCCACAGATTATATGAACTCTTAATCACACTTACAATATTTATCACTTCGTTTTTTGTTGAAAGTGTAACGGAAAAATGTCACATAGTGCTCTAGGATCTTTGAATAAGTTCTCGAGATCACTGATAAAATGCTACTCAATTAACTATGTACGGTAAAGTAAAGAAGAAACACTAATCTGCACACAGTTTTATTACGTTTCAATGAAACACACACAAACACAAAGTTGGGAGCTTGTCTTGACACACTGAAACCCACGAACACAACGATCGATAGTCGATCTAAATTTTAAAAGTTGCCTTTGCGTTTCAGAAGGACAAATAGGAAAACGTCTTTGCGGATTGCGTTTTCATAGAGGAGTTGGTTCTTTTGTAACTTCTGGGCAAAGAGATGAAAGAGTGGATCCATATTTTCACTTCCAAAATGATCCCGCATGAGATTCTCCATGATGGATCTTATACTTGCACTAGTCTTTTCGACAATCAACGGCCCGGATTTAGAATTTACGGGGTTGCTCAAGGTGCATATCTTCTCGATTGTAAAGCATTTGTTTATCTCTACCACCGTCTCCACCTCTTTACTCGACGGCATGTACAGAGGAAAGTTGAACGAGTCCATTTTCTCTTCGCTTATTACTCCCTGTAATGCATAACAATCGACTCTTAAAGTCAACATCAATTAATCGCGAGGACATTTACTCATTTCTTCGAATAAGTCCATGGGCTCCACCTTCGAGTTTGTGAATCTCTCTCATCTCCAATTACTGTATCGATCCCAAACACTCGTGAAAGAGGGGAGTCACTGAACAATCTCTCCTACTTGCGAGTTAAATGTGGTGATTGTGAGTATCTGACCTCGCTATATTAGCCTCACGAGTAATTAATAATTGAAATAAGTCGTTTTATCTCCTCTTATTTTGGGTTTTTTTTTTCTCAGCACTTAAATTAATGAGCTTTCGTATGTCCGTTCCAACAAACAAGCCAAGTTCAAGGCTCGATCTGGCCTAAAAAAATTTTTTTTTGTGTGTGTCTTACTTCGTCTTTTGAACTTTTTTGAATTTTTATGTCAAATGTTATGAATATTTGTTTGTCTGAAGACAAAAATAATCCAAAAGAGAGAACTTTTTAGATTATGTTGTATTTCTCAATATTTCAAAAATGATTCATTTTTTTAATGTTGACCATTTTTCTCGTCAGGACGAATAAATAATTCAAAAAAAAATTAGAACGTGTTAAGTAATGCAACAAATACGGATGGATATCCAGGACATAGATATGTTCAAAACTTTTGATCCACGGGGTCACGCACAATGCATGTGGAATCCACACACATCAGAGTCCAGATATGTGTCTCTCCGTTTGTGTCCTTGGCATTTCCATAATATATATATATATATATATATATAAAAGAAGAAAACAAGCCAAAAAATAACTAAGGTCCCGTTCCGGAAATCTTCTTAAAAAATAAGTACTTATTGTTAAAGCATCCAACTCCAAACCAATTGGCAAAGAGTGGAGAGGCCGCCCAGACTCATATACTAGTTTTGAAGGAGATAATTAAACGATGTGGGACAAATCCCAATACTCCCCCGCACATGCGACCCCTGACTCGCATGTGGAGAGGTAAACAAATGATCCATAGCACATGGATCACAATGAAATAGAGTGCAACTATGCAACAAACAAAGGGGAAAAGCCTCCGAAAATCTAGCTCTGATACCATGTTAAAGCATCCAACTCCAAACCAATTGGCAAAGAGTGGAGAGGCCGCCCAGACTCATATACTAGTTTTGAAGGAGATAATTAAACGATGTGGGACAAATCCCAATACTTATTTTGCCACTTCTCATTAAAAAATAAGAAGGGTCATTCCAGAAAACCCAAATAAAAAGTTCCTTTCACATTTTCAAACTCAAAAATAATGCAAATGAAAAAAAAATTCAATTTTTTTGCACCGTATTAACGATCTCAATGAGATCTATCAAACAAGATCCATAATGATAGAAAAATTATTTGCGTAAACACATGATTTTTGAGCTTGAAGTTGCCTTATACAAAAAATAAGACCGTTGCTATGATAATGGGCGCCGGCGGAGGGAAATCGTACTTGCGGCCGCGCTGGGCCTTCTCCGGCTACCGGACGGCCGATCTGAGCCGTCCAAAAAATTCTATAAAAAAAAAAAATCAAGGGGGCCTACGCGGGAATCAACGGCATCCGAGGTGTATAGGGTGCTTGATCCGAGCACCTCTTTTCCGTGTATATATGATGATCATCATATATACACGGAAAAGACACGGAAAAGGGGTGCTCGGATCAAACACCTACACACCTCGGATGCCATTGATTCCCGCGTAAGCCCCCTCGGTTTTTTTTTATAGAATTTTTGGACGGCTCGGATCGGCCGTCCGGTGGCCAGAGACGGCTCAGCGCGGCTGCCTGTACGATTTCCCTCTCCGGCGCCTATTGGTACCTATATAAATTTTGAAAAATAAGCACCTCCTTCTTAATTTTGAGGGAACAAGCCTTCTTATTCAACAAAAAATAAGTTCTTATTTGGGTTGTGGAAGGGGGCTTAAGTGCCATTAGGCTTTTGTCCATATAATCTCTCACTTTACAAATAATAATAATAACTTTCAATACATGATTATGATAATTCTTACCATGTTTACCATGTCAGCTAAGCTCTCTCCCAAGAACTCAAGGTTTAGACCACCACCCGTCTGAGATGGAAGAACCGTACAATCAGGAACGCCGGGCATTTGAATAACCACCAATCCTCCCTCCACAAGCTCTTGAGCCCTAGCTTTCAGAAAGGCATCCATGTCTGCCTGAAACTGACCAAAGTAGGCCTTGGTAACCCCTTCCTCGTTCCCCGCACAATAGATCTTACCCTTGTTCCACGCCGGAGAGCCTCTTTCGCCAATTCCCGGTGGAATCTTGGAGAGCCACTGCAGCGCGTAGGAGCAATGCGCGACGTGGAGAGAGGCCGCGGGGAACAACGGGTTGTAGAACGAACCCGGCACCCCGGCGGCTGAGTAAATCCTGCTCGCCGGTAGGTTCTTGAAGAGAGTGTTGAAATCATTGTCGACATGATCGTTGAAGAAAACGTGGAATTCCGGGGCGCTTTTTTTTGCGGGGTTATTATGTGTTTGTTGCGTGGGAAATTGGTACTTGAGAATTATGGCGTCTATAATGTTTTGCATGGCGATAAATGTGTTGGGTCCGGTCGAACATCCTAAGTCGGCAATTAGGAACGTGGAATTTGATGCGTCGAGCTTCTCGGAAAATGTCTGAAAAATCATAGCCTTGGCACTGTCGATAACTCCTCTCTGCATTAATAACCAAGTATGATTTTATTACATTTATATAAGTTTGATATTGTAGTTAAATTGACTTATCACATTACTGCTTTTGGTATCATCATAAGTTAAATATTTTAGTTAAATTGTTAATGGACTTAAAAACAGGTTATAACTACCACTACGAGAAATTTTAGATTTTGCTACAAAATATTTTGTCACAATAATTTCACGGTCGGTGGCTTGATGCTACAAAATGTTATTTTGTCACAACAAGTAAAACGTATTGTGACAAAATGTTACTTTCGTAGGAAGAACTATGTTTGGAGTAGAGCGGGCCTATCCAAGGGCTGTGGCCTATGGGGGCACGGCCTGAATGTTTCGGATTTATTTTAATACTCTTTCTGCTCCAAAAAAGATTGTTCATGAGCACAAGACAAGAACTGTAAAAAAAAAATTACATTTTTATCAAGGAATGTTTAAATTTTTTTGATAAATTAAAAGAACTCATGGATACTATTTAGTAACTATTGGCAAAAAGTACAAATATTTTTCGACAAAAATGGATTTTTGTAGAGTTTATGTTTTGTAGACCGAATAATCTTTTTGGGATGGATGGAGTAATATATTGGTGGTAGCTTCTCTCATGTTGCTTATTGAATTACACAGGGTGCAGTCCGAACATCTTCAGTTCTATTTCGGATGTACTTCAATGATCAGATTCGTTCAATTAAGTTGTACAACCCGATAACAAGAATAACCATGTAAAAAATTAAATCGATTGAATACCGACTGATAACTGAACATAGCAAATTACTGATTATTCCCAATTGCAATCAAAAGCTAATTTTACAAAAAAAAAAATCAAAAAAGCTAAAGAAATTGGTTTAAAAGTGCTAAAAACCAGGCCAATGTAGCATAGCCAATCCAAATAAGAAATTAACAAGAAAATTGATTTAGAAAAAGTAGGAGAGAGAGAGAGAGAGAGAGAGAGAGAGAGAGAGAGAGAGAGAGCCTGATGTAATGAATTTTGAGAATAGCTGTTGGTTCCATCTCCACCGGTCATGGGACGTGAGTCCGGCATTTCCTTTGTGGGGATTTTTGAAGCCATCCCTCTCTCTCTCTGTATGAATGAGAAGGCGATGGACTGATGGAGCACTTGGAGGGAGGCATTGCTTGCTTTTATAAACCCACGATAGTAGTTGGCTGGCGTGTGATCTGAGTCATTTATTTTTACGTATTTTATTGACACTTTCATGTTTTCTTGTCATCTTCTTTTCAAATTGGAGATTTCTGTAGTGTGGCCGGCATTGTAGGGCAGCCGATTCGATCGTCTATTTTGACACCAACGGTTCAGATTTAATTCGAACTCTTATTGATTCGAGTCATTCATTGTTTAGATTAAAATTCGAGCCGTCCATTATCAAGATGGACAGCCCAGATACGCTCTACAAGGCCTGTAGAACACCCCACCCTACATGTTTCCTAGCACTTTCCATCGAATGAAGTAGAATTATAAAGGTGTAAAGATTGGTACAAACCTAGTCAAAGCTCCCACATGTGACGCATGCCTTTTCTTGTTGTGACATCACCCAAATGATGCAATGGATGACCTCATCTTCTCAATCATCTTGAGGAAAGTGAGTAGGCGGTGAAATTGTCGAAATAATGAAGCGGTGCATGGTGCATTAATTGCACCAACAATGCTACACCAGAAAATATTTATTTATTTATTTTAAAATATGATTTGATGGGTTGAGTTCAGTTTTGCACTTATAAATTCAGAAAACGTACGTACCGATATTAGTTAAAATTGATTTTTTTACGAGATTTTCCACACAAAATATAGAGGTCGAGGCACATGTGATGCGCGTGCAAATCTAATTGTGCATATTTTGTCAAAATTCTACTTGCTCACGCATCACAATTAAAATCCTTAAGAAAGTCTGAGAAAGTCCGTGCAGGCTTTTCTTCGATTTCATTTTGGCTTACAATAATGCGGGGTGTGATTGATTTCCAAAATTAATTAAAATAAGAGCAAGCTGACACGGACACTCTAAATGATACTCCCTCCGCTCCAAAATGAGTGGCCTTTTTGGAATTCCGTGTCATTTTAAACGTTTATATCTTTCGATTTGTGAAATTTTATGTGATTTTAAAAGTGTTGTTTAATATAACTAATTAAAATCTATTAAATAAGATCCATATATATATATTTTTTAATATTCATTTTGAAAAACATAAACAATTATAAATGACATGCTTACCCAAAAAAGTCAATCATTTTAGAACAAAGGAAGTAATATATATGCTATGTGTGTGTATATATTACTATTAATTATTCAAAAAGTTCTTAAGAAAGTCCGAGAAAATCCATACAGGCTTTCCTTTGATTTCAATTTGGCTTACAATAATGGACGATGTGATTGATTTCCATAAATTAATTGAGCTAGGAGTAAGCCAACACAGACACTCTAAATTATATTAAAAATAAATAAACTATTACTATTAATTGTTCGAATGGGTTTACGGCCAAAAAATAAAGTAAAATATCAACAATAAGTCCAACAATGAAACAATTGTCTTCTACCAAGTCCAAAAGAAGGAAGACTTAAAAAAAATTAAAAACTCACTTGTTAAGATGCAGTTGTGTGGTGCCAGATTCAACTATGGCGTACTTTGTTTCTAAACGAGAAAAGCTTAGTCGAATTCAATGAGCCAAAAACTCGATCTCGAGCTATTAATGACCCGAGCTCAGTCTTTTATTAAACGAGCTTCTTTAATTGAGTTGAGCCACCCTTAATTAATGAGCCAAACTTTTGCCGAACGAGTCGAGCTCGTTTACTAAACGAAGTAAAAAATTTGCGCTCCCACTCAGCTCATTTAGTAAACGAGCTGAGCTCCGATCTCGCGAGCAGCTCGTTTCATTTATAACCCTACTATCCACCAATCATTTGTCGTGTAACTGTCGCCTCGCACTTCAATTCCGATGGAGAAAGCCTTTTTTTTTTTTTTTTCCCGATGGAGAAAGCCTTAATCGATGGCTTGTTCACATTAAACTAACACAGCACATAAATGAAAACAGAGTAAAACATACTCTTTCTTTTCGCTTGGTACCCAACATCCAACATCCAAAAATGAAAAATTGAAGAGAGCAAAACCCGTATATCGGTGATTCGGTACAAAGAATACATTTTTTTTGGGTACGTGAATAGACTCTGAATTGAGAATTTTATTAAAAAATAGTAGAATTTTACACCACAGAGAGAGGGAGGGGGAAAGGGAGAGAGAGATTTATACCCATTAAACAAATAGCGTTTGGGGCACACGCAAGTGATCATGAGGAGGAAATTAAAGAAAGATTTCAACTTAATTGCTTTCGAAGCTATTCAACTTTTCCTCATCGCATTTACCTAACACTTCAGATTTTGTTTCTGGAAAATGCAACTTTGTTTTGTGATCAGATTGAAACGAAAAATGGGCAAGAGTATATTAAAACAAAATATTTATATACTTGAAAACGTGGGTGGAAGTTACTAATGAAGGATTTTCCTATTTTAGCCCTACGGTTATTTCTCGTGTTGTGATAGAGGATTTTTCTCTCTCCATTTTTTGGGCTTGAAATAGGCCCCACGTGACGAGCACTGAATTTGTGTGGTGGACTTATAGTGTAATTGCACGTCAAACTTTAGTCCCTCAAGTTCTTGTGTATTGTATATTACCCGTTGGAACTTTGTCTATAAAGAGGACCTCAGTTCTTTGTTTTATTCATTCAAAAAATCAGATAAATACTATTGTAAAAGAGTGAAATTAAGGTTGTGAGATATCCTTCAATAATATTCTATTAGTCTCGAAAACGCCCCTTCTCTTGATAGTTTATGAAGCAGCTATCTTTTCATATATATATATATATATAGTCATTTTCAAATAAGGAGGTCCTTATTTTAGTTAAAATAAGGACCTCTCCATTTCTCTCATTTTCTGTTCGAATTTTGATAATCCGAGCCGTTCAATATGTTCAAAACGTGATTTTAAGGGTACCCGCGAGAAATCGGTAAAAAAAATGACCGGGAAGGGCATGATTTGGGCAGTTTTTATTTGAACCGTTAGATAAAAAATAAAAATAAAAACTGCTCGGATGAAACCCTTTCCGGTCTTTTTTTTGGCTGATTTCTCGCGTGTATCCTTAAAATCACATTCTGAATACATTGAGCGGCTCGGATCATTGAAATTCTATCGGGAAAGGGAGGTCCTTATTTTATTAAGTTAAGGTGGTCCTTAGGAGAAGGGGACTCTACATATATATATATATATATATATATTATGTTCTCTTGCTCTCTCTTTTTTTATCCGAAGCTCTTTCTTTGTTTACTTTTATAACATTTCCTTCTTTGTGCTTTCTTTCTAGTCCTGGTGTCCAAAGAAAAAGAAGTCTTTCTTTCTTTTGTCTATTTCTTTTGTCAGCAGTCGAAGCTTTCTTTTTCTGTAAAAGTGCTGGTGAAGATGAAGAACTGGGAGGAGTTGAGGAAAAATAAGAGTGTCAGATGTGGGTGTGGCAGTTGGGAAGGCAGTTTTTTTGCGGTCTTACGGTTTTGCCCCTATAGTTTTTACCCACTGTAGTTGAGTGCCTTGTAAATGTAAATATTTTCCAAGCAAGTAATTTAGTCGGCAAATGAATTTTCCAGTGTTCTTAAGCAAGGAATTAATCGTTGTTTAATTGCCGATTAATCGCCGGCAGGGCCTATTCGATTAAGTCCGACTAGCGATTAATTGATTGCCGATTATTAATTAATATACACCAATTAATCGCTCGAAGGTGACCGACTGCCCGATTAGTACCTAACGACTTTTAGAACATTGGTATTTCCTTTGGGTTCGTACTGTAACATTTTGTTTATGGATCCACTGCAAGTCTAGATAGGAAGTGCAAATAGAGTAGTTTAGATTTTTTTATTTTTTTGATAAAAAAGTATTCCCTCCATCCCCGTTCTTTAGTCCCTTTTAGGGATTCAAACTATATAAAGGAACACAATCATTACACTTTCAAAAACTTATTTTTCTCATTTTACCCATCAATCATTACTTTTTCTTACTTTTTTGTACTATAAATTTAAAAATGAAAGAGTAAAGGAGGAAATCTATTATATATTACTAGTACTTATTTAGTTTTGAAGTGGGACAATCTTTTTGGACGGAAAAAAATGCTAATTGAAACAAAAGAATAGGGACGGAGGGAGTAGTTTAGACTTCTTGTTGTAAACACATGTGGGCTTGTCTTGTATGACAAATTTTCCCATACACTTAGAAGTTGAGTGTGCATTTCCGATAAACTTAATGGACTACAGGATAATGGCAGTAGTTTAGTATTTTTTTCCCACTAAGGGTATTTTACTTATTTTAGTTGATATCTGTGACAAGAATAAGCCGTTAAAACATGAATTTTTAGTCCATTTAGTTTAGAAACAAATGCACCTGAGTTTCATATTTTTGCATGTATTTTATTTATTATATGAGCATTGAGCAGGGCCAAGATGGGGATCCATCCCATTTGAAAAAGACTTGCGTGGTTATTTCCGGAATGGGTTGTAACATTTTCATCCCGCAAGATGAAGAAGAAAATGCAGGGCTTCCTGTACTGATAATGTTCATGCTTTTTTATTTAGCTGTAACTACAACAGAAAGCTTTTCATCCACTACTAGAGTCGGCAAGATAAACTCGGAGAGACGTCGAAATCACGTCGCAGCCGAACACACCATAACTTTTGACCAAGAAACAGAACGAACTCAACAAACGGGTAGCTGCTAAGCGAAAAAATTATATCTATTCGTCGATCTGCTGCAATGTTGCATATGCTGAATTCTCATATTTCCCCTCCCACCTGCACTCTTCTTTCTCAGGAATCTGGAGCTCCAAATGATCCTCGAATGGCTGAAAAACCAAGTCCATTTCGACATCTTTCACTTTGTCCAGGGTCAGAGGATCCCACTGTATACAACAACGAGAGGTTATTAGTAAACTTTCCTGGCATGAATCCATTTGCTAGAATTTAGTTCAATGCCTCATTGTCTAAGTTAATGTGGACGTTTGTTGTCAAGTTATCATTCTTGAAACAAATCTCCAAACCTTTTTGTTCAGATCCATATGAATTACTCCCTCCGTCCCCTTTTTAAAGTTCAGTATTCTATTTTGGGCTGTCCCTTAATAAGTGTCCATTTTGTAAAGTTAGTAGGTAAAAGTTGGTACATTTTCCATTTTGCCCCTAAAAGTAAATTTCATTTTGAAAAGTTAGTGGGTAAAAGTGTAATGATGATATTTCAATAGAGGGTAAGTAGAGAAAGTGGAGGTAAAAGTTGATATAAAAGGTGTAATGATAATATTTTCTTAATAAGTTGGAGTTGTAAAGCAAAACACTTAAAAAGGAATGGAGGGAGTATCTTTTTCAGCTTTCCAACCAAAACAAATGAATGAGAGAGAGAGAGAGAGAGAGAGAGGGAGGATACCTTTGGATTATTGTCCTTGTCAATGGTAAGCGCTCTGATGCCCTTTACACAGGACAAGAAAAAAGATTACTCGAGTTTGAAAAAACTAGTACAATTTTGAAAATCATCTATCGTTGTGAACTTTCGGTTTGTGGAAGACCAATATCTAGATTTTAAATAATCACCTCATAAATATCGCCAGATATTGTGCTCCTCAGTATGTTAATTGTCAACCGAAATTCTTTCTTTAGACATTCAGACAGTTTTGTAATCCTTCCTTCACGAATCTGTATATGCAGCACAATTAGAGGAAACTGAAGCAGCAAATCCAAGATAATTCAAACTCCATCTTTTATGTTAAATTCAAAACACACGTATCATAAAGTGATGTTCATAGAAAAGTTTTCACTTTTTCCCTTTCCTCACGGTTATTGTTCAGAACTTCAGATTGTATGTACAAAGTACAACAAATAATATCCGGTCAAAATGCAGAAAAATCCAAGAAAACAAAAAATTTCTCAGTTCAATCGGCCTTAGCCATTAGCCAACATGGTACTTAAAAGAAAACGCGGGTAGTTAGTATAACTGTACAAGCATAAATATTCATTTGGTCCACCATGAACAATCATACTTGCCAGACAGAAAACTTGTTTTGGAACTTACAGTATGCTCATTTACAATCTGTTCCACAACCAACAGAATACAAATCCCTAAGCACAAAAATTATAGAAAACAAAATCTAATAAATAGAATAAAGAAAATCAGCTCTGGGCATGTATCACTATTGGGCCACAAGTGTAATCATCCCTAAACAGGGACAGGTTGATATACTCGTGAAAATAGGGCAAATACCCCGGTGTTCACGTTGTCACCAAGTATCAGGCCGCAAACACCAAAACTAAGTGTAGTGGTTATCAACAAAACATTCAAAGTAGACCATAAAAAAAAGTATAGACTATTTGTTATCGCATTAGATATCAAAAGAAACAATTACCGATCTTAGTGCAATTTTCAATCCAGTAGGGGATGATCGTTTCAACCCTTTGAGCACTCCACCAATCCAAGCATTTCCTTCTTTGCCTAACTCCATTTCCTAACACAAATAGTGGATTATGTTCCTCAGTTAAGCTCTAAGGATGCAGTTTTTATAGAAACCATCCATTCGAAGCTGGTAGAAACCGAAGAACTTACCAGTGATTTTAAAATCTCCTCCATTGTATCCTTGGAAAAGCACTCATCTATTACTGCCTGCCTGCAATTAGAACCAAAACATATTTAGTCTAACCAAATATTTTGGAAGCGGCTGTTGTGGTTCATTTGGAGGGATATATTACTTGTTTAGAACACTTTCTTCATCAATCTGCACTTCTACTGAGAATTCCTCAATCACAGATTTGACTGCGTTTACATCCCCTGAGTTTAAGCTTATCAATTTCTTCTCTAGCTCAAGCAATTTCTGACATTCATAAAATGGTATATGAATAACTACAAGATTCACATAATAATAGTAGAAAATTGACTGAACATTCATACTATCAGAGACTCAGCACTACAAGAATTAATACCTTTTGCATCGAGGTATTTGCCACAGGAGTATTTCCGTTGCAAACGATCACTATTTGCGACGGCATATCAACCCCGTTGCGATTGGATATTTTTTAGCTACAGTAACTTCCCGTCGCGAAAATGTAGTCGCAAAAAGAAATTGTTTGCGACTGCATTGGTCCCGTCGCAAATAATAAAATGACAAACGACGCCGTGCCAATAGGCGGATGGCACTAACATTTGCCCTGCTAAATGGGCGTATCTAAGTGCACCCATTGAATTTATAACGGACAAACATAAAGCAGAGGGTACAAACATAGCATTGCATATAATGCGGGTGTATCTAGTTCAAACTGGTGTGCATCTAAAACCAGTCTCCCAAATTAAAAACCTTTGGGTTTTCTAATTCAATGTTTCTGCCCTAGCAGGCAGCCACGCACAGCAGCAGCAGTTCCGCACCTCTCTCTCGCGCAATCCACCGCTTCTCGTCTCCACCGGGTTGTGCACCACCGGTCTTCCATCCCCACCCATCGTGGTACGCGATTATTTCTCCATCTCCGCATCTCTCACTTCTCAGTTCTCTCTTTCTCATGCTCTCTATCTCCTCCTCTTCTCAGGTGTTCATGGTCGATCTAATTCGCCGCCCAACCTTCTCAATCCCGCAACGGTATGCCCTAATTCCATTCTGGTGTATCTTATTTCTGTTGCTCAATTTTTTGCCCTAGCGAGCAATTGTGATTGGAGGGCGAGACAAAAAGCAGATCTGGGGCTGTTGTTAGGGTTATAGGGTTGGTACGAAGGAGAGACATAGAGATGTTGTTTCATTTTTAAGGTATGAAAATTTATGCTATGGAAGAAATTTGCAGGATTTTAATTGATATGTATCTGGTATCTACATGTTGGCATGGATATGCATTTTGGAAAACAAATAATGGTTTCGTTAATGAGGAAACTGATTGTGGGTGTGAAAAGGTCCATTTATTTGCAAGTAGTTGACCTGAGACAGTTTTTTTATTTTATTTTATGTTCTTATTTTATCCTATTGTTGAGATTCTTGAGGTGTTGACTGTTCATTTTAGAGAGCCAAAATCTACAATTTTTGTGGCTGAAATTGCTAACTAAACAAGGTTTTTAATTTCATGCATTTGTAGCTATGGGTATCTCCAAGGTTTGGTTGTAACAGTCACGCCCACGCCATCGACCTTTGGTATCACCAATGCAGTTCTCAGAATGGTTGGTGCTCCAATTTATCTCTATTGTAAGTCCAGGCAACTATGTGGCCATCATTGCTGAACATTACTAGTGCATACGTATGTTTTTTTTTCCTTTCCGAAAGATATATAAAGTGTAAATAACGTATCTATGATAACAGAGTCCTGACCATTATGAAAACATTACAATATTAGGTGCTGATATTGCTACTTTTTGTCAAAATCTAGAAGAACTATATAAAGATTCATATCTAGATAAATGAAAATGTAGTTGTTTGGGCAAAGTTAGCTCAGGTATGTGGGGGTATTTTGAATCTTTTTATTACATAATCATTTTAGGAAGTTGAGATATGTAAATTCGTGGACCAGGTTGCCTTTCCAAGGACTGCTGTCAATCTCTTGATAATTTTGTAGTATCCATTTATTACATGTCTAGCTGGACCCTTGATCAACAACAAATACATGAAGTAGCACAATAGGGATAATTCTCCTTGGCCATTTCCTATTATAATAGAATCTCTTCTAATTGATGGTCGGTCACTTTTGCGGTCTCTCAAATATTATTTTGTCATTGCTCCCAAAGAAGGTGATGTTTTTAGTACTAATGGCAGCGGCATTGGCTGGTGCTAATGGGGCAAGGGTGTGCTAACAGTGCTTTCTTTCGGGTTGGCAATGGTGGCTTTTGTGGGGATACAACGTGGTAGTATATATGTTAGATAGGGGTGTGTAAAAAACTCGTCAATCCATCAAATCGACTCAACCCAAAGCAACCCACAACCTAATGACTTGCTTAGTCGAGGTTGAAGTTATTCAAGAACACAAACGGAAGCTAAGTGAGGAGTACTTAAATTTCTAGTTTTAGAATTCTTCCTTAATTTTTTTTTTTATTCTTTAAGGCTTTGGGCCTTGAGAATTCTGTTTTTCAAGGCATTGAATACATGCAATATCATTTTCCTGCTTTCTTGTGTCCAATGTTTATATCTGATTTTGTGTCTAGTTAATAATACTTTGTGTCCCAATTACCTCTTCCCTACGACTAATGCTTATATTCAAAGTCTTTCATTTTGTATCCATGTGTATGTCAATTTGTATCTTTCACAATCTCATCGTTTCATGGTACTGCAACTATATGTATATATTCGTATATTTCCTCTTCTAAGATTGCTTCTTTGGTTTATAGGTGCTCGAGAAGAGATGGTGGACGAGTACATAGTTCACAGTGATGGGCAAATGGGCATGTTATCCTAGAGGCTCATGAAGGCCTCGTTCATCTTTTTAAGTGGTTTTTTAATTATTTCCCTTGTACATAGCTTAAATTATGTAAGCATGAGGATTGTTGTTTTCATTTATTGTAAGAATGATTTTCGGAGTGTTTATATTAAAGGTATTGATTTAACGGATAAAATTGCAATTTTTTTTTTTTCAAAATACTTGATTATTTGCGACGGGAAGAAGCTGTCGCGAAAGGGTTAATATATTAAATTCTAGGGTTTTTTAACTCCTTTTGCATCGGTAATTAACCATTGCAATAAACTCAACTTCCCGTTGCAAATACTTTGCGACAGTAGTTTGCCGTCGCGAAAAGCTTTTGCCACCCCACCAACTGCATCGGCCCCATTCCCGTCGCAACCCCGTCGCAAAAGCCTTTTGCGACGGTAAATACACCTTTAGCCACGATATTGTCCCGTCGCAAAAGGTATTAATTCTTGTAGTGCAGACGTAAACTGAATAAGAGGTAAAGCAAAAAGAACAATCAAATTGCAACACTCTTCCTTTCTTTGGCAGTTGCGATAGGATGATAGTATCATGCTACCTACCATATATAAACTATCTTTTGTAGCCACTTTATAACATGTCCGGAAAGAAAGAAATGCCAGATTTTTCAAAATAAAGGTGACGGGGTGGAACGTGTGCTGAGAAGGATTGTGACTGACATAAGGCACCGCATAAATTCTTGGATGAACATGAAAGTATCCCCCATAATCAAGACTCTGTGCTTGGCTTGAAATCTCTCTGATAGCACTGCTGCTTGTTATGAATGGGCTTATGGATTGTCAGTTTCTTATGGGGGTAGTATCGGCACAGTTGGCATTGTGTAGTCTGTTTCCAGTTTTCAGCTTTGGTGTTTTTGTTTCAATAAGTGGTATTTTGTGATGTAACTCAGATATGCCCAGTTTTTCTTGTTTCCTGCTTCCTGATTTGGTTTGAAATAAAATTTAACTTCCCAAAAAAAAAAAAAAAAAAACCGTTACTTGCTTAACGCACTTTCTTCATCAACAAGATCGCCAACATTTCAATAATCCAAGGGGACAAACTAAGAACAATCATAACCCATCAGAATATCTAATGATACTTTAGTATGGCTGGAATATTGCATTGGTGTTGTAAATTATTTGTACTTTAGCTCCAATCAAGAATGTATAAGGAAATATAGCATCTGGCATCAGCAGTAACTTACTAGAAGAGACAAGATAAACCTTGAAAAATTTACCCAAAAAAAAAAACCTTGAAAAAGCTAAATGGCAATTTGAAAGACAATATCACGGCCATAGGTCATGATATTAACCTTATGTTGTCTGTAAGAAATCTGATAGTTTAGTACTATAATTCAAGCGACTGCTAATCATGTCTCATATCCCCTTCACAAAACCTTGCCTATGGGGGGAAGACTGACTGGAACATGAGTTTCGAGACCTCGAATATGACGGCGGATGCCATTGGAACAAGTAAAACTGGAATTGAGTAGAGTTAATAACTAACCTCCGAAGGAACAAAATGGGTGGCAAGTCCAGCTGCAACCACTTCCTTGCCATTCAACCTTGCTCCTGTTAAGGCGAAATACTCTCCTGCATGCATAACCACAAAATGTCAATATGGAGAGAAAAAGGACAAATTCATTGACCATGTTGGTCTTCGGTTTGTGGCATTGTACATGGATATATAAGGACTTCAGTCAAGCATTGAGGACGGAGGATAGGACTTCAGCTTTAGTAGCGAAATCAGATACAATGTTGTGGCAGTAACTTGGTGGTAGGAAATGCTTACCCAAATGCCCGGGAAGATGGGATAGCATGTACGAGAACCCACAATCAGTGTGATGCCCAATACTTGCTTCTGGAGTGGCAAAAACCTGTGGTAAACATTTGAGCATGGCATGAAAGTTAAAAAAGCTGGCCCAGAATAAAAAAAATATTCGCGTTTGAGGAAGAACAGATTAAAACCATGATCATTGAAAGATCATAAAAGAACTCACGGTCTTTTCCGTGACCACAGAAAATCTCATTGGAACCATCAAAGATGCACCTCCACCCATGGATATTCCATTAACAAGAGCAACCTGGCAAAGGTTACCAACAGCTAAATAGAGAGTAAATAACATTGACCAGCGTAAACAGTTTTTTAGTTCTTTTCCCTTTTCCTTTAGCTATCCATCCAACTAATCATCTATTTGGCTAAGCAGGAGAAACAAGAATTTATTCTCTTTACAAGTGTAGGTATAATAGATGAAATCCGAATGTTACCTGGGTCTTCTTGTAGGTATGAATGTGATAGCAAAGCCAATACATTCGATAAACCACCTCAAGGCAGGAATCCTCTGCGAACAAAGACCGAATTATAAGTCATCACGCCACATATATTAGAAAATAAGAATTGGCTACAATTAAAGATATTTTATGAGGTTTTGATGATAAATTACTCAATTTCCTGCCATCATAGAACACTTTCAAGTCCCCACCGGCAGAAAATGCACGGCCAACTCCCTACAGAAGTAAATAACCAAGGTTAATAATGTGAATCACAAAGGAAATCCATCAAATGAACATCAGTAATCCAATTGTACTTGAATTCAATAATTACATTCTTTCAAAATGAGTAAAGAAAACAAGAGAAAGTATGAGTGCTAGCCTTGATTATCACTAGCTCTGCATCGTCGTCGTTCTCCCATTTCTCTAGGTATTCTGCTAGCAAAGAAACCTAATGCACATAACCAGAAGAAATACTTTATGAGAAGTCCATTCGAAAACTCGAAGCACAAGTGAACTCAACATGGAGTCGGTTGCTGCGCTTACCACTTTCGGTGAAATGACATTCAATTGACGTGGCCGGTTCAGGGTGATCAATCTCACACGGTCAATTTCTTCACCAAGAACAACCTAAAAGAGTGATGAAACAACACCCGTTCTTTATTTTCAGAAGAAAAAGAATCTTAGCAACAGAAAGTTTTGAAGTGTTCTTGGAAGGGCCCAATTTTCGGACACTGTGAAATAATTCAGTGCACAGTACCGGTTCATCCGGGTTTGCCAATTCTTGAGCCATTTCAGTTCTCAATCAATCTGAGCCAAGAAGCCTAAGCGAGAGAAACAAATTTAGATAATCAGAGATTAACCCAACAAAGGGAATCCCATAAAAAGGGGTCATTGAATATTGACATTAACTTGAAGCTGAAATGGAAAATGAGCGACTAAAAGAAAGTAATTCCAAATTAGGGATCGCACGTCACAAGAATGGTTCAATGAATTTCAAACCGATAAGGAAGAATCAGAACAGACGAAATTGTAAATACCCACATGATAAAACTTGCCGCAGATTATAATGAAGAAGCATCTAAATTGGGTTAAGAAAAAGAAGAAGCAGGAATTGGAAAATGAGGCATCAGCTCAAGTTGGAGTTAAACTTACAGAACCTGTGAGGTTTATGCTTTGTAAAAGAATCACAAAATGAACTTCGTAAAGAATGTTTATATGGAGAGAATGGGAGTGGAGGAGCACGTGAAGGATAGCTGGTTTGGTTGAGCTAACAAATGCATAAATATATTAAAAAATCCAGTTTTGTTGGTAGAGAGTAAGAGACGTACATTTAAGGTAGGTGGAGCCATGGAGGAGGGAGGTGGTAGGTGGATAAAAAAGGGGAAAATTTTACAAATGTTCCCTCTAGTTTGTACGAGTTCTTATTTTCGTCCCTCTAGTATTAATTGTATCATTTTTAACCCTATAATTTTCATTCCGTCTCAATTTCATCCCTTTCCTTGACGCCGGCAATGAAACAAACGGAATTGGAGGACAAAATTGTCATTTCACCTCATAGAGGGACTAAATTGAGATTTCATGCAAACTAGAGGGACTATTTCTATAATTTTATTTCTTACTTTTTTTTTTTTGCAAATAAATTCGAAATACATCATATGTTGAAATAATCTCATATTTCTCATCTCATTTTATATTGAATAATCAAAATATATTGAAATTTTTTAAAGTTTTTATTAGATATATCACAAAAAATATGAGAAAATTCGAAAAGCAACCCCTATGTTAAATGTCTTACTATTGTATTTTTTTTCAATTGAATTTTCAATCTCGTTATTTTCTTTGTCACATGATTAAAAAGAAAAAGTTGTTCAGTAATATTTAGAAATATTGTAATTGTGTTTAATTTAGCAATAAAATACTATTGAATATTAAGAGATCGAATACATTAAAGCATGGATATAAGTGTATTTATTTTGGGATTTACTCTTAAGATCACTTATATAACAAATAAACACGAATTTTGAAAAAAAATTTTATCGGGTGAAAAATAAGGAGATTATAAGAACATGATACAAATACATTAGCTAAGGGGTTGATTTGTGTATTTTCTAATATTTTTGTAATGTGTAATAAAATATAAATATAAATATAAATTTTTTCAATACAGTTTGATCACCCAATAAAAAATAATTCAGTTGTCAAATACATTACTTATGGTCTTTTTTATTTTATTTGCAAAAAACGAAAGTAAAATTTTAGAAATAGTCCCTCTTGTTTACAAAAAATCTCAATTTAGTCCCTCTATGAAAGAAAATGACAATTTTGCCCTTCAATTCCGTTTGTTGCATTGACGGAGTCAGGGAGAGGGATGAAATTGAGATGGAATGAAAATGATAGGGTTAAAATTGATACAATTAATACTAGAGGGACAAAAATGAGAACTCGTACAAACTAGAGGGACCATTTGTAAAATTTTCCAAAAAAAGCCATGGCGACCTCTCTCAAGCTCGGATCAAAAAAAAAAAAAAACCTCTCCCAAGCCCTACTAACAGTGCGACGCGTGGAACTTCCTTACTGTTAGAACTTGTTCCTTACGCGTGGAACTTGTTCCTTACGAAGATTTTTAAAAAATATTTTACATTTAATAAATAGTTTGAATTATTTGTGTGAGGCCTATAATGAGCTCCACATTAAAATTTGTGCAGAACCTATATTTGCATTGTATGTGTAAACAAACTTCTGCAATTCTTACCTTGTATCCCCTTCTTATCATGTGAGGTTATTCGTAATCCGTAAGAAGTTAGGAACATGTGTGAAAGGTTGAGTTTAATATCGGATAAATAGAAAAAAAAGGTTGAATCTTAATATACAATTGAATGACTCACTACCTACAAGATTTAGCATTTTAAATGTATATGGGTCATTCAATATATATTGGGTTTAGGCGATGTGGTGTGAACTTTGTGGATACTCCCCAACGGATTGGGCCTGCGCACACACGGAAAACCTCAGGTTGATCAGACTCCCAACAAGTGGTATCAAAGTCGATGGCTGACGATCTTTAATGGTATATGAGCCAATGGCTGACGATCTTTGAGTGGACTCAAATCGATTTGGTGGCTTGCATGGAGACTCTCGATGGAGTGAGAAAAATCCAACGTGGCTCTCGATGAAGCAAGGATGCAGGCGGAGTGCTCCATGGAGTCTCTGGATGGAGTAAAGGGGTTGGTTCTCGATCGATGGAGTGGTTGCGATGAAGTCTAGAGTTGAATCGGTGTTTGAGAGTAAAAAGATCATAAATCAAAGGGGGAGTCAAGTGGATCAAATCGAGGGAGAGCTGAGGCCCAATGCATGGTTCACACATGAGGGGGGATTATTAGGAACATGTGTGAAAGGTTGAGTCCCACATCGGATAAATTAGAAAAAAAGGTTGGACCTTAATATATAATTGAATGACTCACCACTTATAAGGCTTTTAGTCCTTTAAGTGAATATGAGTCATTTAATATATATTGGGTTCATGTGATGTGGTGTTGATTTTGTGGAAATAACTTTTTGTAGTGAAACTTTTTTCATCGATCCTGCAGAGGATAACCGCTCACCTCCCTTAGATACGGGGTTAGTGGGCCCTACCGATAGTGAACCCCGGTGGGCCCTACCGATTTCTATTACACATAAATTTTTTTGAAACTGATTTTTGAGTTCTACTTTTCATTTATGACGTTTCAATTTTAACGTGAAATTACTAGTAATTTCATGAATAAAGTAGAACGCGAATATCAATTTTTATTTATTTTTGGATAAAATTTCCCCGATCTCTAATTATCTAAATCTCCTCAAACTAAACTAATGGCATAATACTTAACATTTGTTAATAAATAGAATAAGCTAGAGTTGAGGACAAAATCAAAGACTAAGAGAAAAACGTATTTTGAAGCGTGTATTTGTTTTTTTAGAAGCTAAATTTAACAGAGTTAGTTATTTAGTTAGGGATGTTATTTTGGCAATCCATTTTCATTTTTATTTTCTCATACGATCAAAATACAAAATGGAGTGACAGTGATTAAAATTGAAATGTCAAAATATATTTCCATTTAGTTAATGGAGGAAAGAATCATGATAGTAGTTTCAAAAGTAGAGTAGGTCAGTGAAATTTACTCTTTTTTTAATATCTATTAGCCTTGATTTGAATTCTTAATTTTATAAAGTTGGACGAACACTGTATTTTTATTATAAAAATGACGTTAGTTGGAGGGTGTCTTTTCTTTCATATTCGGACATCCGTACCAGCCTGTGCAATGGTAATCATATGATTAGACATAAAATCAAATAAATTTGGGAAATAATTTTGTCAATTCCTTTTTTGATAAAGTCACTCCCCTGCAAGTATATTTTTGCACTAAAATATACTTGCAAGGGAGTGGTGTTAACAAAAAAGGGAGTGGCAAAATCAGCAGTCATAAATTTGTCTTATAGCTATAGGTTATTTATTTATGTCTTGTTTGGATGGTGTTTTAAAATTTTTTGGGTAGTGAATTGAGAGATAAATTAGGATAATAATTGACGATAGAAATAATGAATGGAAAAAGGTAAAGATAGAAATAAGAATAATAATTAAAGATATGAGTAATGAGTGAAAAGAAAAATGATTGAAAATAGAGATAATAAATGCTTTAAAAAAAGTGTTTTTAAAATGGGCAAATTTCACTCAGACCCCCTGAGGTATCTGATAATGATAGAATGTACCCCTCAATTTTTAAAATGACAGAAACCTCCTCTATTTCACAGTTTGGGTTTCATTCCGTTAGCAATGGCGGAGCCACTCTATTCCCACTGGAGGCACCCGCCCCCACTGCACCTTTTTTTCTTGAAATTGGTCGTTTGAGTTAACCAAATATTTAAAGCAAGCACATGTTATTAGATTAAATACTTGTTAAAATACGAATGACTTGTTTGAATTGTTACACAAATAAGCTCCACAAAATCAATGTTTGTAATCATATTAAAGTAAAGATTCGGTGAATTTATTGAAGAGTAAGTAATTTTCACTCAGTATGGATAGTGAGTAATATGCACATATTCACCTAGTGTTTAGGTGCAAAAGTGAACAAAATAGTACTCTAAAACTTGAAAACTCTCCTTTGTAACATGATGTAACAACCAACACGAAAATCACACTGCATCACCAACAACCATAAAGTCATGGGTTGGTGGGATGTTGTCAGGAGTTGGTTATCATTAGAGATTTTGTTTTTATAATGCCCCCACTGATGTATATTCTTGGCTACGCCACTGTCCGTTAGTGAAATGGGAGGAAAAAGTACGAAAAATGAAATCTTCAATTATGATCATTTATGATAAAATGATTAAAAAAATAAAATTTTCGCACCGATTCAAATGGATTAAAATTTGAGGCATTTAAAATTTTGCACTTCATTTGATTTTAGGGCTTTCAATGAAAAATAAATACTTAAGTGCTCCAATTTTCAATCCATTTGAATTGGTGCGAAAATTTTATTTTTCTGATTATTTTATTTTGAATTGAAATAATTAATTTTTGATTCTAAGATTTTCAATGAGAGCCCTAAGGTAGCCGTAAAACTAAACGAAGAGGAGATACTTAAGTGCTTAAATTTTCAATCCGTTTGAATCAGTGCAAAAATCTTATTTTTTTGATTATTTTATCCTAAAATGTCATAATTAATTTTTTGTGATGGGACTTTCAATGAGAACCATAAGAAAACCATAGAATCAAATGAAGAACAAATACTTAAGTGCTCAAATTTTTAATTCATTTGAATCAGTGCAAAGATTTTTATTTTTATTTTTATCATTTTATCCTAAATGATCATAGTTAATTTTTGGCCTCAAGGCTTTCAATGAGAGCCCTGAGAGAGCTATAGAACCAAAAGAAGAGAAGATACTTAAATGCTCCAATTTTAATCCGTTTGAATTTGTGTGAAGATCTTATTTTTCTGATTATTTTATTCTAAATTGTCATAATTAATTTTTTGCTCTAGGACTTTCAATAAGAGTCCTAAGATAGCTGTAGAACTAAAAAAAATTGAAGATTTCACTTTCCGTACATTTTTCGTCCATTTCACTAACGGAACTAACGAAATGAAAACCAAACTGTGAAATAGGGGACGTTTCTATCATTTTTGAAAAATTAAGGGATACATCTGTCATTATCAGATACCTCAGGGGGTCTGAGTGAAATTTTCCCTTTTAAAATTGAATTTTTTTTTCAAACACCATCTAGACAAGGGCGCGACTATTCGCAATCATTTATTTTCTCTCATAGCCCACTACATTTTAGTAAATGGTTGTTGAAAATTATACATAACATTTCGGTAAATAGTTGTTGAAAAAAAGATTATATTTTGGTAATTACATGTCGAAAATATGTTCAACTTTTAGTAAACAATTGCCGAACACACATTTTCGGTAAATAACTGTTGAAAAATATATTATATTTTGGCAATTAGATGCTGAAAATGCATATCAATTTCTGTAACTAACTGTCGAGTATAATTAAAAAATTTTAACGAATTATGAGAGAGAATAAAGGCCTGCGAATAGCCGCGCACCCTGACAAAGACATGAGTATTTCCAGAGCCGGACCAGAAATATCTTTTATCGCATGACATTCTTCTATGAACACTTGGAAACATTCGCTTCCTCTAGTTTTGTGTGAATTTTGAAGAGAGAGAGAGAGAGAGAGAGAGAGAGAGAGAGAGAGATATATATGGAGAGTCAGGTCGCAAGTCGGAGGATGAGCACAATCGGCGGCCACTTTGCTTCTGCCGCGGACGATATCTCCGGCGCTGCAACCCAAATTTTTCCCCTGGTAAATAACTATGCTCCTCCCAAGTTTTTTTTAGTATTCTTTTCCAGACGGCAAAAATGGTAGGTGTTAGTTGTTACAGTCCCTCATCCACGAGAACACGAGAACTCAAACTCAGGACCTCTCCCTCCTTTCCAAGGGAGAGCAATGAACCAACCACACTAGGTATGGTGTCCGTACACCTTTCCTCAAGTTTGGCCGTTTGGGCTTTAGGAGCTTGACCCTTTCTTTGATTCTTGAGGAAACTGAATTATGTCAGCAAACGGATACCAACATTTTGCCTATTTTGTCGCATTCTCTTGGTAACCCAAAAATCGTTTGACTGGTTTACGTCGACTAATGTACTATTCTTGACATTTTGCTTCTAGTTTCATGAATCAGGTGCACTTCGAGCGTTCCCTTGTGACTTTTTTATTTGCTTTAATTTCCTACGTTCCTTTCTTTAGGTAGTACGTCTCTTTACTTTTGTTTTAGGATTTGATTGGTCTTCCTTTCTGCTTTTTCTGGTACAAGAAGTCACTGTCTATTTCTGTAACCCACATAACCAATGTAGTACACCGTCATTGGAATATGGGCAGGGAGGATTGGAGACAAACCTAACCATTGGTAATATATGCACAAAGTGTTTGCTCTTAGAATATCATTGTGGGGTGGTGTTTGATCTAGCTCTCCTTCGGATCTCAGGTTCGGATCTGGACCTGAGCTCTGCCGCCTGACCTAAGCCTGCAAGGCTACCACCGTTATCGACTAGCCGGGCCGGTGGTGACGGGAAGGCACTCCAATGGTTAAGCAAGTCTCTGAAGGAGGAGGAGAAGTACAGAGCTAAGCATTGAATGAAATGGTGCGGCGTACCTATTAGGGTTTCTCCCTTTACCTTTTATAGAGACCTCTTAGCTTGACGCGTGTCTAGCACACAAGGTAACTGCCTCGGCTTATGTCACGTATGACGTAAGGGGTGAGACAATTACTATTCACATGCATGAGATGCCTTCCGAGTTTGCACCGTTTGGCCATGTGCGACAAGTGAGTCAACAACCGCTCTGGCTGAAGTTAGTTGTGATGTATCGAACCATACAGTTAGGTGCACGTGGCCAAGCTGACATCAGTGAATTATGCGAGTTATACCGGTCGGATCCATGTCGGATTAATTTGACATAAATGGCTCAGATATGGCGACTGGGTGGAACCAAGTAAGAACTGGTTGCCTGACTTGAAGATACATTCCGGACCAATGTCCTGATTCAGCTCAATTGGTGTTTCAGCTCGGCCCAATGTGTCACTGTTCGGCCAATATATGTGTTCTCGTTCAGACAAAGACTGATCCGGTTCGGACAATGAGTGTTTAGGCTTGGTCCGATAGGTGTTTTAGTTTGGCCAATAAGTGTTCTTGTTTTTTTTCCCGACAACAAAAATCTGGTTTCAGAGATTAACCCTTTAGCTCATCGGTTCTTGGAGGTAGGGGCCATTGTTTCAATGGTTGTAGTGGGCTTAACCTAAACGTTTGGTCCAACTTCTTGTCTCAACTTATTTAGTAGGCGATGCCGCGATAGTAAAAGGAACATGATTTAGTATCATTTGAATTTTCAATTGCTTTGATTCTTGGCATAAGCATTTCAATCATTTAGAAGGAGCGTGAAATATGGAGGAAGTCTTGGAGATATGTGGAGAACCAAATGAATGGTTGACAGAGTACAGAGTTAAGGCTTTTCAACATGAATTTGCATTGATAATCATGATAAGTTTGCGGTTTAAGCTGTTGAACATGATATCTTTTAAAGGAGAGTTTTAATTATCATGATGACTGCAAAATGGCACTTGTTGGTCTTTTATATTCTTTCCATGTGAAGTAAACGTCTAAACGACTATACCCAAGTATAGCTCGTGGAAAGAATTGGGTATGACTCGGATATTAGTGGCTCTTTGGTAAATCCAATTTATCAAGACCTATCAGCGGAATACACCTCATGATTCATGTGGATGTCCACATCTGGTTGTTCTCTTCTCTAATGCCAAGGTAAATAATGTGTCTCAGAATTGTCTAAAAATGTGTATTGTCGTACTTAACGCATAGAATTCGTGTTCCAACTTCCAAGCTAATTTCTATTGAGGACTGTTTAGTTAGCCCAAGCATGCAGTGGTCCAACATAAGTAAGAGGCGTGTTCGATGTCCTGCCAGTCCTTGCTTTTTCAGGGATGTAAAGCTGGGGTTAGCTATTAGAGTGGTCTTTAAATGGGCGGTGAGTTTGCAGTTGAAACAAGTTAAAATTGGGAAATGGTAATCAAGTAGCTGCCCTCTGTTGTGTATCTGTGATGACTCACCTGGAAATTATGCCCCATAATCGCAGATATTAAAAGGATTGTGGATGGCCTTAATGCTGTCTTTGGATGGGATTTACAGTAGGCAAACAGAACAGCCCCTAGGTGGCTAAGAATTCTTTCATACTCTGGCTCGAGTTTTGGCTTCTTCATAGAAGTTTTATGCGATTTCAGATTTTAACTTCGCTTTCGTTGATTACTATCTCTTGCTAGCATTTTGTTGATGTTATCGATGGAATGATATTTTTCTTCCTTTGGTTTTACGTCATAGTAGTTTCTTTTTTTCTTTTTGGTTTTGCCATTGAAGTGTACGAGCGTCTCCATTATTTAAGTTGTCTTGTTCCAACCCTCTTTATGAGTGCACTTCACTTCATTGGTTCCTTTTTCTTCTTGCCACAGAATTGCACTAGTTGTTTGAACTCTGTCATACAGAGGCGCGACAATATGATGCATTTTGCCAGGCAGGGGTCTAGCTCTCAAGCTTGTTTCATGAGGCAGGCGTCAACAGATCAGGTGCTTCAAACTTTTCAGTCCTCGTTTTGTGTCACTAATGTTATTTGGGTTACTTTTTGTGCTTCTCTCGCTAGGTACTTATACAACGTTTTCAGGTTAGGTCTGCTCAGTCAGGTGTCCCTCTCAAATCCACCAGTTCTACAACTGAGGGCTCTTCTAATGCCTTTGAAGGACCTTTGTTTTCTAGACTTACTAGTATGCCACCAAACTTCCCCAATGCTAGTGTTATCCAAGGTGTGGTACAATATTCCAAATTACCCAGAACTGAGCCTCCCAAGTTTGCCAGGCCACACAGAAGTCTTCGTGGGCCATGCCAATCTCCTTCCAGGAAGAAAATACATCCTTTTGAATCGAGTGGTAAGGAATTTTGATGTCTGAATATGTGACTACTGACATTTGACCACACAACACAACCCCAAACCCCCCCCCCCCCCCAACCCACAACCCCCCCCCCCCCCCTCCTTTATTCTTGATTCTACGCCAACTGTTGAAGTAATGTATTGCTGATCAAAACTGGAATTTAGTTTGAGGCTCTGGATGTATGCGAATTTCCACCTTTGTTTTCTAGCAGTGTTCTAAAAGTCGGCTGCCTAGGAACTAGTCCTACCTCCTAGCACCTAGGTGGGGACTAGGCGCTGATTAGCACCTAGCGATTTTTAGAACATTGTTTGCCAGAGAGGAAGATTGTATGAGATTGTGGACTCCTTTTGCATGGATTCAAGTTGGAATAGGTAATGCTTCTGTTCTAATATTATAATACAGGATTTGAGTGGTCCCCGAGAATGGATGTTGCAGAATCTGGACGCAATTACGTTCTTTTGGTAGAACTCCCAGGTGTAAGTATCCATGATATCAGAGTGGAAGCAAGTGATCAAAGGTATGTGAGTTTTGCTTTTCATTAATTAACGAGTGGATCAGAATTTCTGTTGTACCAAAAGAAAAATTACAATTGGATCTCGATATTGGCCTCACGAGCGGGGTATCATTTGGTTCATTTCATAACAGCTTGACTGTGATGGGTGAAAATTCAGACCAGTTGGGGAGAGCGGTACGTTCAAAAGACAGTGTCTCTAGATTTCACAAGAGGGAGATTTCACATGGACCATACCAGGTTGTATGGCCACTGCCTAGTAATGCAAACAGGGACGATATCTCTGCTGAATTTGTGTAAGTCATAGGCTGGAATCCTTTCCTTCTTCTTGATACTACTCATCATTCTATGGATCAGCAGCACTAGGAATTGTCTGAAAAGTTTAACCCATGAATTTTGGCATCTTGGGGAAAATAGTTTGCTAATTTTATGGTTCCCCTGTTCTCATGCCTTCTTGGACTGCTCATTCACGTTGGCAGTGGTGAACTCAGCATCGGCACTTTTCTTCTGGATTTTGTTGGAAGACTCAAGTTTTAACTAAAGACTTAAGATGAAATTTAAGTTAGAACAGAAAAATGGAAATCCCTTTTGTAAGTGATTTCAGCTGCAGATGATGTTTCAAGATTTGAGTGCTAGGATATCATCATAACCTAATAAGCACTGACACATCTATCGACCTCATGTATCCGTCTCCAACACGTTTCGGTCACGGACACGACACTCTCCGGACACGTATCAAACGTGCCTAAATACTTGCCCAATTTTTTTTTTTTATCATATTTCTCTTACTCAAACACATTGTGGATACTCTGACACGTTGGCTCTACTCCTAGAACATGTCAAGGACACATCGGGAGGATGAAATCTAATGTTTAATACTCAAACCCTGGTGAATTTTCACAAATGAATAGTCCATGTGTACATACATGCGGGCCGCTTATTTGTATCTTCGATTCTTCAGAATATTGTTTTTTATTTGATAGAAATATTATCTTTAACTTTTATATGCATTCATGATATATCATAGTACAAATCTAATTTACATTCGACGTGTCCGTGTCCAAATTTTCGAACAAACGACATGTTCGTATGCCCGTGTCATGTTGTATCCGTATCCGTATTTGTGCTTCTTAGATCATAATCATCTTTGCTATAAAGACAAACGGGTTGGTAAGGCCATTGCGTAGCTTGATATCCATCGGTTGAACTTTTATGGTTCGGTTAACCTCTAGCTCCGAACAGGCAGCATGTTAGGTTCCGGCCTTGGATTAGAAAAGATATGGATTGTTTTACTTTATGCTTACTTTTAAAAAAACAACTATAGAAAAAAATCGAGCCAAGTAAGTAATAATTGGCGTTAAATAATCATGCTTCTTTTGTACTTATTCTTACTAATAATGGGCTTGTACTTGGCATTGAAGTGGATGAACTTTATCGCAATTTCAAATTAGTTTGTTTAGGGAAATGATTTTGTCACTTCTTTTTTTATTAATGCCACTCTCTTGCAAGTGTTTTTTTCACAAAAAAAAACACTTGCGAGAGAGTGGCGTTAACAAAAAAGTGAGTGGCAAAATCAGCAGCCATTGTTTATTGGATATTACTATATTTCTTGGAAGATACACATACTAATGAGCATCGTTGTGCAGGGACGGACTTCTTCGAATAACCATTCCTAAACTTTAAGAATCCCACGGTGGAGGCGTCCATATGCGTCTATGCAGATGAATATATAGCGTTAGATATCATGTTCTAGTTTCTTATACACGTATATGTTACCCCTTCTTGGGCTACTCTGGAATGTACAAAATTTGATAAACAAATTCCGTCGGCTGAGAGGTGCTCTAATATCGTATTCCATGGACAGCAGCGTTGTTGGCTAGTTGAGTTTTACTTTAGACACAATCTCCAGTATAAATTGTCTGGGTGCTCTAAAGCTTGTGAAAACTGTAAACTAGCTTAAACTTATGTTTGGGTCTTGGATTTGTGACACCAAAAAATACAGAAAGGCGAAAAGCTGGGTGGATTAAACGGTTGATGAGTACTTTTGAATTCCGCTTTGAACCAGAACGAATGCAGTTACAGTATGACTATATTCATTTTTTTAAACAGAAAAGAAATTTCATTATTATGAAAACATAACAATAGGAAAAGAAATGCATTGAAAGAGTCTTGTAGAGTGTAATACTCTCCTAGCGCTGCCAACTCCTAAAAGCTTATCCTACCCCTCAGCCTTAAAATTTTTTATATAAATAAAATCATAATTGGCATAAACATGACTTTGGGGCCTAAAAACTGGACCACACTCTCAATCAGCAGGATGGGGACTTGGGGAGACTATTAAGCCTGGTTGGGATGGGCCTGCCTCGAATCCAATAGATAAGTCATTTGTTTTTTGGTGCACAAGAAAGAAAAAATGGAAACTTTTTTGATAGAAAAAAAAAAAAATGGAAACTAGATCCCCTCATAAGACACTTATATGCCAAATCCGTCACTAGGAGGTGTCCTTTATCTCTCCCGAATGGGTGGCAAGGGACACCATATGGGGTTGTTTGGATGCCGTGTTATGTAGGAGTGATAACAATATCCCTGATTTAAGCTTGGGCCCATGGCTTAAGCCCTAGTTCGGGAAGTCATTGAGGGCGGATATTCTTTAGATAGTTTATATATTAAAAAATATGGTTAAAAAATTAAGTGCTCTAATTTTCAATCTGTTTGAACAGTTATAAATATCATATTTCTTTGATAATTTTATCTTAAATGGTCATAATTAATTTTTGGCTCTAGGGCTCTCGTTAGTTAGCCCTAAGAGATATTTGGTTCTACGACTTTTTTAGGGCTAATCAACGAGAGCCCTATAATCAAAATTTAATTATGACCATTTAGAATTAAATGATTAAAAAAATAAAATCTTCCCACCGATTCAAACGGACTGCAAGGGTTTATTTTTCCTCAATCCCTTGCAGTCCCAGAACGACATAGTTTTGGGGCACTACAATCTTATACCCATGTGCTCCATACAACCCCATCCATCCACACTTACAAACACACGAAATTATTTTAAAAAAACTTTAAAATATGAATTTTAATTGTTTTTACTTATTAAATTAATTAATTTATTATTGAATTAAATTATTACTTGCTTAATTATGAAAAAGTAATTAATTTTTACAATTTTATATTTGTCGTAATGAATAATCTAACTTAACACTGCACAAAGGCAAAAAGGTCAATTGGCAGCTTTTTACATCATCCACCCTTTTTTATACGCTCAATTTATCCCTTATCAAAACCAAGCATTATTTAATCCCCATTTTCTAGTACCTCTTCCAAACCAATCACTATTTAATACCCCTACTATCTTGTAGATCATCCCTTATTAACTAATACCCTCTACTATTTTATCCTATTTATTAACTAATACCCCTAATTATTTCCTTCAAAAATGCTACTGGTACAGCGGCTGTTGTACAGCAGCCGCGTACAGATTCCTTTTGCGTCCGTTTCGGGTTCCGCAAAGATGATCGGAGCCGCTCATTTTGTTCAAACCTAAATTTTGAAGAAGCAAAGTTGGATGATTTGTAAACACCTTTCCCGATATCGGATTGAGATGATTTTTTACAAGGACCTTAAACGAAATATTTTGAACAAAATGAGCGGCTCCGATCATCTTTGCGGAACCCGAGATGAATGCAAAAGGGATCTGTACGCAGCCTCTGTACCAGTAGCCGCTCTACCGGTAGCACAACTCCATTCAAAGGGGCCCTATTTGTGGTCTTGGTCCACCCCATCCTAGCAAGTCTGTCCGCAACGCCCTCCCAGCTCAGCGTACTTCCAGTTGCCGGCCTCCAATAGAGTTCGGCATTCACTAGCTAGATTGTCGTGCATAGAATTTGGAGAAGAGCCTTCCTTGATCATTTGCACAACAATTAGAGAATCTTATTCAAATAAGTACTATTACAAGCAGGGGCGGGCGCACATGGGTACAAGGGAGGGCGGCCGACCCCATTGGCTGGCAAATTTTCCTTAGGATAAGTATAATTTTTACTCTATTTTTACTAATTTGATCCTAAGTTTTCATAAAAATAGATATAATTTAGCTATTTTGACCCCGATAAAAAATCTCTAAATTGCCCCAACTTGTTTTAAGTGCATATAAATCTAATTTTTGACCTCACTAACCAAAATTCCTGACTCCACCCTTGAATTTATGAGAAAATGACCTATCACATATAGCAGAAAATAAGTACTTAAAAATTAAGAACCTTAACGAAAGGGTGCCTGAACTTAGATCTCCTAGTCTCTTGTCATTTCCAGCCCTGTAAGCGAACCCCACAAATTCTGCCCGTGGATGTGGATCTTCTCGCAACACCCAATCATCGATAACCCTTTTTCCTCTTAGAAAACCCCTCCAAATCCAGCTGGACCAGGGTTTCAGCAACTGCCATCATTTGTGTTCAATTTCAAGCTCACCTTAGTCAAAAAAATAAATAAATAATTCAGCTCACCAGCACCTGGAAAGGACCAAAGAAACATTTCTCAATTGTCTTGGATTAGCGCTAACAGAGTTCATGAAATTGTGGACAGTTTGGAGATGATATCTAGCAATATTTTGGCAAATAGTTGCCCACCACAATGTTTAGTGTTATGAAAAACTTTTTTGGTCCTCGAGAAACTATGGACTTATAATCGCATCTAGGCCCCTTTAGGTGATAATAGGTCCAGAATTGGCGAAACAAGGTACTCCACTCCCTCCAACCCAACTTGCTATTCCTTCTTTTCTTTCATAAATGTCCCAAAATGAATAGTCATTTCGAAAAGTCAACATAAAAAGTTATGCGACATTACCCTTTCATTCTTTTTTTTTTTTTTTGTGTACATTTAAGTGTCATGTAACAAAATATTAAATATGAGCAAATTGAAAAAGTCAATGCCAATTAAATTCCGGGGAGTAATTTTCATCCTTTCATTCTTGATAACCATACTCTTTTTTTTCCCCTCCATATTTGTATTTGTAAATTTACATGATTAGTCTTTAATGAGTAAATTTTATTATCCTTGGAAGGCTAATATTATAAATGCACATCATAAGATGACAGAAAAAAGAGTGCAATTTTCAAAAATAAAATAAAATAGAGGTGTGGAAATTAATTACCTTAAATTCTCCATCATTCTACCCATCAAAATTCATTTTTTCCTAAAAAACAAGCAATTTGGAACAGAATGATAATAACTAGGTGAGATGGATGGGCTGGTCCGAACCCCAAAAATCATAATCTTATCCAAATTCCTTTGTTTTACTTATGGCATTACCTTTCCATACAAGGTTTAACACCTTTAATTTCCTTTTTTGCTTCCCTTACCACCGGTGAAAGTAATTTAATTTCTCATTCAATTTTTTTTTTTAATCCTTGATTCAATTGTTCATACATAAAAGCTACATATGTACATAGATAAAGATAAAGGGCTAATACAAGGAGAGTGTCTAAATAATTACCATTTCAATACATAAACAACAAAATGAGAGAGAATGAAAATGAAAATGAAAACCGAACTAAACTCCCATTAAAAAAAAAACAAAAAACCCAATAATGTTATGGACATAAATAGAAACATACAAAGTAGTAGGAAAAAACAATGTGCCAGAACGGTTTCTGATTTGTGTGAGCTCCGTATGCGTGTGAAACCAACGTACATGAAATGAATTTGGTCATATTTGTGTCCGGATCTGTCCCTTCAATTCTAGCCGAATCACTATTTTCGTCCCACCTCTTCACTTCAATGCCTCTTTTTGTCAAAAAGATCACTCCCATCCCAGATACCAACACATATGCACACACACGTACGTACATACATATTGCGGTTCATAATCTTTTCCTCCACTCAAAATTCACTCACAACGTGACCTCGAACTACCTTCTCTCTCTCTCTCTCTCTCTCTCTCTCTCTCTCTCATGGGCAGTTACTCATTTGCCGCTCCTGCCGCGCTGGTCCTACTCCTCCTCATTCCCTTCTTCTTCTTCAACCAGATACATGGGGAGTCCTACGACCGCATTGATAATGGAGCACTAGCAGCAGCAGGCGGGTTCGAACCCAACGGCGCCTGTGATCTGTTCAAAGGGAGTTGGGTGTACGATAACTCGTATCCTCTGTACGACGCAACGGGGTGCCCGTTCGTGGAGAAGGAATTCGATTGCCTGAAGAACGGCCGGCCGGATAGAGACTACCTCAAGTACAGATGGCAGCCCTCTGGATGCAGTTTACCAAGGTACTGTGCTATTTCCTGTCACCCTTTCCTGTCATCTCATTTCTTTGTCATAGTTGAAAAAAATTAAAGTTAACCCCGTCTTACGTGTTTTGTTCTTTTTTTTTTTTTTTCTTTCTAAATTTTTGTTAGATTTGCTAATATTTGTTGAAATAATCATTCGTCTCGACGAAAGAAATCAAAAAATAAAAAAATTATGAAAAAGAAAAGATTCATTAAAAACAAAATAATAAGAAACTACTTTTTTATTGTTTAAAATATTAATTCCAAAAATTATGATAAAAAGCTTAACAGAAAGTTATGAAAAAGTTTTAAAAAAATACCAAAAAAAGTTTCAAACAATAAGTTTACAAGAATGCACTTATTGTTTGTTCTTAATTGTATACATGATATCTTGATAATTTTCATTTGTTCGAGCTCGAATCGTTCGTTACATTACGCGTTTTAGTATTTTCGTGAATTGCATTATGCAATTCTCCATCCGTCGCATAATTTTGATTTTAACACTTCTGACATTTTAATGAGATGTACGTAGTAATTGCATTTAGACTTTTTGTTAAATTGAATTGAATGCCATTAGCTTTTTAGATTCTATAAGTTTGGGAAGCATTAAATTTTCATCTTTTGACTTTTTAAAAGCGCTTACGAATTTGGTACATTCCAAGAGGAAAATATGAGCGAGCGATTGAATCCTAAAATGAATGGAACAAGTCGTAACCAGAATGAAGATCTACTAAATCAAACTTTAGATGGAGCTTTTTTGGTTAAGTTGGTAGCTAGAGTGTAGTTTTGGTCAAATTTTTTGTGGTGAAAAGTGCGGTTTTGGGATGTGTCACACTGCCAAGTACTCCTCCGTAGTTATTTTATTTATCTCAAAAGTTAGACGAAATGTAACTGATAAATAAAATTGGTCATTGCTTGGTGATCAGTTAACATTGAATATGTAGTTGATTTGGGCTCTTTGAAAAATGTTAAATTTTCACTCTGAATAGCAGTGATCTAATAAATCAAAGTTGGCTTAGGTCCCGTTCTGCTAACTCAAATAAGTACACTAGTTTTTTTGAATTAAATGTGATATATTATGAGAGAATGATCTATCTTATAAAATAAAAAATAAATATTTAAAAAATAAAAATCTTAGCGAAACGGGACCTATTACAGTCTAACCCATAATGACATTCTCACTGGGAAACAAAAAATCACCTTATGTCAACCTCATATTTTCCATAACGCTTCAAAATATAATTGGGTCCACTTTTGCTCCCTTCTCACATGTTTATTTTAGACTTTTTCGTCCTCTTTTTTGTTTTTTGTGGTCATTTCCGCCATTAAAAAAACAATCATCATAAATGACTCGCATGAAATCTAATGCAAATAACACTGCCCCCACAGAGAAAAAGACACAAAATCTCATGCAATTACCACTAACGTAGAAAAGTTAAATCAGTAGTACTGCTCCTGAAACAGTGCTGCAATATGATTGTCGGCTTCGGTTGATTGCTTGTCAACTATGTTGCATGTCTACGGCCTTAGAGCATCATATGATTGTCGAGGGGATTAGAGTGCGATCTCGTTGAGGTGTACGTTGTCTTCGATTTCCTTGAGGTGTTGTCTTCGATCTTGTTAGAATCACGAGATCATGTGACGTTATTTGTGTGATACTCCCAACAATTTACGCAGTATGAATATTATTATTTATTTTTGTTGCGTCGTTGTGAGACACTGAGTGACCAACAAAACATGGTGACGATCTTTTATTTGCTTACTCGGGAGTACGGCCGGGCAGCCGTTGAATTGATATCTTACCATCCAAACATCCCCACCAGTTACCCAAATGGGAATTGCGTACACACGAGATGGCTTCATGAGGAGCCACACGTAAAATCAAGTCCAGCTAGAATATCATCATGTGGTGCCCAACCCAGTTGATCAGCTGGATTCTCTCCATCCAATCATTCACCACTACGTACCCATGACCTAAACGTGGGGACTACATTTTTTCCTTTGGCCAAGTTCGGGGACTACTCTATTATTAATGCATAGGTGCTATATAAGTATGTTTCTTTCAATCCATTTTTTTTTTCCCATGACGTAGACACCACCCCATGATAGGGCTGTATTGGACCCACCCATGCAATATAAACTTACGGAGGAACTAGTGGCAACTCACCACCACAGCTCTCCACTTAAATTTTGAGTGTCTTCAAGTGGAATTGAACCCTGTCATATCGCAAGCGCAAGTTCAAGACCATTACCACTTTGGCAACCCAAGGGTGGTTTTTCAATCCGCCTTTGTCAATCACTGTATTATTTTCTATGATAATTTGTCTTGAGATTTTCGATATTGGAAGACATATGCAAAAGTTCCTTATTTGACAAGTAAAAGTAGTACATGATTGGAAATTCACTAAATGCAAAAACTATACAACGTACATCTCAATTTGGAATGAGAGTAACGATGTCCACTTCAACCTACATTCACTACCAGCCATGAAAAATGATTACAACGTTCATCCCATCGAATCAAACATAGCCTTAGAATACTATCGCGCTTCCATGAAAAAATGGTATCACGTTAGTGGACCCATGCATGCGAAAAGATTAGGACTACTTGAATCAATCTGATCTGTTCATATATATAGGTTTAATGGTGCAGAGTTGTTGTTGAGATTGAGAGGGAAACGCCTCTTGTTTGTAGGAGACTCCCTAAGCCTCAACCAGTGGCAGTCACTTACTTGCATGATTCATGTGGCAGTACCACGGGCCAAATACACCTTACAGAGGACTCAAGGCCTTTCTACATTCACATTCCCGGTGAGTTTATCATCCCTCTCCGCATTAATTAAGTTGAATATGAATGCATGAACAAATTGGCATTTGATTACCAAATGGACATGAGAAAGCATTAAATGTTTTTGTCCTTGGTGAGATCGCGTGTTTGAACCGCACGCAGGTCAAACATTCTAAATCTTGGGGTTACTGGAGGGTTAGCCATGTCATTAGCTTTAGGGTTCCAAAATTAGTCGTGATGCATGCAAACTAGCCCGGACATTCGATTATTTAAAAAAAGAAAAAATAAATAAATTGTACTATCTTTTATAGTTTAATTACTAGTATCGAAGATACTCTATGATCCTAGAATTGAGACCGACAAAATTGTTTGGTTTGGATTTTGATGGGAGTTTTGGGGTAATGAGTAGAGATAGATAGATAGAGAAATGAGAGTAATAATTAAGGAAAAAATTGGTAGGAAACCGTGCGCAGATAGAGAGATTGGATTAATTTGAGACCCAAAGCAAACAATAATTTGTGTGCGCATGGGGTTCAGAACTTCAGTTGTATAGAGACTACATTGCCCAATCATGAAAGGCTCACCAAATTTCCTCTATGACCAAATTTCTTATCTCAATCCTGAAATAGTAAAACTGTTCATTTATAATTGTCACTTGAATCATCTTTAACCTGGACAGCTAATTTTCGACTAGAACCAAATTCGAATTTCATCTGACTTAAATACCTGTATCTTAAATAGTACTCTTCCGTCCCACTTTGTTGTGCCTATTTTCTTTTTGGGGCGTCTCAAAAAGTTATCTATATCTCTTAATTTACAATATTATATATATATATATATATATATTCAGTATGGAAATATGGATATATTGTTTGATAAATCTCAATTAATTTTTGTCAACAAAGTTTTCAAAATTACAAAAAATATTATAAATTGTGAGATATAGACAATTTTTTGTGAGGCGCCAAAAATGAAACAGACATGACAAAGTAGAACGGCTGGAGTACTATCTTATGACTTGTTTGTTACAACTATCAATTGTCTGTCCGAAATGACCTGCAATATTGCAATTTCTCATTACCAAATTAAAGAAAAAATACAGTTGGCATATATGTTTGTATGATGAAATGACGTAAAATCGTGGGTGGGGTGAATGATAGAGATGGCATCGTCATGAATTGGTTTTTGAAACGATAGAGACTTGTCAAATAGTAGTACGGCCAAGCATGTTTTCTTCTGTTTGGACTCTGTTTGGAACTCAAGGAAAAGAAAGAAAAATTTTAAAAAAATTTTCCTTTCATTATTTGGTTGAAAGAAAAAGAGAGAAGAAAATAAAATTTTCAAATTTAGTGAATAGTAAATTTTCCCCCCATATTCCTCTTATTTTTCTTCTCTTCTCTTTTCTTTTCCTTTCCTTAAGTTTCAAACGGAGCCTTGGTGAGGAGACCTTGAGCTATGTTTGGAACTTGTGAGAAGGGAAAATTTTAATTTCCTTCCCTTGTTTGGTTCTTCAAAAAGAGAGTTCGGAAAATTTCAAACTCAAGTTCAATTTTTCTATCATTTTTTTATTGAACTTTCCTTCTCATTTTCCTCTTAATCATTTTCCTTCTTTTCTTTTTCCATCCTGAGTTCCAAACACAGCCCAGGGGAGTGATAGAGCACACAGTTACGAGACACCGACATACATATGGCTGGAACAATACTTGGTTGAATTTTTTGTTACTACTACTTTTGAGGAAACAATACTTGGTTTTTTGTTTTTTTTGTTACTACTACATTTGAGGGGAAGGTAGAAGGAATTCGGCCAATAGGTTTTTGGTCCAATGACATCAGGAGTTGCACTTAGATGTAAGGATAGAAAAGTCAAGAGTTTTAACTTTTTTAAGGTGCTAGTCTAACTCTTTTAACAATACTAACTTTCGCCCGGGGAAAAAATGGTGAAGGAATTGGGAAAGAAAAGGAGGAAGAAGAAGGTGTCTTTATTTTAGAAAAATGAATCGATATTAATAAATTCAAACAAAAAAAAGCTATCATCCTTTTGAAAAAAGTCATGAAACCCTGGTTGCACTCTATCATGTTCTGTGAACGCTGACATCTACGATCGATGGTTTTTAACAAATGCAGACGTACAACGCTTCGATTATGTTCGATCGCAATGCTTTCCTAGTTGATATCGTGAGCGAAAAAAGTGGACGGGTTCTCAAACTCGATTCGATCCAGAGTGGCACAATGTGGAAAGGGATGGATGTGTTGATATTCAACTCATGGCACTGGTGGCTTCACACCGGGAGGAAACAACCGTAAGAATCGATCAACGAATCCTATTCTGAAAAAAAAAAAGCATCCGATCGAGACCCCAACTGTCTCTCATGTTTTTTTTTCAATTTTGTCTCCGAATATTTTTCGAACAAATCTGCGAGTAAAAATTTCCACCCTTTTTATTCGCTAATAAAAATTGGTTTCGGTACGTGTTTTTCAGGAAGTAAACTAGTGTATGTTTTTGTACTGTGCGTGTTACAGATGGGATGTTATTCAAGATGGGAGTGCTGTATACAAGGACATGGTTCGTTTGGTTGCCTACGAGAAAGCTCTGAATACATGGGCCAGATGGGTTGAGTCCAACATTGATCCTACAAAAACCAGAGTCATTTTCCAAGGCGTATCGCCTGATCATGCCAAGTAAGTGATTACTTCGTTAATTAATGGTGTGTTTGGAAAACAACAACAATAATAATAATGGGTGTGGATTTTTTTTCCCTTCGACGGTCAGGGTGTCCGGGTCAACTTATATGTGCCTCAACTAAATCCCTTCTCATGTCTGGTCAAAAACAGGTCATTCATGTCCAGAATTAATGAATTTACAAAATATGTGCCAATGTTCTTGCTGAGTTCTAGCAGGTCATCAGTTGTGTGGTGAGCAAACAAACAACCAACCAGACTATCCCGGTATGTAGGAACATGGATATTGGGAAAAATGGATAGGATCATTGAATACCTTTTCCAATGTAAAATCCTAATGCAACACAAGCTTGCCAAGGGAAAGGATGAAAGGGAATCAAAGTTATGTGCAATTCTTGCTTATGTTAGTAACAAACAAAAAATTGGAGGTTTTGACAAATACCTATTTCAATTTTCTTTATTCATCTAAAGATAAAGAAAAAGCATCGTTTTTTTATATCAATTAAGTTCTTTTTTGATGTGAAAAATATTGTTGACGGCTCTAACCTAAACACCGAGCAAAAAGAAATCTCTTGTTGAATCCCTTAATGTCGACGTGGATAACATGCCTCACCGGACCAGAGAGGGAAATAGTCAAAGTGCACATAAAGCTGATCCAGACACCGTAGACCATTGAACAAATAAAAGCTAATTACTATTGCACCCTGTTCGACCTCGCCCACTTTACCCAATGCCATTAAATACAAAATGAACATGGGAAAATAAAAATAGCCTCTAGTCCCGTCCAATTTCACACATTAGTGGGTTTTTCCAGACCCACAACAATACCAAATGGTATCTGATCATTGTGATTGTTGACATAGCCAATGTTCTTGTTGAGTTCTAAAAAGTGAAAGGTTTCGATCATCAAAATGGGCGAAAATGAACAAGACCGCGGGCTTTTAACACTGGACAAGAGCTGCCCTGAAGTTCATGTCCTTATAATTACTTGTCTCCTCTTCTTCTTCCCAACACTTCTTTTCTCTCATGTATCAGCGGAAGCGATTGGGCCCAGCCGAAGGGGGACTGCAGCGGGCAAACCCGACCCGTGGCGGGCTCAAATTATCCGGCTGGTCCACATCCAGCGGAATTGGTGGCGGAGAAAGTGTTGAGAGCAATGTCCAAGCCAGTGTATTTGCTAAACATAACACCCCTTTCCCAACTAAGGAAAGATGGGCACCCATCTGTTTACGGGCTGGCCGGCCACAGTGGGCTGGACTGCAGCCACTGGTGCATCGCCGGGGTTCCCGATACTTGGAATCAACTCTTGTATGCAGCTCTCATTTCAAGATAGACCATAGTTTTCGAGCAGTGCTAGAACCACACACACGTTTGCACGCAGAAGTGCACAAACACGTTCACGACGTGTGCGAAGCGTGTGTGGTTCGGGTTCTGTCATTTTTATTGCTTTCTTACCAAAACAAACAGTGATTTGTTTGTTCTTTCTCATACACAGTGAATAAAAGCATCTTGGAGTTGCTGCAATTGAATTGTGAGAATTTGATTAAAAAATTAGTTCATCATCTCCAAATTTAATACCCAAAAAGTTCATCATCTCCAAATTTAACTGTTGAAGCTCTAGAGGGAATTTGACTTCCCCGTTGGAAACTTAATAAGAGATGCTCTAACAACAATCCATAGCGCAATCTCGATAACTATATGTGTGCCAAACATTTTTACTCAGCATTACATCCACAACAATTCGAAAAGCCACTCAAGATTCTGTTACGAGGCAAAGTCGTTATAAAAATAACATCACCATGCGGATAATCAAGAAGAAGGAGCAAATTAAACTACCAGAAATTAGTTATGTGTAATGTTAGTACAGTACCGTCTCTACCGTGGACTGGCCGGGAACAACCCAAAATGGGGGTGGTTGAATCACCGGAGATTTGGTTTTGTACACCTGTTTGATACTTTTATCCTCCATGTTGAAGACGCCCATATCATGACCACCAGCCCAGCCCCAGTGAGATGAATCCATCTCAGACCAATTAGCATCGGTGAAATAGATTGAGTTTTGGCGACAGCTTGGAGAGCCATGACCAGCAGTAGATAGCGACAAAGAGTGATTTCCACCCAAAAACAACCCGAGATCACCCAAGGACTCTATCTCCTCCCATACCGTCCGAGCAAAATCCAGCTTAAATACCCAGAATTTCAACGTCGTGTATGTACAGCCATATAGGGAACGATCTTTCTTGGGGACAGGAACGCAATCCTCCTTGCCAACAAATTGTCCGATATACCTAACAACAAGCAAAATCTCTCCCATTGCTTCAACAATGTAACTCTGATTGGTGTATAGATCCCTGGAAAGCTCTTTTAACTCAACCTCGGTCTCAAAGAAAGTAGGTTCGATTTCCATCTTCTTCACGGGAACTGACGATGCACTGCTGCTAAAATCCCAAATTTCAACCGAGGCCTTATGAGATAAAGCATATAAATGGTCTTGGCACCATATAACGTCCATGTAGAAGAGGCTAAATTTATTCGCGGCTTGGAGGTCTGTCCATTTACTGTCTCCAATCCTACAAAAGGCAAGACGCGATTGATCATCGTACACAACATGTCAACAGCTACGAATGTGCAGCAGCTCATGCTGCAACGTACACGGATCCGATGATAACACGGCTTTATTGATCAAGATAGTTTTAAGGGATTCCACACGTACCCAACCACCCTGCGGAAACAAGGTGTGTAAACAACAGGTATTCAACTTGCAAATCGTCATCGTTGTCAGTGTGTGAATAGATATCTTTGCGATCATTGCCTGTAAAACCCGGGAAACTACGTAGAGAAGGAAGCTGAATCGATACTCCGCGAAAGGGATTGTATATGTAAGGTTGATCCTCTGCAAGGATCAGCCAGCCGTGAGAAGATCCAACGCAGCGAGTCTTGCCCAGCTTCCACTGGTTGCTGCTCAGGGTGTAGCGTTCTTCATCACTGAGACTGTAGAAGCAACTGCTCCCATAATCGTGCTCCGACAAACTGCTCAGGGTGTAGCGTTCTTCTTCTTCTAGGTCATCGGGAAGCATGAGCAATGGCGGCGTGGATGAAGTGTGCGATTTCGCAACCAATAGCCACGAAGGACAGACCACCCCAAAACAAACGATATCAACGAAAGACAGGCTGTTAGATATTTTGGCACTTTCCGGGGTTGTGCAAAACCCTCATTGGTGTCTTTTACTATATCAACTCCGTTTGATTGTAATGGGTAGGTCCTTAGGGGTAGTTGCTCGCTCGATGCTCCTCCCATTATTTGCGCCAAAGTGACTGCTACGAAATTGATCCAATTGCGTGAAAGGTAAAAGTCTTGCACGGCATCTCTTGCATAGCATGATTGAGCACAAAATTATTTTTCTTCTTTACTGATTAGGGTACGTACTTTCCTTACTCCTATTCTTCTATATATACACTACCTTAATCCTTTAGTTTCCTTTATTAATTAGGCGATTTTCTTTCTCCGGACAAAACATGTTTTTTTTTTGTGTGTATACATATCATTGATTCTCAGAAGATATGTCTTGAAAAAGGAAATTAAATATATCAAAAGAAAAGATTTGTTTTTCCAATATATAAAGGGTGTGGTCGACACTTTCTTAGGTAGAGAGATTTTTGCTTATATGTAAACAAAGCAGTGCACCACCGTTTTTGTGTTTTCTCTCGGCAGAGGCGAGAGTGTTTTTTGGTTACAAAAAGAAAAAGAAGGGTTGCACGGTTTTTGTTTTTGTTATTGGCGAGTTAATAGTTTTCTGGCAGCCCACGTTCTTTTTCTTCATTCTTAATCTTTGAACCCGTTTGGTTTGTCAAGATCGCATTCACATCATATCATTCATCCATTTTACTGTTCGTGATTTTTGGTGCCGTTTGCTGCTGTGGCCGAATCATTTGAAGATTGATTCGGAGCCGGTTGAATCCGGAGATCGGGCGTGAAGTCCGTGGTGCGTCTATTGGATCTTGAAGAAGCTCGGGGAGCATCGGAGATTGGCGAGAATAGGTAAAAACTTGGGTAAGGATTTTACTATTTCGCAATCTGTACTTCTTTTTGATTAATAGAATAAATCAGTAGTGTTAGGCCATGGTTTTGGCTTAGGGTTATTTAGGACCCTAAGTTTTTCCACGTAAATCGTGCGTCTCTTGTCTCCATTTTTTTATTCTACTGCAGTACTTGTTTTTTTTGGTTTGGATTAATCGAGATATTCAACCCGTTCATCTATATTAATTTTTAAATCAGAAAATTGGTAATTTTTATTAAAACTCCTATTCACCCCCCTCTAGGAGTAGATTGAACGCTTCCGCATAATTTCACAGGCGATTTAGGATTGAGCCCAGAAGATCGCTGTGAAGACCCGACCAGTCTGATGATGCCGGCCTTCTTCTTTTCCTGGAACGACAAGAGTTTGCCTGGAACGAGAAGAGTTTGCCATTGTTGAACACCAACCGATCGATGACGATTACGAAGCGATGCAAGCGGTAATTTATTTTTATACACCTAGCTAGCATCCGAATTGTATCGAATTAGGCATAATTTAAATCAGAAAGTCTAAGGATCCCGACCCAAGGGAAATGCATACAAAAAAAAATGGAGTGTTTGGATCGGTCACCTACACATATCGGATGCCATTCATTCTTTCAAGGATTCACTCGTTTCTTTTTTTAGAATTTTTGATCGGCTCCGATCAGCCATCTGGTGGCCGGAGTGGGCCCAGCGTGCCGTCGGGATCCCTTCTCTCCAGAACTGTAGCACGGCTTTAGATTGCCTAAAGATATCCTTTCCATTTGGGATTTGGTTTCGGAGCAAATTTCGATTATAGTTTTACCCTCCAATTTCCGACAGGTTGTTTATCAAGAGCATCTTCGGCAAAAAATTGCAATCGACGTCTGGATTGAAAGTATCGAATGAATTTAAAAAAAAAGAATAGAAAAGAAAAAGAAAAAGTGTGTTTCAATCCAGACCGTCGATTGCATTTTTGGATGGCCCGAATGTGCGTGATGGCTATTACGTCAGTCGTACCTATTTGCACCCAAAAATTTAAATTTGTAGACACTTTGAGAATATCTTAGTCTTAGAGTATCCACAATGGCATTATAAAAAATAATAAGAAAAATTTCTTTTATATCTCTTCGACTTTGACCAAAAATTCATTTTTATCCTTCACTTTTTAATTTGGGTATAAAAATACATCAACTTTCCAATTTTTTTCAATGTCATCCTTTAGGGATAGATACATATATACACGAAAATAGAGTGTTTGGATCAAACACCTTACACACATCTGATGTCATTGATTCCCACGGTAGCCCCCTTGTTTTTTTTTTTTTATAGAATTTTTGGACGGCTCGGATTGGCAGTCCGGTGGCCAGAGACGGCCCAGCGCGGCCGTTGGTCCCTATAGCAAGACTCAAAGAAAAAGGCTCAGATCGGCCACCGGATCGGCCACCGGACGGCCGATCTGAGCCGTCCAAAAATTCTATAAAAAAAACGAGAGGGCTGACGCGGGAATTAACAGCATCCGATGTATGTTGGGTGTTTGATCTAAATACCCTATTTTCATGTATATATGTATATATCCCTAAAGGATGACATTGAAAAAAATTGAAAAATCGAAGTATTTTTATGCCGAAATTAAAAGGTGAAGGACCAAAATGAATTTTTGGTCAAAGTCAAAGGGATATAAAAGAAATTTTCTCTAAATAATAGGTTTCTAAAGTTAACAATATTGATATAAAATATGGCTGGCAATAGTATAATCAAACTTAGTAATTTTATTAAAAATAATCAAATTTTGGACATTAAATAACCAAAACTAATAATTTTTTACCAATAACCAAATTTAATGAACCCCATATATAGTTAATCAAATATACCAATCATTACACAAAAATGTACTCTCTTCCCTTCCCCCTCTCTCTTCAACAATGTTTTAAAAAAATATATTTTGCTAAAAACTGTTTTTTTCCAAAAAATATTTTTTTAATTGTTTTAAAAAAACAATTTTTATACAAAAAAAGGTTTTGGAAAACTGTTTTGTTTTTAAAATTATTTTGTAAATAATTATTTATTTAAATCGAGACTGTTATATTCTAACGTGCTCTTATATGATATAATAAATTGAGAGAAAGAAAGTAAGAGATAGTAACATGTCTTCGACCTAAGGCAAAATCCTCTTTGTAAAATCAATGGTTGCTTCAATAAATTCTTGGATTGCTCAACTTATGTTGATCCGAATACGATGTTCTTGATTATTATTTCTGCTTAATGTTCGTATTGTGATAATCATGATATTTCTTGATCTAACTTAAACCTAGATGGTTAGTAATTGTTTAACATCATAAAGGAAATTTACATAACACAAATTAGCTACCAAACCCAAACGTCATCGCATAGTCTTCCTCTTTTTTTTTTTATTGATGACAAAAAAAAGTTTTCATATCATTAAGATCATAAAAAATCTTGTAAAATTACAAGAAGGGAGGTTCCTCTTTGAAATAGTCTCGAAGGGATCAAAACCCTTGTACTTCTAGAGCTCGCAGAAACCTAAATTGTCTCATTGCCTCACATTTTTTAAATAACAATCTTCTTTGTTTCCGGTGCTTTCATCACATAACAACGAAAACCAAAATCAAAGGGAAGTAATAATGTCAAAATTATTTTGTTAATACCAAAAGTATCGTTGCATTACAAGGTTTTTTATGCACAATATTTTTGACATTAACAAAAATTTGGCATGAGCACCAACCGAAACCGAAACCAAAACACGTGCAACAAGTATTCGTTCAGGTCACCGCTTGGACTTTTGGTTCTCACATTGATGCGCCGCCATCACACCCAATCCTCCCACCACCGCGTTTAATTTAAAGTATTCGAACCCCGCGGGTTTCGTCTTGCTCGCCGCCATCAAAACAACAATCTAGAGAGAGAGAAGAGAGAGAGAGTCGGCAATCGGCATCGAAGTTCCAGCCTTTCCAGCCGTTGTGCGGTGTATTAGGGTTTCGTTTGATCGTCCCCGGACGCCGGCCCTCTTACGACATGGTAAATTTGAAACCTTTTGAGCACAATATATTTCTCTCATTTGCTTTTCTCTCTCTCTCTTCCCTGAACTGTCAATTCGTTTTTTTTTATGCGTTTGCAAGACTTTTGGTAATTAGCGTGCGTACACCCAAGGGCGGAACCAAGAATTGATTTTACCCCGGGCTAACCCAAAATCAGTGTTTTCAATTATATAGATCGTATTGGGATACGTATCGCATATCTTAAAGATACGTTGTTGGAAGAGTAGAAATTTCTATTGTTCAGTTGAACAAGATTTTTGGAAAAGAGAGAATACTAAAAGAGTGGGGAATTAGACACTTGAACTCAACCTTTTTTTTTGTTGATACAAAATAGGTAGAACTCATTCATATTTATTCTACTCCATGGAAGAAGACTCTGGTACAAGGATATTTTCATACAAGATAAACTTTGAGATAATTCTAGAATTACACATGACTAATTCTCACAAAAAAATCTAGATATTTCACAAGTATATTCTAGAGTTTTTAAAGCTAAATATTTTAGAATTCCTAAAAACTAGATAACATTTATATTTTCTTCAATAATATCTTCTATCTTTGGGTTTTGTCGATTGGACTTGTTTGGACATAACTTTCTTGTATCAAATACTAAATTTCGTGTATACTTCAACAATGTTAATCATAATTAATAGACAATTAAAAAGTAGATACACCTAATACCACCTACAAATTATGGTTACATTTTAAAAAAAAATTAAGATGCAAAATTTCAAGTCTCTCAATTAGAACCTATTACATTAAGGTTTTCTATACCCTTTGTTAGGAACAAAAAAAAAGAGTCCAGCAAAATACAATCAAAGTATGGTTCTTTCTTCTATATAAGCCATACGTTGAGGCTGGATGTCTATCAAATGGTTTGAAAGATTCCATAATTAGATCAAACGGCTTAGATTATGCATTCGGGGTTCCACTTCTTGAAATAAAGTCCAACTTTTTCTCAAAAAAAAAATCAGATGATACGTACCGAATTAGAATACGTGTATAAATCGTAGGATACACGGTTGTATAGTGTAATTTCTATACAAAAGGGATAGAGGGTGGAATACGTACCGTTCTCCGAATGAGACAATGCAAATCGTAGTATACATGTCATGTATTGTAGGTTTTTAGCAATTATTGACAAAATGGTGTATATAGTATGCATACGGATACGGGCAATCTCTAATAAATAAAGTTTATAATCCAATCTATGCACCGCACGTATGGCTAGTATCATCATACCATTGACCTTACATATTGTGAACTAGTGCTTGCCCATGCCTGAAGGTATAGCTCGAACGCTCAATTAAAGTTCTACCGTGTATGAGTTTTACTTCCATAAAATCAATATGGATTGTATCGATTACCATATATATCAACTAAAGTTCTGCTTCCATAACAAATAAAATCAATCCAAAATCAATCGTTTTAGATAAGTAAGTGTTTGAAAACTTGATCTTAGCCGTTGGTAGTGGATGATCTAGATTTATAGATACTCTTAACACTTGCTAACCATAGGATTTAGAAATGAAGGTCTAGGTTTATAACTATGTATATAAGATTCAAAAACTGAGGCTCTGTTATTATATAGATGTTCAGATTGTAACGAGTGTGCACATTGGATATCTATTTCTTAGGAGTTAATATAGTGGTGTCTTTAAATACATAATATGAAAAAGTCGCTCCCAAAAAAATTCTTGGACATCAACAAATCTCAAAAAATGCTTCAGATTTTTTGTTATTATTACATTATAATTTAAACCTAAAAAAATAAGATTGTAAGAACAAAAAATTTAAGCACACAAAGCCCAATTTTTTGGTTTAGCATAAACCCTAAATGTCAGTCCTTCGCCCGATTTGAAAGATGGTAGCTTAATGAACCAATTTTAATCGACATCTTGACCAATGGATAGTTTGAAGTCGCTTTTTAGGTTTTTCCTGTGGCATCCGAATCAAAAGATTGAGCACCATGAGATTTCATGAAATTCCTTGAGTCAATTTAACTAAGTTTTCAGCTCTAAACAATCAACAACAACCCCTGCCCTTGACGGTAGTAGAAAGGGAGAGTATAGGAGAGAAAGTAGGGAAGAGGGAGAGAAAATAGGTGGGTGGAATGGATTGGGCTAAAAAAAATGAATTAAGCAAAACTTGTATACAATCCGGATCCCCTGAGGGATCCCGGATTTGGGTGTGATGCGGGACTTTCATGTGGTTCGTTGGATTGAAATCAAACGGCCAGGATAAGAGATGGCATAAAAACCCCAAGTAATTACACTTTGCCCCCTAAAGCCCTCACACTTCCCCCCTTTGAGCCATTCACGCAGAACAGAGAGAGAGAGAGAGAGAGGCGACGCAAGAGAATCGAAGAACGAAGCTGCTGTCGACGATTGAAGCCCGACGAACGAACGAATATTCACCCAATCGTTCGTTCGAAGATCCACCGAGGTTTGTCTGTCATCTTTTTCTCTCGGAAAAAAAAAAAATTTCTGGATCGTAAGAAATTTTTTCTCAAAATGACCTAGGCTATAGCCTACCTTAGCCTTCAAGTACTTCCGCCCTTGCGTACACCTTGATCTGTCAGAATTCGCCGAATTCCATTTCTAGATTTTGAAAACTCAGATTTCAAATTATAAATATGAGTTCATTCATTATTCGAACGTCATTGTTACCTTCGGTGGAATCCTCCTAATTTAGAACCCCTTTTTTTTTTTAAACATAGCAAACCCATTAGTGAAAAGAGAAAAAATCATTTTGCTCTTGTCCCAAACACACATATTGGCATGAGGCTCTTACTTGAGGCATTATTCGTGCTCCCAATGGAAAGAATGAGAAGGGGTTTTTCATGGCTGTTAAGATGGATACCACGGGTATGCATTCCATTGTTTTTGAAAATAAAGTTTGTGCTACAACTGAAAGTTATGCTTGGATCTGTCCTCTTTTAGCCAAGTTCACACCTTGGTTCTTAGTGTTTTTTCTTCAGTTTGATCTTGATCTTCGCTCAGGAAAAAGGGGTCCGGTCCTTGTCACATAGGTTGTAATTGTTGTATTTTTGTTTTCCCCGGTAATTGTATGGTCAATTTCGTTTCAGAAAGTGTGATAATTTGTTATGCATACAGTAGAAGCTATGGCATGTTTATTTGTTGCAAGATTTATTAGGGTAGATTTAGTTATTATGACAAAATTGATTTAGTTATTGTGATGAATTTGTTATAATTCCCAAAAATCGGTCACTTGTCTTTTGAACTAGCAGATTCCCTTATGGTAGATGCAGTTATTATGATTTTACTACTGGAAAATTTATCATAATTCCTAAAGAGCTTGGGAACTTGTATTTCGGACTAGCGGTTGTAAATGTATTTTGATCAATGCAATTATTATGATATTTTTTATCATTATTCTTGTATAATGCATGTTATCTTAATTTTTATAATCTTCCTTTGTTTTATAATCGTATTTATTCTTGCACAATCTAGATTTTTATAATCTTCCTTAGTTTTGATAAGTAATGTACATATATCATTATTTTAGCATCAAAATGATAATTTTTGATAGGCTTATTTTTCAGACTTTTGTGCTTGTTTTAGTAAAATTTGATTGCAGATTTTAGGGAGATGATTGAAGAGAAGATTAAGAGAGAGATAGTTGAAAGATTGTGAGAAAGGGTACTCTTGGGTTTTAAAAAAGAGGAGGATTGAAAGATAATCTGGGTCAACAACGAGAATATTAATGAGTACATAGAGCCTAGGACTCCTATTTAAATGCTCCATAAAGATTTTGGGTTTCCCACATTTGTTTATCATTTTCACTAATATTTCCTTTTCTTAACTTTCCTCTCTAGTATTTGTCTTGTATAATATACTAGACGCGCATGTGCCATGCGATGCATGTGCAAATGTATTATGCAATTTGTTTTTTTTCTCGGCAGTTTTGTTTTGTTTTGTTAGGCAGTTAGGGGTAGTTTAGGAAATTAATATGTGAGTCAGCTTCAAAACTGACTCACATTTTAATTGCATCAAAAATCAACATGTATGGAGCATGTATAGGAAGGGAAGATTCATTGTTTAGTTTGAGAAGAATGAGAAAGAGAAAATAGTAAAATGGTATTAGAGCATCCAAGTTGGCCTAACCAAAAATGGATAATCAAAACTTTCCACATTGGCTTTTGATTATTCATTTAGGGGTTGCTAAAGTTAGCAATGTCAAGTCCCACATAAGTCATTTTGTCCATAATAAAAAGAAATGGACCCACTGCCAGCTGTGTCTATTTTGACTTTCCACCGTTAATTTCCCGTGTATTTCATCCTCCTATTCTTTTTCCTCTATTTTGTCCCCTCCAATTCTTCCAGCTTTCCTGGTCATTTTTTGGTTTAGTAATATCATTCCCTCCAATTCTTTCTTCTCTCGTCCTTCAATGGAATCCCACTTCTCTCAATCCTCCCAAATTATGGAATCACAAACACAAACCAAAGCCAAATGGAAACAAAGAATCAAAAGAAAACAAGGAAAACCAATTACTTACAAGATGAAGATGAGCACTATTGAAAGCTTGGATGCATATTTCCGGAGATGCGGTGGGTGGTCAGAAGGGATCAAAAGTTTACGAAGTTACGGAAGTGAGTTCTACAAAGTTTCCATCAATTTCTGGGCAGAATCACATCAAGAAATGCTCAAGGCTTGCAAAATAGGTGGCTAACTATTTCACATCACCAAGTTTTGTGGGTATCACAACAAGATTGGACAATTGAATCCTAGCGGATGGAATGATCAAATGATATTAATTTTTGTCGTTTGGTCAAATATCATTTGATCATTCCATCCGCTAGGATTCAATCGTCCGATCTTCTTGTAATACCCACAAAACTTGGAGACATCATGTGAAATAGTTAACCACCTATTTTGCAAGCCTTGAGCATTTCTCTCCGCAATTCTGCTTAGAAATTGGTGGAAACGTTGTAGAACTCACATCCGTAATTTGGCACTTTTGATCCCTTCTGACCACCGCATCTCTAGAAATATGCAGCCAAGCTTTCACTAGCGCTTCATCTTATGAGTAATTGATTTCTTTGTTTTCTTTTGATTCTTTATTTCCATTTTGGCCTTGTGTTTGTGATTCCATAATTTGAGAGGATTGAGAGAGGTGGGATTCCATTGAAGGATGAGAAGAAAGAATTGTAGGGAATGATATTACTGGACTAAAAAATGACCAGGAAGAGAGTTGGAAGAATTGGAGGGACGAAATAGCGGTAAAATAATTGGAGGGACGACATAGGTGTGAAATTAACCGTGGGATGTCTAAATAGACACAGCTGGCAGTGGGTCCATTGTTTTTAATTATGACCAATGTGGGCCTGGACATTGTTAACTTTAGCAACATCTAAATGGATAATCAAAAGCTAACATAGCATGTTTTGATTATCCACTCTTGGTTAGGCCATTGTGGATGCTCTTACACCCTCATCACACTTCCCTTTCTTCACACAAGCTCCAAACTTAGTGTAAGCAAACATTGGAGATGAAGGTTTTGAGAACTATTGCTGCATTAAGTAGTTAAATGTACTACATTGTGGAAGAACATGCTATATGAATCTCTATTCTCATTTTCTTTTGCAGGACACTAAAGTGATGCAGGGTAGTATATTGGCGCTTACTGATATGGCAGTTCTGCCTATTAGTGCAGTTTTAAATGCTATTAAGTTGATAAAGAATGAAGGAGTGGAACAGTTTGATCCTCTGATCATCACTCAAGCTTCATTGCTAAGTATGTTTCTCTTGCTTTGCTCAAGTATTCATGTGTTGCTTTGATCCTCTAATCATCAGTGTTGGTTTCTTTTCCTGTGATTGTATAGTTATCTCTGTTCAAACTATGGAAGCTATATTCATATCTCCTCTTCTACTTTTTTGATGAGTAATGCAAAATATATCAGGGAGGGTATGCCACCTATTTACTGAAGAGCGAAACCTAGAAAGACATAATGCATGAAAAGCCTATTGTTCTTAGTTAGAAGGGATCCTCAAAATCTTGAATAGAGTGTAAGCTAGGCGCCACTAAAGTACTAAACCCAAGACCCAAGTGTACAAAGTGCTAATATTATGGGAAACTGGCTTGTCCATACCATGAGAATATGTTTTATTCCTCTACAACCAAATCAGATAACGTGCGACACAATGCTCAAGCAATGAAGCCTTTCTCTCCTCATCCCTTATACGCCCCAACACCCCGGCTGCATGACTATCACACACCCAATGACTCTCAAATAGAGCATATATCAATTTCCAAAATTCCCCTACGGATGGTGTGGCACTGTTTCCTCATTGTCTTTGCACATGCAACACCTCTTGACCATAAAGTTTCTTCTACCAACGAGGTTATCAATCTTCATATTCTGGCCATGCGTGCCATCCATGCAAATATTGATAGCTATATTAGAAGGGGCCTCACCTTCCAAATGCTCTGCCAAGGAAACTCTCTCTTGGAAGAAAGAGGATGTGTCAGAACTGCACTACCTCTTTTTCTTTCAACATAAACCATCCTTAACATCTCCATGGACTCTTTTTTCATTTTTTAAAATAGCATAGCCCCTCCTATTTCAACTGTTTCCTCGGGTTTTCATCTAAGCTCGATTTCTCTATAAAGAGTGACTAAGTGAAGAATGAGTAGATAGTGAAGGACGACAAAGCAACAAAATTATTCTATATGGATTCACATGAATCATCTCTATTTGGATCACACTTTTCAAGTTTTGCTTCCCAATATGCATAGTTGTCAGAATCGTACAATTCACGATTCGTATCGTACGATTCGATACGATTCAGTAGGTAATCGATACGAATAGGCTGCTGAATCGGAAATAGCTGAGAATCGTAAGTGAATCGGTGATTTACGATTTGTATCGTACGATTCGATACAATTTAGTGGGTAATCGATACGAATAGGCTGCCGAATCGAAAATAGTTGAGAATCGTAGGTGAATAAGTGAATTGTTCGATTCACTTAAAATTTTCGAATTCATTTTTTACTCTTGTTTTGCTCCTTTTGTTATTTGAAAAGGGTTCAAATATTTTTTTAAGGTCGTATTGTTATATGTCATCTTTTGTCTATGTTATATGGATAGATAATAAGAAAAAGAGATTTATTACGAGAGTGAATCGAAAATGAGGAAGATAAATGAAATATAACAACCCTGTAGACCTTCTAAGGGTTTGTTTTGTACTTATAACTCTTTCTTACAAAAAGAACCATAAGTAGGTTTTACGAATCATCATCTCTTGGAAGCTGCAATAGAAGCAACTTACCTCATATTCCACGTTATTATCAAATCATCATTTAGAAGAAAGTATTTATTGATTTAGGCCTAAATCTTTCATTTGTAGTATATATTGTTGTTAGCCTAATCAATAAGCATAGGTTTCTGTGCATTATAGAAGTCATGACCGAATCAGAGCGATTCACGATTTGACAACTATGCCAATATGAATTCCAACTTGGTTCATGCCCTAAATTTGTGTGCGCGTGCGCTTGTGTGTGTGTGAGAGAGAGAGAGAGAGAGAGAGAGAGAGAGAGAGAGAGAGTGAGAGTGAGAGAGAGAGTGTGTGTGTGTGGGTGAGAGAGAGAGAGAGAGAGAGAGAGAGAGAGAGAGAGAGGGAGAGGGAGAGGGGGGGGGGGGGGGAGGGGGAGGGGGGGGGGGAGAGAGAGAGAGAGAGAGAGAGAGGGAGAGAGAGAGAGAGAGAGGGGGGGAGAGGTGGCAATGGCATTCATGGTTGGTGCTCTCTTGAAACCCAAAGAGATTCATTGAATGGGTTTCATCTGAAATGAGATTGCTTGGGTGAAGGAAAGCAACCTGTGTCAACTAATAAAAAGTAAAATGTTGGTTAGCGCTACTGTGACTAGCCAGAAATGTCTAGGGACTGTTGCTCAAAAACAAATTGGCGAGGATGGAGCTTGCTTTTAGAACTTAGAAGCCTTTTTGGGCGATTCGCTAGCTATTTTGCCTAAATATGGGTGATGTGAGGCTGTTGGAGATGCTGTAGCTTTCCTTGTACCCCTTTTTGTCATTGTATTCTTTATTTACGTTCTGTGTTTTGCTTCTTAGGCTCTAGTATCGTGGGATATGTTTTTCAACATTTGGGTAGCATGTGGGAGAGTGCTTGTTCATTTTGGTCCCTTGTGTTTTTGTTTTTGGAAATCACAGAACGGTAAAATGAGTGAGAAAGAGAATGAAGCTTCTGTATTTCACAATGCTTTTTTGTTAGTCAACTGTTTTTAAAAACATATATATGTGTGTGTGTGTGTACAAACAGCTTGTGTCGTGACTGTCGTCATTACTCATTAGCATCAGGCGTCTGTTCCTACGATGCACCATCACCACAACTACCACACATGCCAAACAACTACTGTTTTGGCATTTATGCTGCAATACACATGACAATTTCAGATGGCTCTGAATATCGCAACCTGTAGCCTAACCAGAGGATAGTCCTCATAGTTGTTGGCATATGATGAAAGCTACTCAACTATGTTTTAAGAGTCGAATGAGTCTACCGTGCTTTTCTAGGGTATGCCTGTTGATTACTCGCTCTTCAGTTTTCATGTGCAGATCTTGTGAGGGTTGTTCAACAGAAAGGCTTAGGTGATCTGTGTGCAATTAGCTTTTGCCATTCACAGATCGAAACGTGGACGAGATCGAAAAATATTGGCTTAGGGATCGGTCTTGTTTTAGTTGGATTTGTATTTAGGGCAGTGATTTAAATACACAAGGCGAACGCGAGGCGACAAAGCCCTCATTGAAGCGAGGCGACAAAGCCCTCATTGAAGCGAGGCGAGGCGAGCGCCTCATTCAAGTGAGGCGAGCGTTTAAAAAAAAAGAAATATAAACTACATAAATGACCAATATTCACTCCTACCATCAAAACAAGAATAAACATCACCATATTGCATAATAACCAACAATCTATTTGCGAATCGTGATTCGTATCGCATCGTGAATCACTCCGATTCAGCCAAATTCTTAAAAATGCATAAAAAATGTAGATTTCAAGTTTGAATAATGATCTTGTGATCTAAATATGCAACACACTAGTTAAAAAGAAGTTTATTAGATTGATGATTGACCTGAAAAAAAAAAAAAAAAGGGACCCAGCACATACATATATATATATATATATGTATGCATGTATGTATATAGACACACACAGTCACACACCCTGTCGGCAAAAAGAAGAAGAAAACAAGATCAGATCATGGGTGGCTGGTCGTGCGACTGTGCAAGAGAGAGAGAGAGAGAGAGAGAGAGAGAGAGAGAGAGAGATCTGATCTGATCTGATCTGATCGTGGTGGCTGTCTTTGACCATTTGACGCCGCAGAGGAGTGAAGCAAAGGAGAGAAGCAGAGAGGTATGTGATAACATCTGATCGCGTTTTTTGGAATATAAGATTTGATCACATTTTTTGCCCTAACAACGCCTAGGCGTGATTTTTAAGTCGCCTCACGCCTCGCGACTAGTCGTTCGACTCACTACTAGTCGCCCGCCTCACTCAACCTCGCCTTGCCTCACACCTGTGAGGCGTCACAGGCTCGCCTCACGCCTCGCCTCGCCTAGGCGCGATTTTTCAATCACTGAATTAGGGGCGTTAACATGAATCTTGTGCAAATGTTTATTGATGTTGCTTGGGTGATTGTGCAAAATAGCTTTAGCATTGTTGTTAGGAAGATGACCACTTTTCCTTCTCTTATTTTTGATAGAGTAATTTGAAGGCTTATCAGAGCTAATAGACGATTATATGTTCATCAGTTTGTACTTTGTAGTTCATGAATGCTCCCTTCTCTGCGGGATTTAGTGTTGTTTGAGTTGCCCAATTTGGCAGTGGGGTTCATTACCATGGACCAACCACATAGCTTCATAAGTTTCCTGTGTTGGAATTGATTTTTAAAAGATGAGCGTGAAGATATTTTTGTGCTTTCGGGGTCGATAAAGTAGCCCTGAAAGTTCATAACTTGGTGCCAATATATTGTTCATGCCCCTCAAGGTTCAGCATGTAATCTTGGATTTCCAACTAGCTGCTGACTTTAAACAAAGTTTAGCTCTGGTATGGCTCTTGTCTTCGTCTTCTCTGTCTCACCTCTCTTTTTCTTTTTCCAACCCCCTACCCTCGTCGTGTTTGTCCCCGTTTCTCGGCCATTAATCTGCCCATCGTTTCCTGTTGGAGTTTTCTGGGTTCTCTGACTTTTGCTTAACGGCTAGGGATCTTTCGGGTTTGGATGGAGCGCCGGCATTGGCTCCTGCCGCGGCCGTTGTTGGGCGGCCTGGTACTCACCTAACGGCAAAGGTTCAGCGTCCGCAGCAGTTTGGGTTTGCTATGGGCTTCGGTTTACTCTACCGTGGGGTGGCCTGTGGAGGCTTGGTGGATGTCGGTGGTGTAAACTGGCGGTGGTGGTGGTTCTGCCAGATTTTGTGGGCAGTGACGGTTTCCTTTGGGTTAGGCTTCTATTATTGTATTTGGGCTTGTAGGCCTTTTGGGTTGTTTGTGCTGTTTATTGTTTTTATCTGGGCACTTTGGGCCCTTGGGTGTTGTATTGGGCTTTGTCCCTCTGCTGTTGTTCCAACTTTTGGTTGGAAACCATTAACCTTTACCTAATGAAATCATTCTTTTGCCGTTCAAAAAAAAAAAAGTATTTCTCATCATCTGTACTTGTTGATTCTCTGCCTCTCGTGTTTTATTTTCCCTCTCATCTCATGACTTTCTTTAGTTCTTTACCTTTCTCCCTGTTTGCTCGTGACATTCTCTGTTTTTTTCCTTTTTCCGGACAAGTAAATTAGTATGGGTATCAGAAAGTTCCAGATGTCGTAAGTTTGTTTTTAATGATAGTTAAAGAATATGAGTATTTTTTAGTTTTTCACTTTATATATATAGTAGGAAGCTGTCTCTCAGTTGGCATCAGTGTTTTGGTTTGGATCTAGACCAAAGGTAGGGCAGAGGAAAAGAATAAAATATCTTGCCTCTTTCAGTTTTTTCTTTTGTGATATTTCAAGTCTTTGGGTTCTTTCTTTTGTCTGCTTCCTAATTTTTATCATATGACTAAGCAGCTGAGCTGCCAAGAGATTCCTCGTCAGCGGATATAATCATATTTATCTGTACATTGTCTGAATTTCCTGGTGACCAATTGTTTGGAGAAATCTCACGAGTGTTGAGGCCTGGTGGAACTGTCCTACTTCACCAGAGATTTAAATCTGCAACTGGGAAAATGGTGAGATAATTGTTATGCTGGTCTTTATTTGGTTGACATCAAGTCGTATTTATTTATTTTTCCCCCATCTCCTTGCAGTTTGAGCGCAAATTGCTTGTAGCAGGGTTCTTAGATGTACAGATTTTTCCAGTGAAGCCGGTTTCACAATCTGAAGCATCAGACTCTCTTGTAGGGGTGAGCAAAATATCCGTCAAACCGTGAATCCAGTCCAAACCAATCCAAACCGAAAGATTTGGTTCGGTTTTTTAGTAGTATGGTTTGGTCATGGTTAAAAAAAATTAGAAACCGCATTATATGGTTTGGTTTGTGGCTTCATGTTCACGGTTATGGTTCCAAACCGATCCGAACCGTATAATATATATATAATATGTATAATTATATATATTTTAATTATGATTCACTAAATAAATATGGGAGCCTACTTTCCTAATTTATTGATCCTATTAAATCCACCAATATTTAGTTTTCCAATTCGTATTCCTATAATTCCTCTACTACCATTACCAAAACTAATTACCCTAACTTTCTATATAAGAAAACCTATCCCCATACTATATAAACCTAATGTACTAACGAAGACATCCATCTCTTACCCAGCCACAATAAGCCATCTATCTTCTCTACCCATAGTTCTCTCTGCAATCTGCATGGCTTTCATGAATGTAAGGAAAAACAAATCCTGTTTTGGCTTTGATTTTTTGTGTTGCTATTTTTTTTCCAGATCAACAATATTTTATTTGATCCTAACTTTTTTCTTCTTTCTTTTCTTGTTAGATAGATGTTAGCTGCGGAATGAAATTGATTTTAATATAATTTTTTTTTTAAATTTGTCTTCGTAATTTTAAGTACTTCAAATATTTTTTTGGAGATGATAGCTTAGTTCAAAACAAACCGTGGTTAAAACCGAAACCGAACCGTAGTCTAATGGATTGGATTGGTTTGGTTATATGTGTTTTGTGGGTTGGTTTGGTTCTCGAAATTTATAATCCGTAGGTATTGGTTTGGTTCTTGGTTTACTATAAAACCGAACCAAACCGAACCATGCTCACCCCTACTCTCTTGGCGTTAGTTTTCCTTCACACTCCTTCCTCTTTCTTGGTCCAGGGGAAACTGATACCAACAAGTTTCTGAATGCCTAACTTATCAAAAAAAACAGAAGAGTTTTTTATTGTCTGACCACCAGTGTTTTGTATGACATTCTCTATTTTCACTTCATCATCTGCACTTTTTGTTCCTGGCTTTTTGGGTAATCTGAGTGGAGGAGATATTATGTACTCCTGTAACATACACACGGCTTTAAACTTTATATCTAGATTGGACCCTTGTCCTCTTACCAATAAAATGTGAAATTGTGTTGATGATTGTAACTTTATTTTTACGCCTTTTTTTCTTCACACTGAAAATCGGAGTTGACACCCTAAGTTTTTGGAAGTTTAGAGTCGTTCTAATGCAACTCATCATGTCGCTGTTGCTATTTGACATTTCTTTGAACCCTTCTGAAGGATACATCAAATTGGTCGTATGTTATTTCTGATGTCTATCTCGCAAAGCTGTGATGCGTGTGTTGTTTCCTTTTCTCAACAGATTAGAGCAACAAAGTCTTCTTGGAAGGCTGGTTCATCCTTTGCTCTCAAGAAGAAGCCTGCAAAAAGCTTGCCGAAGGTCCAGATTAATGATGATATGGATTTGATTGATGAGGATAGCCTTTTGACTGAAGAGGATTTGAAGAAACCCCAGTTGCCAACCAGTAAGACAATGAGTTTAAGTCTTATTGTTTCTTGAAGCAGTACTTGGTTGATTCTAGGGATTTGTTCGCTCCAATATTTGTGGAGGAACTTCTGATTTATGCATCACATTACCCCATTTGTGCAGTTGGGGATTGTGAAGTTGGAAGTACAAGGAAAGCGTGCAAAAATTGCACTTGCGGAAGGGCCGAGGAGGAGGAGAAAGTACAAAAGCTAGGACCGACTATGGACCAGCTGGACAATCCTCAATCGGCATGTGGCAGTGTATGTGGTGTGCCAACTCCATTTTGTATGTTTATCTATTTGTGGGAGGGTGGGTGGTTTGAACACTCCCCTTTTGTACAACCACGCTCCATTTCTTTTAGTTACGTAACTGAATTCACAATTTTGGCATTTCATTTGCAATGATTTGTAGGGATTTGGAATTAAGAAAATGAAAAAGGTAATTCGTAGTGTTACTTGAGTAGAGGAAAAAAAGAAAAAGGATTGTGTGCTTCTATAAGGAGGGAGTGTTAAAATGGTTTCCTTATATGGAAACAGTGGAATGGATAACCAATAATGTAGAGAGAAAAGTAGCCTCCTTCATCTCAAGGGCGCATGAAATATGGCCAAACCTCTGTGCTTGTCTTGCTTGTACTTTTCTTTCATTGGAACTTTGTCTCATGTTTGTCTCAATTTGTTCTTCTCTTTGGAAATTGGATGAACCTACAGTGTGGACTAGGTGATGCTTTTCGGTGCAGTACATGCCCTTACAAGGGTCTCCCTCCTTTCAAACTTGGTGAGAAGGTATATGTTCGACCTAATAGCCAGCTTTAATTAAAATTGCTGTTGCGTAAAAAATTGAAAATTGCTGGTGTAGATTGTAAGGAGATTCCTAACTTGGAATGCATTTTACAGGTTACTTTGTCGGGAAACTTTCTTACTGCTGACATCTAAGAGATCATCAGAGGTACAGGATTATCAGAGATTACCTGCATCTAAGAGGTTTAACCAAGTAGCTGCCTTGTGTCACTGATTTTTTGGTGTTGTTCGTGGTTTCTCGTTTCTTGCTCCGCTTCTAGGACTTAACACAGTGTCCCCAGTCGATGGGATATGGGCGGGGGAGTACAAGTAGGCTTTCACAAGGAAATTGATCCTGATAGTGATGGCAGAGTACTCTTGTGAGAATAACTAGTTTTTGTTTGTTTAAAAATTATTAGTAGTCTGAAGTTTCATGTTAGAGAACAAGTAGTTTTTCTTCTTGATTTTGCAGCTTTCAAGGGGTGAAAAGATGGATTTGTTTATGAGAAATCTGAAAGTTGAATATTATGCTTTCACGCAATTTCCTTCGGTGTCTTCTTTTTCCCTCCAAACCAACGTTGTGCTTTGTTGCAGCGACTATTCTTGTTTTTGGTTTCTTTTTTCTTCAAAATGAAACACCTGATTTCTTTCCTCTCTATTGTAATACTAAATGATAAGCAGCTTGTCTTGCTGCAATGTCCTTTCTTTTTTTCTTGCGGAACCAATTCTTCTCTTGATAAACAAATAAGAGTAAAGCTACCAACACAACTCCGGATACAACTGCGTCTTAAGCCATTCGATATATATTGATCCACATGCATCAAACCGCTTCAAACAGGAGTTGCGTTTCAAAGTTGTGCATCGAACGCCTCCGGACGGGAGCTGTGTTTTAAAGCTGTGTATGTAGACTTTTTGATAAGTTAATATGACTATCCTTTTCAGAGTTCTGGGGTAAAATGCTATTCTTCACGTAAATATTCTCGCGTGCATCATTAGTGCATAAACAATCTATAAAGCGGAACTAAAAAACCAACCGAAAAGCATAACCATCGTCACATACTTCGGAAGAAGAAAAATCAGGAAATGATTCGTCATTTAAGCAACGAATAACATTGACTAACCACCTACTAAAACTGTTGCCCTCCGTATCCGATCAATCTATGGTAGGATCGTTAGGCTTCTGAAGTGGAGTAAAAGAGAAACCGACATACAGTCTGCTAAAGTGCAGAATATCAATGATCGGACTGTCTATACTCCAAAACTATAAAGAAGCAAGCAAACCCAGGTCAATGTTATGCAATAGATACCTTTCAATTCGTGAGCTAAGCTACTAAACTGTAGGAGGTTATTGAGTCTCGTTCCATCAACCGCATGCCCGCTTTCTCTTTCTCACATTGTGCTAAAGGAACAAAAGAAGTAAATATTGGAGTACCCAAATCAATATCGGGACAGACGGAAGAATGACAACTAGGACCCTCATCACGGAGAGAGAATGACAAGGGTGCTTGCTTTCTTGGATGAGAAATGGGCACTCTTACTTTAAATAAGCCCCAACGAAGCTAGCCGTACAAAAGCAGGAAAATCAATTTCGGACACTAATGTCAAGACTAAAAGGGCAACCATATGCAATTTCAGGTTTTGTCGAAGAACTCATAGCTGCACAGGTTTAAGCATCTACTAATGGATTTTACTAACACACCTACTAATTCCCATTTTGGTAATCGCCTCAGTATTTTCCCAGAACATTAACAGACTAATCATGCTTTTTCTTGACAAGTAAATTAAAACAACTGTTAGAGACTCCGACTCGCCTAGAGAGCAGGAAAAGTCAACAAAAAAAAAAAAGAAAAGAGGACAAAGAAGAAGATGAAAAAAACTAAACTACCCACCAGTAATTAATCAAGACACAGTCCAAGCTTCCATTAGCCTACCATCATAACGCAAAACTCATCGAGCATTGAAGTCTCTAAAAAAAAAAAAAAAATTTCTCTAAACACGCATGAGCACTAATCATACTGGTGTTACAACCCTACTACTATAGCACATCAAGTCACTTTTGGCAGTCCATTTACAGGTTTACTGCGTATAAGGAGAACACTTTTGAAAAACTAAGGCAATACATGAGTTCGTGTGCTAAACTTTCATGACAGGTCTGCCATACTACCACTTCATAGTATATGATAGAGCCAAAGACACCCCTACAAATGAACCTGTTAAAAAGTGAACCTTGTAAACACATCGGATATAGCTCACCAAATATTGTTCTTAAATAATTCATAGATCGCACTTAAACCAACATATCTTACAGCAGACTAACCTGGGTGTTTTATCTCATGGAACAATCAAAAAATGAATGGCCGGGAGAACTGTAGTTCTATTCCAGAACAAAAAGTTCATATAGGATAACTAATAGTAAACAGAAAAAGAAATGTCGTAGTTCTCAAAAGAGGAATCAAGCGAGCAGAGGAAGAAGCTACTACTAAATATCTCACCCTCTTGGTGTTAAATGGAACCAGGACAACAGAAACACACGACATTACGACGACGGCAAGTGCACACTAAAAAGTAAACTTTCGAGTGTGAGCTTGAACCCCTTTGTCTATTGAGATAACTCATGATGTAGAGTATTCGATGTACTTAAAACTCAAGGGAAAATACATGCTTAAAAAACTAATCTGTTTTGCTACGAGAGAGAGAGAGAGAGAGAGAGAGAGAGAGAGAGAGAGAGCATTGGTTGGTCAAATAATGGGAAAAACACCCAGAACGAGCAAATTGCTAGTTATTATCTAATGCGTTCCTAACAAACAGCCTAACCGAAAAGTATGAACATATATCACAGCAATCACCTCCCAACATAAGTAAAAAAATGTGACTTATAAAATGAAGCAAATGAAAATCAATACTAAAGTTGCATTACTTAAGAGAAAGAGAGAACTAAAAACACAATCGATGAGCTAGAGGATACAACAGGAGAAGCATGAGTTGTTAAGGTAAAAGGATTAAGTACATAACAGGTACACTTCAAAGTCTGGAACCTATGCATGTATAAATTGTCCTTACAACAGACGTACAATTCCGGCAATTCTGCAAGGAGCATCACAATTTGGAGGAGATTCTGATGAGACGAGCCACCATACCTCTTCTCTTTCTCCCTTGTTTCCTTCGGACCTCATTTTTTCGTTTTCTTTCTTACTTCTTGCTACAAGAGCCAAATCAGACCAATGGGGAACGGTCCTCACCCAGGTGTCGACCAGTCACACAAATTAAAGAGAATCACTCCATTAGCACATCTTCAATCCAACTTAGCAGTTGAACACCACTGAAAGAAACAACAACAAACACAACAAAAGCCAATCACCGTGGAGGAGGGCAACAGTAAAGCAGATTGCTCACAGGATCCCAGCAGTAGGCTAAACCTCAATCCAAGAAACTATCATTCCAACAGCAAATCAATTTTCCGAACAAAGAAAAGATCTGGAACCACAGTATACATATTTGCCTCTTCTAGATCTTTTCCTCCCTTAATTGGAACCAAACTCTCCACATGATTGAAAACTTCTGAACAATAAGGAACATCATTAACTGGAACATTCTTAAATTCCTGGGTGGCAGGGTCATACAAGACCAATTCCCCATTTTCCTTATGCAATAAAACCTCACCATTCATTCGGCATCCCAATGGCTTATTAACTCTCGGGTAAGGTCCAAACGACATGTACTTAGTCCACGACCCCGCAACCCCATACTCATTCATAACCCACATATCGAATTTCTTGTCCTTGGAATGGTTAGGATAAACTATCAAACCAATGGAATCCTTCCACGCCACCAAATGCCACCCTAATCTCCCCTCATCATCCTCGTCATCATCATCATCACCATCATTATCGTCATTTTCGCTGGAAAAATTCGGCAACATGAACTGACTAAACACCTCCTCCCCCAAGTCGAACGTAACGATCAGCTCCCGTCCATTCAACTCCCTAAACCCAAGCGCTGTCCAATGGAACCTCCCCCTCACGAAAACCCTACTCGACGCCTCGAAAATTATAAACCTCACATTAGCCTGAATCTCCCTCCAAGTATCCGTCCCCAAGGAGTAGATCTCAACCTGGTTCAGAGGGTAACAATAGTTCACAATCCTCAACACCTTGTAATCGTTACTACCCGAATCGAACCCAAACCCCAAGACAACCTTAATGGGCCCCGCGTTCGGCCTCTTTACGTCCGAGACCGGCAGGTCCTTAAAAACCCTAGTGGCCGGATTCCAGATAATCAGTATAGAAGCGATGGGCATGACACTGAGACAGACCAAACCGTGACAGCTACCGGAGATCCGTAAGGGTTTCGATATGTTTAAGAAAGGTATGTCCATGTTGATTGGGATGTCTACGGATTTGGTACCGGAGAGTAAAGTGATGGCCTTGGATTGGTGACGCGTCAGCAGGAAAAAGCTACGGTCACCGTGGTTGGCGGTGCTAAGGGTGGAGTGGTGGAAGTGCTTGGAGATGAAATTAGAGTTTAGGCGAAGGGCGTACCATGATTTGCAGACGCAGTAGAATTGGACGAGGGATCGGACGGGGAGGCGCGAGAGGATGTCGATGATGATGTCCTTGGGGAGATCTTTCGCCGGCGCGGGCTCCTCCGCCGGCGCCGGCGCCGTCGTGGATTGATTGAGATTGGTTGACATGAGTTAGACAGGACCGGTGGAGGGTGAGACAGAGGAAAGACGGAGAAGAGTGTAAAGCGGAGATGGAATCGCACTCAATTCTATCTGCACTGTCCGTGAGAGTGATTACTCGGTGCTCCTGCGTCCCGCAGTGCTCTGGTACTAACTTTTATGCCACACGGAGGAATTATTCATCAATGTCCCGTCACGTGGTATCTCAAAATTTTTTTCCAACACATGTTGGGATGGGGCTGTCTTAAGCCCCACTTCTAAGGATGACCACCTGATGTTTGGATTGTTCAAATCCGATCCTAAATTTAGTTACCATTTACTAATAAGGCATTAAAAAATATGACATTTCAGTCGAACATTCGAGTTCGAATGTTGTAGGGTAAGAGATAAAGGAAAGGGAAAGGGTTCCGCGTTTTTGTGAGAATCTAATAGGGGATATAATCAGTCCCACATTGGTAGGTAAATTGAAAAAATGATACTACCGAATTCTGGCCAGCTATTTTGTATAATTTGATATTAACCTTTTGAGCCACATAGTTAAATTAAGAGTTAGCAGGGCCGCTGGCTCGAGTTGTTGCAGTTTCCTCCCATTTAGTTTTGGAATGGACTTTCTTTATTTAATCTGAAATTTGTTTTTTTGGGAGTTTATAAAAAATTTTCCTGTTGAGTTTACATATTTTGTTTTTGCCCCATGGGATTGCCCAAGCTAGTAGGCTGGTGGAGCTTACCTTAGAGACCACTTTGATATAATGTATGGTGGAAAAAAGATTCAAGAGCACCATTTGTGATGCCCAAGAGGCAATGAGTAATTGTTTACAATTGTGTGGAAACCAGGCGGCGAAGGTCATGCAAAAGTGGGATGGAAATGGCTAGACCACTGTCGTCTGTCGCATGGTGCTCTCGGAACAGGTGATAATTTTTTCCGTAGAAAAGTTGGTGGGGGGAAGTTAGCTTGACAAACACGGCTTTGCCGTGGATCCGCACCCAAATGTGCCCGTGGAAACATTACATCCCCACCCATGCATGTGATAGGGAACAATTTCCATGCCCGTTTCATTTTCTTTTTAAATCATCTTTTTCAAAAAAAAGATAATTTTAAAATTAGATATATTGAAAATGAAAAATAAAATTTTAATTTTTTTCACAGTTTAAAAGATTTCAATGAAATCTATCAAATAAGATCTATATTAGTAAAAAAAATTATTTACGTAAACACATACTCCCTCCGTCTCTTTTTAAGTGTTCTGCTTCGTAACTTCAACTTATTAAAAAGACATCATTATTATACCTTTCACATCAACTTTTTCCTCCACTTTTCCTACCTACTTATCCATCATCATTACATTTTTCCTTACTTACTTTTCAAAATGGAATCTACTTTTAGGGACAAAATAAACAATGTACTAATTTTTATCCTCTAACTTTACAAAATAGACACTTATTAAGGGACAGCCCAAAATGGAATACTGGACTCGAAATAAGGGACGGAGGGAGTAATTTTTTAGAGTCCAGTATTCCATTTTGGGCTATCCCTTAATAAGTGTCCATTTTGTAAAGTTAGTGGATAAAAGTTGGTACATTATCTATTTTGTCCCTAAAAGTAGATTCCATTTTGAAAAATTAGTGAATAAAAGTGTAATGATGATGGGTAAGTAGGGAAAGTGGAGGAAAAAGTTGATGTGAAAGGTATAATGATGATATTTTTTTAATAAGTTGGAGTTACGAAGCAGGACACTTAAAAAGAGATGGAGGGAGTATATTCCTTTTCAAAAAGTTTTTTTTTTGAAAAAAACTGGAACGGGCCTCACATTCTATCATTTAAAAATAAAAAAAAACAGCGGTGCTACTTGTATAGATTTAATATCTATACCAGAGCATACAAACCCCATTTTGGGTATGTTTCGGCTCTCAAAAAAATGATCGGAGTCGCTAATTTTGTTTAAAATACTTTGTTTATGGTCCTTGCAAAAAATAAACTCAATTCAATATCGGTAAGAGTGTTTACAAATCATCCAACTTTATTCCAAAATTCAAGCATGAATTCGAAAGCAAAGTTAGATGTTTTGTAAATGCCTTCACCAATACTGGATTAAGATTATTTTTTGCAAGTACCATAAGCAAAGTATTCTAAATCAAATGAGCGGCTTCGATCAATTTTTTGAGACACAAAATAAGCCCAAAAGGGGGTTTGTTACAGATTTTTGTATGTACTATTATCAGTTCTGTAAAAAAAAAAATTTTATCTAATTACAAACACTTACACACCACTCACGTCTTTTGGTGAGGCCCACACATGGTGTGTGTGGGTCCCAATGTGAATGTGATTTGGTGAGGCCCACATACGGTATGTGTGGATCCCAATGTGAATGTGAATAGATTTGTGTAAGTGTTTGTGGTTGAAGAATGATTGTTTATAAAATCTTACTCATTCCGTCCAAAATTAAATGATAATTTGTGATATGTGTGCCAATTTTAATTCCTTATATCTTTCAATATAAATCTAAAAAATGTGCAATATTATGGATCTTGTTTGATAGTTATTGATTTGTTTTATTATACAAAATTTTCAAACTCATGAAAAATACTATAGATTAAAAGATATCAGTAATAAAAAATGGCACAAATTTAAAAAATTATCATCCTTTTTGGGACGGAGGGAGTAATTTATTTACACCAAATTAAAGAAGTCCTAAAGTACTTTAATTTGGTGTAAGAAAATTTTAAAAATCATGCACATATTTGATTTTTTGGTCCAAAAATTACATTTCATATTGGCACGCAATGTGGTATAGAAAGAGTAATAATTTTTCCTAACCAGGTAACAGGTCGAGCAAATAACTGTTCAAGTTTGGTTCGAATTTTTTTTCCGGATATTAGCTTATTTATAAATCATGGTGATCTTATACAACCTGATTTAATCAAGCCCATTACGTGCTGATCTCGAACAGTTAAATTTTTTCATAATTATAAGCCGAACGAGACGAGTACTAGTTTGTTGGAGCTTAGTTTAAAATTTTTACGAAATTCAAGAAAATTATTCAAAATTGGTTGTTAATGCAAACAATCCTCAAACGAATCTTATGTGTGCTCCAATCAGATATAAATTGGTATTCGATTGACTCGATTTTTAAGAAATATACTACTCTATGAGGTCTACAATGGAAACTAATCTGATCATTTCAATTGGCCCGAAGTGTGGTCGGAGCTGACCCAGCTGTACATGTGCAATACAACCACCCCATGAGGAAACTTAACTAGTTTATGAGTTGATTTCAGACAAAAATAGGCATTCTTTATGTGACGGTGTGAATATTATTTTTAAAGCTCATTAAGAGGTTTCAAATAATGCTTGAACAAGTTACTATTTGGCACAGCTTATGATGTATAAAAAATTTAAGCTACTCGATATTGAGTTATAATTGACTCAATAAGATCATTTGTATTTTCTAATTTATATTACAATTTATATGCAATATACATCTCGATTGATAGATATCAATTAATTCCTTTAGACAAAGTTCTGGTAATTATAAAAATACTATGAACCAAGGATAATTATATGAAAATTTTTCAAACGATTATATCTTGTAATTTATAATATTTTATGTAATTTTGAAAACATTGTCTTAGAGAACTAATTAAGATCCATCAAACAAGATCTATATTAGATATAAAATTTATTACCAATTTAAAAATATAACACATTTTTTATTTGGTTAGAATTGAATGAGAAACTATTAAATCTGGACAGGGAGTAAATTCTAATCTCAAGGAAGATTTGTAGGGAACCACACAAGAAAAAATGCTTTTGGGCTCATTTTGGGTCTCAAAAAAATGTAGAAAAATATCCATAAATTTTTGAATATTATTTTATAGGGTACTGTAAAAAATCAGCTCCAGCGGATATCGGAAAGTATTACTTTTGGATTCATTGAGGCGAACCTGCTCAATTCATCCATATGAATCTAAAAGTAATACGTTTCGACTACATATGTGCCTTATTTGTATAATGTTTTTTTTTTAATCTCTCTACCTAGTTTCGGATGGGATTCTCAAATCGACACCTCGTGTTGATTTGCTTTTGTAGGGTGTCCTATAATTCCGGATTAGGTAGTTTGGCGTACTCCTTTATTTTGCAATGTAACCTTTGCCTTCGGTTTTGAACGAATTGATTGGTTTAAAAAAAAAAAAAAACATTATTCTCTTTGTAATTGATGAAAATTGTATGGGTTCTGTCATAAACTTATGGCACCATTCCGCTAACAAAAATAAGTATTTATTTTTTGAATTAAAGATGACATATGATGAGAGAATAACATGTCTTATAAAATAAAAAATAAGAACCTTAACGGAGCAGAGTATTGTATTACTGAAAAGTATATTGATTTCGTGAAATCTACGCAATTTTCACCGATCAAAGGCGAAGGGGTGAACGAAATTACGCTCCTTGATGTGGGGAATTTTCCGAAGACCGAAACTTTTCTTTGTGTTCAGTTAAGGAACGAAGGACCATGGCAGTTTCAAGCAATGTTCTAATACCGTACCGGCAAGGGTACAGGTTTTTCTATTGGTACGGTACGTACCGGTACCGGTCAAGTACCGATTACCGTTTCGGATTTAGCGCAATTACTAATATATATAGTTATAAATTCATTATTTTCCTTATAACCTAAATTTTTACTAACAAAAATTAAATTGTCATTATATAACTCTCATCCAGTAATTCAAAAAAAAAAAAAAGTATAAAACAACAGAATACTACCCTATGGCCCACGGACAATCTATTTTAACCATTTCAATTTCAAAAGTAAGAGTAAGGGGTAATTAAGTAATTTGCGTTATTGAGGGTTAAACACATTTATAATCTTCTTCTCCCTTTCTACGGTTGCTGCTACTGTAATCTTTACCTTCTCACCAAAAAATCACCCACCGCCGGCGGTCAGGAAATGCTTGTTCCGACGATCGATTCCCTTCTCCCCACATGCAACCTCCTCGTCTCCTTCCACCGCCGTCACGTCTTCCACGAAAAACCCCAAAGCAAGTGATTCCATTCTTCGCTAGACCACTGAGGAAAGGTATTGCATTAATTTCTTGATTTTTCGATTCTGTCCCTGGACTTGGATTTAAAATCGATTTGAGACCAACCGTGATCGTTGATCCGTTTGATACCTTGATGTGAGGCTGTATCAATTGGATTAATGTGTTTTGCGGAGCTTTTTTTTCTATCAACTGCTCACTGCAAAATACCGGACGAAATTTCCGGTAACTACATCTCGGCCGAGATTCTACCGGTACGCCGAAATCGTCCGAGAACAGCCGGAAAGTTGGACGAGACGGAAATGGAGGTCAAGGTTACCGGATTTGGGCTAAAACAGAACCTACAGGCCGGTACGGAACGGTATCTCCAACACTGGTTTCAAGAAACCCACCAAGTTACTAATTGCTGTATTCCCAAACAGCAACAACCTCGTTAGAAAGGGGGCTAACAGAAAGGGCGGGATGTCATGCGCCAACCTAGTCAGAAGACCACACACACCTCTGCTCTCGCGCACAACTATTCCCGGTCGTACAACTATAACCCATTTCTATGATCTCTACGTGAGTATTCTTGGTCGCTGCATTGAATCAAAATCACCCAAAGAAGCCAAGACAGTCCACCAACATCTCCTAAAAAATAGCAACAATAACCCAATTGTACTGGACAAATTAACTCGTCTTTACATTTCATTCGATGAACTCGAAGTTGCTCACCGGGTGTTCGACAAAATTCCGAACCCAGAAAGGAAAAACAACGTAATATTGTGGAACCAACTGATCAGGGCTTATGCGTGGAAAGGACCCTTTGGTAGGACCATTGATTTGTACTACGAAATGGTCGAATCTGGGGTAATACCCAATAAATACACGTACCCATTTGTGCTCAAAGCTTGTTCTGGTTTACAGGCCGTGGAAGATGGCAAGATGGTTCACGATCAGGCGAGGCGAAATGGGTTGGTGTCTGATGTGTATATAAGTACTGCTTTGGTTGATTTTTATGCCAAATGTGGGTGTTTAGTTGAGGCACGAAAGGTTTTTGATATTATGCCTGAAAGAGATGTTGTGGCGTGGAATGCGATGGTTGCGGGTTCGTCTCTTCATGGGTTGTACGGTGACACGAAGAGATTGGTTGTTCAGATGCAGGAAGAGGGGTTATGCCCTAATCCTTCTACAATAGTAGCAGTTCTTCCTGCAATTGGCGAAGTGAATGGGTTGAGTGCAGGGAAAGCAGTCCACGGTTATTGTGTGAGGAGGAGCTTTCATAGTGATGTAATGGTGGCAACTGGGCTTTTGGACATGTATGGAAAGTGTGGTTGCCTAGTTTATGCAAGTAGGATTTTCGAACTAATGGGTATAAAAAATGAGGTAACTTGGGGCGCTATGATTGGAGCATATGTGTCATGTGATTTTGCTAGCCAGTCATTGGAATTGTATGACCAAATGCTCAGGGATGGTTTTCGTCCGTCACCAGTTATACTTGGGACTATACTGCGGGCTTGCTCAGATATGACTGATCTAAGAAGTGGAAGACAGATACATGGTAGCATACTTAAGTCTGGGTATTTGGTTGATTTAATGGTGGGTAACACACTGCTGTTAATGTATGCCAAGTGTGGGATTATAAAGGATGCGGTGAGACTATTTGGTGAAATGGAATCAAAAGATTTGGTTTCCCACAATGCTATTATCTCAGGGTGCGCACAGAATGGTAAGGCAAAAGAGGCTCTGGTTACTTTCCAAGAGATGAAGTTGTCTGGGTTAGAGCCAGATTCGACAACTTTGGTTAGCTTTTTGCCTGCTTGTTCGCATTTGGCTGCTCTTCAACATGGAGCTTGCGGCCACTGTTACTCTATTGTTAGTGGTTTTTCAATGGATATCTCAATTTGTAATGCGCTGATCGACATGTACTCCAAGTGTGGAAAGGTTGATACAGCCAGACTAGTTTTTGATAGGATGCATACAAGGGATATCGTTTCGTGGAATGCTATGATTTTTGGTTATGGCATTCATGGGCTAGGGAAGAAAGCAGTTTTGCTGTTCCATGATATGGAGATTGCAGGCTTATGCCCAAATGATGTGACCTTTATCTGTCTCTTATCTGGTTGTAGCCATTCTGGGCTTGTTGATGAAGGGAAAAAATGGTTTTTTGCAATGAGTCAATATTTCTACATAACACCAAGGATGGAACACTATGTATGCATGGTCGATCTTTTGGGCCGGGCTGGACTCTTGTACGAGGCCCTGGGATTCATTGAAAAGATGCCATGTGACCCTGATTTTTGTGTGTGGAGTGCCTTGCTTGCTGCTTGTAGGACCCATAGAAATATTGAACTAGGGGAAGAAGTGTCCAATAAGATCCAGAACATGGGACATGAAAGCAGTGGAAATTTTGTTATCTTGTCCAATATGTACAGTGTCGCTGCGAGGTGGGATGATGCAGCACATGTTAGAATCAAACAAAGGGATCAGGGGTTTAAGAAAAGACCCGGATGCAGTTGGGTGGAGATAAACGGGGTTATCCATGCATTTGTGGGTGGAGATCGGTCACACCCTCATTCAGCAGAAATATACAATAAATTAGCAGATCTGCTAATGGAGATGAAGAGGTTGGGTTATCAATCGGAATCTAGTTTTGTTTTCCAAGATGTTGAAGAGGAGGAGAAGGAAAGCATTCTCCTTTATCATAGTGAGAAGCTGGCTGTTACATTTGGGATTCTTACTCTGGGCTCTGACAAGCCTATTCTTGTAACTAAGAATTTGAGAATTTGTGGAGACTGCCATGAAGCCCTAAAGTATATCACGATCATTACGAGGAGAGAAATAACTGTGAGAGATGCCAGTCGATTTCATCATTTCAAGGATGGAATTTGCAACTGTGGAGATTTCTGGTGAAAAGAGAAGGGAGTTGAAATCACACGATTCAATGGTTCTTGTCGTGCAATGGATATGCTCTGTCTCTCCTGGGAGCTTTACGGTTGCAGCATGAGGAAGGTAACTTTTTCCCCCTTTTGGGACATAGATTAACACACCTGTTGTGCTTTTTCCATTTGCTATATCACTACAAACTTGTTAGCTCTTGATTAACTAGATTTAGAGCTGAATTATGGATCCCGACATTACTACCCATTAGATAAAAGAAACTCACTACAACAAATATGACCTTTTATAGCGTTATGCAATAGCGTTTTTTTAGGAATGCTATGAAAGGGAACCAATTATAGCGTTCAGTGATGAGAAGCGGAGGAAAAACTGGCGCCTTAAATACTATACTATAGCGTTCATTAAAGGATACAATAGCGTTCCAAAATTTTTTTTACTTGGCGCCCTAAATAGCACCCCCGTTCTGAAAATTTCAATCTCAACCTTTCCTCCAAAATCAGAGGCGTAAATAGATCTTCTTCTTCGTCGGCTGAAACCCTAGAAATTGGGTTTCGATCAAGCTTCTCCTGGCGATGCCAAATCAGGCGAGGAGATCTTCAGGCCCAAGATCAGTTTCACACAGTCGAGAAAGGCGCTGGACACACACAAGGTCTCTCTCTCTCTCTCTCTCTCTCTCTCTCTCGAGATGAAAAACCGTCTCCCCCTCTCCTCCTTCTCCTCTGTTTGTGTGTGGAAAAGTGATTGATTATGGGGACGCTGTTGTCATGCCTGGTTTGATTGATGTGTAAGTTGTCGCAATCATCTCCTTATGAATCGCCTTTAATTCTTTGACCAGCGAAAAATTATTCATCTTCTTGTTGTTTTGCTTTCCCTAAGTTCTTCTTTAATTCTAAACTAGATGTCCAAAATTGGGTAGGAAGTGGAGAGGGCATTACACTGCATATAGGATACAAAATATTGCATGTACAGCAATAAGAGTACCCATAGATTTTCTTGCATATAAAATTCAAATAAGCTTGTAATATTTGTTAGCTTAGGAAACATAGGAAAAAGTTGCATTGCATCTTCACTTGAAGGGAGTATCTGAATCCTGAGTTGTTTTATTTATAGCCAAGAGAAAATTTGCTTAGGATTCAGACTAAGCCACTTGCAGAGGTAGGAAGATTACGGGCACGCAGTAAATTCTTTTTGAAAGCGAGGAAGCTCCCTGTGCTTACGGTAATGGAAGAAAATCAATTGTGTGCTAAAGACCTACTCTTAGTGATTAAGCGCTCCATTGGAAAACCATCAAAATCCCGACATTTCTGTGTTCTGACTTACTCTCAGTAATTAAGCTATCTGTTGGAAAACTGTCAAAATTCTGTTTTGTTAGTCCTTTGACCTGAATACCTGATATTGATTTTAGAGAGAAGATTTAAATAATGGGGACAATTATCTTTTCAAAACATTTTAGCTTTTGGCAGATCATATTGGTTCCCTATTGAACTGGAAAACTAATGAGATGACCTTACTGAACATTTTCTTCCGAAAAGTCTGTATTCAACCGATTTGCTCTATATATTTAGGAGCATTGAGCAAATCTTTTGGAGGATTTCAAATTCACTTTTGCAAGAGCTAAAGATGTAACCTTCATGGCAGGCATGCTCATCTGGATGATCCCGGGAGAGAAGAGTGGGAAGGATTTCCTTCAGGCACTAGGGCAGCTGCTGCTGGTTTGTGGATCTTGGTTCTTTACTTCTTTCTTGTACTCTTTTTTGAAAGAAGCGATTTAATCGAATGTGCCATTGATCTTCTGAAGTAGTATTTCTTCAAAAAAAAAAATGCGCTTTGAAGCTTTTTGAAATTGAGAGATTTGTATTGCTAAAATTCCTGAAATATCTGACCGTTAAATTTGTGTATCATGTAGGTCTGCAGATTTACATGCCCTATGTAACTTGGTACTTAATTAACTTTGTTTCTACAGGTGGGTTAACAACCATGGTTGACATGCCACTTAATAGTTTTCCCTCTATAGTTTCTGAAAAAACATTTGAGCTCAAGGTATGCAGAGTGACGCAAAAGGAATTGCATTTTTTAAGCTACTTAAGCCTACTTCTAAAAAAAAACATCACAATTGTTATGGTCACTTTGTCCTTTTTTTTCTTTCTAAATAAAAATCATTATTCTGGTTGCCAGTCACTGGAGGTCTTTGTTTGATCTTTCTCCAAAATACTGAACACTCAATGTAAACTCCATGAGAACTTGGCTTTTTGATTACTCTACTGGTATTCCGTTCGTTGTGTTCATGGCTCTCTCTCTCTCTCTCTCTCTCTCTCTCTCTCTCTCTTCTTTATTTGTATATTGAGTATGAGCCGAGGCTTTGTTCTGGGTTTATTGTGTGTTGATATTTTCGTAACATTAGAAGTCAGTCTTGGTGTAATTTAAGTCTAGGGAAAAGAAGTAAAAGAGCTTAAACAAAAAAGGACTTTATATTTGGTTATAGGCGTTATGAAATCAATTTTTGTGTTATTGGGTTTTTACTTATTTATTGCCAAAACTTACAAACTATTGCCTTTTCATATTGTCTTTGTTGTATCTGCATAACAGATCCAGGCTGCAGAAAATAGGATCCATGTTGATATTGGTATGCCCTTGAGCTATACACGAAAATTCTTATGATTGGTGTTGTTTTACTCAACTGCAATATTAACAGGTTTCTGGGGACGTCTGGTTCCGGAAAATGCATTCAATAGAAGTGCTCTGGATGGTCTCCTAAAGGCTGGTGTTCTTGGTTTGAAGGCAAGAAAGTTATCTCTATTCTCTTTATTTATTTCCTTAATCTGCTTTTATTTGTGGAACGCCGGTGCGTGTGTGTTTGGGATATGCTGAATTACCATCAGTGCGTTCCATTTGTTTGCGACATACAAAACAAAATATGTGCACTAGATTTTTGCTTTCATTACATGTAATACTTGACTGTCAAACAATGTTGCTCGGTATTGACATCAGAAAACTTTTTCTCAGCTTGATTGCCATTTCTCTTTGATAGCATGAGATGACGTATTATTTGACATTTGTTGCTCTTTCGGTTGTAGTCCTTTATGTGTCCTTCAGGGATCAATGACTTTCCCATGACAAGTGTCGGCCATACAAAGGTGTGTGTGAACTTTTTTTTAGAGTTTTAGACCCACATCTTGTGATTATTATATAGGCTCAAACAACTTAAATGCTGTTATAATGTTTTTAACAAGATGAATCATTTTCTAAGAAAGTTGATCTCTTCATTCTCATGTAGGAAGGGTTGTCTGTACTGGCAAAGTACAAAAGACCTTTACTTGTACATGCAGAGATAGAACAAGAACTTGAAGGCATCTTGGAACTGGAGGATAGTGCAGTTGACCCTCGATCCTATTCAACCTATCTGAGGACTAGGCCTGCTTCATGCTAATTTTTTTTAAGCATTCCCCTCCTCAGAATTTATTTTAATTTTTTCCTGTTATCAACGACTTTTAGGCTGTATTAGGGCTATTAGTTTATTCTTTAGTTCCCTGCTAGTTGCTTTCTCCTCAATAAATATGTCCTTAAAACCATGGTCCAAAGATAGCCTTAACGTGGAGGTTTCGATCAGTGTCTATATTTCTTTGATTCTTAAATTGTTTGAAAGGTTGCTATGTTGTACCCAAATAGAAATGAGAAAGTTGAGTCATTTTGCGCTAACCTAGTTGAACAAACCAAGCCCAGAACCAGGACCAACGCAGCCTAACAGATTGGACCCGAGCTGCTACCAGAACACCCCTAGGAGGAGGCGGCAGCCCCCTCCCCTAATCTGAACCCTAGCCAATGAAAGCTTTAGAGAGAGAAGGGGGAGCAAATTTTAGAGAGAGAGAGAGAGAGAGAGGGGGACCAAATCAGAGAGAGGTTGAATCAGCTTTTTTATGAAGTTTGAAATTCACGTTTTCAATTCATTCTTTTATGTAGGAAGCAAAACGTAATGGCGATAGCATAACTGTTGAAACTTGCACCCACTATTTAGCCTTTTCAGCTGAAGAGATCCAAGATGGAGATACACGTTTTAAGTGTGCCCCGCCCATTAGGGATTCTGCAAATAAGGAAACACTATAGGAAGCTTTGATTGTATATTTAATTTCATGATGCGAATTTCCATTGTTTTTCTGTCATCGTGGATCATTCTACGTGATTCTATAAATGTCAGGGTGGACATATCGACTTGCTCTGATCATTCACCGTCAGTACCAGAACTCAAACGCTTCGATGATGGTAACTTCTTGAAGGCATGAGGTGGCATATCTTCTTTGCAGGTTAGCTTAGTCAGTTCACAGCTATGAGTATTGGAAGTGGTGTAGGTGTATGTGTGTGTAAGTGTAGGATTCATCTGATTCTTTTTTACAAGGACATGAGAACACTAAAAATACTTTTCTTTCATTTTCTTTGATCAATTATGTTTACAACATATGACTCACCACTTCATGCATTATTGGAGAATTCTATGCACAATTCTGCAGTAAACTTGAATACTGAATGTGCTTCCTAGGTGTCCAACTATCTTTACTGATGATGTCTATGTTCAACTAAAACTGTCTCGGCATATATTCCTTTGCCTTAGCTAAGTGTCAAGTGACTGACACAGTACTTCTTATATCTTATGAAGTCCACATAACACAGGTTCACAGTAATGTTTCTGCCAAATAGAAGTTAACTGGATATCAAAATGCATTTGATTGATGCTCCTTGATAATGTGTGTGCTGAATGATGAAGTTAGTTTTGAAATATTCTGTAATTCAATGTGCAATGACACATTTCATAAGTCTACTCACCATGAATGTTGAGGATTCATATTTGATTGATACTCCTTGATAATGTGTGTGCTGAATGATGAAGTTACGTTTTATCTTTGAATGTGACAAATTTTGTATTTCTCTTCCTGTAGTTTGTTCTCCCTGTGATGTGGACCCATGGCCATAAGTATGGAATTACTTTGGAACAATTAGCTTCATGGTGGAGTGAGAAGCCTGCCAAACTTGTTGGCCTAGATTTGTATGTGACACTCTTATTGATGAATTGTTATCGAGCTATCTCAGATTACCAAAGTGCAATCCTTAGATGGGGAAAGAATCATTATGCTCCCAAAAATAGATTATCACAAGATTTTTTTGGGTTTTTTTTTTAAGCACTATTATCTATTGACACATCATACACGTTGTAACTAGGACTCCGTAGCACTTGCATGAACGGACGAAGAACCCGAGGGTTAATGGAGACTGCTTTCACACGCGGCAGTGTGGACAATATCACCTGCATTGTGGTGAAGTTTCACGACCACAAGGCAGATCCAACTGATCTGAGCACGAGTAGAGGCATTTGAAGGACATTAATCATGTTGTGATGTTTGATTGTGTTCCTTTGAACAGTTTCATCTTGGACTAATTGTTGTTTGGCAGGGGAAGCAAGGTTTCCATTATGCATTGATTCTTATTATTCTTTAGTACTTTTCTTCTTATTCATGGTTTTCTCACATAAAACATACTCATTTTCCTTTGTTTTTGTTCTTGATTTCAAAGTTTGGAAGGAGTTATAGTTGAAGATTTAGAGTTTGGAAGGAGTTATAGTTGAAGATTTAGACAATGGCAGTCAATTGTTACACAACAATGGACAAAGATGGCCTCTTCAAGTAACCAATTTAAATTAATGTCACTCCCAGTATCAGTTTCATGATTATTGTGCGTATATGTATGTGTTGTGCATTGTGTTGCTTTAAAATTGTTTTTGTAGTTAATAGTTTTTACACTACTATTGTGTTAGTTTGAATATTTCTATACTTACAGGTATGTGTTCGACTTTGGGAGCAAGACGGTATAAACTCGGTAAAGAAGTAATCTTCAAGTAAAGAACATCTCTGCGGGTGAAGAATTAGGGTACTTGAATGATATGGCAGCCTAGTTTAGGATTTCATTTTATGGAAAGGGAGATTACATTAGTGTTTTCTTAATGAGTGTAATTACTCTGACTCTTCAATGTAGTTTGTGTTGGAAAATTATTTTCCAATCTATATTGTAATGAATCTTCATTTAATGGTTGAATTATTTATTTTACATTGATATCATTTCGCGTTGGATGTATTTGGTGTTGAATGCAATAAAAAATAATAGTGAATTGGTGTTGAATGTTATAAAAAAACAATATTGAATGAGTGGTGCAATGATAAATATGCTATTAAACGAATCTCAAACTTAGCATGCAAAAAATGCTATTAAAAGTATTCAAAGCATAGCATTCTATGAATGCTATTAAAAGTTTATCGAAGATAGCGTTCAAAAAATGCTATTAAAAGTATGCCAAAGACAGCATTCAAAACGCTATAAAAAGGTACTATACTATAGCGTGCAATGAACGCTATTGAAAGTCTTTGACTTTTTATTGCATCGGCTAATAAGGCGTTCTTCGGAACGCTATCTATGACATTCAATAGCATTTTTCGCACGCTATAAAATGTGATTTTTGTTGTAGTGACTGCCTGTTGTTGTGACTAGGACATAGGAGTATTACACTTTCAGTTTATTCTGGCACAATGGTATGTTGAGCTGCTTCTTAAGCAGAATTTCTGGCAATTGTTCTGATTGAGCTGCTTGTTCATTGACCATGTGACGTGAGCAATGAGTATTGTAGAAATATTTGGATGGGAGTCCTCACATTGAACCTACTGGGTTTTAACCTTAAAAAACAGTGTGTACAAGGAGCCATAACTACAGTTTCTGAAGAGGGATTGTTAACCACCCTGACCATGTGACGTAGCTTAGATTAAATTAGGAGTTTTATCTTTTAAAGTTGCCTATTTTTGGATGATTAGGCTATATTCTTTGATTTTAGTTTCATAATTAGAGCCACTTGTTGTGTGTCACATGCGACTAACACATGTTACACATCCCTATTTACGCATGGAGCTGAAGAGCCGTAATCACTTCATTAAAATGTGTGAGTTTGGGTACTTGATTCGCTGAGGGAAAAGAATTCATGGGAAAAGCACATTAGGTGAAAGAACTTATTTTTATGTTCTCTTTTTTCTTGTTTCCTTGGGGGAAAGGAAACGAAAACAAAAATATTTGCTGAAAAAACTCAAGGTCATAATTGGGCATATCTTTGCTTTGGAAAGTAAGATCATATGTTACTGCTGTGTGAAAGAATGGGATGCTTTCTTCAAATTCACTGATTGAATCTGTTCTTTTATCAGTCTTTAAATTCATGAAAGGGCATCTCTTTAAGTAAGCTCAGAATAACACTTCATGTCAGCATAGAAGAATAAGGGAGCAAAGAAACAACAAAAAGATGCTATTCTTAGTGAGTGACATTCAAACAAGGAATACAACCTACAAGACTCCAGAGTCGAAGTCACCATCATCTTCTCTGGTGACAAGAACCAAAATTCTGGCAACCAAGAGAACGGACAGATACTATGAGTCGCAACACCACCAATGTTCCATCGATGCAAGCACCAGGAAATTGGCAATCTGGACGGGGATATGGAGCCTATGATTGGAATAATAATAACTACTGGAACTTGATGCAAGATTTGCCTCCTTCGGGGGCTCCTCCGGTCAGTATTGACTTTGAAGTTTGACCAAGGTTGTAAAACTTTATAACTGACAGATAGTTGACAATTTTTCGCATGTGTATTTTGCAGAATGTCAGTGGAACTTTGCCTGTGGAGGAAAGAGTGAAGACAGGATCTTCGGGCTTAACCAGGTGATAGCTAACCGTTCTACATCTATCAATAAGGCTATATTTGGATCTTTGTTTTGTATAGGATAAGGAAAGGAAAATGGTGACAACATGTCTTACAGACGCTTATTTTCATTATTGTTTGGTAAGTAATTGATTTTATTACCTTAAAACCAGAGATATTTCATTGAAGCTCTATGCACGGGCCTAAAAGTTTAACCTCTAAAGACATTCCTGCGCCAGGAACTATCGACGACATAGCATCAAACCTAAAGAACACTGAATCACTTAGATTGAGACTCCACAAATGGGTCCTTCTACTTCCAAAGGCAAAGACCTAATCCACCTTACAACAGAAAGAAAAGTTGTTCTCTTTTCGGCAGACTTTAACCTAGTTTTTTCAGTTAACGAAAAAAGAAAAGAAAAAGAAAAAGAAAAAGAAAAACGTTCTTCTGGAAGATAAAATTTTGCTCTCTTCTCGTTTTCCTAAGCCCAATAAGAAAAGTGAAAAATATTTTTTGCTTCTTCTCCATTTATTTGCTTCTTTCACTTCGTTATCTTTTTATTTATATATTTTTCATCTTGGTTCTTCTCTCCATATATTCAAAATCCAAACCAGGATGCCAAGGTCTTGCCTTTCCTTTAACTTTACGATGGTTTGAGAGTTGGTAACAGTATCTAGTGGAATCAAGGGCAAATAGTAAGCGTCTTTATTTATTTCCACTTACCATGGATTGCGATGCGATGAGCTTTGCTTGGAGAACAGAAGGAACTTTGTCAAACAACTACAATTGAGAAAATACCATGCGGCATGCAAATATTATATTAGTGGTCATTTGAGAATGAGTACATGAAATTTTGCACGTTTTTTTTTTTTTTTGAATCCTTCTCTATGGCTCTTAAGAATTTCAGACCTCCAAATATGATCAATTTGCAGTGTGTCAGTACCACCTTATTCTCATATGCATGTTCTTGTCGTTGATGACATCAACCCTAGTCCGGGCCAATCAATCATGCAAGACAAGCAAAAGAAAGCCTCGAACAAGCTGAGGAAAGGAATTTACATCCCCCCACGGAGAAGATGGAGATCACTGAACCTGTACTATAGAGACAATGCCCGAAATATTCTCAATGAGAAGGATAAAAAAGAGGACGACAACGATTATTACAGGTGTGCCATTTGCTTGGAAGATTTTGAACCTAGACAGGAGGTTATGGTCAGTCCATGCAGTCATGTTTTCCATGGAGAATGTATCTTGCCATGGGTGAAGAGCAGCAGTCGATGCCCAGTTTGCCGGTTTGCGATTCCTCAGTAAATGAGGGATTGTAGAATGCAAATCCAATGACCTTTAGCGATGACACTACACCTGTAATACCTACAGCCTAAAAGTCGGTATACTCACGGGAGAGCTTATGTCCAGTATAAGAGCCAATGAAGAAGCATTTGAATAGACTCCCTCGACTTCTATTGCCACTGTTGTTACTGTCTAGATTTTGTTTGTGTATTGATGATCTAAATTTTGAAAGAAGGAAGAAAGGTAATGAACACATAAATTGAATTGGGTCTCTTTCCCTGGCCTCTCTGGTGCTTTGCGGTTTTGATTTGGAGCCATGGTTTCGCATCATAATGTCCATTGAGTTTCTCAAATTTTGGAGATAAGGGGGGACGATATTTCAGTAGTAAAGCTTTCTGAGAGTAGTTACTTTGTGCATATATTGTCAAAAATCACGTCCAACTCGGTCCTCCCTGGCCCATATCCCATCAATTGGGGATCACGTGGATATTGCTATTGCTATTGTTGTTTTTTGTTACTGTCTAAATTTTCAGTTCAACTTTTACTATGTTCACTTTTGTATCGTTTGTTTCCACTCGATCTGTATTAAACAGACTTTTCATTTCCCTAGCATGCTGCTGCATCATTCTCCTCCGCTGGAAAAGAAGCCTTCCTGGAATTCGCACAACTAAATCTTCCCAAAGCCTCTCATCAAACTTCCTAAGCTCTTGAGCTGAAACCGAAGCATCTTCACAATGTGTTTTTCCCCGTCCAAAGAAGCCTTCTCGGAATTTGCAACTAAATCTTCCCAAAACCTCACTCATGTATAAGATGTTTTTCTTTCAGAATGGATCTAGCTCCCTCCCCAGGTCTTTGTATTATTCAAATTCAACGGACTATACAATTATGATGGGAGTTGGGTTGCAACAAAAAATACAACATTCTATAAAAACACCATCACAAGAATATAATTTACTATAGTAGAAAACAAGAAAAGTCATGAGACAGACCCAGATAATGAATTCACAAATAATTAACAACATGAACAAACAAAATCTTCACCTTATTACAAACGAAGAAAAATCTACTTTCACAATGGACTACTGCAAAGCGTTTTTGTCTGTAGGACCCCACAATGCTATTAGAAAACCCGACACATTACCTTAGTATACCTATTGCGCAAGATGTCACCAGCACTAGTAGAACGACTTACTAAGCGGAAATGTCGTGCTGCTACCGAAACTATATTGCCCAGATACGTCACCAGTAGAAGGACCTATTGACAAAGCATAAATGTCTGTTGGTGCTTCGTCACTCAGCAAGCTTACACTCTCTTCATGACTTTGTTGATTAACCCATGGATCCTTTCTATACTTCCTTAAACTTTCTAATTCCATAGCAACTTCTTTCATTGTAGGCCTCTCTTCACTTTTCACATAAAGACACCTCTTCACAAGCTCCGCAATTGCTTGGAGTTGCTCCAAGGTCCCTTCCTTCACCACCCGAGGCTCTAAAATTTGGTACAACCTATTTTCTTTCATTGACACAAGGAAGTAGGTCGCCAAATTCCTTTCCTCTTGAGACCTCTCAAGACAAATAGGCTTTTTTCCGGTCAATAATTCCGCTAGAACCACTCCAAAACTATAAACATCACTCTTCTCGTTTAACTGGCCAGTTTGGAAGTATTCAGGATCCAAATAACCTAAAGTCCCTTGTACTAATGTAGTCACTTGAGTTTGGTCCAAGGGGACTAATCTTGAAGCACCAAAATCTGCCATTTTTGCCACATAATTAGTGTCTAGCAATATGTTGGTAGAATTAACATCTCTATGAATGATCGGAATGGATGCGGCAGAGTGAAGATAGGAAAGTGCACTAGCTGCTTCTGCGGCTATTCTCAATCGATGCTCCAATGTTAACCTAGATAATGGTTTATGAATATGTTGGAATAGCGTGCCATTTGGTATATACTCGTAAACAAGCTCGGGAACCTCTGATTCGAAACAACAGCCCAAGAGCTTCACAACATTCCTATGATTAACTTGTGTTACTATCAACAACTCATTGATAAACTGCTCTACTTGGTTCGCATCCATTACTTTGGACTTCTTGATGGCGACTACGCGTTGGTCTGGTAAAATTCCCTTATAAACCACACCGTATCCACCATGCCCAATTATTTGGCTCTCAGCATAGTTGTTAGTGGCTTTCTTTAGCTGTTCAGTTGTAAAGAACTTTGACGAATCTGCACTTGTTCCATCGATTGAAGAAATTTTTTGCTTCATTAATAAGCCACCGTTTTGTTGGAAGAATTGCTCTCTTAGTCTGATTAGCTTCCTTCTATTGATGCAGGAGTATATCCAAATTATACCAATCAGTAATAACACGAAGCCAAAGCTCAATCCTACATAAAACAAAGGGTATAGATCGATTCAGTCATTAGGTAATCTCTTCTAACAATAAATAAAAGCTATTTCGCAGTATGTTGTAATGAGTTTTGCCCAGACTTTGTGTTTCGCGCGGAGGAAATTGGTACTTATGATTCCAATGGATTAGTGGCACTACCTAACCGTATGATTCTCGTGTTTTTTTCTCCCTTGAAAATGGATGAAACTTCCCCTCTATTTAACGTGGAAGAATTCTAAGAAAATTTCATTGATTATGCTACTATGTCAATGACGAAATTTGAATAGAAACCGTAATAATGTACAGCAACGTAAGAATGATGTGACAAATTTGGAAAAAAGAATTAAGTCTTATCAGCTTTAGGTAAAGTTAGCCCGTCAACGTGGCTTTGAAATGTTGTCGTTACCTCATGTAAGTGAATTTCTTCTTACTTTAAACACTGAATTTTAACTAGGCAAAAAGTTGAAGTAATTAATTATCCAAAGGCCCCGTAAAATTGCAAGGAATAGAAGCTGGTATGAGAATGTTTGAGTTTTCTGCATTTTTTGGGTGTTCAATTAATTAGTAAGAAAGTTGGAGATCTGTATCTCTAACTTTCCCACAAAAACTAGATTTTCCCCAAAATTCATCCTACAAAAAACACAAAATTTTGTAGGATTTTTTTTAATAGTTTCCAATACAATTAAACTACTCTGTATTACTTTTTAAAACACTTTTATTAAATTCCAAGATGTTTGGGTTATTTTTCTAGTAAGTGATACTATATAATTGTTGGCATATATTAAGATATATTCACATATCCGTGTGATAGAATTTTAAGGGGAGTGGGCCTATATGAAATTTGTTAATCAACATTGCTATGGTTACCGCTGGTACCCATACTGACGGGTACCAATAGCCACGCGGGGTCCACTACGGGTTCCCGCATAGAAAATTCGAGCCATTCAATAATTTTAAAACAAAAAACCGAGTGAGCATTGTAGAAAATTAGCTCATTCCGATATGTGTAAGTACTCGATCCAATCTTCCCATTTTTCCATTTTTGCCGATTTTTAAAAAATGAGAAGATTGAATCGAAAACCTACACATATCGTATTGAGCTAATTTTCAGCGACGCGCACTTGTTTTTTTTTTATTTAAATTATTGAACGACTCAAATTTTCTGTGCGGGCCCCATAGTGGGCCCCTCGTGATCGTCGGTACCCCATCGGTATGGGGATTATTGGTCCCTTTATCTTTTCTGTTTGTTAAAGAATTAAATACTTAGTTTCTGGGAGGTGAACAACAAATTGCTACTTTGTTTGACACGTTTATGCCTTGTTCCCTTCGCGATTCAAAAAGAATTTTTCAAAAAATTCCCCCTAGATTCCCCCTACTTTCCACCTTTTTCTCTCTATCTCTCTCCACTCATTACCCCTACTATTTTTCAAAAACACTTTTCAAATCCCAATCCAAACAAAACATTAGTCTATCCAATTCATTTTCTAGCTTTGCAAAATAAAAGTTGAACAATCAATTGCAGAACCGCATGAATGATAAGTGGTTTAGCCATTGGGTGCCCCGCTGAATAAAATTCTTGGCTCCGTCATTGCATGCGAGGTCTTTGCATTTGTTAATTAAAACCTCAAGGGATGTTAATATCTTAACCGTAGGGCGATAGATGAAGATCGATGTTGGAATTTCAATACCTTAGTTTACCTGATATTGGCCGAGATTGTCCAATACACCACTCATTCTTATGTAACGATCAAGATTGCATGATAGCTCTATCCAAAATACTTATATATGATAACTGCTACTAGCAACCATATTGTGCATGACTTTACCAACAAAGAATTGGATCTAAACCACGTTTTATGTACTACTAGGCAATTATGTACGTACGTACCTAGAGATAACTTGATCACTGAGATTTGTGAGGCTTGAGGAGTGCACCCACGTCCATCCCCAACGTAATGTTCATTACAAGAACAAGTAAAATTTCCTGGAGTATTCTTGCAAGTTGCATTTTCATCACAGTCATTAAGGTTGTCATTTTTGCATTCGTCAATGTCTGCCAAACAATCATTAAGAAATATATTGGTATGCTAATCTTTGGGTCTTCTTTTTTCTACTTATATGAGTTTACCACATAGCATTATGAGTTGGAAAAACAAAAATAGCTATATAGCCAACAACAAACCTATGCATCCAGGATGGAGATAAGGATTGCCCTCGTAACCAAATTCGCAACTGCAACAATGTCCTCCAGAGACACCATCCGTATTATTAGAACATAAAGTATTCGGCTGGCACAAATATGCATTTGAGTTCGGGGCTTCAACACAGCTCTGGTTTCCAATAGCAAAATCAAGTACTTTGGGTACTCGGTACACGAAATTGGGGTCCAAAAAATCTGATAGGCTGCGGAAATTAAATCTATCCTGCTCTCCCACAAACGCATAGCTACAGTTGTTGTACGACCAAACCTGTAACAAGCATAAGAACAAGACAGAAGAGAATGACTTTTCTCAGGTGGTTATGATCTTAAGAACTAGACTGGAAAATGGAGAAAATGGTGCAACTTCTCTTCCAAGGGATGGAACGTCTAGTTTTACCCGAATTTTGGGCCCGGGACAATCGAAATCGTTGATTTGTTAAAACTTGTCAAGATCATCATGAAATATTTATTGTGTAATCATATTAATAATTAGTATTCAATCAACTCTCTATATTTAATTCCTAAGGCCCCGTTCCGCTAAGATTATTATTTTTTAAGTAGTTATTTCTCGTTTACGAAACATGTCATTCACAATATGATGGCAAGTGAGCATAGAAAGAACGCAGAATGAGACAAAGTAGACGCGGTGAAATACCTTTTAGAGACTAGAGTAAATTTAAGGGAGGTGCATGCATGGGAATCATGGGATCCTTCACCTAACTACGTATGTGTCCCCACAATTGAATTTCTTTAGCCTTTTGGTATTAAATTCGATTGCTTGGGTTATGTTTATCAACAAATATAATGGTGGAGTAAGGTTTATTTCCTCTCGCCTTATGAGTAGGTTTGATGCTAGAATAAAAAGACGACAGGACTACGACTTGGGAACATGTGCTTAATGTTGCTTAATATATTTAATTAATATTAATCCATGAATTATATGTTTTCGTATGATTTTTCACTCAAAAAATATACATAAAAGTCCTACTTTTCATTCGGTAAAATTACCTAACTATCTAATCCAACAATGCGTATACTAGCTCCCATTTATCATCTCGTGAATCTTACATGTTCTCTCTTGTTTCTTTCATAATCTTATTGCTCTAGATTCAATCCAATACTAATTTGAAAATCTAACATAACTTGTTACGCGTTATGGTCAATAATCATTCAATGCTCCTGTGGATGGGGAGAAATTCTTCAGTGTTGGCTGGGCACCGGCCACGTGGTGATGTGCACCATCTCGGCTGTCCAATGAAGTTTTGGACGGCTCAAATCTATTCGGCTGCTGAGGGGTATTTTACTCATTTCACATTTTAAAATCTGCCGAACAGATCTGATCCGTCCAAAACTTCATTGGACGGCCGAAATTGGTGCACGGCACCACGTGGCCGGTGTCCAGCCGGCACTGAAGAACTTCTCGTGGATGGGGCACTGCCATGCATGATACTCTATGCGTGGTGGTTGGAGCAGTACTCAATGACTTAATTTGGTATTAAGTGATTTTTTCAAAATGATTTCCTTAATTATTTTTCATGTGTTCGTTTTCAAAAAAGAAAAATAAATAAATAAATGAATACACAAGTCCAAACCCGGGCATGATTGTCAAAGCTAGAAAGCGAAACCCTGAACGACTTCAGCCCCCTTGGAATATTGGTTTGGCAGCAACCAATACCAGTACAATTTGCATCAATCTTGTCCGTACTACTGGAGCAATTGGACCCACATGCACTAATGAGGTTCCCAGCTTGACTATACGCAGAGAGTTCGCCAAAGTCATCGCAGCCGACGACCGTCAACTTATTCGCGGTGTCCGAAAATGTGTATGGCCAGTCATACGCCAACCAAGTCCGGACCAGGCCAGAATCATTGGTCACGGCCCCAGTCTTGTTGTAGCACATGGAAGCAACAAGGTTTCGGACCCGGACTTGGGTTGGTGAGATGGATAAGACCACGAGGCCGCCTAAGAATGGCACTGAATTGCTGCAGTTGATTACGAAGTGTGGATCGAAGGAGCAGTGAAGCCCTATGCCGAACGGGTAAGGGACGCTTAGGTTTCCGCATTTAGGTTGGCAGTCGGGCTTGGTGCCGAGGAAGCTGTTGGAGGTTACATCGGCGATGTTGGCGGTTACGTTTTTTGCTAGTACTGTGTGTTGTGCTAATAGGAGGCGCCATGAAAGAAACAAGAGTAGTACTGCATGGACATACATGTTTAAGGATGGACACATATATAATAGCCAGTGTTGGAACTTAGGATGTTAATGAACTTCCACAAATGAAATATGAAGTTAGGTGCGCGGAGGTACTATTTAAATGTCCAAAGTGGAAAGCGAGAGAAGGAAATTAAGCTAATAAGAAAAGTCATAAGAGGAGGGCGTGGAATACAGCCATTTCCGAATTTTCTATACAAGAATTCATCAACTTGCAGAAATGCTACGCTTAATTACGACATCCGTTTACAACATGGTTACAAAATGCTGATGTGGCGTGCCACGTCAGCTTCGGGGCCCACTGATTTAACACAGCCAAAAAAGAAGTGGAAAATCAAAAATAAAAAAAATGCGGCCTTTTTCCTCCACCTAGTTCGTTTGATAAATTCTGACCTCAATTATTTATTCCATTTTACGACGAAAAGCTAAACAGAAAATTACGAAAAGTAAAGAATATTGAAATAAATTTCAAACATATAAGTAAACGAGAACGAAGCCTCCAGAACGGGGGGGGGGGGGGACCCACCCAGCCACCATTGCCTTCCCCACTCCGGCAGCCACTCCTGGCCTTCTAGCAACCACCACCGCCGCACCGACACTTACGACAAGCTTGAACTTTGACCATGCTCTCTCTCTCTCTCTCTCTCTCTCTGCCTTAGATTCTCCGTCTTAGGGTTCTAAATTTGGAGACCCCCAAAAATTAGGGTTTGTGATCCATTCCGAAATTGGGGATTTTTTGTGGTCAATTTAATTGACTTAATCTCTCTCTCTCTCTCTCTCTGCCCTAGATTCTCCATCTTAGGGTTCTAAAATTTGGAGTGCCCCAAAAATTATCCATTACGAAATTGGGGATTTTTTGTGGTTAGTTTAATTGACTAAATTAGATGAGTTGATTGTGTAGTCTAGTGGGTCTGTTTGTTTTTGCATGTTTTCTATTCGGAAGACTTGCGTGAATGCATGACCAACTTTAGTTTTGTGTCCTTACTGGCACCTCTGCTTATCAACTAGCATGAGTGTAGACACCCCATTCTGGACTGTCTGGATTAGTCCTCTTATTTATCCTCGTTGCCCCAATGATGATAAAAGGTCGAGAACATTGTGGGTCGATGGAAGGATTTGAGCTTTGAGCGTTGGACCTTTCCCCTTTCAAACCTATTTTCAAACCCATTTCAAACCCTTCAAATCCAGAGCCAGAAGAGCCCCAGCCAAACCCTACTCGCATACGCCAGGTTCAACTTGGCGTGGGCCAGAAAATTGCCACGTGTCAGTCATCGACCGTTGACTCAGTTTGATTGGCGCACGCAGGGTCAAAGATGGCATACGCAAGGTCAAAGCCAGTCGAATCACCGTTTTTCTGTCACGCGCCCGAGACTTTTGCGGCTCCCAAGTACAGGGAACAGTGCCCCTGATGATTATATTCGCCTGCCCGTCCCCCTCTCTCTCCTACATCTTCCATCAAGCCAAGTCCCATGCATTTAATGCATGGGAAGCTTCTCACTCAACCCAACCAGCCAAACCAGGCCTTAACCCAACTGATCTCAGTCCCTCTCTCCTCTATAAATACCCCCCTTGCATTCATTTGCAAGGGGTTAACTACATTAAGAAGCCCAAGCTCTCTTTCTCTCTTCCCCATTGTTCTCTCTTCTCCATTCAAAGAGCAAGAGATAGAGAGGTATCTCATACCTCACATTCCTGATCAGTCACCATCCAACCTCTATCTTCAACCTTCAAAGCTCAAAGCATCTTTCATCCCTTGCACCAAAGGTATACCACCTTTGAGTGGCCTTCTGTTTTTAACCCCTGAGGGGAACCAGAAAGGTTCTGGCTAGTAACTGATACTAGTCCAGGTCCTTTTCTGGTAAAATAAAACGATCGTAAGAGACATAACGTGGCGCACGCCAGCTTTTCCAAGCCGTACGCCAACCATGGCTGTACGTGCACTGCTGGCGTGGGGCTCATGGCTTGTCTGTTCATCGCTTACATTTTAGAGTTTTTTATGAAAATATCCCTCAAGCTATCACCAATTTTTCTACTTCGTCCTTAGACTATCTAAACCAGCAATTTCATCCCTCAAACTATTCAAAACCCTTCTATTTTGTCCTCAGACTAACCCCATCCATGTTTTTAACGGAAAAGGGAGCATGTGCCAAGCATGTGACTTTTTTGAAGGGCAGAAATGGAATTTCACATCTATTACTCCCACCATCCGACAAAACCCTATTATTCTTTCTCTCCTCTCTTTCTCATACTCGATATTACGCGCAAAAGAGAAACCCACCTCACGTTCTCTCTCTTCTTTCCTTCTTCCAATCCATAGCAGAGGCATATTGAATAGCACAAAGAGGATTTTGTCTGCACTTCGGTGTGGATTTTTCTGGCGATGGACGACCGGCTGAGGAGGGAAGGAAATGGCCTTGTCCCCAAATGTAAGTTGTTTATTCCCAACTGATAAAAACTCCAGGGTTTTGTTGCATGCGTTTACTAAATTAGTTGTCTGTGAGTCCGTTTCTATATAATATGTATGAAAATATGTGCTCTGATTGAGGATTTAAGTCTCATGCATGTTCGATTTTTTTAATCAATTTGTGGTCCCAAATTAGCCATTTGTGTCGAGTTTTTTAATCAGTTTGTGTCGTCCCAAATCAGCCATGATGGCCCCCCACCTTTGTTGTGATCTGGTCCCCCGGCCGTTTGGCTAAATAAGCCAAGTGGCTTATTTTTTTTGCCCTTATTCAAATTTTTTTCGTATCACTTGGTTTATTGTCAATTTTTTTGGGGATTATTGCATTCTCACGACAAGAGAAATCTAAAAAGTAAAAAATTTTGACCGAAATCCAATTTTTTTTTGAATAAAGACGAAAATAAGCCAATAAGCCAATTTTTTCATCTTTATTAAAAAAAATTGGATTTTGATCAAATTTTTTTACCTTTTAGATTCCTCTTGTCGTGGGGATACAATAATCCTCCAAAAAATTGACAATAAGTCAAGTGATACGAAAAAATTTTGAATAAGGACAAAAAAATAAGCTACACTACAAGAAAATGCAGATATGGCAATGCAATATAACGCATAGGCAAAAGTGTAATTGTGTCGGCGAAGGTTTTTGCCGATGAAAAACGTTGCGTCGGCAGCTTGTCGGTGTTAGTATATCGGGAAAGACATTTGCCGATGTGAACTGGCACTCGTCGGCAAAGGTAATAGCTTCAACAATGCAGACTTGCATCGGCAAATTTGGTCGGCAAATGCTACTGCATCGGCAAAAGTGGGTCAAATTATAACCCCTCCAACACTTTTGCCTACAAGATTTTGCATCGGCGAAAGTAAGAACTTTTAGCGATATGCTATGTTTGCCGCCGAAAGTTACCTTCATTGCCGACCAACTTCGTGTCGGCGATAGTATTTCAATATAATTTTTTTTATTAAAATTCCTATTTTCCCAATAACCTGTCCATATGCATTTATCCCATCCAAACTCATTTAGAAATTTATAAATATCACAAATGTACAACCTGTTTATATATTCAATCCATCAAAACTCATTCAATAACTCAGACAAAAGATACATTCATTCCAAATCATACGAGAATTTAATCCATCCAAGATGTATACAATACACCAAATTACACCAACTCACTGAACAATAGGACTCCAAAACCAAATCTTTCCTCACCCCTACTGCCATAGTTTTGTGATTATTATCAACTGCTATAGAATGACCAAGTATTTTCCTTATCTCGTCCGAATTCTTCCCCCATGTTGAACCTCGTACACGCTTCATCCTCGAGAGTGACATGGACCCTGTAAAGACCAGAATATCTCAGATACTAATAGGTGAACAATCTAGCACACAAATAATATTTCCTGCACGCGAGCTCATAACTAGGAAATGCAGTAGCATATAATATAACACTTTGAAGCACATATAATATAACACTTTGAAGCGCATATTTCACTATTTTGTTTTCAATTCTAGCTTCCACTCTACGTTTCAGCACACACATACAGACTTTAAGCTTACAAGAGATTTCTAGCATCTAAGGATCAACATCTAAGCTCATAAGTACATAATTCAGCTTAAAACTATAATCCGAACATCTAAACCGCAAATTTTCTTTTTTGTTCGTTTTGGTAAGTTAACCTTTCATTAAAGCAAACAAACCAGATGCAATGGAAGAAATCCAAACAAGCAGAGTTATGCCAAATAGAGCCTAGCTAATCAACTAAGGAAAACAAAGCAACAAAAAGCAAAAGAGCTCAGAAATTACCTGAGACAAAATCATGGAGCTAAGGCTCCAAGCACTAGCTAGAAGCCTATTTTAGATCTCTAGGTTTCAAATTCCTCAGGTAACATAAGCATGCCTTCACTTCCTCCAAAATCGGATTACACAAAGCATGAGCAGGCAACACTAAGCAAGCTCTCATAGAGTTTTAGTACTAGTTATCCAATTAATAATGCAACAACTTGAAAAATCAAAGAAAAAATAGAACACGATCCAAGATAGAATGTAAATTCGCTGCGCCAACCAATAAATAAAAACTTTATATAACCATTTTTCCTCACCCATGAAGCCCACAACACTTTTTGGGCTAGAAAATTTGCGAGTATGTTCAGTAGTGAGGTGGGGAGCCGGAAGGTTTGGGCTAGAAAATTTTCGAAGTTATGTTATAGATGATATTTTGTACGCTTTTAATACTTTTGGACGATAAACACAAATAGCTTAGGTCCTCAGTCTCACCTACAACAACTAATATGTCATGCTATGATGTTTTATTCCCTATCTACAATGGTTAATTGAATGAAATTATTTCTTCTTCAATACTAGCTCCTCCTTGAGGTTATCAAACAGGGCCTCTAAAGATGAAAAACTAGGTTATGACTTCTAAGAAACGAAAACCTAAGCCATGTCCTCCCCCATCCAGGATTATAATAAACATTGGCTCAAACTTCTAATGTACTGACAAGAGAAAAGCAAATACTCCTCCTCTTGAATAATGCCTCAAGTCACCCACTCACCTCTCAATACGATATCCCAGAAAATATTTTTTGGCTGAAGAAAAAGAGCATCAAAATTAGTATAATACTTTTAAAACATGCTGCAGCAGGGTAGGTTTCATGCTTGGTTCCACACAAATTACACCAAAAACAAAAGCATGTTGCATGCAACTAGGGTTAATCCTTTGTTAGGGAAGACATCAAGGAAGTTTAGCAAGAAATACAAGACAAACTATTTACACCAAAAACAAAAGCATGTTGCATGCAACTAGGGTTAATCCTTTGTTAGGGAAGACATCAAGGAAGTTTAGCAAGAAATACAAGACAGACTATTTACTGCCCCGTTATTGAATTTGTCTAGGTTCCCTATACAGAGACACAGAAATTAGATAAAATTATGATTAGTGTCTTATTGGATGTGTTTACCATTAAGATGTGAAATTCAATGTCATGACACTACATGATGGCTTCATTTTGCCTTTTATATGTGCTGAAGTATCTTAACTGCATCGTGGCCATCCATTCTTATACACTGGCATGTCGCATGTGAAACTTTCTTAAATTTCTACTCCAAATTATCTTATAATTCTAACCAGTCCAATGACACTTCTACTATACACAATTTTTGTTTTTACTTGGTAGACTCAAGAAGATTGTAAATATATTATATCTGAATGATATCTGGTTTTTTCTTTATCATGGGACTATATCCCATTTCTATTAACATTGGACTAATTTTATTGGAAAAATCGGTAAGCAAAGAAGTGGAGCGTGCTTTGACAAAATTAGGCCATGCTAAACTAGTTGGAAGGTGTGTTTGTGTATTTAGGGCCTGCTTTAACATTCTTTTTGTAATTTATAATGACCTTAATGTGAGATTGTATGCTTCGAACGTGAGGACCTCATGGTCTCAAACAGAATTGACTACTTTTATCCATAAAGGTTTTTACTTAATTGTCTACATTTTAATCTTGACCCTTTAAATCTTCCCGTTGGGAAGTCATTGAGTGCATTTTCTCTGATAGGTCCTCACCACCACGAATACAAGGCCCAAAAGGAAAAAACTTGCAGCTTCACTTTAAAACAAGGATGCCACCTCACCTCTTCACAGGCGGAAAGGTTGAGGGAGAGCAAGGAGCAGCAGTCCCTTGGCCTTGACCATTCTACTCGGAAAAAAGAACCGCCGAATTCTGACATTCCAACCGATCCATAATCCAATGAAGCCATTCCTGCCATTGAATCAGACCTCATGAATGGGAATTCACTCAACTGAGAGTTTGAAGGGAGATGGTTTTTCATTTGGCATTGTGGGATTGATTCGGCGGAGATGTGTTGCTGCTTGTTCTGTGTAGTTGTGACCAGATTCTGGTCTGATGTAGTCTCAGATGAGGCTCTTGTTCCGTGGTTTCTAATTGATAGAGAGTTTAGAACTTTGCCATCGTATTCAATAACTTGGTTCCAATTCTCGTATGCTATTTTCACCAGTGAATCCACTCAAACCTGTACACAGAAAACAAAGGAGTTAGGCCATATTTTATGTGTAGTGAACGAGTCAAATCTTTATCATGTATATAGATTTCACAAAATCAGACTACGAACAAAAGTCTAATTTCCATACCACTCGAACTAGTGTGGCTTACTAGTCATAAAAATCTGGTTCAAGTGTTGACATAATTTGAAATCATTTTCTTTCTTATGAATGAACATGAAATCATTTCGGTGGTAATGTCCATATAAGTAGTTCTACTACATGCAGAGAACACATGGAAGTAGTTGAACTTGAAATCATTTTTCTTCACTCAGACCTTTTGATTGTGCGTAAGCGAGTCCAGAGGGAAGAACTGTCCTTTCACAATAAGGCCTCTAAGCTCGTAGATATCATTGAAGACAACGCCTATGCTATTTGTTCCATCTGAATAGTATACAAAAAGCTTCTCACCCAAAACGCACGTTTTCACATGCTCGACAGCATTATCCCATATCCTATTGGACATTCCACTTCCAAGAATCTACAATATGTTCATCGGATGAGAGAGAGAGAGAGAGAGAGAGAGAGAGAGAGAGAGAGAGTTAAGCAACCATTCCTCCAGGGCAACAACGATACCTAATTCAACACCAAAGGTAAAGAGAACATTGGAAAGGAAGAAAACGAGATAAAATTGAAACCCTTACATTTCTCAGCCTCTGTGGATCCCTAACAAGAACCCTGGGGAAATTTTCAACAGTTATGATATCAGCCTTTATCAACTTTTTGGGCAGCGCTCCATCCTTTGCTATTCTATCCAATCTCCAAACTTCATCTTGCAAAGCAGGCGGCTAATGTTTCTTGTACACTACCATACAAAAAAACAGTTCACCAACTTGAAAGCCAAAATATCAACATCAGGATTGATCAAGAAAGGAACTTTAGTAACTAAATTCATTAACAAGTAATGTTAAGCCATTCGAGTCTCTTCTGCCCATTTTACTACGTCGGAGTTTTTTTTTTGGCTGGTTTCACTTCAAGTGAAACATGCCACCATTAAACCAGGAATATCATGATTCATGGTTCTTAAACACAACTCCTTACAGAAGTGCACACTAAAGAGAACTAACATTAACGGTAGGCTTAAAAGCCAGACATCTCAAGCTTGACTCCCCACAAATTACTGCAATGCAATTAGCTGACAATCGAATGCTTCCTAAAGGATTTGTATCAATCCATGATCGATTAGGGAACAATGCCAATTGGAAGTGTTCTAATACAATTGTTCATGTGAAAATAAACATCAGAACACATGAGGAACAATAGGTGCTTTGTTGATCTTCCTCTACTCAAGTCGTGCCACATGAATTTCCCTTCAAGTATTTGGACCTAACATGGGTCCAAACACCCAAAAAAAAGTTATTGTACAACTGAAGCAGGTAAATCTTCTGCAATCATTTCAATTACTAGGCTATCAAGGGCCCTCATATTCGACAAACTAAGATGGAAACGACCTGACTTAGTTTGACCAATAAAGTGAGGAGACAGAGGGACCTTTGCAATAGCATGTTATGCTTTTGCATTAAATGAGAACATGTCTCTCGGCATTATATTGGTAACTTTACCAATTATCAAAAAAATATCTCAACAATGCGGGCATTGCACCCATCGCACGATCATTCTAACAGAAATACAGAATCTCAATGCTCTTGCGTTATGTATCCAAAACAAACTGATCAAGGATAATTAGTTTCATTTAAAGACCACCAAAGCATGGAACAAGCACGCGCATGTATGGCAGCGTGTTACTATATCTTGCAATGACAGACTAAAACCATGGATCCGAGTAAAAGGCAAGGACATTGATTGGTCTTCACCTTAAAACTGGTTTCGACAGCCACGCTTTATTCGTCAATTGTCATCGCAAAATGAAACAACAGATCATCATGTTTTTTCCTTTTTCTCTTTTCCACATACTTAAGGAAGTAACTAATGCTGAAAGAACGCACATTCACCCCTGTGATCTTTAACTGGAAAAGCCTCGGTTTTAGCTTCACAAACACGAACCTCCTTGAAATCTCCAGTAGCAACCTTCAGACCAAGCCTAAACTTTCTGCTCCTTGCCCAGCTCGAATTGTCAATGAAAGTCATTTCTCCCACAGTGCCCACACATTCCTTGAGAATTACCTGTAAATCCCCAGTCAGGAGTGGTCTTTGCCCCTTACATTCCTTTACTTCATGGTTTCCAAACTCATCTTTCATCCAATCTTCGCTAGCGTCCTCATTGAAGTCAACTTCAAGCACCACAACATTCAGTTTGGCTGCTGATTCCGGTCCAATTTGTACTACATTTCCGGTGACTGCATCTATAAGGACCACAAAAGTGAAAAACAGTCCAAGTTTCTCCTCAAGTAAAATTGAGAAAACAAGAAGAGATTATAAATATTGAGCAACGGCAAACGATTGAACAGTTCATAAATATTGTCATCCTTTTGTTATCAATAGCTGTAAGTATAAGAGTGGTACGAAGCTCCACCAAATTCAAAGGACTTAGGCAAGATGTACAGAGAATCAATCTGTGATTATTTTAGAAGCTACTAGTCTAATCTCAAAACCCCCATCTAAATCAAAATACCCAATGCCTAGAAAACAGCAAAACCACATACATAAATCATTAAAACAAAAAATATGCATGGCCGATTTGGCTTTTGCTTCGAAAACCCCATTTAAAATACCTTTTGGACCTAGTAATTCAACTATTCAAGCAAAGAGAACCAGATTCAGAAAAGTTTCTAGCTTCACAACCAAAAGCCCCTTAAAAATTAGTAGTTAGTTTGGATTCTGCTTTTAGCCACTGAGATTTCCCATGTACGGCAGGCAAATACAAAAATGGCACACCAAAACCTAGGACATGCAATTACAAAATGGCACACCAAAACCCTAGGATAGGCAAATACAAAATGGTGCACAAAAAAAAGTACCCTGATAAGTGAGAACCCTATACTCGCACCAAAAATGGCGTATTGTATCAATACAGAGGGAGAGAGAGATCGAGAGGGGCAGAGACAAATAGGGGGAGAGAGAGAGAGAGAGAGAGAGAGAGACCTGGAAAGGAGATTGAAGAAGCTTCAACTTCGCCATGGTTGTAACGCTAGAGAGAGAGAGAGAGGAAGCGGGGGGGTTGCAGACTGAAGAACTCGGGTGTTTTTTTAGTATACTACTAGCTAATAGAAAAAGAAAATTGAAATATAAAATATTAATTGGATACCATTACCTAATACTACATCGTTTTATAAGCCTTGCTTATGCCGACCCATCAACTTTATCGGTGAACCCCTGAAAAGAAGCGGCAAGAGAAAATTGTGGAGCGCGTAAACTCGCGCCTAAAATATTGGACTTCGGCGATGCAATTTGTGTGTTGCAAAATGTGAGCTTTTCGCTGACAACATTTTCTCATCGCTGAAACTACAATTTTTGTTGCTAGAAATAGACCCACCAATGGATCAAATTGGATTATTAGCGGCCACTCAACGCCGATGCATTTATCAAAGCGTGTCGCCATTGCATACCCAACAGCAACTCAATTTTTGGTTCATCGCCATTTGGGTTGCCCTTGCTGCATTTTCTTGTAGTGCTACTTGGCTTATTTAGCGGAACGGGTAAAGTAATTTTTAAATTTCTTTTCCCATTATATGCTCTGATTAGTTTTGTTACAGCATTTGTAGTATAAAAAGTGTGTTTTTAAACGTGTAATGATGGTTCCCCACTTTAATTAAACAAAACTCATATGTTTACTGTTTAATTAGTAATAAAACGTGTGTTTTTCTATTACAGATTTCAACCCCAATTTTTTCTCAATCAAGGTCCACCATGGGGGTAATTTGACTATTGAAGGGGGTAAGAATTCCTATGTGGGTGGACAAGTAAGCTTCAGTGACTATGAGGAGAGGGATAAGGTCTCATTTCATAATTTGAATGAAATTGGTAGAAAGTTAGGGATTAATGATGAAGTAAAATTCTATTGCAAGGTCCCTAGTTCACACTTCGATGGAGGTTTCAAACTTATGCGGACTGATAATGATGTTTTGAAAATGGTAAGGCAGATTAAGGATAATGTAGTAGAGATTTTTCTTGCGATCTCTAATTCCATTATTGATGATCTGTTAGATGTGAATGTTGGTAATTGGGAATGGGATTGTGGGACCTTTCCGGAGAGTGGGATTACCATTGAAAATATAGATACGATAGAGGGGTTAAGTGGCACTTTAGTGGAGGTTGAAGATGACTCAGATTCTGATAAAAACTACGATGAATTTAATGACAGTGATTATGAGTTGAGTGATGAAGATGATAGGTTGTACGAAGACAATGTGGATGATAATACAGAATGGGCTGGCACTCAGTTGAGCAATACCAGGGTTCCATCCCAAACTCTGTATTACAATATTGTTGAGGGTGAGGATATGGAGTATAAGGATGAAGGAGATTCCACAGATTCTGATGATGGGTTCCGTAGTTGGGATGAAGAAGATGGTGACAATTCATTGAATAAAGCACTTGTTTTTAAGGCAATCAAAGGGAGAGAAGAACCTATCTTTGGAAATGGTATGATATTCAGGAGTAGGCACCAGTTGGCTGAGGCAATTAGGCAGCACTCTATTTTGAATGGGAAAGAAATCAGATTCTTAAAAAATGAAACAACAAGAGTGAGGGCTAAATGCAAGACTTATGAAAATGATGAGGAAAAAATTGATTGTCCATGGGAACTTTCTGCTACTGATAAAGGGGTAGCAAACAAAACACTACAGGTCAAGAAATACAACCCAAACCATAATTGCGGTAGGATTTGGAATAATAGGTTGATGAATAGCAATTGGTTGGCCAGGATTTATTTTGATGATATTAGGATCACTCCTACTATGAAACCCTTGGCTATTCAAGAAAAGGTTAGACATGATTTCCAATGTGATGTTTCTGAAAGTCAATGCTATAGGGCAAGAGGAAAGGTGTTGAGGAAGATTCAAGGTACCATTGAGGATCAATATGCTAGATTATGGGATTATTGCAATGAGATAATGAGAAGCAATCCTGATACTAGTGTTTATATTCGTTTGAAACCAGACCAAGATGGAATTGCAACCAATGTTTTTCAAAGGTTCTATATTTGTTGGGCAGCATTGAAAAAAGGATTTAGGGAGGGTTGTAGACCAATTATTGGAGTCGATGGGACTCACTTGAAGGGGGGGCATTGTCTTGGTCAATTGCTAACAGCTGTGGGTGTAGATGCAAATGACCAGACTTTTCCTGTGGCCTACGCAATTGTGGAGCAAGAGAACACACATACTTGGACTTGGTTTTTGCAGGTATATTATGAATATGTTTCCTGAATCTCTTTCATAGCTAAATCTCTTTCATTTGACTTGGTTTTTGCAGCATCTAATTCCTGACCTTCAAATACTGAATCAACCTACTTGGACTATTATTTCAGACAAGCAGAAGGTATAATCATTGAATAAGTCATCATTGAAAATGGATTTCTTTTTTAACTACTCTCATTCTCTTTCACAGGGGTTGGAGAATGCAATTAAGGAGTTGCTACCATCAATTGAGCATAGGCATTGTGTGAGGCATTTGCATAACAACTTCAAGAGTGCTGGATTCCCAGGTCAGGATTTACATGATAAGATGTGGAATTTAGCTAGGGCTAGTTATGTGGGAAAATTTACATTCTTGATGGAAGAACTAAAGAAAGAATATCCACAGGCCTTTACATGGTTGTCTCACGAAGATAGAAACCCTTGCCATTGGTCTAGGTCACACTTTATTGTCACCCCCAAGTGTGACATTTTACTCAACAATCTTTGTGAACCATTCAACAAGGCCATATTGTGTGCTAGGGACAAACCTATACTAACCATGTTGGAGAGACTTAGAACCTATTTCATGAAGAGGTTAGTTGAAAAGAGAGAATTTGCAACTAAATGGGTAGATCATTTGGGTCCAAAGATACATAAAAAGATAGAGAAGTTGAAGAAAATGTATGGTGATTTTAACATATATCCATGTGGGAATGGGGAGTTTGAAGCAAGGTGGATCCATGGTGGTCAGCACACTGTCAATCTAGAACAACGAACATGCTCTTGTAGAAGATGGGATCTCACTGGAATACCATGTCAGCATGCTACAGCAGTCATATGTCAATCGGGTTTACAACCAGAGGACTATGTGAGTGAATGGTAGCATAAACACACTTTTGAAGCTACTTATCAGCACATGATGCACCCCCTCAATGGGCCTGATATGTGGGAGAAGTCTGGTAAGGATCCAATCTTACCTGCAGAGTTTACAAAGCAACCTGGGAGGCCCAAGAAATCAAGGAGAAGGGAACCAGATGAACCTCCAAAGAATCCTATCAAGCTGAGTAAAAGGGGTGTCAAAATGTCATGTAGAAGATGTGGGAAAGAAGGGCACAACACTAGGACATGCAAAGCCCCTGTGGATGCAACTCCAGTTCAAAACACCAGTACAAGAGGAAGAGGAAGAGGAAGAGGAGGAGGAGGAGGAAGAGGAAGAGGAAGAGGAAGAGCCCTTATGGATGCCATTTGAGATGACAACACCAACATTACTTCTATTGGAGCACAGTGAAACTCTGTTTTGCTTCTTTTTGTTTTGGGATCCATTCATGTTGCATATGCGATTCGTAGGTAGATTATCAAAACCATAATCTGGTCTGTTTTTGTAAGTAATGTCAATGTGGTATGTTATGCACTTGGTAGTTTATGTGACCCACAGTTTGGTCTGTTTTGACTGTGAACTGAAGATTTGTTTTGGTAATGCCCTTTAAGTGATGTTGGAACCTATTTATAACCTGTTTTGTTTGTGGTATGTTATGAATGTGGTATGTTATGAATATGTTTTGTTTGAGAGATGTTTAGAGCAGTTTTTGTGTTTGTTACTGGAATGACTGTGTTTGTTACTGTTTTAGGTATTACTTACATTATTTTGTATGAATATGCACTTGGAATGAAGTTGTTAGTTGCTGCACTTGGAATCTAAGAAGCACGGACAAAGATACGGGATATGGACACGACACGAAACGGATACGTGGACACATCATTTCTCAGAAAATTAGGACACAAACATGTTGTTAAGAAGGCAAAAACAATGCTCGAATACATTATTGTTGGGAAAGAAGTTTCGGACTGACAGATAAAGATAATGACCTGAGTGCTCGAATACATTACTCGGATGATAAAAATCACATGTTGAGGAACTTTTATTTTTGGTTTTATTTTTCTTTCACCTTATCTATTTTTTTTTATTGTAAAGTTACAATTGTAAATGTGCTTGTACATTTTATAGAAAACAGGGTATTCATAGTACAGGGTATTCATAGTAGGTGCTTGAAGAGGAACATGAAACTTGTGGCTAGGTCTTCACGTGGCTGGGGATGGGGAAGAGAGGATGAGCGAGAGAATTTGAGGTAAGAGGAAGAGAAGTCAATCAATACTCTATTTTTTCTAGCCCTATATGTGTATATGTACACACCAGATATTGGAGGGAACCCAAACATTTTGGCGCCACAAGGTTGTGAGGGGCTGGAATGACCATTATGCCCCCAGGTGCTTGTCACGTTCTTGGCACATGCTGCCTTTTCCGTTAAAAACATGGATGGAGTCAGTCTGAGGACGAAATAAAAGGGTTTTGGATAGTTTGAGGGATGAAATTGTTGGTTTATATAGTTTGAGGACGAAGTAGAAAAATTGGTGATAGTTTGAGGGATGTTTTCATAAAAAACTCTACATTTTATATGTCATCACTCTAGCATGCTAATAAACAGTTTATTGCTTTCTGTATTGTAGAACTGTTTAATTGTAGCTTTCAATACCTGCATCTTTCTTGCTTTATAAGGCCTTTGGGGTGTTTCTGGTCATGTTACAGAGCCCAGATGATGTAAAGCCAAACACTGGACAAAAAGGGAAACCTGGCGTACGAACTCACACGAGTGGCGTACGGCATGTAGGTCAATGTTCAGTGCCTGACCCTTGCATCACAGTTCAATCCTGGCCTCTTCATATTCCCCCACTCTGTTTATGGGGATTCCTGTTCCTTTCTATGGCTTACAGCCATTTTATCTGCTCGTAATATGCATATAACTGTCTCATAAACTGCGTGGTTTGTCTTGGGTGTGCACTGGTCCATTCCAGAGCCCAGAGGGTTGAGAGCAAAAACTATGAACAAACAAAAGGTAGTGTACGCCAGCTATGAGGTGGCGTGCGCAGGGTATGGTGGCGTGCAGAGGCTCAGCCACTGCGTGCCAGTATGCTTCCTGCTCACGCACCTGAAAAGCAGCGTACACCATCTCATTGAAACTGTTCACAGTGCTTGTTCTCAATCTATGTTCTTATGTCAACCAAATTAGAGCAAATCGTCATTTACAAACATTTTGTCATCTAAACTGCAAGCTGTTACAGTATTAATCCCCATTATCTGCTCCCCCGCCCTAACTGGCTAAAAAATGATCAAATGAGAGAAAAAAATGCAAATGTTTTATAAAAATGCCTGAGTAGAGACTGATCTCCGGATTGGGTGAGAGGGGTGCCATAAAACCCTTCCCCTCTCGTAACCTGGCTCCCGAACCTCAGATATCGAAGGTGACGACGGACCAGTCTACGCCTTTTTCAAAATCAAGCAAACGTAGCAAAGCATTTTTGAGTTCGGTTCCTTGGGAATTTCTCCGCTAAAACCCGAGTGGCGACTCTGAATCGAAGCGTCTCGCCGCGCTTTTCAAAAAGGGCCGCACCCAACGTTTTCAAAACCACAAAATCTGAGATTTTGGGGCGCGTGCCCACAGTGGCGACTCGGCACTCGGCTTAGGCTGCTTCCTAGCTTCTCGCTTGTCTTTGCGCTCAGGCTTTACCTAGCTTCTCACTTGTCTTTTCGCTCGTGCAGCTTTGGTTGTCGGACAAGTTGAATTTGTTGCATCCGCCGGCGTGCTTGAACTTCGTCACTCTCCGAGCCATCGGCTGGACTGTACATTTCTATTAGGCGCAGAATGTTCACTTGGCCACCCTCCAGAATTGTATTCGCCAAGCCTCGGGAGATATTGAGCGAGTTGGCCAGCAGCTTGGGCATGCTCACTTGGTAGGGAGGAACGACAAGTGTCGAGGACGAGTAGGTACGAAGATACGCCTGGAACTCCTCCACAGTCGGGCACATCTCATCATCGCCAAAGCGGAAGACGTGGACGTCAGGATCCCAAAACCTGAGGGCGGCCCACAAAAGCGCCGGACGGACTGGCACATGCCGAAGATAGCGAAACGAAGCAAGGCCGTGATACTAGAAATTGAGCCAGTCAACGCTCCAAACGGACATTAACCAGGGCCTGAGCAGTGTTGGGAGAGGGTTATCCATGAGAATACAAGCTTGCACTGAGGTAAAAGGAGATGAAATGGAGCTGTAAATGCCTCAAGGCCAGCACCTCAGCTTTATAGGCCTTGGCATGCCGTTGCCATTTCACATGAAGCATGCAAAGCACTTGCTGGCCTCCAAGGGAACACAATGCCAAGGACACTGCCCCCTGAAAACCTCAGAAACCGTGTGAAAGCCGTGTGAAGGTAAAAACAAAGTGCCCCCTGAAAAAGAACAGTTGGTCAGTCAAGTGGATCTGGCTCTCAGGACCCTGGCGAATGCCAACTTAATCCTGGCGTGCACACATCTTTCCTGCTTGGCGTACGGGTCCAAAAACTTGGCGTACGGTAGGTTGGCACACCAGAAACCAGTTTGCAGTAGCTACTGCCTCCGTTTGGTCGTTTTCAGTTCCGGGGCTTGCTTTGGCCATTTATTGATTCCTACAAGTCTTAAACATCATTTGAGACTGTAGCAAGGCGTCGGATTCCAAAAGCCACTCCCATTGAAGATTTCGGACCCCCGACGGCCCGTTTCAAGCTAAAATCAAGGATACGGAAGGTCGAATCTCGTTTCAAGGGCTTTTGCCGAGTTTTGTCATATTGTACATGTTACATAGGACTTATGTGACTGTACGGGGGTGTCGGCTTCGGTCCGGGACCAAATCGAGTCATCTTTGGCGTCTTATGTCCGTTTTTGCGACATTTTTAGCTTTTTGTCGGTATTTTTCCTTGTATCGGGATGTTTCTACCGGTTTGGTTGGCTTGTACAAGTCTTTGTACACATATATAGTTTGTCCAAAGTGTCAGTTCCTTTCGTTTTGGAGAATTATGAGTTTTGGCCTACAAACTCCTATTTTCCCGTATCCTCCGCGTGTCTGGGGTATATCTCGTATCCTAGGGCTTTTCTGCACCTTTTTCTTCGAGCTAGGTCCATTGTGCACATGTGCAAGTGTCTGGTTCAGTTCAGAGCAATCATTAATGCATGTTAGATATTAGTGGATGGTTCGCCCATTTCCTTGCCACATGCTGTCAATAAAAAGGAAATCGAAAAACAGAAAATGCAGATATTATATACTACCCCATGTCAACATCTAAAAGCAAAGTCTGGAAATGTATCAAACAGGCATAAACGGCCCGAGCAAGACTAAAAGGTATCAAGGCATACTCGCCCAAAGTCAAAGAGGCACGCAGGCCCCATCTCCAAAAACCTGAATGTATATCATGTCAAAGTATCAAAAGCAACAAAAAAGACAGCAAAGTAGACCGAGGCTCAGTCATAGCCCTCAATCGTCAAAGAGGTCCTTGTCGTCGTCATCCTCCTCGCTCTCTGCCATCTCTTGTGGGTCCATCTGGAACCTGGGATCGTCCACAGAGTCAGAGTCACTGCTGAGGGACGTGCTCTCCTCTTCTTCTTCTGCTTCCTCCTCTTCTCTCCTCTTCTTCAGCAAAGGTCCCTCAGCAGGCCTCTTCTCCACGGGCCTCTTCCTTAGTTCTCGGCGGAACTGAAGATCCTCGCTGGCCGGCTCGATCTGTACTCCTCTCTGAGTACTCGCCGCAGGTCGGGAAGAGCTCGGCGCTATCTTCTTTGGTAGAGGTGGCCGCACGCTTTTCCTTCTAGGAGCCGCCCTTGCCTGTCCCTCATTGCATTTAGCTTGTTAAACATGTGTTGTACATATTGCATATATATGTGTTGAAACATTGAAGGCAGGTCATGTCCTATCAAAAATCAAAAGCTAAAGTCATACCTGAGGCTGCACAGTAGGAGCTGGAGCTGGAGGTGGATATTGAAGCCGCAACGGAGCGCCACTTGCTATCCTGTGAAATTCTTTCTCCATGGCCTTCATCAGGCGCACTGCTTCCCGCACCCACTCCATCGGGGCCTGTATTGCAAATTGGTCAAAACCGGGATACAACTCAAGTATACACGCGAAATGTGAAGCAAGGAAAGTACAAAGGGTGAAAGAATGTCGTACCGGCCCTGTAATCTCCTCTGGCTCTCTCCGAGCAGGCTCGAACTGAATCATGGCCTCCTCTCCCTGTGCATCCCGCACGGCCAGCGTCCAAGAAAGCCGAGGAAGGCCCGTCGCTATAACCGGCCCGCTCCTTTCCCTCGAGCGCGCAGTCCTGCTGCCCTGGCCATGCCTCTCCTCCCCAGCCTCCCTAGCCTCAACTTCCACGGCTCCGTGCTCTATCACCCCAAGCGGCCTCGCCAAGTGCTACCTCCGGTAAACAGCATAGTCTCGCTCAGGCCTCAAGAGAGCAGAAAAGTCTGTCGGGACTGTTAAGCGCTGCAGCTCGGCCAGCGTGTACTGATCTGTATGTGAAGCGCGAGGCGGAAGTGGTCCTGGCGTGACAAACTACGAAACCCCAAGTGACTGCCGTGTCACTCGATCGCCTAGATACCACTGCCACCCAAAAGCCGACTCAAGCAGCACGCGGCTCCCAGTTACCACCCTGCTCTGCGCATGGTATTCCGGCTCAGTCCCTGTAGTCCTCCACGGATCCCACTTTACCTGCAAGCAGTCAATAAACAAGCAATAAGCAATCAATCAGCGACAGCATTGAAGCAATTCAAAGGCGATAGTAAGTAACAGGAAGCTGTGTTCTACCTGAGTGCTCAAGAGCTCATTGAGGTATGCCCTAAAAGCCTGAAGGCTACCCCTCGCCTTCTTCTTGCCTCTGTACAGTGGTCCCCACACCAAAGCACGGGGAAGCATCGTCAAATCCGGGCATGAGTTCTCCAGGGGATACATCTTCAGCACCTCGTAGGCCCATAGCTGCGAGTTTCAAAAAATCAAAGCATCAAGACAGCATTCATAAGTCTAAGAAAAGGGAAATGCTCAGAAAATGAAACTACAAGTTTGTTTTCTTACCTCCCACACCCTCCAGTAGCCGGCTATTGCCTTCTTCCTCCGCGAGAACTCTCCCATAAAGCTGTAGTAGGTCCCAGAGCGGCTCCTCCCCAATCATACCTCGAAGCTGTGCGCAAGTCGAAGAAGGCTGGCAGGTAGGCCAAGTGCACTGTGGATCGCTTGTTAGGGTACAGCGAGGCCCCGAACAAGTACAACAAATAGGCTCTCGCCATCTGATCCTCCTCCTGCTCTGAAGCCGGAAGCCTGCCCCTCAGAAACCGGAGAAACTGCTCGTGGGGGATCGTCTCTGACGTACCAACAGGCTCATGGCCCAAAAACCACTGCAGCGCCTCCGGGTCCTCATGGATCCCTGAGTCAAAAGGGATAGGCTTTCCCCCTACCCTCAAATCTTTCAAAGCTGCGAAGTCCGCCGGAGTCACCGTCATCTCCCCGATCAGAAGATGGAAGGTGTTGGAAGTATCCCACCACCTCTCAGCCAGCGCCGTAAGCAGAGCGTGGTCACTGAGTGTCGCCGTCAGCGTAAGGATGAACGGCCTGAATCCCGCAGCGTCAATCAGAGCCCTGACCCGCTCAGGCAATCCCTTGTATAGCTTGAGTGAACTGGCAGGACCGCCATGCCCCCGCGTACTACCTCGGTCTCTCTGCACATCAAAGACAAAATGAATAACACGGCGTCAGCATAAATGGTATAGTGAGCATTCGAATCAAGAACAGTTCGGTCGAGACTAAAGGTATTTTCATATATTCCACGGTCGATTCAAGGGTTTCAATTATTCTATAGTCGAATCAAGTTCAATATGTGCATTACCAAGTCGAGGCAACCTACAGTCGAATCAAGTTCAATATGTGCATTACCAAGTCGAGGCTGCCTACAGTCGAATCAAGTTCAATATGTGCATTACCAAGTCGAGGCAACCTACAGTCGAATCAAGTTCAATATGTGAGTTATCAAGTCGAGGCAACCTACAGTCGAATCAAGTTCAATATGGGTACTATCAAGTCAAAACAGTCTATGGTCGATTCAAGTTCATGTAACACAGGTCAATCAAGTTCTAAGCCGTCTACGGTCGGTTTCAATCATTATTTTCCAAGGTTCTAAGTATCACCGTGCTATCAAGGTTCATGCATGGCAAGCTACGAAACGCAATAAGGAATTGACAGTCAAAAGCAAGATTAATGGAATACCTGCGCCCAGTCTACCGACAAATGCCTCTCGGGATCTCTCAGAACGAGCTCCGCGTCGTAATTGTCTCAGCGGGGGACGTAGCTCTCAAAACCAGACGGTATGAACAGGTGTGGCTCCGGCAGAACATAGGACCCAGCCTCGAACCCTGCATGAGGTGTGGCCCATATAGCCTCCGCCCGCGTTACCGCCCGCTTGCGCGCTAGGCCACCCTCCTCCTGGGCCTCCTCGGCCACCTCTGCCTCCTGTACAAAAACTGCCTCCGCGACTCTGGCCCCCTCAGCCTCGGCCCTCAAGCGCTCTTCCTCCTGGGCCTGTGCAATCTGCCTCTGTCTCTCCTCCCGGGCTGATATCACTGCCTCAACCACCACTGGGTTCTCACGCAACAACCGGTCAAGCACCTCCTCCGATACAAACTCCGCGAAGTCCCCGCGAGTAATGGGTACATGACCCGAGGACCCCGCCACTGGCCTGAACTCAACCGACCCCGTGGGTGCTACTCCCGAAGCTTCCTCCTCAACCACAAGGCCTTTGCCTCTCGCTGGATCCCTCCTCGGAGTCTCCGACCGATCGCCACCATCACCACCATCACCGCCGCCGGCCCCGACTGGACCCAGGCCTGTTACCACTAAACCCTCTACTCCACTTTGAAAGTCAAGTCGACTTACCCGTGGGCCCCCCGTCTCTATCACAGATGGCGTACGCCCAGCCTCACTTGGCGTACGCCGCCCGTCGCCGTCGCCACCCTCCGCTGCATGGCCGCCATTGCTGTCGTCGCCTCCTGTGTCTTCTGCACCAGTGATCGACGACACCCCAGCTGTTGATTGATCGTCGATTTGAAGCCCCGGAACCTCGATTTCAACCCTTGATCGGTTTCCCTCTTCCCCACCGTCGCCATTACCGCCCCCGGTGCTGTATTCCACCATGGGAGAGTGTGGGTGAGTGGATTATGGGAATGAACGAACGAGGAAAGATTTTAGGAGAGATTTGAGTGATTTGGGAGAAGTTTTGGAAGTTCAAAGTCGAAGGATGGCAGTTTCCTGAGGTTCTGCAGAAGTTTATACGACATGGGAACGTGCTGGGCTGGGTCTGGGCTTGGATCTGGACCGGGCCAAGAAAGATTCCTGGCGTACGCCAGGATCGGAACACCGTACGCCATCTTTACCTAGGCCGTGGGCCCAAATATCCCTTCGATCAAAATTCTTTCTCAAAATTGTTGCCCCGGTGGCCCAATGATTACTTACACCTCTGGTGGGCCCATCTCCAAGCAAAGGTCCGCCCAATTTCAAATCAACGACGATCTGTTCGCCCAATTTCAATTCAACGGCGATCTGTTTGCCCAATTTCAAAACAACGATGATCTATCCGTCCAATTTCAAATCAACGACGGTCTACCCGTCCACTTTCAAATCAACGACGGTCTGTCCGCCCAATTTCAAATCAACGGCGATCTGTTCGCCCAATTTCAATTCAACGGCGATCTGTCCGCCCAAATTCAAATCAACGACGGTCTACCCATCCACTTTCAAATCAACGGCGATCTGTCCGCCCAATTTCAATTCAACGACGATCTATCCGTCCAATTTCAAATCAACGACGGTCTGTCTGCCCAATTTCAATTCAACGACTATCTATCCGTCCAATTTCAAATCAACGACGATCTATCCGTCCACTTTCAATTCAACGACGATGCTTTCTGTGGAAGATTATTCCCCCAGCGGAGTTCGCCTTCTACGGTAGCCCATACTGCCCTTCCGATACAATCAAACAGCGGTCTGTCTATCTATTATGTCCTCCGCGGGCAGCAGTCTTTCTCAAATGATCTGCTTGGCTGAGCTCAACCGACCAGGTTCTTTAAAGTTCATGTCTTCTTTGCCCTGTATCCTGCTCCGGATGGCCAAGAGTAGGGTGTCTAGACAACCTTTGACGTTACTTGTACCCAATCAAATGGTACTCCAAGTGCCGTCAAAGGGGGGCTTCTGTAGACACCCCATTCTGGACTGTCTGGATTAGTCCTCTTATTTATCCTCGTTGCCCCAATGATGATAAAAGGTCGAGAGCATTGTGGGTCGATGGAAGGATTTGAGCTTTGAGCGTTGGACCTTTCCCCTTTCAAACCTATTTTCAAACCCATTTCAAACCCTTCAAATCCAGAGCCAGAAGAGCCCCAGCCAAACCCTACTCGCATACGCCAGGTTCAACTTGGCGTGCGCCAGAAAACTGCCACGTGTCAGTCATCGACCGTTGACTCAGTTTGATTGGCGCACGCAGGGTCAAAGATGGCATACGCAAGGTCAAAGCCAGTCGAATCACCGTTTTTCTGTCACGCGCCCGAGACTTTTGCGGCTCCCAAGTACAGGGAACAGTGCCCCTGATGATTATATTCGCCTGCCCATCCCCCTCTCTCTCCTACATCCTCCATCAAGCCAAGTCCCATGCATTTAATGCATGGGAGGCTTCTCACTCAACCCAACCAGCCAAACCAGGCCTTAACCCAACTGATCTCAGTCCCTCTCTCCTCTATAAATACCCCCCTTGCATTCATTTGCAAGGGGTTAACTACATTAAGAAGCCCAAGCTCTCTTTCTCTCTTCCCCATTGTTCTCTCTTCTCCATTGAAAGAGCAAGAGATAGAGAGGTATCTCATACCTCACATTCCTGATCAGTCACCATCCAACCTCCATCTTCAACCTTCAAAGCTCAAAGCATCTTCCATCCCTTGCACCAAAGGTATACCACCTTTGAGTGGCCTTCTGTTTTTAACCCCTAAGGGGAACCAGAAAGGTTCTGGCTAGTAACTGATACTAATCCAGGTCCTTTTCTGGTAAAATAAAATGATCGTAAGAGACATAACGTGGCGCACGCCAGCTTTTCCAAGCCGTACGCCAACCATGGCTGTACGTGCACTGCTGGCGTGGAGATCATGGCTTGTCTGTTCATCACTTACATTTTATATGTCATCACTCTAGCATGCTAATAAACAGTTTATTGCTTTCTGTATTGTAGAACTGTTTAATTGTAGCTTTCAATACCTGCATTTTTCTTGCTTTATAAGGCCTCTCGGGTGTTTCTGGTCATGTTCCAGAGCCCAGATGATGTAAAGCCAAACACTGGACAAAAAGGGAAACCTGGCGTACGAATTCACACGAGTGGCGTACGGCATGTAGGTCAATGTTCAGTGCCTGGACCTTGCATCACAGTTCAATCCTGGCCTCTTCATATTCCCCCACTCTGTTTATGGGGATTCCTGTTCCTTTTTATGGCTTACAGCCATTTTATCTGCCTGTAATATGCATATAACTGTCTCATAAACTGCGTGGTTTGTCCTGGGTGTGCACTGGTCCATTCTAGAGCCCAGAGGGTTGAGAACAAAACTATGAACAAACAAAAGGTAGTGTACGCCAGCTATGAGGTGGCGTGCGCAGGGTATGGTGGTGTGCAGAGGCTCAGCCACTGCGTGCCAGTATGCTTCCTGCTCACGCACCTGAAAAGCAGCGTACACCATCTCATTGAAACTGTTCACAGTGCTTGTTCTCAATCTATATTCTTATGTCAACCTAATTAGAGCAAATCGTCATTTACAAACATTTTGTCATCTAAACTGCAAGCTGTTACAGTATTAATCCCCATTATCTGCTCCCCCGCCCTAACTGGCTAAAAAATGATCAAATGAGAGAAAAAAATGCAAATGTTTTATAAAAATGCCTGAGTAGAGACCGATCTCCGGATTGGGCGAGAGGGGTGCCATAAAACCCTTCCCCTCTCGTAACCTGGCTCCCGAACCTCAGATATCGAAGGTGACGACGGACCAATCTACGCCTTTTTCAAAATCAAGCAAACGTAGCAAAGCGTTTTCGAGTTCGGTTCCTTGGGTATTTCTCCGCTAAAACCCGAGTGGCGACTCTGAATCGAAGCGTCTCGCCGCGCTTTTCAAAAAGGGCCGCACCCAACGTTCTCAAAACCACAAAATCTGAGATTTTGGGGCGCGTGCCCACAATGAGCTATAACTCCGATCCGTACAAGTACTTTATACTTCTTAGTACCCTCTTTGTTTAATTTATCGTCATGCATGATAATATATTCGCGTGTGGAGAAAACTGTTTCTCTGTATTTCTAACCGATGATCATGCCTTTTTCAGCGGAATCCTTTGTTTGTCTTTATTTGTATCTACGATTTTGAAGCACACGAGTGAACATGATTTTGAAGGTCTGAAACTTGCTCTAGCCTATGGTACGTAGTAGGTGGATAGTTATCCATGGGATTGGGTCACCTTAGTTTTAAGAAATAGTAGACTCTTTAAATGGAATAAAGTGGTCATGTTGCTTTCTCATGCAACTTTCAGGAAAGAAAAGATGGTGTCCCTGGTCTTTAGTGAGAGGTTAGTTTTCTGTTGTCTGTTTCGACTAGTATGTGCAATACAAAGTAACATCGACTTTGGGACCCGATGGGGGCAAGGACACAGGTTCAGACACGGCATAATCAAGTAAGAATCTGCCCAATTATGAAACCATTCTAATTAATCTGCAAGTTCATGACAAATCATTGCACACGAGGAACCGTTAAACTATGCCAAATTTTTTCTTTAGCGGCATTAGAAAACCGCCAGAAATAGTTCAAAAACCACCTATAATACTAACAACCGCCGGTAATAGTCAAAAAACCGCCGGTAAAGCAATTGTCAGAAAAACAAAAACGGTGGTAACAAACCGCCGGTAATACTAAAAACAACATTACTAAACCGTCTGAAATATTACCGCAGGCAATAAAATGGGTGGCTAAACTGTCTGAAATATTATCGCAGGCAATAAAATGGGTGGTAAATTTTTTTCGCTCTCCCCTTGAGTCGAACCCGGAACCTCCGGATCTACGCGCACGCGTGTGACCAACTGGGATAAACCTGCATTTCAAGTCAAATAGGATAAATAATATTATTTATATTATACGGGTTGGTTTTATTATAAGTATTACCGCCGGTATTAAAAACAATCGTATATTCTACTTTCCCGGCAGTAATTTAAAAAACCGCCAGTAAAAGTCACTAAAAACGGCAATCTTAGGAAAACTGCCATTTTAGGGTAATTATTCCCGACGGTCTTATTAATGTTGCTAAAAGTGTCTTTTAACGGCATTTATTTAATGCCGGCAACGCTACCTCCGGTAAAGCCTTTATTGAATGGTCAACATCGGTCAACACTGGTCAACGGTCAACTCTTCGGTGATGATATGGCGGATGAAAAACCCTTTGTGTCCTTCCCCTAACATGAAAATATTTTGATGTCCTTATTACTTGAGAAACTCTCTAAATATGTCCTTTAGAAATTGCCCAATTAAATGGACATCCAATCAGAGTCATCATGGGTGCCACAGACTTAAATGCTAAGTCTTGGTCATTGGATGGTTCTGCCAATTGTCTTAGTCGATGTCGATGATATGGCCTTCATATTCCAATGACTTGGACATGCGTGACTTTGATCCAAAGACTCCACACATACTTCTTGGAGTAGTCTTTTCTGCCCTTTTTCATTTTTGTCCTACGCTAATGTAAGTGAACGAGATCATTCTGCCCGTCTATTTTGGTCCCCATTTATTAATTATTTTTCGCTTTCCCCTTGAGTTGAATTCGGAACCTTCGGATCTACACGCATGCGTGTGACCAACTGGGCTAACTTGCATTTTGGGTCAAATAGGATAAATAATATTATTTATATTATACGGGTCGATTTTATTATAAGTATTACTAGCTGCCAGTATTAAAAATCATCGTATATTCTACTTTCCCGGCGGTAGTAGTCACTAAAAACGACAGTCTTAGGAAAACTGCCATTTTAGGGTAATTATTCCCGGCGGTCTTATTAATGCCACTAAAAGTGTCATTTAACGGCATTTATTTAATGCCGGTAATACTACCGCCGGTCAAGCCTTTATTGAATGGTCAACACCGGCCAATGCTGGTCAACTCTCTGGTGATGATGTGGCGGATGAAAAACCCTTTGTGTCCTTCCCCTAACATGAAAATATTTTGATGTCCTTATTACTTGAGAAACTCTTTAAATATGTCCCTCAGACCAATTTGCCCAATTAAATGGACATCCTATCGAAGTCGTCATTGGTTCCACGGACTTAAATGCTAAGTTTTGGTCAATGGATGGTTCTGCCAATTGTCTTGGTCGATGTCGATGATATGGCCTTTATATTCCAATGACTTGGACATGCGTGACTTTGATCTAAAGACTCCACACATACTTCATTGAGTAGTCTTTTCTGCATTTTTTATTTTTGTCCTAGGCTAATGTAAGTGTACGAGATCATTCTGCCCGTCTATTTTGGTCCCCATTTATTTATTATTTTTTGTCCCACATGTATCAGGTAATAGTTGGGCCTAAAATGCATCGTTTTGAAGATGTAGTCTTTGGGACCAATATAATTATAAAGCAAAAATACATTTTGTAACTGTACATCTACTTTATAATTACAACAACAATAGCAGGAAAATCCATTTAGTCCCCAATTATTAGGAGTATGGGCGCTCTAATTAGCAAAATCTGCCCAATTGTGGGACATTGCCATGTTAGCATGTTGTAATATTATAGGTTGATTTTGCTACTCTCCAAATTGTTAACTTTTGGGGAGTGGCAAAATCAATATGAGTTGATTTTGGCACTCCCCCGGGAAGTGCCGTTAACAATTTGGGAGTGACAAAATCACTCCCCTTCTGATTTGTCTTTTTTTTTTTGATCCGCACTCCCCTTCTGATTCGCTTTATAAATTTTTTATTGTACAAGCTAAACTTACACTCTTTTGTTATTTAAAAAAGATTTTAAAGACACCCCGTTAATTGCACACTGGCTCGCATCCCAAAATTATCAAGTCGAGGGAGAATGTTAATTTTTGGTCAAAATTAATTAAACTAACGAAAAATAGATTTTGAAAAATCCTAGATCGCCTAGGTTCAAGGATATTTTATATCTTCAATTAATCAACCCCAAACTGAAAAGTAAACCAGCCGAGCAAAAAAAAAAACTGAAAAGTAAACCAATTTCACAAACGGAAAGCAAATAAATAACGAACACCAAGATATACATAGAAAACTCCAAATGGGTAAAACCACACAGGAAAGAATCAAAAAACTATACTCAATGTGCAGTTACAAGTAATCTAACCTATGATTGGAATTCTCACAATTGCCTAAGACCTACTTGTCGAATTGCTCGTTCAACAAACTCAATGCTTGACCACCATTGCCTTGAATCCACAAGCTTTCCAAGATGCTTCCAGAAATCCACAGAAAAACAATTCAAATAGTTGAATCAAACTATCAAAGATGTGTAAAGTTCTTGAAGTCGTCACTGTACTCCAAGACTCAAATAAAGCAAAGACCACTTCCAATATACATCCCTCAAGAGTGGAGGCTAAACATAAATGTGTACTTTTCCTTCTAATGTTTCACACACCAATATCATCAACAAAAAGGGAAAAACACAACCCTTTTTTTTTCCCCTCTCAATCTCTTGACAACTTTGGAGAGCACAACCCCTTTCCCTTTATATGAAGTCTTGCAATCTTTTTTATCACGTAAATTGAGAAGCTAGCTGCCCACTAAATGGCCCGATCAACTGGAAAGTTAATTTCGCGAATTGGTTCGCCCAATGAATTGGAAAGGTTTTTTTTTTTTTTTTGACCAGGAGGAGAGATCGTTACATCATGTATAAAGAACTAAATACAAATCACAAGATACTACATCTATTGTGTGAGAGTTCATGACATAACCAAGTCCAACAACCGAACCAACAGGATAAATAAGTCCATCAATGAGACCACAATCACTATGAGCCAAACTCAACCACAAGCTCCATTAAAGGGAGAAATAACCCCAACAAATAGATAGGAACGAACACCCACATGCAGGTAGAAAGACTCGATTCCTGACCTCCTAGTGTGATGTAAGAGGTCGGCTAACTGAGCTAGCTCAAGTTGGTTAGCAAGTTGGAAAGTTAATCACGTAAATCTTTCCTTTTTTATTTGGCTGATATGTTCACTCTCAATTACATAACAAGATTCCTTCCGCTCGAATCTTATACTGACTCGCTAGATTCAAACAAAAAAATACTAACTCGATAAAAATGGGATACAAACGAAAGTGTGTTTTGTAAATGAAATTTCCAACCAAATAGGACGCATCTTTTTGGGACTTACAAATTTGAAGTCTTTCTATATCAATTTTCCCCTAAAAAGGTATCCTAAGTGCATGCAATTTGTTTAGAGGCTAGTCCAAAAACATTTTCTTTGAGCTGTATGTCTCAATATATTATTTAGGCTAAACAAACTTAGCAAATTATATTTTTTGGATTACGTTCTATTTAAATTTTTGGGAGCAGAAATTTGAGTTCAGGATCCAAGGAGGTGGTTCTAGAGTTAAATCAAAATAATAACTTGGGTAAAAACTGAAATGGTCCCTGTAATTTAGTGTTTGTGTCAACTTGGTCCTTACAGTTTGAATTGGCTCAATTTACACTCTGCAGTTTCTATTTTGTTCCAACTTGGTTCAATTAGTTATTGCTATTAGCCTCCATTAACTCTAGACACAAATGGGTCCCTTTTCTAGTAAATTACCGAACCCTTTCTTCTCTAACCTCGCAGACCTAAAGCATTTTCCTAAAAAACAAAACGGAGTCACTTCTTTTCAAAAACCGGGTTCTCTGGCCCATGTTCATTTTTTCTAAAACACTTGAATTATTCTTCAGATATTCAAGAGGTGACTAGGCACACCTAAACTTTATGCTCGGTGGAGACTCTAAATTTTTTTCTATACCCCTTTTGTGGCCCAAACTATGGCTGGACCTGATTCTCCTTTACCCGGAGATACGTAGAGAGCATGATGAAAGCTCGGTCCCTTCTTAAAATAAAGCCCACTTCATTTTCTAAAATTCAAATATTTTTCAAAAATATCCGAACCCCTTTTATAGAATACAAAACTCCTCATTTTCCCTTTCTTTTCAAGAACCACGTCGCAATCCATAGGAATTAGATCACTTACCCAGGCCATACTCCCTCTCGCTCCTTCCCCCCGAAGGTGAACGAGCATGTTTTGGTTGAAGGTAAAATCCCGAGCGTGACAAATGGAGAATGGAAGTTGTGAAAAAAAAATGGAGAAGGGAACAATGAGGCTCTGTGTTTTGGTTTAGAGGTATATTAGGGTAAGAGGAGAATGGCAGATTACGACTTCAACCCTAGAAAAGGGGCCCATTCGTGTCTGGGGTTAACGGAGGCTAACGGCAGATCCGGCCTTAGGTGAATATTAAATTGCCCCATGATATATAATTTGTATGTCCCAAGTACAAGAAGGGTCTTGGTATCCCCTTCCGGTTCGTTTTCAATTTTTCGAGCACACTTTGAAGATCGGCTTCATTCATTTTGTAGAGCTCAGCGAAAAAATTAATCTCAAAAAAATCATGTTCATCGGACTTTAGTAGGTACATGATAAACACACATGAAAATTGAAGAAAAGCAAAAATTGGATAAAAAACACACTGATTTGGAACCCAAATTTTATTTTCTTGCATTTTTCACAAGTGCCGATCATGTATTTACTAAAGTCCTATGATTATAATTTTTGACAAGATTATTATTCTCACCGAACTCTACAAAATGATGAAGCCGATCATCAAAATGTACTCGAAAAATGGCCGAAAAATTGAAATGGAGCGGATGAGATACCAAGACCCCTCTTATATTTGAAATATATAAAAGTTTTTTGATCGATCAATGAGAGAGAGAGAGAGAGAGAGAGAGAGAAGAAGAAGAAGAAGAAGAAGAAGAAGAAGAAGGCAGCCCCCAACCACCAACCGTTGGATCGCGAGCTCCATATATGCCGACACGACAAACCGCCATTTTTCCCGCCAACTTGATCTTCCGCGGCTTAATCTTTGGTGGATTTGCTCTTCCGCCATTGTTATTGGACCATAGAACACAAGTTATGGAGTTCCAGCAAAAAACAGTCAAGGACCAGGTTCGATCTAGCGGTCATAAACTCATACATTTCGGCCATGTACTATAACATAGCGGTCGCACTCACAAACATTGCCATTTGCACAGCCTTAACGAAATTATTCCAACTTGAAGTCCCACAATTAATTGAGATTGGCGGTTAACCATGACTATTTTTACATGATGTAGATTTTTCGAACTAAGATTAACTTACTTAAAAAAAAAGAAAAGATTTGATAATTTATAATCGTATCTCTCGATAGTAAAGATGGAAAAAAAATTATTTATAAACTTACCAAGTTGCGAGAAAGGAGTGCTAAAGACGTTTCTCAAGTTAAGTGTATAAAAGATATTGATTCGGTGGTATTGGTAAAAGACGAGGCGATCAGAGATAGATGGAAGTCGTATTTCGAGAAGTTGTTAAATGAGAAATATGAAGGAGGCTTTGGGGGGGAGGAAGAGCATGTACTTGGCGAGAATATAGAATATGAATTTTATCTGAGAATACAAAAATTTGAAGTGGTCAAAACTTTGAAAAGGATGAAACTGGGTAAGGCCTTAGGACCAGATGGTATCCCTATTGAAGTGTAGAAAAGTCTAGGTGACCTGGGGGTGACTTGGTTGACGAAATTGTTTAACAAGATTATTATGACGAGAAAGATGCCCGACGAATGGAGAAGGAGCACTCTAGTACCTATCTATAAGAATAAAAGAGATATCCAAAGCTGCAACAATTATAGAGACATTAAATTAATGAGTCATACGATGAAATTGTGGGAAAGAGTTATTGAGTATCGCTTGAGGGTAGTGACTACGGTGTCAGAGAAACAGTTTGGGTTCATGCCTGAAAGATCAACCATGGACGCTATCTACTTATTAAGGAGAATGGTAGAAAAACATAGAGCAAAGAAGAAGGATCTTCATATGGTTTTCATAGACTTAGAAAAGGCTTATGATAGGGTGCCTAGAGACATCATATGGTGGGTTCTGGAGATAAATGGAGTAACCAAAGGGTATATCGAGGTGATTAGAGACATGTATGAAGGTGTCGTCACTACCATTCGATCACCAGTAAAGGAAACGAGTGAATTCCCAATCACTGTAGGATTGCATCAAGGGTCAGCCTTGAGCCCGTACATTTTTGCCTTAGCTATGGATGAATTGATTAGACAATTTCAGCAGGATATCCCATGGTGTATGATGTTTGCAGATGACATTGTCCTCGTAGATGAATCCACTAGAGGTGTTAACACGAAACTAGAAATTTGGAGGGAATCATTAGAGTCAAAGGGTTTTCGAATAAGTAAGAGTAAAACTGAGTATATGATGTGCAAGTTTAGTGGTACCAGCAGTGCGCACGAAGAAAGAGTGATGATCTAAGACCAGGAGATACCTAAGAGTGATCATTTTAGATACTTAGGATCAATCATTAGTATGGATGGAGAGATTGCTGATGATGTGACCATAAGATTCAAGTGGGGTGGCTCAAGTGGAGGAGCGCTACTGGTGTACTGTGTGACAAAAGGGTATCCATAAAATTGAAGGAAAAATTCTATGGAACTGCCATCAGACCAGCGATGCTTTATGGGACAGAATATTGCCCTATTAAGAAACAACAGGTGAATAAGATGAGTGTAACAGAAATGAGAATGTTGAGATGGATGTGTGGTAAGACTAGAAAAGACAGGATTAGAAATGAAATGGTTCGGGAGATGGTAGGTGTAGCACCCATAAAAGAGAAGTTGAGAGAAAATTGGCTAAGATGGTTTGGGTATGTTTACCGTAGATCAGGAGATGCAGTAGTTAAGAGAGCAGATATGATAGTTTTGGATAGCAAGACTACGGGGAGGAGTAGACCAAAATTGACTTTAGATGCTGTGGTACGCAACGATATGAGTATAGTAGGTTTGTGTGAACAAATGGCTCTTGACAGAGCTCAATGGAGAAAAAGGATTCATGTAGCCGACCTCAAGTGATTGGGACTTAAGGCTCGGTTTGGTTTGGTTTGGTTATCTCTCGTTTAAAATTCCCTGTACATATTGGTGATTTGAGCATTATTATGTCTTATGGATTCGTCCATTAAAGATTAATTTTTTTGAAACATAAAATAACTGCTCATTCACTTGTTCTATCTGTTACATATAAAATTGAAATGCGATCCCAATTTAAAATCGTGGGTGGTTGGTTGTTTTTGGTCCATTTCTGGATTTTCGAAGAGACATTTGGGATTGGCTTAGGATCGAGTTTACTTCTTTGATTTCTTTTCTACGTTGCACGACTTGAAAAATATGATGTCATGAGACAGACCCACGTCATAATGAATTCACAAATCACAACATGAACACACAAGATCTTCACCTTATTACAAACGATTCAGACCCAAACGAAGGACAATTGACTACTGCATATTTGCAAAGTGTTTTTGTCTGTACGTAGGACCCCACAATGCTATTAGATAGCCTGACTTAACATCTCTATGAATGATCGGAATGGATGCAGCAGAGTGAAAATAGGAAAGTGCACTAGCTGCTTCTGCGGCTATTCTCAATCGATTCTCCAATGTTAACCTAGATAATGTCTTATGAATATGTTCGTATAGCGTGCCATTTGGTATATACTCGTAAACAAGCTCGGGAACCTCTGATTCGAAACAACAGCCCAAGAGCTTCACAACATTCCTATGGTTAACTTGTGTTACTATCAACAACTCATTGATAAACTGCTCTACTTGGTTCGCATCCATTACTTTTGACTTCTTGACGGCGACTATGCGTTGGTCTGGTAAAATTCCTTTGTAAACCACACCGTATCTACCACGCCTAAGTATTTGGTTCTCGGCATAGTTGTTTGTGGCTTTCTTTAGCTGTTCAGCAGTAAAGATTTTTGATGACTCTGCACTTGTTCCTTCAATTGAAGAAATTTTTTTTTTCATTAATAAGCCACCGTTTTGTTGGAAGAATTGCTCTCTTAGTTTGATTAGCTTCCTTCTCTTGATGCAGGAGTATATCCAAATTACACCAATCAGTAATGACACGAAGCCAAAGCTCAATCCTACATAAAACATAGGTATAGATTCAGTCATTAGATAATCTCTTCTAAAGACAAATAAAAGCTATTTCGCAGTATGTTGTAATGTGCTTTGCCCAGACTGTGTTTCACAGGAGGAAATTGGTACTTGTGATTCCAATGGATTTTCACAGGAGGAAATTGGTACTTGTGATTCCAATGGATTAGTGGCACTACCTAACCGTATGATTCTTCATTTTTTTCACCATTCATGTCCTTTTTCCCTTGAAAATGGATGAAACTTCCTCTGCATATATTTGCAGTGGAAGAATTCTAAGAAAATTTCATTGACTGTGCTACTATGTCAATGATAAAATTTGAATCAAAACCGTAACAATGTACAAACAAGTAATCAATACAGGATGATGTGACAAATTTGAAAACAGAATTAAGTCTTATCAGGTTTAGCTAAAGCCCGTCAACGTGGGGCGTCCTACTTTGAAATGTTGTTGTTGTAACCTCTTTTTGATAGAGTATTCTGTATAGAATAAGATACTCAGTAACTATCAGACACAAAATGAAAGTATGAACATTAAAAGGAGATTAAGTAGAAGAGAAAATCTTATTTGCTGACCATTTAGTAAAGAAGAGATTACGTGTGGAGGCCAATTGCGCGCATCTAGAGTGTTTTCAGATGGTCCGGATAGAAAATCAATTGTGACTGGTAACAATTAATTGTTTAATTGTGACCGGTCATAATTGAAAAAAGAATCTCAGCCATTGATTGCGCGAATGAATGGCTGAAATTGCGCAGCTCCGTGATCAGGCCAGGTTATTCACGAAAACTCTGTAAATAAGGTTTTCTCTAAGTAGAATGATATGAAAAAGGAATTAACCACTCATGCAAGTAACCACAACTTAAAAAAGGCTTTGCAAGTTTGGAAAGACAATACTCTATGCGAAAAAAGACTCAAATATGCTCAACTGTCAATTTCTAATCGAATATTTGTATGAGGCTCTTCGCTATATTTTAATCGAATACTTGTTCTTGTCACTCTGGCTTGATTACTTCAGTCAACAACCATTTAGTACTATGGCCACGTAAATATTAAAAATGCAATGTCAAATATTTATATGAGGCTCTTCACTATATTTTGACACTATATATAAATTTTCATGCAATTTAATTTCTCCTTACTTTTTGAAACCTGAAATTACCGAGTTGACATAACGTATCGTTCTTTATTGGTACCATATATGGTAGTACATTCAATACACCACATACTTTCTTGTTTCTTGTGGCTTGATAATTGGCTTCCCCTTGGTCCCCTTTATGATAAATTTAGTGAGAATGTTGTTTACAATCTTTGTAAGATCACTGTCTTCAAAGGTTTCAACAATTATCCAGAATGAGGATTGGAAATGGCCTCGTCAAAGGAATAGAGTCACTCAATCCATCATGGCCCATACTCTCTCAGATTTTAAGCCTGACTGTGGTAAGGAAGATTCTTTAGTGTGGCCAAAATGTCAAGGGGACTGGTTTTAAAAGTTGGTTGTTGAAATTGTGTTAGCTGCTGCTGTTTATACTTTATGGATGGAACGGAACCAAAGGATTTTTCTGCAGAAGGCCTTTTTTAGGGACCAACTTGTCCTTCGTACAGTTTCTTGTATTACAGAAGCTCTGAGTCTGAAGAGGGATGTTATACAGTCCCAAGTGAACAGAGATCTGAGGTCATCTTGGGGTCTTTCAGCTAGGATTTTTTCTTCTTCCTAGCTCTTATATTGTAGGATCTGGATGTATATCTTTTCCTTTCTTGATTCTTTTTTCTGTTGGCTTAGGTTTGTGGCTGTTAAAGCATAGGTTTTGGGCTGCTAAAAGTTGTATAGTTGTGCCTTGGTTTACAGGGGAATGCCCCAAGATCTTGTAAGGTGTTTTGAGCTTCTATATATAAACGTCCGTACTTATAAAAAATAAAAATAAAATCAAAAATTCACGTGGCATAATATTCAACCCTAACACTGAATTTCTACTTGGCAAAAAGTAGAAGTAATTATTAACAGGTCTGCAAGAAGGGCCAAAAGAGGCACACCTGTTAATGGAATATTGTCCATATGTCTTACCTCAACAGCTGCCAATGGGATATGGGACACTATGCTCGATGGATTCAGCTCACGATTAGCCACAACTGGTGATGGGCAGATGCTTTCCTTCTGCAATTCAGTTTGATTTGGTTCCAGATTAATGTTTTCGTCCATTAACAAAAAAGAATTATCTTCTTGAAGTAAGGAATTCTCCTGATTCAAAGGGATCTCTAGCGCTTCTGGAAACCCCTCATCCAGATATAATGGATCAGAAATAGCTGTATCACCAAATTCAGCTTGATCGACTAGTGGTTCTGTAGTAATAGTCTTTCCTGTTGAAAGGATAGACTTTTGAAGATGTGATGACTTGGAAGAGTCCCCTTCTGTTTCTTCAAAAGCATCCACAATCTTGGTGCCTTTGCGTCTCTACAGTAAAGAAGACGAATAAACATAATATTCATATGAATTGACAACTATGAATAGATATACCTTCGAAGTAACTTTGCCTTCACTAGGGCTAACTGACTTTTGAGTTTGAATTCTTTTCGACTGCCTTGCTGGAACAAAGGTTTCATCGTTTTCATTGTTTTTCTTACGACTGATCAGAGCAGAAAGACTTTTTGAAGTTTGGGGAGTAGAATCACTTTTAGGTCGGAGCGTTTTCCTCTTCGGATCTATTTCTACCTCCTTGACTGCTTGCTCCTTCCTCTTCCTAGTATTTTTACTTGGAATAGAGGACAAAGGAATGGCTGCTTCTATTTGAGGAACAATGGTTTTGGAGGTCTCATCAGACAGTTGAGCCAATTTTTCTGTTGAACAGAACAAAATGTTATCAATAACAGAAGAGGAATATCAAAACTTGGCTACAAATAAAAGTCAAGAAGATTACCAGCTTTATCTTGAAGATCCTTGTAGTCTCGATCAAGTCTATAGAGGCAATCAGAAATTGGTGAATGAAAGTAGAGCACTTTCATGACTGACCACCATTCTTCAAAAGCAGCAGAGGTTCCACAACAAATTTGAAAATCAAGAAGTTGGAAAGTTCTCACACGCTGATGAAAGTTATTGATTTACAGTAAAATTATATTGGAATCTTTCAACTTAATCGATGGCCTACCTGAGGCCATCTCGGTAATCTCTGGATGAACAAAAGGCATTGGAATGCCTTGTACCAAACCAAACTGTCGAGCAAGCTGACAGGGAGAATAATTCTCAAAACTGCAATTCCCAAAAGGTGTGTTGTTCAGGGCAAAACCCACTGGAATAAGTTTGGGAAGAAGAACACTAGCCCAAAACAACCGCTTAGACTCCACCATCTTCACTGTAAGTTGAGGAGAAGCTGTGGGAATATCATCAAAGCATGGCCTTAACCTCTCTGAAGCATATTCAAATTTGTCAAATGGATAGAACACAGGCCAATTTTCTTTTTTGTCTTCATAAAAGAAAGTGAAATATCTTTGAAAGGAGGATTCCTCCATATCAGTTTGGAAACCCAAAAAATATTCAGCATAACTACGACATGTTTTGAAAGTTTCATCAGCCCTAAGGGGATAATTTGACTTGGGCTTAAGTGAGGAAAGTATGCATACAACCAAGCTTGAAAAATCTAGAAAGGACCACCACAAGAGTCCGCTATCTTCTTGTCTACAAAGGTGAATATCCCTTTGTATAAAGACCCAAGGACAAAGGGAGCTAAAGCTAGTTTTTTCACCTGAGCCAAACAAATGGCCAAATTAAGGTATTCTTTGGTAACCCTAAGACCGGGAACTGCCATGAGGAGTTTACAGATCCAAAAAAGGTAAAACGCAATTTTCTCATGAAAGCTAGGTGCAGATGACTTAGCATTGAAATGAGTTTTCAACCATTTTGAATAGCTTACCCCAGATGATGGTATAACAAATGGAGGATCATATTGTTCAGGGGAAAGAAGGGCATTCACCTCACGGCCTAATGAAGAGAGGCCGGTTTAATGAGAAATATCCAAAACAGTTGGGGATAATAATCCACAGTGTAAAACCAGAGCATTGGATGATTTAGACCAGAAACAAGCCGCAGTAGCTGTGAGTTCAGAATTCATCTCTAACGGAAACTGAGAAAGCTCAATAGTTTCACAAATCCCCATTTTCTTCCAATCATCAAAGAGAAATTTCGTCATACGCTTTACCCAATCGGCCCATTCTACTTCAACATTATAGGGCCAAGAGCGAAGACAAGTATTCTTACCCCAACCTGACCATTTGAGCGACGAATGTTGGAGCAGGAGTGGATCTCGTTCCACCACAGGATAAACTTCTGAAATGTCATTTGAAACGGTTGACGAGAAAACTGGACCCAATATGCAATGGGAGCTAGAATTCTCGTCGGGAAACAGAATTTGCGTATTCCGACTCGATTCTTCTCTATATGAATCTGGGAATCGAGGAACATTCTCTAACACCGATTCGGTAACCGAGTCTTCGTTGGAGATGACAGGCATCTTCGATTTTGCTTTCAAAGCCATGGGAGTGTAGTACAAGAGCTCAATTTGAAAAGTTCCGTGCCCTAAAATTTCAAAGGACTCCGCTTTATATAGGCGGTGATTTCTAAGAGAGTATTTGCCAGAGTTAAATTCTTAACTCAGGTAAATAGGGGGGGGCATTGTTTACACCATAATTTCGTCAATATGAATCGACTAGACCAAATTGCAACACGTGTTGACTACATCTAGTCTGTATTACAAAATCAAATGAACTAGTCGACGGTTGGAATTTCTTAATACAAGACATGTGTCCATGAACGAATTGCAAGTGGGCGACACATGGAGCGGTTAACAAAGGAAATGGAAAGAAGCGGATACAACATGGGATCGTGTGTAGTAACCGTTTGCTCAGAGAACGTGGAAGAGAAGAGGGAAAAGCAGTAACCACTTGATTCAAATTCGAAGAGGGAATTCCGTCAAGTTTGAAATTCAAGTCGAAGTGGTAGCCTATAATTACCAAAGTTCAATACAATTTGAGACCCCACTCAATCGCCCAAAGGCTTCTACTCTTTATCTGTATTTTACTTTTCTCGCTCTAGGAGTAGCTTGTAACGTAATCGTCCAATCGATTGTGTTCTCACCATCGACTGACTTCTACCTTGAAGAATACTAAAGTCTATTTTGTTGTTCTTCTTTCATCTCTATTCACTTCACTAAGTTTGCTTCTAGAGAAGTCCTGAAATACGGCAAGGAACCAAACTCCACCACCATAAAAATCCACATTCCGGCACTTCAAACATCTCTCAGTCGATTATCGACTGTAAACGAAAAATAGACAAACAGACTGCCATGAAGCCCTAAAGTATATCACGATCATTACGAGGAGAGAAATAACTGTGAGAGATGCCAGTCGATTTCATCATTTCAAGGATGGAATTTGCAACTGTGGAGATTTCTGGTGAAAAGAGAAGGGAGTTGAAATCACACGATTCAATGGTTCTTGTTGTGCAATGGATGTGCTCTATCTCTCCTGGGAGCTTTACGGTTGCAGCATGAGGAAGGTAACTTTTTCCCCCTTTTGGGACATAGATTAACACACCTGTTGTGCTTTCTCCATTGCCATATCACTACAAACTTGTTAGCTATTGATTAACTAGATTTAGAGCTGAATTATGGATCCTGACATTACTACCCATTGGATAAAAGAAACTGCCTGTTGTTGTGACTTGGACATAGGAGTATTACTCTTTCAGTTTATTCTGGCACAATGGTATGTTGAGCTCCTTCTGAAGCAGAATTTCTGGCAATTGTTCTGATTGAGCTGCTTGTTCATTGACCATGTGACGTGAGCAATGAGTACTGTAGAAATATTTGGATGGGAGTCCTCACATTAAACCTACTAGGTTTAACCTTAAAAAACAGCGTGTACAAGGAGCCATAACTACAGTTTCTAAAGAGGGATTGTTAACCACCCTGACCATGTGACGTAGCTTGGATTAAATTAGGAGTTTTATCTTTTAAAGTTACCTATTTTTGGATGATTAGGCTATGGTCTTTGATTTTAGTTTCATAATTAGAGCCACTTGTTCTGTGTCACATATGACTAACGCATGTTACACATTTACACATGGAGCTGAAGAGCCGTAATCACTTCATTATAATGTGTGAGTTTGGGTACTTGAATTGCTGAGGGAAAAGAATTCATGGGAAAGCACATAAGGTGAAAGAACTTAGTTTTATGTTCTCTTTTTTCTTGTTTCCTTGGGGGAGAGGAAACGAAAACAAAAATATTTGCTGAAAAAACTCAAGGTCATAATTGGGCATATCTTTGCTTTGGAAAGTAAGATCATATGTTACTGCTGTGTGAAAGAATGGGATGCTTTCTTCAAATTCACTGATTGAATCTGTTCTTTTATCAGTCTTTAAATTCATGAAAGGGCATCTCTTTAAGTAAGCTCAGAATAACACTTCATGTCAGCATAGAAGAATAAGGGAGCAAAGAAACAACAAAAAGATGCTATTCTTAGTGAGTGACATTCAAACAAGGAATACAACCTACAAGACTCCAGAGTCGAAGTCACCATCGTCTTCTCTGGTGACAAGAACCAAAATTCTGGCAACCAAGAGAACGGACAGATAGTATGAGTCGCAACACCACCAATGTTCCATCGATGCAAGCACCATGAAATTGGCAATCTGGACAGGGATATGGAGCCTATGATTGGAATAATAATAACTACTGGAACTTGATGCAAGATTTGCCTCCTTCGGGGGCTCCTCTGGTCAGTATCGACTTTGAAGTTTGACCAAGGTTGTAAAACTTTATAATTGACTGATAGTTGACAATTTTTCGCATGTTTATTTTGCAGAATGTCAGTAGAACTTTGCCTGTGGAGGAAAGAGTGAAGACAGGATCGTCGGGCTTAACCAGGTGATAGCTAACCGTTCTACATCTATCAATAAGGCTATATTTGGATCTTTGTTTTGTATAGGATAAGGAAAGGAAAATGGTGACAACATGTCGTACAGACGCTTATTTTCATTATTGTTTGGTAAGTAATTGATTTTATTACCTTAAAACCAGAGATATTTCATTGAAGCTCTATGCACGGGCCTAAAAGTTTAACCTCTAAAGACATTCCTGCGCCTGGAACTATTGACGACATAGCATCAAACCTAAAGAACACTGAATCACTTAGATCGAGACTCCACAGATAGGTCCTTCTACTTCCAAAGGCAAAGACCTAATCCACCTTACAACAGAAAGAAAATTTCTCTTTTTGGCAGACTTAAACCCAGTTTTTTCAGTTAACGAGAAAAGAAAAGAAAAGAAAAGAAAAAGAAAAAGAAAAAGAAAAAGAAAAACGTTCTTCTGGAAGATATAATTTTGCTCTCTTCTCATTTTCCTAAGCCCAATAAGAAAAGTGAAAAATATTTTTTGCTTCTTCTCCATTTATTTGCTTCTTTCACTTCGTTATCTTTTTATTTATATATTTTTCATCTTGGTTCTTCTCTCCATATATTCAAAATCCAAACCAGGATGCCAAGGTCTTGCCTTTCCTTTAACTTTACGATGGTTTGAGAGTTGGTAACAGTATCTAGTGGAATCACGGGCAAATAGTAAGCGTCTTTATTTATTTCCACTTACCATGGATTGCGATGCGATGAGCTTTGCTTGGAGAACAGAAGGAACTTTTGTCAAACAACTACAATTGAGAAAATACCGCCATGCGGCATGCAAATATTATATTAGTGGTTATTTGAGAATGAGTACATGAAATTTTGCACGTGTTTTTTTTTTTGAATCTTTTTCTATGGCTCTTACGAATTTCATACCTCCAAATATGATCAATTTGCAGTGTGTCAGTACCACCTTATTCTCATATGCATGTTCTTGTCGTTGATGACATCAACCCTAGTCCGGGCCAATCAATCATGCAAGACAAGCAAAAGAAAGCCTCGAACAAGCTGAGGAAAGGAATTTACATCCCCCCACGGAGAAGATGGAGATCACTGAACCTGTACTATAGAGACAATGCCCGAAATATTCTCAATGAGAAGGATAAAAAAGAGGACGACAACGATTATTACAGGTGTGCCATTTGCTTGGAAGATTTTGAACCTAGACAGGAGGTTATGGTCACTCCATGCAGACATGTTTTCCATGGAGAATGTATCTTGCCATGGGTGAAGAGCAGCAGTCGTTGCCCAGTTTGCCGGTTTGTGATTCCTCAGTAAATGAGAGATTGTAGAATGCAAATCCAATGACCTTTAGCGATGACACTACACCTGTAATACCTACAGCCTAAAAGTCGGTATACTCACGGGAAAGCTTATGTCCAGTACATAAGAGCCAATGAAGAAGCATTTGAGATTTTGTTACTGTCTAGATTCAAAATCTCAATGTACACCTCTATTGCCACTGTTGTTACTGTCTAGATTTTGTTTGTGTATTGATGATCTAAATTTTGAAAGAAGGAAGAAAGGTAATGAACACATAAATTGAATTGGGTCTCTTTCCCTGGCCTCTCTGGCGCTTTGCGGTTTTGATTTGGAGCCATGGTTTCACATCATAATGTCCATTGAGTTTCTCAAATTTTGGAGATAGGGGGGGCGATATTTCAGTAGTAAAGCTTTCTGAGAGTAGTTACTTTGTGCATATATTGTCAAAAATCACGTCCAACTCGGTCCTCCCTGGCCCATATCCCATCTATTGGGGATCACGTGGATACTGCTATTGCTATTGTTGTTTTTTGTAACTGTCTAAATTTTCAGTTCAACTTTTACTATGTTCACTTTTGTATCGTTTGTTTCCACTCGATCTGTATTAAATAGACTTTTCATTTCCCTAGCATGCTGCTGCATCATTCTCCTCCGCTGGAAAAGAAGCCTTCCCGGAATTCGCACAACTAAATCTTCCCAAAGCCTTTCATCAAACTTCCTAAGCTCTTGAGCTGAAACCGAAGCATCTTCACAATGTGTTTTTCCCGTCCAAAGAAGCCTTCTCGGAATTCGCAACTAAATCTTCCCAAAGCCTTTCATCAAACTTTTTAAGCTTTTGAGCTGAAACACAAGCATCTTCACAAGGTGCTATTCCCGTCCAATGAACCAGATATTGTGTATAGGTTCCTCGATTAGTGGTGGAACGAACATCCAAGACATCAATGATTTCTTGATGGGAATTTGGTCTACACCATGTTATTGCTGCTGACACATTCACATTATATATTGAAGAAATCTAATGAAAAATTGAAATTGATTCTTAGTATTTGCTTTCGAGACATCACTCAGGATTCAAACTCTCCTCCTTCTCTCTAGAACACAAATAGATGCCTAGGGTGTTTTGGCTTTGTCTCTTTTGCTGTTTTTATTCAACCGTTGGTTGAATTACTCTCCCCTCTTCCAACTTGACGTACCCATTATCAAGTTTTCCTCAACAAAGTTTTATTGCTGATAACAAAAATAAAAATAAAAACCTCACTCATGTATAAAATATTTTTCTTTCAGAATGGATCTAGCTCGCTCCCCAGGTCTTTGTATTATTCAAGTTCAACGAACAATACAATTATGATGGGAGTTGGGTTGCAACAGAAAAGACTACATTCTATAAAACATCATCACAAGAACATAATTTACTCCAGTAGAAAACAAGAAAAGTCATGAGACAGACCTAGAGAATTCACAAATAACAACATGAACAAACAAAATCTTAACCTTATTACAAACGATTCAGACCCAAACGAAGAAAAATCTACTTTCACAATTGACTATTGCAAATCTTTTTTGTCTGTAGGGCCCCACAATGCTATTAAAAAGCCCGACAACATTACCTTCGTATACCTATTGCGCAAGATGTCACCAGCACTAGTAGAATGACTTACTAAGAGGAAATGTCGTGCTGGTACCGAAACTATATTGCCCAGATATGTCACCAGTAGAAGGACCTATTGACAAAGCGTAAATGTCTGTTGGTGCTTCGTCACTCAGCAAGCTTTCACTCTCTTCATGACTATGTTGATTAACCCATGGATCCTTTCTATATTTCCTTAAACTTTCTAATTCCATAGCCACTTCTTTCATTGTAGGCCTCTCTTCACTTTTCACATAAAGACAACTCTTCACAAGCTCCGCAATTGCTTGGAGTTGCTCCAAGGTCCCTTCCTTCACCACCTGAGGCTCTAAAATTTGGTACAACCTATTTTTCTTCATTGACACAAGGAAGTAGGCCACCAAATTCCATTCCTCTTGAGACCTCTCAAGACAAATAGGCATTTTTCCAGTCAGTAATTCTGCTAGAACCACTCCGAAACTATAAACATTACTCTTTTCGTTTAACTGGCCAGTTTGGAAGTACTCAGGATCCAAATAACCTAAAGTCCCTTGTACCAATGTAGTCACTTGAGTTTGGTCCAAGGGGACTAATCTCGAAGCACCAAAGTCTGCCATTTTTGCCATGTAATTAGCGTCTAGCAATATGTTGGTAGACTTAACATCTCTATGAATGATCGGAATGGATGCGGCAGAGTGAAGATAGGAAAGTGCACCAGCTGCTTCTGCGGCTATTCTCAATCGATGCTCCAATGTTAACCTAGATAATGTCTTATGAATATGTTCGAATAGCGTGCCATTTGGTATATACTCATAAACAAGCTCAGGAACCTCTGATTCGAAACAACACCCCAAGAGCTTCACAACGTTCCTATGGTTAACTTGTGTTACTATCAATAACTCATGGATAAACTGCTCTACTAGGTTCCCATCCATCACTTTGGACTTTTTGATGGCGACTACGCGTTGGTCTGATAAAATTCCCTTGTATACCACACCGTATCCACCACGCCCAATTATTCGGTCATCGGCATAGTTGTTAGTGGCTTTCTTTAGCTCTTCAGCTGTACAGAACTTTGATGAATCTGCACTTGTTCCATCGATTGAAGAAGTTTTTTGTTGCATTAATAAGCCACCGTTTTGTTGGAAGAATTGCTCTCTTAGTTTGATTAGCTTCCTTCTATTGATGCAGGAGTACATCCCAGTTACACCAATCAGTAATAACACGAAGCCAAAGCTCAATCCTACATAAAACAAAGGTATAGATCGATTCAGTCATTAGGTAATCTCTCTCTTCTATCGAGCAATAAATAAAAGCTATTTCGCAGTACGTTGTTATGAGTTTTGCCCAGACTTTGTGTTTCGCGGGGAGGAAATTGGTACTTACGATTCCAATGGATTAGTGGCACTGGATACCGCATATATGATTCTTCGTTTTTTCCCCTTCAAAATGGATGAAACTTCCCCTCCATTTAAAGTGGAAAAATTCTAAGAAAATTTCATTGACTATGCTACTATATATGTCAATGGCGAAATTTGAATAGAAAACGTAATAATGTACAACAACGTAAGAACGATGTGACAAATTTGAAAAAAGATTTAAGTTTTTTCTGCTTTAGGTAAAGCCCGTCAACGTGGCTTTGAATGTTGTTACCTTATGTAGGTGAATTTCTTCTTACTTTATGAAACCTGAAATTACCATATACAAATCGTTCTTGATTGGTACCATATGTAGTAGTACATTCAATACATCACGTGGCATAATATTCAATCTGAACTCTGAATTTCAACTAGGCAAAAAGTAGGAGTAATTAATTATCCAAAGGCTTGCACGAAGGTCCCGTAAAATTGCAAGGAAAAGAAGGTAGAGAATGTTTGAGTTTTCTACCTTTTTTGGGTGTTCAATTAATTAGTAAGAAAGTTGGGGATCTGTATCTCTAACTTTCCCGCTAAAATTAGATTTTCCTCAAAATCCATCCTACAAAAAACACAAAATTTTGTAGGATTTTTTTAACAGTTTCCTATACAATTAAACTGGAGTACTCTTTATTACTTTTTAAAACAATTTTATTAAATTCCAAAATATTCGGGTTATTTTTCTAATAAGTGATACTATATAATTGTTGGCATATATTAAGATATATACACATATTTATCCGTGTGATAGAATTTAAGGGGAGTGGGCCTATATGAATTTTGTTAATCAACATTGCTATAGGTACCGATGGTACCCATACTGATGGGGTACCAACATCCACGCGGGGCCCACTACAGGTCTCCGTATGGAAATTCGAGCCGTTTTTAAAACGAAAAACCGAGTGGGCATTGTAGAAAATTAGTTTAATCCGATATGTGTACGTGCTCGATCCAATCTCTCCATATTTCATCCAATCTTTCCATTTTTGAAGAGTTTTAAAAAATGAGAAGATTGAATCGAAAATTTACACATATCGTATTGAGTTAATTTTCAGCGATGTGCACTTGGTTTTTGATTTTTTAAATTATTGAAAGGCTCGAATTTTCTACGCGGGTCTCATAGTGGGCCCCGCGTGATTGTCGGTATGGGGATTGTTGGTCCCTTTATCTTTTCTGTTTGTTAAAGAATTAAATATTTGTTTTTGGGAGGTAAATAACAAATTGCTACTTTGTTTGAGATGTTTAGTCTATCCAGCTCGTTTTCTAGCTTTGCAAAATAAAAGTTGAACAATCAATTACAGAACTGCATAACGGATCATGAGTGGTTTTGCCATTGAGGGCCCCGCTGAAGGAAATTCTTGGCTCTCCCATTGCATGTGAGGTCTTTGCATTTGTTAATTAAAAACTCAAGGGAGGTTAATCTCTCAACCGTAGGGCGATAGATGAAGATGGATGTTGGAATTTCAATACTTTAGTTTACCTGATATTGGCCGAGATTGTCCAATACACCACTCTTTCTTATGTAACGATCAAGATTGCATGATAGCTCTATCCAAAATAAATATGATAACTACTACTCCCTCCGTCCCTTTTTAAGTGTCATACTTCGTAATTTTAACTTATTAATTTTAACTTATTAAAAAGACATCATTATTATACCTTTCACATCACTTTTTTCCTCCACTTTTCCTACTTACCCATCATCATTATACTTTTACTCACTAATTTTTCAAAATAGAATCTACTTTTAGGGACAAAATAGATAATACACCAACTTTTACTCACAAACTTTACAAAATGGACACTTTTTAAGGGACAGCCCAAAATGGAATACCGGACAATAAAAAAGGGACGGAGGGAGTACTAGCAACCATATTGTGCATGACTTTACCAACATAGAAAAATTGGGGAAAAAACTACAATACACATCCATTATTTGTGTGTATATTAATTATATGTACTTTCCAAAACGTTATGAATTATAGAGAAAATGTTACGAATCGTATTGCTAAAAAGTTACGAATCGTATAAAGGTTACGAGATTCACCAAAATGTTACGAATCATAATAAAAATGTTACGAATTGTACTGCTAAAAGGTTATGAATTTTAGAATAAAAGTTACGAAACACACTAAAAAAATGTTATGAATGAACCATAAAATAGGTGCATATGGTACACCCTTTTAAGAGGTGTGTATTGTAGACTTTTCCTAAAATTGGATCTGAAGCACGTTTTATGTACTACGTACGTACGTACCTAGAGATAACTTGATCACTGAGATTTGTGAGGCCTGACGAGTGCACCCACGTCCATCCCCAACGTAACGATGATTACAAGAACAACTAAAATTTCCTGGAGTATTGGTGCAAGTTGCATTTCCATCACAGTCATTAAGGTTGGGATCTTCGCATTCGTTAATATCTGCCAATCAATCATTTTTTTTTTTTTTTTGCTCGGCAAAAGAAAGTTTTATTAATCTCGAAAGGATACATCGAGGGGGAAGGTTGAGGAGCATAAGTGCTCAAACTCAACCGGGGAGGGGGAAACGTAAATCATCCAGCACGAAGTTGAATGATAAACGCCAAAACAAATTACAGCTTTAGCAATCGAATACCATCTAAAAACAATTTGAAATCCTCCACGGAGTACATCCTAATATTGAACTTAACTTTGATCCACATAGCCACCCTGAATTTAATTATATCCACCACCTCCTCTGAGGTTACAGCCGCATTCTTAAAGATACACCTATTCCGCATCACCCAAATGGACCAGATTGTTGCATAGAAACACACTTCCCACATATGTTTTTCCAAGTTTCGATAACTATTATCGAACCACCAACCCATTAGACCCGTGACTGAAGGAGGGCAGACCCAGTTGATGTGCCACCAATCCAATATTTGCGACCAGACAAACCAAGAAAAATGGCAATGAAGAAATAAATGATTGGGGGTTTCCAGATGGAGCGAGCAAAGGGGGCACGAGTGATCATTCAATGCAATATTCCTGCTCATAAGAACCGACCTTGTGGGCAACCTCTCCTGAATAGCCTTCCACGTCAAAAGTTCGACCTTAGGGGGGCATAAATTCTTCCACACCGAGCCCAGAACTGAATTTCCATCCTGAGTTTGCTTTTCCCATTGCTCATACACCGACTTTACCGTGAAGTTCTTATTTTGCGTCCATCGCCATTGCATAGGGTCGGGCTTAGCCGAATCCATATGATAAGACTGCAACCTTAATTTCAAATTCAACATCATCACCTTTTCCCTGTCACGCAAACCTCTCCTAAAATCCAGCCCCCAATTTTCGTTTCCCCTCCCTACCCAGATGTTATGGATCACCTCATCCTGTTGAGTAGATAGCAAAAACAACCGAGGAAACGCTTCTTTGAGAGTCTGGGAACCTAGCCATTTGTGGTTCCAAAAATATGTATCATGACCTGAAAATACATGTATTTCGAAACCCTCTTGCACAATTCCTCCTATACTTGACCCAATATCACCAATTGAACAAATATCTTTCCACAAGATAGAAACCGACCCTCTCACTGGACATTTTGGCAGCCAACTCCTCTGATCTAATTTATATTTATCTCGCACCAATTTCACCCATAGGGAGTTGTTGTCTTTGCTGAATCTCCACCACCACTTAGCAAGCAATGCTAAGTTTTGTTGCAACAATCTCTTCACCCCTAGGCCACCAGCTTCTTTCTTCTTTGCTATACTCTCCCATTTAACCAAATGCAACTTCTTCTTATCGATAGTATCACCCCAAAAGAATTGACGCTGCAATTTTTCCAATTTTTTTGCCACTGCCACCGGCATCTTGAAAATCGACATAAAGTATATAGGTAGGTTGGTCATGTTGGAATTAATCTGATTCAGTCTTCCTCCCTCGGACATAACTCTACTTCTCCATAAGCTCAATTTCTTTTGGGTTCTATCAATCACTGGTTCCCATGTTTTCACACTCCTAGGATTTGCTCCCAACGGTAAACCAAGGTATTTGATCAGTAGAACTTCAACTTTACACCCCATCACTTGAGCAAGGGAGATAACATCTTGATGACTAACATTAATGCCACACAAAGAGCTCTTTGAATAATTTATCTTCAAACCGGACATCAATTGGAAATTCCTTAAAATCCTTTTGATATTACGCATCTCTTCATTATCAACATTGCAAAATAAGATCGTATCGTCCGCAAATTGAAGATGAGATAGCACTAATCCATTACGACCCAACTCCACCCCTTTAATAAATCCTTTCGCCTTAGCTCTTTCCAACATGATATTGAGAGCCTCTGCTACAATATTAAAAAGAAAAGGAGAGATGGGATCCCCTTGTCTAATGCCTTTCTGAGTATTAAACTCCCTCGTCGGCGACCCGTTGATTAGAATAGACATCGAGACTGAAGAGCAGCATTCTTTGATCCAACCACACCATGTATCTCCAAAGCCCACTTTCTTGAGCATATCCAACATAAAGCCCCAATTGACGCAGTCGTATGCCCTTTCGAAATCCAACTTCAAAAGGAGTCCCCCTCTGGCCTTTTTCTTCCAGCCATGGATAATCTCTGTGGCAATAAGAACCCCATCTAAAATCTGTTTACCCCCAATAAAAGCAGCTTGAGCCTCACCTATAACTGATGCAATATGACCCCTCATTCTGATTGCTAAAACCTTGGAGAGAATTTTGTATATCCAGCCAACCATACTAATGGGTCGAAATTCTCTGAAAGAAGTAGGGCACTCAACTTTAGGGATTAAGGATACAAAAGTAGCATTAATACCTTTAGTTAACTTTGCGTTGGAATGAAATTCTGAAAAAAATTGCAGGATGATAGGTTTCATGAACTTCCAACTCTTCTTTATAAAAGAAAAATTAAACCCATCCGGACCTGGAGCCTTATTATTATTGCACCCTTTCATTGCTGCCATGATTTCCCCCTCCTCAAACTCTTTCTCTAATTGATTAGCTGCATCTTGGGCTAAGATTCTTGGAAAATCTCCCCCCAAAACAGCTCTGCATACCCTTTCTTCCATAAAATTAGAGCTGAAATAGTCGACAGTTGCTTCCTTAATATCCAGTGGATCTTCCAACAATCTTCCATTCACCAAAATAGACCCCACCATGTTCCTTTTAAATCTATTATTTGCTATAGTTTGGAAAAATCTTGTGTTTTTGTCCCCAAGTTTCAACCAATTCACCCTAGATTTCTGGCGCCAGAGAGATTCCGAAAGTTTAGACAACTGCCAGAATTCAGATTTTGATTTACACTTTGCTGCTTTCTCATCAGCTGTGAGTTGTCTGTCCTCTGCTAAAACATCAAATTGGTGGAGTTCGGATTCAATCTCATGCAAAGCGCAATTAATATCCCCAAACTCTTCCTTATTCCAAGTTTTCAGTTTAGCTTTAATCGCCCTCAATTTCTGGAGAAGAATAAAACCCGCCCATCCTTCCACCTGTACACTATTCCATGTTTCCTCAGCTAGCTTCAAACACCTAGGGTTAGATAACCATATATCCATAAACCTAAAAGGTTTTGGGCCCCAATCTCTATTATCATCTGAGATTAAGACAGGGCAATGATCAGAAATCAACCTAGGTAAACCCCATTGGAGAATTTTGAACCTCATACTCCACTCCAAAGAACAAAGAAACCTATCCAAACGGCTATGAAGAGCTTGATCTTGGTAGTTTGTCCAAGTGAATTTCCTACCGATCATTGGGAGATCACAGAGTTCCATGGAGTTGCAGAACTGAATAAAATCTCTCATGCCTCTATCCACCCGTAAACACCCTACTCTTTCACTTGGGATTTTGATTTCATTAAAATCCCCCCCTATACACCACGGTTCACAACTATTAGCTTTGAGCCTGATCAGCTCCTCCCACAACTCCCTGCGACCGACCACTTCATTTGGGGCATAAATATTCACCAATACACAAGGGAAGTTATTAAGTAAAATCCCCTGCAATAAAACAAAAGACCTATGCATTGTAATATTCGAAACCCGGAAAAAATCAATTTTCCAAATGGTAAGAAGGCCCCCAGATGCTCCCACTGAGCTAGAGCACGCAAAATCAAAGTTACTACCTCCCCACAAATTTTGTATACATGCCCTGTCTATAGAGCCCAGTTTAGTTTCCTGCACAAAAATCATGTCAGGCTTCCTCCTCTTGATGAGTTTGTACAAAAATCTTTTCTTTATAGAACTTCCCATTCCCCTTATATTCCAAGAAATGATCTGCATTAAGAAAGAAATTTCCGAAATGATCTGCCAATCAATCATTAAGAAATATATTAATTGATACGCTAATCTCTGGGTTATTTTTTACTTATGAGTTTACTTTTTTACTTATGAGTTTACCACATAGCATTATGAGTTGAAAAAACAAATTAAAATAGAATAGCCAACAACAAACCTTCGCATCCAGGACTGAGATATGGATTGCCCTTGTAACCATTGTTGCAACTGCAACGATATCCTCCAGAGCCACCATCTGCATTATTAGAACATGTAGTATTCGGCTGGCACAAATATGCCGTAGTGGTTTGGGCTTCAACACACCTCTGGTTTCCAATCGCATAATCAAGTACTATGGGTACTCGGTTCCCGAAATTGGGGTCCGAAAAATCTGATAGATTGCTGTAATGAAAGCTATCCTGCTCTCCCATAAACGCATAGCCACAGTTATCATATGATGAAACCTGTAACAAGCATAAGAACAAAACAGAAGGGAATGAGTTTTCAGGTGCTTATGATCTTAGAACAAGACTTGGAAAAAGGAGAAAATGGTACAACTTCTCTTTGAAAGGGATGGAACCTCCAAATTTACCCAATTTTGGGCCAGGGACAATGAAATCGTTGATTTATTAATATAGCTTATTATATTAAATTAGTATTAATCCCTAAATTATATATATTTTATAAGATTTTTCACTCAAAAAATATACATAAAAGTCCTTTTAACTTTCTTCCAGTAAAGTTAGTAACTGTCATCCAACAATACGTATACTAGCTCTCATTTATCATCTCGTGAATCTTTTATGTTCTCTAGTTTCATTCATAATCTCATCCCATTATACACGAAAGGTCCCACCACCATCCCAAAAAAAAAAAAACTCGCCCCACCTTCCTTATCGTTCAAAAACAGAAAAAACCAAAAAGGGGAACAGAAACGGCAGGTCCTGTTCCGTCCTCCGTCGGCGATCTACATTCAGTTTTGGCAAGGGCTATACAAAAATCCCCTTTTGGGAGTTGGTCGGCCCGTAAATCCCTAAACTACCAAACCCAACGAATCGGATTCCATTTCTTCCGTCAAACTCAGTTGAAAAACCCTAGGCGGTAACATATTTAAGCAATCAACAATGGCTAGATTTAGTAAGTTGCAATTTCTATCCCACAATTACGAATTTGTTTGTTTTGTGGTGATTTTTCCAATTTTTTTATCATGATTTCGGTATGTTTGTTTTGATTTCTCCAATTTTTTGTCATGATTTCGGAATGTTCGAATTTGTTTGTTTGGTTTTTGTGGTGATTTCAAAAATTTTGCCATGATTTCGTTAGGTGTGTTTTTGTTTCTCCAAAATTAGTCATGATTTCGATTTACTATAGTTTTTTTGGCACGATTCCGTGATATTATTCATGATTTTTTCCGTTTCATGGTGATTTGCACAAATTTTGTCATAATTTCAGTATGTGTGTTTTGATTTTGTCGGGATAATTTTACGATACGTATTCATGACAAATTGGCGAATCAACATTCGACATATAAGAAACAACACACTTACTAGATATCAACATTCGATTCACAAAATTCAACTAAACCATGGTTAGTTGAACGGGAATGGCTTGGGTTGAACTTTGTTGGTTCCCGATTATCAGACTCACAGCTATAGAGTTCGAATGAAATGGAGCTCTCTGAACCCCTTATCTGAGTATACTTTTCCCTCCTCTTTTGTGTATTCGTGATCTTTAGAAATTTAATGGTTTCAGTTTAGGTGTCATGTTTGTGAACAGATCATGTTTTGTTTATCTATCTTGATCGAAACCTATTACTTCTTAAAACTTGCCATATTTTATGATTTTTGTCATGTTTGTGAATTGATCATGTTTTGTCATGTTTGAAAATCAAATTTAGGATATCACAATTTGGAGATTGGAAGAGATAAGTCGGAACTAAAATTCTGTTTGAAATGGGCGATAGAGACGTCCCTATATAATAAGACTAATTCTGATTTAAAATTTCTATATTATGGGAAATTCAAAATATTAGGTAGAAATTATATATAATAATATATGGATAGGGGTATAATAGGAAAACAAGGTATTTTGAGTATGAAAATATAAGTATTTAAAATCTTTAGGGTGGACACCTAAATAAGTCTAGTATAATTAGGACGTCTATTTAATTTCTTCGAATTTTTTTGGTTGAAATGTTTTTAAATGATGCCTCCACTTATATAGATTCTTGGCTACGCCACTGGTTGTACGTGAATGAAATTAGAGTATTGCGTGGTGGTTGGAGTACCCAATAACTTGTGGTAATTAAGTGATTTCCTTAATTATTTTTTCACGTGCCGGTTTTCAAAAAGAAAAAACAAAAAATGAATACACAAGTCCAAACCTGAGTATGATTGTTGAAGCTACTAAGGGAAACGTTGAAATTCTTCAGCCCCTTAGGAATATCGGTTTGGCAGCAACCAATACCGGGACAATTTGCACTAGTCATGTCCATACTGTCGGAGCATATGGACCCACATGCACGAACGAGGGTCCCTGCATCTTGACTATACCCCAAGATTTGCCCAAAGTCATCGCAGCCGACGACCGTGAACTTATTCACCTTGTCCGAAAATGTGTATGGCCAATCCGACGGCAATCGGGCCCAGGCCTCAAAAGCTCTCACGTTCCCGGCTTGGTCGTAGCACCTAGAAGCGACAAAGTTTCGGACCCGGACTTTGGTTGGTGAGATGGATAGGACCTGGAGGCCGCCTAAGAAGGGCTTTGAAGTGCTGTAGTTGATTTCGAAGGTCCGATCGAAGGAACAGGCAGCCCCTATGCCAAACGGGTAAGGGATGCTTAGGTTTCCGCATGTAGGTTGGCAGCTGGGCTGCTTGGTGCCGAGAAAGCTGTTGGAGGTTACATTGACGATGTTGGCAGTTATGTTTTTTGCTAGTTCTGTGGGTTGTGCAAATAGGAGGAGGAGATGTGAAAGAAACAAGAGTAGTACTGCATGGAGATGATACATGTTTAACGATGGACACATATATTACATAATAGTGTTGGAACTTAGGATGTTAATGCATGGAGATCGATACTATTTAAATGTACTAGTGGAATGCAATGAAAGCTAGAGAAGGAAAGCTAATAAGGAAAAGTCATAATAGGAGGGCGTGGAATACAGCCATTTTCGAATTTTCAAAACAAGAATTCAACTTGCAGAAATGCTACGTTCACAACATGGTTACAACAAGCTGACGCAGACCCACTGATTTAACCCAGCCAAAAAAAAGTGTGAAAAATCAAAAATAGAAAAACACGGCTCCGCCTGTTCATTCGATAAATTCCGACCTCATTCTTGTAAACTTAATTATTTTTTCCGTTTTGTGTCTTTTGTTCTTTCATCTGAATTTTTGTAAGATTTGAGTGATATTTTAGATTAATCATCTGTCTCAACGGGAAGAGTCTAAAGTACAAAATTATGACAGAAAGTAAAAAAAGTTTGCTAAAGATGAAAAAAGTATTAAACTTATTTGTTTAAAGTACAGTCTTATTTAAATTTTTTTTAACATCGGTCCATGTTGTTACGAAGCCCCTCTCTCTCTAGAAACCTTTTCAAGTTCCAGATCTGCGCAGCCGGGGAAGGGAGGGAGGGATGTAGGTGCCGTCCCCTCCTCCCCCGGGCTCCTCTCGTCCCTATCTCCATCTCTTCTGTCAACATCCCCTTCTCCAGCTTCCGTCTTCACCCTCCCTTTCCCTTCCGATTTCCTTTTCCCCCTTTTTTTCATTATCACAAAATCAATCGGCATAGGCAATGAGGTGGTGGTGACGGCGGGGTCCGTGGCGATGCTAGTGTTCATGGACTTCAGCAGCTGTCTTCCTATTGCCGTTTTTGGGAGCCAGCTTGATGTGCTTCATGGTGGCTCGCATCAGAGGGTTTCGGTTGTCCGCATAGTTTTAAATATTGGCTGATACGGTTCGTATCGGGATTTGAGAGTTCTGGTTCAGATATAGGTCGGTATAACGGGAAGACTGAAAATCACAGGTGAACCGGCCGATTCCCGATACGTATCGGTATATAATGGATTCGTGGACCGGTTTGGAAAAAAAAAAAAAAAAACAGAGCTCCTTATGGTGGCTAGCGATTATGTAATGTAAAACCTTTATGGTGTGTTTATTTTAATGTCTTCATCTTATTTTTGCTATTTATGTTAATTATATCGAAACTCATAATGTTGCATTTTTCTCATATTTGTAAAATCTTATTGACTTACGGGTTTTGATAAATTATCGGATATTTCACATGAAGAGAATGGGTTATTACATGTCTTAAATTAATTAAAATGTGATAATTTAAGCCAATGTTGGGGGCAAAAGTATATTTTTCAAGTTTTATGCATGTTGCTGATGATTTTTAAAAATTCACGACCGCGACACCCGATTCCGGCGACGTATCACCGATACATCCCGATACCAATATACCGTGACCGATACCGCGATGGCGACCGATACCGCGATTTAAAACTATGGTTGTTCGACAAGGTTGGCTCTGGTATGGTCTTCGAATCCTTTGTCCTCTCCTTTTCCCCTCTCTGTTTTCCGACCCCCTACCCTCGTTGTATGTCCCCATTGCACGGCCGTTTGTTCATTTCTTTGGTCCAAAAGATGGACCCTTTTCATTACATTTCATTTCCCTTTCAACTTTTGCACTTTTGAGCGATAATATCTTTCAACGGTATTTTTGCCAGTTGGTTGGGGAGCGACCCCATTGAAGAGTGGTAAGATATCATTATCCGGTGATGCCTGGCTGCATCTCTTACCTTATTACTTCACGCCACTAGTATCTTTACCCGTCCCCTAGCGCTCGGGACACTGTTCGAATGAACCATATTATCACAAGCATATACTAGCAACCAGTAAAATTCAAGTTTTCAAATCATATTGCCATGGTCTAATTCAACAGAAACTCAAAAGATTTATAAACCAGCCATCGCATGCATAAACATTAATTAAACCAAGTAGGAAGTTCAAATTCCACATTTTCCAACAAAATCAAGCAATGGCATCCCATTCCAAAAATTCAGAAAAATACATGTAACCAAGGTATGCGCAACTCACCAAAAAGAAGTAGCGGTCACTTTACACGTGTCACCTCACTTCACAATACTTGCACCTAAACACGTAATATACACTAGAATTAGCTAAGAATCTAACTACAGGATTAATCAGGCTAGTTCTTAGGTACCAATGTGTTTCAATTCATTCTGAATGCGTCATGGATTTTAATTCAAGTCAATCAATAGCAATCAAGTACTTTAAATTAGGTTCATAAGACTTTTTTTTTTTAACCGTTGATTTTGTTCATAGCCCGAGCTATGGCGGCGAGTCCGAATCCGAACTCTTTGCCGGGGGAGAGTTTCTCTTGTGTGGAAATTTCAAGAATTTGAGCGCGGCAAGTGCAAGAAGAGGAAGAGATACAGTGGAGGGTGAGGGGGAATGACCGGACCGGCATCAAGTTGGCCAGCGACCATGGCTGCCGTTTCTCAATGTTATGTGCGCTGTGCGTGGTATTGTATGTGGTTTGCCCAAATTCTACATCCTCTGATATTTAACTAGAGTACATATCATAATACCTATTGGAAGTAAATTAGTGAGTGCATGAGAAATTACCAAACAAAACGGTAGATTTACGGTCGATTTTTCCCCAGGTGAGATTGGGCGGTACGGCCAGCGGTGAATCTCGGATGGAAGCATAGGTACAGGAGGTCGTCTCTATCTTCTGAAGCTTTGTTTTATCTTTTAAAAGTTGCTAATTAATCCCAAAGGGAATATATATACATCCGTGGGGATATTCACCAGGTGAAACAGTCATCCTTTTCCCTCCCTTTCGAGTGACACCTGTTACTCCTCTAGCATGTCGCCACAACACATGGCATCACACGTCCGATCATCGCAACTTTTGTCCGAACGCATTCAGATTTCGGTCTTCGAAAAATCTTAGAAATTCAACATAGACTAATAAAAATATGTGGATTATCGTGGCAGTGTCCGATTATAAAGGAAAGATTCCAATATCGCGTAATTCGTAAAGTGTATCAAATGTAATCCAGTTGTCTCATAGTATTTATAAAATTAAATCAGAATTCTCATATTTACCCGAACCACGATATACTTCATGAAGCCTAACCCACTATCAGAATTAAATTAAAGTGTCGAGTTCCTATTTGGACCACGTGACTCAAAATTTTAAAAATCAGGATTTTACATTTTTGGTCAAATTTAACTAACGGAAAATAGATTTTGAAAAATCCTAGATCACCTAGGTTCAAAGATGTTTTATATCTTCAACTAATCAACCCCCAAACTGAAAAGTAAACCAATTTCACAAACGAAAAGCGAACAAATAATGAACACCAAGATATACGTAAAAAACTCTAAATGGGTAAAACCACGGGAAGGAATCAAAACACGATACTTAATGTGGAGTTACAAGTAATCTAACCTTCAATTTGAATCCTCACAATTGCCTAAGACTTGTCGAATTGCTCTTTCGTACCATACTCAATGCTTGACCACCATTGCCAAGCCTTCTAAGATGCTTCTAGAAATCCACCAAAAAACAATTCAAATAGTTGAATAAAAAATGTGTAAACTTCTTGGAGTTGTCACCGTACTCCTAGACTCAAACAAAGCAAAGACCACTTCCAATATATATCCCTGAGAGTGGCGACTATACATAAATGGGTACTTTTCCTTCTCATGTTTCACACAACGATATCATCAACAAAAAGGGAAAAACACTACATTTTTTTTCTTCCTCTCAATCTCTTGACAACTTTGCAGGGCACAACCCCTTTCCTTTTTATATGAAGTCTTGCAATCTTTTTTATCAAGTAAATTGGGAGGCTAGCTGCCATGCACTAAATGGCCTGATCAATTGAAAAGTTAATTTCGTGAATTTGTTAGTCGCCCAACGAATTGGAAAGTTATTTATTTATTTATTTTTCTAACAGGGAGAAGAGATCATTATATCATGTGTAATGCTTGACGATTTTCTAATTCTAAATTAATGGGATGCCCCAAGCGTAGGGCGGAGACCGACGTGGCACGATATCCGGTAAGTCCGGAGTCGAATCCATAGAGACGATGATGTGTGCTACTAAAAATTCGGGTTATTATTAATTAAACTGGCTCTTAGGTAGCCACCCTTTGTCGTTTGATTGCGGAGATTAACTAAAACCTAGAAACTAATTGTACTTTGCAAATAATTAAACGGAAGGTACGGTCATTGGGTTATAGCACTCGCAACTGGCCCAGACTCATTTGCTCCAATCGGTGTTCTTTAAAACGTTTGATTTTAGACTGAAAAAGATACCCCATAAGATGTGAATCCTTATGGTCACCATTTACCCATGCGCAACGGATAATGAGTTTTGGACCCCCATTCTCCCGTTCACATGGACTCCGACAATACCCAGGTCCGTCCACGGAAAGTATTTTACCAATCTAAAATTATTTTTCTTACATTTTTTATTTTGGAATAGGAGCAAAACGCATCCGAACCGGCCACGGTGTGCTAATCACCCTGCAACTCTACCCCAACGACTACTCACTCATTATTAAGCAAAAACTGAAAGAAACCTCAGTTTGAAACATGCTTCTATTGCTCGGGATATAAAATAAACACAGCATCTAAGTTAAACAAGAACCAACGAACAACTTTGATAAAAAGCAAAAATCAATACGAGTTATCGGAGTGCGAACAATTGAACAAAACTTCAAATAACATAAAGAGAAGAAAACTATAAGAAAACTAAACAATAATCGAACCAAAGAATCGTGAAGGCAGCCCCCATCCGACGTTTCTCGTTTCGTCCGTGGGAATCCGATCTGCCTCCGCCTCCTTTTTATAAGCTGCCGCTGATACCTCCAAATATCCCTATTTTCTTTTCCTTGTTCCAGCCGTACTCCATATTAAGTCTTGGCCCACTATTTTTGTAATTGTGTATCATTAGGCCCACCTTATTTCCTTAGGTATATAATTGAGCACAGTCAAATAGAATCAATTTCTTCAAGGAATTAACCCCATAACCTATCAATGGGCCTGCCATTTAATTTAGTTGGTTGACCGTGTCTTGCAAAATAATCCCCAAACTCACGGATCAATATATCTTTGCACAAATAAAGCTCATTTGAATGTTACGCCTCCAAATACCTACAATACAGAAATAAAGTATAAAATTCCAAATAATAATATAAAATGACCTAGCAAGGATAAATTAGTAGGCGCTTATGTGAATATTTACGTGCCTATCATATAAAGAACAAAGTACAAATCACAAGATACCATATCCATTGTGTGAGAGTTCATGAGATAACCGAATCCAACAACTGAGAACCAACAAGATAAATAAGTCCATCAAAGGGACCATAATCACTATAAGTCAAACCCAACTACAAGTCCCATTAAAGGGAGAAATAACCCCAACAAATACATAGGAAAGAACACCCACATGCAAACAAAAAGACTGGATTCCTGACCTCCTAGTGTGATGTAAGAGGTTGGCTAACTGAGCTAGCCCAAGTTGGTTTGCAAGTTGGAAAGTTAATCACGTAAATCTTTCCTATTTTATCCGGTTGATAGGCTCACTCTCAATTACATAACAAGATTCCTTCCACTCAAATCTTATACAGATTCGCGAGCTTAAAATAAAAAAATACTGACTCCATAAAAATGGGATACAAACAAAAGTGTGTTTTGTTACAGATTTGAAGTCTGTCTATATCAATTTCCCCCTAAAAAGGTATCCTAAGTGCATGCAATTTGTTTAGAGGCTAGTCCAAAAACATTTTCTTTGAGCTGTGCATATCTCAATATATTATTCAGGCTAAACAAACTTAGCAAATTACTATCTTTTTTGGATTACGTTCAATTTAAATTTTTGGGAGCAGAAATTTGAGTTCGGGATCCAAGGAGGTGGTTCTAGAGTTAAATCAAAATAATAACTTTTTACAGACATTACGTGAATCTTAAATTGTCCAAAATTAGGGTCCCATAATATATATATAATTTGTATGCCCCAGAAATAGGATGGGTCTTGGTATCCCCTTCCAGTTCGTTTTCATGTTTTCTGCAATTTTTCGAGCACACTTTGAAGATCGGCTTCGTTCATTTTGTAGAGCTTAGCGAGAAAATTAATTTTAAATCAATTATGTTCATCGGATTTTAGTAGATACATGATTAACACCCATGAAAATTAAAGAAAAACAAAAATTGGATCCAAAAACACGCTGAAGCAGAACCCAAATTTTATTTTCTTGCATTTTTCACGTGTGCCGATCATGTATTTACTAAAGTCCTATGATCATAATTTTTGGCGAGTTTATTGTTCTCGCTGAACTCTACAAAATGAATGAAGTCGATCATCAAAATGTACTAGAAAAATGGCCGAAAAATTGAAACGGAGCGGAGGGGATACCAAGACCCCTCCTTTGCCTGGGATACATACAAGTTTCTAGAGAGAGAGAGAGAGAGAGAGAGAGAGAGAGAGAAGAAGAAGAAGAAGAAGAAGAAGAAGAATGCAGCCCAACCACCCACCGTTGGATCGCAAGCTCCATGCCGCCACGACAAACCATCATTTTTTCCCACAAACTTGATCTTCTGCGGCTTTATCTTTGGTTGGATTTGCTCTTCCGCCATTGTTATTGGACCATAGAGCACAAGTTATGGAGTTCCAGCAAAAAACAGTCAAGGACCAGGTCCGATCTCCCGGCCACTCACTCACTCGTACATTTCGGCCATGTACCATAACATAGCGGTCACACTCACAAACATTGCCATTTGCACAGTCTTAACGTAATTATTCCAAGACCGGTGATTTTCTGGGCATCTTGAAGTCCCACAATTGGGAAGAAGATAGATGGAGCATAGATATTGAGATTGGCAGGTAACCATGACTATTTTTACATGATGTAGATTTTTCAAACTAAGATTAACTTAAAAAAAGATTTGATAATTTACAATCGTATCCATCGTTTAAATCCCCTGTACATATCGGTGATTTGAGCATTATTATGTCTTATAGATTCGTCCTTTAAAGATTAATATTTTTGAACCATAAAATAACTGCTCATTCACTAGTTATATCTGTTACATATAAAATCGAAATACAATCCCAATTTAAAATCATGGATGGTTGTTTTTGGTCCGTTTCCGGATTTTTGAAGAGACATTTGGGATTGGCTTAGGATCGAGTTCATTGCTTCGATTTCTCTACTACTACAAGGTTGCACGACTTGAAAAATATGATGTCATGAGACAGACCCACATCATAAAGAATTCACAAATCACAACATGAACACACAAGATCTTCACCTTATTGCAAACGACTCAGACCCAAACGAAGAACAATCTACTTTCACAATTAACAACTCCATAATTGCAAAGTGTTTGTCTGTACGTAGGACCCCACAATGATATTAGAAAGCCCGACACATTACCTCCGTATAACTATTGCGCAAGATGTCACCAGCACTAGTAGAACGACTTACTAAACGGAAATATCGTGCTGCTACCGAAACTATATTGCCCAGATATGTCACTAGTAGAAGGACCTATTGACCAAGCGTAAATGTCTGTTGGTGCTTCGTCGCTCAGCAAGTTTTCACGCTCTTCATGACTTTGTTGATTAACCCATGGATCCTTTCTATACTTCCCTAAACTTTCTAATTCCATAGCCACTTCTTTCATTGTAGGCCTCTCTTCACTTTTCACATAAAGACACCTCTTCACAAGCTCCGCAATTGCTTGGAGTTGCTCCAAGGTCCCTTCCTTCACCACCCGAGGCTCTAAAATTTGGTACAACCTATTTTCCTTCAATGACACAAGGAAGTAGGTCGCCAAATTCCTTTCCTCTGGAGACCTCTCAAGACAAATAGGCTTTTTTCCGGTCAGTAATTCTGCTAGAACCACTCCGAAACTATAAACATCACTCTTCTCGTTTAACTGGCCAGCTTGGAAGTATTCAGGATCCAAATAACACCTAAAGTCCCTTGTTCTAATGTAGTCACTTGAGTTTGGTCCAAGGGGGCTAATCTCGAAGCACCAAAGTCTGCCATTTTTGCCACGTAATGTGTCCCCACAATTGAATTTCTTTAGCCTTTTGGTATTAAATTCGATTGCCTGGGTTATGCTTATCAACAAATATAACGGTGAAGTAAGGTTTATTTCCTCTCGCCTTATGAGTAGGTTTGATTGTAGAATAAAAAGACGACAGGACTACGACTCGGGAACATGTGGTTAATGTTGCTTAATATATTTAATTAATATTAATCTGTGAATTGTATGTTTTCGTATGATTTTTCACTCAAAAAATATACTTCCTCCGTCCGGATTTAATAGTCCTTTTTTGGAGCTCGTGTCATTTTTCAATCGATTATATTTTCCAATTTATAATGTTTTACATGATTTTGAAAACATTGTATTATAGAACTAATCGAGATCTATCAAACAAGATCCATATTTAATATGAAATTCATTATGGATTGAAAGATATAACCTATTTTTTAGCCGGTTAGAATAGAACTAGGGACAATTAAATCCGGACGGAAGGAGTACATAAAAGTCCTTCTACTTTTCTTTGGGTAAAATTACCAAACTATCTAATCCAGCGATACGTATACTAGCTCTCATTTATCATCTCGTGAATCTTACATGTTCTCTTTTGTTTCTTTCATAATCTCATCGCTCTAAATTCAATCCAATACTAATTTGAAAATCTAACATAACTGTTACGAGTTGTGGTCAGTAATTATTCAATGCTCCTGTGGATGGGGAGAAATTCTTCAATGCCGGCTGGGCACCAGCCACGTGGTGCCGTGCACCATCTCGGCCGTCCAACGAAGTTTTGGACTACTCAAATCTGTTCGGCTGCTGAGGGATATTTTAGTCATTTCATACTTTAAAATCAGCCGAACAGATCTGAGCCGTCCAAAACTTTATTGGACGGCCGAGATTGGTGCACGGCACCATGTGGCCGGTGTCCAGCCGGCACGGAAGAATTTCTCGTGGATGGGGCACTTCCATGATACTCTATGCGTGGTGGTTGGAGCAGTACCCAATGACTTAATTTGGTAATTTAGTGATTTTTTCAAAATGATTTCCTTAATTATTTTTCATGTGTTCGTTTTCAAAAAAGAAAAATAAATAAATAAATGAATACACAAGTCCAAACCTGGGCATGATTGTCAAAGCTAGAAAGCGAAACAGTTCTGCTATCAGCAAGAACAAGTTGCAGGAAACCACGCAGAGACAAATGCGTTTGGCCCCATTTCGGATTCTGAAAAAATATAGAAAAATATTCATAAATTTTTGAATATTATTTTATGGAGCTCTGTAAAAAATCAGCTCCAGTGGATATCGATAAGTATTACTTTTGAAGCCCTACGAATCCAAAAGTAATACTTATCGATATCCACTGGAGTTGATTTTTTACAGGGCTCCATAAAATAATATTCAAAAATTCAAAAATTTATGGATATTTTTCTAGATTTTTTCGGGATCCGAAATGGGAACAAACGCATTTGTCTCTGCGTGGTTCCCTGCAACTTGTCCCTGCTCTTAGTATTTTTGAAAGCGAAAACGCTGAACGACTTCAGCCCCCTTGGAATATTGGTTTGGCAGCAACCAATACCGGTACAATTTGCATCAATCTTGTCCGTACTATTGGAGCAATTGGACCCACATGCACTAATGAGGTTTCCTGCTTGTCTATACGCCGAGAGTTGGGCATAGTCACTGCAGCTGACGACCGTCAACTTATTCGCAGTGCCCGAAAATGTGTATGGCCAGTCATACGGCAACCAAGTCTGGACCAGGCTAGAATTATTGGTCACGGCCCTGGTCTTGTTGTAGCACATGGAAGCAACAAGGTTTCGGACCCGGACTTGGGTTGGTGAGATGGATAAGACCACGAGGCAGCCTAAGAAGGGCATTGAATTGCTGCCGTTGATTACGAAGTGTGGATTGAAGGAGCAGTGAAGCCCTATGCCGAACGGGTAAGGGACGCTTAGGTTCAGGGTCGGCCTTGGATTGAAGCCAAAGGTGCCATGGCTTTAGGCCTTCAAAAAACACAAATTTTTAGGGCCTCAAAATGTCTAGTAGTCTTATATGGTACTATACCCAAAAAATGGCCCATTCCAAGTTAAAAAAGCCCACATGAACACAATGAGAACTGGGCCCAAACAAAAACTCGGTGGCAGTTTTGTAAAAAAGAGAACTAGCTGGTCCATTTTCATAGAAGCAAAACCAAAAGCTCTGACGTTTTTTTCCGAAAATGAATTGAAGCCAGAGAGGGCCTCTGAGCTCCGAAATCGAAAGAAGACCAAGGGTTTTCTTTTTTTCCTAAATTAATTGGCTCACATCACCACGGCACCTTCGGCACGTCGTCACCAATGCACACCCACTAGTGAAGAACGAACAAGGGTCCTCTTGGATTATGAGTTCTTTGGTTTGCATGTTTGATCCAACATTCCAAATGCAGATTTTCATTTTCCATTTGTAACTTGTAAGTCTCTCTCTTTTTTACGCTTCGGAGGTATATTACAATTTCGGTAACTTATTTGAACTATTGATATTTAGATAATGCTTTTGAATTACTGAAATGATCAGTTATTTGAGATTTTTTCTTATTGCTCAGTGCTATTTTGTTTTGGAAAAAGGTGATTTGTTTATTTTGTGCTTGTTTTCAAAATTCGTAAAAGGCCTCATCAGTGCAGGCCCCGACATTTGGGTTGCCCCTAAATATTTTCATTTTCGCTGGATTTCTAATTTTTTTTGTATGTAATTTTTTTTGTATACATACAAAAATAAATTTTTTTCCCCTTGACATGGGTTGCCCGAGCCGGCCGGCTTGCGAGGCTTACCCCCTGGCCGGCCCTGGGCCTCATTTTTCATTATGGCTTTAGGCCTCTGAAAACTCAAGGGCGGCCCTACTTAGGTTTCCGCATTTAGGTTGGCAGTCGGGCTTGGTGCCGAGGAAGCTATTGGAGGTTACATCGGCGATGTTGGCGGTTATGGTTTTTGCTAGTACTGTGGGTTGTGCTAATAGGAGGAGGGGCCATGAAAGAAACAAGAGTAGTACTGCATGGAGATACATGTTTAAGGATGGACACGTACATATATATCAATAGTACGTTGGAATTAACTTAGGATGTTAATAATATATGCACTTCCACAAATGAAATGAAGTTACGCGCGCGTAGGTGCTATTTAAATGTATAAAGTGGAAAGCGAGAGAAGAAAATTAAGCTAATACTCCATCAGAAAAGTCATAATAGGAGGGCGTGGAATACATCCATTTTCGAATTTCTAAACAAGAATTAATCAACTTGCAGAAATGCTACGCTTAATTACGACATCCGTTTACAACATGGTTACAACACGCAAAACAGAAGTGGAAAATCAAAAATTAAAAAACGCGGCTTTTTTCCTCCACCTGGTTTGTTTGATAAATTCTGACATCATTCTTGTAAACTTAATTATGTATTCCGTTTTATGACGAAAAGCTAAATAGAAAATTATGAAAAGTAAAAAATACTGAAATAAATTTCAAACTTATAAGCATAAAAGAACGCAGCCTCGAGACCAGAGAGAGAGAGAGAGAGGGAGGCAACCCACCCAGCCACCATCCCCTCCACTGCCTTCCCCACTCCGGCGACCACTTTTGGGCTTCTAGCGACCACCACCACCGCACCGACACCTACGACAAGTTTGAACTTCGACCAAGGGGTCTCTCTCTCTGCCCTAGATTCTTCATCTTAGGGTTCTAAAATTTGGAGACCCCCAAACATTAGGATTTGTGATCCATTCCGAAATTGGGGATTTTTGTCGTCAATTTAATTGACTAAATATCTCTCTCTCTCTCTCTCTCTCTCTCTCTCTCTCTCTCTCTCTCTCTCCTAGATTCTACATCTTAGGGTTCTAAAATTTGGAGCCCCCAAAAATTAGGGTATGTGATCCATTACGAAATTGGGGATTTTTTTTGTGGTTAGTTTAATTGACTAAATTAGATGAGTTGATTGTGTAGTCTAGTGGGGCTGTTTGTTTTTGTTGCTTTTCTGTTCGGGCGATTTGCGAGAATGCACGATCAACTTTAGTTTTGTGCCATTGCTGGCACCTCTTCATCTCAACTAGCATGAGCTATAACTACGATCCGTACCAGTACTTTTTACTTTTTAGTACCCTCTTTTTTTTACTTTATTGTCGTGCATGATAATATATTCGCGTGTGGAGAAAACTGTTTCTTTGTATTTCAAACCGGTGATCATCGCCTTTTTCAGCGGAATCATTTGTGTGTCTTTATTTGTAACTGCAATTTGAAGCTCACAAGTGAACATGATTTTGAAGGACTGAAACTTTTTCTTGCCTATGGATAGATATCCATGGGATTGGGTCACCTGAGTTTTAAGAAATAATGGACTCTTTAAATGGAATAAAGTGGTCATGTTGATTTCTCATGCAACTTCCACAAAAGAAAAGATGGTGTCCCTGCAGGTCTTTAGTGAGAGCTTAGTTTTCTGTTGTCTGTTTCGATTAGTATGTGCAATACAAAGTAACATCGACTTTGGGGCCTGATGGGGCCAAGGACACATGTTCGGACACGGCATAATCAAATAAGAATCTGCCCAATTGTGGAACCATTCTAATATCCAAGTTCATGACAAATCGTTGCACAGGAAGGACCATTCTAATTAGCAAAATCTGCCCAGTGGGACACTGCCACATCAGCGTGCTGTAATATTAATTTTGCCACCCTCTAAATTGTTAACTTCTGGGGAGTGGCAAAATCAATGAGTTAATTTTGGCACTCCCCCCGGGAAGTGCCGTTAACAATTTGGGAGTGGCAAAATCACTTCCCTTCTGATTCACTTTATAAAGTTTTATTGTAACAAGAAAAATTCAATTGGGTGACGAATGAAAATCGTCGCAAATTGCATATTTTCGTCACAAATAATATAGGTGACGAAAAAAATTTATCGACTAAAGGTTGTCGAGATATACTACCTGATGACGAAATTTATTTTTTGTCACCTATAGTGCCTTTCGATGATGAAATATTTCGTCACTAAAAAGTGAATAATTGATGACGAAAATTTTTTCCTCGCTTATTGTGCTTTTTGACGACGAAATTTTTTGTCATCAATTATTCGTTTTGGCGATGAAAAAACTCGTCACCGATCCATCGGTGACGAAAATTTTCATCACCAATATAAGAAATCGGTGACGAAATTTTTCGTTGCAAAAAATATTTTCATATGGGAAAAGAAATCCTTCTTTCTTGCTCCTACTGGGTTTCGAACCTGAGTCCCTTGAATTTTTAGTGCAAGTTTCGACCAACTGCACTACACACACTTTTCAGCAAATATTTGAAATATCTAATATATAACACATACTAGTGCATGCCCGTGCCTGAAGGCACGGTGCAACATGCCTACATTCACGATGCTAGTGCATACCCGTGACTGAAGGCACGGCTCGAATAATCAATGCACGCAAGCAAATATTGAACTCGCGTGCAATATACAGTTCGAACAATCAGCACACGCAAACAAATATTGAACTCGTGTGCAATACACAGATTGAACAATCAGCCCATGCAAATAAATACTAAACTCGCGTGCAATTTATCAATCTTTGTCAATCAATTTCAACTGTGCGAAAAACAATAACGCATCATATCCATTGACATGTCTAACTTGAATTAGCGAATAAAGAACAAACAATTTATCAATCTCTAACATTTGCATACATAGTTAAATGCATTTAACTTGATAAAATAAAAAAAATACCATTGAAAACACAAACGAAAATGCGTACCTTGAGGTGATGTCTAAAAAGAACACGGGAAAACATGACATATACATTAAAAAGAGCCAAATGATAAAAAGAGAATGCTAAGGGTATCCCTAGAAAAGTTCATCCACAAAAACAACTAACGTCGAACTTCTCCAAACATCCTCACCATAATTGTCCGAAACGTCTTTGCTTCTTGGGGTAGTCGTCGGGTGGTTTAACCTATCTGATGTTGGGGTGCTGAGTGACTATTATTTTGCTTTCCTGCAATGGCAGTTTAGATCTCTCAGTGAATGTTGATTTGTATCTTCATAATATCAATACTCCACTGAGTATCGTGCTGTTTTCTTTATATCCATTATGGTTGAAATAAAAATTGTGAACAAAGATACGTCTATATGCATAGTTAAAATCATTGGAGCAAGATACCGAGAAAAGATTCTTCTACAATGTATCTAATACCCAACCGCAAACTGCAAAAATTGAAATGCCGAAGTTTAGACATATTAACACCAAACAACATAAAAGGAAAGCTGATTAGTGAAGAGCAATGAGGCCCCATGTACACACAGATAGCAAATATCATGCCTGATCCCAATATCAACAAATTGGAAATGAAAGGCCACAAACTCAAATTAGTATGGAAACAAAAAACTGCTCAGAAACTGGTGTGTTTTACGGCCAATTGTCCCCCAATCCTTAATTACCAATTACCAAACTGGTCGGAAAGACAAAACTGGTGTGAAGTTTTCTTTCAGAGCGTGTGATTTGGTGCTTTAATTTGTTGTCTTGTCTATGTATAGTTTATGGTGTGTTCTACGGAAAATAATCATTGTTATCATTCTCTATGTGCATTGAACGGATACAACGGTGATTAGGTTTTTCATAATAGAGGCGTACAGGACCAGTAATACAAATGAAGGAAGCATAAGACAAATGGGAGAGCACAACTGTCGCCTTTCTCAAACTCAGTGCAGGGTACACAGAACCCAAAAAGAAAAACTGAAACGCCCTTTGAAAATAAGGCACAGATACACATTTATGAGATAAATACTTCATGAGTCACCTACATGACTAAAGTAACATTTAATAGGCCAGTATCTATGCAATAGAACTCTGCAAAACCCATATGCCATACATGTATTTCATGCCTTGCTTGGCATACTTGTGCTAAAAACAGGAGTTTTCACAACATAGACGTATTTTGAGACTATTGATGAGGCTTTGTTTTAACAGTTGTCCAATTTGAAAAAAAAACCAAATCACTGAAACTATAGAATCCAGAGCACACAAAGAAAGCAAACAAAACTCAATCATAAATCACAGGCTTTTATCTTTCACTACATAGAATAAAAAACAGATAGAATTCTTGAATGGCAGATTCACTACATATGATATATGCATGTTCTTATTGCTTTCCCATCTCATTAGAGTAACCAAAGGTGAAAGGTCAGGCCTCCTAACATTAAAGGTGAATTTTTTAACTTAGCTAATGTGTACAGATTATTTTAAAAAGTGAATCTTCATGCACTCTTACCACTTCTCAATACCCTCACTAACCAATTGTCTTACTATTGATTCAAGAAATATATTGGGGATGTTTCCATAACAATCTTACTGAAATTTCAACGTTAGAATGGGAAAAAAAGGCCACCCCTAACCTATAAAGAGGTTTAAACGACCATTTTATCGACAATAACTTGTTCCACAACTAAACACAAAGGCATCTTTAATGGTTAATAAGTTCAATCGAACAATTGGAGTGTTTTTTTCAGACATCACGGGGGAAGAGAGAGAGAGAGAGAGAGAGAGAGAGAGAGAGAGAGAGAGAGAGAGAGAGAGAGAGAGAGAGAGAGAGTACCCAGATTAAGTTTCAAAACTTTGTTCACACAGCTGGTTTGAACTTCCGAATCTGAAATCAGAAGGGAACCATATTAACGTTAGCCCCCATTATAATTTGATAAAGACTTCGAATGTTGTCATCCAATCTGTTTCATATAAGAATCATAACGCTCTTTCAGTTTTTCAGTACATCAGTTAAACTTTTTTTGTGAACAAATATGACCATAGTCAAAACTAACCGTTGAAGTGTAGAATAGAAGGATTATCACATTAGCCTAATTTTCACTCTAGTGCCTAAGCTGCAACTCAGCTTTTTCCACCTATCTAATTCATGTACTTGTTTTGGGTGTAGCAAAAACATTTATATCTGTTTACTGTATAAATATCCTAGTCACAAAATCTTTTCGAAATATGCATTATTGGACCCTTCAGTCTAACAATCATGGCCTAAATTTGTCTGACAAACATTCCCCAAGTATGATTCTAGAAAACATAGCAAAAGTTATGCTTGCTCGAGTGTGTTGCCAGCTTTCGCGTAGTGATGGTTTTGACATGTAATTTTAGGCTCCAATTCATTTGGTCACACACTCACCTAAAATTGTTTTCTATTTAAATAAAAATTGAAAACCAATTGCACAGCGATCAAAAGGCTCATGTGTGCAGTTTTATTTTCGTCTTCCAAATCAAATTTTTCGGAAAAGCAGCAGCCCCAAACAGCGTAGTGTTAGAATCATAGGGTGGCAAGAAACCCAAGGGAAAACCAAGGATATCAAAGATATAGGACTTACCGTCACTGCTATTTTCGTCCACGATACTACATTTCTCACAGGCATTTCATCAAACACTTTGTACACATGCCTTAGCTCACTACATAAACATGAGTTTGGTTACACTCACAATGGGAAGGAATGAAAAAGAGGACATGAAAAAATGCACTGGAACAGAAAATTGGAAAGTAAAGCATTCAATTAAAGCAAGCAACCGAATTAGTCAATGAATTCGATAGCCACCCATAATCAGAATTCAGTGAAACTACCACCAAACTAACGTCCACCAAAAAAAAAAACACAAACCTTATCTTTTACTTTCAATTCCCCAATTCCCTCAAAACCCAATCAGATGGTAAACATTACTGAACAAAAAATAAGCAAGGGTTACACCAACTGCAGCGCAAAAACCCTAACATCAAGAAAGTCAAAAATACTGCTTCTGCAATAACCAAAATCCTGTGAAACTACTACCAAACTAACAAACATCGGAAAAAATTCAAACTTCTTATTTCTATTTATTTATTAAGGAATTCAACATGAAATCAGGTTTACAGCAACTGCAGCGAAAAAACCCTAAATTCGGATGATGGAGCGAACAGCCGGCCTGAAACAAAAGCAGAAAAAAACGAAGGGCAGAGATCAGAATGGAGAATTACCAGCATTGCGGCAGCCGACCATGAGGGCACGGGAGGAGGTGGGGATGTACTTGCGAACGAAGGGGCAGAGGGCAGAGTAACGCTGGTACCAGACGATGGACGGTGGCAGATGGCTGCTAGGAATGATCAGACACAAATCAAAATAAAATCGGATATCCCAAAAAAAAAAAAAAACAATGTGTGTGTGTGTGTGAGAGAGAGAGAGAGAGAGAGAGAGAGAATTGACCTCCAAAATCGTTTAAATTCGAAACCCAATGGCCGATCAAGGCATTGATGACCTCCAAAATCGCTTTCGGTGTTGGAGTTCGAGACATTGAGTTTCGGATCATTATCTGCCATCGGCCACGATAGGGTTGAGCGGCGGGCCCGTTCGACCTTGAAATTGGCTGAACACACACCGACAAAACTTCGTTTAAATCAGGCTATTGATTTGGGGTTTTGATTTGAGGATTTGTGGTTGTTTCAGTTTGAGAGAAGAAGGATTTGTGGATAGAGGGTTTCAATTAGTCAGATCCTGTTGGTTTTGTGTGTGTGTGTGTGTGTGTGAGAGAGAGAGAGACAGAGAGAGAGAGGAGGAGGGATTCCAAATTTCCAATGTACTCTGAGAAAGTGAATAGTAATTTATTCTCAATTGGAAATCGTGAGATTTTAAATTTTGAACGAAGATTACCGTATTTAACTTTGTCCAAACAATATACGCTATTTACTAAATTGCCATTGGATTGTATGTGAATGGTGGAGAAATCTGGATCGTCGGATTTGTTTATATGAGTAGATAAATTTTGGACAGGAATAAATCCGAACCGTTGAGAAAGAATATTCTGTAAGATACCCGTCCTGTTTTATAATATAGATGTTTAACATGAAAATATATTTCGAATGTAATTTTGAACCTTTAAACATTAAAATTAGCAATTTTGATAAACATGAAAGTTGTAGGCAATTGAGTTATTGTTCAAACCCAATTTGAATTATCTCAATCGGAGATTTTAGTAAAGAGTTATGTCCGAAATACATTTAGTGACAAAGCGCAATTCATAAATTTCGTCACGAAAGGTACCTATTTGACGACGAAATATATTTTTTGTCGTGGAAAGTGTTAAAATGGTGACAAAATTATTTTTCGTCACCAAAGTTAAGCATTTGGTGACGAAAAAAATATTTCATTACTAAATTGCTCACATTAGGGTCCCATAATGTATAATTTGTATGTCCCAGGTATAGGAAGGGTCTTGGCCGGTATCCCCTTCCGGTTCGTTTTCAATTTTTTGAGCATACTTTGAAGATCGGCTTCGTTTATTTTGTAGAGCTCGTGAGAAAATTAATCCCAAAAAATCATGTTCATCGGACTTTAATAGATACATGATCAACACACATGTAAATGGAAAGAAAAGAACAAAAATTGGATCAAAAAACACACTGAATCGGAACCCAATTTTTATTTTCTTGCATTTTACACTTGTGCTGATCATATATTTACTAAAGTCCTATGATCATAATTTTTGACAAGATTATTGTTCTCGCCGAACTCTACAAAATGAATGAAGCCGATCATCAAAATGTACTCAAAAAATGGCCGAAAAATTGAAATGGGGCGGAGGGGATACCAAAACCCCTCCTATACCTGGGATATATAAAAGTTTTGGGAGAGAGAGAGAGAGAGAGAGAGAGAGAGAGAGAGAGAGAGAGAGAGAGATGTAAGAATATTTCCGTTATTGGCCCACATTACGCAATCAGCACATATGGTAATTATATATTGACGAGATTATGAGCCATATCTTTTGCCCTAAGAAATTATGTGATTGGTCAAACTGATGGAGTTGTTTTCTAGAATCTTACTTTGATGGAAAGTAGAATAAAAGTTTTATTAGGAAACAGGTCATCTCTCTGCCTATAAAAGTGCATGCAGTCCACCATCATATTTACGTTACTATATTGCTAGAAAGATGGTCAAGAGAGAGAAACCTTTTTCGTTAGTTTTGCAGGTATTATCGCTAAAGTTCTTGGATCAATAAAGTTCACATGGATTCGGGTACGCTTCCTCGTATGTTTAATTTCCGCCTGATGTTATGATTGTGAGAACATGATAGTTCTAGATCTTGGTTATATTGGGCTTGTTAATTAGTTAACGACATTATAGATTATTTTACATGTGGTATCAGAGCCTGGTTATGAATTATTATGTTCTCCGACTAATTGGTTTTGGGATTACATAACCCTTTCACGTTAACGATAAGATTTGTCTCTTATTAATAGAATCTGTTAATGTCGGTTTCACTCGAAGTCTTGTCTCGGCAAATCCAATCTGTTAGTATTATTAATTAATTAATGTTTGCCGACCGTATGGATGTTTTGCACAATCAGATTGCTCTTGTTTGGTGGGTTCTAATTAAATTGGTTTTCTGATTGAATACTTTTCGGTCCAATCAGAATATATGAGGCTTACCCATTAACTTTTATGGTTTCGATCCTAACTGTTTGTATATTGCTTTTGATCAATGAGTACGTATCATGTATATATGTGCATGCTATGTATGTCTCCAATTAATTGTTTATATGCAAGTATCCAGTATCCAAAGGTTTCTGTTATCAAAGGATATGATGATATATTTTCTATGACTTTGGACGGGTAATCTGTTTTGTCTTTCTTATCGAAGGTTTATGAGAAAACGGTGGTATGCTGTCGAACTGGATTACATCGAACTGGATTATGTTATACAGTTCAAGTTTTGACAGGTTTTTGGTGACCCAATAATTTTTATGAACAGAATACTACAAGTATTATTAATGGCTTTTCCACGGGTCTGCTCCGTTTTCTCTTTTATGAAAATTTATGAAGTTTTGTTTTAATACAAACCTAATGTTTAGCAAACTCATTATTCTGACTTGAGGTCTATATTAAGATACGTTTGGTAGCCACCAAAGTGACCCAAACGGAATGGTACATCGATTTTAAGTCAACTTATTGAATTTTAGCACCTAATCCCAAGTGTTAAAAATTATTGAGTTTGTAAATCACAATTCTTAATCATGACAATATTAGGTAGACCCAAAGGTGCACCACTTTCGAATGATTAATGAATTGGAATATGATGATTGATAAGTATTCATAATTGAGATTGGAATGGATACTCAAAGGTAACATACCTACTGAATTATGAATATTTATCGATTAGTCATATGAGTGATAGGGAATCACCATAACTGTTAAATAGTGTGACATTAGATGAACCCAAAGGCAGATCATAGTTACGCTATTAATTATTGTTTTGACGTATTTATTTTGTCATATTATTGTTAACTCTAAGCTCTAACGTAGTGAGCATGGATCATTATTTGCAGCACTAAAATCTGTTTCGTTACATTCGCATGCTTCATCTGTTCTGACCTTGAATGGAATGAATTTCTCAGAATGGAAAGAACATGTGAAATTTCACCTTGGAGTTTTAGATCTTGATCTAGCACTTCGATGTGAGAAACCGGCTGCTCTTACTGATAAAAGCAGTGCGGAAGCAAAATCTTTACTTGAAGCATGGGAAAGGTCGAATAGACTGGGCTTAATGTTTATGCGAATGACTATAGCGAACAATATCAAGACAACACTTCCTGATGCTGAAGATGCTAAGGTATATCTTACAAGTATTGAGACACGTTTCAAACAAGCTGATAAGTCTCTTGCGGGGACGCTAATGGCAAAGCTTACCACCATGAAACATGATGGTAGCCATGGGATGCATGAGCATGTCCTTGAAATGACAAATTTGGCTGCTCAATTAAAGAATTTAGGAATGAGTGTGGATGAGTTTTTTCTCGTGCAATTTGTTCTGAACTCATTGTCCTTGTCTCCTCAGTATGAGCCATTTCAAATTAATTATAACACTATGAAGGATAAGTGGAATTTAAATGAATTGGCTAGTATGCTTGTTCAAGAGGAGGCAAGACTTAAGCAATCAGGACAACATTTGGCTCATCTCACATATTAAGGGGCCAAAAAGAAAGGAATGAAGCCCAAAAAGGTCATAAAGCAAGGACCACCTAAAGTGATTGAGTCTGCTCAAAGTTCTCAGACTCAGAGGAAGGAAAAGTACAGTGATAGATGCCATTTCTGCAAAAAGTCGGGACACTATCAGAAAGACTGTTCAAAACGTAAGGCTTGGTTTGAAAAGAAAGGTATGAATTTGATTTTTGTATGTTTTGAATCAAACCTAACTGAAGTTCCTTCCAATACTTGGTGGCTTGATTCTGGTGCTACTACTCACGTTTCAAATACGATGCAGGGATTCCTTTCAACCCAGACCATAAACCCTAATGCGAACTTCTTATTCATGGGAAATTGAGTCAAAGCTCCAATAGAAGCCGTGGGCACTTTTCGTTTATTTCTAGATACTAGTCATCATTTGGATTTACATCAGACTTTTTCTGTTCCTTCTGTTTCTAGAAATTTAGTTTCGCTACCTAAACTTGATTTGGATGGTTACTCATTTCATTTTGAGAATAAGAGTTTCAGTTTATTCAAGAATGCCTCTTTTGTTGGTTCTGGCATACTTTGTGATGGGTTGTATAAATAAAAGCTTAATGGCCAATTCGTTGACTCTATTCTTACCCTGTATCATGATGTTGGAACTAAACGTAGTCTAGTAGATGAACATTTCTCAAACTTGTGGCATAAAAGGTTGGGACATATTTCCAAAGAAAGAATGGAAAGATTGGTAAAAGATGGGATTCTTCCCACTTTAAACTTTACTGATCTTAGTGTATGTGTGGATTGCATTAAGGGAAAGCAAACAGAGCATACTAAGAAAGGAGCCACAAGAAGTAATGGGCTACTTGAGTTGATCCACATAGATATTTGTGGGCCTTTTGACACTTCATCTATAGGTGGAGAGACCTATTTCATCACCTTTATTGATGATTTTTCATGTTATTGTTATATTTATTTATTACATGAAAAATCTCAATCAGTGAACACTCTAGAGGTGTTCATTACTGAGGTAGAAAGGCAATTAGAAAGAAAAATGAAAATCATTAGATCAGATAAGGGTGAGGAATATTATGGAAGGTATGATGAGTCAGGGCAACGCCCAGGGCCATTTGCTAAACTCCTTGAAAAACATGGCATATGTGCACAATATACTATGCCAGGAACGCCATAGCTGAATGTAGTAGCTGAAAGGCGTAACCGTACATTAATGGATATGGTTAGAAGTATGTTAAGTAATTCTAAAGTACCCTCTACATTGTGGATGCATGCTCTTAAGACCGCCATATACATTTTGAATCGGGTTCCTAGTAAGGCAATTCCAAAGACCCCTTTTGAACTGTGGACAGGAAGGAAACCGAGTTTGAGACACCTGCATGTTTGGGGTTGTCTAGCGGAGGTTAGGATTTATAATCCACATGAAAAGAAACTGGATTTTAGAACGATCAGTGGTTATTTTATTGGTTACCCTGAAAAATCCAAAGAGTATAGGTTTTACTGTCCTAATCATAGTACGAGAATCGTAGAAACCGATAATGCCAGATTCATTGAGAATGGTAAAATTAGTGGGAGTGATGAACCACATAATGTGATTATTCAAGAAGTAAGGGTACAAGCTCCTTTACCCATAGCTTCACCTAATGTTGTTATTCCTACAGTTGTTGATCAACATGATGTCGTGGAACAACAAACGAATAATCAACCACATAATGAGATTGTTACCAATGAAGAGATTGTAGAACAACCACAAGAAATAGCATTAAGAAGATCTCAAAGAGAAAGGAGATCAGCTATCTCGAATGATTACGTGGTTTATCTGCAAGAATTTGAATTTGACATTGGAACTATTAAGGATCCGGTTTCGTTTTCACAAGCCATGGAAGTGATAACTCTACCAAGTGGATTGAGGCCATGAATGATGAGTTGAAATCAATGGACCAGAATGAAGTCTGGGATCTCGTTGAATTGCCAGAAGGTTACAAGAAAGTTGGTTGCAAGTGGGTCTTCAAGCCCAAACTTGACTCCAAAGGCAATGTAGAACGATATAAAGCCAGACTTGTGGCCAAAGGTTACACTCAAAAGGGTGGCATTGATTACAAAAAAACTTTCTCTCCTGTGTCTAAGAAAGATTCACTTAGAATTATCATGGCATTAGTGGCTCATTATGATTTAGAGCTACATCAAATGGTTATGAAAACAGCCTTTTTGAATGGGAGTTTAGTATATGGATCAACTGAAAGGTTTCTCAATTAAAGGCAAGGAACACTTGGCTTGCAAACTTAAGAAGTCGATATATGGACTTAAACAAGCTTCTCGACAATGGTATCTTAAGTTCAATGATACCATCACTTCCTTCGGATTTACAAAAAACACTGTTGATCGTTGTATATATCTGAAGTTTAGTGGGAGCAAGTTTATATTTTTGATTTTATATGTCGATGATATTTTGCTTGCCAGCAGTGATCTTGGTTTGTTGCACGAAACCAAGAAGTTTCTCTCTAAGAACTTTGAAATGAAGGATATGGGTGAGGCAGCCTACGTGATTGGAATTGAAATATTTCGGGATAGATCACGCGGATTGTTAGGGTTGTCTCAGAAAGCATATATTGAAAGAGTTCTAGAGAGATTCAATATGAGTAAGTGTTCACCTACTGATGCCCCTATTTAGAAAGGGGATAAGTTCAGTCTTATGCAATGCCCGCAGAATGAATTGGAACGTAGTAGAATGAAAGATATTCCTTATGCATCAGCAGTTGGGAGTTTGTTGTACGCACAAACCTGCACCAGACCGGATATCAGTTTTGTTGTTGGTATGTTAGGTAGATACCAAAGTAATCCCGGAATGGATCATTGGACAGCTGCAAAGAAAGTGATGAGATACTTGCAAGGAATGAAGGATTACATGCTCACATTTAGAAGGTCTGATAATCTTGAGGTGATTGGCTACTTAGACTCAGACTTTGCTGGATGCGTTGATAGTAGAAATGATGAGCACCCAATATTGCAAATTTTGGTGCGCTAGTCCCACTTTAAGTTGTTTTATCTTACGTTTATTTAGCTTTCATAGCGATATTGCACGTAAGGTATGTTTTTAGTATTTTCAGGTAAAACGTGCAAATAAGGCGTGTTTTGATGCCATGCATGGCTCAAGTGTTTCTAAGTACCCGAAGACCCTGCCGGCCCCTGAAAATCTGTCTTGTTATAGGAAAATGACTTTCTGAAAAAGTTTCGATTTTCGTGATAAAAAATGGCGGTAATTGATCCTTGAATTTTTCTAAGAGTAACTACAAAGTTACAAGGTTTTATTTCAAGAGCAATGTCATGTTTTGAGCCATTTTCTCTTGAGAAAAATGTGCAGTTTTCTGTTTTGTACTAAAAGTGGGGGGTTGACTTTTTGATTTAAATGGAATCTTGAAATTCTGGTAATGCCATTGTTTCCAAATGGGGGGTACTTTCTTATTTTCATTAAATAAATTAAAGTAAAGAAAAGGTAAAAGAAAAGTTTAAAATGTAGCCTTTACTTAAGTTTAAAGAATGAAAATAAGATGCTGAAGAGCTGTGAAGTGCTGAGAGCTGTTTCGATAACATTTTGTTGGAGTTATCGATACCAATTTTCTCCGGGGGATCATTTGAAGGATGTTATCGATACCTTTGCTTATGGTATCGATAACTTTTGTCTTCTGCAGATATTTTTACTGCTTTTTGGACTTTCCATTTATGGAATACTTGCCACTTTTGGCAAGTTCAGGGATATTTTGTGGAGAGAAAAGGCTGAGTTGTATAAATACTCCTCTCTCTCTCACTTTACATGGATCCACTTTATGTTCTAGTTTAAGTTCTCTCTCTAGGAGAGAACTCCATTAATGTCTTTCAAGTTTTAAGTCATTTCCTTCAAGAACCTTGGTAAGTCTTAGTTGTATGTTAAATTCTCATTCATTAATGTTGTAGCTACTTGTTGGATCTTCGTATAAATTAAGTTTATTTCCATTTCTATCGGTTAATCATGTTTATCATGTTTTCTTCCTTAAGCAAGCTTTCTAGTCTTTTCATTATGTGTGAGTAGTCGTTTAGGCTTGGCATCGGGGTGAATAACACCTTGTGGCTTCGGTTAATCTTGCCTTTCTCAACTCAAGACTTGGGGTTTGGTTTGAAAATGTGCGTTGTTCGCCTTTTTTGTAACAAAACTTGTCGATGTTAACCTCCGGTGATCATATGCTCGCTCATATGGTTCCGTGAGCTATGTCTCGTCTCGTGTTTGCCAAAAGAACCAAAGAACTTGCTCGCTTTCCAAACAATGCTTCTAGTTCATGACCTTGATACTAAGTTTGAATGCAAGTCTTGTGATAGGCGCGTGATATCCTGGATATGAGCGCCTAAGTAGGGCGAATTAGCGCATTAGGGGCGCATTTTATTCCATTTTCCACTTGATGCCGTGTTTTGCTTTGGTTTTGTGTTTTAATTATTTTTACAGGTAATAAGGCGAATTTAGCGCAAAGGTTGGAATGAGTAGTTTCGAGGCCGGTTCATGTGTTGCCGGGATGCCAAAGCAGAGGCGTAAATATCGGGTGACGTCGTGTGCATGTCGGGTGGTCAAAACCCATGCAAGGATCAAAAGATGGCCACTATAGCGGGCGGTATCGATACCGTAATTTATTGTATCGATACAATGAATTCTAAAAGTGGTCCATGGCTTAACAGGAACTTGGGTATCGATACATAAAATCCCAGTATCGATGCCGACGGCCACAGGAAAATAATCATTGTTAATTGCATCGGTTCAGACGGCAGCAGAGGAAATGATTATTCTTTTTGATTACGTCGTTTTCCCGTTTTTATTTTTTCGGAATATTGGGGTTTTCTATAAATACCCCAGAGAACTTTGTTTTTAGGGTTCAAACATTACATAGCAGTTTTTTTTCACGTTCTTTCTTTCCAGAGCTCTTTCCTTTGAAGTTGTCAAGTTTTATTCAAGAACACATCTTCCGGTAACTCGTATTACATTTTGTTCTTAATTAAAGTTGCTCGTAGATCTCGTCTTAGTTTTAATCTTTTGTTTAATTTTGATTCCAAGCATGATGCAAGTTAGGGCTTTTTTTGCTTTTTGTTTAATAATGTGTGAGTAGTCATTAGGTAGAGTCGCGGGGTGATTAGTACACCGTGGCCAATCTGGGTACTGCTCCTTTTATCAAACAATAAAAAAATGATTTTAGATTGGAAAATACTTCCCGCGGACGAACCTAGGCATCGTCGAAGCCCATGTGAATGGGGGAATGGGGGTCCAAAACTCATTCTTCGCTGCGTATGGGTATACGGCAACCATAGGGTCTCGCAACTTGCGGGGTATCTTTTTCAATCCAAAATTGAACGTTTTTAAGAACATCTAATGGAGCACGTTAATCCGGATTGGTTACGATTGCTATGAACCCTACGACCGTACCTCTTTTTTTAAAATTATTTGAAAAGAATAATTATTCCCTAGATTTTGGTTAATCTCTCAATCAATCGACAAGGGGTGGCTACCTAAGAGCCCGTTTAAATAACAACCCGAGTTTTCACAGCACACACTTCACCGTCCTTAGTGGATTCGACTCCGGTCTTATCGGAAATTGTGCTGCATCGTCTCAGCCCTACGCTTGGGGCAACCCATTATTTTAGGTCTAGGAATCGGTCAAGCATTTTTGGCGCAGATGCCGGGGACGGTAACGTGTGTTAAGAATTCGGGTAGTTTTTTTATTTTATTTTATTTTGTTTTTAGTTTCGATAGTTGTTTCGAGTCAACATAGGTAGAGGTAAGCAATCCTCCATTGTAGGAAAGCAATCACCTCTAAAACCTAAGTACTACCGAGACAATACCAGGCATCTCGTAGCCATTGAGAGAGTTCCGAGGGTAACTGTGGAGAAAGAATCTTTTAGTGGCAATTCGTTTGATATCAGTGGCCTTTTTGTTGATTTAATAATCGAGCCACAGATGGCAGAGCCATCGATGTCGATGCGTAATCACATGCATCCTGCGAGGACCACTCCTCTCGGTCCAATAGTTTTGCCGGCTGAGACGGTGGAAGCACGTAATGCTTTCACCATAAAGCCTGGTACGCATAATGCCCTTCCCCTGTTTCAAGGGAAGGAGAATGAGGATCCGTATGAGCACGTCCGTCATTTCGAGGGGTTGGTAAGCACCCTCGCCACCACTCCTCAGTGGGAGAATGCTTGCCTTAAGCTTTTCCCAGCCTCGCTCAAAGACAATCCGGATAAGTGGCTGCGAATGCAAAAGCCACAGTCTCTCAGAACGTGGGCTGCTATCCGAGATTTATTTTACAAAAAATATTTCTCGGAGAGTAAATTGAAGTACCTGACTCGCCAAATCCAATCGTATAAGCAGAAAGAGGGCGCGTCATATTTAAGGTGCTGGGAGAGATTCAAGGACTTGCTTTTGTCCTTGCCACACCATGGGTTTGTAAAACCACAATTGGTGTCTTTTTTCTACTTGGGTCTGAATGTTGCGACGACCCAACAGATTGAGTATCTTTGTAAAGAGAAGGATTTTCTAGACCAGTCCCCGGACGAAGCGTGGGACTTTCTTGAGGAGTTGGCGGAGAAACACCGAAGTTGGGAATCTTTCGGCCTCGGTGATAGAGCCATGGCTGCGCAGGGACCCAATGGGTCTGGCATTTTTCCTTCTAGTGTGCGAGAGCACAATGTCCAGTCTCAGCTGGACAAAATGGCTAAACAGTTAGAGGACTTGAAATTTAAGCAAGTCCACCAGGTGAAATGAGGTGAGAGTCAAAGAGGTATGTGAGTTGTGTGAGTGTCCGGGGCATCTAGTTACTGCTTGCTCTGCTTTCCCAATTGTTAAAGACGCATACCATAGTAATCAAGCTGAGGTGAACGCGCTTAACCAGCGTTGGAATCCATATTCAAATACCTACAATTCTGAATGGGCCCAAAATCCACTTTTGGGTTGGAGGGATTAAAAAGCCCCAGTGCATACCCAGGCACCACCTCAGCAATCAGTCCAACAGTTTCGGCCTCCTCAAGGCCAAATGACCCAGTTTCGACACCCACCTCAACAGCAGCAGGGTTTCGGTCCATCATCTTTTGGACCACCCCCTGGCATTAACCATCCCCCGCGGGATAAGCAGACTGATGAGATGATGAAAACTCTCATGCAGTCCCAAATAAGCTTCACTGAGCAGACTAAGCAAGCAATTGGTGACATTAGGACCCAATTGACCCAGTTGACGGCGGCAGTTGGACAAGTCCAACAGGAGAAGGGAAAGTTTCCTTCTCAACCTTTAGTCAATGCCGCCGGTACTCATTATGTGGGCGATTCTTCTGGCCCAAGTAATCCGAATCTCAGTCTGGAAGAGGCTAAGGCGATCACCACTCTCAGAAGTGGGAAGGCGATCGACAAAGACTTACCTCCAAAGCAAAAATCGGTGCCACCCCCGGTGCCGGTTGCCATTCCAGTAGTCGTTCCAGACTTGGGAAGTGGTCCTGAGGTAGAGAAAGAGGCGGAGTCTCCTGAAGTGGTGGTGCCTGCAACTGCGGCCCCCACGACTCCAATGCCACCAGTTGCTCCATATCCAAATCGCTTGGTGGCGAAACCTAAGGCCAATGTGAACTTTCAAATGCTTGAACTATTTAAGAAAGTTCAGTTTCCTATCTCTTTGATGGAAGCCATTGACGCAATTCCTCAGTTTGCAAAGGTTTTGAAGGATTTATGCACTTCAAAAAGGAGAACTAAGAGTCAGGACACAGTGCTTCTGACGGAGCAAGTGAGCTCCATTCTCCAGGCTGAGATCCCTACCAAGTGCAAGGACCCTGGTTGTCCCACCATCTCTGTTGCTATTGCGGGCCAAAAACTTGATAAGGCTTTGCTGGATTTAGGAGCAAGTGTCAACTTGCTCCCCTATTCGGTATGCTTGAAGCTGGGCCTAGGCGATTTGAAAGCCACACTGGTCACGCTACAGTTGGCTGACCGGAGTGTGAGAATTCCCAAGGGCGTGGTGGAGGATGTCCTAATTCAAGTGGGTGAGTTCCTTTTTCCAGTTGACTTTATTGTCTTGGATACTTGCCCGATACCGGAGGTCTTTGAGAAGACTCCTATCATCCTTGGCCGTCCATTTCTAGCCACCTCCAGTGCTATCATAGATTGCAAAACTGGACAAGTCCAATTGTCATTTGGGGACTTGAAAATGGAGGTGAATGTTTTCAACGTGGATAGTCAGGTTGAGGATGATGAGGAGATATATGAGGTGAGTTTGATCGACACGCTAGTACAAAAGCATGTCGATAGTGTGTTGTACAAGGATCCTCTGGAGATAGCCTTAACCGCTGAAGAGGCGTCATTTTTAGATTCTCCAGAGGTAGGAAGTTTAATGGAGATGCTTGCAGTGGAGGATGTGTGTGGCGCTGCGCGGAACCCAGCTCCCGAGCCGCTGGGCGCCCCATCTCCTAAAGCTCTTCCATCATCAGTCCAGCCGCCTAAACCAGAGTTAAAGCCTCTGCCAGACACACTTAAGTATGCATTCCTTAAAAGGAGATCATACTTTTCCGGTTGTGATCTCCTCATCCCTTGAGGCAGATCAAGAGGCTAAGTTGCTTGCTTTGCTGAGGAAGCACGTAGGCGCGATAGGCTGGACAATAGCTGATTTGCAGGGTATTAGTCCAACGGTGTGTACACACCACATTTTTCTAGATGAGGACGTGAAGCCTTCTAGGCAACCTCAGCGTCGTCTGAACCCCAATATGAAGGAGGTGGTGAGCTAGTGCCGACCCGTGTTCAGACCGGGTGGCGAGTTTGCATTGATTACCGGAAGCTCAACGCGAGCACCCGAAAAGACCATTTCCCTCTTCCATTCATTGATCAAATTCTGGAGTGGGTGGCTGGCTGGGCATTCTATTGCTTCCTGGATGGATACTCTGGCTACAATCAGATAGAGGTAGCCATGGAGGATCAGAAAAAGACCACTTTCACGTGTCCTTATGGTACATTTGCCAACCGTCGCATGCCTTTCGGCTTGTGCAATGCTCCCGGAACCTTTTCAAGGTGTATGATGGGAATATTTAGCGACATGGTAGAAAAGATAGTTGAGGTGTTTATGGATGACTTTTCAGTTTTCGGGGATTCGTTTGACGAATGCCTCGAGAACTTAGGAAAGGTCTTGCAACGGTGCGAGGAGAAGCAACTTGTGCTTAATTGGGAGAAGTGTCACTTCATGGTGACCCAAGGGATTACGTTGGGACACATTGTCTCATCCAAGGGTATTGAGGTGGATAAGGCGAAGATTGATTTGATTGCGAATCTCCCTTCTCCAAAGACTGTCAAGGATATCCGGTCTTTCTTAGGTCACGCCGGTTTTTACCGGCGTTTTATTAAGGATTTCAGTGCCATCTCCCGCCCGTTGTGTCAATTGTTGTCAAAGGATACACCCTTTGTGTGGTCTGATGCGTGTGAGGAGGCATTCAATACATTAAAGCGGAGTCTCACTACTCCGCCGATTGTTCAGCCTCCAGATTGGAGTTTGCCCTTTGAGTTGATGTGTGACTCCTCCGGCTATGCAGTCAGAGCTGTTTTAGGGCAGAGGCGAGGGAAAGATCCCTGCGTCGTTTATTATGCGAGCAAGACGCTGAATGAGGCACAGATGAACGTTTTGTTCCGGTAACTCGTATTACGTTTTGTTCTTAATTAAAGTTGCTCATAGATCTCGTCATAGTATTAATCCTTTGTTTAATTTTGATTCCAAGCATGATGCAAGTTAGGGTTTCTTTTGCTTTTTGTTTAATAATGTGTGAGTAGTCATTATGTAGGGTCGCGGGGTGATTAGTACACCGTGGCCAATCTGGGTACTGCTCCTTTTATCAAACAATAAAAAAATAATTTTAGATTGGAAAATACTTCCCGCGGACGAACCCGGGCATCGTCGGAGCCCATGTGAACGGGGGAATGGGGGTCCAAAACTCATTCTTTGCTGCGCATGGGTATACGGCGACCATAGGGTCTCGTATCTTGCGGGGTATCTTTTTCAATCCAAAATTGAACGTTTTTAAGAACATCTAATGGAGCACGTTAATCCGGATTGGTTACGATTGCTATGAACCCTACGACCGTACCTCTTTTTTTTAAATTATTTGAAAAGAATAGTTATTCCCTAGATTTTGGTTAATCTCTCAATCAATCGACAAGGGGTGGCTACCTAAGAGCCCGTTTAAATAACAACCCGAGTTTTCACAGCACACACTTCACCGTCCTTAGTGGATTCGACTCCGGTCTTACCGGATATTGTGCTGCATCATCTCAGCCCTACGCTTGGGGCAACCCATTATTTTAGGTCTAGGAATCGGTCAAGCATCTTGGCATTGTTAATCTCCGGTGATCATGTGCTCGCTCGCATGGTTCCGTGAGCGATGTCACGCCTTGTGCTTAGCTTGTTATTCAAACTCTATATCAAGTCTAACCATTTTCACCACTAAACCTTCCAGTTGATAACCTATGCCGTGTGATTCAACCGTGTTTTCATTGAGAAAAGTTGATTGGCTTAAGTTACGTGTGTTATGAACTTCTGTGCCTTGCCGCCTTTAATTCTTAGTTCAAACTTATTTTCTAGTCTTTTTCATAAGGGCAATTCTCACTTTTCAAAGGAAAACCAAAAGTTGGCTGCCTAAACGCCACAAACCCTTACATCTACAATCCGAACAAGCTATATTCGAGCTCCCTGTGGATCGACTTGGACTTTCTCGCTATACTATGCAAATCTTTAGTTGTAGTCCGGTAAATAAATAATTGAATTTGACGGCCGTTTGGTAAACTTCAACTACTACCGAATAGGCGCATCAAGAAAGTCCACTTTTGGTTTTTTGTTCTTGTTGGCTAGTGGTGCAATATCATGGAAAAGTGCGAAACAAACAATCACTGCTACATCTACTATGGAAGCTGAATTCGTGGCGTGCTTTGAGGCCACGGTTCATGGATTGTGGTTGCGGAATTTTATCTCAGGACTTGGAGTTGTCGACTCTATTGCCATGCCACTGAGGGTTTATTGCGATAATTCCGCAGCAATATTTTTCTCCAAGAATGACAAGTATTCTAATGGTGCTAAACACATGGAATTGAAATACTTTGTCGTTAAGGAAGAGGTTCAGAAACAAAATGTGTCAATCGAGCACATAAGCACACAGCTTATGATAGCAGATCCATTAACTAAAGGGTTACCACCAAGAATATTTAAGGACCATGCCAATAGGATGGGTCTTAAGCGTAACCTATAACAGTTTGTTTATATTTTTGGATTGCATTATGATGGTTATGTTATGTTAGACACTTTTGATATCAAATTAATGTGTTTCTGCTATTTATTTCCTGTTCTAATGGTATGTACATGTATGAGAATGAATGAACGAGTGCAGGAATAGTCTTTTGTAAAAGACATGATCGTTGGACCTTTTGAATATACTCCTCACTAACTGACTGTGTTAAGCAGTTCACTAGTGTTATAGTACATGGAAGGGACTATGTTGTATATTAAATGTAGAACTGCCATGACTTGCATTAGTGAGTTGTTTAATAATGGTATTATGATAGTGACCTAATTATGATAGGGTTTGATATGGTTTAATGCGCGCCTAAAGTTAATTTCGTTGAATTGTGATATAAGTATCATATGGGCCAAGTGGGAGAATGTAAGAATATTTCCGTTATTGGCCCACATTACGCAATCAGCACATATGGTAATTATATATTGATGAGATTATGAGCCATATCTTTTGCCCTAAGAAATTATGTGATTGGTCAAACTGATGGAGTTGTTTTCTAGAATCTTACTTTGATGGAAAGTAGAATAAAAGTTTTATTAGGAAACAGGTCATCTCTCTGCCTATAAAAGTGCATGTAGTCCACCATCATATTTACGTTACTCTATTGCTAGAAAGAGGGTCAAGAGAGGGAAACCTTTTCCGTTAGTTTTGCAGGTATTATCACTAAAGTTCTCGGATCAATAAAGTTCACATGGATTCGGGTACGCTTCCTCGTATGTTTAATTTCCGCCTGATGTTATGATTGTGAGAACATGATAGTTCTAGATCTTGGTTATATTGGGCTTGTTAATTTGTTAACGGCATTATAGATTATTTTACACGAGAGAGAGAGGAGGAGGAGGAGGAGGCAGCCCGCCCACCCACCCACCTTTGGATCGTAAGCTCCATGCTGCCACAACAAACCATCATTTTTTTCCCACCAACTTGGTCTTCCGCGGTTTAATCTTTGGTGGATTTGCTCTTCCGCCATTGTTATTGGACCATAGAACACATGTTATGGAGTTCCAGCCAAAAACAGTCCAGGACCAGGTCCGATCTCGCGGCCATACACTCATACATTTCGGCCATGTACTTATAAGTTATAACATAGCGGTCGCACTCACAAACATTGCCATTTGCACAGTCTAAACGTAATTATATATTCCAAGGCGGCGATTTTTTGGGTAACTTGAAGTCCCACAATTAATTGAGATTGGCAGGTAACCATGACTATATTTACATGATCGATGTAGATTTTTCAAACTAACAATAACTTACGTAAAAAAACAAGAAAAAGATTTGATAATTTATAATCGTATCCCTCGTTTAAAATCCCCTGTACATATTGGTGATTTGAGTATTATTTTATCTTATAGATTCGTCCATTAAAGAGTAATATTTTTGAAACATAAAATAACTGCTCATTCACTTGTTCTATCTGTTACATATAAAATCGAAATGCGATCCCAATTTAAAATCCTGGGTGGTTGGTTGTTTTTGGTCCATTTCCAGATTTTCGAAGAGACATTTAGCGATTGGCTTAGTATCGAGTTTACTGCTTCGATTTCTCTACTACTACAAGGTTGCTCGACTTGAAAAATATGATGTCATGAGACAGACCCAAATCATAATGAATTCACAAATCACAACATGAACACACAAGATCTTCACCGTATTACAAACGATCGATTCAGATCCAAACGAAGAAATATCTACTTCCACAATTGACTACTGCATATTTGCAAAGTGTTTTTGTCTGTACGTAGGACCCCACAATGCTATTAGAAAGCCCGACACATGTATTACCTTCGTATACCTATTGCGCAAGATGTCACCAGCACTAGTAGAACGACTTACTAAGCGGAAATGTCGTGCTGCTACCGAAACTATATTGCCCAGATATGTCACCAGTGGAAGGACCTATTGACAAAGCGTAAAGGTCTGTTGGTGCTTCGTCACTCAGCAAGCTTTCACTCTCTTCATGACTTTGTTGATTAACCCATGGATGCTTTCTATACTTCCTTAAACTTTCTAAATCCATAGCCACTTCTTTCATTGTAGGCCTATCTTCGCTTTTCACATAAAGACATCTCTTTACAAGCTCCGCAATCGCTTGGAGTTGCTCCAAGGACCCTTCCTTCACCACCCGAGGCTCTAAAATTTGGTACAACCTATTTTTCTTCATTGACACAAGGAAGTAGGTCGCCAAATTCCTTTCCTCTGGAGACCTCTCAAGACAAATAGGCTTTTTTCCGGTCAGTAATTCTGCTAGAACTACTCCGAAACTATAAACATCACTCTTCTCGTTTAACTGGCCACTTTGGAAGTACTCAGGATCCAAATAACATAAAGTCCCTTGGACTAATGTAGTCACTTGAGTTTGGTCCAAGGGGACTAATCTTGAAGCACCAAAATCTGCCATTTTCGCCACATAATTAGCGTCTAGCAATATATTGGTAGACTTAACATCTCTATGAATGATCGGAATGGATGCGGCAGAGTGAAGATAGGAAAGTGCACCAGCTGCTTCTGCGGCTATTCTCAATCGATGCTCCAATGTTAACCTAGATAATGTCTTATGAATATGTTCGAATAGCGTGCCATTTGGTATATACTCATAAACAAGCTCGGGAACCTCTGATTCGAAACAACACCCCAAGAGCTTCACAACGTTCCTATGGTTAACTTGTGTTACTATCAACAACTCATGGATAAACTGCTCTACTTGGTTCGCATCCATTACTTTGGACTTTTTGATGGCAACTATCCGTTGGTCTGGTAAAATTCCCTTGTAAACCACACCGTATCCACCACGTCCAAGTATTCGGTCCTCGGCATAGTTGTTAGTGGCTTTCTTTAGCTCTTCAGCTGTAAAGATTTTTGATGACTCCGCACTTGTTCCATCGATCGAAGAAATTTTTTGTTTCATTAGTAAGCCACCGTTTTGTTGGAAGTATTGCTCTCTTAGTTTGATTAGCTTCCTTCTATTGATGCAGGAGTATATCCAAATTACACCAATTAGTAAAGACACGAAGCCAATGCTCAATCCTACATAAAACATAGGTATAGATTCTGTCATTAGGTAATAAGCTTTGCCCAGACTGTCTTTATCACGGGAGGACATTGGTTATGATTCCAATGGACATACCCGTATGATTCTTCTTCTCTCTTTTTTTTCCCGTTGAAAAAGGATGAAACTTCCTCTCCATTTAAAGTGGAAGAATTCTAAGAAAATTTTATTGACGTACTGTGCTTGTACTTCGTCAATGATGAAACTGAAGATAAACCGTAATAATGTACAGCCAAGTAATCAATATAGAATGATGTAACAAATTTGAAAACAGAATTAAGTCTTCTCAGCTTGAGCTAAAGCGCCCGTCAACGTGGAGCGCGTTTTGAAATGTTGTTGTTACCTCATATTTATACGTGGCTCTTCGATCGATCACTATATTTTGACACTATAAATTTTCATGTAAGTGAGTTTCTTCTTACGTTTTGAAACCTGAAATTACCGCGTTGACATAACCAATCGTTCTTGATTGGTTCCATATGTAGTAGTACATCACATCGCATAATATTTTACTCGAACAATATACTTTTCAACTAGGCAAAAAGTAGAAGTAATTATCAAAAGGCCTGCACGAAGGCCCCGTAAAATTGCAAATATAAGGCATGAGAATGTTTGAGTTTTCTGCAATTTTTTGAGTGTTCAATTAATTAGTAAGAAAGTCATAGGACTTGTATCTCTAACTTTCCCACTAGAATTAGACACTTTCAAAATCTATCCTACAAAAAACACAAGATTTTGTAGGAATTTTTTAAATAGTTTCCAGTACAATTAAACTACTCCGTATTACTTTTAAAACGCATTTATTATATTCCAAAATGTTAGGGTTATTTTTCTATCGTGATACTATATAATTGTTGGCATATATTAAGATATATACACATACTTATCCGTGTGATATAATTTTAAGGGGAGTGGGCCTATATGAGTTTTGTTCATCAATGTCGCCACGGACGAATTCAGAAATGTCGATAAGTGGGGGTACCTTATTAATCATAGTGACGAAAATTTATTTTTCTAGTTAACCACAATAAGATCATGTCGTGTCGTGCCATGCCGGTCCGTTTACTTAATCATGTCGTGTCCGTGCCGGCACATCGCCAACCAATTTTCATCTGAAAAAAAATCTTTCCGAAAAGCACATTCTCGTGCCGTGCCCGGCCGTGCCATTTTTTAAAATCATTCTTTTTTAAAAAATACAATATAATTTATATGATAGTGTAAAAACATTTAGATTAGATGGGGGTTAATTAGAATGTGATCAATTAATAAAGTAGGCGAATATTTTTTGATCTGATGTAATAACTACTACAAAGTAACCCTACAAACTCTCAAAGTGAGAAAAAGAAGTTTTTGTAGCTGGTAAGACAACGGTTGTCTTGTCATCATTTTGATGTCTTTTGATCATTCTATTTCCGTTGTCTACGAATGTTTTTCAGAGTCTTCTCCGGATCACGGGTGCAAAAATTTTAATAAAATTAACATAGCGACTTCTTATCCGTACGTAGGGTGATAGATGAAGATGTTGGAATTTCAATACCTATGTTTACCCGCTACTAGCAACCATATTGTGCATGACTTTACCAACAGAGAATTAGATCTGAAGCACGTTTTATGTACTAGCTAGGCAATTACGTACGTACCTAGAGATACAAAAAATAAAATATCACGTACGTACCTAGAGATAACTTGATCACTGAGATTTGTGAGGCCTGATCAGGATTGCACCCGCGTCCGTCGCTTCTTCCATCGCCAAAGTAATGAGGATTACAAGAACAACTAAAACTTCCTGGAGTATTCATGCAAGTTGCATTTCCATCACAATCATTAAGGTTGGGATCTTCGCATTCGTCAATATCTGCCAATCAATCATTAAGAAATATATTAATTGGTACGTGAATCTCCGGGGTCTTCTTTTTTTTACTTATGAGTTTACCACATAGCATTATGAGTTGGAAAAACAAATTAAAATAGCATAACCAACAACAAACCTATGCATCCAGGACTCAAATAAGGATTGCCCTTGTAACCATTTTTGCAACTGCAAAGATATCCTCCTAAGCCACTCTCCGTATTATCATTACACAAAGTATTATTGGGGTTGCACAAATATGCAATTGAATTATTGGCTACAGCACAACTCTGGTTTCCAATCGCATAATCAAGTACTATGGGTACTCGGTTCCCAAAATTGGGGTCCGAAAAATCTGATGGGCTGCTGAAATTAAATCTATCCTGCTCTCCCACAAACGCATAGCTACAGTTGTCGTATGACCAAACCTGTAACAAGCATAAGAATAAGACAGAAGAGAATGAGTTTTCAGTTGGTGTTGATCTTAAGAACAAGTCTGGAAAAAGGAGAAACGGTGCAACTTCTCTTCGCAGGGGTGGAACCTCCAATTTTACCCAATTTTCGGCCGGGGACAATTCGTTGATTTATTAACGCTGCTTAATATATTAAATTAATATTAATCCATAAATTATGTGTTTTTATAAGATTTTTCACTCAAAAAATATTCATAAAAGTTGTTCTAACTTTCTTTCAATAAGATTGGCTAGTTGTCTAATCCAACAATACGTATACTTGTTCCCATTTATCATCTCGTGAACCCTACATGTTCTCTGCAGTTTCATTCCATTGAGCATATTAGAGTCATTAAACACGGAAAACCAAGCCTAAATTAAGGATAGATATTAACCCTTTGTGCTCTCTGTTCGGCTACGAAAATGGCTCAAGGACTGAGCGGGCGTGTCAAGACTTGTCGCGTCTAACGTAAAGAATTGAGTGTCCCTTTTCTGACTTCTTAACTGTGAGGGCGATAGTGCTGCAAACCTAAGGGCTAGATTGCAGTGTTGGTTCATGGTTTTGCCTCTGTGAGCGAGGACTTAATATTTTCCTAACCGTGTAGGACAAGAAGTAGCAACGTAGAATAACTTTGATATATCATAATATCAAAGTTGGGGATATAAGAGAGATATGAATAATTTTATTACGTCGTAGTAATAAAATTGGGATACAAGAGAGATAGAAAACTCGAATTACTTGGAGAAGTAATTGAGTAAAGGTGAGAAAAGTGAGATAATTGCTTCGCTGGGAAGGCTTTGGTTTTTTAAGCGTTGAGCTTAATTGGTGTGTGGACCCTTTTTCCTTCTTGTCTTTTAGTATTTATAGGCCACGGCATCACATGCAAAAAGATTTGCTGGCCTTCTTCCCGTGACGACACGTGTCCCGTGTAACTCCTCCCCTTGTGCATGTCATGGGATAATGGGCAGTTGATGTAAGTTGCCCATGTGCCTTTTTCCATCGTGGGAAGCTTACTGAGGGTGAAAGAACAATTACCCACATGCCAATTCTTGATCATGGGCAGTTGAGAAAATAATGGGCTACATATTTCTCCTCCACTTCCTATTTCCATGGGTAGTTGGCAAACAATTGGCCATGTCATCCCTTTTTCCATGGGCACTAACGAATACTAGGCTAATTTGACTAAGTCAAATAGCCATGTGGCAACCGTCCCCATTTCTTCGCTCTTTTGTTCCTCATGAGTTTTTATCAGGTGCAAAACAAACGATAATGGGCCTTGTGAATACAAGGCCTTATCCCCATAATAAATTAATTGGGCCTTGTTTTTCATATTTTACAAAATATGGTCCAGCACTCATAAACCCAATTACTCGACCGAAAATGGATTAAAATTAATCGGGCCTAATTAATGTTGTCTTGGCCCAATAATTTTGATCCATTAGTTCGTCAATTCATGGCCCAATTTAATTAAATAATGATTAAATGGCCCTTCAATACTTGCCTAGGACTAGGTGCCAAAAACGAGTGTAAACACTCTCTCTCTCTAACCCCTAAAGAAGCATTGCCCCCATCTCCCTCCTTCACCTCCCCCAAGGGTTTTACCTCCGAATGGGTGACAGGAGGGGAGGGATTTCTCCCCCTAGTGTGGGGGTTTTCCACCTCCCGATCCCATATCTCAGAGGTTTTCTCACCTTCTCCTTTCACCTCCATCCTCCTCTTCTCCAAACCATCATTCGCTGCTCCTCCTCCGCCTTTCCTGCTGTGTAGTCCGACTGCTTTTAGAGGTAGTGCCTTGTAAATCGTGGTCGCCAGAGGCGTCCTCGATCCCCTACCGGAGTAGGAGATTTAGGTTGGTGAATGAAGTCTGCTCTAGGATGGCGGACTGTTCCGTTAATTGTTTTTCTCTTCTTTTTTTTTGTTTTTGTTTTTTCTGATTCTCTTCTTTGGTGTCCCGTGTGTATTTCTCCATGTTTGTGGGGTTTCTATTATCCATGTTTGGTTGTTTCTGTTCTATCTGTTTGGAGTAGTCGGTTTAGTTTGAGTTGGGTGTAGACGTTGAACTGAGTCTCCCCGTTATTTGGTTTCTTGATCTCTTGTTTAAGGGTGTAGTTTTCTCTTGATGTACTGTATCTTAGATCTATAATATCACCTGTTGTCGTTTTGGCAAAAAAAAAAAAAGAAAATTCAATCCAAAACTAATTTGAAAATCTAACATGACTGTTACATTTTGGTGAGTAGTTGTGCAGTGCTCCAGTGGTATGGGGGCACTGCCATGATACTCTTCGCATTCATACACAAGTTTGTAGTTCTAACTTGTACGTGGATGAAATTGGAGTACTATGTGGTGGTTGGAGTACCCAATAACTTGTGGTAATTAAGTGATTTATTTATTTTTAATGATTTCCTTAATTATTTTTCAAGTGTTGGGTGTCCAAAAGAAGAAAAAAGAAAAAGAAGAATACAAAAGTCCAAACCTGGGTACGTTTTTCAAAGCTTTCAAGGGAAACGTTGTACGACTTCAGCCCCTTCGGGATATTAATTTGGCAGCAACGAGTACCGGGACAATTTAAATCAGTCTTGTCCACACTGTTGGAGCATAGAGATCCACATTCTATAGTGAGGTACCCGGCTTGGGTACTAGAGCCCAAGAGTTGGCCAAAGTCATCGCAGCTGTAGACCATAAACTTATTTGCCGTGTTCGAAATCGTGTATGGCCAAGCCGACGACGATTGGATCATGGCCCAAAAATTACTGATCACATTCCCGGTCTTGTTGTAGCACCTAGAAGCAACAAAATTTCGGGCCCGGACTTGGGTTGGGGAGATGGATTGGACCTTGAGGCGGTCCAAGAAGGGCTCTGAATTAGAGGTGCAGTTGATTTTGAAGTGTGAATCCAAGGAGCAGTCAACCCCTATGCCGAACGGGTAAGGGACCCTTATGTTTCCGCATTCGAGTGGGCAACCGGGCTGCTTGGTGACGAAGAAGCTTTCGTAGGTTACTTTGGCGATGTTGTCGGTAATGTTTTTGGCTAGTACTGCTGTGGGTTGTGGTAATAGGAGGAGGAGCCATGAAAGAAACAAGAGTAGTACTGCGTGGAGATACATGTTTAAGGATGGACCCATATATTAATAGTGTCGGAACTTAGGATGTTAATATGCACTTCCGCAATGAAATGCATTACAAGTGGAAAGCGAGAGAAGGAAATTAAGCTAATATATGTAAGAAAAGTCATAATAGGAGGGCGTGGAATACAGCCATTTTCGAATTTCCTAAACAAGAATTCAACTTGCAGAAATGGTATATTCAGTACTTACGACATCCCTTTACAACATGGTGACAACACGCTCACGTGGTCAGATCAAAAAAAAAAAAAAAGTGGCTTTTTTCCTCCGTCTGTTTGTTTGATAAATTCCGACCTCATACTGGTAAACTTAATTATTTTTTCCGTTTTGTGTGTTTGTTCATTTTTTTCTGAATTTTTTTTAGATTCGAGTGATATTTTTTGGATTAATTATCCGTTTTAACGAGAGTAGCCTAAAAAGTATAAAATTATGAAAGCAAAAAAAAGTTCACTGGATGAAAAAAATATCAAACAGTTGTTTTATTTGTCTAAAGTGCCATTTTATTTGAATTTTTTTCAACATTGATCTTTGTTTTTATATTTTTCCGATTTATGTCGTTGAGATCAATGATTAACACCAAAAATTACGACGAAAAGCTAAACAAAAAACTTACAAATAGTAAAACATACTGAAAAAAGTTTCAGACTTAGAAGTTTAAAAAACACAGCCTCCAAGCCAAAGAGAGAGTGAGGGGCGACCCACCCAGCCACCACCACTGCCTTCTCCACTCTTGGGCCTCTGGCGACCACCACCGCACCGACACCTACAACGAGCTCGAACTTCAACCAAGGTCTCTCTCTCAGCGCCCTAGATTCTCCATCTAAGGATCCTAAAATTTGGGGAACCAAAAATTACTGTTTGTGATCCATTACGAAATTAGGACTTTTTCGTGGTCAGTTTGATTGACTAACTAAATTAGATGAGTTGATTGTGTAGTCTAGTGGTCTGTATGTTTTTGCTGGTTTTCTGTTTGGAAGACTTGCGAGAATGCAGGACCAACTTTAATTTTGTGCCCTTGTTGGCACTTCTGGTAATCAACTAGCTATAACTCCAATCCGTACTAGTACTTTTTACTTTCTAGTACCTCTTTGTTTACTTTATCGTCGTGCATGAGAATATATTCGCGTGTGGAGAAAACTGTTTCCGCATTTCAAACCGGTGATCATCGCTTTTTTCAGCGGAATCCTTTGTTTGTCTTTATTTGTATCTGCAATTTTGAAGCTCAAAAGTGAACATGATTTTGAAGGACTCAAACTTGTTCTAGTGTACGGTAGTAGGTGGATATCCATGGGATTGGGTCTCCTGAGTTTTCAGAAATTGTGGACTCTTTCTGCCTCTCTACGGTGTTTGCCCTATTTTGTGGTAGTAGATGGCTTTTCCTTGGACAGCGCAAGACGAAAGTGATCATGTAGTAGTATATATTACTCCACAATCGGACGCATAGTCATGTAGTTGGTTAGAAGGTTTTTTTCCACATGTAGAGCAGAGAGATGAATCTTGTAACTTGCACACAAATGATGTAATTACATCAGTCCTTCAATAAAAAAATCAGTTTAAATGGATTTGGTTGTGTTATTTTCTTCTACTAGTTTGTACACGTCCTTCAAGTTATATCTTATTTTTTTTTAGGACTTGGGGTTGTCGACACCATTACCAAGCGCTAGGAGTTTATGATTCCGCAACTATTTTCTTTTATAAGAAAAATTTCAGAAGCAAAGTGTCACTAAAGGCATAAGCACATTGCTTATGATTGCAGATCCACTAATAAATGGGTTAGTGCAAAAACATTTAAGAAATATGCTGATTGAATGAGTCTAGCATAGCTCATAATAGTTGTACTTATGGACTGCAATATGATAATAATGTTATTCGACACTTTGAGAGATCTCATTTACGTGTTTCTGATAATTTCCCGTAATGAATAGTGTACGTACATGTATTTGGATGATTAATAATTACAGGAATAGTCTTTGACAAAAGATATTATCATTGGACCTTATGAAAACACTTCTCACTTAAAAACTATGTTAAACAGTTTACTAGTGTTGTGGTACATGGAAGGGACTATGTCATTGTGATGTAAAACTATCATGACTCGCATTAAGGGGTTGTTTAATAATAGTATTATGATTGTGACCAAATTAAGAAGGAATTGATATGGACTTATGGCGCGCTTGATGTTTACCTTGTTAAACTCTACTTAAGTTATCATATAAGCTAAATGGGAGAACGTAAAACTAAATTTTAATTTAGTCATTGTGGCGGCCCACATATTTTATATGGCACATATTGATTGATGAGTTTAATAGGATTCTCCATATCTTTATTTTATTCTATAGGTCAAATAGAGAAATTGTTTCCTAAATACGCTATATTTTGATGGGAAGTTAGTATCAATGTTTAACCAGAAATGATATGAGCACAGCAAAAGCTGTACATACAGCTTGCACAGATCCATTTTAGACCCGATTCGGGTTTCACAAAGATGATCAGAGCCGCTCATTTTGTTCAAAATTTGTTTTTTAGTGTCCCTGTAAAAAATCATCTCAATCCGATATCGGTAAGGACGTTTACGAATCATCCAACTTTGCTTCAGAATTTAGCCACAAATTTTGAACAAAATAAGCGGCTCCGATCATCTTTGTGGGATCCGAATCGGGTCCAAAATGGATCTGTGCAAGCTGTATGTACAGCTTTTGCTGTGCCTCTAGCACCATTGATGTTTAATAGGGAAATCAGTCCTCTCTCTGCCTATAAAAGAGAGTCTAGGGTTCCATCAATTTAACGTCATATACTAAACATCTAGAAAGTGAGGCAAGGGAGAGAAACCGTCTCCCACCTAGGGCTTAATGCTCTAGTAAAATTAGGTCGCTATGGTCACTTACCAGATTGCTTAAGTTCCGCATAAATGGATCCGGGTACGCCGTTCTTGATTCCTTAAGTTCCACTTAATGTTTGTATTGTGATAATCGTGATAGTTCTAGACCCTGGCATAATGTAGGTCGTTAATTATTTAACGCCATTAGGAATTAAAGTTACATATATTACTCCATAATCGGACAAATAGTCATGTAGTTGGTTAGAAGGTTTTTTTCCACATGTAGAGAGATGAATCTTGTAACTTGCACTCAGATGATGTAATTACGTCAGTCCTTCAATAAAAAAATCAGTTTAAATGGATTTTGTTGTGTTATTTTCTTCTACTAGTTTGTACATGTCCTTCAAGTCACATCTTCTTCTTTTTTTTGTTTTCAAAGTGGGAACAAAGGAATAAAATGGTCATGTTGCTTTCTCATGCAACTTCCAGGAATTAAAAATGGTGTCTTTGGTTTTTGAGAGAGCTTAGTTTTCTGTTTTTGACTTAGTATGTACGCTTGTGCACAAAAAGTAACATTGGGGATGGACATAGATTTGGACATGGCATAAAAAGTTAGAAGATTAGATCAAGTACTTATAGGTATCGGATTGAGCTAATTTTTTCGGGAGTCCTCTAAAAAATGTTTTAAACATAATAAACGTCTCGAATCATTTGTGTGAAACTCCTAATGAGCTCTACATCGCAATATGTGCACAGATTTACTGTGTCCATGGACTTTCCCAACAAAATGGGAAAAACACTACTGTTTTTTTTTTTTTCCTTCTCAATCTCTTGACAACTTTGGACAGCACAACCCCTTTCCTTATATATGAAGTCTTGCAATCTTTTTTATCACGTAAATTGAGAGGCTAGCTGCCACTATATGGCCCGATCAATTGGAAAGTTAATTTGTTAGTCGCCCAGCAAATTGGAAAGTTTTTTTCTTTTCTTTTCTTTGTCAATCGGAAGGAGAGATCATTTAAAGAACAAAGTACAAATCACAAGCTACTGCATCCATTGTACGAGAATTCATGAGATAACCAAGCCAACAACTGAACCAACACGATAAATAAGCCCATCAAAGGGATCACAATCACTATAAGTCCAATTCAACTATAAGCCAAATTAAGGGGATAAATAACCCCAACAAATACAAAGGAAAGAACACCGACACGCATGTGGAAAGACTCGATTCCTAACCTCTTAGTGAGATGTAAGAGTTCTGGCTAACTGAGCTAGCCCCAGTTGGTTAGCGAATTGGAAAGTTAATCATTTTCTATTTTATCCAGCTGATACGCTTACTCTCAATTACATAAGAAGATTCCTTCTACTCTAATCTTATATAGATTCGCTAGCTTAAAATTAAAAAATATTGACTCGATAAAAATAGGATACAAACAAAAATGTGTTTTGTATATAAATGAAATTACCAACCAAATTGGACGCAGCGTTTTGTGAATTACAGATTTGAAGTCTTTCTATATAATTTTCCCCCTAAAAAGGTATCGTAAGTGCATGCCCTTTCTAAACAAACTTAGCAAAACATTTTTACAAACATTTTCAAAAACATTTTCTTTGATCTGTATATCTCAATATATTATTCAGGCTAAACAAACTTAGCAAATTACTATTTTTTGGATTATTTTCTATTTAAATTTTTTAGAGCAGAAATTTGAGTTCGGGATCCAAGGAGGTGGTTGTGGAGTTAAATCAAAATAATAACTTTTTACAGACAACAGGTGAATCTTAAATTGTCCACAATTAGGGTCCCATAATATATAATTTGTATGTCCCTGGTATAGGAAGGGTCTTGATATCCCCTTTCGCTTCATTTTCAATCTTTCAGCATTTTTTGAGCACACTTTGATAATCAGCTTCGTTCATTTTGTAAAGCTCAGTGGGAAAATTAATTTCAGAAAAATCATGTTCATCGAATTTTAGTAGATACATAATCAATACACATGAAAATTGAAGAAAAGCAAAAATTGGATCGAAAAACACACTGAATCGGAACCCATTTTTTGTTTTCTTGCATTTTTCATGTATGCCAATCATATATTTACTAAAGTCCTACGATCATATTTTTAATAAGATTATTGATCTCGCCGAACTCTAAAAAATAAACAAAGCCGATCATCAAAATATGCTCGAAAAATGGCCAAAAAATTGAAACAGAGCGGAGGGGATACCAACACCCCTCCTACACCTGGGATATATAAAAGTTTCAAGAAAATAAAGAAGAAGAAGGAGGCAGCCCAACCAAGCACCGTTGGATCGCGAGCTCCTTGCCACCACGACAAAACGTCATTTTTTCCCGCCAACTTGATCTTCCACGGCTTAATCTTTGGTGGATTTGCTCTTCCACCATTGTTATTGGACCATAGAACACAAGTTATGGAGTTCGAGCAAAAACCAGTCAAGGACCAGGTCCGATCTCGCAGCCATAAACTCATACATTTCGGCCACGTTCTATAACATAGCGGTCGCACTCACAAACATTGCCATTTGCACAGTCTTAACGTAATTAGTCCAACTTGAAGTCCCACAATTAATTGAGATTGGTAGGTAACCATGACTATTTTTACATGATGTAGATTTTTCAAAACAAAGATTAACTTACTTAAAAAAAAAGAAAAGATTAGATAATTTATAATCGTATCCTTCGTTTAAAATCCCCTGTACGTATTGGTGATTTGAGCATTATTATGTCTTATAGATTCGTCCATTAAAGATTAATATTTTTGAAACATAAAATAACTGCTGATGTAGGACAAAAATGAAGAGTTTTTGTATTTTATTTTTATTGTTTTAGAATAAGATTTTAATTAGGAATATTTTCGTTTAGGTTAGAATTATTATCTTTCCGTATTTGATTTGATTTTAATTTCTACCTTTATTAGGATTCTTGGTCTACAATAATTAGGATTTTATTTTAATTAATTAGGAAATATCTTTTCTTTAATGCCGCTTATTTTGGCATGATTTAAGATTTCTTTTACAGTAGGATTTTAGGGTTACGGTCTTATAAAAAGGGCTGTAACCTATTCAATTATTCAACTTTTAAACTTTTCATCAATAATATTCAGAGTTTCTCTCTACTTTTCCTTGTGTGCAAGGTCTGCTCGTGGCTACGAGTACCTATCATTCGTTTGATTAGTATGCAACTAATCCTTTCGTGAATTCCGCTGCGTCAAGTGGTATCAGAGCACGGTTTTGCCTGGCTCTATGGCATTCGTCCGTGGAAGTTACACAAACCCTATTGAAGATGATCGTAGGGAAGGATTTAACAGGACTCGCACCAAGGAATTTGCCCATGGTCAACCTGTTAAACACAAAGTTGATAGGAACCGCATTTAGGGATTTGCCCACAACCAACCTATTAATCAAAATGTCTCCGGAAGATATTCTTATTATCAACTTGATAGTGAGGATGAATCTGAAGACGAGTTACCTGAGGATTATGGATATCAGTCAAAGAAGCGACATTCAAGGTCTGGAGGATTTTATTGCACAGATGACGACTTTTTAACTCTTCAGGTAGAACCAATAATTCCTACTTTTCATGGGTATTGCCGTCCTGAGAATTTTATTTATTGGTTTCGTAAAGTAGATAAATTTTTTGAGTTCTACACAGATATTCATGAAGAGAAGGAGGTTAAATATGTGGCTCGTAAATTATATGGCTATGTTTCTACGTGGTGGGAACGATTGCAGTCTAATAGATTGCGACAATATAAACAACCCATTAGCACATGGCCCAGGATGAGACGATTGATGAGTGATAGATTTCTTCAATCAAATCATAGACAGGAATTGTATCAAGAATACCGAAGAAAACTTGAGTCAAAACAAATGTTTCGAGATAATTTTGATTTGCAATATAACCATGTTACTGCTAATACAAATTATTCAAGAAACATGCCTACGAGTTTGACTCAGTTAAGCTCCGGAGGTCAAAAAAAGAATCAAGTTCCTTCAAGTTTCAGTCAATCGTTTCACAATTATTATGATGGATATGAGGTCGCAGAAAAGGAAAGAGATCGGGTTGAATGTGATGCTGATAAATATGTTAAAGATGTCATAATGGAAGTTGATGATGAGAAAAGTAACATAAATGTTAGTGAGAAATATAAAATTGATATCGATGTTGGTGATCAAGTTGTTGAGGACCAAAACAGTTATCCATTGGAGATGGTTGATTCTAAAATTTGTGTTAAAGAGGAGCCAAGCTTGTTTCAAGTGGATCACATTTACCTTAGCAATTGGGTTTTGTTGACTAGGGATGATTTTACCGAAAACATCCCAAGTAATATTAGAGCGAAAGAGGAGATGTTTGTTGATAGCCCAGATGAGTTAATTCTTTCTGTTGCTAATTGGGAAGTAATGACTCCTAAAATTAAAGAGAGTTCAGAGGAAAAAGATGATAGGCGGAATGCGGGGGCACATGAGTCAACCAATGGGCATCACCTCAAAGCTCTTATCAGTCAACATTCATCACTTGAGGGGAATTTCAGTGGTCTAGTTGATGGACCTCATGAAGAAGAACCGATAAAGGTTGAGAAAAAGATTTCATTATCTGATAACCCGTTTGCTGATATCATGCATGATTGCACTAATTTTGTTCGGAATGCTTTCGATGTGCGGTTGCAGGAGGAGGAAATAATTAGAGAGCTCCAAGCCGTGCTTTCTATGAAGGGTCAAAAAATTGAATATCTTCATGCAAAGGCTTATGAAGATCCATTTATTTTACAAAAATTGGAGGAATTAGAACTAGTTCAAGGTCAAGACAATCTGCAATATCAACATAAAGCTCACTTTGTCGATTTTCTTGGAGTGAAACAATTTAATTGGGTTCCTGATGTTCATCTCGTCAATTTCGTCAACAAGTTGAAGAATCAAAAGAAGAGATCATCACAAGTACACTCCTCTTTGAATGATTTTTGGAAGATGAGCAAGATGTTGAAATATTCTAAATATCTATTTCGTTGGAATGGAAGGTGGCAAGTTTCTAATGAGAACTCGAGGACGAGTTCTTTTGAAGAAGAGGAGACTGATGTAGGACAAAAATGTAGAGTTTTTGTATTTTATTTTTATTGTTTTAGAATAAGATTTTAATTAGGAATATTTTCGTTTAGGTTAGAATTATTATCTTTCCGTATTCGATTTGATTTTAATTTCTACCTTTATTAGGATTCTTGGTCTACAATACTTAGGATTTTATTTTAATTAATTAGGAAATATCTTTTCTTTAATGCCGCTTATTTTGGCATGATTTAAGATTTCTTTTACAGTAGGATTTTAGGGTTACGGTCTTATAAAAAGGGCTGTAACCTATTCAATTATTCAACTTTTAAACTTTTCATCAATAATATTCAGAGTTTCTCTCTACTTTTCCTTGTGCGCAAGGTCTGCTCGTGGCTATGAGTACCTATCATTCGTTTGATTAGTATGCAACTAATCCTTTCGTGAATTCCGCTGCATCAACTGCTCATTCACTTGTTCTATCTATTACATATAAAATCGAAATGCGATCCCAATTTAAAATCGTGGGTGTACGTTGGTTGTTTTTGGTCCATTTCCGGATTTTCGAAGAGACATTTGGGATTGGCTTAGGATCGAGTTTACTGCTTCGATTTCTCTACTACTACAAGGTTGCACGACATGAAAAATATGATCTCATGAGACAGACCCCATCATAATGAATTCACAAATCACAACATGAACACATAAAATCTTCACCTTATTACAAACGATTGATTCAGACCCAAACGAAGAAAAATCTAATTTCACAATTGACTACTGCATGTTTGAAAAGTGTTTTTGTCTGTACGTAGGACCCCACAATGCTATTAGAAAGCCCGACACATTTCTTTCGTATACTTATTGAGCAAGATGTCACCAGCACTAGTTGGACGACTTACTAAGCGGAAATGTCGTGCTGCTACCGAAGCAATATTGCCCAGATATGTCACCAGTGGAAGGACCTATTGACAAAGTGTAAAGGTCTGTTGGTGCTTCGTCACTCAGCAAGCTTTCACTCTCTTCATGACTTCGTTGATTAACCCATGGATCCTTTCGATACTTCCTTAAACTCTCTAATTCCATAGCCACTTCTTTCATTGTAGGCCTCTCTTCACTTTTCACATAAAGACACCTCTTCACAAGCTCCGCAATTGCTTGGAGTTGGTCCAAGGTCCCTTCCTTCACCACCCGAGGCTCTAAAATTTGGAACAACCTATTTTCCTTCATTGACACAAGGAAGTAGGTCGCCAAATTTTTTTCCCTTGGAGTCCTCTCAGGACAACTAGGCTTTTTTCCGATTAGTAGTTCTGCTAGAACCACTCCGAAACTGTAAACATCACTCTTCTCGTTTAACTGGCCAGTGTGGAAGTACTCAAGATCCAAATAACCTAAAGTCCCTTGTACTAATGTAGTCACTTGAGTTTGGTCCAAGGGGACTAATCTTGAAGCACCGAAATCTGCCATTTTTGCCACGTAATTACCGTCTAGCAATATATTGGTAGACTTAACATCTCTACGAATGATCGGAATGGATGCGGCAAAGTGAAGATAGGAAAGTGCACCAGCTGCTTCTGCGGCTATTCTCAATCGATTCTCCAATGTTAACCTAGATAATGTCTTATGAATATGTTCAAATAGCGTGCCATTTGGTATATACTCGTAAACAAGCTCGGGAACCTCTGATTCGAAACAACACCCCAAGAGCTTCACAACATTCCTATGGTTAACTTGTGTTACTATCAACAACTCGTTGATAAACTGCTCTACTTGGCTCCCATCCATCACTTTGGACTTCTTGATGGCGACTACGTGTTGGTCTAGTAAAATTCCCTTATATACCACACCGTATCCACCACGCCCAATTATTTGGTTGTCGGCATAGTTGTTTGTGGCTTTCTTTAGTTCTTCGGCTGTAAAGATTTTTGATGACTCCGCACTTGTTCCTTCAATTGAAGAAATTTTTTGTTTCATTAATAAGCCACCGTTTCGTTGGAAGAATTGCTCTCTTAGTTTGATTAGCTTCCTTCTATTGATGCAGGAGTATATCCAAATTACACCAATCAGTAATGACACGAAGCCAAAGCTCAATCCTACATAAAACATAGGTATAGATTCAGTCATTAGATAATCTCATCTAAAGACAAATAAAAGCTATTTCGCAGTATGTTGTAATGAGCTTTGCCCAGACTTTGTGTTTCACAGGAAGAAATTGGTACTTGTGATTCCAATGGATTGGTGGCACTACCTAACCGTATGATTCTTCATTTTTTTCACCATTCATGTCCATTTTCCCTTGAAAATGGATGAAACTTCCTCTGCATTTACAGTGGAAGAATTCTAAGAAAATTTCATTGCCTGTGCTACTATGTCGATGATGAAATTTGAATCTAAACCGTAACAATGTACAAACAAGTAATCAATACAGGATGATGTGACAAATTTGAAAACAGAATTAAGTCTTATCAGGTTTAGCTAAAGCCCGTCAACGTGGCGCGTCCTGCTTTGAAATGTTGTTGTTATAACCTTATTTTGATAGAGTATTCTGTATAGAATAAGATTACAAGATAAGATACTCAGTAACTATCAGACACAAAATGAAAGTATGAACATTAAAAGGAGATTAAATAGAAGAGAAAATCTTATTTGCGGACCATTCCATAAAGAAGAGATTACGTGTGGAGGTCAATTGCGCGTGTCCAAAGTGTTTTAATTCAGACGGTCGATCCGGATAGAAAATCAATTGTGACTGGTAACAATTAATTGTTTAATTGTGACCAATCATAATTGAAAAAAGAATCTCAGCCATTGATTGCACGAATGAATGACTGAAATTGTGCAGCTCCGTGATCAGGTTGTTCACGAAACCTCCGTAAATAAGTTTCTCTCGAAGTAGAATGATATGAAAAAGGAATTAACCACTCATGCAAGTAACCACAACTCAAATATGCTCAACTACTGTCAATTTCTAATCGAATATTTGTATGAGGCTCTTCGCTATATTTTAATCGAATACTTGTTCTTGTCACTCTGGCTTGATTACTTCAGTCAACAACCATTTAGTACTATGGCCACGTAAATATTAAAAATGCAATGTCAAATATTTATACGAGGCTCTTCACTATATTTTGACACTATATATAAATTTTCATGCAATTTAATTTCTCCTTACTTTTGGAAACCTGAAATTACCGAGTTGACATAACAAACCGTTCTTTATTGGTACCATATATATGGTAGTACATTCAATACACCACATACTTTCTTGTTTCTTGTGGCTTGATAATTGGCATCCCCTTGATCCCCTTTATGATAAATTTGGTGAGAGTGTTGTTTACAATCTTTGGAAGATCACTGTCTTCAAAGGTTTCAACAATTATCCAGAATGAGGATTGGAAATGGCCTTGTCAAAGGAAGAGTCGCTCAATCCATCAAGGCCCATGCTCTCTCAGATTTTAAGCCTGACTGTGGTAAGGAAGATTCTGTAGTGTGGCTTCCCCATCCACAAGGGTTTTCTGTGAAATCTTCTTGGGAAGCAATTAGAAGTAGAAGAGTGAAGTTTGGAGGAGGTCATCAATTTATCATGTCCCTCGCTCCTACATTGACTGATATAGTAGCCTGGTTTGTCCAAAATGTCAAGGGGACTGGTTTTAAAAAGTTTGTTTGTTGAAAATTGTGTTAGCTGCATGCTACTGTTTATACTTTATGGATGGAACGGAACCAAAGGATTTTTCTGTAGAAGGCCTTATCTAGGGACCAACTTGTCCTTCGTACAGTTTCATGTATTACAGGAGCTCTGAGTCTGAAGAAAGACGTTATACAGTCCCAAGTGAAAAGAAATCTGTGGTCATCTTGGGGTCTTTCAGCTAGGATTTTTTCTTCTTCCTAGCTCTTATATTGTAGGATCTGGATGTATAGCTTTCCCTTTCTTGATTCTTTTTTTGTTGGCTTAGGTTTGTGGCTGTTAAAGCATAGGTTTTGGGCTGCTAAAAGTTGTATAGTTGTGCCTTGGTTTACGGAGTGAATGCCCCCAAGATTGTGGGCATGCGTGCCCGTTTTTCTTTCTTTGGAAATGGATTTTGTTCCCCTCATAAGAAGAGAAAAAGTGCCGGTTCGCGGGAGCACTTTTTTAAGCTGGACGACAAGCGCTCGCGAAAATACAGAGTTGCCACTCAGGTTTGAAGGTCCGACACCCAAGGAACCGTATTTTGAAGCACTTGCCGCGCTGTTTGATTTGAAAAAGTTAAGGAACCAGTCCGTCATAACTATATCTGGGTTCGGGAGCCAGGTTACGAGAGGGGAAGGGTTTTATGGCACCCCTCTCGCCCAATCCGGAGATCGGTCTCTACTTAGGTATTCGCGAAAGATGTTGATTGTTTGCGATTCTGTTTGATTAATCAATTCTTTAGCCAATTAGGGCGGGGAAAAGTTTAATGGGGATTAAAGCTGTAACATGTTTGCAGGATGTGATTGATAGCATGGATGAGTAGTTAGTATAGGATGAGAACAGACTGCTATGGGAGTGTAAACAAACTGGGGAGCCCCTGTTTTGGAGTGACGTGAGCAGGAAGAAACCAGCATGCACTGAACAAGTCACTGCATGCTGTTTCCTCCTGCGTGAGCAGCTCCAAGACACGCGCGTGCCGGTGAGTTCAAACCCACAGCTCTTATTCTCAAACCCTCTGGGCTCTGGAAGGACCAGTGCACACTCAGGACAAACCACGCAGTTCATATAGCAGTATAATATACGGTTCTAAGTAATGTTAAAGGCTAAAAAGCCCTGCAAATGAATGAAGCACCCCATAAACAGTATGGGGATAGAATAATAGCCTAAAACCAAGCTACCCGTGTAAGGCCACTCACTAGTCAGAGGCAAACTATCGCGCGATGGACTCACTCTGTCGCACGAGGGTGCGCCCTGGCGCACTGTCGCGCGATGGAGTGAGTCGGGCGCGCGATGGTGCGCCCTATCGCACTGTCGAGCGATGGAGCCAGTCTGGTGTGCGATGGTGCACCCTAGCGCTGACCGATGTTGTGAATCTCGTTCCGTACCAGCCGGTACATACCGGATTTGTGAGAAACCGGTAAGTTAACCATCTGATACCGTTTCGGCGCCAATACCGGCGCTTACCGGTCCGTACTGAAAAATTCGACGAATCTTGGCCGAGATGTCGTTATCGGGAATTTCGTCTGGTATTTTGCTAAACTGTGTTTCAGGGTCGCAACGAGAGAGAGAGAGAGAGAGGAGGAGGAGGAGGAGGAGGAGGAAACCACACATACACAGAGAGAAAGAGAGAGAGGTTCGGGCAAGTCGGAGCAACAGTGAGTTCAACGGTGGTCCATCCCCACTCGAGTTGGTTGTTCGTCGATCTGGCCGGCGCTGACGTCGCTGTGTATGAGTCCCGTCGAGCCATTGTAGTACAAGTTCAGCCGTCGTCGAGCCAGCCCCCAGTCGATCGATCTGTGTTTCCCGTCTTCGGAGAAGGTTCTCGTCCCCGTCCCTTATTAATTCGTCGATCCGTCTCCAATTGTGTAATCGCTGTACCGCCGAACTACGCCTTCTCCTGTCGATCTCTATTCGCCGGTTTTCCCTCACGCCTGCCTTCCTCTTGCCACTGATGACTGACTGATCTCACATGCAGAGCAGTAGAATGGGTCTTGATAGGCGCGTAAATGTTCACATACGCGCCCCCTAATTTATCTTTGTTAAGTCCTATTTATATTATTATTCGAAATTTAATGCTTAATTTATGTATTGTAGGTATTTGTAGGATTTGATGCAAGAAGTACGAAATTAAAATATTAAATGGTGTTTGAAGCGGACCGTTGGAAGATCATATGGAGTCAAGAGTTCACTAATTAGTCCACGGGTTGCAATTCCATTGATTGGGCCCAATGTTTATTAGTTGATGACTAAATGGTGGGCCATGGGAAAAATGGTTGAGTCGGCTGGAACAAAAGTGGGGCCAATAGGGTTTTGTTATTGGTAGGCAACAGCCTATAAAGGGAAGAGGAGGCAGCCATCAGGAGGATCCCCACGCACGGATAAAACAGAAAAAAGGACGGGGCAGCCGAGGGAGAAAAGAACGGGGGTTGCCGTGATATCTTCTTGGGATCACGCGACCGAAGGAGGCTGCTGGCCGTGAAAAAAGTTACGTACGGGGCTATTGAGATTTTGGTTCGGATAATTTTTCTTTCCAGTTTTATTCCTTTCAAGTTATTTGAAGTTTGTTCAATTACTCGCATTTCGGTAATTTATTTTAATTTCTATTTTTCATTAAAGTTGTTCGTTTGTATTTAATTAATTGTTATCTCTTGTTTATTTTCTTTCTCACGTAACAGAAGCATGTTTTGAATCTAGGGTTTCAAAACAGAAGCATGTTTTGAAACCCTAGATTCAAAACATGTGTCGGGCTCTTGTTTATTTTCTTTCTCACGTAACAGAAGCATGTTTTGAATCTAGGGTTTCTTGTATTTATTACTTAATGATTAGTGAGTAGTAGTAAAGGTAGGGTTGCGGGGTGATTAGCACACCAAGTCAGTTCGGACACTGCTCCTGTTTTCAAATAATGAAGTACATAATTTTAGATTGGTAAAATACTTCCCGCGAACGAATCCAGGCATTGTCGAAGCCCATGTGAACGGGAGAATGGGGGTCCAAAACTCATTCTCTACTGCGCATGGGTAAACGGCGACCACTAGGGTTCGTATCTTGCGGGGTATCTTTTTCAAACCAAAATTGAACGTTTTTAAGAACATCTAATGGAGCATGTTAATCCAGATTGGTTACGATTGCTATGAACCCTACGACCGTACCTCTTTTTTTAATTATCTAAAAAGTTCAATTAATATCTTAGGTTTAGTTAATCTCTCAATCAAAATGACAAGGGGTGGCTATCTAAGAGCCCGTTTGAATAACAACCCGAGTTTTCACAGCACACACTTCACCGTCCTTAGTGGATTCGACTCCGGTCTTACCGGATATTGTGCTGCATCGGTTTCCGCCCTACGCTTGGGGCAACCCATTAATTTAGGACTTAGGAATCGGTCAAGCAGGTCTGTGTTCTGTTGGGCTTTTTCTGTTACTGATTTGGTCACAGAGAGAGAGAGAGAGGGGGGGAGAGAGAGAGGGAGAGCTGGAAAGTGGAACTGTGGAAGGGAATGGGTTTTGTCTGACATGGGAAAGTGGAAATGGCTGAGATTTTGGGTAAGTGGGGAAGTGGGTTTTGCCCGATGGATAGATAGAGTGTTTTTTTTTTTGGATTTGTAAGGAAAATAGTAATGAATTTAAGTAAATTTTGTTGTCTTAATATATATATTTTATGATGAAACGCATGGTATGGGAAATTTTATGAGTTAAAATTATATAAAATTATTATATATATTGTAGTAGCGGTAAATCCGAAACGGTACTCGGTACCTAACCGGTACCGGTATGTACCGTACCAGTAAGAAAACCGGTACCCTGTCTGAAATGGTATTCAAAACTTTGGCGCGGACTAGTGTTTGGTTTATACATTTCTGGGCTCTAGTACATATTCAGAAAGATCCCAGGGGTACTCCAAAACAGCAGATAGGCATATTCAACTACCACTAACAATTTCTAACAAAAGAAAGCAATAAACTGGTTATTAACATGCTCAACAGAGTGCTCTATACACAAAATAAAGCACAAAACAGTAGGACACCAATCCCCACGAGGACCATCCCGCGCTGGTTCTTACCATGACGGTTTTTGAAATCTTGCCAGCTTTAGGACCAGAACTGGTATTGATTACCAGCCTTGGCCCTGCCAGCCCCTCTCAGGGATCAGAACAAAAAACAGAATAAAGGTAAGCTATACCTTCGGTTTTGAGTTTGAAAGAGTATTTGAGCTTTTGATGTTTGAAGTTGATTGGGGTGTTTGTGTTGGATGTTTGAGAGATGGAAGTGGATGAATAAGCTATGCTCTTTTGTGCCTTTGTATCTCTTTAATTTGCTTTAAAAGAGTACAAAGTGAACTCTTTTGAAATTCTTGAACCTTGGAAAATGCTAGTCCTTTTGAATGTCTTTTTTTTTGAACCCTTTCAATGGAAGAAGAGTGGGGTATTTATAGGGAAGGATGGAGGTGAATCTGGTTGGAAAGAGAGGAGTTTAGCCAGTCCACGAGGCCTGGCTGAGGTTGCATTAGTGGCCAACTGTCCTCCTTTAGAAAGGTTGGTGGTAGGTTGGACCGTCGCGCGACGGAGTCAGTCTGTCGCGCGATGGTGCTCCCTGGCGCACTGTCGCGCGATGGAGTCAGTCTGTCGCGCGAGGGTCCCTGGTGCACTGTCACGTGCGAGGTTGCGCCCTAGCGCGGACTAGTAGGGTTTTTGGTTTTTGAAATGGCTTAGGCTATGTTAGGTTCAAGGGTTTTGCAAACACTCAAAGCTCAAACACGATATCATTCCCAGGGTGTTCTTGATTTATTTCATCATTGGGGAATCAAAAACCGTAAGTAAATTAATCTGGAAGCCCAGATTGGGGTGTCTACAAAGATCTTCTAAGGTGTTTTGAGCTTCTATAAACGTCAGTACTTATAAAAATAAAATGAAAGAAATCACGTGGCATAATATTCAACCCAAACACTGAATTTCTACTTGGCACAAAGTAGGAGCAATTATTAACAGGTCTGCAAGAAGGCCCTGTAAAATTTTAGTATTTTGATTAACAGAAAACCAAAATACTGTGATGTTAATTAAAATACTATGATTAAAATACAAAAACGTAAAAGAGATCAAACCATAGGCCCTTGGCCTCACCATCTAATATCCCGACATGTCACGGACTATTAGGGGTTCCAGCAAACTCCACAGTCACTTGTACCTGGTGGTATATCAAAAAAGGAATCACCCGATCGCCGCCTATGATGGGCTGGTGAAAGAATTGGTGCCCTTTGACAACGGAGCACCCTTGAGACTACCCAAACCTTATATGTGTTCGAAAGCTATAGAACCTATCAAAAAAAGACAGGATCCCGCAGGTTAGGAATCTACTTCCATCTTTTCTAGAACTTCTTCCTTACACCTTGTATATGTTGCTGTAACATCGCTTTCTGTGCAGAAGGGTTGGGACTTGAACTAAAAGCCCTAACTTTAAGTCTTTATAGTTGATCGTTGAGGCATAGCCGCTTAATGAACATTTTTGTAGTTCTAGCCTAGCGCACACTTCGGAAGGCATCCTGTCAGTAGAGGAGTTGGAAATCTACTTAACAAGGTTGAAATTAGGAGGCAAAGGAAATCTCCTAGGGGTGCATAAGGATCACCTCATCAACAAATATGGTGGAAATCTCCTAAAACAATTGAATTTGCCACAGGAGGCAATGGAAATCTCCTAGAGCGTATATGTGGATCACTCCATTAGTCGAGGCGATGGAACTTCCCATGGCACTAAGTTGAAGGAGGCGATGGAAATCTCTGAAGACATTAATAGCTGAAGCATTTAATAAACCTTATGGCAATTTGGGTCAACGAGTCGACGGAGTCAAACTGGAATATGGTCAAGAACTAGCCTTGGGGACATTCCCGAGCATATGGACTCTAGCCTTGGGGACAATCCCAAGCATATGGAATATACTTAAAACTAGCATTGGAAACATTCCGAGCATGTGGAAATTAGCCTTGGAAGCATCTCAAACATGAGGAACAAATCAAATCCCGTGGAAGATGGAATACTCAACAGCTCTAATCTCAGCAGCTCTATGCTCGCATTCTCAAGCTCGCTATCTCAGCCGACTCCATGTCGCAACAAGATATCATCAGCTCTTAAGTTCTATGCTTGAATGCTCAAAGTTCAAACTTTGAATGCTCGAAACTCTTTGAATGCCCAACCACTGTGTACTGGATGCTCAAGTTCTACGCTTGAATGCTCAAGCTCTACGTTTGAATACCCAAACACTGCGTACTAGATGCTCGAACTCTATCTTTGAATGCTTAAGGTTTATACCTTAAATGCTCAGGCCGTACGCTCTAAATGCCCAACCACTGTGTACTCAAAGCCTGTACTTTGAATGCTCGGACTCAACCCTCTGAATGCTCGAGCTCTACGCTCTGAATACTCAAGTCCAGAACTTGAAAGAAGCTCTATGTTTAAAACAAACACACACGCACGGGCCCGTGCACATAAGCATCAATTGCATCACCATTGTCATCATCAAGTCTGCATCACCATTATCATATCTAACCATCATCATGCACATACTATATTTTGCATCTCTCTCACTCATGAAACAGGCCGATTCTGCATACAACCGGATCTATGCCTCGGTTTTATCACTTCAAGCTCCGCACTCCAGTCTCAGGCCTCGTGCCACCATATCTCAAAACCAGCGTCTGATCATCTCCAGAAGATAGTTTGGATTCCACCCAATTACATCAACTCTATCAAGCTCGTTCGCAAGGATAGGCTACCCAACCGAACTCCCCTCAGTCAAAGTAAGGATGATCATGAAAAGCAATCGTTTTACCCGCCGTGTACTGGTCTATCCCAAAATACTGAGGATGCTCTCCGCTAATACTTCCTCGGCAACTCTATGCTCCTTCAACTACTTTTCGCCAAAATCCTAGCATAACCTAGGTATGTTGCACTACGGCTTTTAAAGCCCAAAGGTACGTCTTCTGTCCCTAATCCTCTGAACTTTTTTTATTTTTCTTTATTGCTCCGAACTGTGGTTGGTCTGAATTTTTCCTGTGGAATACGTTGGCAACCTCCTGGCACGACCATAACAAAAACCTTTTTCAAAAATCCCTTAGAATAGTGGTTGGACCAAATTGAGTTGCTTTTTATAGCTTTGACTCTTATTTAAACAAGTCATGCGATCCGTCTAAGTTCAGTTAAAGAGGGGCATTTGTAGACACCCAAATTTGCCCTAACGATTATTTAAGTCCCACCTTGGGGACCATCCCGATGATGATATGAATACAGTGATTGCTGATTGACTTATTGTGAACCCATGGACTTATGGTGAGTACTTTGAGCCACTTAGAGGATCCAATCCAGAGCCATATAGCCTTTCAGACAGAAATACAGTATCCTAGGAGAATCTTTCTATTGGCCGTAACATCGATCTCACGGCCTCAACATCATTTCTTCACCCATGAAACTTGTTGCTTGGAAATCTCCCTGAGAGATTGATCTTTCAGCTGCTAGGCTTATCCTTCGGCCACTTAATCATTCCTACGGCCGCCAGATCGTCTATTTTCCAGATTCTAGAACATTCTGTCAATCGTTTGATCCAATCACAAAACCCTAGCAGCCAAATCCCAATGCGTTCGAGCTACGTAAGGAGATTACCATGAGAAGTTCGTGTTGCCTTATAACTCCAATTCAATCGATTGATTTTGATTGGTTGAGGTGTGTCATCCCTATGCCTATATAAAGGAGCCTTTGGGTTCCGAAATTAATATGATCAATCACTCTCTCTAGCCATGAAACTCTGCATATATACTCTCACATACACTCTCTACAAAAGCCCTAAACTCCTGTAGGCAGCCACGATCCGATGATTAAACCCCGAAGTACAAACCCTAAACCTAGGGTTTCGAGAAGTAAAGTCAGTCAATCATCTATAATCCGAAGCAATCAAGCAACTGAGGGATCAAGGTAGTGAGGCCCAAGGGCCTATGGTTTGATCTCTTTTACGTTTTTGTATTTTAATCATAGTATTTTGATTTTCTGTTAATCGTTTAAGTCTGGTGTGAGGAAGAACATCGGCTGGGTCTTCGATCCTTCGGTCGGTACATCGATTCAGAAGGATTCCTCAGCCGTGACATCCATTCACCAGCCGAGGGATCCATTCTCTGGAACAGTTTGTTTTCTGTTTTGATGCATGTTTTTATTCTTGTTTTGGCTCACCTTATCAACTGTTAAATGCTAAATAACCAGATTATGTGTTTAGAATTAAATAAAGCAAGTATTAATCATGTGTTGAACGATTATGGGCTAGTCTCGCGACTAGGCAAAGAAGGGTGCCTAATACCTTCCCCTTATTGTACTTTTGGCTTCTGTACCCGGAATCTCTATATGTTTTTCCTAGTTTTTATAAACTAGGTGGCGACTCTGTTTTGATGATAACCGTTATTGTGTGGCGATCTTCCTAGTCATGTGAATATCCACAATCTTGGTTTATGAAGTGGAAAGCAAACAAACAAACGATGATCAATCCATATGGCGATACTCTGTTTGGGAGGTGTCTACAATTTATTATGACCTAACCCAAATAGTTGATCATGAACCAAATGGCTGGGTCCAAAAATCTCTACCACCCACCTTTCACCTCCCACCTCTCCAATCAAGCTTCCTCCCATCACTACAACACGGAAGGCCTATTGCGAGGAAATATGGCGAGGAAAAGAGATTTCATCGCTAAAAGTACACAATCTGCGAGGAAATTCAATTTCGTCTCTAAAAAGTTACATTTAGCGAGGAAATAATAATTTTCTCGCCAAATGCAACCCTTTTGCGAGGAAATCTGTTTTCCTTGCTAAATGTAACCTTTTGGCGAAAAATATTTTGCACCTTTTTTAGGACTCATTAAATTTTTTATATGTAAGTCATTATTAATTATGTTCATGTATCTTTAATATCATGATGGTAGGGATAATCAACTATATAGTTCAATATCATTAGCAAATTTATTAAAATAAAAAAGTGATAAATGGAAAAAAATAGTTTCCTCGCCAATCGCATTGAATTGATGAAATAAAAAATATGTTTCACACGAATTATTTGAATTCACTTTTCCCCAACTGAAATTAATTGTTAACAATGTCAGTATGTTCAAATTGTACTAAAATTTATTGTTTGAATACAAAATTTTTAAGGACATGCTAAAAAAAAGTTCATCCCATAGTTATTGTCAACCAATCAGTGCAAATGATCAGTTGATCAAGAAAAGAGGTCCTCTCGCAAGCAACGCACTGTTGCTCGCTCTTCAACTAAATCCAAGTACAAGGCTATTGCGGATGTGGCCGCCGAATTAACTTGGGTTCAGTCACTCCTCTTCGAACTTGGTCTTTATATCTCTGCCACTCCATTATTGTGGTGTGATAATAGATATTGGTGCAATATTTTTACATAAAAGGACTTGCATCTTTCCGCATTCGAACACTACGTTTCAATCTGAAGGTCATGCCTCGACCATTAGCTTGCAGGGAGATGTCAACCAATCAGTGCAAATCAGTTGATCAAGAAAAGAAGTCCTAATAATGTTAGCCATTTCAGTGGTTGTATTTTATCATTTGCAATATCTTTTGTAAAATTTATCACTTGTAACGGTATTTGTATATAAATACCCAAGGGATAGAACACTTTAGGTAACAGAGTGCATTCATCAATTCTATCGTATTGTTCTTTTGACTGTTATAAACCCAAAAAAAGGACTGGACATAGGGATTATAAGTTTGTGGATGAATGATGTGCTTTTCAGAAAAAAAATGCAGGGTATATATGGATTGCTTTTCGTAGAGATAACTGATTATTAATTCATACAAAAAAAATTAAGGAAAAGCTAAACAAAAGATAAAGTACTTAATAATTGCAAAATATATTTTCAAAATATCACTAATCTATTTTCAAAATATGTAAGGTTAACCCCATTTAAAAAGAAACATAACAAATTATTACTATTGTAATATTGTAGTTGAGTTAAAATTGTTATGGGCGCATATACACAGTAAGAACAGATTAACCCACCAAAAAAAATATCGTATTTGCAGAAATTTAAAGTGCTCAAACTAATTTAGGCACTGCAAAAGGTTACTAAACTTAGAGAGAATTAAAACGAAGTATAACATAAACAAATTGAGAAAGCTATAAAGATTTATTAAAGATATATAACAAAACATTAAATTATAAAAAAATTCAATAAAAGCGAATAATGTTAATGGTTTAAAAAACAAGTTTAAAGAAACACTACGAAGGGACTAAAATTAGAGAGAAAAGTTTAAAGAAACAAATTTAGTGAGGTGAAAGAATGTACAAAAGGTTTATATATAAAAAAGGCAAAGGTTTGAATTGGAAAGGAAGTTGGTGTGATGGATGGAGTGAATGCCTCCATACAGGAGACCACGGTTCGAATTCGCGCCGAAGCAAATGAGCTGGAGAACTATTTATTTTTAGTTTTAAGAGTTATTTTTCCTCGCCTAAACTATAATTGGCGAGAAAAAAATTAGTCTAGTGAGGAAATTTTTCCTCGCCTATTTTGTAAACATTGTATTAGTCTAGTGAGGAAAAAACTATAGCGAGGAAAAATTTCCTCGCTAATTGGGTCAGAATTTGCGAGGAAATTTTTTTCCTCGAAAATTCTTTTTGTGACAAGCTTTTTGCGAGGAAAACGGGCGAGGAAATAAGCCTTTTAGCGAGGAAACTAAATCCTCGCTACAAGCCTTTCGTGCTGTAGTGCATTATCCCACACACCCCTTCTTCACTCTATATACTTCTCTCAATTTTTCTATTTTGGAGACACAAAATATTGTATTTTACTGAAAAAGTGTAAATAAAGAGAGATCGAATGTCACTAGTCATTCATGTATACTCCAACCACAATTCTCTATTTCTATCTCCATTTTTCAAAAACACCCTCAATTCCTTTTCTAAATACATCTTTCCCTCCAAAATCTTAATTATAGCAACTTTATGGATTTGTTAACTATATCGAATGTTAGTATCAGTTAGAAACCTGATCATGCGAGGTCTTTGCATTTGTTAAAAACCTCAAGGGAGGTTAATGAAATTTACCCAAAGTATACTTTTATGAGAATGACGAGTATTTTTTCTCTAGATTAATTGTGGGACCCAGTTCATGGAAGGAAAACAGCACCATTCCCAGCTACTTGTTGTAAGATCAAGAAATAACAATTGTAGCCAAACCAAACCTAACCAAATCGAGCCTTAAATCCCAATTGTGATCAATAAATCAAAAATCCAATAATATCATAACCGTAGGGCGATAGATGAAGATGTTGGAATTTCAATACCTATGTTTACCCGATAATGGCCGAGATTGTCCAATACACCACTCATTCTTATGTAACGGTCGAGATTGTGTGATAGCTCTATCCAAAATGCTTATGATAATTAACTGCTATGTTAAATTAGCAAGTAGCAACCATATATATTGTACATGACTTTACCAACATAGAATTGGATCTGAAGCACGTTTTATGTACTAGCTAGGCAATTACGTACGTACCTAGAGATAACTTGATCACTGAGATTTGTGAGGCCTGATGAGTGCACTCACGTCCATCCCCAACGTAACGATGATTACATGAACAACTAAAACTTCCTGGAGTATTCGTGCAATTTGCATTTCCATCACAGTCATTAAGGTTGGGATCTTCGCATTCGTTAATATCAGCCAATCAATCATTAAGAAATATATTAATTGGTACGCTAATCTCTGGGTCTTCTATTTTTTATTTATGAGTTTACCACATAGCATTATGAGTTGGAAAAACTAATTAAAATAGCATAGCCAACAACAAACCTATGCATCCAGGACTGAGATAAGGATTGCCCTTGTAACCATCTTTGCAACTGCAACGATATCCTCTAGAGCCACCATCCGTGTTATTAGAACATGAAGTATTCGGCTGGCACAAATATGCATTTGAGTTCCGGGCTTCAGCACAGCTCTGGTTTCCAATAGCAAAATCAAGTACTATGGGTACTCGGTACTCGAAATTGGGGTCCAAAAAATCTGATAGGCTGCGGAAATTAATTCTATCCTGCTCTCCCACAAACGCATAGCTACAATTGTTGTATGAGCAAACCTGTAGCAAGCATAAGAACAAGACAGAAGAGAATGACTTTTCTCAGGTGGTTATGTTCTTAAGAACTAGACTGGAAAAAGGAGAAAACGGTGCAACTTCTCTTCCAAGGGATGGAACGTCCAGTTTTACCCGATTTTGGGCCGGGGACAATCAAAATCGTTGATTTGTTAAAACTTGTCAAGATCATCATGAAATATTTTTTGCGTAATCACATTAATTGGTATTCAATCAACTCTCCATATTTAATTCCTAAGGTTCCGTTCCGCTAAGATTCTTATTTTTTAAGTAGTTATTTCTCATTTACGAGACATGTTATTCTCTCATAATATGATGGCAAGTGAGCATAGAAAGAACGCAGAACGAGACAAAGTAGATGCGGTGCAATACCTTTTAGAGACTAGAGAAAATTTAAGGGAGGTGCATGCATGGGAATGATGGGATCCTTCCCCTAACTACCTATGTGTCCCCAGAATTGAATTTCTTTAGCCTTTTGGTATTAAATTCGATTGCTTGGGTTATGTTTTTCAACAAATATAATGGTGGATCGAGTAAGGTTTATTTCCTTTCGCCTTATGAGTAGGTTTGATGCTAGAATAAAAAGACGACAGTACTACGACTAGGGAACATGTGCTTAATGTTGCTCAATATATTTAATTAATATTAATCTGTGAATTATATGTTTTCGTATGATTTTTAACTCAAAAAATATACATAAAAGTCCTACTTTTCTTTCGGTAAAATTACCTAACTATCTAATCCAACAATACGTATACTAGCTCCCATTTATCATCTCGTGAATCTTACCTGTTCTCTCTTGTTTCTTTCATAATCTCATCGCTCTAAATTCAATCCAATACTAATTTGAAAATCTAACATAACTGTTACACGTTATGGTCTAGTAATTATTCAATGCTCCTGTGGATGGGGCACTGCCATGATACTCTATGCGTGGTGGTTAATTGGAGCAGTGCCCAATGACTTAATTTGGTAATTAAGTGATTTTTTCAAAATGATTTTCTTAATTATTTTTCATGTGTTCGTTTTCGAAAAAGAAAAATAAATGAATACACAAGTCCAAACCTGGGTATGATTGTCAAAGCTAGAAAGCGAAATCTCGTACTCCTTCAGCCCCTTTGGAATACTGGTCTGGCAGCAACCAATACCGGTACAATTTGCATCAATCTTGTCCGTACTACTGGAGCAATTGGACCCACATCCACTAATGAGGTTCCCAGCTTGACTATACGCCGAGAGTTGGGCAAAGTCATCGCAGCCGACGACTGTCAACTTATTCGCGGTGTCCGAAAAAGTGTACGGCTCGTCATACGACAATGAAGTCCAGGCTAGGCCAAGATCATTGGTCACGGCCCCGGTCTTGTTGTAGCACATGGAAGCGACAACATTTCGGACCCGGATTTGGGTTGGTGAGATGGATAAGACCACGAGTTCGTCCATGAAAGGCTCTGAATTGCTGCAGTTGATCATGAAGTTCGAATCCAAAGAGCAGGCAGCCCCTATGCCGAATGGGTAAGGGACGCTTAGGTTTCCGCATTTAGGTTGGCAGTCGGGCTTGGTGCCAAGGAAGCTGTTGGAGGTTACATCGGCGATGTTGGCGGTTACGTTTTTTGCTAGTGCTGTGGGTTGTGCTAATAGGAGGAGCCATGAAAGAAACAAGAGGAGTACTGCATGGACATACATGTTTAAGGATGGACACATATATGATAGCTAGTGTTGGAACTTAGGATGTTAATGAACTTCCACAAATGAAATGAAATGAAGTTACGTGCGCGGAGGTACTATTTAAATGTACAAAGTGGAAAGCGAGAGAAGGAAATTAAGCTAATAAGAAAAGTCATAATAGGAGGGCGTGGAATATAGCCATTTTCGAATTTTAATAACAAGAATTCAACTTGCAGAAATGCTACTCTTAATTACGGCATCCGTTTACAACATGGTCACAACAAGCTGATGTGGCGTGCCACGTCAGCTCCGGGACCCACTGATTTAACACAGCCAAAAAAAAGAAGAAGTGGAAAATGAAAAATAAAAAAACGCGGCTCTTTTCCTCCACCTGGTTCGTTTGATAAATTCCGACCTCATTCTTGTAAACTTAATTATTTATTTCATTTTATGACGAAAAGCTAAACAGAAAATTACGAAAAGCAAAGAATACTGAAATAAATTTCAGATTTATAAGTATACGAGAACGCAGCCTCCAGACTAGAGAGAGAAGGAGGGGGGTGGGGGGGTCCCATTCATCCACCATCCCCACCATTGCCTTCCGCACTCCGGCGGCCACTCCTGAGCTTCTAGCGACGACCACCACCGCACCGACACTTACGACAAGCTTGAACTTTGACCGTGGTCTCTCTCTCTCTGCCCTAGATTCTCCATCTTAGGGTTCTAAATTTGGAGACTCCCAAAAATTAGGGTTTGTGATCCATTTCGAAATTGGAGATTTTTTGTGGTCAATTTAATTGACTAAATCTCTCTCTCTCTCTCTCTCTCTCTCCCCTAGATTCTCCATCTTAGGATTCTAAAATTTGGAGCGCCCCGAAAATTATCCATTACGAAATTGGGGATTTTTTGTGGTTAGTTTAATTGACTAAATTAGGTGAGTTGATTGTGTAGTCTAGTGGGTCTGTTTGTTTTTGCATGTTTTCTGTTCGGGAGACTTGCGAGAATGCACAACCAACTTTAGTTTTGTGCCCTTGCTGGCACCTTTGCTTATCAACTAGCATGAGCTATAACTCCGATCCGTACCGGTACTTTATACTTCTTAGTACCCTCTTTGTTTAATTTATCGGCATGCATGATAATATATATTCGCGTGTGGAGAAAACTGTTTCTCTGTATTTCAAACCGATGATCATGCCTTTTTTCAGCGGAATCCTTTGTTTGTCTTTATTTGTATCTACGATTTTGAAGCTCACGAGTGAACATGATTTTGAAGGTCTGAAACTTGCTCTAGCCTATGGTACGTAGTAGGCGGATAGATATCCATGGGATTGGGTCACCTTAGTTTTAAGAAATAGTAGATTCTTTAAATGGAATAAAGTGGTCATGTTGCTTTCTCATGCAACTTCCAGAAAAGAAAAGATCGTGTCCCTGGTCTTTAGTGAGAGGCTAGTTTTCTGTTGTCTGTTTCGACTAGTATGTGCAATACAAAGTAACATCGACTTTGGGACTCGATGGGGGCAAGGACACAGGTTCGGACACAGCATAATCAAGTAAGAATCTGCCAATATATTGTGGAACCATTCTAATTAATCTGCAAGTTCATGACAAATCATTGCAAAGGAGGAACAATTAAACTACACCAAATTTTTCCTTTAGCGGAATTAGAAAACCGCCAACCACCGATAATACTAACAATTGTCGGTAATAGTCAAAAAACCGCCGGTGAAGCAATTGTCAGAAAAACAAAAACGGTGGTAACAAACCGCCGGTAATACTAAAAACGGCATTACAAAACTGTCGGAAATATTACCGACGGCAATAAAATGGGCGGTAAATTTTTTTCGCTCTCCCCGTGAGTCGAACCCGGAACCTCCGGATCTACGCGCACATGTGTGACCAACTGGGCTCACCCGCATTTTGGGTCAAATAGGAGAAATAATATAATATTATTTATATTATACGGGTCGGTTTTATTTTAAGTATTACCGCCGGTATTAAAAACAATCGTATATTCTACTTTTTCCGACGGTAATTTAAAAAACCGCCAGTAAAAGTCACTAAAAACGGCAGTCTTAGGAAAATTGCCATTTTAGAGTAATTATTCCGACGGTCTTATTAATGCTGCTAAAAGTGTCTTTTAACGGCATTTATTTAATGCCGGTAACACTACTGCCGGTTAAGCCTTTATTGAATGGTCAACACCGGTCAACTCTTCAATGATGATGTGGCGAATGAAAAACCCTTTGTGTCCTTCCCCTAACATGAAAATATTTTGATGTCCTTATTACTTGAGAAACTCTTTAAATATGTACCTTAGACCAATTTGCCCAATTAAATGGACATCTTATCGTAGTCATCATGGGTTCCACAGACTTATATGCTAAGTCTTGGTCATTGGATGGTTCTGCCAATTGTCTTGGTCGATGTCGATGTCTCGATGATATGGCCTTCATATTCCAATGACTTGGGCATGCATGACTTTGATCCAAAAACTCCACACATACTTCTTGGAGTAGTCTTTTCTCCCTTTTTCATTTTTGTCCTAGGCTAATGTAAGTGTACGAGATCATTCTGCCTGTCTATTTTGGTCCCCATTTATTTATTATTTTTTGTTCCCCATGTATCAGGTAATAGTTGGGCCTAAAATGCATCGTTTTCAAGATGCAGTCTTTGGGACCAATTAATTATAAAGCAAAAATACATTTTGCAAGTGTATATCTACTTTGTAATTACAACAACAATAGCAGAAAAACCCATTTAGTCACCAATTATTTGAAGTATGGGTGCTCTAATTAGCAAAATTTGCCCAATTGTGGGACACTGCCACATCTGCTTGTTGTAATATTATAGGTTGATTTTGCTACTCTCCAAATTGTTAACTTTTGGGGAGTGCCAAAATCAATATCAATATGAATTGATTTTGGCACTCCCCTGGGAAGTGCCGTTAACAATTTGGGAGTGACAGAATCACTCCCCTTCTGATTTTTTTTTATACGCACGTACTCCCCTTATGATTCGCTTTATAAAGTTTTTATTGTACAAGCTAAACTTACACTCTTTTGTAATTTATAAAAGATTTTAAAGACACCCCGTTAATTACACACTGGCTCGCATCCCAAAATTATCAAGTCGAGGGAGAATGTTAATTTTTGGTCATCAAAATTAAACTAACGGAAAATAGATTTTGAAAAATCCTAGATCGCCTAGGTTCAAAGATGTTTTATATCTTCAATTAATCAACCCCAAGCTGAAAAGGAAACCAATTTCACAAACGGAAAACAAATAAATAACGAACACCAAGATATACATAAAAAACTCCAAATGGGTAAAACCACGGGAAAGAATAAAAAAACTATACTCAATATGCAGTTACAAGTAATCTAACCTACGATTTGAATTCTCACAATTGCCTAAGACCTATTTGTCGAATTGCTCGTTCACCACACTCAATGCTTGACCACTATTGCCATGAATCCACAAGCCTTCCAAGATGCTTTCAGAAATTCACCGAAAAACAATTCAAATAGTTGAATCAAATCTACGATGTGTAAAGTCCTTGGAGTTGTCGCCGTACTCCAAGACTCAAATAAAGCAAAGCCCACTTCCAATATACATCCCTCAGGAGTGGAGGCTAAACATAAATGTGTACTTTTCCTTCTAATGTTTCACACACCAATATCATCAACAAAAAGGGAAAAACACTACCGTTTTTTTTTTCCCTCTCAATCTCTTGACAACTTTGGAAAGCACAACCCCTTTCCCTTTATATGAAGTCTTGCAATCTTTTTTATCACGTAAATTGAGAGGCTAGCTGCCCACTAAATGGCCAGATCAACTGGAAGTTAATTTCGCGAATTGGTTAGTCGCCCAACGAATTGGAAAGTTTTTTTTTTTTCCTACCCGGGAGGAGAGAACATTACATCATGTATGAAGAACAACGTACAAATCATAAGATACTACATCCATTGTGTGAGAGTTCACGAGATAACCAAGTCCAACAACTGAACCAACAGGATAAATAAGTCCATCAATGAGACCACAATCACTATAAGCCGAACTTAACTACAAGCTCCATTAAAGGGAGAAATAACCCCAACAAATAGATAGGAAAGAACACCCACATGCATGCACGTAGAAAGACTCGATTCCTGACCTCCTAGTGTGATGTAAGAGGTCGGCTAATTGAGCTAGCCAAAGTTGGTCAGCAAGTTGGAAAGTTAATCACGTAAATCTTTCCTATGTCATCCGGCTGATACGTACGCTCACTCTCAATTACATAACAAGATTTCTTCCACTTGAATCTTATACAGATTCGCTAACTTAAAATAAAAAAATACCGGCTTGATAAAAATGGGATACAAACAAAAATGTGTTTTATAAATGAAATTGCCAACCAAATAGGACGCAGCTTTTTGGGACTTACAGATTTAAATTTGTCTTTCTATATCAATTTTCCCCTAAAAAGGTATCCTAAGCGCATGGAATTTGTTTAGAGGCTAGTCCGAAAACATTTTCTTTGAGCTGTATATCTCAATATATTATTCAGGCTAAACAAACTTAGCAAATTACTATTCCCTCCGTCCCTTTTTTAGAGTCCAATATTATATTTAGGGTTGTCCCTCAATAAGTGTCCATTTTGTAAAGTTAGTGGGTAAAAGTTTGTGAATTTTTCATTTTGCCCTAAAAGTATATTCCACTTTGAAAGGTTAGTGAGTAAAAATGTAATAATGATGTCTCCATAGAGGGTAAAGAGGGAAAGTTGAGGTAAAAGTTGATGTGAAAAATGTAATGATGATGTATTTTTAATAAGTTGGAGTTATGAAACGGAACACTTAAAAAGGGACGGAGGGAGTATATATTTTGGATTACGTTCTATTTAAATTTTTGGGAGTAGAAATTTGAGTTCGGGATCCAAGGAGGTGGTTCAAGACTCTTCTAGAGTTAAATCAAAATAATAACTTTTTACAGACGTTAGGTGAATCTTAAATTGTCCACAATTAGGGTCCCATAATATATAATTTGCATGTCCCAGGTATAGGAAGGGTCTTGGTATCCCCTTCCGGTTCATTTTCAATTTTTCGGCAATTTTACGAACACACTTTGAAGATTGGCTTTGTTCGTTTTGTAGAGGTCGGCGAGAAAATTAATTTCAAAAAAATCATGTTCATCGGACTTTAGTAGATACATGATCAGCACACGTAAAAATTGAAGAAAAACAAAAATTGGATCCAAAAAACACTGAATCGGAACTCAAATTTTATTTTCTTGCATTTTTCACGTGTGTCGATCATGTATTTACTATAGTCCTATGATCATAAATTTTGAGGGGATTATTGTTCTCGCCGAACTCTACAAAATGAGTGAAGCCGATGTACTTGAAAAATGTCTGAAAAATTGAATCGGAGCGGAGGGGATACCAAGACCCCTCCTATACCTGGGATATATAAAAGTTTCTCGAGAGAACGAGAGATCGAGAGAGAGAGAGAGAGAGAGAGAGAGAGAGGAGAAGAAGAAGGAGGCAGCCCAACCACCCACCGTTGGATTGCGAGCACCATGCCACCACGACAAACCGCCATTTTTCCTGCCTACTTGATCTTCCGCGGCTTAATCTTTGGTGGATTTGCTCTTCCGCCATTGTTATTGGAACATAGAACACACATGTTATGGAGTTCCAGCGAAAAACAGTCAACGACCACGTCCAATCTCGCGGCCGTACACTCATACATTTCGGCCGTACACTCATACTATAACATAGCGGTCGCACTCACAAACTTTGCCATTTGCACAGTCTTAACGTAATTATTCCAAGGCCGGCGATTTTCTGGGCAACTTGAAGTCCCACAATTAATTGAGATTGACAGGTAACCATGACTATTTTTACAAGATGTAGAAATCCCATGTACATATCTCTTATGGATTCTTCCATTAAAGATTAATATTTTTGAAACATAAAATAACTGCTCATTCACTTGTTCTATCTGTTACATATAAAATCAAAATGCGATCCCAATTTAAAATCGTGGTTGCATGGTTGGTTGTTTTTGGTCCATTTCCGGATTTTCGAAGAGACATTTGGGATTGGCTTAGGATCGATCGAGTTCACAGCTTCGATTTCTCTACTACTACAAGGTTGCACAAATTGAAAAATATTATGATGGGATTGACCCCATCATAATGAATTCAAAAATCACAACATGAACACAAAAGATCTTCACCTTATTACAAACGATCCAGACCCAAACGAAGAAAAATCTACTTTCACAATTGACTACTGCATATTTGCGAAGTGTTTTTGTCTGTACATAGGACCCCACAATGCTATTTGAAAGCCCGATGTCACCAGCACTAGTTGAACGACTTATCAAGTGGAAATGTTGTGCTGCTACCGAAACTATACTGCCCAGATATGTCACCAGTGGAAGGATCTATTGACAAAGCGTAAAGGTCTGTTGGTGCTTCATCACTCAGCAAGCTTTCACTCTCCTCATGACTTTGTTGATTAACCCATGGATGCTTTCTATACTTCCTTAAACTTTCTAATTCCATAGCCACTTCTTTCATTGTAGGCCTCTCTTCACTTTTCACATAAAGACACCTCTTCACAAGCTCCGCAATTGCTTGGAGTTGCTCCAAGGTCCCTTCCTTCACTACTTGAGGCTCTAAAATTTCGTACAACCTATTTTCCTTCATTGACACAAGGAAGTAGGCCGCCAAATTCCTTTCCCCTGGAGTCCTCTCAAGACAAATAGGCTTTTTTCCGGTTAGTAGTTCTGCTAAAACCACTCCGAAACTGTAAACATCACTCTTCTCGTTTAATTGGCCAATGAGGAAGTACTTAGGATCCAAATAACCTAAAGTCCCTTGTACTAATGTAGTCACTTGAGTTTGGTCCAAGGGGACTAATCTTGAAGCACCGAAATCTGCCATTTTTGCCACGTAATTACTGTCTAGCAATATATTGGTAGACTTAACATCTCTATGAATGATCGGAATGGATGTGGCAGAGTGAAGATAGGAAAGTGCACCAGCTGCTTCTGTGGCTATTCTCAATCGATTCTCCAATGTTAACCTGGATAATGTCTTATGAATATGCTCAGATAGTGTTGCATTTGGTATATACTCGTAAACAAGCTCGGGAACCTCTGATTCGAAACAACACCCCAAGAGCTTCACAACATTCCTATGGTTAACTTGTGTTACTATCAATAACTCATTGATAAACTGCTCTACTTGGTTCGCATCCATTACTTTGGACTTCTTGATGGCGACTACGCGTTGGTCTGGTAAAATTCCTTTGTAAACCACACCGGATCCACCACGCCCAAGTATTTGGTTCTCGGCATAGTTGTTTGTGGCTTTCTTTAGCTCTTCAGCAGTAAAGATTTTTGATGACTCTGCACTTGTTCCTTCAATTGAAGAAATTTTTTGTTTCATTAATAAGCCACCGTTTTGTTGGAAGAATTGCTCTCTTAGTTTGATTAGCTTCCTTCTATTGATGCAGGAGTATATCCAAATTACACCAATCAGTAATGACACGAAGCCAAAGCTCAATCCTACATAAAACATAGGTATAGATTCAGTCATTAGATAATCTCTTCTAAAGACAAATAAAAGCTATTTTGCAGTATGTTGTAATGAGCTTTGCCCAGACTGTGTTTCACAGGAGGAAATTGGTACTTGTGATTCCAATGGATTAGTGGCACTACCTAACCGTATGATTCTTCATTTTTTTCACCATTCATGTCATTTTTCCCTTGAAAATGGATGAAACTTCCTCTGCATTTACAATGGAAGAATTCTAAGAAAATTTCATTGACTGTGCTACTATGTCAATGATGAAATTTGAATCTAAACCGTAACAATGTACAAACAAGTAATCAATACAGGATGATGAGACAATTTGAAAACAGAATTAAGTCTTATCAGGTTTAGCTAAAGCCCGTCGACGTGGCACGTCCTGCTTTGAAGTTTTGTTGTTATAACCTCATTTTGATAGAGTATTCTGTATAGAATAAGATTACAAGATAAGATACTCAGTAACTATCAGACACAAAATGAAAGTATGAAAATTAAAAGGAGATTAAGTAGAAGATAAAATCTTATTTGCGGACCATTCCGTAAAGAAGAGATTACGTGTGGAGGCCAATTGCGCGTGTCCAAAGTGTTTTCAGACGGTCCGGATAGAAAATCAATTGTGACTGGTAACAATTAATTGTTTAACTGTGACCGGTCATATATAATTGAAAAAAGAATTTCAGCTATTGATTACGCGAATTTATGGCTGAGATTGCACAGTTCCGTGATCAGATTGTTCACGAAACCTCCGTATATAAGTTTCTCTCTAAGTAGAATGATATGAAAAAGGAATTAACCACTCATGCAAGTAACCACAACTCAAATATGCTCAACTGTCAATTTCTAATCGAATATTTGTATGAGGCTCTTCGCTATATTTTAATCGAATACTTGTTCTTTGTCACTCAGGCTTGATTACTTCAGTCAACAACCATTTAGTACTATGGCCACGTAAAATATTAAAAAAAATGCAATGTCAAATATTTATATGAGGCCCTTCACTATATTTTGACACTATATATAAATTTTCATGCAATTTAATATCTCCTTACTTTTTGAAACATGAAATTACCGAGTTGACATAACGAATCGTTCTTTATTGGCACCATATATGGCAGTACATTCAATACACCGCATACTTTGTTGTTTCTTGTGGCTTGATAATTGGCATCCCCTTGGTCCCCTTTATGATAAATTTGGTGAGAGTGTTGTTTACAATCTTTGGAAGATCACTGTCTTCAAAGGTTTCAACAATTATCCAGAATGAGGATTGGAAATGGCCTCGTCAAAGGAATAGAGTCACTCGATCCACAAGGGTTTTCTGTGAAATCTTCTTGGGAAGCAATTAGAAGTAGAAGAGTGAAGCTTGGAGGAGGTCATCAATTTATCATGTCCCTCGCTCCTTCATTGACTGATATAGTAGCCTGGTTTGTCCAAAATGTCAAGGGGGCCGGACTGGTTTTAAAAGTTGGTTGTTGAAAATTGTGTTAGCTGCTACGTACTGTTTATACTGTATGGATGGAACGGAACCAAAGGATTTTTCTGCAGAAGGCCTTATCTAGGGACCAACTTGTCCTTCGTACAGTTTCTTGTAAATAAAGAGAGATCGAACGTCACTATTCATTCATGTATACTTCAACCACAATTCTCTATTTCTATCTCCATTTTTCAAAAACACCCTCAATTCCTTTTCTAAATACAGCTTTCCCTCCAAAATCTTAATTATAGTAATTTTATGAATTTGTTAACTATATCGAACATAGTATCATTTAGAAACCTCATGCGAGGTCTTTGCATTTGTTAAAAACCTCAAGGGAGGTTAATGAAATTTAGCCAAAGTACATTTATAAGCGTAACGCGTATTTTTTCTCCAGATTAATTGTGTAACCCAGTTCATCGAAGGAAAACAACACCATTCCCACTACTTGTTGTAAGATCAAGAAATAACAATTGTAGCCAAACCTAACCTAACCAAATCGAGTCTTAAATCCCAATCGTGATCAATAAATCAAAAATCCAGTAATATCTTAACCGTAGGGTGATAGATGAAGATGTTGGAATTTCAATACCTATGTTTACCCGATATTGGCCGAGATTGTCCAATACACCACTCATTCTTATGTAACGATCGAGATTGTGTGATAGCTCTATCCAAAATGCTTATAATAATTAACAGCTATGTTAAACTAGCAAAGTAGCAACCATATTGTGCATGACTTTACCAACATAGAATTGGATCTGAAGCACGTTTTATGTACTAGCTAGGCAATTACATACGTACCTAGAGATAACTTGATCACTGAGATTTGTGAGGCCTGACGAGTGCACTCACGTCCATCCCCAACGTAACGATGATTACAAGAACAACTAAAATTTCCTGGAGTATTGGTGCAAGTTGCATTTCCATCACAGTCATTAAGGTTGGGATCTTCGCATTCGTCAATATCTGCCAATCAATCATCCAGAAATATATTAATTGGTACGCTAATCTCTGGGTCTTCTATTTTTTACTTACGAGTTTACCACACAGCATTATGAGTTGGAAAAACAAATTAAAATAGCATAGCCAACAACAAACCTATGCATCCTGGACTGAGATAGGGATTGCCCTTGTAACCATCTTTGCAACTGCAATGATATCCTTCAGAGCCACCATCCGTATTATTAGAACATGAAGTATTCGGCTGGCACAAATATGACGTAGAGGTTTGGGCTTCAACACAACTCTGGTTTCCAATCGCATAATCAAGTACTGTGGGTACTCGGTTCCCAAAATTGGGGTCCGAAAAATCTGATAGATTGCTGTAATGAAAACTATTCTGCTCTCCCACAAACGCATAGCCACATTTGTCTTTTGACAAAACCTATAACAAGCATAAGAACAAGACAAAAGAGAATGAGTTTTCAGGTGCTTATGATCTTAGAACAAGACTTGGAAAAAGGAGAAAACGGTGCAACTTCTCTTTGAAAGGGATGGAACCTCCAAATTTATCCAATTTTGGGCCAGGTACAATGAAATCGTTGATTTATTAATAATAATGTAGCTTAATATATTAAATTAATATTAATCCGTAAATTATACTCCCTCCGTCCTTAAATAAGTGTCCGACGCGCAAACCTAGGCCTTCAAAAAGAAGCATTTGTTTCGTTAAAAAAATCAATTTTTTTTCACAAATCAATAGATAGCATTGAGTTCTATTAGATTGTGAAAAAAAATTAAATTTTTTAATGAAAAATATGTATATTTTGTAAGGCCTAGTTTTGCACGCCGGACACTTATTTAGGGACAAAAAGAATAGTATGTTTTTATAAGATTTTTCACTCAAAAAATTTACATAAAAGTCCTTTTAACTTTTTTTCAGTAAAATTAGCTAACTGTCTAATCCAACAATACGTATACTAGCTCTCTTTATAATCTCGTGAATCTTACATGTTCTCTCTGGTTTCATTCATATTCTCATCGCTTTAAATTCAATCCAAAACTAATTTTTTTGATCCGCAATCCAAAACTAATTTGAAAATCTAACATGAAAATCTAACATGACTGTTACGTTTTGGTCAGTAATTCAGTGCTCCTGTGGTATGGGGCATTGCCATGATACTCTCCGCATTCATACACAAGTTTGTTGTTGTATGCGGTGGCGGAGGTATGACTTGTTTAATAACCTAAATTCAGCACTTAAAATTAAATCAATTAAGTAATAAGTGATTTAGTAGGTTTGATAACGACATTATACATTGCTTAACAAATTAAGTACTACTTAAAATATAGGCTAAAAAGTTTTAAAAAATTAAGTAGCATTGAACTACTTAATTTTGACTGAATTCTTATGTACTTGCATTTAATCACTATACCACCACCACAACCACACCCACCACCACCACCACCACCACCACTCCTACAACCACTCCACCACCACCACTTCGCCACCATCACCATCACTACCACCACCACCACCGCCACCGCCACCACCATCACTCCTACAACCACTCCACCACCACCACCACTTCACCACCGTCACCATCACCACTACCACCACCACCACCACTCCACCACCACCACCACCATCACTCCCACCACCACTCCACCACCACCACCACCACCACCATTACACCACCACCACCACTTTATCACTCCATCACCACCACCACCATTACCACACCGTAGCCACCACCACCACCACAATGCCACCATTGCACAGCTATCACTCCACCGACACCACTCATTGTCATCATTACACCATCACTCTACCGCCACCGCAACCACCACTCACTGCCACCGTTACATCACCATCACTTCACCACTACCATTACACCACTATCGCCAACACTCCAACACTATTGTGCCGCCACCACTCCATCACCACCAACACACCACCACCACAATCACCATTCCACCATTATTATAAGTATATTGTGACCATTAGTAAATTAAGAGAGAATCGGAACTAAAATTAACTTATCATTTTTTTTAATTCAGTACTTAATATATCTACCAAAAAAAATTTCAGCTTAAAAAATTCAGCATTCAGTATTTAATTTTTCAGCATTCAGTTTTATCAAACAGGTCCGTAGTATGGGAAGAGCAGGATTTCTTTTCTTTTCTTTTTTAATTCAAACTTAAAAAGGAATATTTTGCTTTTTGTCTTGTTTTTTTCCTTTTTTGGAAATTGAATTCTACGCTCCCTTTTTTGACATTTACTTTACTTTTTTTGGATTTTAGTGTTGAAAGTATATGTACCTTTTTTGCTAGAAGAAAAAAAGAGAGGAGTGTATATGTAAACAAAAATAAAAAGAGAGTACAGAATTCAATTTCCTTTTTTTATAGGCAATAAAAGTTTTATTAAGAATACTTGATAAATGGTACATCAAATGGGGGGGGAGAGAAGAGGGGAATCCAACCAAGGGTTGGATGGAAAAAAAAAAGGGGAAAATGATGGCCCAGAATATGTTTTGATTATTAATACCCGCTATGGACATTTTCAGTATTAACAAATGATCTCAACATATTTTTGACGAATATTAATTATCAAAATATATCCTTAATTGTAAAAGTCCACCAACACCAAGACGCCCAGGAAACCCCACCCCACCCGCCGGCCCGGAAAATGACGGGCCGGTCCTATTTTTTTTGTTTCATGGTTGGGCGGATCCTTTCCCAAATGAGTGCATGTCTCACTGGTGCTTCTCTAAAAATTCCACGCGCCAGCATTTAATAACCGCCTATCCACTTTCTCCCTTTCATGTGCGTGTACTCGCACGTCTCACTTTCTCTCTTTTCTCCCACACACACACGTGGTACCTCTCTCACCGTCCCACATGTCACTTTCTTCCCCTCTCTCTCTCTCCAAACTTTTTCCTTTCTAGAGTGGCTTTGTTCGGTTACTATTTCTGTTTAGTTTTAATTTTGAAAATAAATCATTACCCTACTTCTTTTTCCAATCATTATCTTATTTTTTCAATTATTACTTTCCCATCTCTCTCAATCTCTCTCCAATCATTACCCCTATTTTCAATCATTACTCTATTTCTTTCTCTACCCACTACCAAAACTAAACTAAACTAAACTCCCAACCAAACACAACCACTTTCTCTCTTCTCTCTCTCCCAGCACACAACTCACCCTGCTCTCTTCTCTCTCTTAAATTTAAAAAACTTTAAATGGATATAACTTTTATTTCACATTTCTGATTTTAAAATATATATATAGGGAGAAAAATGAAATGGCCCATATAGTTAAGTGTTTGTGTCAACTTGGTTCATGTAGTTGTAATTGGCTCGATTTACACTCTGTACTTTCCATTTTGTTTCAACTTAGTCCAATTACTAACCGCCGTTAGTCTTTTTAACAGTAAAATCAAATGACCTCTTTTTTGGGGGTTAAAACAGTAATTCTCTCATTCCCCTCTTGTCCTAATATTAGGGATGTGCACGGGTTGGACGGTCGGGTTTGACCTCTGAACCCGAACCCGACATGGCGGGTAACAAATGTTTTAGGCCCACAAACCGAACCGAAAATGGGTAAGACCGTCCGCGATTCCGATTTTTTACGTCGGGTTGGGTTCGACTAAAAACCGAATTAATCTATATGAATTGGTTGGGTCGAGTAAGAAACATGCCAACCCGGACCCCGAACCAAAATCTGATTCCTGTACCCGTTCGAAGCACATATTCGACCCCGCCCGAGACCCTTCGGGTCAAGTCCGCGAGTGGACGGATTTTTTGCACAGACCTACCTAATATACCTCTGAACCGAAACACAACTCATTCTTTCATTCTCCATTGATAAAGAGGCACCTAAGAAGAGATTTGGCTATAGTTTTTTGCAAAAAGTTGCCATCTAATTCAGCATTTTCATGATCAGGCATGAGACAATATAACCACTAATATTATCTACCTGTTTAACTTGTGAACAAATACTGAGATACCATATTTTTCTGCATAGTATTGAAAATGCATATAGAATCATGTCCAAAAGTCAGAACATGATATAGCTCCAAAACTCACAATATGATAAAGAACCATGTCCAAAAGTCAGAATATTACATAAACTCAGGGGTTGTTAGGTTAAATAAGCTAAGTGGCTTATTTTTTTTGTTCTTATTCAATTTGTTTCGCATTTGTTAGTTTTTTTGTCAATTTTTTCGGAATCACTACTTCGTCATGACGAGATGAACATAAAAAGTAAAAAATTACCATCAAAATTCAATTTTTTTGAATGAAGACGAAAAAATTGACTTATTGATTTAGTTTTGTCTTTACTAGTTTATTTTTGTCTTTATTTAAAAGGACTAACGGCAGTTAGCAATTGGACCAAATTGGAACAAAATGGAAAGTACAGAGTATAAATCGAGCCAATTACAACTATAGAGACCAAGTTGACACAAACATTTAACTACATGGACCAAATCGGTTTTTTCCATATATATATATATATATTTGAAATCTATAAATCTATATAAGTGGGGGCGCCTTTTAAACACATTTCAACCAAAAAAAAATTCAAAGAAATTAAATAGACACCCCAATTGCTAGACTTGTTTAGGTATCCATCTTCAAGATTTTAAATACTCATGTTTCAATTCTCAAAATACATTGTTGCCCATTATACCCCTATCCATATATTATCATATATAATTTCTACCTAATATTTTGAATTTTCCATAATATAGGGACAGATACCTGTCCTATATATAATCTTAAAACATAATTAGTCCTATTATATAAGGACGTCTATCGCCCATTTCAAACAGAATTTTAATTCCGACTTATCTCTTCCAATACCCAAACTATGATACCCTGAATCTGATTTCAAACATGCAAACATGACAACATGATTAATTCACAAAACATAACAAAAATCATAAAACATGGCGAGTTTTAAGAAGTGTAGGTTTCGATCGAGATAGATGAACAAAATATGATATATTTATAGACATGACAAAAATCGGGAAACATGACACCTAAACTGAAACCATTGAACAAATACACAAAGGAGGAGGGAAAAGTATACTCAGATAAGGAGTTCAGAGAGCTCTATTTCATTCGTACTCTGTAGTTGTGCGTCTGACAAATCGGGAACCAACAAAGTTCAATCCAAGCCATTCCCGTTCAATTAACCATGATTTAGTTGAATTTTATGAATTGAAGAGTTCTTTTCAGGTTCGGACGCCTTACGATTCGGTCCATTTGGACCTCCCATTTTCTGATCTATTTTCGATGATCCGAGCCGCTCAATGTGATCAGAACGTGATTTTAAGGGTACCCGTGAGGAATTAGCAAAAAAATGATCGGTAAGGGCTTGATCCGAATAGTTTTTTCTTGAACGGTTCAGTAAAAAACTGCTCAGATCAAGCCCTTCCCGATCATTTTTTTTGCTGATTTCTCGCAAGTACCCTTAAAAATCACGTTTTGATCACATTGAGCAGCTCGGATCATCGCAAATCGATCGGGAAATGAAAATTTTGAACCATAGGAAAATCCCGGTGAGTAGACCTGGAAACTACTAGTGAATCGAATGTTGATATCTAGTAATTAAGTGTGTTGTTTCTTATGGGTCGAATGTTGATTTTCCGGAATTTGTCATGAATACGTATCGTAAAATTGTCCCGATAAAATCGAAACACGCATACTGAAATCATGACAAAATTTGTGCAGATCACCATGAAACAGAAAAAATCATAAATACATAACGCGGAATTGTGCCGAAAAAATTACAGTAAACCGAAATCATGACAAATTTTGGAGAACCTAAAACACACCTACCGAAATCGTCACAAAATTTTTGGGATCACCGATTATCATGAATACGAACGTATTGTAAAATCGTCCCTACAAAGCTACATTAAACAAAAATCATGACAAAATTTGGAGAAATCGAAACAACATACTGAAAGCATGACAAAAAATCGGTAAAATGGCCATAATACGTACAAAATCGTAATTGTGGGTTCGAAATTGCAACTTACTAAGTCTAGCCATTGTTCATCGCTGATATATGTCACCACCTAGGGTTTTCCAATTGAGTTCAATGGAAGAAATGGATTTGCGATTCGTTAATATATGTCACCACCTAGGGTTTTGTGATTCGTTGAGTTTGGGTAGTTTTGGGAATTGCGGGCAGACCGACTCACGAAGGGGGATTTTCGTATAGCCTTTGTCGGAACTGAATGTAGATCACTGATGGGAGGGAACGAGACTTGCCGTTTCGGTTTCCCCTTTCTTGGTTTTTCTATTTTGAACGATAAGGAAGGTGGGGCGCTTTTTTTTCTTTTTTTTTTTAAAGATGGGACCTTTCGTGTATAATGGGATGTATTTAGGCCCCGTTCCAATTTACCTTCATTTTGTAAAAGTTCTTTTTTTCAATTTTCAAACTCAAATATAATGAAAATGAAAAATAATTTTTAATTTTTTGCACCGTATAAAAGACTTCCCCCAAACTTTATTAGACGGTAGTTATGGGATATTCCCCCCGTCCCCATTCTATTGTCCCTCGCCCTTTCCTGGCTAAAAAACTAATTATAACTTTTAATTGGTAATACCAATTATATGCAATATGGATCTTATTTGATAAATCTCAATGAACTCTTTTAAACGATATTTTCAAAATCACCTAAAATATTATAAATTGCAATAATCAATTAAAAAGTAGCACGGACTCCCAAAAGGGACACAAGAATTGGGAAGGAGTATAATTCCTTTACAATCTATTTAATTTAAAAAGGTAGTAAAACAATTATTAAGGGTGAAATGTGTAAAATTTAAATTTCAAGATGACCAACATAAATTTTTAAACCCATTAGGATTAGTACATAAGTAATTCTATAGGGCATGACTCCTATTTAACTGCCCAAAATTCATACTCTCAGCAACATTAGATTTATGAAAAAACGTTCGTGGTAAGAATTAGAAAAAAGTAACATATTTGTTAGGAAAGTAACTTAGGTAGAATATAAAAATAAACGAATTGCTTGAATTGTCTCATCGGATTAAGTTTAAGAGCAATTTACTATACGCAATTTTTAGCAATCTTGCTCCCATTGTTAATATTATCCAAAGTATAAAACACATAGCTTATGGTTTAGACACTTTGAATTTTGGGCATTACGCATTATAGAGTTCCAAATAGTAAGTGGTGGCTAATTTTTGCATTAGACATTTCACCAGTGTAATGACATTGTTCTTTGAAATGAAAATTTGAGAATGAAATTAATTATATTCGAAATGTCTTAGAGTGATTAAAAGTATATTTATGAACTACAATTAAAAAGACAAAATGTAACGATATTGAGAACAACTCTCTCTCTCTCTCTCTCTCTCTCTCTCTCTCTCTCTCTCTCTCTAAAACCAAATCCCTAGGCCTTTCTCAGCAGTCGCAACCGTCGCCACCGGGGGGGGGGTGGTGGCGCCGTCTCTCACCTCCTCCCCCTGAACATCCGATCGTCTCTCTCTCTCTCTCTCTCTCTCTTATCCCCAAATCCTTGCTTCTTATTGTTTCTCTCGTCGTCTTCTTGTTGTTAGTCTTCCATACTTTGCTTTCTCCTGGTTACTGCTCCGGTGTCTGTCGATCACCACATATGGGAATGATTGATTGTCCTAACGGCTAGGATCTGGCGGCGGCCAGACGTTATGAGGTAGAAAAGGTCCCACCGCATTTTCGTTGCTGGACAGACGATGCTATGGCTGATTGGGCCGCTTAACCCCGCGGGGGGGGGGGGGGGGGATCTTTTTGGCTAGAGGTTAGCCGTGGAAGAGTGGGTGCGGTGGTTTGGGTTTCTGTTTTGACAGGTGGCGAGGCAGTGGTTTGACGCTGGTGTATGGAGGTGCTCAGTTTTTGGCTTCCTAAATTAACCACTTATAAGGACCGAATCGACAACTGCTCGGCGGTTATCCATGGGTTCCAATTGCTCGCGGGGCTCACTGTGGCGTTTGGACTATTTTCTTGTTGCCAGTGGTAACAGATTGTTTGGTGGTTTTAAAGGGGTGGTGGTGGCAATAGGTGGTGATGAGGTATGGTGGTGGTGTTAGGGTGGTGGTGGATGGTGGCCTTCTGGGCTAGTGGGGTGGTTGGTAGCGGTGGTGGGGCTGCGGTGTGGTGGTTGGTGATGGTTTTGGTTGGTGGAGGCAGTTGTGTAGTTACGTTGGCGGTGGTGATTTTTGCCGGTGTTTGGAGCAATTTTAGGTTTAGGGTTTGTTTTGATTCTTGATTTGGGCCAGGCCCATGTGGTTTCTTGGGATTTATTATTTTTAGGGTTCTTCCCAACCGGTCTCATGTGATTGCATTGTGCCCCATTAGGTCTTTGCACACAAATGCGCACAATTACTTTCCCGCCGAATCCTTTCCCTCGCGCGCTCTCTCTGATTCCCATTCTCTCTCCCCTCCTTCCACTCACACGCTCATGTACTGTCCCCTCTCTCCCTCTCTTTCTCTCTCCTCTCTCATCCCCTCACACGTGGTCCCCCCTCTCTCTCCTCTCTCTTTTGTACATTTTGACCGACATCTTCTCTCTCCATTACTCTCTCTCCCTTCTCTCCCCTTTTTTATTTTCAAAACTTGAAATATTATAATGTTAATAACTTTAATATACATATTTATTTTTTACAAAATTTATATTTTTGAAATCAACTCGTAGAGATCTATCTAATGAGACCAATATTCAATGTAAAATGATAAGTAAATTAATTTTTTATTTTTCAATATTCATTTACTTGTGTCAAAATTTATAATTAATATTTTCATTTCATAGTTAATAATATTAATTTTTTCAAGTAAAAAAGTTATTGAGAATAATAAAAAAATGGAAGCCTACAACAAAAAAAAATTGATATATGATTTTACATTCGTTTAGAGCTTATTTCCTGGCCTATGCCACTGCTTGTACGTGGATGATATTGGAGTACTACGTGACGGTTGGAGTGGACCTGGAGGTGCTGTAGTGCACTCCCGCAATACATATGTAGTGTAGTGCGGTCAATCCGACTGTCCGTCTCGGCAATGAACGACTAGGATTTATAGGAATTTGGATTAAATCCAAACCATCCGCACCGAGATGGAGGGCCAGCAGGTGCTGTATTACAGCCCCTCCCATTCCGGTTAGAGTACCCAATAACTTGTGGTAATTAAGTGAATTATTTTAATGATTTACCTAATTAGTTTTCACGTGTCGGTCGTCAAAAAAAGGAATACACAAGTCCAAACCTGGGTATGATTGTAAAAGCTGCCAAGGGAAACGCTGGACTTCTTGAGCCCCTTTGGAATATCGGTTTGGCAGCAACCAATACCGGGACAATTTGCACCAGTCATGCCCGTACTGTTGGAGCATATGGACCCACATGCACTAACGAGGATCCCTGCATCTTGACTATACGCATGGAGATTGGCAAAGTCATCGCAGCCGACGACCGTCAACCTATTCCCGGTGTCCGAAATTGTGTATGGCCAGTCAAAGGCCACCGAAATCCAGGCGGGGCCAGAATCATAGGTCACGGCCCCGGTGTTGTTGTAGCACATGGAAGTGACAAAGTTGTGGATCCGGACTTGGGTTGGTGAGATGGATAAGACCATGATGCCGTCTAAGAAGGGCTCTGAATTGCTGCAGTTGATTACGAAGGGCAGATCAAAGGAGCAGGCAGCCCCTATGCCGAACGGGTAAGGGATGCTTAGGTTTCCGCATTTACGTTGGCATCCGGGCTTGGTGCCGAGGAAGCTTGTGAAAGTTACGTTGGCGATGTTGGCGGTTATGTTTTTTGCTAGTACTGTGGGTTGTGCTAATAGGAGGAGGAGCCATGAAAGAAAGAAGAGGATCAGTACATGGAGATACATGTTTAAGGATGGATTCTTAGTGTTGGAACTTCGATGTTTAAGGATGTACATATATATATATATATACATACATACATTTACACTCCTTTTGTCCTGATTTGTTTGTCTCTTTTCACTATTTGGGACCTTCAACAAAATTATTTATATGCTTCAATCTAAAATGATTTTTATATACAATATGGATTTTGTTTGATAAATCTCAATTAATTCACAATATGATGTTTTCGAAATTATATAAAACATTATAGCTTGTCGGATATAGAAAATTTTTTAAAGAGCACGAATGTCAAAAATGGACAAAAAAATTAGGACGGAGGATGTACCAAAAAATACTCCACTAGTTAAGGTTGCGTTCTCATGAACTTAACTTAAATTTGAGAATTTTGCCCTTATTTCAATTTTTTTTGCATTTGTTAGTTTTGCACCAAACTTTTGTGGGTTATTGATTCGTCTCGACGAGATTAAGCTAATAAGTTTGGCGGAAAACTAATAAATGAGAAAAAAATTCAAATAAAGACAAAATTCCCAAATTTAAGTTAAGTTCATAAGAATGTAGCCTAAATGTACAAGTGGAAAGCAATGAAAGAGTGATTCGTCTCGACGAGATTAAGTTAATAAGTTTGACGCAAGACTAATAAATGCGAAAAAAATTCAAATAAGAACAAAATTTTCAAATCTAAGTTAAGTTCATAAGAATGCAACCTAAATGTACAAGTGGAAAGCAATGAAAGTGAGTGAAGGAAATTAAGCTAATAAGAATAATCAGAGGGCGTGAAATACAGCCATTCAAATTGTTGAAACAAGACAAGAATTCAAGTGGTGCATTTACAATGAGAGTGACTCATCCAGTTTGCAATTTGTGGAACAGAAATTTGGGTGCCCCTAAACCACAAATCAAGTGCATGGTGGGCATGATTTGAGTAGTGTCAGCCTAGCTAGAATATCAAGGTCTTGTTTGGTAACCATTTCATTTCCTGTTTTCTGTTTTCATTTTCAAAATTTTCAAAATTTAGAACCGAAAGTTTGTTTGGTTGTCTATTTTCATTTCCAAAAATTAAAAAGAGTTTTCTAAATTTTTGAAAATTGAGAAAGTACCAAAAGTCTACTTTCACTTCTTGTTAAAATAAAAAACCGGCTGCCAAATTGTGGAACGCGTGTTCCGCTTCTCCTTATATCAGTCGACTTCTCCTTATCTCATCTGACTCTTCCCCAGATCCATCGATCTCTCTCGATCCTCCTGGTTTCAAGCGGCTGAAAAGGTCTCTCTATCTCTCTCTCTCTCTCTGTCTCTCTCTCTCTCGATCTCAATCTTCTCTCTCTCAATCTCTCGATTGGTAACCCATGCCCAAATTAATCTCATTGAATCGAATCAGGAAACAGAGAAACACATCAACCATCCAGTCGGATGCTGCAGAAGGAGAGGAGCAAAGTTCTCACTGGTAACGTTCTTTCGAAGTCGATCGAATAATCCAGTTTAATACTTTCCCTAATTCTCCTTCTCGCAGATATAAGTATGTCTCCGTACATCGTAGCTCAATATGTCTCCGTACGATTTGATTTTCTGAGTTTCTGAACCTATAAATCAGGATTCGTTACATATGCATGTATGCGTGTATACTCTTTTATGCTTCTGTATTTGTTTACAAATTTCGATATAGTTCACTGTTTCACCACGCTGAAAACATATGTGCGGCGAGTTGTCAGATTTGGTGATTAGATATTGCTGGATTAGAAATTGGTTTCTTAAAATTGATTTATTAGCTATTTTTTGAAATCTGGATTTGGTGATTTGTCGGATCATGTACCTGATTTTGTTAGATGGTTATTGTTGTGGACACCTTTGACTTATCCATGAGATTTCTTGAATCTATAGTTCTACTTTGCCCAAATAAATCTGAGATCTTATTTAGACCAATTGTGGGGTGATTTATAAATAGGAAATGTCTACCAAAGGCAATGTAAGTATCAAGATTGAGGATGACGGTGAAGTGGGAAGTGTAGTTGATTCCTTGTGGTCAAAGAAAAATGAGGCGTTTTTTATTGACATTATGGAGGAGGGGGTGAAAACCATGGGTAGTGGAGATACTGAGACTTTTCGGATAAAATAAGTTCAACCAACTACGCACTATGCACACCAGAAATCAGTAATGGTTAGATTTTTGGAGTACTATTGCTACAGGCTTTGTTTCTTGCTATAGATTGATAGACCTCTGGGTTTCGCCTGAGAGTGAAGTTCTCGGTTGCCGATGCATTGCTGTTTCGTATTTGTTATTGCATGTATGCCAACTGGTATTCATCCAGTGCTTCTAGCTAGTGGTAATAGACATCTCAATGAGTTTGACAGCTGATAAGGGTTTTATAGCTGAATTGGAGGCTTGCAATGCTGCTTTAATTAAATTTTTTTTATGCTACTCTGCATATAGTTTACTACTGTTCTTGGCTTCAGTACTTTTGAAATCACGTGCTCAAATTATGCAGTAACTGTGCTAGATTATCCTCTCAACAGTGAACATCATGTTATGATCAATTCTTCAATCTAGCAAATGCCTAAAGGCTTTAGTGTGCGGACCCAAAAATATTTGCCAACCGCTTGTTACACGGTCCACAACTTTATAAGGATGCATGACAAAAATGATGCAGTGTTCAAATTCTATAGCAAGGAAGATTTGATTGTTGAGAGTGAGCAAGGCCGTAGGGGCTCTTCTCAACAAATCAATGCAACCCCCGCTCAATTGTGAGAAATGGCTAGAGTTCGCAATACTATTGCCTGCCAAATCTTTAATAGCCAAAGGCTTTGATGCATTGGTAGTGAAGCATCCATTGCAGCAATGGTACGAGATTCCAAAGGGAGAATTGTCCACTGGCAGAATCAGCAAATGCTTTGGCAACTCTTGTTTCTCTGTCAATGATTCATATTTTTGTACTTTCCTTTCTTGCTTTTACGGACTATGAGAATGATTGGAGTGGTTTGATTCAATTTGACATTAGATTGGTTTGATTCAGTTTGAAGGTAGATTGGTTTGATTCAGTTTGAAGGTAGATTGGTTTGATTCAATTTGACTTGTCCAATGGCAGAATTGTTCTACCTTGTATCTCTCTCTCTCTCTCTCTCTCTCTCTTGTATTGTTTGGGAATTAGTGGAGAAATTACAAGGGATACATTTTTAGGAAAAGTAAAAACAGGTTTTAGAAATTCTTTTTTTTTTTTTTAAAAACAGGTTGACACAAACATATTTTCTGCTTTCACTTTTTTTTAAGGAAAAGTAGAAATTAATTTTAGCAAATAGAAAACAGAAAACAGAAAAGTGGAAGTGTTACCAAACATAGCCCAAATATTTCATGAACTCGACTCTTGATCAATATATATATGTTAAATATTTGCTTGAGATTATGTGGACGATTACATCGAACATGTAATTCAAGTTTGCTGAGTTCTACTTGATTAACGCGGTAAGATTATGTAAAACAAGAAATCAAATTGCTCAAATTAAACTCGACTTAGATGTAATTTCTTGTGAGATTAATTAGTTGGAATAATAACAAGTAATATATACTTGACCACTTCTGCAAGTCGTTAAATGTTCAAGTCATCGACCAGTTACTGGGTCAACTTAGCTTATATTACTCAAATCTGGTTGTTTTTGAGTCCGACCTGGTTTTGGGTGGTGCTCTGCAACGGTGGTGGTGGTGGTGTGGGTTTTTGGGCGATGGCCGGTCCGTACGAACTGGCCACTACGTGCCGCTGTTAATCGGTGATGGGTGGTGGTTGAAGTGTGTGGGTTTGGATGTTGCTCAGCGGTATGGCAGGGATGGCAGAATGGCTACGGTTTGGCGTTGGTTTTGGGTTGAGCCATTGGGCTGGCCCTTCCCAGTTGGAGCTGATTTTATGGATTTGGGCAATTAGGCCTTTTTACGCTCTGAATTGTATAGATTTGGGATTTTAGACCCATTTAGGTGCTGTATTATTTGGATTTTTAGACAGTTTTAGGTGTGGGCTTTGTCCTTTTGGATGCTCCTTCGCTTGGTTTCTTGCCAAACTTTGGCTTTGGGTCTCGGATGGGTATTGGATAATTCTTAGCTTTCATTATCCCTCGTTTGGGTAGCAAGTTAGGAATTTAATTCATCATCCCTTGTCCGGTTGATCTTTATTTTTTCAGACATTAATAAAAATTTTAGCCTTTAAAAAAAGGAGGAGGTCAACTTATCTAATCTACGATTTTAAGCATATTTCAAAAAGATGAGATATTACTGGGAGTGGTTAGCTTTTAAAATAAATCAACTTGCTTTTTCCAGTTGTAATAATTTAAGACAATGATGTGACAAATGTAAGAGGTAGATCAACTTAAATGTTATACTTAGGCTCCGTTCCGGAACCAAAAAAAAAAAAAAAAACCCTTATTTTTTAAGAAGACAATTTTAAGCTCAAAAATTTTTGGGCTTATTAATTGGAATATATAAATATGCAATATGAATCTTATTTGGTAGATCTCGATCAGATCTTTTATACGATGCAAACAAAAGTTCACTAAACTCGAAATAAGTATCAAACAATTGTTTTATTTGTCTAAAGTGTTGTCTTATTTAATTTTTTTCAATATCTGCCCATGTTTCTATACTTTTCTGATTTATATTGTCGAAACGAACGATTAACCCCAAAATTATAATGAAAAGCTGAACAAAAATTACGAAAAGTAAAAAATACCGAAATAAGTTTCAGACTTATAAACTCACAAGAATGCAACCTCCGGACTAGAGAGAGTGAGGGGGAGAGAGGGGCGACCCACCCAGGCACCATCCCCACCACCGCCGACCATCACTACAAGAAAATGCGGAATTGGCAATACAACGAAGCACATTGGGAAAAATATATATGGGTCGGCAAAGGTTTTCGCCAATGAAAAATTTTGCGTCAGCAAGTTGTCGGCGTTGATATGTCGGGAAAGGGTTTCGCCGACGTGAATTGTCATTCATCGGCAAAAGTATAGTTTCAGCGACACAAGTTTGCATCGGCAATAGCTGTCGGCAAATGGTAATGCGTCGGCAAATGGGGTTCTAAAATTGGAGAATGTAACACCTTTGGCGATGAAACTTTTGCATCGGCAAAAGTTAATTTAAAAAAAAACCCAAATCTGTTGTAGTTTGCTCGCCCCATGTGCTTTGCTTGCCTCGTGTTTCAAACTTGGGACATTAGGTATCCACACTAAGCGTCTACCCACTAGACCAACTTACTCTTTCGTAGATAATATTTCTAGATCTAATATATAACCTATAAAGGCAGTATATATACTATTATATCTAGTGTAGTAAGTATCTACGATATTGCATATATCAATATATGTACATCCTATATATATATATATACACACACACACACTACATATGTATATGAATATATATATACACAAATCTTTAGGTAAGGACATTAAAATGAGGACCTTATATGCGAACCTCCTATTTCTCACCTTTTCCAATCGGATTTCGATGATCCGAGCCGCTCAATGTGTTCAGAACGTGATTTTAAGGGTACCCGTGAGAAATCAGCAAAAAAAATGACCGAGAAGGGCTTGATTTGAGCAGTTTCTATTTGAACCGTTAGATAAAAAACAAACAAAAACTGCTCCGATGAAGCCCTTTCCGGTCTTTTTTTTTTGCTAATTTCTAGCGGTATCCTTAAAATCACGTTCTGAACACATTGAGCGGCTCGGATCATCAAAATTCGATCGAGAAAGGGAGGTCCGTATTTTATTAAAGTAAGGTAGTCTTTATAAGAAGGGAACTTTATATATATACAAATATATATATATATATGTATGTACACAAAACTTCTTATAAGGGCACCCTTAACTTGTTAAGTTAAGGACGTCCTATTTTCCGATCAAATTTCATTGATCCAAGCCGCTCAATATGTTCAGAACGTGATTTTAAGAGTATCCGCGAGAAACGGCAAAAAAAATATACCAGGAAGGGCTAAATTATCAAAAACTGATACAATCGAGCCCTTCCCGGTATTTTTTTTTGCCGATTTCTTACGAGTACCTTTAAAATCACATTTTGAACACATTGAGCGGCTCAAATCATTGAAATTTGGTCAGAAAAGGGGAGAAAAAGGGACATCCTTAACTTAACTAAAATAAGAGCGCCCTGATAAGAAGCTGTTAACTGTATATATATAATACTCTTTCCCGTTTCACAAAATTTTATCAGTCTGCAAAACCTAGAACTTAAAAGATTGCATTTTAAAAAAAAAATTCAAACTTTCTTTTTTGCAAATTACATTATATATAGTGAATTACCCTTGCCTACAGACAAATTGTGGGAAAGGAGAGTTTAACATATATATTATATGTATGTACACTATATATATAGATGTACTCTATGTAATAATATACATATCATACATTATACTAAGAACACACTATCTCAGCCATTAAAATAAGTGACTAAGATGGTGTATTTTGATGTATCCCTTTAAACTCCCTAACATACACATATATAAAATGTACATATAATTATACATAAGATCTATACCGTATACATACATATATGTTATATGTGAATACGAACTATTGCCGATACAAAGATTTCATTGCCAAAAGATTTGACTTTTGCCGATGCACATTGTGTCGCCAAAAGGTTCCCCGCAAGACTATTGCCGATGGAAAAAAAGTCGTCGCCGAAATATTCAACTTTTGCCTATGTACAATTCATCGCTAAAAGAAAGTTTCGTCGGCAAATATTTCCCGGGAAAATATTTCCTACCAATCTTACTTTTGCCGACAACATTTGCCAACGCATTTATTTTTGTCGCCAAAAAGATTACATTCACTGACACATACTACTTTTTCATCGCTAAAATCTTACTTTTGCCGACAAAAAATATATTGTGTCGGCAATTTGGTTGCACTTGGTGTATTTTCTTGTAGTGCATCACCATTGCCTTCCCCATTCCGACGACCACTTCTGGGCCTTTGTCGACCACCACCAACGCACCGACATTGACAACGAGCTCAAATTTCGACCAAGGTCTCTCTCTCTATGAGCCTTAGATTCTCTTAGGGTTCAAAAATTTGGGAACACCCAAAAATTGAGATTTTTACCTTTAAGTACAGAAAAGTGACACTTAATTCCCATTAAGGAGAGATGGAATACTCAATTATCACTAGATCCACTTTTACAAAAATACATTTACAATTAATGGAAGTGTCACTCTAGAGTTTTAGGGTATGCTAGGGTTTTATGGTACCTTAAAATCTTAGGGGACCCCAGGATTTTAGGGTACCTTAATATTTTAGGGTTTAGAATACGCTAGGGTTTAAGTTTAGGTGCTTTTATAGAGCCCTAAGGTTTAGGTTTGGGCACTGTCATAGGGTTTTAGGGTGTATTTTCCTATTATAAGGTTTTAGCGGTTTTGGTACTTTTATAGGGTACCCTAGGGGTTTAGTCATTTTTATCAGGTACCCTAGAGTTTAGACACTTTCATAGGGTGCCATAGGGGTTAGGCACTTTCAGTGTTTAGGATTTTAGGAACTTTTATAAGGTTTTAGTGTTTCATTAATTAGAGGAAAGTTGGTAGGAATTGTGGGCACGCGCCCCAAAATTCCGGATTTTCTGGTTTCAAAAACGTTTGGGTGCGGCCCTCTTTGGAAAAGTGCGGCGAGACGCTTCGATTCAGAGTCGCCACTCGGGTTTTAGCGGAGGAATACCCAAGGAACCGAACTCGAAAACGCTTTGCTACGTTTGCTTTGATTGATTTTTGAAAAAGGCTTAGACCGGTCCGTCGTCACCTTCGATATCTGAGGTTCGGGAGCCAGGTTATGAGAGGGGAAGGGTTTTATGGCACCCCTCTCGCCCAATCCGGAGATTGGTCTCTACTCAGGCATTTTTGTAAAACGTTTGCATTTTTCTCTCATTTGATCATTTTTTAGCCAGTTAGGCCGGGGAAGCAGATAATAGGGATTATTACTGTAACAAGTTGCAATTTAGATGACAAAATGTTTGTGAATGATGATTTGAATGAATTGAAGTAATTAACATAAGAACATAGATTGAGAACAAGCACTGTGAATCAGTATCACTGGGATGGTGTACGCTGCTTTTTCAGGTGCGCGAACAGGCAGTACACTGGCACGCAGTGGCCGAACCACTGCACGCCACCATACCATGCGCACGCCACCTCAGAGCTGGCGTACACTACCTTTTTGCTTGCTTACAGTCTTTGCTCTCAATCCTCTGGGCTCTAGAATGGACCAGTGCACACCCAGGACAAACCACGCAGTTGATAAGACAGTTTATGAACATACACAGACATAAGAAATGACTAAGAGCCAGAAAAAGGACAAACAACCCCATAAACAGAGTGGGGAAATAACAGGAGGCCAGGATTAAATCATGATGTAAGGGCCAGGCACTGGACTTCAACATACATGCCGTACGCCACCTTTTAGGGGCCGTACGCCACTCGTGCATGTTACCCAGTGTTTGGCTTTACACCATCTGAGCTCTGGATTATGACCAGAAACACCCCAGAGGCCTTAAAGAGTAAGAAAGATACAGGTATTGAAAGCTACATTTAAACCACTCTATCACACAGAAAGCAATAAACTGGTTATTAGCATGCTAGAGTGACGACAGATAAGATATAAGCAAGTAAATAGACAATCCATGATCCCCACGCCAGCAGTGCACATACAGCCATAGATGGCGTACGACATGATAATGCTGGCGTGCGCCATAGTTTGTCCCTTACGATTGCTTTTATTTTACCAGAAAATGGCCTGGACTAGTATCAGTTACTAGCCAGAACCTTTCTGGCTCTCCTCAGGGGTTGAAAATAGAAAGAACCACAAAGGTGGTATACTTTTGGGTAGAAGTAGATGGATGGTTTTGGTGCCTTGAAGATGGAAGCTTGGATGGTTTAAATGACTATGGTGTGTGGGAAGCCAGGTTCCTTCTCTTTTCGATGGGAGAGAGAGAGAGAAAGAGAACAAAAGAGAAGGGAGAGGATAACTTGATTGCTCTTAATGGAATCCAACCCCTTGCAAATGAATGCAAAGGGGGTATTTATAGGAGGAGAGGATTGAAGAGGGGGGCTGACCAGTTGGGTTAGGAGGTGGGTTGGCTGGTTGGGTTGAGTGAGAAGCCTCCCATGCATTTAATGCATGGGACTTGGCTTGATGGAGGATGTAGGAGAGAGAAGGGGACGGGCAGGCGAATATAATCATCAGGGGCACTGTTCCCTGTACTTGGGAGCCGCAAAAGTCTCGGGCGCGTGACAGAAAAACGGTGATTTGACTGGCTTTGACCATGCGTACGCCACCTAAATACCGCCGTGCGCCAGGTCAAACTGAGTTAACGGTCGATGTCCGACACGTGGCAATTTGCTGGCGCACGCCAATTTGAACCTGGCGTATGCAAGTAGGGTTTTGCTGGGGCTCTTCTGGCTCTGGATTCGAAGGGTTTGAAATGGGTTTGAAGGTGGGAAGTTCAACGCTCAAAGCTCAAATCCTTCCATCGACTTTCAAATGTTCTCAACCGTTCATCATCATCGGGGCAACAAAGAAAGTAAGAGAACTAATCCGGACAGTCCAGAATGGGGTGTCTACAGGAATTACTTTCTATTTTTTGGGCATAGAGGTAAAATGCCCCAAAAAATTAGGGTTTGTGATCCACTACGAAATTGAGAATTTTTTGTGGTTAGTTTGATTGACTAAATTCGATGAGTTGATTGTGTAGTCCAGTAATCTGTTTGTTTTTGTTGACTTTCTGTTTGGGAGATTTGCGAGAATGCATGACCAACTTTAGTTTTCTGCCCTTGCTGGCTATGGTAATCAACTAGCATGTATAACTCCGATCCGTACCAGTACTTTTACTTTCTAGTACCCTCTTTGTTTACTTTATCGTTGTGCATGAGAATATATTCGCGCGTGGAGAAAACTGTTTCCGTATTTCGAACCGGTGATCATCACCATTTTCAGCGGAATCATTTGTTTGTCTTTATTTGTATCTGCAATTTTGAAGCTCACAAGTGAACGTGATTTTGAACAACTCAAACTCGATAAATCTGCCCACATAGATAATTTGTGCACAAATTTTACTGTGGGGCCCACCATGGATCCCACACAAATGAACTGAACCGTTCATTAAATGTAAAATATTTTTTCAAGGGTTCCCGTAAAAAATAAGCTCAATCCAATACTTATAGGTGCTTGATCTAATCATCTAACTTTTCATTACCCAAAAATTTGAATGAAAATTTAGATGATTGGATCGAGCACTTATAGCTATTAGATTAAGTTGATTTTTTACGAGGACTCTTGAAAAAATATTTTACATTAATGAACGGTTCCGATCATTTATGTGAGATCCGTTGTGAGCCCCACAACAAAATCTGTGCACAATCTGTGCATAGATGTATGTGTAGGTAGCAGGTTCACTCAAACTTGTTCTAGTGTATGGTAAGGAGGTGGATAGATATCTATGGAATTGGGGTCTCCTGAGTTTTAAGAAATGGTGGACTCTTTCTGCCTCTCTACGGTGTTTGCCCTATTTTGTGGTAGTAGATGGCCTTTCCTTGGACAGTGCGAGACGATAGTGATGTAGGAGTATATAATATTATAATTGGACGAATAGTCATGTAGTACTTTAGAAGTTTTTTTAATTCCCACATGTAGGGAGATGAATCTTGTAACTTGTACTAGAATGGTCATGTTGCTTTCTCATGCAACTTTCAGGAATTAAAGATGGTGTCTTAATTTGGTCTTTTGAGAGAGCTTAGTTTTCTGTTTTGACTTGGAGTATATATGCATGTGCAATAAAAAGTGGTAACATTGGGCATGGACCATTCTACTCTCTTCGTACGGATTTAATAGTCCTTTTTGGGAGTTCGTGCCATTTTTCAATCGATTATATTTTATAATTTATTATGTTTTATATAATTTTGAACTAATTGAGATATTCTATCAAACAAGATCCATATTGAATATAAAATTCATTACCAATTTAAAGATAAAACTTATTTTTTATCCGGTTAGAATTGAACGAGAGACTATTAAATCCGGACGGAGGAAGTGCCTAATTAGCAAAATCTGCCCAATTGTGGGACACTGTCACGTCAGAGTGTAATGGGATGCTGTTAAGCGTAGCATTTCTCGGCAAGTAGGTCTTGCGACTTTAGAGACACCCAGTTATTACACACTGGCTTGTACCCTAAAATTATCAAGAGAGATGCTACAAGCACACCCAATATTACACACCCTTTCACAAACACAAGGGTCCCACACACACTATGTGTGTGTATTTGGGTGTATGATTTTGAGTGTGGTTGTAGAATATTTGAATTATCAAGTCGAGTGAGAATGTTAATTTTTGAAAAATCCTAAATTGCCTGGGTTTAAAATTCGCTATGTTTTGTCACTCCAATTAATCAACCCATCAACCGAAAAGTAAAACAATCTCACAAACAGAAAGCAAACAAACAACGAACGCCAAGATATGTGTGAAAAATCCCAAATGGGTAAAAAAAAATGGGGAAGGAATCCAAACACTATACTCCATGTGTAGTTACAAGTAATCTTACCTACGATTTGAATCCTCACAATTGCCTTAGGATCTACTTGTCGAATCACTCGTTCACCACACCCAATGTAGCAATGCTTGACCACCGTTGCCTTAAATCTACAAATCTTCCAAGATACTTCCAAAAATACATTGAAAAACAATTCAAATAGTCGAATCAAAGATGTGCATGTAAACTTCTTGGAATTGTCACTGTACTCCAAGACAAAACAAAGCAAAGACCACTTCCAATATATCCCTCAAGAGTGGCGGCTAAACATAAATGGGTATTTTTCCTTCTCATGTTTCACACGGCAATATCATCAACAAAATGGGAGAAATACTACTGTTTTTTTTTGGAAAATGATGGCCAATGATGTGTTTTGATAATTAATACCCGCCAATGACATTTTCAGCATTAACAAATGTTCTTAGCTTGTCTTTAACGGGTATTAATTATTAAAACACATCCTGAGCCGTCATTTTCCCTTTTTTTCCTCAATCTCTTAACAACTTTGGAGAGCACATGCAACCCCTTTCCTTTTATATGAAGTCTTGCAATCTTTTTTATCACGAACATTGAGAGGCCAGCTGCCACTAAATGGCCCGATCAACTGGAAAGACTCGATTAAGGGACCACAATCATTATTAGCCTAACTCAACTACAAGCCTCATTAAGGGGAGAAATAACTCCAATACATATAAAAGAAAAAACACCCACACACAGGTAAAGACTCTATTCCTAACCTTCTAATGAGATGTAAGAGTCCTGCCTAACTGAGCTAACCCAAGTTGTTTAGCAAGTTGGAAAGTTAATCATGTAAATCTTTCCTATTTTATCCTGTCGATACGCTCACTCTCAATAACATAACAAGATTCCTTCCACTCAAATATTATACAGACTCGCTAGCTTAAAAAAAAAAAAAAAATACTGACTCGATAAAAATGAAGAGTACCTGTCTATAAGGTAGCAGATTATGAAGAATACCTGTCTATAAGGTAGCATTCTTTTTTGTTCCTTTAGCAATTATGAGAGGAGTTTTCTCTCTTCTGTGAAATCTAATAGGAGGTTTGATTACTTGAGGATTCCGTCAGAATTAAAATTTCTTTTTAAGAAAAAAAATTGTATGGTTACGATACGGCCACTACAATACCCGAAATCCAAGTGTATAGCTGAACAAAGCAAGTGTGTGTTTGTCTTGGTTTTGGTACTTCCTTGGGCTTCTATTTCACTTGAGCAAATTCCCCTACCCAACATACTTGTGCAAAAGATGTTGTGCCCCAGTAATATTGCTCATGTTCAGCCTCCTTTGTATCCTTACGATCTTAGTGTCAAAGACAAAATATCACGTGCGAAGCACGTGCACTCTTACTAGTAGTGGTTTAAATGTATAGAAAAGTAGAACTCCTTCCCCTGAATACCATGTCATGGTTATCATTGGCATCAACTTATAAATAGTCCATTGATTCTATGTGATTGAGGGAATTGAAAGTAGATTCACAAATAGTCCCTGAATACCATGTACTCCATAACATGATTACATGTTGGAAGAATTTTATCAGTTTAGTTGTTTCATCTATGAAAGAATAACATGACAACGGGCAAGGATAACTCACTTATTCATGGCGGAGGCCGCTCTGCTTCTGCTCCACAACTCTAGGTACAATCCTCTACTGAGCCGCTCTGTTTTGTTGCAAATATCTTCTTCTTTCCCCTGATATTTTCGTGGAGAGAGAGAGAGAGAGAGAGAGAGAGAGAGAGAGAGAGAGAGAGAGAGGGGAGGAGGAGGAGGAGGAGGAGGAGGAGGAGGAAACTCGGTCTGTTCTTTACGAAATTATTCAAGGTACCTAAAAAAGTTTTCAAATTTCTGGTACTTTTACTAAAAGGTTCATTAGTGTGTCTATTGTATTGTGTAAAATTTTCAGAATTTTCTAAGAAGTGTGGAAAAAGATAAAAATCATAAACCTAGCTGTGGTCAGGTTCTTGTTTTTTAGCAGATAGCTTGCCGAGCTGCAGTTATCATCACTCTTTTTATAGTTTAACAATCCTCCTGACTATGGGTCCTTATGAGTGTTAAAGATTGATAAGTTGGTGATGTTTTGGCGTTGAAATTACTAAAAAGTATTAAGTATTCGATTTTTAATGAATTTTCGAACACAGTCGTTCTGCTGGAAATTGTGTTTCACTGTACAGAATTTTTGAGTTTGGGGGCAAATTTGACTAGGTTCCTTTACTTTGCAAAATCTTGAAAAAATCAAGGATAAACTTTGATGTGTGATAATGGTGTGTACCAAATTTGGGGTTTATTAAATGCATTTTCTAAGTTTGACGGATTTTACAAGTTGGTGTGACGCTGCTGGCTATGAAGCACATATACTCTATTTTGACCTCCGTATCACGTATTGGAAGAATGCCAACAGAAATTTGAATACGAGTTAGAACTTTTAGCCTTTTGAGTGTTTTGTTGGGTTACTAGATCCAATGCATGGGCAAATACCATTTTATTGTTTATGACTGAAATTAGATGCTTTTCCTATTGACTTTTGTGCTCCATAGGAATGAATACCAGTCCAGTGCATGGTGGGTGTTCTATTCCAACCTTTTTAAGGTGCTATGGGTGGTTTGAACTCTCAGTCTCTTATGTTAGGATTAGTTAGGAAGGCCTGCAGTTATCATTGTAGCAACTGGTTGATCTGATATGGTATGTTCTTTTATGACATGTTGTAAGACTGAATCACTATTAAATTATGTAAATACATTCATAAGAATTGTAATGCAGGATGACATCTCTGTTTTCCTGGTAGAATTGTTCAAATTACTAATGCTTAGCTTTCAATTCCCCTATGACCATCACATGAAATGTGATGTGATCAACACTTCAGTGTCTTTGAAACTGCAGTAGCTTACAGTTGTGTCAGGGTATGAAGCAATTTTTGTGTTCTTTACATTATTACATCTGCGCAAAGTTTTCAAAGGCGAAACCGCAAGGCGAGGTGGTTGACTTCTTATGGGGTGAGGCGTAAGCCATTGGAGTTTTTATTTGTAAAAAGTAAGATTTGTTGAAAATACCATAAAACAGGGATTAATGTATGCACCATAAATTTTTTTGAACGGCTAGTGTATGCGCCATATAAAGGCACCTTTATACAATTAAGAATATAGTAAATAGAATTCACATAAAGAATGTTAAAGCATAAACCATAGTGCATGTAAAGTCAGTAAGTTTGTATGAGGAAGTTGAACAACTGAACTTAGTCACTTGTTTACTCTTTATTTTTCTGTTGAGGTTTCGAATTCTATACTCATACTCTTAGATGCTTAGATGGCTCTCTTCATTCTTATACTCATACTCGAGAAATGTGCATGTATCAATATCATGGTGTTAGATTTCTTTTCTTCCCTTGATGTACCCTTGTCAAGTTCGTATCAATATCATGGGTCTTATTATTATGTTTTGTTCTTTCCACAGATATTGGAGTATTTGGCATCTCGTTAAGGGCTATATATGAAGAAGTTAGATTTTTGCCGTGAATTCTACTGTAATCTAGTTCTGTTGAACTTTTGTATTATTATGCGCTCTAGGGCTTAGATATGATATATTTGATGGTAGGACTTTTTGTGGTGTGATTTTTTGTTATTTTGTACTTCGCGAATTCGGATACCGTATTTTAAGTATTTGGTGAACACCCTGTATTTATGAAAGTTATGAATGAATTGTTCTTGAATTCCAATACTTGATTACAGTAGATTGGTGAATAGACGTTGCTTAATTTAATTTATTGTGAATCACCAAAATATATATATATATATATATATATATCTCAGCAGATTTTAGAATTTTTTTTAAAATATATTATATTTGCTGACTAAATACTTAGTTGGTAAAAGATGCCAACTATGCTAATTTTTTTTCACATTTACCGACTAAATAATTAGTTGGTAATTTATCAAATATTTGCCAACTAAATAATTAGTCGGTAATTTATCAAATATTTTTGGTAATTTATTAAATATTTATCGACTAAATAATTAGTCGGTAATTTATCAAATATTTTTGGTAATTTATTAAATATTTGCCGACTAAATAATTAGTCGGTAATTTATTAAATATTTTCCGACTAAATAATTAGTCGGTAATTTATTAAAAATTTTCCGACTAAATAATTAGTTGGTAATTTATTAAACATTTGCCGACTAAATAATTTTGAATACTTTGTCGATAATAATTTAAATTGGCCGACGAAATAATTAGTTGGGAAAGACCATCATATGCCGACTGAATATTTTTTTGTCGGTGATTACCTTTCCCGACCGCAATTCCCCGACTAAATTGCTGACCAAATTTTTTAGTCAGAAATTACTATTGCCGACTAAATTCCTTACTTTTGCTGACTAAACTGTTAGTTGGGAATTGTATAATTTCTTGTAGTGAGTGGTGGTGGTGGTGGTGGTATGGTGATTAAAATACAAGTACACAAGAATTCAGTCAGAATTAAGTAGCTCAAAACTACTTAATTTTTCTCAACTTTTTAGCCTACATTTTAAGTAGTACTTAATTTGTTAAGTAATGTATAATATCATTATCAAACTTACTGAATTACTTATTATTTAATTGATTCATTTTTAAGTATTGAATTTAGGTTATCAAACAAGCCGTAAGTCTTGGACTTAAATGCTAAGTCTTGGTCATTGGATGGTTCTGCCAATTGTCTTGGTTGATGTCGATGATACGGCCTTCATATTCCAATGACTTGGGCATGCGTGACTTTGACCCAAAGACTCCACACGTCCTTCTTGGAGTAGTCTTTTCTGCCTTTTTTCATTTTTGTCCTAGGCTAATGTAAGTGTACGAGATCATTTTGACCGTCCATTTTGGTCCCCATTTTTTTATTATTTTTCGCTTTCTCCGTGAGTTGAACCCGGAACCTTTGGATCTACGCGCACGCGTGTGACCAACTGGGCTAACCCGCATATTGGGTCAAATAGGATAAATAATAATTTTTTAATATTATACGGGTCAGTTTTATTATAAGTATTACTGCCGGTATTAAAAACAATCGTATATTCTACTTTCCCAGCGGTAATTTAAAAAACCGCCAGTAAAAGTCACTAAAAACGGCAGTCTTAGGAAAATTTCCATTTTAGGGTAATTATTCTCGACGGTCTTATTAATGCTGCTAAAAGTGTCTTTTAACGGCATTTATTTAATGCCGGTAACACTACCGCCGGTAAAGCCTTGATTGAATGGTCAACACCAGTCAACGGTCAACTCTTCAGTGATGATGTGGCGGATGAAAAACCTTTTGTGTCCTTCCCCTAACATGAAAATATTTTGATGTCCTTATTACTTGAGAAACTCTTTAAATATGTCCTTTAGAATTTGCCCAATTAAATGGACATCCTATCGGAGTCATCATGAGTTCCACGGACTTAAATGCGTAGGGCTTGTTTGATAAAACTGAAAACTGAAACTGAATGTTGAAAAATTAAGTACTGAAAGCTGAATGTGAATTTTTTAAACTGAAAAGCTGTTTGGTAAAATATTACTGAATTAAAAAAATGATAAATTAATTTTAGTTCCGATTTTCTCTTAATTTACTAATGATCACAATGTACTTATAATAATGGTGGAATGGTGATTGTGGTGGTGGTGGTGGTGGTGTGTTGGTGGTGATGGAGTGGTGGTAGCGGCAGCGGTGGTGGTGGTGGTGGTGGTGTTGGAGTGTTGGCGATAATGGTGTAATGGTGGTGATAGAGTGATGGTGATGTAACGATGGCAATGAGTGGTGGTGTTGGTGGTGTAATGATGGTGGTGGCGGTGGAGTAATGATGTAATGGTAACAGTGGGTGGTGTCGGTGGAGTGATATATAGTTGTGCAATGGTGACATTGTGGTGGTGGCGACGGTGAGGTAGTGGTGGTGGCAATGTGGTAATGGTGGTGCCGTGGTGGTGGTGATGGAGTGATAGGGGAGTGGTGGTGGTGGTGGTGGTGGTGGTGGTGGTGGTGGTGGAGTGGTGGTGATGGTGGCTAAGTGGTGGCGGTGGTGGTGGTGATGGTGTTGATGGTGGATTGGTTGTAGGAGTGGTGGTGGTGGTGGTATGGTGATTAAATGAAAGTACACAAGAATTAAGTCATAATTAAGTAATTCAAAACTACTTAATTTTTTTTAATTTTTTAGCCTACATTTTAAGTAGCACTTAATTTGTTAAGTAATGTATAATGTCGTTATCAAACCTACAGAATCACTTATTATTTAGTTGATTCAATTTGAAGTGCTAAATTTAAGTTATCAAACAAACCCTAAGTCTTGGATTTAAATGCTAAGTCTTGGTCATTGGATGGTTCTGCCAATTGTCATGGTCGATGATATGGCCTTCATATTCCAATGACTTGGGCATGCGTGACTTTGATCTAAAGACTCCACACATACTTCTTGGAGCAGTCTTTTTTGCCTTTTTTCATTTTTGTCCTAGGCTAACGTAAGTGTACGAGATCATTTTGCCCGCCTATTTTGGTCCCCATTTTTTTTTTTCCGCTTTCCCCGTGAGTTGAACCCAGAACCTTTGGATCTACGTGTACCCGTGTGACCAACTGGGCTAACCCACATTTTGGGTCAAATAGGATGAATAATATTATTTATATTATACGGGTCGCTTTTATTATAAGTATTACCGCCAGTATTAAAAATAATCGTATATTCTACTTTCCCAGAGGTAGTAGTCACTAAAAACGGCAATCTTAGAAAAGCTGGCATTTTAGGGTAATTATTCCCGGCGGTCTTACTAATGCTACTAAAAGTGTCTTTTAATGGCATTTATTCAATGCCGGTAATACTACTGCCGGTAAAGCCTTTATTGAATGGTCAACACTGGTCAATGCCGATCAACTCTCCAGTGATGATGTGGTGGATGAAATTAAGACCTTTTGTGTCCTTCCCCTAACATGAAAATATTTTGATGTCCGTATTACTTGAGAAACTCATTAAATATGTCCCCTAGACCAATTTGCCCAATTAAATGGACATCCAATTGGAGTCATCATGGGTTTGACGGACTTAAATGCTAAGGTGGTGTTCCACCTTTTTAAAAAGTACCTTTTTTTTTCAAACGAAAGTAATTTCAAACTCAAATATAATGAAAATGAAAAGTATTTTTTCAATTTTTTTTGCACCGTTTAAAAAATCTCAATGAGATCTATCAAACAAGATCCATATTAGTAGAAAAATTATTTGCATAAACACATGATTTTTTAAGTTTGAAATTGCCTTCTTTTCAAAATGTTCTTTTTCCACAAAAGTGGAACAGCCCCTAAGTCTTGGTCATTGGATGGTTCTACCAATTGTCTTGGTCGATGTCGATGATATGGCCTTCATATTCCAATGACTTGGACATGTGTGACTTTGACCCAAAGACTCCACACATACTTCTTGGAGTAGTCTTTTCTGCCTGTTTTCATTTTTGTCCTCCTAGGCTAATGTAAGTATACGAGATCATTCTGCCCATCTATTTTGGTCCCCATTTATTTATTATTTTTCGTCCCACATGTATCAGGTAATAGTTGGGCCTAAAATGCATCGTTTTCAAGATGTAGTCTGTGGGACCAATTAATTATAAAGCAAAAATACATTTTGTAAGTGTATATCTAGTTTATAATTACAAAAACAATTGTAGGAAAACCCATTCAGTCCACAATTATTAGGAGTATGGGCGCTCTAATTAGCAAAATCTGCCCAATTGTGGGACACTGCCACGTCAGCATGTAGTAATATTCTAGGTTGATTTTGTTACTCTCCAAATTGTTAACTTTTGGGGAGTGGCAAAATCAATATTAGTTGATTTTGACACTCCCATGGGAAGTGCCGTTAACAATTTGGGAGTGACAAAATCACTCCCCTTCTAATTTTTATTTTTGATCCGCACTCTCCTTCTGATTCGCTTTATAAAGTTTTTGTTGTACAAGCTAAACTTAGGGGCCGTTTGGCTAAATAAGCCAAGTGACTTTTTTTTTGTCCTTATTCAAATTTTTTTCATATCACGTGGCTTATTATCAATTTTTTGGGGATTATTGCATCCTCATGACAAGAGAAATCTAAAAAGTAATTTTTTTTGACCAAAATCCAATTTTTTTTGAATAAAGACGAAAATAAGCTAATTAGCCAATTTTTTCGTCTTTTGTAATTTATAAAAGACGAAAATTATCAAGTCGAGGGAGAATTACACTCTTTTGTAATTTATAAAAGATTTTAAAGACACCCCGTTAATTACACACTGGCTCGCATCCCAAAATTATCAAGTCGAGGGAGAATGTTAATTTTTGATCAAAATTAAACTAATGGAAAATAGATTTTGAAAAATCCTAGATCCCCTAGGTTCAAAGATGTTTTATATATTCAGTTAATCAACCCCAAACTGAAAAGTAAACCAATTTCACAAACAGAAAGCAAATAAATAACAAACACTAAGATATAAATAGAAAACTCCCAATGGGTAAAACCACCGGAAAGAATCAAAAAACCATACTCAATGTGCAGTTACAAGTAATCTAACCTACGATTTGAATTCTCACAATTGCCTAAGACCTACTTGTCGAATCGCTCGTTCAACAAACTCAGTGCTTGACCACCATTGCCTTGAATCCACAAGTTTTCCAAGATGCTTCCGGAAATCCACCAAAAAACAATTCAAATAGTTGAATCAAACTATCAAAGATGTGTAAACTTCTTGAAGTCGTTACTGTACTCCAAGACTCAAATAAAGCAAAGACCACTTCCAATATACATTCCTCAAGAGTGGAGGCTAAACATAAATGTGTATTTTTCCTTCTAATGTTTCACACACGAATATCATCAACAAAAAGGGAAAAACACTACCCTTTTTTTTTCCCTCTCAATCTCTTGACAACTTTGGAGAGCACAACCCCTTTCCCTTTATATGAAGTCTTGCAATCTTTTTTATCACGTAAATTGAGAGGCTAGCTGCCCACTAAATGGCCCGATCAACTGGAAAGTTAATTTCGCGAATTGGTTAGTCGCCCAACGAATTGGAAAGGCTTTTTTTTTTTTACCAGGAAGAGAGATTGTTACATCATGTATAAAGAACAAAATACAAATCACAAGATACTACATCCATTGTGTGAGAGTTCACGACATAACCAAGTCCAACAACCGAACCAACAGGATAAATAAGTCCATCAATGAGACCACAATCACTATGAGCAGAACTCAACTACAAGCTCCATTAAAGGGAGAAATAACCCCAACAAATAGATAGGAAAAAACACCCACATGCAGGTAGAAAGACTCGATTCCTAACCTCTTAGTGTGATGCAAGAGGTTGGCTAACTGAGCTAGCTCAAGTTGGTTAGCAAGTTGGAAAGTTAATCACATAAATCTTTCCTTTTTTATTTGGCTGATATGCTCACTCTCAATTACATAACAAGATTCCTTCCACTCGAATCTTATACTGGCTCGCTAGATTCAAATAAAAAAATACTAACTCGATAAAAATGGGATACAAACAAAAGTGTGTTTTGTAAATGAAATTTCCAACCAAATAGGACGCATCTTTTTGGGACTTACAAATTTGAAGTTTTTCTACGTCAATTTTCCCATAAAAAGATATCCTAAGTGCATGCAATTTGTTTAGAGGCTAGTCCAAAAACATTTTCTTTGAGCTGTATACCTCAATATATTATTTAGGCTAAACAAACTTAGCAAATTATATTTTTTGGATTACGTTCTATTTAAATTTTTGGGAGCAGAAATTTGAGTTCAGGATCCAAGGAGGTGGTTCTAGAGTTAAATCAAAATAATAACTTGGGAAAAAACTGAAGTGGCCCCTGTAATTTAGTGTTTGTGTCAACTTGGTCCTTACAGTTTGAATTGGCTCGATTTACACTCTGTAGTTTCCATTTTGTTCCAACTTGGTTCAATTAATTATTGCTGTTAGCCTCCGTTAACTCTAGACACAAATGGGTCCCTTTTCTAGTAAATTACCGAACTCTTTCTTCTCTAACCTCGCAGACCTAAAGCATTTTCCTAAGAAACAAAACGGAGTCACTTCTTTTCAAAAACAGGGTTCTCTGGCCCGTGTTCTTTTTTTTAAAACACTTGAATTATTCTTCAGATATTCAAGAGGTGACTAGGCACACCAAAACTCTATGCTCGGTGGAGACTCTAAATTTTTTTCTATACCCCTTTTGTGGCCCAAACTATGGCTGGACCTAATTTTCTTTTACCCGGAGATATGTAGACAGCATGATGAAAGCTCGGTCCCTTTTTAAAATAAAATCCACTTCATTTTCTAAAATTCAAATCTTTTCAAAAATATCCGAACCCCTTTTATAGAATACAAAACTCCACATTTTCCCTTTCTTTTCAAGAACCACGTCGCAATCCATAGGAATTAGATCACTTATCTAGGCCATAATCCCTCTTGCTCCTTCCCCCAGAAGGTGAACGAGCATGTTTTGGTCGAAGGTAAAATCCCGAGCGTGACAAATGGAGAATGGAAGTTGTGAAAAAAAAATGGAGAAGGGAACAATGAGGCTCTGTGTTTTGGTTCAGAGGTATGTTAGGGTAAGAGTAGAATGACATATTATGATTTTAACCCTAGAAAAGGGGCCCATTCGTGTCTGGGGTTAACGGAGGCTAACGGCAGATCCGGCCTTAGGTGAATCTTAAATTGCCCCATAATATATAATTTGTATGTCCCAAGTACAAGAAGGGTCTTGGTATCCCCTTCCGGTTCGTTTTTAATTTTTCGAGCACACTTTGAAGATCGACTTCATTCATTTTGTAGAGCTCAGCGAGAAAATTAATCTCAAAACAATCATGTTCATCGGACTTTAGTAGATACATGATAAATACACATGAAAATTGAAGAAAAACATAAATTGGATAAAAAACACACTGATTTGGAACCCAAATTTTATTTTGTTGCATTTTTCACAAGTGCCGATCATGTATTTACTAAAGTCCCATGATCATAATTTTTGACAAGATTATTGGTCTCGCCGAACTCTACAAAATGATGAAGCCGATCATCAAAATGTACTTGAAAAATGGCCGAAAAATTGAAACGGAGCGGATGAGATACCATGACCCCTCTTATATTTGGAATATATAAAAGTTTCTTGATCGATCAATGAGAGAGAGAGAGAGAGAGAGAGAGAGAGAGAGAGAAGAAGAAGAAGAAGAAGAAGAAGAAGAAGGAGGCAGCCCCCAACCACCCACCGTTGGATCGCAAGCTCCATGCCGCCACGACAAACCGCCATTTTTCCCGCCAACTTGATCTGCCGTGGCTTAATCTTTGGTGGATTTGCTCTTCCGCCATTGTTATTGGACCATAGAACACAAGTTATGGAGTTCCAGCAAAAAACAGTCAAGGACGAGGTGCGATCTAGCGGTCATAAACTCGTACATTTTGGCCATGTACTATAACATAGCGGTCGCACTCACAAACATTGCCATTTGCACAGCCTTAACGAAATTATTCCAACTTGAAGTCCCACAATTAATTGAGATTGGCGGTTAACCATGACTATTTTTACATGATGTAGATTTTTCGAACTAAGATTAACTTACTTAAAAAAAAAAAAGAAAAGATTTGATAATTTATAATCGTATCTCTTGATACTAAAGATGGAAAAAAATTTATTTATAAATGCTTAGCCTCCAAACCTCGCCTTCAAATATGAGATTGGAAAACCCCAAGCGTAGGGCTAGATCGTCAGTAGCATAATAAACCGGTAAGACCGGGATCGTACCACAGGGAATTCGCAAGATAGCTTAAATGGATTGTAGGTTAAAATGGTAGAATGCGGCGTTCAAGGCGGCCAACTAGGTTTTGCTTTGAAAACGGCGAAAATGCTAAGACAAAAGTCTAGAAAAAAGTTTAATAAACTTAAAAGAGGCAAGTCTAGGGATTGTCTAACCCTTGACAAAGGGTGTTATTGGTTCTCAATTTAACTCAGGCGAGAGTCACGACCGTGCGCTCCCGTTCGGAGGATTTAGCTTTAAAGACTACATTTAATGAAAGATGTGATTTACCGGAACTAAAACAACCTATTTTTGCTAATGTATCTAATATGTAGGAGGCCACAAGCCCTCAGTATGCCGCTTGCCAAGACCGCTTGACTAAACAACATACCAAGGACTTAACACCCCTCGCTTAGACCAAAATGGTTAGATTAATCCAATTCTGAAAACCATGATTTTAAACCCGAGGGTTTGAGAACCAAATAACAACCTCAGTATTCAGGAAAGATTACCCGAGACTTAGCCCAAACAACTACTCACACATAGCTAAAAGACTAGAAAACATACTCAAGGAAGAAAACATGATTAACCGATAAAAATGGAAATAAACTTGATATTAGCAAGGATCTCAACCGTAGCTACAACATTAATAAACTGAAAATTAACAAACGAACTAACCTTGTAACAACCCCGATTTTTAACGAATAAAAATCTCGTTGTTATTACGTGAATTTCCTTAAATTCTTGAAGTTTGTCATAATTACGTTTTTGCCCTTCAATTTTGATTTCTTTGCGCTTTGGCCTACTTAGCAAGCCTAGTTAGCTTCTAACCACCCGGTTGGAGAAACTAAGCTAGGAAGCTATCTGGTTACATTTCCCCTAACCGCAAAATGACCGTTTTGCCCCCCCCTTGGACACTTTGAACCTTTTGAACCCTAGAACAAGAATGGATTATTCATTTTTCTTTTTAATATTTTTGGTTTTACTCTTTGTCCATTGGACAATAAATGTTAGGGAACCTATTATCCATTGGATAATAGAACCCCAATTGTTTACTTTAAAAGTATACTTGGTCAAAGTACTAAGAATATTAAAAAATGGACTTTTTAATTACTTTAAAGTACTTTTGGAATTATTTTAGTATATAAATTGCCTAATAACTATTATCCATTGGATAATAGAAGTTAGGGGATTTATTATCCATTGGGTAAAAGATTATTCTTTCACCAAAGTACCATGGGTTATTAATTTAATCCTTTTCTTTAAACCAAGTGTGAAAGTACTTGATATTTTATTAGAAAAGTACTTAGTACTAAGATTCTTAAAGTACTTCCATATTATTTTATGTTGGGGTTTTGATTCTACCTAGAGTACAATAGTACTTGGAAGGTTTAAGTATTACCCTAAAGTACCATGTGCTTATTAGTTATTCAAAACTTAGTCTTTAAGTTTCTTGTTTCAAGTACAAAGTACCTTTTATTTATTGTTTTCTTGTACATTGTATGCATGTATATGTATGTGTGTGTGTACTTGAGAGAGAGAGAGAGAGTGAGGGGAGAGAGAGCCGAATGGGAGGAGAGAGAGGGAGAGGTTCGGCCAAGGGAGAGAGAGAGAGAGAGAGAGAGAGAGAGAGAGAGAGAGAGAGAGAGAGAGAGAGAAAAAGGAAGGAAGGAAGAAGAAGGGTTAGTTGTACCATGCTTGATCTTCCATTGTCCTTTCAAATCCTTGGGAAATATTCTCCTAGCCAAATCTATCTTCTCCTTGTCCTTCTTGGATGGTTTCACACTAGAATCTTGTACTAATATTCTCCTTGCCCCCCAAGTCTTCCAAGAAACAAATCCTAGCCATTGGATTAGGCCTTGATCTTTCTAGGATTCTTGCCAAGTGTCAAAGAGAGGGAGAGAGAGAGAGGGGGGCCGGCCATTGAGAAGAGGAGAGAGAGCCAAGCTTTGCCTATAAATAGAAGGCCCTTCCAAGCATTTCAACTCACCCCTTGAAGCATTTGCTCTTCCTTCTCTCTAGAAAACCATTTCCAGTTTCTGGGCAGCCTACTGTCCCGTCGGAAATCCTCCATTTTCTCCTGCCTAGAGTAGTTTTTAGGATCAACTTCCTTCTGGAAAGTTGTAGAGAACTTCAAAACCTTGAAGTTAGGCTCAAGAATCACCCCAATCGGTCAAGAAATGACCAAGTTATTGGCATCCGAAGTTCAGTGAAAATTCTGGATTTCCATTTCCAGACAGCTTACTGTCTTCTCCTTCATCACCATTTTTCTCCAACCTAGGGTCGTTTTTAGGAGCAACTTCCTTCACAGAAGTTGTAGAGAATTTCTTGATCTTCGATTTGGACCTAAGAAAAAGCATATTCGGCCAAAGATTGACCGAGTTACTGCCGTTCGAAGTTCGGTCCAGATTTGGAGTATTCACTGCCCGTAGAACTTTTCAACCTTGCTTATTCGGCCCCGACTAGTTTCGGATCAAGGTAGGATCTTCTTATCTTCCACCCCTATGTATAAGTAGGTTATCTTTATAAACTTTCCATTTCAAGTATTTGTATTTTGATCTTGAAAATAATTATGAGCATGCTTATGTGAATCGTTTGTATTACTTGTGGTATAAAATCAAGTTGGATGATCTAGTTAGTTTAATCTCAAGATTTCGATGAATGTTGAATAATTGATTGTGTGGAAGTCCAACGGCGGAAGTTTTTGCATGTAAACGAGACACGAGAATCGAGAAAGTAGAAACATGGCACCTAGGGTGTGGTTAACAAAGAAAAAATGTTTTCCGAGGTTGGAAATATTTTTTTTAAACGACATAATGACTAGTTTGGTAGCATTATGTGATGTGTGTGTGTGTGTGCCTATGGGAACCCGGCGCGGCGGAACCATAGTGAGGATACTTGGGAACCCGGCGCGGCGGAACCAAGGTTGGGTGTGTAGCTTGGTTATCCGCGGTACGGAGCCAATGCAATGTGTGCCAATGGGAACCCGGCGCGGCGGAACCATTGTGAGGATACTCGGGAACCCGGCGCGGCGGAACCGAGGTTGGGTGTGTGGCTTGGTTATCCGCGGTACGGAGCCAATGTCAAATGTTTTTGAAAGGGCTTGGTTATCCGCGGTACGGAGCCAATGCAAAGGATTTTGAAAGATGTTTTTGTAAATGGAAATGATTGACACGGTCTACGACGAGTCGCGTAGGAGAAACACGAAAAACTTGGACACCAACGTTAAATCGAGAATGTGGACATGTTATCATTACTAGTTTGATTTCTATGATCGTTTGTTGGTAAGCTATGGGTTAGCGGGTAAGAATTTCCTATTGAGCGTTGTAGCTCACGGTGTTGCCTTTTGGTGACCCTGGCATATTATATTGGTGGCGACGCCGATATAATGTGTCAGACTTCATAGGTAAGCAGGGCGAGATCTTCAGCTTGGAGGCGTGCGGAACCGAGGAGCTGGCTAGGATGGAGAAGCAAGAGGAGCTGTAGAGTAGGACCCTTAGTTTCCTTTTGTTGTCCTATTTTGTATTTCAAAAGCTCTTACGAGGGTTATATTGTAATAAGAGCTAGACTCCATTTTGAAATTTCAATAAAATGTTTTATTTAACGTACCCAAAATTCGGGGCGTTACAAACCTTACTTGAGTTCTAAGGAAAATAAGCTTGAACAACAATGGAGGACTCTCCTAGAGAGAGAACTAAAGCTAGGACATAAAGTAGATAGATGCCAAGTGAGAGACAGAGGAGTGTTTATATAATTCTGCCTTTTCTCTCCACAAAATATCCCTAAATTTGCCAAAAGTGGCAAGTATTCCATAAATGGAAAGTTCAAAAAGCAGTAAAAATATCTGCGGGAGACCAATGTTATCGATACCATAAGCAAAGGTATCGATAACATCCTTCAAATATTCCCCCGGAGAAGCAAGGTATCGATAACTTCAACAAAATGTTATCGATACCCTCAAGTCTGGATAGCTTGTGGACTAAAATGGAGCAAATGGTATCAATACCATTGAGGATGTTATCGATAACATTCTTCAAAAACTGCAGATTCAGGTTGAGGCTTCAGCTTCAGCAACAGCTCCCAGCAACTCACAGCTCCTCAGCATCTTATTTTCATTCTCTAAACTTAAGTAAAGACTACATTTTAAACCGTTCTTTTACCTTTACTTTACTTTAATTTATTTAATGAAAATAAGAAAAGTACCCCCCATTTGGAAACAATGGCATTATCAGAATTTCAAGATTCCATTTAAATTAAAATGTCAGCCCCCCACTTTCAGTACAAAACAGAAATCTGTACATTTTTCACGGGAGAAAATGACTCAAAACATGACCTTGCTCTTTAAATAAAAACTTGCAACTTTGAAGTTACTCTTAGAAAAATTCAAGAATCGATTACTGCCATGTTTTATCTCGAAAATCGAAACTTTTTCAGAAAGTCATTTTTTCATACTTAGACAGATTTTAGGGGCCCGACAGGGTCTTCGGATACTTGGAAGCTTCCGGAGCATTCCTTGGCGTTCAAACGCACCTTATTTGCACGTTTTACCTGAAAACACACAAAAACCTACCTTACGTGCAATATCCCTATAAAAACTAAATAAATGTAAGATGAAACAGCATAACACGGAACTAATCGCACCAAATATCTGCAATATTGGGTGCTCATCAATAAATTTGCCAAGTTGCGAGAAAGGAGAGCTAAAGACGTTTCTCAAGTTAAGTGTATAAAAGATATTAATTCGGTGGTGTTGGTAAAAGACGAGGCGATCAGAGATAGATGAAAGTCGTATTTCGAGAAGTTGTTAAATGAGAAATATGAAGGAGGCTTTGGGGGGGGGGGGGGGGGGGGGTGGGGGATTTTGGCACTCCCCCGGGAAGTGCCGATAACAATTTGGGAGTGACAAAATCACTGCCCTTCTGATTTTATTTTTTTTGATCCGCACGTACTCCCCTTATGATTCGCTTTATAAAGTTTTTATTGTACATGCAAGCTAAACTTACACTCTTTTGTAATTTATAAAAGATTTCAAAGACACCCTGTTAATTACACACTGGCTCGCATCCCAAAATTATCAAGTCGAGGGAGAATGTTAATTTTTGGTCATCAAAATTAAACTAACGGAAAATAGATTTTGAAAAATCCTAGATCGCCTAGGTTCAAAGATGTTTTATATCTTCAATTAATCAACCCCAAACTGAAAAGTAAACCAATTTCACAAACGGAAAACAAATAAATAACGAACACCAAGATATACATAAAAAACTCCAAATGGGTAAAACCACGGGAAAGAATCAAAAAACTATACTCAATGTGCAGTTACAAGTAATCTAACCTACGATTTGAATTCTCACAATTGCCTAAGACCTATTTGTCGAATTGCTCATTCACCACACTCAGTGTTTGACCACCATTACCATGAATCCACAAGCCTTCCAAGATGCTTCCAGAAATTCACCGAAAAACAATTCAAATAGTTGAATCAAATCTACGATGTGTAAACTCCTTGGAGTTGTCACCGTACTCCAAGACTCAAATAAAGCAAAGACCACTTCCAATATACATCCCTCAAGAGTGGAGGCTAAACATAAATGTGTACTTTTCCTTCTAATGTTTCACACACCAATATCATCAACAAAAAGGGAAAACCACTACAGTTTTTTTTTACCTCTCAATCTCTTGACAACTTTGGAAAGCACAACCCCTTTCCCTTTATATGAAGTCTTGCAATCTTTTTTATCACGTAAATTGAGAGGCTAGCTGCCCACTAAATGGCCAGATCAACTGGAAAGTTAATTTCGCGAATTGGTTAGTCGCCCAACGAATTGGAAAGTAATTTTTTTTTTCCTAACCGGGAGGAGAGAACATTACATCATGTATGAAGAACAACGTACAAATCACAAGATACTACATCCATTGTGTGAGAGTTCACGAGATAACCAAGTCCAACAACTGAACCAACAGGATAAATAAGTCCATCAATGAGACCACAATCACTATAAGCCAAACTTAACTACAAGCTCCATTAAAGAGAGAAATAACCCCAACAAATGGGTAGGAAAGTACACCCACATGCAGGTAGAAAGACTCGATTCCTAACCTCCTAGTGTGATGTAAGAGGTCGGCTAACTGAGCTAGCCCAAGTTGGTCAGCAAGTTGGAAAGTTAATCACGTAAATCTTTCCTATGTCATCCGGCTGATACGTACGCTCACTCTCAATTACAAAACAAGATTTCTTCCACTTGAATCTTATACAGACTCGCTAACTTAAAATAAAAAAATACTGACTCGATAAAAATGGGATACAAACAAAAATGTGTTTTGTAAATGAAATTGTCAACCAAATAGGACGTAGCTTTTTGGGATTTTCAGATTTAAAGTCTTTCTATATCAATTTTCCCCTAAAAAGGTATCCTAAGCGCATATATGCAATTTGTTTAGAGGCTAGTCCAAAGACATTTTCTTTGAGCTGTATATCTCAATATATTATTCAGGCTAAACAAACTTAGCAAATTACTATATTTTTTGGATTACATTCTATTTAAATTTTTGGGAGCAGAAATTTGAGTTCGGGATCCAAGGAGGTGGTTCTAGAGTTAAATCAAAATAATAACTTTTTACAGACATTGGGTGAATCTTAAATTGTCCACAATTAGGGTCCCATAATATATAATTTGTATGTCCCAGGTATAGGAAGGGTCTTGGTATCCCATAATAATAACATTTTCATTATTATGGAGAGAATAAATGAGAGTAATGATTGAGAGAAAATTTATTAAAGACCGTATGTTAAGAGAGAATTCAAAATCCCAAAACTCAAAACAATCAAGCTCTTAGTTTTTGGAAGTTTGTTTTGTTGAGCACCTCAATTAGTTATGGTACACCAAATCATTTCAATCTTGGTGTTGGAACTTGGATGTTTAAGGATGTACATATATATACATTTACACTACATACTAAAATACTAAAAAATACTCCACTAGTTAAGGCCGCGTTCTTATGAACTTAACCTAAATCTGAGAATTTTGTCTTTATTTGAATTTTTTTTACATTTGTTAATTTTGCGTCAAACTTTTTTAAGTTATTAATTCGTCTCGACGAGATTAAGCTAATTAGTTTGGTACAAAATTAATAAATGCGAAAAAAATTCAAATAAAGACAAAATTTCCAAATTTAAATTAAGTTCATAAGAATGCAACCTAAATGTACAAGTGGAAAGCAATGAAAGCTTGATTCGTCTCGACGAGATTAAGCTAATAAGTTTGGCGCAAAACTAGTAAATGCAAAAAAAATTCAAATAAGAACAAAATTTTCAGATTTAAGTTAAGTTCATAAGAATGCAGCCTAAATGTACAAGTGGAAAGCAATGAAAGCGTGGGAAGGAAATTAAGCTAATATAAGAAAAGTCGTAATCAGAGGGCGTGGATTCCAGCCATTCAAAATTTTAAAACAAGACAAGAATTCAAGTGGTGCATTTGCTATGAGAGTGACTCATCCAGGTTGCAATTTGTTGAACAGAAATTTGGGTGCCCCTAAACCACAAATCAAGTGAATGGTGGGCATGATTTGAGTAGTGTCAGCCTAGAATATCAAATATTTGAACTCGACTCTTGATCAATAAACAATTTTTTATTGAACGGTTCAGTAAAAAACTGCTCGGATCAAGCCTTTTCCGATCATTTTTTTTGTTGATTTCTCGCGGGTACCCTTAAAATCACGTTCTGAACACATTGAGCGGCTCGGATCGTCGCAATTCGATCGGGAAAGGGTGGGATCCTTCATTGGATCCTCATTGTGTATATATATATATGTTAAATATTTGCTTGAGATTATGTGGACGATTGCATCGAAAAAGTAATTCAAGTTTGCTGAGTTCTACTTGATTAACGCGGTAAGATTATGTAAAACAAGAAATCAAATTGCTCAAATTAAATTCGACTTTGATGTAATTTCTTGTGAGATTAGTTTGAATAACAAGTAAAACTTGACCACTTCTGCAAGTCGTCAAATGCTCAAGTCATCGACCAGTTACAAGGTCAACTTAGCTTATATTACGGAGATCTGGTTGTTTTTCGGTCTAGCTTGATTTTGGGTGGTGTTGTGCAACGGTGGCAGTGGCGGCGTGGGTTTTTGGGCGACGGTCAATCCGTACGAACTAGCCACTGCGTGCCGCTGTTAATCGGTGATGGATGGTGGTTGAAGTGCCTGGATTTGGATGTTGCTTGGCGGTATGGCGGGGATGGCGGAGCGGCTAGGGTTTGGCGTTGGTTTTGGGTTGGGCCATTGGGCTGGCCCTTCCTAGTTGGAGCTGATTTTTATGGATTTGGGCAATTAGGCCTTTTTACGCTCTGAATTGTATAGATCTGGGATTTTAGACCCATTTAGGTATTGGGCTTCGGCCGAATGGGTGTGCCGACTGTATTATTTGGTTTTTAAACAGTTTTAGGCGTGGGCTTGGTCCCTTTGAGTGTTCTTTCGTTTGGTTTTTTCTTGCGAAACTTAGGCTTTGGATCTCAGATGAGTATAGAATAATTCTTAGCTTTTGTTATCCCTCGTTTGGATTGTAGGTTAGAAATTTGATGTCATCACCCATTGTCCTGTTGATCTTTGTGTTTTTAGAGATTAATAAAAAATTTACCCTTTCAAAAAAAAAAAAGTCAACTTTAGCTTATCTACGATTTTAAGCATAGCTTTTAAATAAATCAACTTGCATTTTCCAGTTGTAATAATTTAGAGAGGTGCTTTTCCCCCTCCCCTGACACAACTACTCCCCGACCCTACCCCTTCTTTCCCGTTCTAACCTCAAGCCACCAACCCCACCACAACGAGAAATTATTCGTTGCCCCAAAGGCGTGTGGGGCAACACGCCATTTTTGCCAGCTGGTGCTCTTCCCAATCAAAATCAGGAAATGACAGGCTGGTCCCATTTTTTACTTGAAGTTCCATGCAAACTCATTTTTGTAGAGCTATTCCGTCCAGCCCCTTTTTAAAGATGCTTTTACTGTTTTACCCTTGTTACTATTTCAACACTCTCTGAATTCACACCCCTGTGAAGAATTCACATCCACATAATTCACACCCCATAGAATTCACAACTCCACGAATTCACACCCCACGGAATTCACACCTCACGGATTCACACCCCACTCACAAAATTCACACCTTTAAGAATTCACACCTCCCAAAATTCACACCTTTGCGAAATTCATACCCCTAAAATTCACACATTTTCAGAATTCACACCCGTTTGCAAGAAATCACATCCCTAGAATTCACATGTCTTTACAAAATTCACACCATTTACATAATTCACCCCCTTTGCAAAAATTCACACTTTCAAATTCGCGTTCGTTTGCAGAATTCACACCATTCACACCCACTTAAATTACACAATTCACAATCTTAAAATAATTCAACCAAACCTACACAATTCACACCCTCAAAATTCACACATCTTTGCAAAATTCATACACTTTTTATAGAATTCACAAAAAAAAATTATTTTTTTACCCTTTTTTCAGAAATTACACCGATGCTATATACATTCAGAGATCCAAAAAAAAAAAAAAAAACAGAAGAACTGAGGAAGATTAGATAACGTAATACTCATGAATCAAAGTAACTCTAATTTCTAATTGATGCCAAAGTAACACTCGTGAATCTCTGATTCTAACCAATGCCAAATTTAGATAATGTTTCATTCATAGTAGCAAGTAACGGAAGGCTTGCTGGACAAAATCTGGTTATTCGGGCTATCCCTTCTTTCAAATGAAGAATCCACATGTTTGAAAAAAGACACAATTCACGCGGTAAAGGAAGAATTCACACTTTTCACATCTCCCCAGTTACAAAATTCACACCCCTTATTTCACAGTTTACACCCCAAAATTCACATTCAAAGAATTCAAGACGAAACGCTCAAAAAAAAAACATTCACACCATGAGAAGGGGACCAAAACCTTAAATTCTTTTTGCTAATATACAGAAAGGGACAAAAGACCAAACAAAACTTAAAGTTGAAGAACTCAAATAGCCGAACACAGGTTAAAATCACGGAAACAAGAAACGAGTACATACTTGCAAATACAACTATAGAAACACCAAAAATTCATATCCGCCACCACCTCCTCCTCCTCTGCCGTCGCTACCACCATGACTCCCCCCGCCGCCACGGCTCCATATCCTCCGCCACGGCTACCTCCGTAACAAGCACCGCTTCCGTAGTTCCCACTGTTCTTCTTCTTCTTCTTTATCCGCTTCTTGTTCTTCGTCTTATTCGACCCAGGCGAAGAAGAAGTCTCCGGCGAGAACGTCGCACGACCTGCGCGATCTCGAAGTTGGTGCGCACCTTGGACCCCTCAGCCGCCTCGCCGCTGAGTCGTAGGCGCGCGCCGCCTTCTCCGTCGTGTCGAACATGCGAAGCCAGTGGTGGCATCGCCCTATCCGGTCGTGAATCTTCGCCGATCATCTTCCTAGGCGGCCGCCCTGACAATCCAAAAACGAAGACGACGACGGCGGAGAGAAGTGGAGCTTCGAGCTGTGCTACAACGACGTCACCAGATCCGGTCCCTGGCCGCTCCCAATAGCCATGTCAGAGTTTCTGATTGGGTAATTTTGAAGATAAGATCGAAGAGGCAACCGTAGAGACAGATCCAGGATATTTTCGGTAGTTAATTAAAACAGGGTTTATGTGGGTAGGATTTGACATTATGTGGGGCTGGATGGGAACGTGGAGACAAAAGAGGGCCGGCCAGTCAGAATGCCTTTGTGGGTTAATTGTCAGTCTGAAGTCTGAGGCATTAAATCCACTTACACGTTCTTCTCACTTCACTGTACACAGCCTTTTCTCTAAAATTAAGTGTTCCAAATTTCAATCCGTTTAAATGGATGAGAAGATTTTATTTTTTTGATCATTTAATTCTAAAGGGTCATAATTAAATTTTGACTATAAGACTCTAGTTGATTAGCCTTAAGAAAGTTGTAAATCAAATATCTCTTAAGACTAACCAACGAGAGCTCTAGAGTTAAAATTTAATTATGATCCTTTGGAATTAAATGATCAGAAAAATAAAATCTTCTCACTTGGAACACTTAATTTTTCAACTTGCAGTTTATATATTAAAAAATATAGTTAAAAAATTAAATGCTCCAAATTTCAATCCGTTTGAACCGATAGAAAGATTTTAGTTTTTTGATCATTTTATCCTAAATGGTCATAATTAAATTTTGACTCTAGAACTCTCGTTGATTAGCCCTAAGAAAGTCGTACAACCAAATACCTTAAGACTAACCAACGTGAGTCCTAGAGTCAAATTTTAATTATAACCCTTTAGAATTACATGATCAAAAAAATAAAATCTTCGAACGGATTGAAATTCGGAACACTTAATTTATTTTCGTTAAATGTTCCAAATTTCAATCTGTTTGAATGGGTGAGAAGATTTTATTTTTCTGATCATTTAATTCTAAAGAGTCATGATTAAATTTTGACTCTAGGGCTTTCGTTGGTTAGTCCTAAGAGATATTTGATTCTACGACTTTCTTAGGGCTAATCAACGAGAGCCCTATAGTCAAAATTTAATTATGATCGTTTAGAATTAAATGATCAAAAAAATAAAATCTTCTCACCCATTCAAACGGATTGAAATTTGAAACACTTAATTTTAGAGAGAAGGCTGTGTACTGGTGAGAGAAGAACGTGTAAGTGGATTAAATGCCTCAAATGGTGGTAGACTTCAGACTGACAATTAACCCACAAGGCAAATTTTGATTCGGAAGAGGCACCAGTTGGCCAAAATCACCCCCCCCCCTTTGGGGTAACAAATAATTTCTCCACACCCCCCCCCCGCCCCCCCCCCCAACACACACACGCACGCACACAGTCTTTCCCGACCCTTTGCCTTTGTTTTTGTTTTTTTATTTTTGTTTTTCTAATTTTCAATTCTTTTCTTTATTTGTTTCATTTCCCGTTTTCCCCCTTCTTTTTATTTTTTTGGTTAACTCATAATGAAAGAGGACAGAATGTTTTAGTGTGTCTGAGTTTTCGGATAGGTGAGGGAGAGTGTGTGTGTGTATATATGTAAGTATATATAGTGAGTAATTTCTCTGCAGAAGGCAGACGTGCAGAAGGCAGAGGTGAATTATAGGTATTAAAAAGAGGAATCACTCGAATCAACAAATCAACATTTCTTTCTTTCTTTTTTTATCCGCATCAACATTTCTGATTGGAAAGAGTAATTTCGCTGCTTTATCTTGGCACACGAATCAACATTTCTATCTGATCTTTTTTTTTGTCTTTTATTCACACTCCAAGCATGAGGTGTAAGCATTGCCTCTAATGAATCCGACGTTTTTTTTTCCCTTTTTTTTCCTTTATATATTAAAAAATATGGTTAAAAGTGTTTAATATTTCAATCCGTTTGAACCGGTGGAAAGATTGTAGTTTTCTGATCATTTTACTCTAAGGCTCTCGTTAATTAACCTTAAGAAAGTCGTAGAATCAAATATCTCTTAGAGCAAATTAACGAGAGCCATAGAGTCAAACTTAACTATGACCATTTAGGATAAAATGATCAGAAAACTAAAATCTTTCCACCGGTTCAAACGGATTAAAATTTGAAATACTTAATTTTTCAACATCTTTAGACAGTTTATATGGTTAAAAAATTAAGTGTTTCAAATTTTAATCCGTTTGAACCGGTGGAAAGATTTTAGTTTTCTGATCATTTTATCCTAGATGGTCATAATTAAATTTTGATTCTAGGGCTCGTTGACTAGCCCTAAGAAAGTCGTTGAATCAAATACTCCGTATCTCTTAGGGCTAAATCAACGAGAGCCCTAGAGTAAAAATTTAAGTATGACCATTTATGATAAAATGATCAAAAAATTAAAATTTTTCTACCGATTCAAACGGATTAAATTTGGAACACTTAATTTTTTTTTAAAAATTGAATTTTATAATTCAATAAATAAAGAAAGAAATTAAATAAACAAAATAAAGGCAATTAAATAAACAAAGGAATTGCGGGGGTTGGGGGGTAATTTGGAAAGAGGTGGTGGGGTCGGGGGTGTGGTGTCCCGGGGGGGGGAAAAAGTAAGGAAAATGATACACCCACCGAAGCCAATTCCACCGCACCGCCCACCGCACGCTCGCCGGGCCCACTCTGGCCACCGGACGGCCGATCCGAACCGTCCAAAAATTCTATAAAAAAAAACCGACTGGGCCCGCGCGAGAATTAACCGCATCCGATATGTGTAAGTACTCGATCTGAAACTTCAAAAATTCAGATGATCCGAGCCATTAAAAATGGAAGTTCAGATCAAGCACTTACACACGTCGGATGCAGTTAATTCTTGAGTGGGCCCACTCGGTTTTTTTTATAGAATTTTTGGACGGTTCTGATCGGCCGTCCGGTGGCCGGAGTAGGCCCGGCGAGCGTGTGGTGGGCGTATACAAACACTCTTTAGTGCGGTGGAATTGGCGGTGGGTGTCATTTTCCAAAAAGTATCATTTTGCAAGCAATTTGCATAATTTAACAACACACGAATGCTACACACCCGATACATACACAACTCACAACAACTCACGACACTGCTGACGTCGGCTCAAAACGACGTCGCTCAAATTATCGACAGATCGATTTTAGATAACAAATTAAAAAAACAGCGCTGAACAGATCACGCTTTCCCCTTCCTCCCCTCCTCGTTCCCTCCATTTTTGACGCTCAAAACATTCAGAGGGGCTCCCACGGCCAACGCTCATGACCACACGAAGAGTTCCATGACCACCGGCGACCACCACAACCCAACCCCAGAGCTCCCCCACCTCCGGCGACCGCCACCACAACCGATTTCTGAAAACTACAACGTTGTTACACCCACCTCAAAGGTTTCTCTCTCTCCTCTCTCTCTCTCTCTCTCTCTCTCTCAATTAGTACCCTAAACTTAGTTCCTGAGTTGCTGGAAAAAAAACCCTAAACAAAGAATGTTATATTGTTGCTGAGTTTAGAATGTTGGTTTGTCTCTGCTTATAGTTTACTTAATTTTATCTGCAAAAATTATCTGGCACAATATAGTAGAACACCTTCGCATTTTTGCAAAATATATACTCCACTCTCCTCCTGTAGTAAAAGTTCTTAGAAATTGATGGTCTGTAATGTTAGAAAAAAAAATCAGTCTACTTGATACACTGACAATATGCAGACATTTCATCTTTACCGTTTTTTATTTACACAATTTATGCTTAGAATTAGGTTGGCCTTGTATGTTTTTACTCAATTTTGATTTAAAGAACGAGTAAAGGATGAATATATTCTAAGGCCTGTGTATGGGGACTCTTCATATTTGTGAAGTACCCATGTCCAGACATGGGCACCCGACATGAGTAATGGTATGGGATTTATGGCTTCACATGGTTACTTATTTTTGCACCATCAGATATGCTTAAGCAGCTTAAGTGAGTGAGTGCAGTATATGGTTAATTGGTTATGCATGAAATCCCCTAAACATGCATGTTCAAATTGATTTGCAATTACGAATAATGTTATATTGTAAACAAAATTTCGGCATAGTCTTCTTGTATGTTATATTGTTGTTTACTCTATTCTTTGCATTGTAAGTTGATTATATCTTTATATAATTGTCTCATTTTTTTAACCAATAGATGATGTCGTCGGATTCTGCTCCATCGGCAATGCCTCCAAACAACGAGTGTGCAGAAGAAGAAGAAGAAGAGGTATGGAGTGGAGACCGTGAAGACGAAGAAGAGGTATGGAGTAGTCCTTCAAACAAAAAGTGTGGTGAAATAGATACAAGCGGAGCTGGGAAGGAGGCAACAGAAAATTGTACAGATGGAGTTGAAGAACCGAAAGAAGGAATGACCTTTGACACATCGGAGGAAGCTTATTCATACTACTCAAGATATGCTAAAGAAAAAGGGTTTGCTGTGGCAAAAAAAACATTGAAAAAGGGAAAAGATGGAAAGTTGAAGGATGTAACTATAGCATGCAGTCGTGTTGGAAAGGCAAGGGTGACATCAAGCAACCCGGTCAAACCACGGCCACAATCAAAAATTGATTGTCAAGTTCATGTTACTGTTGTGTTGCAGCCGAATGAAAAGTGGAGGTTAAATCGGGTTGCTTTAGTTCACAATCATGACTAGAGCCCGGGAAAGGCAAGGTATTTGAGGAGCAATAGGGTACTCGATGAACAAGTGAAAAGAAGACTTGAATTGAATGATAAAGCTGGGATCAATCTGAACCAGACTTATACCTCACTTCAGATTGAGGCTGGGGGACCTGGTAAGCTTCCATATATCCAGAAAGATTGCCAAAATCATGTGGATAAAGTGCGTCGTTCACTACTTATGGAAGGAGATGCTCAGGCGATGCACAATTATTTCATGAAGATGAAAGCCGACAATTCTGACTTCTTTTTTGCAATGGATTTGGATGATGAGGGTCGACTAAGGAATGTATTTTGGGCAGATGCAAGGAGTAGGGCAGCTTGTAAGGAGTTCGGTGATGTTGTGACCTTTGACACAACTTACTTGGTAAACAGGCATGACATGCCTTTTGCTCCGTTTGTTGGCGTGAATCATCATGGCCAGTCTGTTTTATTGTGATGTGGGCTCATCTCTCACGAAGACACAGAGTCATTTTCGTGGTTATTTCAAACTTGGAAGACATGCATGTGGGATTGTGCTCCGAAAGATATATTTCCTAACACCTGACATCGGTGGTGCATATGGCAAATTATGAAAAAGATCCCGAAAAAGTTGAATGGGTACAACGCGTATGAGAGTATTAGTTGGTGTATGCGTAGGACAGTTTATGCTTCACTTACTATAAAACAATTTGAGGATGCTTGGGATGTGTTCATCAAGAAGTATGAGCTTCAAAGGAACACATGGTTGGAGAGGAAATGGTGGGTGCCTGCTTATTTGAACGATGTGTTTTGGGCGGGGATGTTATCCACACAAAGAAACGAGAATATAAATGCGTATTTTGATGGTTACGTTCATTCAAAGACGACCCTGAAACAATTTGTAGGACAATATGAAAATGCAATGGGGAATAAGGTGGAAAGTGAAAATCAAGCAGATGTGAAAAGTTGGAACACTTTCATGCCTTTAATGACTGAAGATGAGTTGGAGAAGCAATTTCAAAGTGTTTATACGCATGCAAAGGTTAAAGAGTTTCAGAAATAATTTTTCGATAAAATTCATTGTTTCTGTGATAAGCCTGCAAAAGTTGATGGTATTGTGTCCGAACATGAGATAAATGAGTGGGTTACATATGGCGAAGGAGAAGAGAAAAAGAGGATTCAAGTGGCATTTACTGTTGATTTCAATGCTGAAACCAATGAAACACATTGTAATTGTCGACTGTTCGAGTCTAGAGGAATGGTGTGTAAACATCAACTATTTGTGTGGCATCAAAAGGGAATTGAAAGAGTGCCTGACAAGTATGTGTTGAGAAGATGGTGTAAAAATGTGAAAAGGGCCCACACAAAAGTTCGAATCTGTTACGATAAGTCATCAACGTCAATTGAAGCACGTCGACATGACAACATGTGCAATATCTTTAATGAAGTTGCTGATTTAGCGGAAGAATCTCAAGAGAAGTATGATATGGTGATGAAACGGGTACACGAGCTAAAACGAGAGTTGATGGAAGCATCAGTTGTTTGTGACAGTAATGTGGTTTCACTTGGTGATGACACGAGTACTCGTAAAAGTTCTTTTTCACTTGGAGATGGAGTTATACCTCCTAAACAGAGCACAAACATACTTGACCCTGAAGGTCTTCGACGAAAAGGGAGACCGCCGTGCAAAAGAAAGATCGGTGCTGTGGAAAAAGCTGTTACGAAGAAAAGACAAATATCTAAGAAGCCATTGTCCAACGAAAAATCCAAGGTTTAAGTTTTTTACGATTTGTTACTTACTAGTTAATATGGACATATAGATTTGTTCGATAAATGTGTAATAGTTATATTATTTGCTAATTTCAGGAGGTTGAGGAGATTGCGGTTAATCACCATATCGGGACACAAGAGAGTATTGTAAGTGTAAGAAATTTTATTTTTAATTGCATAATTTATGTGTCATGTAATTGTTATACAAAATTCCTTTTTTTTAATGGGCAGGGCCACCCAAGCTACATGGGACACTCAATGTGGCCAAACATGATGCCACATCCTATACGACCAAATATGGCACAAGGTGGAAGCATCTTCCCATTTTCTCCAACTTTATGCCCCACCGGAACAAGCTTGAACCAATTTATGCCTTCTTTTCCAAGTTCACAAAGCTTATTAAATGGTCAAGTTTGGAGGGGTCAATCAACTATTGAGGGTAGTCAAGGTTGGGGAGGAGGACAATCAGGTATTTTGGAAGCTCAAGGTCAATATTGGGGAGGACTACAACCAAGTATGCTGGAAAGTCAATGGCAAGGATGCGGAGGACAACAAAGTTATACGCAAATGATGAATGCACCCGATAATGTTGAAGAGTAGTTCACTTGCTTGTATTTTTTTTAAAATCGTGTGTCCCCTTTTGTGTCCTTGAAAGCTGTCCATATCGTGTTCTATGTCCCCTTTTGTGTCCTTGAAAGCTGTCCATATCGTGTCCTATGTCATGTGTCCTGTGTCCCCTATTGTGTCTTTGAAAGTTGTAGTTTTGCGAAACCTAACTTCGATTGTAAGTTTGTAACCTATTTGTGTGACTGTTGTTTTATGGTTTTTGTTGGGAATGGATAATTTGGCAATAAATTGTAACCTGATGTTTTTCGCACCACATGCCATATCATGTCATGTGTCCATATCGTATCCTGTGTCCCTATCATGTCCATATTTATGGTTAAAACTCTTGGGTTTATGTGGATTGTATTACCTGTGGTATAACTTGATTGCTTATTTGTCTTCTATTGACCTTTCATGAGATAGATGGTTTGGAGATTTTTATGTTTGTTCATAAAATTACGCCACTTTAGTTGTTGATGATGCCCCCCCCCCCCCCCCCCCCCCCGCCGCGTTTTTTATATTAATGATGGAAATGGACATAGACCTGGTTAAATGTCAAAACTAATCACAAATGTAGGTTTTGGAAAAATTTCGACAGAGTCTGCCTTGTTTTTGGTCCTAGCCCGACGTCTCGCGTCTCAATCAGCACAACAAGAACAACATCAACTTACGCACAAGCCCACGCCGGGCATTTCTCATTCTACATGCTAATAGTTTGGCACGTCATAAACTGCATTGCTCATAGTTTGGCATCATTTACATGTGTGTACATATTGAAACAGAAGCACAATATCAAGTAAATGAACCAAGCAATGTCAATATAAGTTGTCTTTGTTACATTACAAAGTCATACATGGGGTGACCATTTTTTTCATTTGATTCACCCGTCACAATCTGCCAATACATGGCAATAATAATGAAAAAAAACATAAGTACAATCACTTTCATCCACCATTATTTATGTTGAGAGTGGGTTAGTAGCTTGATCAACTCTTCATTCTTTAACTTGATCAGTTCAATGTTGGTGACGAATATCTCTTGGACCTTTGATACCAGTGCTTCATTGTTTGATACAAAGAATTCCTTGCTGGACATCAATTCCTCCACGCCGGCATTTCTCATTCTCCATCTCACCATTTGTTGCCTTCCATTTCTTCAACTTATCTAGGAAATCTCTAGCTTGCTGGACATCAATCGCTCAATGCTCTGTAATTTACGCCTTGACTTTGCTCCGTAAGATCTTTAGGTCCATTCTGAAAACATACAAAAGAAGATAATTAAATCAAATTACTAGAGAGTACAGAGTACTAGAGAGTGCAGAGTATATTTGAAGGCAACACTTGTTACATTGAGAAATACTCATATTTTGACGCCATATTCAGACTGCTACTTTGATGTTATATCCAATTCTAGCTGATGAATTTTCAAGAATATAGAAATATCTCTCCCAATCTGTTGATACTTTTTCCAACATACTATCATAAAACAACTTACGAAAGTCTTCAACCAAACAAGTTATGGAAAATGTCCAAAAATAGATTTTGAAAAACAAGTATCAGTTGCTAGATTTCATGCTAGGCTATTTAGCTATTTCTTCTTGTCAATACTTCCCTCCCCTCTAGTTCCCTTTTCTCACAGCAGCTCACGTCGTGAAGAAAATAACATCTTCCAAAACGGATTCAATGGAAAACTAATTGGGAGTTTGATAGACTACTTTAATTGACAGTTGAATACATTAACACTGACACTGAATTTAAAAAATGCAGGTATGTTCTTAGGCAAGCTGATCTTGTTGTTGCTAGCTTTAACGAGCTTTCCATGATCAACCTCCCGCGGTTATTTGCTCAGGGTTCCAATGTCATGGAGACGCAAAATCTTTTGATCCAAAAGGGTTCTGTAAGATGAAACACCACCCTTGATAGTTCATACCATTACTATAGATTCTGCACTCACTAGTATTTGGCCAATCAAAATATTAATTCGTCTATAAGCTTTAATGTACAAGTTCTTGCAAACCATCCAATTTACAAAGATTACCAACACATTAAACCACTATTCTGAAGTTAACAAACAAGATTATCAAAGCACCACAAACACTCCACTTTAGGGTTTCTCATATTTTCAAATCAGGGGTTTCTCCCGTTTCCGAATTAGTGTTTTTTTTTTGCAGCACATCATCAGCTTAGGTTTTCCCAAATTGAAACCCTCTAATTGATAAGGATGAGAAGTAAATAATGGGGTTATCTATCTATCTAAAACAAGGAGAGAGAGAGAGAGAGAGAGAGAGAGAGAGAGAGAGAGAGAGAGAGAGAGAGAGAGAGAGAGAGAGAGAGAGAGAGATAGACCTTCGTGGAAGAGGTAATAGCAACGGGGTGCCCAGAAGTCGGTGGTGGTCGCGGTAGCCGACGGTGGTGGAGTGCCAGGGGTTGGGTTGTGGTGGTCGCCGGTGGTGGTCGCCTCTCTCTCTCTCTCTTTCTCTCTGTTTCTCAGCGATGTGTTTTTGAGAAGGGGAGGGCAGTTCAAAAAATAAGATCGTCAGAAGGGGGAGGAAGGGGAAAGCGTGATCTGTTCAGCGCTGGGTTTTTTTTTTTTTTTTAAAAAATCAAAACGACGTCGTTTTGAGCTGACGTCAGCATGACGTCAGCGGTTGTGTGAGAGATGTTGTGTGTGTAGCATTTTTGATAATTTAAGACAATGATGAAAAAAATAAAAAAATGATTACAACAGACTGATGTGACATGCTATGTCAGCTCCTAGACCTACTGATTTAATCGAGCCAAAAAAGAATGTGAAAAATCAAAATAAAAAACTCGGCTTTTTTCCTCCGCCTGTTCGTTCAAAAAATTCCGAGCTCATTCTTGTAAACTTGATTATTTTTTCCGTTTTATGTATTTTGTTTAGTTTTTTTTTTTGAATTTTTGTTAGATTGGAGTTTTTTTTTTTGAATTAATCATCCATTTGAACGAGAGGAGTCTAAAAAGTACAAAAATATGACCCGGAAGCAAACAAAAGTTCACTAAACACGAAATAAGTATCAAACAACTGTCTTATTTGTCTAAAGTGCCGTTTTATTTAAATTTTTTCAACACCGGCCCATGTTTTTATACTTTTTCGATTTATTTTGTCGAGACTAACAATTAACCCCAAAATTATGATGAAAAGTTAAACACAAATTACGAAAAGTAAAGAATACCGAAATAAGTTTCAAACTTATAAGCTCACAAGAACGCAGCCTCCAGACCAGAGGGGGAGAGAGGGACGACCCACCCAACCACCATCCCCACCACCGCCGACCATCACCATTGCCATCCCCATTCCAATGACCACTTCTGGGCCTTTGTCGACCACCACCAACGCACCGACGTTGACAACGAGCTCAAACTTCGACCAAGGTCTCTCTCTCTATGAGCCCTAGAAATTGGGAATTTTTTGTGGTTAGTTTGATTGACTAAATTCGATTAGTTGATTTTCTGTTCGGGAGATATGCGAGAATGCAGGACCAACTTTAGTTTTTTGCCCTTGCTGGCTCTGGTGATCAACTAGCATGAGCTATAACTCCGATCTGTACAAGTACCTTTTACTTTCTAGTACCCTCTTTGTTTACTTTATCGTTGTGCATGAGAATATATTCGTGTGTGGAGAAAACTGTTTCCGCATTTTGAACCGGTGATCATCACCTTTTTCAACGGAATCCTTTGTTTCTCTTTATTTGTATCTGCAATTTTGAAGCTCACAAGCGAACATGATTTTGAAGGACTCAAACTTGTTCTAGTGTATGGTAGTAGGTGGATATCCATGGGATCCTTTGGATTTCTACCTGATAAAGTGCAAGTATATAGTGGTGGAGCCTGAGTGGCCAATGCTTGTGGTGGAGCTAGATGGCCTTTCCTTGGACGGTGCAAGACGATAGTGATGTAGTCGTATATAATATCATAATTGGACGAATAGTCATATAGTACTTTAGAAGTTTTTTTTAATTCCCACATGTAGAGAGAGGAATCTTGTAACTTGTACTCAGATGATGTAATTACATTAGACCTTCAATAGAAAATAAAAAAAATTAATCAGTTTAAATGGATTCTGTTGGGTTATTTTCTTCCACTAGTTTGTCCATGTTTTTTTTTTTTTTTTTAAAGTGGAAACAAAGGAATAAAATGGACATGTTGCTTTCTCATGCAACTTCCAGGAATTAAGGTGTCTTTGGTCTTTTGAGAGAGCATAGTTTTCTGTTTTGACTTAGTATATATGCATGTGCAATAAAAAGTAACATTGGGCATGGACACGGATTTAGACACTGCATAATCAAGTAAGAATATGCAAGTACATGGCAAATCATTGCACAGGAAGAACCATTCCACTCTCTCCGTCCGGATTTAAAAGTCCTTTTTAAGAGTTCGTGTCATTTTTCAATCGATTATATTTTTTGTTAATTTATAATGTTTTATGTAATTTTGAAAACATTGTCTTATAGAACTAATTGAAATCTATTAAACAATATCCATATTGGATATAAAATTTATTACCAATCTAAAGATATAACTTACTCTCTCCGTCCCTTTTTAAGTGTTCTGCTTCGTAACTCCAACTTATTAAAAAGACATCATCATTATACCTTTCACATCAACTTTTTCCTTCAATTTCCCTACTTACCCATCATCATTACATTTTTACTCACTTACTTTTTAAACTGGAATCTACTTTTAGGGACAAAATAGACAATTTACCAATTTTTACCGACTAACTTTACAAAATGGACACTTATTAAGGGACAGTCCAAAATGGAATACCGAACTATAAATAAGGGATGGAGGGAGTATTTTTTATCCGGTTAAAATTGAACGAGTGACTATTAAATCCGGACGAAAAAAGTACCTAATTAGCAAAATCTGCCCAATTGTGGGACACTGCCACGTCAGAGTGTAACAGGATGCTGTTAAGTGTAGCATTTCTCGGCAAATAGGTCTTAAGACTTTAAAGACACCCGGTTAATTACACACTGGCTCGCATCCCAAAATTATCAGGTCGAGTGAGAATGTTAGTTTTTGTCAAATTAAAACTAACTGAACATAGATTTTGAAAAATCCTAGATTGCCTAAGTTTAAAATTCGCTACTATGTTTTATCTCTTTAATTAATCGACCCACGAACCGAAAGTAAATCAATCTTACAAACAGAGAGCAAACAAACAATGAACACCAAGATAATTCCAAATGGGTATAAAGAAGAAGAAGGAAGGAATCAAAACACTATATTCCATGTGCAGTTACAAGTAATCTTACCTATGATTTGAGTCTTCAAAATCGCCTAAGACCTACTTGTCGAAAAACTCGTCCACCACACTTAGTGCAGTAGTGCTTGACCACCGTTACCTTGAATCCACAAACCTTCCAAGATACTTCCAAAAATACATGGAAAAACAATTCAAATAGTTGAATCAAAGACGTGCATGTAAACTTCTTGGAGTTGTCACTATATATCAATGTTCGAATATCTCATTGTACTCCAAGACTCAAACAAAGCAAAGACCACTTCCAATATATATCCCTCAAGAGTGGCGGCTATAAATGGGTATTTTTCCTTCTCATGTTTCACACGGCAATATCATCAACAAAATGGGAAAAACACTACTGTTTTTTTTTTTCTCAATCTCTTGACAACTTTGGACAGCGCAACCCCTTTCCTTTTCTATGAAGTCTTGCAATCTTTTGTATCACGTATATTGAGAAGCTAACTGCCGCTAAATGGCCTGATCAACTGGAAAGCCTTGATTAAGGAACCACACTCACTATTAGCCCAACTCAACTACAAGTTTCATTAAGGGGAGAAATAATTTCAATAAATGTAAAAGAAAGAACACCCACACACAGGTGAAAAGACTCGATTCCTAATCTCCTAGTGAGATGTAAGAGTCCTGGCTAACTGAGCTAATGCTTGATGATTTTCTAGTCCTAAATTAATGGGTTGCCCCAAGCGTAGGGTGGAGACCGACGTAGCACAATATCCGGTAATTCCGGAGTCGAATCCACAGAGACAGTGATGTGTGCTGACTAAAAACTTGGGTTGTTATTTATTTAAACTGACTCTTAGGTAGCCACCCCTTGTCGTTTTATGCGGAGATTAATTAAAACCTCGAGATTGATTGTACTTTTCAAATAATTAAATGAGGTACGGTCGTAAGGTTCATAGCACTCGCAACCAGTCTGGATTTACCTGCTCCATCCAGTGTTCTTAAAAACATTCAACTTTAAATTGGAAAAGATACACCGCAAGATGCGAATCCTAATGGTTGCCGTTTATCCATGCGCATCGGAGAATGAGTTTTGGACCCCCATTCCCCCGTTCACATGGGCTCTGACAATGTCCGGATTCGTCTACGAGAAGTATTTTGCCAATCTAAGATTATTTTTTCATTGTTTAAAAATAGGAGTAGTGCCCGGACTGGCTGCAGTGTGCTAATCACCTTGCAACCCTATCCATACGACTACTCATTCATTATTAAGAAAGAAACAAAAGAAATCCTAATTTGAAACATGATTTTATTACTCGATACGGAAAATAAACAAGAGATCCAAACCAAAGAAAAACAAACGAACAACTTTTAATAAGAACAAAAATTAAAATTAGTTATCGGAGTGCAAATAATTGAACAAAAGATTAAAAACTTGAAATAAAAAGAGAATACTGAGAAATATTGACCGCAGCCCCTGTTCTTCGGGACCACGGCAGCCCTGATCGTTGTTCTTCTTGTTTCGTCCGTCCGTGGTCCGTGGTGTAAAGTCGTGCAATAAGAGATATTCTTATATAAGTAGGGTTATATTCTTATATAGGTAGGGCTTTAGGCCCTGTTTGATAGCCCGCTTGGGCCATGGGATGGGATAATGAAAGTGGTCTGGATCAAGAATTGTGTTTGTTTTGATTTTGTTGAGGTGGATTAGGTATCCCATAGGATGAGCAATCCTTCCAATTGATGGGATTAGCCAACCCAATGGGGGTGTTATTACCAATCCTATCCCCATGGGATTGGTGATGACAAGGCTTAAAATCTTACCTCAATCCCAATTCTAATCCTAGCCAAAATAAGCATGTTATTTACAATCCCAGCTCATTCTTAATCTGAATCCGAATCCTAATCCTGTGCAAAATAAACATGAATAAATAATTCAACCCCTCATTAATAATCTCACATCATTCTCAATCCCAATCTCACCTCATTACGAATCCTCCCAAAATGAAATCTGCAATCAAACACGCCCTTAATGTATTAACTGCATAAAAGCCCCTTGGACATTGTCTAATAATTAATTGGAGGCCCCACTTTAGAAAGTTGTGTAGTTCGTCCCCAAACTCCATTTTGTGCACAAAATATGGCTAGAATTTGATCAATTCCCATCTTAGCGGCAATGCTCCATAAGACCTTCCAAATTATACATTTTCGCACTCATCGGCTAGGTCTACAAACACTATAAAACACTAAAATATATCAAGTAACAATATAAACGGACCAACAAAGAGTAGATTAGGCGGATTAAATGGGTGCTTTTCAGCACCTATCAGCTAACCCAAGTTGTTTAGCAAGTATAGGAAGGGCCTTGGTATCCCGTTCCAGTTCAATTAGGGTTCCATAATATATACTCCCTCCGTCCTTATTTAGAGTTCAGTATTCCATTTTGAGTTGTTTCTTAATAAGTATCCATTTTGTAAAGTTAGTTGATGCGCCCATTCGGTAGTCGTTGAAGTTTACCAAACGGCCGTCAAATTCAATTATTTATATACCGGACTACAACTAAAGATTTGCTTACTATAGCGAGGAAGTCCGAGTCGATCCTCAGGGAGCTCAAATATAGCTTGTTCGGATTGTAGATGTAAGGGTTTGTGGCGTTTAGGCGGCCAACTTTTAGTTTTCCTTTGAAATGTGAGAAATACCCTTATGAAAAAGACTCGAAAATGAGTTTTAACTAAGAACTAAAGGCGGCAAGGCACAGAAGTTCATAACACCCGTAACTTAAGCCAATTAACTTTTCTCAACGGAAACACAGTTGAATCGCACAGCATAAGCTATCAACCGGAAGATTTAGCTATGAAAATGGTTAGACTTGATATAGAGTTTGAATAACAAGCTAAACACAAGGCGTGACATCGCTCTCGGAACCATGTGAGCGAGCACATGATTACCAGAGATTAACAACGCCAAGACTTGCATTCAAACTAAATATCAAGGTTAAGAACTAGAAGCATAGTTTGGAAAGCGAGCAAGTTCTTTGGTTCTTTCGGCAAACACGAGGCGAGCCATAGCTCACGGAACCATATGAGCGAGCATATGATTACCGAAGGTTAACATCGACAAGTTTTGTTACATAAAAGGCGAACCACACACATTTCCAAACCAAACCTCAAATCTTAAGTTGAGAAAGGCAAGATTAACCAAAATCACAAGGTGTTAATCACCTCGATGCCAAGCCTAACGACTACTCACACATAATGAAAAGACTAGAAAGCATGCTTAAGGAAGAAAACATGATTAACCGATAGAAATGAAAATAAACTTGATTTATATGAAGATCCAATAAGTAGCTACAACATTAACAAACGGCAAATTAACAAACGAACTAAACTTACCAAGGTTCTTGAAGGAAATGACTTAAAACTTGAAGGACATTAATGGAGTTCTCTCCTAGAGAGAGAACTTAAACTAGAGCATAAAGTAGATTTTATGCAAAGTGAGAGAGAGAGATGAGTATTTATACAACTCAGCCTTTTCTCCCCTTAAAATATCCCTGAACTTGCAAAAAGTGGCAAGTATTCCATAAATGGAAAGTCCAAAAAGCAGTAAAAATATCTGCAAGAAACCAATGTTATCGATACCATAAGAAAATGTATCGATAACATCCTTCAAATATTCCCCCGGAGAAGCAAGTTATCGATAACTCCAACAAAATGTTATCGATACCCTCAGATCTGGACAATTTGTGCATTAAAATGGGGCAAATGTTATCGATACCATTGTGAAAGGTATCGATAACAATCTGCAAAACTGCAGATTCCAGGTTGAGGCTTCAGCTTCAGCAACAGCTCTCAGCAACTTCACAGCTCATCAACATCTTATTTTCATTCTCTAAACTTAAGTAAAGGCTACATTTTAAACCTTTCTTTTACATTTCCTTTACTTTAATTTATTTAATGAAAATAAGAAAGTACCCCTCATTTGGAAAGAATGACATTACCAGAATTTCAAGATTTCATTTAAATCAAAATGTCAACCCCCCACTTTTAGTACAAAATGGAAAACTGCACATTTTTCTCAAGAGAAAATGACTCAAAACATGACCTTGCTCTTCAAATTAAACCTTGTAACTTTGTAGTTACTCTTAGAAAAATTCAAGAATCAATTACCGCCATTTTTTATCTCGAAAATCGAAACTTTTTCAAAAAGTCATTTTTTCCATACTTAGACAGATTTTAAGGGGCCGACAGGGTCTTCCGGTACTTAGAAGCACTTGAGCCATCCATGGCGTTGAAAAGCGCTTTATTTGCACGTTTTTCCTGAAAATACACAAAAACCTACTTTACGTGCAATATCGTAATAAAAGCTAAATAAAAATAAGATAAAACAACTTAAAGTAGGACTAGTCGCACCAAATATCAGCAATAATGGGTGCTCATCATTAGTGGGTAAAAATTGGTGCATTGTCTATTTTGTCCCTAAAAGTAGATTCCATTTTGAAAAGTTAGTGAGTAAAAGTGTAATGATGATGGGTAAGTAGGAAAAGTGGAGGAAAAAAATTTCATGTAAAAGGTATAATAATGATGTCTTTTTAATAAGTTGAAGTTTCGAAGCAGAACACTTAAAAAGGGGCGGAGGGAGTAATTTGTATGTTTCAGGTATAGGAAGGGTCTTGGTATCCCCTTCCGATCCATTTTCAATTTTTCGAGCACAATTTAATGATTGGCTTCCTTCATTTTTTAGAGCTTGGCTAGAAAATTAATTTCAAAAAAATCATGTTCATCGGATTTTAGTAGATACATGATCAAAACACATAAAAATTGAAGAAAAACAAAAATTGGATCAAAAAACACACGGAATCGGAAACCAGTTTTTGTTTTCTTGTATTTTTCACGTGTGCCGATCATGTATTTACTAACGTCCTATATATGATCATAATTTTTGACAAGATTAATATTCTCGCCGAACTCTAAAAAATGAATGAAGCCAATCATCAAAATATGCTCGGAAAATGGCCAAAAATTTGAAACGGCGTGGAGGGGATACCAAAACCCCTCCTATACCTGGGATATATAAAGGTTTAGAGAGAGAGAGAGAGAGAGAGAGAGAGAGAGAGAGAGAGGAGGCAGCCCAACCACCCACCGTTGGATAGCAAGCTCCATGCCGACACGACAAACCGCCATTTTTTCCCGCCAACTTAATCTTCCGCGGCTTAATCTTTCGTGGATTTGCTCTTCCGCCATTGTTATTGTACCATAGAACACAAGTTATGGAGTTCTAGCAAAAAACAGTCAGATCCCCTGTTCGTTTTGAGATTTTGAATTTGTAGGTAATGAATGTAGAGAAAAATAAAGTAATGATTGAAAATAGGGATAATGATTGGAGAAAGATGGAAAGAAAAATAAAAGTAATGATTAGAAAGAAATACGATAATAATTAGAATCCAAAATCCTTAAACGAACGGGGTCTCAAGGACCAGGTCTGATCTCGTAGCCACTCACTCACTCATTTCGGCCATGTACTATAACATAGCGGTCGCACTCACAATCATTGCCATTTGCACGGTCTTAACGAAATTATTCCAAGGCCGGTGATTTTCTGGGCATCTTGAAGTCCCACAATTGGGAAGAAGATAGATGGAGCATAGATATTTTTTGGAATGGCAAAAAGATCGATTCATTAACTTGTAACACGAAGTACAGAGCTAATAGGGTCTTGGATACACCAGCCTAATCATTCAAGACTCTCTTCTCTTAACCACATGGAGCATAGATATTGAGATTGGCAGGTAACCATGACTATTTCTACATGATGTAGATTTTTCAAACTAAGATTGACTTACTTTAAAAAAAGATTTGATAGGAGTAATTTATAATCGTATGCTTCGTTTAAAATCCCCTGTACATATCGGTGATTTGAGCATTATTATGTCTTATAGATTCGTCCATTAAAGAATAATATTTTTGAAACATAAAATACATAACTGCTCATTCACTTGTTATATCTGTTACATATAAAATCGAAATGCAATCCAATTTAAAATCGTGGGTGGTTGGTTGTTTTTGGTCCATTTCCAGACATTTGGGATTGGCTTAGGATCGAGTTCACTGCTTCGATTTCTCTACTCTACTACAAGGTTGCACTACTTGAAAATATGATGTCATGAGACAGACCCACATCATAATGAGTTCACAAATCACAACATGAACACACAAGATCTTCACCTTATTACAAACGATTCAGACCCAAACGAAGAACAATCTACTTTCACAATTGACTACTGCATATTTGCAAAGTGTTTTTGTCTGTAGGACCCCACAATGCTATTAGAAAGCCCGACACATTACCTTCGTATACCTATTGCGCAATATGTCACCAGCGCTAGTTGAACGACTTACCAAGCGGAAATGTCGTGCTGCTACTGAAACAGTATTGCCCAGATATGTCACTAGAGGAAGGACCTATTGACAAAGCATAAAGGTCTGTTGGTTCTTCGTCACTCAGCAAGCTTGCACTCTCTTCATGACTTTGTTGATTAACGCATGGATTATTTCTATACTTCCTTAAACTCTCTAATTCCACAACCACTTCTTTCATTGTAGGCCTCTCATCACTTTTCAAACAAAGACACCTCTTCACAAGCTCCCCAATTGCCTGGAGTTGCTCCAAGGTCCCTTCCTTCACCACCCGAGGCTCTAAAATTTGGTACAACCTATTTTCCTTCATTGACACTAGGAAGTAGGTCGCCAAATTCCTTTCCTCTTGAGACCTCTCAAGACAAATAGGCTTTTTTCCGGTTAGTAATTCTGCTAGAACCACTCCAAAACTGTAAACATCACTCTTCTCATTTAACTGGCCAGTTTGGAAATACTCGGGATCCAAATAACCTAAAGTCCCTTGTACTAATGTAGTCACTCGAGTTTGGTCCAAGGGAACTAATCTCGAAGCACCGAAATCTGCCATTTTTGCCACGTACTTAGCGTCTAGCAATATGTTGGCAGACTTAACATCTCTATGAATGATCGGAATGGATGCGGCAGAGTGAAGATAGGAAAGTGCACTAGCTGTTTCTATGGCTATTCTCAATCGATGCTCCAGTGTTAACCAAGATAATGGCTTATGAATATGTTCAAATAGCGTGCCATTTGGTATATACTCATAAACAAGCTCGGGAACCTCTGATTCGAAACAACACCCCAAGAGCTTCACAACATTCCTATGGTTAACTTGTGTTACTATCAACAACTCATGGATAAACTGCTCTACTTGGTTCCCATCCATCACTTTGGACTTCTTGATGGCGACTACGCGTTGGTCTGGTAAAATTCCCTTGTATACCACACCATATCCACCACGCCCAATTATTCGGTTCTCGGCATAGTTGTTAGTGGCTTTCTTTAGCTCTTCAACTGTAAAGATTTTTGATGACTCCGCACTTGTTCCATCGATTGAAGAAATTTTTTGTTTCATTAATATGCCACCATTCTGTTGGAAGAATTGCTCTCTTAGTTTGATTAGCTTCCTTCTATTGATGCAAAAGTATATCCAAGTTATACCAATCAGTAATGACACAAAGCCAAAGCTCAATCCTACATAACACAAAGGAACAAATTTCAGTCATTCGGTAATCTCTACTTATAAAAACAAATAAAAGCTATTTCGCGGTATGTTGTAGTGAGCTTTGCCCAGACTTTGTGTTTCACGGAACGAAATTGGTTATGATTCCAATGGATGAAACTTCTTCTCCATTTAAAGTGGAAGAATTTTAAGAAAATTTCATTGACTGTGCTACTATGTAAATGATGAAATTTGAATCTAAACCGTAACAATGTACAAATTAACATGTAATCAATACAAAATGATGTGACGAATTTGAAAAACGAATTAAATCTTATCAGCTGTATAGATTCCCCTTTACAATTTAGGTGCATTTGAGTCATTTGACGATGTAAATTTTGGAGACAAAAAGACTCTAATGCCCTGAACAATCATTTTTTAATTGAAGTTACTCCCTATCCTCGTTCTTGTCACTCTGGCTTGATTCCTTCAGTCAACAACCATTTAGGTGCCATTCCGCTTTTTTTTAAAGCTTTTTTTTTAAAAAAAGATTGTAATTTCAAACTTAAATATAATGAAAATGAAAAATAATTTTTTGATTTTTTTTGCACTGTTTAAAAGATCTCAATGAAATCTATCAAATAAGATCCATATTGGTAAAAAAATTATTTGCATAAACACATAATTTTGAACTTGAAATTACCTTCCTTTTCAAAAAAGTACTTTTTAAAAGAAACTGGAACGGCCGAATGGGGCCTTAGTGCTATACTGCTATGGTCACGTAAATATTAAATGCAATGTCAAATATTTATATGAGGCTCTTCACTATATTTTGACACTATAAATTTTCAGGTAAGTTAATTTCTTCTTACATTTTGAAACCTGAATTACCGAGGTCACATAACAAATCGTTCTTGAATATTGGTACCATATATATGGTAGTTCATTCAATACATCATGTGTCATAATATTCAACCCAAACACTGAATTTCAACTAGGCAAAAATTAGAAGTAATTGTCAAAAGGCCTGAACGAAGGCCTTGTAAAATTGCAAGAAATAGAAGGTACGAGATTGTTTGAGTTTTTTGCATTTTTTGGGTGTTCAATTAGTAAGAAAGTCGTGAGATCTGTATCTCTAACTTTCTCACTACGATTAGATTTTCCTCAAAATCCATCTTGGAAAAACACAAGATTTTGCAGCAATCTTTTTTAGTAGTTTCCACTACAATTAAACTGGTATTACTTTTTAACTTTTCCGCAAATTTATGCTGTGTTTGGTTTGTGTTTTGACAAATTTTTTGAAAAATAGTAGGGATAATAAGTGGAGAGAGATAGAGAGAGAAATGTTGGAAGTAGAGGGAATCTAGGAGGAATTTAGGGGGAATTTTTTGAAAAATTCTTTTTGAATTGTAAAGAGAACAAGGCATTAGACTTTAATAGTTTCCAACACATGTAGAAAGAAAAGTTGTATTTTCCTTTACTTTCCCCTCACTAAAAGTTTCTCGAGATCAATTTTTCCGCATCTATTTCTTGACAAGTGAACGGAGCTAGATTTGAGAAAATGTGTTAACATTCTGAAGGTTTAAGTTTAATTGAAAACATATTTACTCCTTTGACTAAAGTATTCTTTAATTGCCTAAATTGTATGAATTATTGTTTGATTTATATTGGAATCTAGCATAATTGACTAGAATAGCATTGCTAGACTTGGTGGCTAGCTAGAAAATCTAGTCACATGTAAACCTACGACCTAACTAACCAACACGGCTAAGTTAGTAGCGAGCCAAATCAAACCAAGACCAAACCATGAGACTAGAATTGTCCTAGATCGACAACATTTACTATGACCTAACCCAAATAGTTGATCATGAACCAAATGGCTTCCTCCCATACTCCCTCACACCCCTTCTTCATCACTATACAGTTCTCTCAATTCCTCTATTTTGGAGACTCGATCAAAATATTATATTTTACTGAAAAAGTGTATATAGAGATTGAATGCCACTATTCATTCATACTCCAACTACAATTCTCTATTTCTCTATCTCTATTTTTCAAATACACCTTCATTCCTTTTCGAAATACAACTTTCCCACCGAAATCTTAATTATAATAACTTTCTAAATTTGTTAACTATGTTGAACAATATTAGTCTCATTTAGAAACCTCGGTCGTTGCATTTGTTAAAAACCTCAAGGGAGGTTAATGAAATTTACCCAAATTTTTTTTTTATAAGAATAACGCGTATTTTCTCCCGATTAATTGCAAAACCCAGTTCATCAAAGAAAAACAACACCACTCCCACTGCCTGTTAGAAATAGCAATCATAGCCAAACCAAACCTAACCAAATTGAGCCTTAAAATCCCAATAGTGACCAATAAACCAGTAAGTCAAGTTATATCTTAACTATGGGGCGATAGAGGAAGATGTTGGAATTTCAATACCTATATTTATGTAATGATCGAGATTGCGTGATAGCTCTATCCAAAATACTTATGATAACTGCTATATATTATACTAACAAACCAGAGTGTGCATGACTTTACCAACAGGTGACAATTGAATCTGAAGCACATTTTATGTACTAGGCAATTACGTACGTACGTACCTAGAGATAACTTGATCACTGAGATTTGTGAGGCCGGATCAGGAGTGCACCCACGTCCATCGCTTCTTCCATCGCCAGAGAAATGATGATTACAAGAACAATTAAAACTTCCTGGAGAATTCGTGCAAGTTGCATTTCCATCACAGTCATTAAGGTTGGGATCTTTACATTCGTTAATATCTGCCAATCAATTAATAGATTTTAAAACATCCATCGATCTCACAAAGTGTCTAAGGTGGCAAATATAATACAAGCCAACGGTGCACTAATTTTTCAGGTCTAGAGATGTGGCTGCTCCTGGGCAACGGTGAAGTTCTTGGCCCAGAATCGAGGTCTTTGTGATGCTTGGCTCCTAGACTCTAGAATTTTTGCTGTTAACTGTTATGCACGGATCAATTGAAACAAACACACACACGATCATAGAGAAAAGAAAGCACACACGAGGTTTACGTGGTTCCCCAAACTTGGGTACATCCACGGAAGATGGCAGAAATTTCACTGTTATGGAGAGAATATTAGTACAAGATTGAATTTCACTGTTCGCTCACCCAGCCCAGCACAAGAGAACCCAACCCCTCTCAGTCTCACCACTCCTTGTTAATGCTGATAGGATATTAATTTGCCTACTGTAACACTGTTAGGCCTTTTGATGTACAGGTTTCCAGGGGATGCCCCTGTGTAGCTTTTGCTCCTTTGGTGTTCAAAAATTTTGACTTACCCAAAAAACATATTATATGTTCCAGAAATAAAAGCACTACACGATCATATATAGTCGGGACCGGTTTTGCTCACGCCCATTTAGGCACCCGATTTTGTTTCAGGCTTTCAGCTCCAACTGTGATGTTCCAAACCGTTATCTTGTCGAAATGGGTGTCAAAATAAGTGTGAACGGAACCGGCCCCTATATAATAACTGATATCCATGATATATGATTTTAAAACCGGTGTGATTTTTGGTCAGGGATCATTATGGTGTTAGGATCCAGGGATCACACACTCACAGCTCAGGCACAAATTTCAGACAAAACTCCCTCGTATATGTGTACACAACATATACAAGTTGAAAAACTCTCCGGAGAGAACCACAACTGGCTCCCACTCTCAAGACTCGCCCTCTGACTGAGCAACCAATGCTCTTCACGCATGAGGTTACAACAAAGTCCACAATGGCTGCCAAGCCTATCTAGTTCTTGACTTTGGCCAGCCATCACCATCACCCACATGGGTGAATTCCAACATATGGTCCATAGATCTCGATTTTGAATATAGGGCCGATCGTTGTTAGTTCAATGTAGAAGGAACAAAAAAAAAAAGAGAAAATGATGAGCACCACTCTATCTCTCCCCCCTCTCTTCTGCTATGCTACTGCCATGACTTAAAAAGTTAGCAAGAAAAAGACAAGTGTACTTTTTTCAAGCTTTTCAAAAAAGCATATTCTTATATAACTCATTTTTATGAAAAAAATATTTTCGAAACCTACTCGACGAAATCTATCAAACAAGTATCATATTGAATGTGAAATTATATACATAAATTTTTTTTGGTGTAGGTGTTATTTTTCTTGGAGGGTTCCAACCAAAAGCCAATTGGTAATAGGTAGGGTAGCCTCTAGAATTTATTAACCAAGCTTGGGTGAATTTGATGAACGATGTGAGACAAATTTAACAATAGGCTCTTCTTTTTTATTTTGAAATTATGCGTAGATAAAAAAATTGTTAATTAACATTATTAATTACTTCCTCCGTCCCAAAATGTTTGTCCGGTCCACAAAACGGAGTGTTAAAAATAATACAATTTTCGCGAGAAAAAATCAAAAGTTTTTTAACAACTTAGTAGATATCAATGAGTATTTTTAATTTGTGAAAAAAGTTTGAATTTTTTCTTGAAAAAATTGCATTATTTTTAACGCCCCGTTTTGCAGTCCGGACAAGCATTTTGAGATGGAGGAGTAATAATTACGCATTTAGACAGTTAATTAACACTATTAATTGTTAAATATATTAATTTATAAAAAGTGAATATGTAGAATAAAACTTACAAACATTGTAAAATATACTATTAGTAAAATATAGGAGTATTCTAAGAGGGATAGAGGAAAAAGAACAAAAGTACAAAAGAGAGAAGAGAGAGAGTGTGTACCGAACAAATAAAGAGAGAGGGATGTGAGAAAAACATCAAAAATTCTAAGAGCAGGGACAATCCGCAGGGACAACGTGTTTGGCCCCATTTTGGATCCTGAAAAAATCTAGAAAAATATCCATAAATTTCGCCCCTACTTATCCAAAAGTAATACTTACCGATATCCGCTGGAGCTGATTTTTTACAGGGCCCCATAAAATAATATTCAAAAATTTATGGATATTTTTCTAGATTTTTTCGGGATCCAAAATGGGGCCAAACACGTTGTCCCTGCGGATTGTCCCTGCGAAGTGTCCCTGCTCATAGCAGGACTGGAAAAACATTTCTGTTGGTGCTCAGAGTGTGGGCTAGCCATGTGCTTGTGTCAGTGTGTAGAGAGAGAAATGGCAGAGGGAGAGTGAAAGTCACGCGGAAGGAGAAAGAGAGAGGAGAGGGAGAGAGGGGAATGGTGCCTGCGCGTGAAATAGGACTTGGTGAGCAAAAAATTTGTGTGCATTTATGTGCAAGGACCTAATGAGACATAGTTCACTCACATAGGACCGGCCGAGAAGAAGTCCAAAAAAACAAAAAAAAAAACTGTTATATCCTTTCTACTTTACACGAAACTGCATTTGAGTCCTTCTAGTTCCAATTTAGACAATTCTAACCCTCGATTTAGGATCAAGTTTCAATGTGAAACCTCTGTTGCCTTCCGTTTATTTTTTGGATGGAAAACATGCATGTGACTCTCACGTGACCAAATGGGAGGGGTACAACGGCCAATTCCCTCCCTCCCTCTGCCTTGGAGAGAAAAATTCCTGCCAAATTCTCCGCCCAAACTCATCTCCAAGCACCACCACCACCATCTCTCATCACCAAAGCCCCCACCACGTACCCACCTCCACACCAAATTAAACCCTTTCTCCCTACTATTTTTCTACCGCCACCACCACAGAACCAATTTGGGAGAGGGTTTTATTTTCTAATTTCTTCTCAAAATTGACTGAATGAATGAAAATGAAAGTAATGAATACCTCTCCAATGTTGGGACATTGAGCTTCCTCACGAGCAGTGTTGAGTTTCAATCGAGACAAAGACTCCTTCACCTCCTCATACTTCTTCCCTTGGGGAGCTTTCTGCCTCAGCCACCCCCCCTAGAACCCCCACATTTTTCCGATTCCGACACACCTGCCGCCGTACTTGTAACTGCCAATCCTGAACCAGAAGACGACGACGAGGACATCGACGATAACCGCCATCGACTCGCTCCGTCGATCCTACCGTTATTACCCCTTGTTGAAGTCGATGATAACGATGACGGTGAATTCGAAGGTTCAGAATAATAGTTCAACGAATTTTTACAAGAAAGGTGCTACTACTGTTGTGCCATTGTTGATTGTTGCAGTAGAGAGGAGATTTGGGAATTCGAATTTTTTGTGGAGGTGGGTGGTGGGACCTTTTGTGATGGGAGATGGCGGCGGTGGTTGGAGATGGCCAGATGGGTTTGGGCGGAGAATTTGGGAGGAATTTTCCTCTCCAAGGGAGAGAGGGAATTGGCCATTATGCCCCTCCCATTTGGTTATGTGAGAGGCACAGCATGTTTTTTGTTAAAACAAAAAACGGAAGGCAACGGATCGAAGGTTTTCATTGCAACATAATTCTAAATCAAAGGTTAGAATTATTCAAATTAAAATTAGAAGGACCAAAGCGAACTTTCCTTGCATGTAAGGTCGAAGGCATATAATAGAAATTTTTCAAAAGAAAAAAAAGGATATGTTGTTAGTTCACTCCTAGATGGTTGGTGCTAGCTAGTTTCACTTCTCGTCAAACAAAACTATTAAGAGCATGTATACAAGAATAGCAAAAAGTGAATATTAAGGTATTCTACCTAGTGAAAACTAAGAAAACCTGCTCGCAATAGTTTCGGTAAACCCTTTCTATTTTACATTCAAAATCAACATCGATATATAGATGCACTATTCATCAGGTATCCAATAGTTTATTATTTTTTTCCCACCTTATTCAGGCTCCGTTCCGGACAAGCCAAATAAGTACTTATTTTTAAGAAGGACAATTTCAAGCTCAAAAATCATGCGCTTACGCAAATAATTTTTCTATCAATATGGATCTTATTTAATAGATCTCATTGAGATCTTTAATACGGTGCAAAAAAATCTAGAAAAATTATTTTTCCATTTACATTATTTTTGAGTTTGAAAATATAAAATAAGTATTTATTTTAAGAAGGTGTTTTGGAACGGGGCCTCACTCTCTCCTCTCTCTTCTGCCTTTCACTCTCTGATAGGGGTGAGCAAAAAATCCGCTCAAACAGCGAGATATCCAGTTCAAACCAATCCAAACCGGAGGGTTACTGGTTTGGATTTTTAGTAGTATGGTTTGGTCATGGTTTTAAAAAATTAGAAACCGCGTTATATGGTTTGGTTTCATGAATTCGCCCGTTTACGGTTATTGTTTCCAAACCGATCCGAACCGTATGAAACATACACACACACACACACACATATATATATATATTATGATTCACCGCAATAAATATGGGAGCTTTTAGTCAACTACTTTATTACAATTTGTTGATTCCATTAAATTCACTGCAATTACTTTATTCAAAAATTTATTGATTCCATTAAATTCACTGCAATATTTAGATTTTCCTTCACTGCCAAGATAATGATCCATGAACCTTGATGTAGAGTGATATCACAAACGCGTTGGTTTCTACCATGCTGCCACTATTGTCCCTTTTGCTACCTCATTTCAATTCAATAGTTTTAGAAATTAATTTTGCCCTTTCATTTGGTTAAACTATCTTAAGGTGTTTAGTAGTTAGTATTCTTAGTTGGTTCATTTAAGTGACTTACCAGCATTTTATTTTCTTAGTTTAAGACGTGAGGCAATTTTTGGTTTCCTACCAATCTTAATTAGTTCGGTTAATATTAGTGTGTTTTAATAATTTGAATGGAATTCAGGTTTAATATATATATATATATATATATATATATATATATTTAATTTATCTTCATAATGTTAAGTACTTTAAATATTTTTTGAAGACAACAACTTAGTTCAAAGCAAACCGTGGTTTAAAACCGAAACCAAACCGTATTTAAATGGTTTGGGTTTGTTTGGTTTTTTGCCTTTTGTGGGTTGGTTTGGTTCTCCAAATTCATAATCCGTAAATATTGGTTTGGTTCTTGGTTTAGTATGAAACCGAACCAATCCGGACCATGCTCACCCCTACTCTCTGACATTACTTTATTTTAAATTAGGAACAAAGGTAAAGTAATAGATGGTAGGTATGAAACTAATACTAATAATAGAGGGTATGTAAAATAGAAAGTATTGATATAGTATTGAAAGAGGGATGATGCTATGGTATCCCTAGTCATTTTGGAAATACCGTAATTTTTGGTATAACTTTATCATTATGAGAGTAACTAAAACCCATTACAAGCATAACAAAATCCAAACAACGCATAACCAAGGAATATCCAAAAAATCAACCAAGGCATAACAAACAAGTTATGCTTTGTTATGGTTTTGTTATGCTTGTAATGTGTTTTGGTTATACTCATAATGATTTTATTATGCCAAAAGTTACGGTGTCTCCAAAATGACCGGGGACACCGAAGTCATTCCCTTGAAAGAGATATGAACAAGTAAAAGATAAGATAAGTATTGTTGATAGCCATTTTTGCTAATAAGTGATGTACTTGCTCTAAGATAATGACAAAAATGTCACCCAATCTCAAACGTAATATGGATACGGTACTACTAGCTAGTAGCACGACATTTGAGATCAGAGATGGACGCTTGCTTTCTTGAAAAAATCTCCGGATCTTGTTTTTTTAAGTATGAGGGTTTTTTTTTTTTTTTTTTTAAACGTATGAGTTTACCACATAGCATTATGAGTTGGAAAAACAAAAACAGCATAGTCAGACCTGTACATCCAGGACTGAGATAAGGATTGCCCTGGTAACCATTTTCACAAGTGCAAAGATATCCTCCCGAGCCACTATCCGTATTATCAATACACAAAGTATTATTCGGCAGGCACAAATATGCACTTGAGTTTTGGGCTTCAACACAACTCTGGCTTCCAATCGCAAAATCAAGTACTATGGGTACTTGGTTCACAAAATTGGGGTCCGAAATATTTGATAGATCACTGCGGAAATGGAAGCTATCCTTCTCTCCCATAAACGCATAGCCACATTTGTTGTATAACCAAACCTATAACAACCATAAAAACAAGATAGAAAAGAATGACTTTTTAGGTGGTTATGATCTTAAGAACAAGTTCGGAAAAAGGAGAAAACAGTGCAACTTCTCTTCGAAGGGATGAAACGTCCAATTTTACCCAATTTTGGGCCGGCAACAATCGATTTGTTAATCTTGCTTAAGATATTCAATTAATCCATAAATTATATGTTTTTTTTATCGGCAAAATAACAATTTATTAGAGAACTTGATAAAATGTACATCAAGATTGAAAAAAAGGGAAGGAGAATCCAACTAAAGTTGGATTAAAGGGCAAAGTCCTACAGCCAAAGGGCATGACTCACAAGCACCTAAAGGCCTCAAATCCCAAATACAACAATACAAATCAAACACAAGCAAAGGCCTACCAATGCCCAGATTAAAAAATAAAAGCCCAAAACCGCCTCAAATCCCAAATACAACAATACAAATCAAACACAAGCAAAGGCCTACCAATGCCCAAATTAAAAAATAAAAGCCCAAAACCTCTTAAAAACCTAACCCACTAAAAGGCCACGTTCCCGAAAGGGAAATAAGTACTTATTTTTTAAGAAAGTAATTTCAAACTAAAAAATTATATGATTATGCAAATAAATTTTCTATCAATATGGATCTTGTTTAATAGATCCCATTGAGGTCTTTTATACGGTGCAAAAAAAAATTTTAAAATTATTTTTCATTTACATTATTTTTTAGTTTGAAAATGTGAAATAAGTATTTATTTTTTAAGAAAGTGTTCTGGAATGGGGCAAATCAAGCCCAAGAATACCCAAAACTAAGAGTCATCATTCAGCCCGAAGGCCTGTGGCCCGCCCGGCCCATCGGGATTTTACCCGGCCCGAGCCCGTGAACGGGCGGCCCGGCCCGGCCCGTAGTTTATGATGGGCGGGCTTGGGCCTATGAATTTTTACTCGGCCCGACCAGTGAGCCCGCCTGTGGTACCAGCCCAATAGCCCGCCCACAGGCCCACCCATTACCTGAAAATCTCACAAAATCCTTTCTTTTTTCCCTCGCCCAAGGAAATTTAAGCCAGCCCGTTAGCTCGCCCACCAGCCTGCCCAGCTTTTGGCCACGTCATTGGCTCTCCCAATGGCCCGCCCGATTTTTGACCCGCAAGCCCGTCAATTTGGCTAGCCCATGGGCCGGGCTTGGGCTTCAATTTATGGTAGGTAGCCCCGCCCGCAAAAAGTAAAAGCCTGGCCGGCCCGACCCATGGGCGGCCCGGCCCGGCTCGATGATGACCCTTACCCAAAACCTACCCTAAACTTCTGTGATTCTTCAAAGCCACGCCGCCCCACCACCGGCGGCCAAACCACCAAACGACCAAAACAGTGCTGCTCCAAAAAAACCACCACTCCACCATTGGCCACAACCGGAGAAGACACCAAACACGAACCACCGGTGTGCCGCGGAAGCTCACCAAGCTGTTAGGCGAAGATCGATGCTTTTAACAATGCAACTGGCGGGCCATGCCCAGGACCACCAAATCCACCTAGCCGTTAGGCCAAGACCGGAAAAACCCAAGAGAAAGGATGGTGATGGATCAGAGAAGTGGATGAAACATGACCAAGAAGGGGAACACTAGAGATACAACAGCAAAGTAAGAACAACCACAGAGAGGGAGGGGGTCCAAAAAAAGAGGAAAGGGGAGATAGAAACAGTGGATTAGAGAACCTCGTCCGCCGATCCCTAAAACCCCACAAAACGAACGCCGAGAAACCGTCGATCCGACCTTCATAAACGACCAAGAGGAAGACGACCGTAAATTATATGTTTGTATAAGAATTTTCACTAAAAAATAGACATCAAAATCCTTCCACCTTTCTTTCGGTAAAATTAGCACGCTAACTGCCTAATCCAACAATACGTATACTAGCCAGCTAGCTCCCATTTATCATCTCGTGAATCTTACATGTTCTCTCTAGTTTCATTCATAATCAATCTCATTGTTTTAAATCCCATCCAAAACTTATTTGATAATCTAACATAACTGTTACATTTTGGTCAGTAATTATGCAGTGCTCCTATGGTATGGGGCACTACCATGATACTCTCTGCATTCATACACAAGTTTGTGATAATTAAGTGAATTTTTTAATGATTTCCTTAATTATTTTTCATGCGTTGGTTAAAAAAAAAAAACAAGAAAAAAAAAAAAAAGAATACACAGGTCCAAACCTTGGTATGATTTAGAAAGCTAGAAAGCAAAACCTCGTACGCCTTCAACCCCTTTGGAACATCGGTTTGGCAGCAACCAATGCCAGTACAATTTCCATCAAATTCATCAATCATTTCCGCAGTACCGTTGGAGCACATGGACCCACATGAAGTAGTGAGGGTCCCAAATTGGCCATACCCCCAGAATTGGGCAGAGTCATCGTAGCCGACGACCGTGAGCTTATTCACAGTGACCGAGAAAGTGTACGGCCCATCTGACGGCAACGTGGTTGAGGCCGCATAGACAAGATTGGTCGTGGCCCCAGCCTGGTCGTAGCATCTAGAAATGACAACGTTTCGGATCCGGACCTGGGTTGGTGAGATTGAGAGGACCTCAAGGCCAGCCAAAAAGGGCTTCGAAGTGCTGCAGTTGATTTCGAAGTATGAATTGAAGGAGCAGGCAGCCCCTATGCCGAACGGGTAAGGGACGCTTAGGTTTCCGCATTTAGCTTGGCAGCTGGGCTCACTACAAGAAAAATCACATTTTACAGCGTTTGAAAAACGCTATGAAATGATATATCACTACAAGAAAAAGTATGTTTAGTGACGAAAAAGTGGCGACAAAATTTAATTTCGTCACTAATTGAGTATATTTGGCGATGAAAAAATAAAATCGTCACTGTCTTGACAACTTCCGCGACGAAATTATTTCGTCACCAATTATAACTATTTAGCAACGAAAAAGATATTTTTGTCACCAAAGGCACCTATTTGGCGACGAAATAAAATTTTCGTCACCAAAATAGTAAAAAAGGAGACAAAATTATTTTTTGTTGCCAAAGATAACTATTTAGTGATGAAAAAAATATTTTGTCGCCAAATGAACCAATTTGATGACAAAAAATATTTTTCGTCTTCTTATTACATTTTCAGTGACAAAAAATTTATCCTTTGGTGACGAAATTTATGAATTATGCTTTGTCCCCAAATATATTTTGGGCATAACTCTTTGCTCAAAACTCTGATTGAGATAATTTAAATTGGGTTTGAATAATAACATAAAAAGCTACGACTTTAATGTTTATCAAAATTGCTAATTTTAATGTTTAATGATTAGAAATGCCATTCAAAATATATTTTAATGTTAAATGTATGTGTTATATATTAGATATTTCAAACATATTCTGAAAACTTTGTGTAGTGTAGTTGGTTAAAACTTGTGTGCAAAACCTAGGAGACTCGGGTTCAAAACCCAGCAGGAGCAAAGAAAGTGAAATTTTTTCCACATATAAGAATGTCTTTTGCGACGAAATATTTCATCACCAATGGGTCACCTTTGACGAGCCAAAGGGAATAATTTGTGACGAAATTTTTTGTCGCCAAAAAAGCACAATAGGTGACGGAGAAAATTTCGTCATCAAGTCATTTTTCCGTGACAAAATTTTTCATCACCAGAAGGCACTATAGGTGACGAAAAATAGATTTCGTCATTAGGTAGGAATCCTCGACAACCTTTAGTCGACAATTTTTTTTTCGTTGCCTATATAATTTGTGACGAAAAACATACGATTTGTGACGATTTTCATTCGTCATCCAATGCAAATTTTCTTGTAGTGTATACAGCGTTTTTGCAAACGCTGTATTAGCCGACGTTGTTAAAAGTCTTAGACTTAAGACAGCGTTTTTTAAACGCTATAGAATGTGAAGTTTTTACAGCGTTTTAAGAACGCTATAGAATGTAAAATTTCTATAGCATTTTAAAAACGCTATAGAATGTGAAGTTTCTATAGCGTTTTAAAAACGCTATATTAGCATTTTTTACATTTTTTAAAAAATTATATAAATACCAATATATTAGCATTTTCAAATAAGATCATGGTAATTTCATTTAAGAAACAAAAATGATTTATTTCATTCAACACTAATTATATCCAAATGTCAATATACAATAAACAATTTAACCATTGAATAAAGATTTATTACATTAGCTTGGGAAACAATTTCCCAACAAAAACTACATAAAAGAGTCCGACTAATTGGACTCATTGAAAAATAACTAATGTAATTCTACTTTCCTGAAAATGTAACCATGCACTAGGCCAACCATCTCATTCCGCAAATTTTCTTTACTTGAAGCTTACTTCTTTGCCCGGTTTATACCCTTTCTGCTCCCAAAGCCAACCACATAAATGGGCTACTTGAAACCCTCCAAAATATGAGAAACATGCCCATAGGTTGAAGTTGTAGCAGCAATAATCATCCCCGAAAAGATACAGCACGTAGTAGAAGTCCGAAGAAAAACAATTGCAGCAAGAGCTATAATAGACATCCACACCATGCAAACAAAAGCAGGCATTACCTTCTTCCAATTCCTCCTCGCCTAGAAGATTAAAATTTGGCTGCCTGCATTTAGGGAAAAAAAAGGGGGGGGGGGGGGGGGGGGGGGGGGGGCTTAAGTGTCAGATTATGTAACAAGGTCTCAGGTTAATCACAGCGTAATCCAAAAAACGCTGTTTTCTTCTACTATTGAGAGCACTATTTGTTTTAGTGTTAGATGGAGGCACACATGGAACCAAAAATAGCATAATAGGCGGAGGCATACTTAGAACCAAAACCATTCCGAAATATGGACACAGCATCAACAAACTTCGTTGTATACTTGATAGTAGGCAGCAAAACCATTCTAGAATCACACACACCCCCACAAACATCTCGGTACTCCCAATGGTAGAAAAATATATATACAGCAGCAATTACAATTCATCATCAGCAAGTTAACTCCAAAATGCACATACCTTGAATTTGTCTTTTCCTTCACAAAATCCTTCCAATGCAGTGACTTGATGGTATCAGGCTGCCTGCAGATTTAGCTTTTCTTCCTCATTTGAAGCGTCTTTCAGTTTATTTTATTTTTGACTAATCTCGACTTTGAGGCTCTACAACATCCATTTTCTGCAAAACACTTTCTCTCAGCCATTCTTCATCAAGTTGCAATCTTCACTGAAAACTTGTATGTAACATGTAGTTCTATCATTTTTCAAGCGAATGGCCAAAAAGAAATATATACTGAGCAAATAAGGGCACAAGAAACAAGTACCTAGATGGACATTTATTCAATGGTTACCCATCCTAGGAAGACTATCAAGCCCACGATACCTCTTTACTAGAAGTGGTATCCATAGAAGATGTCTTGTTCTAAAGCAATGTCACCGGTACAAAGTTTGGCCCAAGAAACATTAACCAAAAGAAACTTGAGTTTAAATAATAATCATCCAGTTTATTTCGGAAACTACCAAGTTAATCTAAGTTACAAGTCATAATCCGCAATTTAAGGTTATCATAAAGCTGTGCTCTGATGACCATTGAAAAATTCTTCAATTCTGAAGCAAAATCTAAGTCCTCAACATATCCAAATCTAATCAAGCTAACATGCACTGGCTAGTCTCACTTGAACTTCATTAAACACATCTTTATCTCTTAAATAAGCTTGTGTAATGTTATAGCTTTCGTCCTTCAATGTTTAGTTGGTTCTTTAACTCGTCAATTGTAGTCTGCATATGTGACATTTGAGACTTGAACTGAACATTTCTTCATGTAGCCACTTGTGATAATATGATTAATTTCGTCAGTGTGACTCCTTTTCCAAATCCTCTTAAACGGCCACGCCCCTCGGGACCAAGCACTCAAAACTCAACCCCAAAAATAAAAGCAAAGCACTTAGTGTTGTAAGTGCAAAAACTATAATCCACAGCACCACATGGCACACCTTAATTTGATTGGCCCAAGAGCCCTTACAGTGAATCAAGTGATCCAAACCATTACAGTGAATCAAAAACTAAAAGCAGATTCTTATGAAGTTTGGATAGTATCCATGACCAATTTGCCTCGCTTAACCCTACCCAAGGTCATATTGAAGCTAAAGCATGCTATCCTCATAGTTACCAGGCAAAAGGGAATAAAGGACACTAAAGAAAAAACCTTAGCTTCACTGCAATTTTTATTTTTTTTATAGGCTGCAACCAGTATCAGCTGCAAAACGTTCCATGTTTAAGTAGCAAAGAGTAGTGTTCTAATGATTCCATTTCCTTATCCTTGTACCTTCTAGTTTTCCATTTACTGCAATTGCCAAATGTGAGCAGGCCTAGGAGCAAGAAATAAGAACAAAAGGGAAAACAAAGATGCAAACAAATATATTCACAGGAAATTCTATCCACACATTATTGGGAAAAGAATTTCAACAAGCTAGAGCACAACAGATACCCCATAAATTGATACAATACCTCGAGTACAGTCAACACTATAGCTTGATTTGCTTCCTTCTCCTTAAGCTACCCACCCGGAGCTTCAAAGGCCAGAGCAAAATGAGTTTTCTAGCCATACAGGAATACAAGAGAACGATGTTAGGCGCAAGCGTTTCCTCTTCTTCTCAGCAAACACTATAATTGGTTTCCTATAATAACATTTCTAAAAAACCGCTATACGATAATGCTATTAAAAAGCAAATTTGTTGTAGTAATTTCCCTAACTAATCCACTTACTGATTTCTCTCAAGAATCATTGACTAAATATTATTAAGGGGTGAGAATGTTGAATTCTCTCATCTTATCAACATACACGGCAACCATTGAAAAAATATAAAAATCTCATCGCTCACCTTGTTATTGAAAACATACATGGCAACACTTGTCATGCAGCAACATTCCCCAACTCATGTCTCTATGGTATTCAATCGCCAACACCTGTCATGTGTATTAAGCATATATGGTGTAACCGGTGTTCTCTTCCAATTGCAGGACATTATTATGAAACATCAAATTCAATTTTCATGTTTAGCAATTATATATCTAGAACATCTCTTGTTTCTGACAGGACTAAATTAAACCCAAAACATTAAAATGTGAAGATACAAACGAGTCAGGAACTCACACCAATTACAACAGCTTGTGATGTTAGAGATTGCATTGCATCGAGCAAACTATAAAGTAGTCATTGTTTACCCTGAGAAGCGCCTGGTGAACCGTGTGACGTATAGCAACAGAATTTAAAAGCACATAATAGTCTATAGGGGCTCCAATTTCTTTGGGAAAAAGGGGTTTTTAACCATTACTAATCCACCTAACTGCACCATACTTGCACAAATGCCAAAGACCTACAAAGTGGACAAGGATAGGAGAGGAGGAAGAATAGAAAGGTAATTTCAGTTCAAAGATTCAGGAATGAGAACAGCAGAAGAGAATCGAAACAAATTCAAGATTGAACCTTGCACCCAGGCTGAGTTAAATCAAGGAAGAAGAAGGAAGTATATATATCAGACGCAGATAAATAAAGGCAACGAATATTTGAAGTCATCGAGATTAAACCTTGAGAGGGTAAATTGTCGTCACTGTGTAAAAGCCCATTCAGCTTTATCTGCAAGTAAACTACTGCAGGACCTTTCTTCCCTATTCATTCAAAATCTAATCTTCTGATTAACATGCAACTGTAAAATGCTGAACAGAAAGCAAACAACTGATATCTTGTCAGGATATTGCTCCAATAGATGTTCAATAACAAGCTCTTAACACCTAGAAAATATCCAAGTCAAGATATAAATAAACAAAAAAATATATATTACTAATAAGTAGTCTCAGCAATTAACTTCTAAGATTCATAGAGGGGCATTGATTAGTACCACATTTTTTCCACAACCATGGGGGGCCAAGAAGCACAACAGAGTTATTAGCAGGGAAATGGAAAAGGGATAAACTTATGACAAAACAAAGAGAAGTGATAATGGCCAGGTATAGCAGCTGTAACATTCATAGGGATCTCCATAAAACAACTCAGTCTCAAGATGTTGTGAACTAATTACAATTACAAGAATCATAGGATTAAGCCAAAAATCGAGCTATTTAGTGTGTGTGTGTGAGAGAGAGAGAGAGAGAGAGAGTTACAGCCTGTGGGAGTCCAAATAGATAATTCTCCGGCGAAGAAGTGCGTTACCGCATCGAACTCTCAGAATCGGGGCAACCAAGTGGATGCAAGCCACGCAACAGAGTAGTTGAAGAACGAATCTAGACAGAAAACCACAATGAATTTGCCCCTTCTATTATGGGTCTATATGTTATTGAAGAACCAAATTTGACTCAAGCATATTATCAAACACTGCATGGGCAATATGTTAATGTCAACCATTAGCAATAATAATATGGGGTAGTGGACACGACTTGGACAAAAACGTAGAAACAATGTTTTGTTGACAAGTTGATTATTCCTTCTGATTTTTCCCCGAAACATACAAATGATAGCTTTATTGCGCTAGAACGGTATTTCGAAACCCAAATGCGTACACATGAAATTCAAAATTTACCAAAAACAAGGAACGGGACTTAAATAAATTAACAATTACCTGCCATAGTTTCTTTTGCTAAGAGTTCGTTATGTGTTACAAAGAGAGAATAGATTCATTGGTCAAAGAACGAGAGTACGTAAGAGTTACAAAGAGAGAACAGATTCGCTCATCTTTCAAATTAAAGAACCAAATTTCCGACGACAACAATTGCAAATACCAAAGTAGGGAAATAACAAGATTTGTAGAAAATAGTGGATTTACCTCAGAGATTTCTCTCCGTTTGCTCTGAAGAAAGAACCAGATCTAGAAGACAATGAGGGGTACAGGTTTGAAATTGGGTTTCCTGCTGGAATGTGATTTAGGGCTTGTTTTTATTTGGAGCAAAGATAGGCGAAGATGTGTGATTTTCTGCGTGACTGTCACGATTCTCAGGTGTGGTGTGTGTGGGTGTTGTGTGTGGGAGAAGGAGACGGAGAGAGAGAGAAGAGAGATAGAGATAGAGTAGAGAGAAGAGATTCGGGGGTTGGAGGTTTTATGTGAACGGATTCATTCAAAATGTTAGCAAAAGTAGGCGGGCTTTTTCCGGAGAAAATCTAGCGGGCGAACGAATATGTGAATTTTTCTGGGGAATAGATAGCTTTTTTAAAAAAACGCTATAACTAACGCTATGATTTGTCATATTTTTTGTTGTAGTGGCTGCTTGGTGACGAAGAAGCTATTGTAGGGTTGCATCGGCGAGTTGTGGTCTAAAAATAAACTTGTACTTTTTCTGCCAAATTCGTTGGCGAATTTTTGACGGTATGTGGATATGGATTCAAGTTTGTTGAACACATGATTTTTAATTTCAAAGGAGCATAGCCATAGCTGTATTGTTGAGGAAAGTCTTATTCGTTGATGTACACAAGAAGGGGATAAATGTTATCGTTGTTGTACACAAAAAAGGGTTATAAATTATTGACAAAGTACCCTGTTCACAGGTAACCCAGTACAATATACACTCTGGTTGCATGGAAGAAACCTAGAGCGCTTCTTGAATATTGCTTACTTAATGGTTTGTGAAAAATAATTTGTTGAAGTATTACTCGATCCATGTTTGCTCGTGTAAACTGTTTTATGCTTTCCGCTTGAATGAAGTAGTAACACTCACAATCTTTTCAGGTATCTGAAGTAGAGTTTTGGTCCACTACTGGTCTGGCAGGCTGTAGGAGCGGGGTCAAGAGTCGACTTGGTGTCCTTTTGGCATAGTTCATTTTGTGATATCAATTTTTGGAGAGTTGTCGTATCATATGTGGATGCAACTCATCTTGTATAGCTCTTGTAAATTTTATTTTGGAAGCCAGGTGTAATCTATTTTGTCTACTTTGTCTTGCGTTTATAGAATGAATCTTATTAAGGTTGTTGCTTAGCTTTCTTTAAGTCAGTTTATGCTAATCCTCCTAGATCAGGTCGTTTCAAGGACAATCAATCATTCCCATATGTGGTGACCGACAGACACCGGAGCAGTAACCAAGAGAAAGCAAAGTATGGAAGACTAACAACAAGAAGACGGCGAGAGAAACAATAAGAAGCAAGGATTTGGGGATAAGAGAGAGAGAGAGAGAGAGAGAGAGAGAGAGAGAGAGAGAGAGACGATCGGATGTCGGGGGGAGGAGGTGCGAGACGGTGCCACCCCCCCCCGGCGGCAACGGTTGCGACTACTGAGAAAGGCCTAGGAATTTGGTTTTAGAGAGAGAGAGATGTTCTCAGTATCGTTACATTTTTGTCTTTTTAATTGTAGTTCATAAATATACTTTTAATCACTCTAAGACATTTCGAATATAATTAATTTCATTCTCAAATTTTCATTTCAAAGAACAATGTCATTACATTGGTGAAATGTCTAATGCAAAAATTAGCCACCACTTACTATTTGGAACTCTATAATGCGTAATGCCCAAAATTCAAAGTGTCTAAACCATAGGCTATGTGTTTTAGACTTTGGATAATATTAACAATGGGAGCAAGATTGCTAAAAATTTCTTATAGTAAATTGCTCTTAAACTCAGTGCCGGCCCTAACGTTTGGGTTGCCCAAGCCCGACCTTAAACTTGGTTGTCCATTTGTTATTAAGTCATAAAAAAAAAATCAAGGTTTTATTAAGTACTTCTAGTTTGAATTCTATTAATAAATGAAAATTAAAATAAAATTCTGGTTATAGTGCTTTATGATTTAGCATAATCTGATTCAAAGAAAAATATGATGGGTTTCTATTTATTTTTAACTTTCATTTATTTATTTGATTATTGTTCAAAATTTAATGATAAAATGAAAAAGAAACATTATGGACCAACTTGCAAAAAGACAAATTTGACTTTAAAAATGGTTAATTTTTTCGTTGAAGTTTTTTAAATTAGTGCCTGACTGCCTGTGTATGTATGCAAAAAACTTTTGTGAGTCCTTTGTATGCACTAGTATGTACATATGCATGCCAAAGTATTTTAGTATGTAGTATCTCAAAAATGAGTTGTGCTATGTATTCCAGATTCCGTGGTGGAATGATGAGTATTCTATTGTATCACTTTTGACTTTTGAGATACCATATATTTGTAGTGTATTCCAACAACAAATACCATTTCACTTTTTGGACAAATTGTAAAGAGAGAGAAGTGGGTGCACTACAATCAGCGAAGATGGGAGAGAAGTACTTGAAAGAAACAGAATCCTAGACAAATGAAAAGAATTAACAGAATTACTCATTCCAAGCTATTCCTGATTGTTCCACGTCATCAACAGCAGAATTGCCCTGAGTGAAAAAATGATTTCTCAATGCTCGGCACAAGAAATGAACCTTGGCTCCTTATCCGTGCGAAAACTAAAGCACGGCCTACTTACCAGCAGACCAGATGCATCATTCATGCTAGGATTGCATCTAAATATTAATATATATAGATAGATATATATTTACGTGGAAATTTTTTTTTTTTGATTGCCCTATCCCGGGGGTTGTCCAAGCCCAAGGGCTTGCGGGGCTTATCCCGGGGTTAGTCCTGCTTAAACTTAATCCGATGAGACAATTCAAGCAATTCGTTTATTTTTATATTCTACCTAAGTTACTTTCCTAACAAATGTGTTACTTTTTTTTTAATTCTTACCACGAACGTTTTTTCATTAATCTAACGTTGCTGAGTATGAATTTTGGGGCATTTAAATAGGAGTCATGCCCTATAGAATTACTTATGTACTAATCCTAATGGGTTTAAAAATTTATGTTGGTCATCTTGAAATTTAAATTTTACACATTTCACCCTTAATAATTGTTTTACTACCTTTTTAAATTAAATAGATTGTAAAGGAATTATACTCCTTCCCAATTCTTGTGTCACTTTTGAGAGTCCGTGCTACTTTTTAATTGATTATTGCAATTTATAATATTTTAGGTGATTTTAAAAATATCGTTTAAAAGAGTTCATTGAGATTTATCAAATACGATCCATATTGCATATAATTGGTATAACAAATTAAAAGTTATAATTAGTTTTTTAGCCAGGAAAGGGCGAGGGACAATAGAATGGGGACGGAGGGAATATCCCATAACTACCGTCTAATAAAGTTTGGGGGAAGTCTTTTATACGGTGCAAAAAAATTAAAAATTATTTTTCATTTTCATTATATTTGAGTTTGAAAATTGAAAAAAAGAACTTTTACAAAATAAAGGTAAATTGGAACGGGGCCTAAATACATCCCATTATACACGAAAGGTCCCATCTTTAAAAAAAAAAAAGAAGCGCCCCACCTTCCTTATCGTTCAAAATAGAAAAACCAAGAAAGGGGGAACCGAAACGGCAAGTCTCGTTCCCTCCCATCAGTGATCTACATTCAGTTCCTACAAAGGCTATACGAAAATCCCCTTTCGTGAGTCTGTCGGCCCGCAAATCCCAAAACTACCCAAATTCAACGAATCGGAATCCATTTCTTCCGTTGAACTCAATTGGAAAACCCTAGGTGGTGCCATATATCAGCGATGAACAATGGCTAGACTTAGTAAGTTGCAATTTCTAACCCACAATTACAATTTTGTTTGTTTTACGGCCATTTTACCGATTTTTTGTCATGCTTTCGGTATGTTGTTTCGATTTCTCCAAATTTTGTCATGATTTTTGTTTAATGTAGCTTTGTAGGGACGATTTTACAATACGTACGTATTCATGATAATCGGTGATTCTAAAAATTTTGTGACGATTTCGGTAGGTGTGTTTCAGTTTCTCCAAAATTTGTCATGATTTCGGTTTACTGTAGTTTTGTCGGCACAATTCCGTGTTATGTATTCATGATTTTTTCTATTTCATGGTGATCTGCACAAATTTTGTCATGATTTCAGTATGCGTGTTTCAATTTTATCGGGAGAATTTTACGATATGTATTCATGACAAATTCTGGAAAATCAACATTCGACCCATAAGAAACAACACACTTACTAGATATTAACATTCGATTCACTAGTAGTTTTCAAGTCTAGTCACCTGGATTTTCTTATGGTTCAAAATTTTCATTTTCCGATCGATTTGCGATGATCCGAGCCGCTCAATGTGATCAAAACGTGATTTCAAGGGTACTCGCAAGAAATCAGCAAAAAAAATGACCTGGAAGGGCTTGATCTGAGCAGTTTTTTACTGAACCGTTCCAGAAAAAACTATTTGGATCAAGCCCCTTCCGATCATTTTTTTTGCTGATTTCTCGCGGGTACCCTTAAAATCACGTTCTGATCACATTGAGTGGCTTGGATCATCGAAAATCGATCGGAAAATGGAAGGTCTAAACGGACCGAATCGTAAGGCATCCGGACCTGAAAAGAACTCTTCAATTCACAAAATTCAACTAAATCATGGTTAATTGAACGGGAATGGCTTCGATTGAACTTTGTTGGTTCCCGATTTGTCAGACGCACAACTACAGAGTACGAATGAAATAGAGCTCTCTGAAGTCTGAACCCCTTAGCTGAGTATACTTTTCCCTCCTCCTTCGTGTATTTGTTTAATGGTTTCAGTTTAGGTATCATGTTTCCTGATTTTTGACATGTTTGTAAACATATCATATTTTGTTCATCAATCTCGATCGAAACCTACACTTCTTAAAACTCGCCATGTTTTATGATTTTTGTCATGTTTGTGAATTAATCATGTTGTCATGTTTGCATGTTTGAAATCAGATTCAGGGTATCATAGTTTGGGTATTGGAAGAGATAAGTCGGAATTAAAATTCTGTTTGAAATGGGCGATAGACGTCCTTTTATAATAGGACTAATTATGTTTTAAGATTATATATAGGACAGGTATCTGTCCCTATATTATGGAAAATTCAAAATATTAGGTGGAAATTATATATGATAATACATGGATAGGGGTATAATGGGCAACAATGTATTTTGAGAATTGAAACATAAGTATTTAAAATTTGAAGATGGATACCTAAACAAGTCTAGTAATTGGGGTATCTATTTAATTTCTTTGAATTTTTTTTGGTTGAAATGTGTTTAAAAGGCGCCCCCACTTATATAGATTCCTGGCCTGTGCCACTGCTTGTACGTGGATGATATTGGAGTACTACGTGACGGTTGGAGTGGACCTGGAGGTGCTGCAGTGCACCCCCGCACTACATATGTAATGTAGTGCGGTCAATCCGACTGTCCATCTCGGCAATGAACGACTAGGATTTGTAGGAATTCGGATTAAATCCAAGTCATCCGCACCGAGATGGAGGGCCGGCAAGTGCTGTACTACAGCCCCTCCCATTCCGGTTGGAGTACCCAATAACAAGTGGTAATTAAGTGAATTATTTTAATGATTTACTTAATCATTTTTCACGTGTCGGTCGTCAAAATAAGGAATACACAAGTCCAAACTTGGGTATGATTGTAAAAGCTACCAAGGGAAACGCTGTACTTCTTGAGCCCCTTTGGAATATCGGTTTGGCAGCAACCAATACTGGGACAATTTGCATCAGTCATGTCCGTACTGTTGGAGCATATGGACCCACATGCACTAACGAGGATCCCTGCATCTTGACTATCCACCCAGAGTTTGCCAAAGTCATCGCAGCCGACGGCCGTCAACTTATTCCCGGTGTCTGAAATTGTGTACGGCCAGTCAAACGGCACCGAAATCCAGGCGGAGCCAAAATCATTGGTCACGGCCCCCGGTCTTGTTGTAGCACATGGAAGTGACAAAGTTGTGGATCCGGATGTAGACATCCCAATCCGGGCCTCGAAAGTACTTTAAATTTCCCGATGATGAAACAAAAGAAATAAATACCTCCAAGAGCTTGGATATGGAACTTTCCCAAAACAAACTCAAAAGCCCAGAGCAAACCCAAAAGCTCAAGACTGGACCCTTAGCACCGCACGGCACACCTCTACACCGCACGACACAATAGATTTCATTACGCCGCACGAGGTCATGAGCTCAACCGCACGGTATTTTGGGTAAAGTTCTGACTAGCTCAGCTAGCTGTCGGCCATGCCATTTAAGCCACTGCTACAAGTTAGCTCAGCCGAAAAGGCACTTCTGGCCCGCCCAAAAAATATCTCCACAATTTGAAATTCAAAATCCTTGGCTTTTATCTATAAATACAACCCTCTACTCAAGAGAAAGGGGTCCTGAATTCTCTTTCTCTCTCTTCATGCTTTCATACCCACTCCTTATTCCCAAGGCTTAAGAAAGTGCTCCCAAAAACATTCTCAAGGCTCTTTCCTCCTCAAAATCCTCTATTTTTCTTCTCACTATTGAAGTGAGTACTCTTACTCACTTCAAGGCCTCCTACTTCCCAACAACTTCTTTTATCAGGCCATACCCACCATATCTCCTCGATCGCTTTTGTCCATGTGCATTCAAAGCCGTCCATTTCCATTCAAGCTTAAAGATCAAAGGTATAAACTAATTTCCTTGGGATAGGCCATGTCCATATCCCTGAGGAAACCTCGCTGTGGTCAGCATCGGCCTCCTTTGGGTCAGATCCTGACTTAAAAACCATTTTCAAAACAAAAACAAGCCTCTGTACCAAGGAAGCTATACCGCGCGGCGTCTTGGTGTGTCGCGTGGCGTAGTTGACTTGGGCGCACGGCATTTTGGTTTACTGTTTTCTCGCTCAAACCATCTGGATCACGGCTGTCCTCTGTTGGGACTTTTATTATTAAAATATTAGGCATAGATACTTTTCAAAAACAGACCATATCTACAAGCCATGAGTGGTTTTAGAAAATAAAGCTTCTTCAGTTTTTCTAAACGATCAGAAGCTTAAAAGCTGGTTCTTGTTCATGGCCTGTAGGAAAGGTACTACCGCCTAATGGCTAAAATACTGTTTAGTATCGGTTTGAAATCCCGTGCGTGCTATCTAAGACGTCGAGCGGCATTTTAAAACTCTGCAGAGACCTGACAGTGAAAGGGATACTCCGCACGGCGTTCACTCTGCAGAGACCTGACAGTGAAAGGTATACTCCGCACGGCGTTCTGTAAAACCGTGCGCGGTATTACGAAATGCCGTGCAGAAGGATACTGCGACCTAGACAGTTTGCACAGAAAACTCCTTTCATTTTGCATCATCTTTATCATCACTGTACAGTTAACACCACATGCACGCCAATGTGATCTATTATCCATGTCCATTTCCCCTTTGCTTGCTTATTTAAAAGTTTGATTTTCTGAAAGATATTTTAAATCCCCCCCTTCTTTGAAAGAGTTTAGTAGAGACTGGTTTTACCGGGCAAGCGGGGTGCTTTTCAATAAAACCTTCCCCATTTGGAACGTGGCTCCCGAATCCAAAATCTCAATGTTTTCGCTAGACCAAAAGCCTTTCTTTTCAAATCAAGCTCTCGGTTTCTCGGATCATCCATCTCAAAAATCCGGATGGCGACTCTTCTTTTGGGCGCCGCCGGCACGGGGAGCCCACACCGGACTTGGGTTGGTGAGATGGATAAGACCATGATGCCATCTAAGAAGGGCTCTGAATTGCTGTAGTTGATTACGAAGGGCAGATCAAAGGAGCAGGCAGCCCCTATGCCGAACGGGTAAGGGATGCTTAGGTTTCTGCATTTACGTTGGCATCCGGGCTTGGTGCCGAGGAAGCTTGTGAAAGTTACGTTGGCGATGTTGGCGGTTATGTTTTTTGCTAGTACTGTGGGTTGTGCTAATAGGAGGAGGAGCCATGAAAGAAACAAGAGGATCAGTACATGGGGATACATGTTTAAGGATGGATTCTTAGTGTTGGAACTTCGATTTTTAAGGATGTACATATATATACATTTACACTCCCTTCATCCTGATTTGTTTGTCTCTTTTCACTATTTGGGACCTTCAACAAAATTATATATATGCTTCAATCTAAAATGATTTTTATATGCAATATGGATTTTGTTTGATAAATCTCAATTAGTTCTACAATATGATGTTTTCGAAATTATATAAAACATTATAGATTGTCGGATATAGAAATTTTTTTAAAGAGCACGAATGTCCAAAAATGGACCAAAAAATTGGGACGGAGGATGTACCAAAAAATACTCCACTAGTTAAGGTTGCGTTTTTATGAACTTAACTTAAATTTGAGAATTTTGCCCTTATTTAAATTTTTTTGCATTTGTTAGTTTTACATCAAACTTTTGTGGGTTATTGATTTGTCTCGACGAGATTAAGCTAATAAGTTTGGTGCAAAACTAATAAATGCGAAAAAAATTCAAATAAAGACAAAATTTCCAAATTTAAGTTAAGTTCATAAAAATGCAGTCTAAATGTACAAGTGGAAAGCAATGAAAGAGTGATTTGTCTCGACAAGATTAAGTTAATAAGTTTGACGCAAAACTAATAAATGCGAAAAATATTCAAATAAGAACAAAATTTCCAGATCTAAGTTAAGTTCATAAGAATGCAACCTAAATGTACAAGTGGAAAGCAATGAAAACGAGTGAAGGAAATTAAGCTGATAAGAATAATCAGAGGGCGTGAAATACAGCCATTCAAATTTTTAAAACAAGACAAGAATTCAAGTGGTGCATTTACAATGAGAGTGACTCATCCAGGTTGCAATTTGTGGAACAAAAATTTGGGTGCCCTTAAACCACAAATCAAGTGTATGGTGGGCATGATTAATTGAGTAGTGTCAGCCTAGCTAGAATATCAAATATTTGAACTCGACTCTTGATCAATATATATATCGGGATGGTTCAATGGACAACTATTTAGACACCTAAAAAAACACCCCAAATCTCAATCACATAGTTTCCGATCAAATTTTTATGATCCGAACCGTTCAATGTGTGCAGAATATGATTTTAAGGGTGCCCGCGAGAAATTAGCAAAAAAAAATGACCGGAAAGTGTTTGTTTTAAGCAGTTTTTAATTGAACCGTTCATTAAATCTAAGTTAAAAACTGCTCAGATCAAGCCCTTTTCGGTCTTTTTTTTTACTGATTTTTCGCGGGTACCCTTAAAATCACGTTCTGATCACATTGAGCGGCTCGGATCATAAAAATTTGATCAGGAACTATGAGGTGTTTTTTTAGGTGTCTAAATAGTTGTCCATGGAACCGCCCCGTATATATATATATATATATATGTATGTCACTGAGGATCCAATAAGGGATCCCTTACCAGTCTACCGTGCGGACCTCCCCTTTCCCGATAGAATTGCGACGATCTGAGCCGCTCAATGTGTTCAGAACGTGATTTTAAGGGTAACCACGAGGAATCAGTAAAAAAAATGATCGGAAAAGGCTTGATCTGAGCAGTTTTTTACTGAACCGTTCAATCAAAAACTGTTTAGATCAAGCCCTTCCCGATCATTTTTTTTGCTGATTTCTCGTAGGTACTCTTAAAATCACATTCTGATCACTTTGAGCGGCTCGGATCGTCGTAATTCGGTCGGAAAATGGAAGTCCCCCACGGGCTTACCGTGCGGGATCCATAGGGGAACCGGACTGTGTATGTATGTATGTTAAATATTTGCTTGAGATTATGTGGACGATTGCATCGAACATGTAATTCAAGTTTGCTGAGTTCTACTTGATTGACGCGGTAAGATTATGTAAAACAAGAAATCAAATTGCTCAAATTAAACTCGACTTACATGTAATTTCTTGTGAGATTAATTAGTTGGAATTAATAACAAGTAATATATACTTGACCACTTCTGCAAGTCGTTAAATGTTCAAGTCATCGACCGGTTACTAGGTCAACTTAGCTTATATTACTCAGATCTGATTGTTTTTGGGTCCGACCTGATTTTGGGTGGTGCTCTGCAACAGTAGCGATAGTGGCGTGGGTTTTTGGGCGACGTCCAGTCCATACAAACCGGCCACTGCGTGCCGCTGTTAATCGGTGATGGGTGGTGGTTGAAGCGTGTGGGTTTGGATGTTGCTCGGCGGTATGGCGGAATGGCTAGAGTTTGGCATTGGTTTTGGGTTAAGCCATTGGGATGGCCCTTCCCAGTTGGAGTTGATTTTATGGATTTGGGCAATTAGGCCTTTTTACGCTCTAAATTGTATAAATTTGGGATTTTAGACCCATTTAGGTGTTGGGCTTCGGCCGAATGGGTGTGCTAATTGTATTAGACAGTTTTAGGTGTGGGTTTTGTCCCTTTGGATGCTCATTCGCTTGGTTTCTTACCAGAGAAATTGACTGGCCGGTCCTTCTTTTCAAACTGATAACCCACTGAGTCCTTTCCCTACATGTGCAGCTGCCTTGTAAGTCCTCCAGAAGTAATTTTACAAACATACCCCAATTCAATAGTCCACGTACAGCCTTTGAAAGAAAAAACTCCAAATACAGCAAAACATCATCTCTCTTTCTGTCGATCTCAACAGATTAGAGTTTCTGGTGGGAGAGGCGGTACCTCTTCCCCGTCCACCACCACCGCCGCCTTTCCCTGCCATCGCAGATCCCATCATCGCCACCAACATCCGTCCAATCACCACTGAGTTCTATGCCCCAGTCGCCGTCGATCTCCCTTGAAGCTGTGTTCTCCCCGATAGCTGAGTTCTCTGACATTTTTGTGCTGCCATGGCTTGCAACTTTGTGGTAGTTGTGTGATGTGGTTGGAGACACGCCGTTACACTTGGTGGCGAGCTTAGAGAAGCCGCTAGATGTCGTGTGGTTGTTGACGACAACAGATGAATGGTTGGATTATGTTAAATTGCAAATCGCCGGCTTGCGGAAGCCCTGGTGGGATAAAAGCTATGCACAATGCTCTAATTATCAATTGGTGATGGTGGAGTGGTGGTGGTGGTTATGGTGGCGGCGTGGTGGTGGTGGCGGTGGCGGCATTGTGGTAGAGGTAGAGTGGTGATGGTCATTGTGGTAGAGGTGGTGATGGTGATGGTGGAGTGGTGGTGGTGCTTATGGCGGCGTCGGTGGCTGGGCTGAGACCGACGGAGGAGTAGCTGGTGGTGGTGGCAGCGTGGTGGTGGTGGTTTAGGAGGTTGTATGGGCCAACGGGTATTAACACCGTTAATTGGGGTGTGAATTTAGACGAAAATTAACACTGTTAATTGTAGTGGTGGTGGTGGTTTAGGAGGTTTTATGGGCCGAAGGGTATTAACACTGTTAATTTAGACAAAAATTAACACTATTAATTGTAGTGGTGGTAGCGGCGGCGTGGTGGTGGTGGTGGCGGCGGCGGCGCCGGCGGTGTGGTGGTGGTCGTGATGGTGATGGTGGTGGTGGTTAGATCATCTCAATCGTCTCTCTCGTTGTGGTGGTGGCGGCCGTGGTGGTTTAGGAGGTTGTATGGGCCGAAGGATATTAACACTGTTAATTGGGGTGTGAATTTAGACGAAAATTAACACTGTTAATTTAGACAAATTAACACTGTTAATTGTGATGGTGGTGGTGGCGGCAGCGACATGGTGGTGCTAGTGGCAGCAGCGGTAGCATGGCGGCGGCGGTGGTGTGGTGGTGGCGGCGGCGGCGGTGTAGTGGTGGTGGTGGGAGTGTAGGAGGTTATATGGATCAGCTGTTAATTAACACTGTTAATTGTGGTGTGAATTTATAATTTGGACATATATTAACACTGTTAATTATGGTGGTGATAGTGGTGCTGGTCATTGTGGTGGCGGTGATGGTGTTAGTGCTGAGTGTGGTGGTGGTAGCGGCTTTTATGGGACGAGTATTAATTAACACTGTTAATTATGGTGTGAATTTATATGGCAATTAACACTATTGATTTTGACAAAAATTAACGCTGTTAATTGTAGTGGTGGCGGCGGCGGTGGTGATGATGTTGGTGGAGTGGTGGTGGTCATTGTGCCACGCAATGCTTCAATACAACATCAATTACGTTGATCACTACTCTATTACTATCAAATTGGGGCAATGGTATAAAAATATTTGCTCAACTGCTTTACTTAGAACAAGTCTGCCCTTAAAGCCAATTAATCAGGGAAAAAAAATAAGTCACCCTTAAAATTTTCTGAGTCATTTTTGTACTAGTTACAATATTATTTTTCCATAGTTTCCAGAGAATAGAGGTGGTCCACAACTACAAATGCAATGTTATTTTGGCATAAAAATCTCACAACATACACCATATAACACACTAAAAACCAAAAGAACCATACCAATGCAATGCCGAACCCTGGAATTAAATTTTACTGCTAATTAACGTAAAATTTACATGCTCTTGGAATATGCCATATGGTTAAAACTGCGTAGAGATGGTCCACGACTGCAAATGCAATGTTGTTTTGGCATAAAAACCTCACAACATACACCATAAAATACACTAAAAACCAAAAGAACCATACCAATAAAATGCCCAACCCTGGAATTAAAATTTACTATTAATTAACATGCAAAATTTACATGCTCTTGGAACATGTCATATGGTTAACACTGCTTAAAATTTACATGCTCTTGGAATATGTCAGTGTTCAAGTGCTTTACTCCATCTACACTTTCTAGCAAATATTCTCAGTCAAAAGGAAGATTGTACTCCAGTAGCCTTGCCAAACAGTCAAAACTGTCTAAAAGATTGAAAAAAACTAATAGTTGAATTTACAAAGCTTTCTCCGGACTCATAGTGCCTTCTTTCCTATTCCTAGTCTTGTTCTCCCAGCTCTTAGTGACTCAATGACTTGATTGTGTCGTCGAGGAATAAATGTATAAGCTCTGCTCTGATCTGCCTACACTCTTCCCATGTTATTTGAGTGCTTTGCTCTTCATTGTTGATGTACTTCTTCATGATTGAAATAACAACAATCGCACAATCAACACTGCAACATGTAATCAACATTGGGAAATAACATTAAGAATTCTAATAGTTGAGTTTTTTTGTTGCAAATCAACAGATATAGTAACAATACTTTCCTTCCCACTGGTTGTTGGGGTGAATTTTTCTCTACCTCCGCTGTGTCAAGAATGGTTGCTTTGTGCATTTCTCTTGTGTCAATATTGATGTACGCCGCAATAACTTTTCTCTATGAACAGGGAAAACAGTGTACAACTACTTAATAGTGTTTTTAGAATTAATTTTAGCATATTCGATTAAGAGGTTTGCTTACCAAAATGGCTGTTGCATCACAGTATTCATCCTAGTCTTGTTTCAATGATGTAATTGATAGTCTACACTCAAGCTATCTATCTATTATAAAAACATACAAACATAAAAAGAAGAAATTTAATAACATATGCTGCATAAATGTTGAATGCAACACATTCTAAGCATTATAGTGTCAAAACTAGTTATTTATCAGAGTTAATAAGCAACCTATGTAGAGTTAATGAGCAACCTATGTACAAACATGGTTAATAAACAGCATTTTTAGTAAAACAATAAATGCATAGGTAGCCAAAACGATAAGAACGATAAGCATTTACGAAAGATTAAGCCAACTAGTGAAGATGCCGAGGAAACTATCATTGTTTTTAGCACAACAATTCAGAATGCAAAGCATTAACTTGCACTACAAGAAATTTTGTGTTTGGAGACGAATTAAATTGTCACAAAATGCACATTTTTTGTCGCCAAAAGTTTAGAGACGAAAAAACTTTTGTCACCTATAGGTTGTCTCAGAAAGTAACGTGGTGACGAAAATCATGTTTCGTCACCTATAGTAATTTTTGGAGACGAAATTTATCGTCACCAATTTATCGATTATTCGTCACCCTTGTCCAGTTTCGTCACTAATAGTACATGAATATTGACCAAGAAAACTACATAGATGACAAAAATTTTCGTCTCCAAAGAATTTAATTTAAATACTATAAAATAGAAAATGTGACAAATAATTTCGTCTCCTATAATTGTAAAATTAAAGCCGATTAATGACAAAAAATTTTGTCTTTGAAATGCTTCTTCGAAAATCCTCTTTAGTGTCAAAAAAATTTGTCACCTATTTTTCATATATTAGAAATACAGGTGACAAAAAATCGTCTCGCACTCTTCTAAATAACATATCCTGTGCATTTTAGAATCCAATAGATATCAAACAAGAACTATAATACATCTGAATTGCACTAAATAGTAAGCCCATTCTATTTTACCATAATATCAAACACATCGTCATACCCAACATTCATCCACACCAAAATAATCATCCACACTTCGGATGTAATGCATCCATGTACGAATGTCAAAAATAACCAAACTAGACCATATACGTTGTTCATCATAGTTCTTATCCTATGAATCATCAAAAAAGAAGAGTTCTCGTAGCATCATCGAAAAAAAAGAAGACTCTGAACTTCATCCAAAAAGAAGTCTTCATAGAAAAGCATATATCATCTTCTGCTACCAACCTTCTACATACTCAATCTGCAAATTACCATAAAATAAAATTCAGAAAATATTGTTACAATATTGTTAATAGAAATACGAAACATCATATAAACTTAAGTTTTATGCCAAAATCAATGAACTGAAGTGTAATGCCTTCATTTTGTGCTTCATAAACATTGACATGTATGCAGCAAACAATCTGACAATAGAACTGGAACATTACTATTTGGACGGACAATGGACAGAGTATGCAGCAAACAACTTGGACAGATTATACTTCAAGCAGAAAAATCTAATGCCTAAAAATATAACCAAAGTTGAAGACGAAGTGCAACTGAAACACAAGTGCTTTCATATTGTCCATAAGTGCTTTCCTTTTGTGCAATTGAAACAGAACCCAAGTTAGAGATGTTAAACCTGAACTGAAATTTGTGACTACTCAAGTGTCCATACCAGCTAAAACGTCAATACTTAACAAATTTCCATAACTGCTGCAACTCAACATATCACCGGCAAACAACAAAAAATAGACCACATAACTGCTGTAACTTGAACATAGAACCATAAACCAAAACAGACCACAAAACTGGTTCATAACAAGTCTAATGCTGTAGCAAGTAAACAAAAAAATGCACAAGCAGAACATACTTGAAACAGAAATGCATATGCAGAAATTAAAACTTGCTAAACCTACACTGAAACCAAAATACCAACTGGGGGTCTTATGACTAAACTTTTGCGGGTCTTACTGGGAACACTTCTCAAATCCACTAAAGGTGTGTGTTGGTGTGAGTTGTGTGTGTTGTGTCCACTAAAGGTGTGTTGTGTCCTCTAAAGGTGTGGATTTCATTACTGGTGTGTGTTGTGTGGGTGCCAAGGTAGTTGGATGCAACAAACAGCCAAAAACCATCAGCAAAAATCAGCCAAGCCATCCAGAAAATTAAGAGCAGAAATACAAAAAAGAAGTCTAGAGTGAAATGGCTGGCTTTAGGAGACCAAAACTCTAAGTACCTTCACCAGAAAATGTGTTCCCATAGAGCTAGAAATACAATTCTAAGTCTTACTGATTCTAGTGGTTGTTTGATTGATGATCCTAAGGCCGTGAAGCGGGAGATTTTGGGTTACTATGCTGGGTTATTAGGGACTGCTTTCGATGGAAAAGTGGATTTTCCAAGACATGAACCCTTCATCTAAATTTCGACTTGATATGAGAGTTGAAAGATTTGAATACGAGGATGATTCAGCCCAATGTGCATAGCTTAACCATCTTATTCTAGATGTAATTCAAGTAGCATAATCTAAGTTCACACCTGAATACACTGAGAATTGGTTGTCCTTTCTGCATTGCAACACTTCTCTTCATCAGGAGGACGGCTCCAGCACCATAACTCACTTGACTAGAGTTCCCTATCGTATATCCACCAGAAGAAATAAAATCACAATACCAGAAATCTAAATAAACCTCAAAGGCTCAAACAGGTTGTGCTTTCATTTACCAGCTGTGGTTGTCTCATCTTTCTTCAATGCGGGCTTCAGTTTTCCCAGATGTAATAGTGATGCATTCGGCCGAATTCCATCATCAACTGAAATTGTAACAGGCTTCTCATCTCCAGTTTTTGGATCAACAATCTGTTAGCACAAAATATATTACACCAATGCACAAGATCATAGCATCCACACACAAACTTGGTAACACTGAGCAAGCAGTGGAATTCCATATCACAACTCATTGAGACAGCAATTAAAAAAAAAAAATATTACCTTGGTGACCACAGGAATTATTTCCTCTTTAAATTTACCAGAAGCAGTCGCAGCAGCAGCCTTTCTATGTGAATCAACCGAACAATGTAGAATAAGGAGATCAGTAACTTGCAAACATCAAAAAATTGACATACTAACGAATCATACAAGTCTTAATCATGAAAATCTGCGATTCAAAAAGCTATGCAAATATAACTACTTGAGATAGTAGACATATCTCTGGTAATATGCAAAAGACAGTAAATGGGACAAATCACCGACATGGTTTACAACTAGACAGCAAATGGGACAAATCACAGTGAAGGCCCATACATGTATTCTCTTTTTCTAAACCGAAGCAAAAGAAAAGCGTCATATTCTCATTAGAATGAAAATAAAAAACCAGATTTAAGTAAACCACACAGTTTAAGAGCATAATCTGCATGTACAAACCCCTATAGATCATAACCTTTGACGGCTGAGAAAAATTAAAACCACCCCAGCCTCTGGTCTGCATAGCTAACCAAGAACTCACGGGCTTTTGAGGCTTCATGAGTCACAGGCTTGCATCACCAGCCTCTAAGAGAATCAATCAGAGCTAATTCTTCTAAGAAATGAACTGAGCAATGTACAGCTTACAGAGCACCTGAAACATGTATTATCTGTCAATTGTATGAGCTAACAAAATGGAAACTTAATTTGCTACTTCCTGGATACCTTCCAACATCAGTGACCAACTGACCATGTGTTTTCGAATTTTCCTCTGTCAACAACACGTTACCCCAATGGTAAGGTTATAGCCTATAGGCTATTTTATTTTTGTGTCATCCTTTCTTATGGTAACTTTTGTGATCCTATCTTAACAATTCGAGATTATGAAGGAGCTCAGAAGCTGCTTTCTAGTCTTTACTCCACTGTGGGATGAGATTAAGGCTTCTTTAATACGTGTTAGTACTTCTATTGATACATGTGGAGTTGTGGACACTAAAGAAAATATTTTGTTTCTATTGGAAATTATATTCTTGAAAAACAGAAGAAAGGTTTCAAACTAAACATATACACAACTATAATGACTACTTATACCAGAATTAAGCACAATCATGATACAATAAATATTACCTTTTTAGAGCACTTCTCAGGTGCAGGGCATTGACCAGAATGATATATCTCCGGGCATAGACGTATACAATTAGGTAATCTAATTCCTGCATGCCAACACAAAAAAATAAAATCAAAGAGTAACCTCATTATAATTTGACCATAAGAGTCTTCTGAGCTATCTATTCAGCTGGCTGTATCTACTTGATAAAATAAACTTTTCTGATTTATTAGGGATACCACAAGGCCGGAGATATGATATAATAAGCTTTCCTACTTTGGTGGACAATGGGGATACAAAAAGATCCAAAGAATGAGAAAAAGGTGAGAAGGCAAAAAAAAAAAAGCAGAAAAAGCATGGATACCGATGGCAAGGCCCTCCACAAGAATGAACAGCAATCTATTCTTTTTTGGGCAAGCTGTTGTAGTATAGGCACGCAAAAACATGAACCATGGAACTACAGTGACATGATCTTTTTATCAAAACTTTGCAAGGCAGACATTCACCAGGATGACATGATCTTTTTATCAAAACTTTGTTGCATTACTTAGTAAAGTACTTTCACCGCTTATGAACTATTAAAACTTCATTTTACATATCTTTCACCTAGCAATCATTATGCTAGAATAGAAAAGAGAAAGAAAGAAACATGTAGCACACACAAATATTATGCCAATAAGTTAGTAGTCTAGAAAGCATAATGAAATTGGACAATATAGATTATAGACAGATATTTGTTAAGCGAGTTCACTTGGTTGAACATATTAGTCATGGTACCAAGGACTTTTCCTCCATTGGTGAAAACTGAAAAGACATGCATATCAAAACATATCAGAAGGCATCACATATCAAAATAGTTCAATTGTCTTAACCTACGTTCCAAGTTTTCCATAAAAGAATCAGCACTTGTGGTTCAACGATAGATTCTACACGTGACTGATGCTGACCACATCAAAATTTACCCGAACCTTCTCAGACTTTCGACCGAAGTACTGCTTTTGAAGTGCCTGAATATCACTATTAGGGTGAAGTTCAACAACCACAAAGCTCTCAAAAAGCCTTGATTGCTCTTTCAAAGGCCTATATATGATCCTGCAGAATTAAATAACATAATTTACCATAATGCACAAACAAAAATGGACACACCGATCATCCTTTCCAAGAAAGTATGTATAAAGGGCATGGTCATACATAATTTCTGGATATCGGAATGCACCATATTCACATATATCTCAACACAAACAGGAAACGAAGGCGGCAGGTTTAAACTCAAACTGCAAGACTTACTCAGTCTAGTTGTGTTTTTGTGTTAGAGGAGGGGGACCGTGTCAACTTTGCAAATTCAAATGAGCAGTAGGTGATGAAAATATGGGATGTAAGCAAGATAGGAACAAATTTGAGAGCAAAAATGGCATCTGACTGCTGAAGAGATGAGCAAATTGGACCCAAAGGGTCTTACATGAGACAAATAAGCATACCAGGTACTACAACTGAAAGCTTGCCCATTGACGCTTTTGGCTAGTTAGTACTTCAGGGTTGTAAGTTCCATTTTGCACTTCAGGAGTTTGTGAGAAGCCTTTCAGCACTCTAGAAACATGGTGTTGAAGTTTCTGTAGTGGACTGTTACCATTATCGTCTTTCGACGAGAATACCATCGTTCAGGCACTTAATGATATCCAATTAAGCTAATTTTTTTCATAATTGTTCTACTCGACGTGCTCTACAAAGTGAACGATTCCGATTATCGGAGCGAGACCGGAGTGGGCCCAAAAAATGGGCCCAGCAGCGCGCTGTTGTCCCCTTGGGACAGCAGCCCCCTCGCTTCCCTGCCGGTGTACGGTCTTCGGTCTTTGCCCTATTTTGTGGTAGTAGATGGCCTCTCCTTGGACGGTGCAAGACGATAGTGATGTAGGAGTATATAATATTATAATTGGACGAATAGTCATGTAGTACTTTTGAAGTTTTTTTAATTCCCACGTGTAGGGGGATGAATCTTGTAACTTGTACTAGAATGGTCATGTTGCTTTCTCGTGCAACTTTCAGGAATTAAAGATGGTGTCTTAATTTGTTCTTTTGAGAGAGCTTAGTTTTCTGTTTTGACTTGGAGTATATATGCATGTGCAATAAACTAAAACTAGTAACATTGGGCATGGACAGAGATTCAAGCACGGCATAATTAAGGGAGAATTTTTGATAAGTCCACTGTAACATATCTCTAACCCCACTAGTCCACTTTTAAAGTTCATAACCCCATAAGTCCACTAGCCTACAAAAATACTAATATACCCTGATATATATAGCCCATAACTATTTCTTTTTCATTTCTTTCATTCAAACGTAGAACCGAAAGACTCTGTCTTTTCTCTCTCTACCTAAAACAGAGAAACCCTAGATGTACTGGGGGTAGGAAGCTGCCGCCTCCACCTCGTCTCCTCCTCCTCCCCCTTTCTCCTCTCCTCCCCTTGTCCTTCCTCATCATCCAACGCAATCAGGTTGAGAGTCTTCCCCGTAAGAGCTTTGAGCAACAATATCTTCTGGTTAACAATCAGATCGTTTCCGTCCCTCTTGAACAGAGCATGTGGTTTCTTGTCCACTACGAAAATGAGATCTCCGGGGGTCATTCCGGGCTTCTGGTTGCCTTTCTCTAGGAAAGTGATTTTTGTGCCATTTTTCCAACCAGGTTTGATGTATATTTTCAAGATCTCCTCAATTTGCATAAGTCTTCTGTTTGTCGAGAGTTCATTTTGTTGGCTAGTGTGTTTAAAGAAGTGAAACATGTTGAATCAATCTGTTCTCATTTTCGTCTAGTTCCTTTGAATATCCACGATGCTCGGTTAACAACTCTGGCTCTTATTGAAATGTCCTATGTAACTAAACAAAAAGAGAACATATAACGTCGAATAATATTATATGTTCTCATATTTTGGGAGTTACACGGTACTGAAAACTGACATATAATGGTATATGTTCTCCTTTTTGGCTATGTAACTCCAAAAAAAAAACATATAATATCGAATAATGTTATATGTTCTCCTATTTTGGAAGTTACACAAGCTGACATAAAATGTTATACGTTCTCCTTTTTGGTAGGGTTACAGCAGCTCACATATAATATTATATGTTCAATTTTTTTAGAGTTACACAGTACAGAAGCTCGCATATAATGTTATATATTCTCCTTTATTTGCAAGTTTATTCCCTCTAGCGTATACAATTTTTATCAGGGCAATAAAATGTCGGAGGTTCCACAATACTTCAACGCACAACCGAATCAGATAGAATCCATCAATTCCAACTGGGTATCCTTTCTTTGGCTTTAGACCCACGTGGACTTTCTTTGTATTCATTTGTATTAAATTGGGTTCTCTTTATTCTACAGTAGTCCTTTTTTTGTGTGGAATTTTGGACGATAATTGTATAGTTTCAAATGGGTTAAGGTGATTTGGTCTTAGATTTACGCGGGTTTCTGATCAATCTCCAATAGCATTGTTTCAGTTTAGTCCTCGGTATGGTTCTCTGTATTTGAAGGGTGTGAAGGGTTTATATACCAGTAAAAGCATAAAAATCAATCTCTTCCTTTCTTTATCATTTTCTGTGAAAGGTTATATATTCAGATCTATTAGGATTTTGTGTTTTGAACTTTTGTTTAGTTGTTGTTGGGTTCCATATATGGTTATATGTTTAGATCTATTAGGGTTTTGTTTTTTTACTTTTATTTAGCTGTTGTTGGGTAACATATATGGTTATATGTTCAAATCTGTCTACTGCGCTGACCAATTCATATAAGGTTGTCTATGGTTATATATGGTTATGGTTTATTATTTTGATAGATGTAGTTTTCTTTCATTTATATAACCATATAACTATAGAATGACTAGAGTCGTTTGAAGTAAAGTTAGTTGCTTTATTAATGACTTCCTATTTCAGTAACAGTAGTCCAAATTGCACTGAAATTTGATGGCTTTGGAATGTTTTTGTACTTTTTTTTAATCTGTTGTTGAGTAACATATAAGGTTATATGTTCAGGTCTATTAGGCCGCAGTGCGGACCAATTCATATAAGGTTGTCTATTTTTATATATGGTTATGGAACATATATGGTTATATGTGGTTGTGATTATATGTTTATGATATATGTATGTTCAAGTTTGAACAAGCTTTATTATTCTTTTATAGGGTTATATATCCAAGCATGATCATGTTTTATTATTGTATATAAAGTTATATGTCCGAGCTTCAACATGCTTTATTATTTTGATAAATGTGGGTTTCTTTCAATTATATAACCATATATAACCATAGTCAATGATTATATAATAATATTTGAATGCTAGCGTTTAGGTTATACATGATTCTTGAATTTATGGTTATAACCATGTTTTTTGTACTTTTTTTTAGCTGTTGTTGAGTAACATATAAGGTTATATGTTCAGGTCTGTTAGGCCGCTGCGCGGGCCAATTCATATAAAGTTGTCAACTGTTATATATGGTTATGGTAACATATATGGTTATATGTAGTTATGATTATATGTTTATGCATATATATGTTCAAGTTTGAACATGCTTTATCATTTTGATAGATGTGATTTTCTTTCATTTATATAACTATATATAATCATAGTCGATGATTACATAATAATATTTGAATGCTAGTGTTTAGGTTATACATGATTCCTGAATCTATGGTTTTAACCATATTTTTTATACTTTTTTTTAGCTGCTATTGAGTAACATATAAGGTTATATGTTCAGGTCTGTTAGGCCGTTGCACGGACCAATTTGTATAAGGTTGTCTGTAGTTATATATGATTATGGTTACGATCGCCACCGCTCCACTGCTCTCACATTTTTTTTTTTGGGAATTTTCCAACACATAAACTCACATATAACATTATATATTTTACTTTATTGAACTGGTCCGCGCAGCGGTCTCACTGACTTGCTTTTTAACAGCATCCAGTTGTTTATAGATAACCATATAATGATATATGTTTGCATTTGTTTAACTCTGTGTATCTGTGTAGGAATGACAAAACCAAAATAGAAAGGTAAAAACCCTTCACATATTAGCATTCAAATATGTCAGTTTCTATATGCATAATATCGAATACAAAATATCGAAGAATGACAAAACCAAAATATCGAATAATGTTATATGTTCAATTATTATTATATAATCATCGACTATTAGAATAAAGAGAACCCAATTTATGGTTACGATCACCACCGCTCCACTGCTCTCACATTTTTTTTTTTGGGAATTTTCCAACACATAAACTCACATATAACATTATATATTTTACTTTATTGAACTGGTCCGCGCAGCGGTTTCACTGACTTGCTTTTTAACAGCATCCAGTTGTTTATAGATAACCATATAATGATATATGTTTGCATTTGTTTAACTCTGTGTATCTGTGTAGGAATGACAAAACCAAAATAGAAAGGTAAAAAGTTGGTACTTGTGGAACAAGCATATAATGCCCGGCCAATAGTAAGGATTGACTCTCCAGCACGGATGAAATGGTGAGACGACCGGTGATAGAGAAGGACTGAGATGGTGTCCTTGGGATAAATTTTTATTTTTTTTATTGGACGATGTACTATGTAAGAATTGACTACAACGAGCAAATTTTGTCGTATGTTCCATATATATATTGACAGATGTAATTATATTCCTGTATCGGTGTTTGTTGGCTTTGGAATTACTTTAACATCAACAAATATGGTTATTTGTCCAATTCTGTAATCTGAATGTTTCAAACAAAAAATAGACAGATATGGTTATCTTTGAAATTTTGGTCTCTTCATTGTGCCAATAACATTAACAAATTATGATATCAGTGAAATTATGTTCTCTATATGAAATTCGGATTCGTTGTTCTGCTACAAATATCAACAGATAATGAATATAACATCTAATGGACCTTGGACCAATTTTTTTTTAAAAACAACATATAAGTAGTATGTGAACAAAAATACATATAATGTTATATGTGTAGCGGCGGAGCGGGTGAGATTCGGAATGTAGAGAGAGCTGTCAAAATTTTAAAAACGGAAAAAAAACGAAAAAAAAAAACCTGGCAAGGGCAATTTTGTCTTGTATTAATTCCTTTTTAGCTTGACAAGGGTCCAGTTTGGCTAACACGAAAAAATAAGAAGAATAACAATACATTTTTTTCCTTAGCCAAACAAGGCCCTTGTCTGAGTGGACTTAATGGGTTACAAACTTGGGAGGTGGATTTGATGGGTTACAAACATGCTATAGTGGACCTCCCACCAATTTTTTACATAATTAATCAAGTAAGAATCTGCAAGACCATGGCAAATCATTGCACAGGAAGAACCATTCTACTCTCTCCATACGGATTTAATATTTCTTTTTGGTAGTTCGTGCCATTTTTCAATCGATTATATTTTTTAATTTATTATGTTTTATGTAATTTGAAAACATTGTTTTATAGAACTAATTGAAATCTATCAAACAAGATCCATATTGGATATAAAATTTATTACTAGTTTAAAGATATAACTTATTTTTTATTCGGTTAGAATTGAACGAGTGACTATTAAATCTAGACGGAGGGAGTACCTAATTAGCAAAATCTGCCCAATTGTGGGACACTGCCACGTCAGAGTTTAACGGGATGTTGTTAAGTGTAGCATTTCTCGGCAAATAGCTCTCGAGACTTTAGAGACACCCAGTTAATTTACACACTGGCTTGCATCCCAAAATTATCAAGAGAGATGCTACAACTACACCCAAAATTACACATCCAAATACATACCCTTTCACAAAACACACGGGTCCTACACACACTATGTGTGTGTATTTGGGTGTATGATTTTGAGTGTGGTTGTAGAATATTTGAATTATCAAGTCGAGTGAAAATGTTAATTTCCGAAAATCCTAAATTGCATGGGTTTAAATTCGCTATGTTTTATCTCTTCAATTAATCAACCCACCAACCGAAAAGTAAAACAATTTCACAAACAGAAAGCAAACAAACAACGAACGCCGAGATACATGTGGAAAACCCCAAATGGGTAAAAATAAAAGGGAAAGGAATCAAAACACAATACTCCATGTGTAGTTACAAGCACTACAAGAAAAAACACCATTCCTGACTAACAGTTTAGTCGGCAAAAGGTAGGAATTTAGTCGGGTATTGCGGTCGGCAAAGGTAATCACCGACAAAAACATATTTAGTCAAAAAATTGTTGTTTTTGCCAACTAATTATTTAGTCGGCTAATGTGAATTATTCTCAACAAAGTATTTAGTCGGAAAAATTATTTAGTTGGAATATATTTAATTAATTACCGACTAATTTTTCGTCGGCAAATATTTAAGTAATTATCGACTAATTATTTAGTCAAAAAAATTTAATAAATTACCACCTAATTATTTAGTCGGCAAATATTTAAGTAATTATTGGCTAATTATTTAGTCGAAAAAATTTAATAAATTACCGACTAATTATTTAGTCGGCAAATATTTGATAAATTACCGACTAATTATTTAGTCGGGAAATATTTGGTAAATTACTGAAAATATTTGGATAAATTACCGACTAAATTAGTTGGTAAATGTGAAAAGAATTTGCAATAGTAGGGCATCTTTTACCAACTACTTTACTCGGCAAATTTAATATTACAAATTTTAATACTAATTCTAAAATCTGCTTTAGATTTTTTTTATTTTTGGTGATTCACAAAAAATTAAATCGACCAACATTTATTCACCAATCTACTGTAATCAAGTATTGAAATTCAATAACAATTCATTCATAACTTCTATAAATAAAGGGTGTTCACCAAATACTTAACAAACGGTATCCGAATTCGCAGAATACAAAATAACAAAAAATCGTACCATGAAAAGTGTACATAGCATCAAACATATCACATCCAAAGCCTAGAGCGCAAAATAATAAAAAGTTCAACAGCGAGAAAATTAAATTAAATTAGAAAAAATGATATTTTCCGACTAAATTTACTTTTAGTCGGCAAACAAAATAATTACCGACTAAATTTAGTTTAGTCAGCATTATTTATCAATTACCGACTAATTTTTAGTCGGCCAAAAATTCCCCCCATCACGCGCGAAATTTCTTTTTTTGAGCCACATGTGTAGCGACTAAAAAATAGTTTTAGTCGATAGTGTTTTGGCGACCAAAAATAATTAGTCGGTGATAGTTTTAATATTTTCCGACTAAATAGTAATTAGTCGGCAATGGTGTAAATATATCTGACTAAATTTTTTTCAGTCGGGAAAATTAGTCGGAAATTGTGTAATTTCTTGTAGTGAAGTAATCTTACCTACGATTTGAATCCTCACAATCGCCTTAAGACCTACTTGTCGAATCACTCGTTCACCACACCCAATGCAGCAATGCTTGACCACCATTGCCTTAAATCCATAAGTCTTCCAAGATACTTCCAAAAATACATTGAAAAACAATTTGATCAAATAGTTGAATAAAAGATGTGCATGTAAACTTCTTGGAGTTGTCACTGTACTCCAAGACAAAACAAAGCAAAGACCATTTCCAATATATCCCTCAAGAGTGGCGGCTAAACATAAAATGGGTATTTTTCCTTCTCATTTTCACACGGCAATATCATCAACAAAATGGGAAAAACACTACTGTTTTTTTTCCCCTCAATCTCTTGACAACTTTGGAGAGCACAACCCCTTCCTTTTATATGAAGTATTGCAATCTTTCTTGTCACGTATATTGAGAGGCTAGCTGCCACTAAATGGCCCGATCAACTGGAAAGACTCGATTAAGGGACCACAATCATTATTAGCCTAACTCAATTACAAGCCTCATTAAGGGGAGAAATAACTCCAATAAATATAAAAGAAAGAACAGCCACACATAGGCAGAAAGCTAGACTGTATTCCTAATTAACCTCCTAGTGAGATGTAAGAGTCCTGGCTAACTGAGTTAACCCAAGTTGTTTAGCAAGTCGGAAAGTTAATCACGTAAATCTTTCCTATTTTGTCCGGCCGATACGCTCACTCTCAATTACATAACAAGATTCCTTCCACTCGAATCTTATACAGACTCGCTAGCTTAAAAAAAAAAAAAATTGACTCGATAAAAATTGGATACAAACAAAAGTGTGTTTGTAAATGAAATTGCCAACCAAATAGGACGCAGCTTTCTGGGACTTACAGATTTCAAGTCTTTCTATACCAATTTTCCCCTAAAAGGTATCCTAAGTGCACGCAATTTGTTTAGAGGCTAGTCCAAAAACATATTCTTTGAGCTGTATATCTCAATATATTATTCAGGCTAAACAAACTTAGCAAATTATATTTTTTGGATTACGTTCTATTTAAATTTTTGGGAGCAGAAATTTGAGTTCGGGATCCAAGGAGGTGGTTCTAGAATTAAATCAAAATAATAACTTTTTACAGACAATAGGTGAATCTTAAATTGTCCACAATTAGGGTTCAATAATATAAAATTTGTATGTCCCACGTATAGGAAGGGTCTTGGTATTTCCTTCCAATTCATTTTCAATTTTTCGAGCACAATTTGATGATCGGCTTCGTTCATTTTTTAGAGCTCGACTAGAAAATTAATTTCAAAAGTCATGCTCATCGGATTTTAGTAAATACATGATCACAACACATGAAAATTGGAAAACAAACAAAAATTGGATCCAAAAACACACTGAATAGGAAACCAATTTTTGTTTTCTTGTGTTTTTCATGTGTGCCGATCATGTATTTACTAAAGTCCTATGATCATAATTTTTGACAAGATTAGTATGCTTGCCGAATTCTATAAAATGAATGAAGCCGATCATCAAAATATGCTCGAAAAATTGAAACGGAGTGGAGGGGATACCAAGACCTATCCTATACTTGGGATATATAAAAGTTTGTTGGGGGGGGTGGGGGAGGTGGTGTGGGAAGGAGGAGGAGGAGGAGGCAGCCCAACTACCCACCGTTGGATAGCGAGCTCCATGCCACCACGACAAACCACCATTTTCTCCCGCCAACTTAATCTTCCGCGGCTTAATCTTTGGTGGATTTGCTCTTCTGCCATTGTTAATTGGACCATAGAACATAAGTTATATATGGAGTTCCAGCAAAAAATAGTGAGACCCCGTTCGTTTTGGAATTTTGGATTTCTAGGTAATGCGTGTAGAGAAAAATAGAGTAATGATTAAAAAATAAGAATAATGATTGAAGAGAGATTAAGAGAAAAATGAGAGTAATGATCAGATTGAAATAGGATAATGATTACAATCTAAAATCCAAAATTCTTAAACGAACGGGGTCTCAAGGATTAGGTCCGATCTCGCAGCCATTCATTCACTCATTTCGGCCATGTACTATAACATAGCGGTCGCACTAAAAAACATTCCCATTTGAACAGTCTTAACGAAATTATTCGATGGCCGGTGATTTTCTGGGCATCTTGAAGTCCCCCAATGGGGAAGAAGATAGATGGAGCATAAATATTTTTTGGAATGTCAAAAAGACAGATTCATTAACTCATAACACTGAGTACAAAGCTAATAGGGTCTTGGGTAAACTGCACCGGCCTGATCATCCAAGACCGTCTTTTCCTAACCACATGGAGCATAGATATTGAGATTGGCAGGCAAGAGCATCCACAGTGGAATAAACAAAATAAAAAGTTGCTAAAGTTAGGAATATTTGTTCAAAAAAGTGCTCATATTGGAATAACCAAACTTAACAACCTCTTCGCAACTAATCAAATTTTGCCTTTTGAATAATCAAAATTAGCAACCTTTAACCAATAATCAAATTTAGTAATTCCCTTATTTCTCAATCAAGTACAACTATCATTGTACAAAAATCTTGCTCTCTCTCCCAACAAAGTTTTCAAAAAATAATTATAAAAAACTATTCTTACTATTCTTTTCAGAAACTTTTTCTAAAAAAAAACAAAAAACTGTCTTTATATGAATTCTTTTTTCTAATTTTTTTTATAAAAACTGTTAAAACTATTTTTTTAAAAAATTGTATTTACACAAAGCTATTTTTTTACACATTTTTTTTTATCCAACTGTTTTTAACTCAAACTGATTTTTTTTTTCCAAAAACTGTTTAATTAACTTTTTTTTTCAAGAACAAATAGTTTTTTTTTTTTTTTTATAAAAAATGCTTTTGACATAAACTAGTTTTTCAAAAGATTTACGTAAGATGAAGGGAGAAAATTTGGAGAAAACTCATGGAAGAAAGCAATGATCCCATTGGTTTTGATTATGAGCAAAAATAACCAATGTGGGACTTAACATTACTAACTTTAGCAACCTCTAAATGGATAATCAAAATCTGATGTGGCATGTTTTGATTATTCGCTTTTGCTTATTCCACTGTGGATGCTCTAACCATGACTATTTTTACATTATGTAGATTTTTCAAACTAAGATTAACTTACTTAAAAAAAAGATTTGATAATTTATAATCGTATCCCTCATTTAAAATCCCCTGTACATATCGGTGATTTGAGCATTATTATGTCTTATAGATTCGTCCATTAAAGATTAATATTTTTGAAACATAAAATATATAACTGCTCATTCACTTGTTCTATCTGTTACATATAAAATCAAATACGATCCCAATTTAAAATTGTGGGTGGTTGTTTTTGGTCCATTTCCGGATTTTTGAAGAGACATTTGGGATTGGCTTAGGATCGAGTTCACTGCTTCGATTTCTGTACTACTACAAGGTTGCTCGACTTGAAAAATATTATGTCATGAGACAGACCCACATCATAATGAATTCACAAATCACAACATGAACACACAAGGTCTTCACCTTATTACAAACGATCGATTCCGACCCAAGCGAAGAAAAATCTACTTTCACAATTGACTACTGCATACTTGCAAAGTGTTTTTGTCTATACGTAGGACCCCACAATGCTATTAGAAAGCCGGACACATTACCTTCGTATACCTATTGCGCAATATGTCACCAGTGCTAGTAGAACGACTTACTAAGTGGAAATGTCGTGCTGCTATCGAAACTATATTGCCCAGATATGTCACCAGTAGAAGGACCATTGACAAAACGTAAATGTCTGTTGGTGCTTCCTCACTCAGCAAGCTTTCACTCTCTTCATGACTTTGTTGATTAACCCATGGATCCTTTCTGTACTTAAACTTTCTAATTCCATAGCCACTTCTTTCATTGTAGGCCTCTCTTCACTTTTCATATAAAGACACCTCTTCACAAGTTTCAGTGAGTTCAATTCCGGTTATTCTGGTTTTCTTGGCCACCAGTGAGTTTTATAAGGTGTGTGGTTGGGGGTGGATTTCTCTTTAATTTTCTTTAATTTTTCCATTCTTACTGGTTGTCTCAATCCGGGTAACTTCCGATCTAGGTCTTCCTAGATTCGGATTGTGCTTGTCTGGGTTTCACCAGGTCGAGCGGTTGGGTGGTGGATGGAGTAAGTTAGTTAGGGTTTAGGTGGTTGGTCGGATTTGAGGTTTCTGTGATCGGCGGATGTTTGGTGGTGTTTTTGGGGTTCTCCGGCAGAGGCAATGGTGCCTATCTTGGAAGATTTTGGGAACAGATCTGGTATGGTTTCGTCCGACTGCGTATTCCTCTATTTTGGGCAATCAATAGCAGATTTGGTGTGAAGGAGGGTTTGGTCTTCGACCGTCGTGGTTGCTTGGGTCTCAGACGTTGCCTTGGTCCCTGTGCCCTGAGTCTCGCATGACAGCAAAGGCTTGCCATGGAGTCTCCCCAGAGTCTCTTCAGCTTGGAATCCTGTTCCAGTCCGGTCGGTGGCCCTTGTGGTATGACCATGGGAGTAGACTCGTCCTTTTTGCTTGTATTATGTTGTTGCTTCGTTTACATATGTGCCTTATTTGTGTAATGGTTTATACTGGGATTTCAGTTTCTATCTCTCTGCTTAGTTCCGGATGGGATTCTTATATCGACTCCTCATATTGATTTGCTTTTGCATGGTGTCCTATAATCCCGGATAAGATAGTTTGGTGCACTCCTGGATTTTGCGATGTAATATTTGCCTATTTTCTAGTTTCCAAAAAAAAACATTATTCTTTTTGTGATTGATGAAAATTGTGTGGATCCTACCATAAACACAGCCCCATTTTGCTAACAAAAATAAGTATTTATTTTTTTAATTAAAGATAAGTGAATGATATGTCATGTGAAGCAAGAAATAATTACTTAACAAATAAGAACATTAGCAGAATAGATTACTGTATTACAAAAAGCAGGAGTTATTGATTTCATGAAATCTACACAATTTTCACCCATTACGGGGGAAGGGGTGAACGAAATTATGCCCCTTGATTATGGAAATTTTCCGAAGACCGGAACTTTTCTTTGTGTCCAGCTAAGGAACGAAGAACTATGGCAGTTTGAAGAAACCCACCAAGCTACTAATTGTTGTATTCCCAAATAGCAACAGCCTCGTTAGAAAGGGGGCTAACTGAAATGGCGGGATGTCATCCGCCAACCTAGTCAGAAGACCACACACACCTCTGCTCTCACGCACCACTATTCTCGGTCGTACAACTATAACCCATTTCTATGATCTCTATGTGAGTATTCTTGGTCGCTGCATTGAATCAAAATCACTCAAAGAAGCCAAGACAGTCCACCAACATCTCCTAAAAAATAGCTACAATAGCCCAATTGTGCTGGACAAATTAACTCGTCTTTACATTTCATTCAATGAACTCGAAGTTGCTCGCCGGGTGTTCGACGAAATTCCGAACCCAGAAAGGAAAAACAACGTAATATTGTGGAATCAACTGATCAGGGCTTATGCGTGGAAAGGACCCTTTGGTAGAGCCATTGATTTGTACTACGAAATGGTCGAATCTGGGGTAATACCCAATAAATACACGTACCCATTTGTGCTTAAAGCTTGTTCTGGTTTACAGGCCGTGGAAGATGGCAAGATGGTTCATGATCAGGCGAGGCGAAATGGGTTGGTGTCTGATGTGTATATAAGTACTGCTTTGGTTGAATTTTTTGCCAAATGTGGGTGTTTAGTTGAAGCGCGGAAGGTTTTTGATATTATGTCTGAAAGAGATGTTGTGGCTTGGAATGCGATGGTTGCGGGTTTGTCTCTTCATGGGTTGTACGGTGACACGATGAGATTGGTTGTTCAGATGCAGGAAGAGGGGTTATGCTCTAATCCTTCTACAGTAGTAGCAGTTCTTCCTGCAATTGGCGAAGTGAATGGGTTGAGTGCGGGGAAAGAAGTCCACGGTTATTGTGTGAGGAGGAGCTTTCATAGTGACGTAATGGTGGCAACTTGGCTTGTGGACATGTATGGAAAGTGTGGTTGCCTAGTTTATGCAAGTAGGATTTTTGACCTAATGGGTGTGAAAAATGAGGTAACTTGGGGTGCTATGATTGGAGCATATGTGTCACGTGATTTTGCGAGCCAGTCATTGGAAATGTATGATCAAATGCTCAGGGATGGTTTGCGCCGGTCACCAGTTATACTTGGGACTATACTGCGTGCTTGCTCAAATATGACTGATCTGAGAAGAGGAAGACAGATACTTGGTAGCGTAGTTAAGTCTGGGTATTTGGTTGATTTAATGGTGGGTAACACACTGCTGTCAATGTATGCCAAGTGTGGGATTATAGAGGATGCGGTGAGACTATTTGGTGAAATGAAATCAAAAGATTTGGTTTCCCACAATGCTATTATCTCAGGGTGCGCACAGAATGGGAAGGCAAAAGAGGCTCTGGTTACTTTCCAAGAGATGAAGTTGCCCGGGTTAGAGCCAGATTCGACAACCTTGGTTAGCTTCTTTCCTGCTTGTTCGCATTTGGCTGCTCTTCAACCTGGAGCTTGCAGCCACTGTTACTCTATTGTTAGTGGTTTTTCAACGAATACCTCAATTTGTAATGCGCTGATCAACATGTGCTCGAAGTGTGGAAAGGTTGATACAGCCAGACTAGTTTTTGATAGGATGCATACAAGGGATATCGTTTTGTGGAATGCTATGATTTTCGGTTATGGCATTCATGGCCTAGGGAAGAAAGCAGTTTTGCTGTTCCATGATATGGAGATTGCAGGCTTTCGCCCAGATGATATGACCTTTATTTGTCTCTTATCTGCTTGTAGCCATTCTGGGCTTGTCGATGAAGGGAAAAAATGGTTTTTTGCAATGAGTCAATATTTCTACATAACACCAAGGATGGAACACTACGTATGCATGGTCGATCTTTTGGGCTGGGCCGGACTCTTGTACGAGGCCCTGGGATTCATTGAAAAGATGCCATGTGACCCTGATTTTTGTGTATGGAGTGCCTTGCTTGCTGCTTGTAGGACCCATAGAAATATTGAACTAGGGGAAGAAGTGTCCAATAAGATTCAGAACATGGGACATGAAAGTAGTGAAATTTTGTTATCTTGTCCAATATGTACAGTGTCGCTGGGAGGTGGGATGATGCAGCACATATTAGAATCAAACAAAGGGATCAGGGGTTCAAGAAAAGACCCGGATGCAGTTGGGTGGAGATAAACGGGGTTATCCATGCATTTGTGGGTGGAGATCAGTCACACCCTCATTTAGCAGAAATATACAATAAATTAGCAGATCTGCTAATGGAGATGAAGAGGTTGGGTTATCAATCGGAATCTAGTTTTGTTTTCCAAGATGTTGAAGAGGAGGAGAAGGAAAGCATTCTAGCTCCTTTATATCATACTGAGAAGCTGGCTGTTACATTTGGGATTCTTACTCTGGGCTCTGACAAGCCTATTCTTGTAACTAAGAATTTGAGAATTCGTGGAGACTGCCATGAAGCCCTAAAGTATATCACGATCATTACGAGGAGAGAAATAACTGTGAGAGATGCCAGTTGATTTCATCATTTCAAGGATGGAATTTGCAACTGTGGAGATTTCTGGTGAAAAGAGAAGGGAGTTGAAATCACACGATTCAATGGTTCTTGTTGTGCAATGGATATGCTCTATCTCTCCTGGGAGCTTTACGGTTGCAGCATGAGGAAGGTAACTTTTTCCCCCTTTTGGGACATAGATTAACACACCTGTTGTGCTTTTTCCATTGCCATATCACTACAAACTTGTTAGCTCTTGATTAACTAGATTTAGAGCTGAATTATGGATCCTGACATTACTACCCATTGGATAAAAGAAACTGCCTGTTGTTGTGACTTGGACATAGGAGTATTACTCTTTCAGTTTATTCTGGCAACCAAGATAACGGACAGATAGTATGAGTCGCAACACCGCCAATGTTCCATCGATGCAAGCACCAGGAAATTGGCAATCTGGACAGGAATATGGAGCCTATGATTGGAATAATAATAACTACTGGAACTTGATGCAAGATTTGCCTCCTTCGGGGGCTCCTCCAGTCAGTATCGACTTTGAAGTTTGACCAAGGTTGTAAAACTTTATAATTGACTGATAGTTGACAATTTTTGGCATGTGTATTTTGCAGAATGTCAGTGGAACTTTGCCTGTGGAGGAAAGAGTGAAGACAGGATCTTCGGGCTTAACCAGGTAATAGCTAAACCGTTCTACATCTACCAATAAGGCTATATTTGGATCTTTGTTTTGTATAGGATAAGGAAAGGAAATGGCGACAACATGTCTTACAGACGCTTATTTTCATTATTGTTTGGTAAGTAATTGATTTTATTACCTTAAAACCAGAGATATTTCATTGAAGCTCTATGCACTGGCCTAAAAGTTTAACCTCTAAAGACATTCCTGCGCCAGGAACTATCGACGACATAGCATCAAACCTAAAGAACACTGAATCACTTAGATCGAGACTCCACAAATAGGTCCTTCTACTTCCAAAGGCAAAGACCTAATCCATCTTACAACAGAAAGAAAAGTTGTTCTCTTTTCGGCAGACTTAAACCCAGTTTTTTCAGTTAACGAAAAAAGAAAAGAAAAAGAAAAAGAAAAAGAAAAACGTTCTTCTGGAAGATAAAATTTTGCTCTCTTCTCGTTTTCCTAAGCCCAATAAGAAAAGTGAAAAATATTTTTTGCTTCTTCTCCATTTATTTGCTTCTTTCACTTCGTTATCTTTTTATTTATATATTTTTCATCTTGGTTCTTCTCTCCATATATTCAAAATCCAAACCAGGATGCCAAGGTCTTGCCTTTCCTTTAACTTTACTATGGTTTGAGAGTTGGTAACCGTATCTAGTGGAATCAAGGGCAAATAGTAAGCGTCTTTATTTATTTCCACTTACGATGGATTGCGATGCGATGAGCTTTGCTTGGAGAACAGAAGGAACTTTTGTCAAACAACTACAATTGAGAAAATACAATGCGTTGTGCAAATATTATATTAGTGTTTATTTGAGAATGAGTACATGAAATTTTGCGCGTGTTTTTTTTTTTTGAATCTTTCTCTATGGCTCTTACGAATTTCATACCTCCAAATATGATCAATTTGCAGTGTTACAGTACCACCTTATTCTCATATGCATGTTCTTGTCCTTGATGACATCAACCCTAGTCCGGGCCAATCAATCATGCAAGACAAGCAAAAGAAAGCCTCGAACAAGCTGAGGAAAGGAATTTACATCCCCCCACGGAGAAGACGGAGATCACTGAACCTGTACTATAGACACAATGCCCGAAATATTCTCAATGAGAAGGATAAAAAAGAGGACGACAACGATTATTACAGGTGTGCCATTTGCTTGGAAGATTTTGAACCTAGACAGGAGGTTATGGTCACTCCATGCAGTCATGTTTTCCATGGAGAATGTATTTTGCCATGGGTGAAGAGGAGCAGTCGATGCCCAGTTTGCCGGTTTGCAATTCCTCAGTAAATGAGAGATTGTAGAATGCAAATCCAATGACCTTTAGCAATGACACTACACCTGTAACACCTACAGCCTAAAAGTCGATATACTCACGGAAGAGCTTATGTCTAGTATAAGAGCCAATGAAGAAGCATTTGAATAGACTCCCTCGACTTTTATTGCCACTGTTGTTACTGTCTAGATTTTGTTTGTGTATTGATGATCTAAATTTTGGAAGAAGGAAGCAAGGTAATGAGCACATAAATTGAATTAGGTCTCTTTCCCTACCCTCTCTGGTGCTTTGCGGTTTTGATTTGGAGCCATGGTTTCGCATCATAATGTCCATTGAGTTTCTCAAATTTTGGAGATAAGGGGGGACGATATTTCAGTGGTAAAGCTTTCTGAGAGTAGATACTTTGTGCATATATTGTCAAAAATCACGTCCAACTCGGTCCTCCCTGGCCCATACCCCATCTACTGGGGATCACGTGGATATTGCTATTGCTATTGTTGGTTTTTGTTACTGTCTAAATTTTCAGTTCAACTTTTACTATGTTCACTTTTGTATCGTTTGTTTCCACTCGATCTGTATTAAACAGACTTTTCATTTCCCTAGCATGCTGCTGCATCATTCTCCTCCGCTGGAAAAGAAGCCTTCCTGGAATTCGCACAACTAAATCTTCCCAAAGCCTCTTATCAAACTTCCTAAGCTCTTGAGCTGAAACCGAAGCATCTTCACAATGTGTTTTTCCCGTCCAAAGAAGCCTTCCTGGAATTCGCAACTAAATTTTCCCAAAGCCTTTCATCAAACTTCTTAAGCTTTTGAGCTGAAACACAAGCATCTTCACAAGGTGCTATTCCCGTCCAATGAACCAGATATTGTGTATAGGTTCCTTGATGAGTAGTGGTGGAACGAACATCCAAGACATCAATGATTTCTTGATGGGAATTTGGTCTACACCATGTTATTGCTGCTGACACAATCACATTATATATGGAAGAAATCTAATGAATAATTGAAATTGATTCTTAGTATCTGCTTTCGAGACCTCACTCATGTACAAATTAAGAATGGCAAAGTTTTATCTCCCCGCAGGATTCAAACTCTCCTCCTCTCTAGAACACAAATAGAAGCCTAGGTTGTTTGGGCTTTGTCCCTTTTGCTGTGTTTTTATTCAACCGTTGGTTGAATTACTCTCCTCTCTTCCAACTTGACGTACCCTTTATCAAGTTTTCCTCAATAAAGTTCTATTGCTGATATCAAAAATAAAAATAAAAACCTCACTCATGTATAAGATGTTTTTCTTTCAGAATGGATCTAGCTCCCTCCCCAGGTCTTTGTATTATTCAAATTCAACGAACTATACAATTATGATGGGAGTTGGGTTGCAACAAAAAAGACAACATTCTATAAAAACACCATCACAAGAATATAATTTACTACAGTAGAAAACAAGAAAAGTCATGAGACAGATCCAGATAATGAATTCACAAATAATTAACAACATGAACAAACAAAATCTTCACCTTATTACAAACGATTCAGACCCAAACGAAGAAAAATCTACTTTCACAATTGACTACTGCAAAGCGTTTTTGTTTGTACTATCCCACAATGCTATTAGAAAGCCCGACAACATTACCTTCGTATACCTAATTCGCAAGATGTCATCAGCACTAGTTGAACGGCTTAATAAGCGGAAATGTCGTGCTGCTACTGAAACTATATTGCCCAGATATGTCACCAGTAGAAGGACCTATTGACAAAGCGTAAAGGTCTGTTGGTGCTTCGTCACTCAACAAGCTTTCACTCTCTTCATGACTTTGTTGATTAACCCATGGATCCTTTCTATACTTCCTTAAACTTTCTAATTCCATAGCAACTTCTTTCATTGTAGGCCTCTCTTCACTTTTCACATAAAGACACCTCTTCACAAGCTCCGCAATTGCTTGGAGTTGCTCCAAGGTCCCTTCCTTCACCACCCGAGGCTCTAAAATTTGGTACAACCTATTTTCCTTCATTGACACAAGGAAGTAGGTCGCCAAATTCCTTTCCTCTTGAGACCTCTCAAGACAAATAGGCTTTTTTCCGGTCAATAATTCTGCTAGAACCACTCCGAAACTATAAACATCACTCTTCTCGTTTAACTGGCCAGTTTGGAAGTATTCAGGATCCAAATAACCTAAAGTCCCTTGTACTAATGTAGTCACTTGAGTTTGGTCCAAGGGGACTAATCTCGAAGCACCAAAATCTGCCATTTTTGCCACATAATTAGTGTCTAGCAATATGTTGGTAGACTTAACATCTCTATGAATGATCGGAATAGATGCGGCAGAGTGAAGATAGGAAAGTGCACCAGCTGCTTCTGCGGCTATTCTCAATCGATGCTCCAATGTTAACCTAGATAATGTCTTATGAATATGTTCGAATAGCGTGCCATTTGGTATATACTCATAAACAAGCTCGGGAACCTCTGATTCGAAACAACACCCCAAGAGCTTCACAACATTCCTATGATTAACTTGTGTTACTATCAACAACTCATTGATAAACTGCTCTACTTGGTTCGCATCCATTACTTTGGACTTCTTGATGGCGACTACGCGTTGGTCTGATAAAATTCCCTTGTAAACCACACCGTATCCACCATGCCCAATTATTTGGTTCTCAGCATAGTTGTTAGTGGCTTTCTTTAGTTGTTCAGCCGTAAAAAACTTCGACGAATCTGCACTTGTTCCATCGATTGAAGAAATTTTTTGTTTCATTAATAAGCCACCGTTTTGTTGGAAGAATTGCTCTCTTAGTTTGATTAGCTTCCTTCTATTGATGCAGGAGTATATCCAAATTATACCAATCAGTAATAACACGAAACCAAAGCTCAATCCTACATAAAACAAAGGTATAGATTCAGTCATTAATTAGGTAATCTCTTCTAATAATAAATAAAAGCTATTTCGCAGTACGTACGTTGTAATGAGTTTTGCCTAGACTTTGTGTTTCGCGCGGAGGAAATTGGTACTTATGATTCCAATGGATTAGTGGCACTACCTAACCGTATGATTCTCGTTTACTTTCTCCCTCTAAAATGGATGAAACTTACCCTCCATTTAAAGTGGAAGAATTCTAAGAAAATTTCATTGAGTATGCTACTATGTCAATGACGAAATTTGAATAGAAACCGTAACAATGTACAACAACGTAAGAATGATGTGACATTTGAAAAAAAGGACTATGACAAGTTAGCCCGTCAACGTGGCTTTGAAATGTTGTTGTTACCTCATGTAAGTGAATTTCTTCTTACTTTATGAAACCTGAAATTACCGAGTTGACATAACAAATCGTTCTTGATTAATTGGTACCATATGTAGTGTTGGGTACACCCAAGTGAAGTGGGTGTGAGTGTAGGGGATAAAACCCCTTTGGCTTTTCTCCCCTTTTGTATTGACTGCCTTTGGCAGTGTGTGAGTGTGCTGCTAGACAGTGTGAGAGAGCAGAGAGAAAGTTGAGCGGAGAGCTCCCCCTAGGGGGCAGGGCCGGTCTTGGGTGTAGGCCCACCAGGCGGTCGCCTAGGGCCTCTCCTTTTGGGCCAAATAATTGGACCCCCAAATAGTTATATATATTAAATATTATGTATGTGAAATTATTTACAATGAGGATGAAGTAACCTGGTGGTAAGACACGCGCATCCGGAATGATGGGTCTAGTTGGTCGGGAGTTCGATTCCTGTCTCCATCCGTTTGTAATGTAAATTTTTGGAGTTCCTTTGACTTAAAAATGTTTTGAAAACGACACTTAGAAATCTAGAACTCCCGACCTGCGGTTCTAAAGTTTGTCAAACAACATTACCACCGAACAAGAAGCTAGCCTAGTGTCACCTATCAAACAACTAATTAATATACTGAAAAGTAAAAGGCCCCATTTTCAAAACTCCGCCTGGGGCCTCGACAAACTCAGGGCCGGGCCTGCTAGGGGGGAGCGGTGCTCTTCGGAGACGCCCGGAGAGACTGTCGGAGAGCACCAGAGTGAGGGAGTGAGAGAGAGAGAGTAGTGGGAAGCCGGCTTGTGGTTATCCCGGTGCGGTTTTTCATACTTGTATATGTGATTTATAAATAGTGGAGTTTTCCTCGGATATCTCTCGTTTTGTGCTTGCTTTATTTTCGTGCTTGTGATTGGAGGTGTGAATCGAGTCAGGGTATCGACCCAACGGTGGTATCAGAGCTGGAGTTGCTGGTTTGGGGTCACCGGAGAAGCACAGACAGCACGATTGGAAGGAAAGCACGGAGCATGGCCTAAGCTGGGTTCTCGGTTGAGTCGTATGAAAACTCAATCGGACCAGTAAGGGTTGTGCATCTCACTGAGACGGGTCTACAGGAGGTGACAGGGTCGAGTTTTGTCACTGGATGAAGGCCCGGAAGCCATTCGATTGCAGCGGGCGGAGTTGGCGACTGGCAGAGAGGCTGTTTTGAAAAGCCCAAGGTTGTGGATGATCGAAGACGAGTTTTGAGCACTGGGTTGTGTTCACCTCGAGGAGACGATCACGGATTGGGTAGTACGTCGCCGGAGGAGCTCGGAGGTGGCGGCAGTGGCTGGTCAAAGGCTGCGGAATGTCGGCGAGTACGGCTTTAAAAAGCCCGAGGCGGTGGTTGCTCAAATTGAAGTTTGGAGCACAAGGTCGGATGGGGCTTGAATAGAGGATCACAACGGTTGTCAGAACGTCGCCGGAGGTAGCTAGCAAGAAGAGCGCGCACGCGCCGGTCAAAAGTGGGGCGTGCGCGTGGCTGGCACACGCCAGCATGTGGGAGGCACACGCTGGCACACGCCAGGCGTGTTCGATCAACGCCAGTCAGCCGGTCAACGCTGACTGGGACGCCACGTCATCGGACATGTCGCACTGCCACGTCAGCGGAAAGGGTCCTATTTTGGTGCCATGTCGGCAATCAACTGTCCACGTCAGCCGATCAGCGGTATAGAGGCTGGTCAATGGTCAAACTGTTGGGTTAGATTTGGTTTGTGCTATTTTGGGGCCGTTCGGACTCCGTTTTTCGTGTATGAGTAGTCGATTTTGACTATCTCGACGTTCCGGACGCAACTGTGCACTCCATTTTCAGTTTGGAGGCTCCAAGGCTGGTGCGAGTGCTTAGTGGAGCAGAAAATGTGGTTTGGAGGCTGTTTGGGTTGCGAGGAGGCTTGGCTTGGAAGTAAGGATACATTACATTCGAACGGGTTTGTTTGTCTAGTAATGACACAGGCGCTTACAGCTTGTTGCAGTAAGGACAGTCGGTGATGATCTATTACGGAGCTGGTAGGCAACGATACATTACATTCGGGCTAGGTTGCTCGTCTGGTAATGACACAGGCGCTTATTGGAGTGATAGATCGATTCCGATGGAGATCTTGGATGCTGGGGAAAGCCAGGAATGGAACGGGAATGGACGAGTGGCAGGGAGAAGACTCGGGGAGAGCTGACGGGAGTGCAGGGAGTTGACGGAAAGTGGCGGAAAGGATGATTGACGGAGCAGACTTGCAAAGATCGGAGGTTGATTAGGGCAAACATGCATGGAGCCAGTGAGCAAAGATACACTCAGTTGGTAGTGACACAGGCGCTCACTAGTGCAATGGTTTGCGGAGATGATTGACAGTGATCGGAGGTAGTCTGGTTCAGTCGGGGTCGAAGTCCTGTTATCCGGAGATGCAGTTAGTGATTCGGGCTGCAGGATGAGCTGATCGGATGTGACTTCTGGTCTAACGGATGACGGGCAATTTATACGGGCTTGTGGTGCGTACAAACAGATGGAGCTAATGTTTGGTACAGAATAAGCAGTATGGGTTTATCGACAATGAACAGGATGAGCAACAGTTGCAGACGCACACGGGATAGGCACGGAGTACGAGGAGTCACAACCTAAGACGAACGGATGTGTATGCCTGGAAACGAATCAGGAGGTGTGCGGGATACCGGTGGGATGATGATTGCTACTGCTTGCGGGGGTGTTCATTGGAGCTCTGGACAGGGTGATTGAGATGGAAATGCGACGACGCATCGCAGGATTCTCTTCCTTCTGGGATTTGGTGACGGGATCCTCTCTAGGATATGTGGCCACATGAGTTGGAGAGATGGAGTTAGGGATTGTGTCTGGTGATTGGGCACGGTGTGTTTGGGGTTCAGCCATGGAAGATCTGGTCTTGCAAGGAGACACTCGGTCAGTTGGTATATACACTTCTGGTGTGGGGGTGGTGAAACTTCTGATGGCTAGCAGTGACACAAGAGCTTGACTATAGGGGTAGAACGGGATTGACGGACGCGGATTACAGCATCCAAGGGTGATGCGGGCGCTCAGGCAGCAGAGGAGCGCAGATAGAAATGGACTTTGCTGTGGACATCTCGGGATTGAGATGTGGAGCATCCGGGTTTAGATGCGGAGCACTCGGTTGAGGGGGTGCGATGTGCGATGTATCGTGGTATTGCCGATATGAGCCACGGATATCTAGTCGGTTTTTTAGCCTCCTCTCAGGTGATGTATGAGATTATCTGGCGAGTGGAGCCTCTGGTGTGAGCAGGGGGTAGCTGTGGTGCTAGAGTGGCAGATAGCAACCGGACAGCGCTGCGGATTCAGCGATTACCCCACTTGGGTGTAGGGGGTGATTGTTGGGTACACCCAAGTGAAGTTGGTGTGAGTGTAGGGGATAAAACCCCTTTGGCTTTTCTCCCCTTTTGTATGGACTGCCTTTGGCAATGTGTGTGTGTGCTGCAAGACAGTGTGAGAAAGCAGAGAGAGAGTTGAGCGGAGAGCTCCCCCTAGGGGGGAGCGGTGCTCCTCGGAGACAAACGGAGAGACTGTCGGAGAGCACCAGAGTGAGGGAGTGAGAGAGAGAGAGGAGTGGGAAGCCGGCTTGTGGCTATCCCGGTGAGGTTTTTCATACTTGTATATGTGAATTATAAATAGTGAAGTTTTCCTCGGATATCTCTCGTTTTGTGCTTGGTTTATTTTCGTGCTTGTGCTTGGAGGTGTGAATCGGGTCGGGGTCTCGACCCAACATGTAGTAGTACATTCAATACATCACGTGGGTTAGTATTCAACCCGAACACTGAATTTCAACTAGGCAAAAATTAAGTAGAAGTAATTAATTATCCAAAGGCCTGCACAAAGGCCCCGTAAAATTGCAAGGAAAAGAAGATATGACAATGTTTGAGTTTTCTGCATTTTTTAGGTGTTCAATTAATTAGTAAGAAAGTTGAAGATCTGTATCTCAAACTTTCCCACTAAAATTAGATTTCCCTCAAAATCCAACCTACAAAAAACACAAAATTTTGTAGGATTTTTTTTAATAGTTTCCAATACAATTAAACTACTCTGTATTGCTTTTTAAAACACTTTTATTAAATTCCAAAATGTTTGGGTTATTTTTCTAAGGGTAAATTTCAAATACACCCCCTGTACTTTGGTCATTTTTCAACTACACCTCCTCTACTTCATTTTTAATCACTCGCACCCCTTGTACTTAAGACTGGTTTAGAACTGTTAGTATTTCCGTCCAAACTAACGAAAAAGCAGGTAATGGCTTGTTGGCGGGAATTTTACCTTCTAAAACATCTTTTCTAAGACCAAATTGCCCCCATAACCCATTTACATCCTATATATACCATTTCTCCTCAAGTAAGAATGGAAAACAAAGCATCACCACCCATTTCTCCATAGGTAAGAATGTAACTGATGGACTTACCTCATTGCTCGATCATGTGTTTGTTAATAGAGAGACTTGAAAGAGGTTGTTGAACTTTAATTTTTTTATTTATTTATGAAAACTCTTTACAAATTCAAAGAATCATACCGGTGCATTTTCCTTTCCCTTGCCAGTAGTTCGTGAACTTTTTTTTCTTGGGCTATTGAACCTTCTTTTCATTAATAGATGTAAGAGATAGAAGGAAAAAAACAAAAGACTATTCAAGATATTGGAATGAGCAAAATAAATCCAAAGTAAAAAAGCTACGAAAGACAAAAAAAGAATTGAGAGAATTTCATTTGTTTGTTAACAAATTCAGTATGCTTCAATGGTTAAAACCTAAATGCAAGCTGGTTTACGTTGCCAATTGGTTAGGAAACTCAACCTTTGTTCAAGCCAGTGGCAAAATGCAAGCTCTTGTTGTGCTCGCCTTTCATGTGAAGGGCGTATATTGAAGGAAAGCAAAACAAGAGCCATATAAAGGATGACCACAACTCACAGCTCTAGGTAAATGCCCTGTTTGGCTCAGGGAGACAAAATTTGGTAGATTTTTTAGAACAACAGATTGGGATTTGAATGGAGATTGTATACCGGCTGCCTACTTTAAACAACTATGTCAAACACCTTGAATGCAGATCTCTTGAGTAGTCTTTTGTTTTTTTCCTTCTGCTTCTTACATCTATTACGAAAAGAAGGTTCAATAGCCCAAGAAAAAAAAGTACACGAACTACTGGCAAGGGAAAGGAAAATGCACCGGTAAGATTCTTTGAATTTGTAAAGAGTTTTCATAAAAAAAAATTTAAGGTTCAACAACCTCTTTCAAGTCTCTCTATTAACAAACACATGATCGAGCAATGAGGTAAGTCCATCAGTTACATTCTTACCTGTGGAGAAATGGGTGGGTGATGCTTTGTTTTCCATTCTTACCTGAGGAGAAATGGTATGTATAGGATGTAAATGGGTTATTGGGGGGCAATTTGGTCTTAGAAAAGATGTTTTAGAAGGAAAAATTCCCGCCAACAAGCCATTACCTGCTTTTTCGTTAGCTTGGATGGAAATACTACCAGTTCCAAACCAGTCTTAAGTAAAAAGGGTGCGAGTGATTAAAAATGAAGTAGAGGGGGTGTAGTTGAAAAATGACCAAAGTACAGGGGGTGTATCTGAAATTTACCCTTTTTCTAATAAGTGATACTATATAATTGTTGGCATATATTAAGATATATACACATACTTATCCGTGTGATAGAATTTTAAGGGGAGTGGGCCTATATGAATTTTGTTAATCAACGTTGCTGTACTGACAGGGTACCAACAGCCACGTGGGGCCCACTACTGGTTTCCGCATGGAAAATTCTAGCCGTTCAATAATTTTAAAACAAAAAACCTAGTGGGCATTGTAGAAAATTAACTCAATCCAATATGTGTAAGTACTCAATCCAATCTCCCCATTTTTCATCCAATCTTTCCATTTTTGCCGACTTTTAAAAAATGAGAAGATTGAATCGAGAACCTACACATATCGTATTGAGCTAATTTTCAGCGATGTGCACTTAGTTTTTGTTTTTTTTTAAATTATTGAACGGCTCTAATTTTCTGTGCGGGTCCCATAGTGGGCCCTGTGTGATCGTTGGTACCCCGTCGGTATGGGGCTGTTGGTCCCTTTATCTTTCTTGTTTGTTAAAGAATTAAATACTTATTTTTTTTTTGATCGGCAAAAGTAACATTTTATTAAGGGGGAAAGGGAAGGGTTTCCAACCAAAGGTTGAAAAATACACCAAAATGGATAAATCCATAACACCTAATGGCCTAAACGCCCAGATAAAACAAATAAAGCCCGTAAAAACCTTGAAGGCCTAAAAGCACAAATATTACAAATAAGCCCAGCCCAAGAAACCCAAAACACAACACTAAAAATTTGAGAATACTTCTGCCACCGCCTCCCACAGCCGCCGCCCCACCAGATAGCCACCATCGCGAAACCACCACGCCACCCCAACGGTGAGACCCCGCTGTGCACAAACCCATCAAAATCTATCGCCGGCTCAACCCAAACCATTAGGCAAATATTGAGGTGCCCAACAGCGACCTCGGTGGGAGGTCCGCCGGCCATAACACCCCACCACCAGAACAACCTTGCCGTTAGGCCAAAACAGAGAACCCAGCAGAAATCTGTCCGGAGTTCAAGCAGAAAAGAGAGCACGGCTTTGGAGGAGGGAAACAGGGAGAAGCCGAGACAGACGAAAACCCAAACTGTAGAGGGTGTGGGGTTGGAAAAAGAGAGGAGAGAAGGAAAAACGAGATCCAGTGGAAATGAGAGAACCATACCAGAATCAACCTCGTCGGAAGCCCGTGACCCCCACAACGATCGCTGAGAAACCGCCAATTCGGCACCCATAAAGGACCAGGAGACAACGGAGCGCTGAGATCCATAATGCCGGCATCATCCACCATCACCACCGCCGTCGACCAACTCGAAACCCTGCCGATCAGTTTTGAATAAGGAAGAAAAAATAAAAAAGAAGAAGGGGGAAAGATTGGACGGGGATAGAAGGAGTGAAGGAAATAGAGGGAGAAAGAGAGAGTGAGAGAGGAAGACGAGGAGAGGGGAGGAAGGGAGGAGGGACGGGGGGGGGGGGGGGGGGGGGGGGGGGGGGGGGGGGGGGGGGGGACGGTTGGCTGCTGGTGCCGCCTCCCCCAAACAGGAACACCCTAGAAGAAGTTTTAGAGAGAGAAGCGGATTTTTAGAGAGAAGGGAGAGAGAAGGGGATAGAATTAAATACTTGTTTCTGGGAGGTAAATAGCAAATTGCTACTTTGTTTGACATGTTTAGTCTATCCAACTCATTTTCTAGCTTTGCAAAATAAAAGTTGAACATTCAATTGCATAATCGCCTGAATGATAACCACTGGGTGCCCCCGCTGAAGGAAATTCTTGGCTCCGCCACTGCATGCGAGGTCTTTGCATTTGCTAATTAAAACCTCAAGGGAGGTTAATATCTCAACCGTAGGGCGATAGATGAAGATCGATGTTGGAATTTCAATACCTTAGCTTACCTGATATTGGCCGAGATTGTCCAATACACCACTCATTCTTATGTAACGATCAAGATTGCATGATAGCTCTATCCAAAATACTTATGATATATAGCTGCTACTAGCAACCAAATTGTGCATGACTTTAATTACCAACAGAGAATTGGATCTGAAGCACGTTTTATGTACTACTAGGCAATTATGTACATACGTACCTAGAGATAACTTGATCACTGAGATATGTAAGGCCTGAGGAGTGCACCCACGTCCGTCCCCAACGTAATGTTCATTACAAGAACAAGTAAAATTTCCTGGAGTATTCTTGCAAGTTGCATTTCCATCACAGTCATGAAGGTTGGGATCTTCGCATTCGTCAATATCTGCCAATCAATCATTAAGAAATATATTGGTACGCGAATCTTTGGGTCTTCTATTTTTTACTTATAAGTTTACCACATAGCATTATGAGTTGGAAAAACAAATTAAAATAGCATAGCCAACAACAAACCTATGCATCCAGGACTGAGATAAGGATTGCCCTTGTAACCATCTTCGCAACTGCAACGATATCCTCTAGAGCCACCATCCGTATTATTAGAACATGAAGTATTCGGCTGGCACAAATATGCATTCGAGTTTTGGGCTTCAACACAGCTCTGGTTTCCAATAGCAAAATCAAGTACTTTTGGTACTCGGTACTTGAAATTAGGGTCTGAAAGATCTGATAGGCTGCGGAAATTAAATAATCTATCCTGCTCTCCCACAAACGCATAGCTACAGTTGTTGTATGACCAAACCTGTGACAAGCATAAGAACAAGATAGAAGAGAACGACTTTTCTCAGGTGGTTATGATCTTAAGAGTTAACTAGACTGGAAAAAGGAGAAAACGGTGCAACTTCTCTTCCAAGGGATGGAACGCCCAGTTTTACCCAATTTTGGGCCGGTGACAATCGAAATCGTTGATTTATTAAAACTTGTCAAGATAATCATGAAATATTTATTGAGTAATCATATTAATTGGTATTCAATCAACTCTCCATATTTAATTCCTAAGGCCCCATTCCGCTAAGATTCTTATTTTTTAAGTAGTTATTTCTCGTTTACGAGACATGTCATTCTCTCACAATATGATGGCAAGTGAGCATAGAAAGAACGCAGAACGAGACAAAGTAGACGCGGTGCAATACCTTTTAGAGACTAAAGAAAATTTCAGGGAGGTGCATGCATGGGAATCATGGGATCCTTCACCTAACTACCTATGTGTCCCCACAAATGAATTTCTTTAGCCTTTTGGTATTAAAATCGATTGCTTGGGTTATGTTTTTGGGAACTTAATTAGCCATCCTTTTTATCATATTTATTTAGGTGCTCATCCTAATGTGTTTAAATACTTATCTTTTCATCCTTAAATTCAATTAAATTCTAAACTACCCTTTCTTTCTCCTAATTTTTCAAATCTTTCTATTTTCTAATTATCTCAATTCTCTCTCTTCTTTCAAACATTTCTCTCACCTAATCTTTTGAATTTTTTTTCTCTCCTAATCTTTCTTTTGAATTTTCTCTCTCCTAATCTTCTCTCTCATATTTTTATTCCCCTAAAATCTAAAAAGAAAACACGACTCTTACAAAAACGAATGTGTAAGTCAGAAAACATGGCAAAATATGATCAATTCACAAAACATGACAAAACTTGATCGAGGTATATGAACATGACAAGATCAATTAAAAAATATGACAAAATCGGAAAACATAGCAAGTTTCGAGAAGTGTATGTTTCGATCGAGGTAGATGAACAAAACATGATCAAATAAAAAATATGACAAAAATCAGAAAACATAACAAGTTTTGAGAAGTGTAGGTTTTAATCGAGATAAATGAACAAAACATGATCAAATAAAAAACATGACAAAAATCAAAAAACATGACAAATAATTGATATGCAGAAAATGAGAATCAACAAACACGTTTTGGGTTGTGTGCACCGAACACCTTCCGGATTTGCCTGGCCTTCTTATGACCCACCACCACGAAGGCTGAGGTGGTTTTGTTAGTGGATGCAAACAACACAGTTGGCAGCCGGAGAAAGCAAACAACACAGTGGGGTCTGGCCGGTGACGCAAGAGAAAGCAGCCACCGATTAAGAGGGGAAATGGGAGAGGGAAAGGAGAGAGATCGGTAAGGCGAGGATGGGGTCTGGCCGGTGATGCTGTCGGAGATGGTGGCGTAGGGAAGAGGCGGAGAGGCTAGGGTTCATGAGGAGGGAAGAGGTAGAAACGTCACATATCCTCAAACCCAACATGAGTTATAAGAGAGAGAGATTATTGGCTTTCCCTTAACTAAATCCCACAAATTTAGGAACATCCTACTCTTATAATTAAGAATTAAGAATATGTAAAAAAAATATAGCTAATAACTAATAACCAAGGGCATAATGGAACAACATGACAATTTGAGGATTGGAACATAAATATTCAAATACACCAAGATGAACACCTAAATAAGCCTACTGAATAGGATGCTTATTTCATTTTCTCTATGTTTTTCAACAAATATAACCGCGGAGTAAGGTTTATTTCCTTATGCCTTATGAGTAGGTTTGATGCTAGAATAAATTAAAAGTCGACAGGACTACGACTTGGGAACATGTGCTTAATGTTGCTTAATATATTTAATTAATAGGAAAAATTTCTTTTATATCTCGTTGACTTTGACCAAAAATTCATTTTGATTATTTACCTTTCAATTTTGGTATAAAAATACTCCGACTTTCCAATTTTTTCCAATGTCATCATTTAGAAGGAATCCGTTTTCTTTGAGTCCTAATATAGGGACCGACGGCTGCACCGGGCTGTCTTCGGCCACCGGACGGCCGATTCGAGCAGTCCAAAAATTCTTAAAAAAACAAACAAGGGGACTTTCGCTGGAATCAACGGCATCCGATGTGTGTAGGGTGCTTGATCCAAACACTCTATTTTCATGTATATATGTATATATCTCAAAAGAATGACATTGAAAAAAATTGAAAAATCGAAGTATTGTTATGCCGAAATTGAAAGGTGAATGACCAAAATGAATTTTTAATCAAAGTCGAAAGGATATAAGATAAATTTTCTCTAATTAATATTTATCCGTGAATTATATGTTTTCGTATGATTTTTCACTCAAAAAATATACCAAAAAGTCCTACTTTTCTTTGGGTAAAATTACCTAACTTTCGATCTAATCCAACAATACGTATACTAGCTCCCATTTATCATCTCGTGAATCTTACATGTTCTCTCTTGTTTCTTTCATAATCTCATCGCTCTAAATTCAATCCAATACTAATTTGAAAATCTAACATAACAGTTACGTACGCGTTATGGTCAGTAATTATTCAATGCTCCTGTGGATGGGGCACTGCCATGATACTTTATGCGTGGTGGTTGGAGCAGTACCCAATGACTTAATTTGGTAATTAAGTGATTTTTTCAAAATGATTTCCTTAATTATTTTTCATGTGTTCGTTTTCAAAAAAGAAAAATAAATAAATAAATGAATACACAAGTCCAAACCTGAGTATGATTGTCAAAGCTAGAAAGCGAGACCTCGTTCGCCTTCAGCCCCTTTGAAATATTGGTTTGGCAGCAAACCAATACCGGTACAATTTGCATCAATCTTGTTCGTACCACAGCCCCTCCCATTCAGTACCCAATAACTTGTGGTAATTAAATGAATTATTTTAATGATTTACTTAATTATTTTTCACGTGTCGGTTGTCAAAAAAAGAAAAAAGAAGGAATACACGAGTCCAAACCTTGGTATGATTGTAAAAGCTTCTAAGGGAAATGTTGTACTTCTTGAGCCCCTTTGGAATATCGGTTTGGCAGCAACCAATACCGGGACAATTTGCACCAGTCATGTCCGTGCCGTTGGAGCATATGGACCCACATGCACTAACGAGGTTCCCAGCTTGACTATCTGCCCAGAGTTTGCCCCAATCATCGCAGCCGACGACCGTCAACTTATTCGCGGTGTCTGAAAATGTGTATGGCCAGTCAAACGGCAACGAAGTCCAGGCCAGGCCAGAATCATTGGTCACGGCCCCGGTCTTGTTGTAGCACATGGAAGCGACAATGTTTCGGACCCGGACTTGGGTTGGTGAGATGGATAAGACCATGAGGCCGCCTAAGAAGGGCTTTGAATTGCTGCAGTTGATTACGAAGGGTCGATCAAAGGAGCAGGGAGCCCCTATGCCGAACGGGTAAGGGACGCTTAGGTTTCCGCATTTAGGTTGGCAGTCGGGCTTGGTGCCAAGGAAGCTGTTGGAGGTTACATCGGCGATGTTGGCGGTTACGTTTTTTGCTAGTACTGTGGGTTGTGCTAATAGGAGGAGCCATGAAAGAAACAAGAGGAGTACTGCATGGACATACATGTTTAAGGATGGACACATATACGGTAGCTCGTGTTGGAACTTAGGATGTTAATGAACTTCCACAAATGAAATATGAAGTTAGGTGCGCGGAGGTACTGTTTAAATGTACAAAGTGGAAAGCGAGAGAAGGAAATTAAGCTAAATAAGAAAAGTCACAATAGGAGGGCGTGGAATACAAGAATTCAACTTGCAGAAATGCTACGCTTAATTACGACATCCGTTTACAACATGGTTACAAAACGCTGATGTGGCGTGCCACGTCAGCTCCGGGACCCACTGATTTAACACAGCCAAAAAAAAAAAGTGGAAAATCAAAAATTAAAAAAACGCAGCTTTTTTCCTCCACCTGGTTCGTTTGATAAATTCCGACCTCATTCTTGTAAACTTAATTATTTATTTCATTTTACGACGAAAAGCTAAACAGAAAATTACGAAAAGTAAAGAATACTGAAATAAATTTCAGACTTATAAGTATAGGAGAACGTAGCCTCCAGACCAGAGAGAGAAGGAAGGGGGGGACCCACCCATCCATCATCCCCACCATTGCCTTCCCCACTCCAGCGGCCACTCCTGAGCTTCTAGCGACCACCACCACCGCACCGACACTTATGACAAGCTCGAACTTTGACCGTGGTCTCTCTCTCTTTGCCCTAGATTCTCCATCTTAGGGTTCTAAATTTGGAGACCCCCAAAAATTAGGGTTTGTGATCCATTTCGAAATTGGAGATGTTTTGTGGTCAATTTAATTGACTAAATCTCTCTCTCTCTCTCTCTCTCTCTCTCTCTCTCTCTCCCCTAATTATCCATCTTAGGATTCTAAAATTTGGAGCACCCCGAAAATTATCCATTACGAAATTGGGGATTTTTTGTGGTTAGTTTAATTAACTAAATTAGGCGAGTTGATTGTGTAGTCTAGTGGGTCTGTTTGTTTTGCCTGTTTTCTGTTCGGGAGACTTGCGAGAATGCAAGACCAACTTTAGTTTTGTGCCCTTGCTGGCACCTCTGCTTATCAACTAGCATGAGCTATAACTCCGATCCGTACCGGTACTTTATACTTCTTCGTACCCTCTTTGTTTAATTTATCGTCATGCATGATAATATATTTGCGTGTAGAGAAAACTCTTTCTCTGTATTTCGAACCGATGATCATGTCTTTTTCAGCGGAATCCTTTGTTTGTCTTTATTTGTATCTACGATTTTGAAGCTCACGAGTGAACATGATTTTGAAGGTCTGAAACTTGCTCTAGCCTATGCTACGTAGTAGGCGGATAGATATCCATGGGATTGTGTCACCTTAGTTTTAAGAAATAGTAGACTCTTTAAATGGAATAAAGTGGTCATGTTGCTCTCTCATGCAACTTCCAGAAAAGAAAAGATGGTGTCCCTGGTCTTTAGTGAGAGGTTAGTTTTCTGTTGTCTGTTTCGACTAGTATGTGCAATACAAAGTAACATCGACTTTGGGACTCGATGGGGGCAAGGACACAGGTTCGGACACAGCTTAATCAAGTAAGAATCTGCCAATTGTGGAACCATTCTAATTAATCTGCAAGTTCATGACAAATCATTGCACAGGAGGAACCATTAAACTACACCAAAATTTTCCTTTAGCGGCATTAGAAAACCGCCAACCACCGATAATACTAACAACTGCCGGTAATAGTCAAAAAACCGCCGGTAAAGCAATTGTCAGAAAAACAAAAACGGTGGTAACAAACCGCCGGTAATACTAAAAACTGCAATACAAAACCGTCGGAAATATTACCGCCGGCAATAAAATGGGCGGTAAATTTTTTTCGCTCTCCCCTTGAAACGAACCCGGAACCTCCGGATCTACGCGCACACGTGTGACCAACTGGGCTCACCCGCGTTTTGGGTGAAATAGGAGAAATAATATAATATTATTTATATTATACGGGTCGGTTTTATTTTAAGTATTACTGCCGGTATTAAAAACAATCGTATATTCTACTTTTTCCGACGGTAATTTAAAAAACCGCCAGTAAAAGTCACTAAAAACGGCAGTCTTAGGAAAATTGCCATTTTAGAGTAATTATTCCCGACGGTCTTATTAATGCTGCTAAAAGTGTCTTTTAATGGCATTTATTTAATGCCGGTAACACTACTGCCGGTTAAGCCTTTATTGAATGGTCAACACCAGTCAACTCTTCAATGATGATGTGGCGGATGAAAAACCCTTTGTGTCCTTCCCCTAACATGAAAATATTTTGATGTCCTTATTACTTGAGAAACTCTTTAAATATGTACCTTAGACCAATTTGCCCAATTAAATGGACATCCTATCGGAGTCATCATGGGTTCCACGGACTTATATGCTAAGTCTTGGTCATTGGATGGTTCTGCCAATTGTCTTGGTTGATGTCGATGTCTCTATGATATGGCCTTCATATTCCAATGACTTGGGCATGCGTGACTTTGATCCAAAAACTCCACACATACTTCTTGGAGTAGTCTTTTCTGCCTTTTTCATTTTTGTCCTAGGCTAATGTAAGTGTACGAGATCATTCTGCCTGTCTATTTTGGTCCCCATTTATTTATTATTTTTTGTTCCCCACGTATCAGGTAATAGTTGGGCCTAAAATGCATCGTTTTCAAGATGTAGTCTTTGGGACCAATTAATTATAAAGCAAAAATACATTTTGTAAGTGTATATCTACTTTATAATTACAACAACAATAGCAGGAAAACCCATTTAGTCACCAATTATTAGAAGTTTGGGCGCTCTAATTAGCAAAATCTACCCAATTGTGGGACACTGCCACATCTGCTTGTTGTAATATTATAGGTTGATTTTGCTACTCTCCAAATTGTTAACTTTTGGGGAGTGGCAAAATCAATATGAATTGATTTTGGCACTCCCCTGGGAAGTGCCGTTAACAATTTGGGAGTGACAGAATCACTCCCCTTCTGATTTTTTTTTTTTTGATCCGCACGTACTCCCCTTATGATTCGCTTTATAAAGTTTTTATTGTACAAGCTAAACTTACACTCTTTTGTAATTTATAAAAGATTTTAAAGACACCACGTTAATTACACACTGGCTCGCATCCCAAAATTATCAAGTCGAGGGAGAATGTTAATTTTTGGTCATCAAAATTAAACTAACGGAAAATAGATTTTGAAAAATCCTAGATCGCCTAGGTTCAAAGATGTTTTATATCTTCAATTAATCAACTCCAAACTGAAAAGGAAACCAATTTCACAAACGGAAAACAAATAAATAACGAACATCAAGATATACATAAAAAACTCCAAATGGGTAAAACCACGGGAAAGAATCAAAAAACTATACTTAATGTGCAGTTACAAGTAATCTAACCTACGATTTGAATTCTCACAATTGCCTAAGACCTATTTATCGAATTGCTCGTTCACCACACTCAGTGCTTGACCATCATTGCCATGAATCCACAAGCCTTCCAAGATGCTTCTAGAAATTCACCGAAAAACAATTCAAATAGTTGAATCAAATCTACGATGTGTAAACTCCTTGGAGTTGTCACCGTACTCCAAGACTCAAATAAAGCAAAGACCACTTCCAATATACATCCCTCAAGAGTGGAGGCTAAACATAAATGTGTACTTTTCCTTCTAATGTTTCACACACCAATATCATCAACAAAAAGGGAAAAACACTACCCTTTTTTTTTTTTTTCCCTCTCAATCTCTTGACAACTTTGGAAAGCACAACCCCTTTCCCTTTATATGAAGTCTTGCAATCTTTTTTATCACGTAAATTGAGAGGCTAGCTGCCCACTAAATGGCCAGATCAACTGGAAAGTTAATTTCGCGAATTGGTTAGTCGCCCAACGAATTGGAAAGTAATTTTTTTTTTCCTAACCGGGAGGAGAGAACATTACATCATGTTTGAAGAACAACGTACAAATCACAAGATACTACATCCGTTGTGTGAGAGTTCACGAGATATATAACCAAGGCCAACAACTACAGGATAAATAAGTCCATCAATGTGACCACAATCACTATAAGCCAAACTTAACTACAAGCTCCATTAAAGGGAGAAATAACCCCAACAAATAGATAGGAAAGAACACTCACATGCAGGTAGAAAGACTCGATTCCTGACCTCCTAGTGTGATGTAAGAGGTCGGCTAACTGAGCTAGCCCAAGTTGGTCAGCAAGTTGGAAAGTTAATCACGTAAATCTTTCCTATGTCATCCGGCTGATACCTATGCTCACTCTCAATTACATAACAAGATTTCTTCCACTTGAATCTTATACAGACTCGCCAACTTAAAATAAAAAAATACAGACTCGATAAAAATGGGATACAAACAAAAATGTGTTTTGTAAATGAAATTGCCAACCAAATACGACGCAGCTTTTTGGGATTTACAGATTTAAAGTCTTTCTATATCAATTTTCCCCTAAAAAGGTATCCTAAGCGCATGCAATTTGTTTAGAGGCTAGTCCAAAAACATTTTCTTTGAGCTGTATATCTCAATATATTATTCAGGCTAAACAAACTTAGCAAATTACTATATTTTTTGGATTACATTCTATTTAAATTTTTGGGAGCAGAAATTTGAGTTCGAGATCCAAGGAGGTGGTTCTAGAGTTAAATCAAAATAATAATTTTTTACAGACATCGGGTGAATCTTAAATTGTCCACAATTAGGGTCCCATAATATATAATTTGTATGTCCCAGGTATAGAAAGGGTCTTGGTATCCCATAATAATAACATTTGCATTATTATGGAGAGAATAAATGAGAGTAATGATTGAGAGAAAATTTATTAAAGACTGTATGTTAAGAGAGAATTCAAAATCCCAAAACTCAAAACAAACAAGCTCTTATTTTTTGGAAGTTTGTTTTGTTGAGCACCTCAATTAGTTATGGTATACCAAATCATTTCAATCTTGGTGTTGGAACTTGGATGTTTAAGGATGTACATATATATACATTTACACTACATACTAAAATACTAAAAAATACTCCACTAGTTAAGGCCGCGTTCTTATGAACTTAACTTAAATTTGAGAATTTTGTCTTTATTTGAATTTTTTTTGCATTTGTTAATTTTGCGTCAAACTTTTATAAGTTATTGATTCGTCTCGACGAGATTAAGCTAATAAGTTTGGTGCAAAATTAATAAATGCGAAAAAAATTCAAATAAAGACAAAATTCCCAAATTTAAATTAAGTTCATGAGAATGCAACCTAAATGTACAAGTGGAAAGCAATGAAAGCTTGATTCGTCTTGACGAGATTAAGCTAATAAGTTTGGCGCAAAACTAATAAATGCAAAAAAAATTCAAATAAGGACAAAATTTTCAGATTTAAGTTAAGTTCATAAGAATGCAGCCTAAATGTACAAGTGGAAAGCAATGAAAGCGAGGGAAGGAAATTAAGCTAATATAAGAAAAGTCATAATCAGAGGGCGTGGATTCCAGCCATTCAAAATTTTAAAACAAGACAAGAATTCAAGTGGTGTATTTGCTATGAGAGTGACTCAGCCAGGTTGCAATTTGTTGAACAGAAATTTGGGTGCCCCTAAACCACAAATCAAGTGCATGGTGGGCATGATTTGAGTAGTGTCAGCCTAGAATATCAAATATTTGAACTCGACTCTTGATCAATAAACAATTTTTTATTGAACGGTTCAGTAAAAAACTGCTCGGATCAAGCCTTTTCCGATCATTTTTATTGTTGATTTCTCGCGGGTACCCTTAAAATCACGTTCTGAACACATTGAGCGGCTCGGATCGTCGCAATTCGATCGGGAAAGGGGAGTCCCGCACGGTAAGCCCGAGCGGGATCCTTCATTGGATCCTCATTGTGTATATATATATATATATGTTAAATATTTGCTTGAGATTATGTGGACGATTGCATCGAAAAAGTAATTCAAGTTTGCTGAGTTCTACTTGATTAACGCGGTAAGATTATGTAAAACAAGAATCAAATTGCTCAAATTAAATTCGACTTTGATGTAATTTCTTGTGAGATTAGTTTGAATAACAAGTAAAACTTGACCACTTCTGCAAGTCGTCAAATGTTCAAGTCATCGACCAGTTACTAGGTCAACTTAGCTTATATTACGGAGATCTGGTTGTTTTTCGGTCTAGCTTGATTTTGGGTGGTGTTGTGCAACGGTAGCAGTGGCGGCGTGGGTTTTTGGGCGACGGTCAATCCGTACGAACTAGCCACTGCGTGCCGCTGTTAATCGGTGATGGATGGTGGTTGAAGTGCCTGGATTTGGATGTTGCTTGGCGGTATGGCGGGGATGGCGGAGCGGCTAGGGTTTGGCGTTGGTTTTGGGTTGGGCCATTGGGCTGGCCCTTCCTAGTTGGAGCTGATTTTTATGGATTTGGGCAATTAGGCCTTTTTACGCTCTGAATTGTATAGATCTGGGATTTTAGACCCATTTAGGTATTGGGCTTCGGCCGAATGGGTGTGCCGACTGTATTATTTGGTTTTTAAACAGTTTTAGGCGTGGGCTTGGTCCCTTTGAGTGTTCTTTCGTTTGGTTTTTTCTTGCGAAACTTAGGCTTTGGATCTCAGATGAGTATAGAATAATTCTTAGCTTTTGTTATCCCTCGTTTGGATTGTAGGTTAGAAATTTGATGTCATCACCCATTGTCCTGTTGATCTTTGTGTTTTTAGAGATTAATAAAAAATTTACCCTTTCAAAAAAAAAAAAGGTCAACTTTAGCTTATCTACGATTTTAAGCATAGCTTTTAAATAAATCAACTTGCATTTTCCAGTTGTAATAATTTAGAGAGGTGCTTTTCCCCCTCCCCTGACACAACTACTCCCCGACCCTACCCCTTCTTTCCCGTTCTAACCTCAAGCCACCAACCCCACCACAACGAGAAATTATTCGTTGCCCCAAAGGCGTGTGGGGCAACACGCCATTTTTGCCAGCTGGTGCTCTTCCCAATCAAAATCAGGAAATGACAGGCTGGTCCCATTTTTTACTTGAAGTTCCATGCAAACTCATTTTTGTAGAGCTATTCCGTCCAGCCCCTTTTTAAAGATGCTTTTACTGTTTTACCCTTGTTACTATTTCAACACTCTCTGAATTCACACCCCTGTGAAGAATTCACATCCACATAATTCACACCCCATAGAATTCACAACTCCACGAATTCACACCCCACGGAATTCACACCTCACGGATTCACACCCCACTCACAAAATTCACACCTTTAAGAATTCACACCTCCCAAAATTCACACCTTTGCGGAATTCATACCCCTAAAATTCACACATTTTCAAAATTCACACCCGTTTGCAAGAAATCACATCCCCAGTTTTCACATGTCTTTACAAAATTCACACCATTTACATAATTCACCCCCTTTGCAAAAATTCACACTATCAAATTCACACTCCATTGCAGAATTTACACCATTCATACCCACTCAAATTACACAATTCACAATCCTAAAATAATTCAACCAAACCTACAAAATTCACACCCTCAAAATTCACACATCTTTGCAAAATTCATACACTTTTTATAGAATTCACAAAAAAAATATTATTTTACCTTTTTTTCAGAAATTACACCCATGTTATATACATACAGAGATCCCACAAAAAAAAAAAAAAAACCAGAAGAACTGAGGAAGATTAGATAACGTAATACTCGTGAATCAAAGTAACTCTAATTTCTAATTGATGCCAAAGTAACACTCGTGAATCTCTGATTCTAACCAATGCCAAATTTAGATAATGTTTCATTCACAGTAGCAAGTAACGGAAGGCTTGCTGGACAAAATCTGTTTATTCTGGCTATTCCCTTCTTTCAAATGAAGAATTCACACGTTTGGAAAAAGACACAATTCACGCGGTAAAGGAAGAATTCACACTTTTCACATCTCCCCAGTTACAAAATTCACACCCCTTATTTCACAGTTTACACCCCAAAATTCACATTCAAAGAATTCAAGACGAAACGCTCAAAAAAAAAACATTCACACCATGAGAAGGGGACCAAAACCTTAAATTCTTTTTGCTAATATACAGAAAGGGACAAAAGACCAAACAAAACTTAAAGTTGAAGAACTCAAATAGCCGAACACAGGTTAAAATCACGGAAACAAGAAACGAGTACATACTTGCAAATACAACTATAGAAACACCAAAAATTCATATCCGCCACCACCTCCTCCTCCTCTGCCGTCGCTACCACCATGACTCCCCCCGCCGCCACGGCTCCATATCCGCCGCCACGGCTACCTCCGTAACCAGCACCGCTTCCGGAGTTCCCACTGTTCTTCTTCTTCTTTACCGCTTGTTGTTCTTCGTCTTATTCGACACAGACGAAGAAGAAGTCTCCAGCGAGAACATCGCGCGACCTGCGTGATCTCGAAGTTGGTGCGCACCTTGGACCCCTCAGCCGCCTTGCCGCTGAGTCGTAGGAGCGTGCCGCCTCCTCCGTCGTGTCGAACATGCGGAGCCAGTGGTGGCATCGCCCTATCCGGTCGTGAATCTTCGCCGATCATCTTCCTAGGCAGCCGCACTGACAATCCAAAGTGAAAGACGGCGACGGCGGAGAGAAGTGGAGCTTCGAGCTATGCTACAACGACGTCACCAGATCCGGTCCCTGGCCGCTCCCAGTAGCCATGTCAGAGTTTCTGATGGGGTAATTTGAAGACAGGTCGAAGAGGCAACCGTAGAGACAGATCCAAAGATATTTTCGGTAGTTAATTAAAACAGGGTTTATGTGGGTAGGATTTGACATCATGTGGGGCTGGATGGGAACGTGGAGACAAAAGAGGGCCGGCCAGTCAGAAGGCCTTTGTGGGTTAATTGTCAGTCTGAAGTCTGAGGCATTAAATCCACTTACACGTTCTTCTCACTTCACTGTACACAGCCTTTTCTCTAAAATTAAGTGTTCCAAATTTCAATCCGTTTAAATGGATGAGAAGATTTTATTTTTTTGATCATTTAATTCTAAAGGGTCATAATTAAATTTTGACTATAAGACTCTAGTTGATTAGCCTTAAGAAAGTTGTAAATCAAATATCTCTTAAGACTAACCAACGAGAGCTCTAGAGTTAAAATTTAATTATGATCCTTTGGAATTAAATGATCAGAAAAATAAAATCTTCTCACTTGGAACACTTAATTTTTCAACTTGCAGTTTATATATTAAAAAATATAGTTAAAAAATTAAATGCTCCAAATTTCAATCCGTTTGAACCGATAGAAAGATTTTAGTTTTTTGATCATTTTATCCTAAATGGTCATAATTAAATTTTGACTCTAGAACTCTCGTTGATTAGCCCTAAGAAAGTCGTACAACCAAATACCTTAAGACTAACCAACGTGAGTCCTAGAGTCAAATTTTAATTATAACCCTTTAGAATTACATGATCAAAAAAATAAAATCTTCGAACGGATTGAAATTCGGAACACTTAATTTATTTTCGTTAAATGTTCCAAATTTCAATCTGTTTGAATGGGTGAGAAGATTTTATTTTTCTGATCATTTAATTCTAAAGAGTCATAATTAAATTTTGACTCTAGGGCTCTCGTTGGTTAGTCCTAAGAGATATTTGATTCTACGACCATTTTAGGGCTAATCAACGAGAGCCCTATAGTCAAAATTTAATTATGACCATTTCGAATTAAATGATCAAAAAAATAAAATCTTCTCACCCATTCAAACAGATTGAAATTTGAAACACTTAATTTTAGGGAGAAGACTGTGTACAGTGGAGAGAGAAGAACGTGTAAGTGGATTTAATGCCACAGACTTCAGACTGACAATTAACCCACAGGGCAAATTTTGGTTGGGAAGAGCCACCAGTTGGCAAAAATCACGTGTTGCCTTTGGGGTAACAAATAATTTCTCCACACCCCCCCCCCCCCCCCCCCCCAAACACACACACGCACGCACGCACACACTCTTTCCCGACCCTTTGCCTTTGTTTTTGTTTTTGTTTTTCTAATTTTCAATTCTTTTCTTTATTTGTTTCATTTCCCGTTTTCCCCCTTCTTTTTGTTTTTTTGGTTAACTCATAATGAAAGAGGACAGAATGTTTTAGTGTGTCTGAGTTTTCGGATAGGTGAGGGAGAGTGTGTGTGTGTGTGTATATATGTAAGTATATATAGTGAGTAATTTCTCTGCAGAAGGCAGACGTGTAGAAGGCAGACGTGAATTATAGGTATTAAAAAGAGGAATCACTCGAATCAACAAATCAACATTTCTTTCTTTCTTTTTTTATCCGCATCAACATTTCTGATTGGAAAGAGTAATTTCGCTGCTTTATCTTGGCACACGAATCAACATTTCTGTCTGATCTTTTTTTTGTCATTTATTCACACTCCAAGGATGAGGTGTAAGCATTGCCTCTAATGAATTCGACGTTTTTTTTTCCCCTTTTTTTTCCTTTATATATTAAAAAATATGGTTAAAAGTGTTTCATATTTCAATCCGTTTGAACCGGTGGAAAGATTGTAGTTTTCTGATCATTTTACTCTAAGGCTCTCGTTAATTAACCTTAAGAAAGTCATAGAATCAAATATCTCTTAGAGCAAATTAACGAGAGCCATAGAGTCAAACTTAACTATGACCATTTAGGATAAAATAATCAGAAAACTATCTTTCCACTGGTTTAAACGGATTAAAATTTGAAATACTTAATTTTTCAACATCTTTAGACAGTTTATATGGTTAAAAAATTAAGTGTTTCAAATTTTAATCCGTTTAAACGGGTGGAAAGATTTTAGTTTTCTGATCATTTTATCCTAGATGGTTATAATTAAATTTTGATTCTATGGCTCATTGACTAGCCCTAAGAAAGTCGTTGAATCAAATACTCCGTATCTCTTAGGGCTAAATTAACGAGAGCCCTAGAGTAAAAATTTAAGTATGACCATTTATGATAAAATGATCAAAAAATTAAAATTTTTCTACCGATTCAAACGGATTAAAATTTGGAACACTTAATTTTTTGGAAAAAACTGAATTTTATAATTCAATAAATAAAGAAAGAAATTAAATAAACAAAATAAAGGCAATTAAATAAACAAAGGAATTGCGGGGGTTGGGGGGTAATTTGGAAAGAGGTGGTGGGGTCGGGGGTGTGGTGTCCAGGGAGGGGGAAAAAGTAAGGAAAATGATACACCCACCGAAGCCAATTCCACCGCACCGCCCACCGCACGCTCGCCTGGCCCACTCTGGCCACCGGACGGCCGATCCGAACCGTCTAAAAAATCTATGAAAAAAAATCGAGTGGGCCGGCTTGAGAATTAACCGCATCCGACATGTGTAAGTACTCGATCCGAAACTTCAAAAAATCAGATGATCCGAGCCATTAAAAATGGAAGTTCAGATCAAGCACTTACACACGTCGGATGCATTTAATTCTCGCGTGGGCCCACTCGTTTTTTTTTATAGAATTTTTGGACGGTTCTGATCGGCCGTCCGGTGGCCGGAGTTGGCCCGGCGAGCGTGCGGTGGGCGGTGCGGTGGAATTGGCTCGGTGGGTGTATCATTTTCCAAAAGTAATTTGCAATAATTTAACAAAACATGCTACACACACAACATCTCCCACACAACAACTCACACAACTGTTGACGTCATGCTGACGTCGGCTCAAAACGACGTCGTTTTGATAAAGAAAAACAGCGCTGAACAGATCACGCTTTCCCCTTCCTCCCCTCCTCGTTCCCTCCATTTTTTACGCTCAAAACATTCAGAGGGGCTCCCACGACCAACGCTCACGACCACAGGAAAAGTTCCACGACCACCGGCGACCACCACAACCCAACCCCAGAGCTCCCCCACCTCCGGTGACCGCCACCACAACCGATTTCTGGAAACTACAACGTTGTTACACCCACCTCAAAGGTTTCTCGCACTCTCTCTCTCTCTCTCTCTCTCTCTCTCTCTCTCTCTCTCTCTCTCTCTCAATTAGTACCCTAAACTTAGTTCCTGAGTTGCTGGAAAAAAAACCCTAAACAAAGAATGTTATATTGTTGCTGAGTTTAGAATGTTGGTTTGTCTCTGCTTATAGTTTACTTAATTTTATCTGCAAAAATTAACTGGCACAATATAGAAGAACACCTTTGCATTTTTGCAAAATATATACTCCACTCTCCTCCTGTAGTAAAAGTTCTCAGAAATCGATGGTCTGTAATGTTAGAAAAAAAAATCAGTCTACTTGATACACTGACAATATGCAGACATTTCATCTTTACCGTTTTTTGTTTACACAATTTATGCTTAGAATTAGGTTGGCCTTGTATGTTTTTACTCAATTTTGATTTAAAGTACGAGTAAAGGATGAATATATTCTAAGGCCTGTGTATGGGGACTTTTCATATTTGTGAAGTACCCATGTCCAGACATGGGCACCCGACATGAGTAATGGTATGGGATTTATGGCTTCACATGGTTACTTATTTTTGCACCATCAGATATGCTTAAGCAGCTTAAGTAAGTGAGTGCAGTCTATGGTTAATTGGTTATGCATGAAATCCTCTAAACATGCATGTTCAAATTGATTTGCAATTACGAATAATGTTATATTGTAAACAAAATTTCGGCATAGTCTTCTTGTATCTTATATTGTTGTTTACTCTATTCTTTGCATTGTAAGTTGATTATATCTTTATATAATTGTCTCATTTTTTTAACCAATAGATGATGTCGTCGGATTCTGTTCCATCGGCAATGCCTCCAAACAACGAGTGTGTAGAAGAAGAAGAAGAGGTATGGAGTGGAGACTGTGAAGACGAAGAAGAGGTATGGAGTAGTCCTTCAAACAAAAAGTGTGGTGAAATAGATACAATCGGAGCTGGGAAGGAGGCAACAGAAAATTGTACAGATGGAGTTGAAGAACCGAAAGAAGGAATGACCTTTGACACATCAGAGGAAGCTTATTCATACTACTCAAGATATGCTAAACAAAAAGGGTTTGCTGTGGCAAAAAAAACATCGAAAAAGGGAAAAGATGGAAAGTTGAAGGATGTAACTATAGCATGCAGTCGTGTTGGAAAGGCAAGGGTGACATCAAGCAACCCGGTCAAACCACGGCCACAATCAAAAATTGATTGTCAAGCTCATGTTACTGTTGTGTTGCAACCGAATGAAAAGTGGAGGTTAAATCGGGTTGCTTTAGTTCACAATCATGACTAGAGCCCGGGAAAGGCAAGGTATTTGAGGAGCAATAGGGTACTCGATGAACAAGTGAAAAGAAGACTTGAATTGAATGATAAAGTTGGGATCAATCTGAACCAGACTTATACCTCACTTCAGATTGAGGCTGGGGGACCTGGTAAGCTTCCATATATCCAGAAAGATTGCCGAAATCATGTGGATAAAGTGCGTCGTTCACTACTTGTGGAAGGAGATGCTCAGGCGATACACAATTATTTCATGAAGATGAAAGCCGACAATTCTGACTTCTTTTTTGCAATGGATTTGGATGATGAGGGTCGACTAAGGAATGTATTTTGGGCAGATGCAAGGAGTAGGGCAGCTTGTAAGGAGTTCGGTGATGTTGTGACCTTTGACACAACTTACTTGGTAAACAGGCATGACATGCCTTTTGCTCCGTTTGTTGGCGTGAATCATCATGGCCAGTCTGTTTTATTGGGATGCGGGCTCATCTCTCACGAAGACACAGAGTCATTTTCGTGGTTATTTCAAACTTGGAAGACATGCATGTGGGATTGTGCTCCGAAAGATATATTTCCTAACACCTGACATCGGTGGTGCATATGACATATTATGAAAAAGATCCCGAAAAAGTTGAATGGGTACGATGCCTATGAGAATATTAGTTGGTGTATGCGTAGAGCAGCTTATGCTTCACTTACCATAAAACAATCTGAGGGTGCTTGGGATGTGTTCATCAAGAAGTATGAGCTTCACAGTAACACATGGTTGGAGAGGAAATGGTGGGTGCCTGCTTATTTGAACGATGTGTTTTGGGCTGGGATGTTATCCACACAAAGAAACAAGAATATAAATGCATATTTTGATGGTTACGTTCATTCAAAGACGACCCTGAAACAATTTGTAGGACAATATGAAAATGCAATGGGGAATAAGGTGGAAAGTGAAAATCAAGCAGATGTGAAAAGTTGGAACACTTTCATCCCTTTAATGACTGAAGATGAGTTGGAGAAGCAATTTCAAAGTGTTTATACGCATGCAAAGGTTAAAGAGTTTCAGAAATAATTTTTCGATAAAATTCATTGTTTCTGTGATAAGCCTGCAAAAGTTGATGGTATCGTGTCCGAACATGAGATAAATGAGTGGGTTACATATGGCGAAGGAGAAGAGAAAAAGAGGATTCAAGTGGTATTTACTGTTGATTTCAATGCTGAAACCAATGAAACACATTGTAATTGTCGACTGTTCGAGTCTAGAGGAATTAATGGTGTGTAAACATCAACTATTTGTGTGGCATCAAAAGGGAATTGAAAGAGTGCCTGACAAGTATGTGTTGAGAAGATGGTGTAAAAATGTGAAAATGGCCCACACAAAAGTTCGAATCTGTTACGATAAGTCATCAACGTCAATTGAAGCACGTCGGCATGACAACATGTGCAATATCTTTAATGAAGTTGCTGATTTAGCGGAAGAATCTCAAGAGAAGTATGATATGGTGATGAAACGGGTACACGAGCTAAAACGAGAGTTGATGGAAGCGTCAGTTGTTTGTGAAAGTAATGTGGTTTCACTTGGTGATGACACGGGTACTCGTAAAAGTTCTTTTTCACTTGGAGATGGAGTTATACCTCCTAAACAGAGCACAAACATACTTGACCCGGAAGGTCTTCGACGAAAAGGGAGACCGCCGTGCAAAAGAAAGATCGGTGCTGTGGAAAAAGCTATTACGAAGAAAAGACAAACATCTAAGAAGCCATTGTCGAACGAAAAATCCAAGGTATAAGTTTTTTACGATTTGTTGCTTACTAGTTAATATGGACATATAGATTTGTTCGATGAATGTGTAATAGTTATATTATTTGTTAATTTCAGGAGGTTGAGGAGATTGCGGTTAGCCACCATATCGGGACACAAGAGAGTATTGTAAATGTAAATGTAAGAATTTTTTTTTAATTGCATAATTTCATGTGTCATGTAATTGTTATTCAAAATTCCTTTTTTTTTAATGGGCAGGGCCACCCAAGTTACATGGGACACTCAATGTGGCCAAACATGATCCCACATCCTATACGACCAAATATGGCACAAGGGGGAAGCATCTTCCCATTTTTCCCAACTTTATGCCCCACCGGAACAAGCTTGAACCAATTTATGCCTTATTTTCCAAGTTCACAAAGCTTATTAAATGGTCAAGTTTGGAGGGGTGAATCAACTGTTGAGGGTAGTCAAGGTTGGGGAGGAGGACAATCAGGTATTTTGGAAGCTCAAGGTCAATATTGGGGAGGACTACAACCAAGTATGCTGGAAAGTCAATGGCAAGGATGCGGAGGACAACAAAGTTATACCCAAATGATGAATGCACCCGATAATGTTGAAGAGTAGTTCACTTGCTTGTATTTTTTTTAAAATCGTGTGCCCCCTTTTGTGTCCTTGAAAGCTGTCCATATCATGTTCTATGTCCCCTTTTGTGTCCTTGAAAGCTGTCCATATCGTGTCCTATGTCATGTGTCCTGTGTCCCCTATTGTGTCCTTAAAAGTTATAGTTTTGCGAAACCTAACTTCTATTGTAAGTTTGTAACCCATTTGTGTGACTGTTGTTTTATGGTTTTTGTTGGGAATGGATAATTTGGCAATGGATTATAACCTGATGTTTTTCGCACCACATGCCATATCATGTCATGCGTCCATATCGTATCCTGTGTCCCTATCATGTCCATATTTATGGTTAAAACTCTTGGGTTTATGTGGATTGTATTACCTCTGCTATGACTTGATTGCTTATTTGTCTTCTATTGACCTTTCATGACGTAGATGGTTTGGAGATTTTTACGTTTGTTCATAAAATTACGCCACTTTAGTTGTTGATGATGCCGCCCCCCCCCCCCCCCCCCCCCCCCCTCATATTATTGATGAAAATGGACATAGACCTGGTTAAATGTCAAAACTAATCACAAATGTAGGTTCTGGAAAAATTTCGACAGAGTCTACCTTGTTTTTGGTCCTAGCCCGACGTCTCGCGTCTCAATCAGCACAACAAGAACAACACAAGAACAACATCAGCTTACGCACAAGCCCACGCCGGGCATTTCTCATTCTACATGCTAATAGTTTGGCATGTCATAAACTACATTGCTCATAGTTTGGCATCATTTACATGTGTGTACATATTGAAACAGAAGCACAATATCAAGTAAATGAACCAAGCAATGTCAATATAAGTTGTTTTTGTTACATTACAAAGTCATACATGGGGTGACCATTTTTTTCATTTGATTCACCCGTCACAATCTGCCAATACATGGCAATAATAATGAAAACTAACATAAGTACAATCACTTTCATCCACCATTATTTAGTTTGAGAGTGGATTAATTAGTAGCTTGATCAACTCTTCATTCTTTAATTTGATCAGTTCAATGTTGGTGACGAATATCTCTTGGACCTTTGACACTAGTGCTTCATTGTTTGATACAAAGAATTCCTTGCTGGACATCAATTCCTTCACACCGGCATTTCTCATTCTCCATCTCACCATTTGTTGCCTTCCATTTCTTCAACTTATCTAGGAAATCTCTAGCTTGCTGGACATCAATCGCTCAATGCTCTGTAATTTACGCCTTGACTTTGCTCCGTAAGATCTTTAGGTCCATTCTAAAAACATATAAAAGAAGATAATTAAATCAAATTACTAGAGAGTACAGAGTACTAGAGAGTGCACAGTATATTTGAAGGCAACACTTGTGACATTGAGAAATACTCATATTTTGACGCCATATTCAGACTGCTACTTTGATGTTATATCCAATTCTAGCTGATGGATTTTCAAGAATATAGAAATATCTCTCCCAATATGTTGATACTTTTTCCGACATACTATCATAAAAACAACTTACGAAAGTCTTCAACCAAACAAGTTATGGAAAATGTCCAGAAATAGATTCTGAAAAACAAGTATCAGTTGCTAGATTTCATGCTAGGCTATTTAGCTATTTCTTCTTGTCAATACTTCCCTCCCCTCTAGTTCCCTTTTCTCACAGCAGCTCACGTCGTGAAGAAAATAACATCTTCCAAAACGGATTCAATGGAAAACTAATTGGGAGTTTGATAGACTACTTTAATTGACAGTTGAATACATTAACACTGACACTGAATTTAAAAAATGCAGGTATGTTCTTAGGCAAGCTGATCTTGTTGTTGCTAGCTTTAACGAGCTTTCCGTGATTAACCTCCCGCGGTTATTTGCTCAGGGTTCCAATGTCATGGAGATGCAAAATCTTTTGATCCAAAAGGGTTCTGTAAGATGAAACACCACCCTTGATAGTTCATACCATTACTATAGATTCTGCACTCACTAGTATTCGGCCAATCAAAATATTAATTCGTCTATAAGCTTTAATGTACAAGTTCTTGCAAACCATTCAATTTACAAAGATTACCAACACATTAAACCACTATTCTGAGGTTAACAAACAAGATTATCAAAGCACCACAAGCACTCCAATTTAGGGTTTCTCATATTTTCAAATTAGGGGTTCCTCCAATTTCCGAATTAGTGTTTTTTTTTTTGGCAGCACATCATCAGCTTAGGTTTTCCCAAATTGAAACCCTCTAATTGATGGGGATGAGAAGTAAATAATGGGGTTATCTATCTATCTAAAACAAGGAGAGAGAGAGAGAGAGAGAGAGAAAGAGAGAGAGAGAGAGAGAGAGAGAGAGAGAGAGAGAGAGAGAGAGAGAGAGACCTTCGTGGTAGAGGTAATAGCAACGGGGTGCCCAGAAGTCGGTGGTGGTCGCGGTAGCTGACGGTGGTGGAGCGCCAGGGGTTGGGTTGTGGTGGTCGCCGGTGGTGGTCGCCTCTCTCTCTCTCTCTTTCTCTCTGTTTCTGGGCAATGTGTTTTTGAGAAGGGGAGGGCAGTTCAAAAAATAAGATCGTGAGAATGGGGTGGAAGGGGAAAGCGTGATCTGTTCAGCGCTGGGTTTTTTTTAAAAATCAAAATGACGTCGTTTTGAGCTGACGTCAGCATGATGTCAGCAGTTGTGTGAGTTGTTGTGTGAGAGATGTTGTGTGTAGCATTTTTGATAATTTAAGACAATGATGTGACAAATAAGTATCAAAAAATAAAAAAATTATTACAACAGACTGATGTGACATGCTACGTCAGCTCCTAGACCTACTGATTTAATCGAGCCAAAAAAGAATGTGAAAAATCAAAATAAAAAACTCGGCTTTTTTCCTCCGCTTGTTCGTTCGAAAAATTCCAACCTCATTCTTGTAAACTTGATTATTTTTTCCGTTTTATGTATTTTGTTTAGTTTTTTTTTTTGAATTTTTGTTAGATTGGAGTGATGTTTTTTGAATTAATCATCCATTTCAACGAGAGGAGTCTAAAAAGTACAAAAATATGACCCGGAAGCAAACAAAAGTTCACTAAACACGAAATAAGTATCAAACAACTGTCTTATTTGTCTAAAGTGCCATCTTATTTAAATTTTTTCAACACCGGCCCATGTTTTTATACTTTTTCGATTTATTTTGTCGAGACTAACAATTAAACCCAAAATTATGATGAAAAGTTAAACACAAATTACGAAAAGTAAAGAATACCGAAATAAGTTTCAGACTTATAAGCTCACAAGAACGCAGCCTCCAGACCAGAGGGGGAGAGAGGGGCGACCCACCCAACCACCATCCCCACCACCGCCGACCATCACCATTGCCATCCCCATTCCGTTGACCACTTCTGGGCCTTTGTCGACCACCACCAACGCACCGACGTTGACAACGAGCTCAAACTTCGACCAAGGTCTCTCTCTCTATGAGCCCTAGAAATTGGGAATTTTTTGTGGTTAGTTTGATTGACTAAATTCGATGAGTTGATTTTCTGTTTGGGAGATATGCGAGAATGCAGGACCAACTTTAGTTTTTTGCCCTTGCTAGCTCTGGTGATCAACTAGCATGATCTATAACTCCGATCTGTACAAGTACCTTTTACTTTCTAGTACCCTCTTTGTTTACTTTATCGTTGTGCATGAGAATATATTCGTGTGTGGAGAAAACTGTTTCCGCATTTTGAACCGGTGATCATCACCTTTTTCAACGGAATCCTTTGTTTCTCTTTATTTGTATCTGCAATTTTGAAGCTCACAAGCGAACATGATTTTGAAGGACTCAAACTTGTTCTAGTGTATGGTAGTAGGTGGATATCCATGGGATCCTTTGGATTTCAACCTGATAAAGTGCAAGTATATAGTGGTGGAGCCTGAGTGGCCAATGCTTGTGGTGGAGCTAGATGGCCTTTCCTTGGACAGTGCAAGACGATAGTGATGTAGTCGTATATAATATCATAATTGGACGAATAGTCATATAGTACTTTAGAAGTTTTTTTTAATTCCCACATGTAGAGAGAGGAATCTTGTAACTTGTACTCAGATGATGTAATTACATTAGACCTTCAATAAAAATAAAAAAATTAATCAGTTTAAATGGATTCTGTTGGGTTATTTTCTTCCACTAGTTTGTCCATGTTTTTTTTTTTTTTTAAAGTGGAAACAAAGGAATAAAATGGTCATGTTGCTTTCTCATGCAACTTCCAGGAATTAAGGTGTCTTTGGTCTTTTGAGAGAGCATAGTTTTCTGTTTTGACTTAGTATATATGCATGTGCAATAAAAAGTAACATTGGGCATGGACACGGATTTAGACACTGCATAATCAAGTAAGAATATGCAAGTACATGGCAAATCATTGCACAGGAAGAACCATTCCACTCTCTCCGTCCGGATTTAAAAGTCCTTTTTAAGAGTTCGTGTCATTTTTCAATCGATTATATTTTTTGTTAATTTATAATGTTTTATGTAATTTTGAAAACATTGTCTTATAAAACTAATTGAAATCTATTAAACAATATCCATATTGGATATAAAATTTATTACCAATTTAAAGATATAACTTACTCCCTCCGTCCCTTTTTAAGTGTTCTGCTTCGTAACTCCAACTTATTAAAAAGACATCATCATTATACCTTTCACATCAACTTTTTCCTTCAATTTCCCTACTTACCCATCATCATTACATTTTTACTCACTTACTTTTTAAACTGGAATCTATTTTTAGGGACAAAATAGACAATTTACCAACTTTTACCGACTAACTTTACAAAATGGACACTTATTAAAGGACAGCCCAAAATGGAATACCGAACTATAAATAAGGGACGGAGGGAGTATTTTTTATCCAGTTAAAATTGGACGAGTGACTATTAAATCCGGACGAAAAAAGTACCTAATTAGCAAAATCTGCCCAATTGTGGGACACTGCCACGTCAAAGTGTAACGGGATGCTGTTAAGTGTAGCATTTCTCGGCAAATAGGTCTTAAGACTTTAAAGACACCCGGTTAATTACACACTAGCTCGCATCCCAAAATTGTAAGGTCGAGTGAGAATGTTAGTTTTTGTCAAATTAAAACTAACTGAGCATAGATTTTGAAAAATCCTAGATTGCCTAGGTTTAAAATTCGCTACTATGTTTTATCTCTTTAATTAATCGACCCACGAACCGAAAGTAAATCAATCTTACAAACAGAGAGCAAACAAACAACGAACACCAAGATAATTCCAAATGGGTAAAAAAAAGAAGAAGGAAGGAATCAAAACACTATATTCCATGTGCAGTTACAAGTAATCTTACCTATGATTTGAGTCTTCAAAATCGCCTAAGACCTACTTGTCGAAAAACTCGTCCACCACACTTAGTGCAGTAGTGCTTGACCACCGTTACCTTAAATCCACAAACCTTCTAAGATACTTCCAAAAATACATGGAAAAACAATTCAAATAGTTGAATCAAAGACGTGCATGTAAACTTCTTGGAGTTGTCACTATATATCAATGTTCGAATATCGATCTCATTGTACTCCAAGACTCAAACAAAGCAAAGACCACTTCCAATATATATCCCTCAAGAGTGGCGGCTATAAATGGGTATTTTTCCTTCTCATGTTTCACACGGCAATATCATCAACAAAATGGGAAAAACACTACTGTTTTTTTTTTTTTTTCTCAATCTCTTGACAACTTTGGACAGCACAACCCCTTTCCTTTTATTTGAAGTCTTGCAATCTTTTGTATCACGTATATTGAGAAGCTAGCTGCCACTAAATGGCCTGATCAACTGGAAAGCCTTGATTAAGGAACCACAATCACTATTAGCCCAACTCAACTACAAGTTTCATTAAGGGGAGAAATAATTTCAATAAATGTAAAAGAAAGAACACCCACACACAGGTGAAAAGACTCGATTCCTAATCTCCTAGTGAGATGTAAGAGTCTTGGCTAACTGAGCTAATGCTTGACGATTTTCTAGTCCTAAATTAATGGGTTGCCCCAAGCGTAGGGTGGAGACCGACGTAGCACAATATCCGGTAATTCCGGAGTCGAATCCACAGAGATAGTAATGTGTGCTGACTAAAAACTTGGGTTGTTACTTATTTAAACTGACTCTTAGGTAGCCACCCTTGTCGTTTTATGTGGAGATTAATTAAAACCTCGAGATTGATTGTACTTTTCAAATAATTAAATGAGGTACGGTCGTAGGGTTCATAGCACTCGCAACCAGTCTGGATTTACCTGCTCCATCCAGTGTTCTTAAAAACATTCAACTTTAAATTGGAAAAGATACCCCGTAAGATGCGAACCCTAATGGTTGCCGTTTATCCATGCGCATCGGAGAATGAGTTTTGGACCCCCATTCCCCCGTTCACATGGGCTCTGACAATGCCCGGATTCGTCTACGAGAAGTATTTTGCCAATCTAAGATTATTTTTTCATTGTTTAAAAATAGGAGCAGTGCCCGGACTGGCTACGGTGTGCTAATCACCCTGCAACCCTACCCATACGACTACTCATTCATTATTAAGAAAGAAACAAAAGGAATCCTAATTTGAAACATGATTTTATTACTTGATACGGAAAATAAACAAGAGATCCAAACCAAACAAAAACAAACGAACAACTTTTAATAAGAACAAAAATTAAAATTAGTTATCGGAGTGCAAATAATTGAACAAAAGATTAAAAACTTGAAAGAAAAAGAGAATACTGAGAAATATTGACCGCAGCCCCTGTTCTTCGGGACCACGGCAGCCCTGACCGTTGTTCTTCTTGTTTCGTCCGTCCGTGGTCCGTGGTGTAAAGTCGTGCAATCAGAGATATTCTTATATAAGTAGGGTTATATTCTTATATAGGTAGGGCTTTAGGCCCTGTTTGATAGCCCGCTTGGGCCATGGGATGGGATAATGAAAGTGGTCTGGATCAAGAATTGTGTTTGTTTTGATTTTGTTGAGGTGGATTAGGTATCCCATAGGATGAGCAATCCTTCCAATTGATAGGATTAGCCAACCCAATGGGGGTGTTATTACCAATCCTATCCCCATGGGATTGGTGATGACAAGGCTTAAAATCTTACCTCAATCCCAATTCTAATCCTAGCCAAAATAAGCATGTTATTTACAATCCCAGCTCATTCTTAATCTGAATCCGATTCCTAATCCTGTGCAAAATAAACATGAATAAATAATTCAACCCCTCATTAATAATCTTATATTATTCTCAATCCCAATCCCACCTCATTACGAATCCCCCCAAAATGAAATCTGCAATTAAACACGCCCTTAATGTATTAACTGCGTAAAAGCCCCTTGGACGTTGGCTAATAATTAATTGGAGGCCCCACTTTAGAAAGTTGTGTACTTCGTCCCCAAACTCCATTTTGTGCACAAAATATGGCTAGAATTTGATCAATTCCCATCTTTGCGGCAATGCTCCATAAGACCTTCCAAATTATACATTTTCGCACTCATCGGCCAGGTCTACAAACACTATAAAACACTAAAATATATCAAGTAACAATATAAACGGACCAACAAAGAGTAGATTAGGCGGATTAAATGGGTGCTTTTCAGCACCTATCAGCTAACCCAAGTTGTTTAGCAAGTATAGGAAGGGCCTTGGTATCTCGTTCCAGTTCAATTAGGGTTCCATAATATATACTCCCTCCGTTCTTATTTAGAGTTCAGTATTCCATTTTGAGTTGTTTCTTAATAAGTATCCATTTTGTAAAGTTAGTTGATGCGCCCATTCGGTAGTCGTTGAAGTTTACCAAACGGCCGTCAAATTCAATTATTTATATACCGGACTACAACTAAAGATTTGCATAGTATAGCGAGGAAGTCCGAGTCGATCCTCAGGGAGCTCAAATATAGCTTGTTCGGATTGTAGATGTAAGGGTTTGTGGCGTTTAGCCGGCCAACTTTTAGTTTTCTTTTGAAATGTGAGAAATACCCTTATGAAAAAGACTCGAAAATGAGTTTTAACTAAGAACTAAAGGCGGCAAGGCACAGAAGTTCATAACACCCATAACTTAAGCCAATCAACTTTTCTCAACAGAAACACAGTTGAATCGCACAGCATAAGCTATCAACCGGAAGATTTAGCTATGAAAATGGTTAGACTTGATATAGAGTTTGAATAACAAGCTAAACACAAGGCGTGACATCGCTCTCGGAACCATGTGAGCGAGCACATGATTACCAGAGATTAACAACGCCAAGACTTGCATTCAAACTAAATATCAAGGTTAAGAACTAGAAGCATAGTTTGGAAAGCGAGCAAGTTCTTTGGTTCTTTCGGCAAACACGGGGCGAGCCATAGCTCACGGAACCATATGAGCGAGCATATGATTACCGAAGGTTAACATCGACAAGTTTTGTTACATAAAAGGCGAACCACACACATTTCCAAACCAAACCTCAAGTCTTAAGTTGAGAAAGGTAAGATTAACCAAAATCACAAGGTGTTAATCACCTCGATGCCAAGCCTAACGACTACTCACACATAATGAAAAGACTAGAAAGCATGCTTAAGGAAGAAAACATGATCAACCGATAGAAATGAAAATAAACTTGATTTATATGAAGATCCAATAAGTAGCTACAACATTAACAAACAGCAAATTAACAAACGAACTAAACTTACCAAGGTTCTTGAAGGAAATGACTTAAAACTTGAAGGACATTAATGGAGTTCTCTCCTAGAGAGAGAACTTAAACTAGAGCATAAAGTAGATTTTATGCAAAGTGAGAGAGAGAGATGAGTATTTATACAACTCAGCCTTTTCTCCCCTTAAAATATCCATGAACTTGCAAAAAGTGGCAAGTATTCCATAAATGAAAAGTCCAAAAAGCAGTAAAAATATCTGCAGGAAACCAATGTTATCGATACCATAAGAAAAGGTATCGATAACATACTTCAAATATTCCCCCGGAGAAGCAAGTTATCGATAACTCCATCAAAATGTTATCGATACCCTCAGATCTGGACAATTTGTGCACTAAAATGGGGCAAATGTTATCGATACCATTGTGAAAGGTATCGATAACAATCTGCAAAACTGCAGATTCCAGGTTGAGGCTTCAGCTTCAGCAACAGCTCTCAGCAACTTCACAGCTCATCAACATCTTATTTTCATTCTCTAAACTTAAGTAAAGGCTACATTTTAAACCTTTCTTTTACCTTTCCTTTACTTTAATTTATTTAATGAAAATAAGAAAGTACCCCCCATTTGGAAACAATGGCATTACCGGAATTTCAAGATTCCATTTAAATCAAAATGTCAACCCCCCACTTTTAGTACAAAATGAAAAACTACATATTTTTCTCAAGAGAAAATGGCTCAAAACATGACCTTGCTCTTCAAATTAAACCTTGTAACTTTGTAGTTACTCTTAGAAAAATTCAAGAATCAATTACCGCCATTTTTTATCTTGAAAATCGAAACTTTTTCAGAAAGTCATTTTTTCCATACTTACACAGATTTTAAGGGGTCGACAGGGTCTTCGGGTACTTAGAAGCACTTGAGCCATCCATGGCGTTGAAAAGCGCTTTATTTGGACGTTTTTCCTGAAAATATACAAAAACCTACCTTACGTGGAATATCGTAATAAAAGCTAAATAAAAATAAGATAAAACAACTTAAAGCGGGACTAGTCGCACCAAATATCAGCAATAATGAGTGCTCATCATTAGTGGGTAAAAATTGGTGCATTGTCTATTTTGTCCCTAAAAGTAGATTCCATTTTGAAAAATTAGTAAGTAAAAGTGTAATGATGATGGGTAAGTAGAAAAAGTGGAGGAAAAAAATTGATGTAAAAGGTATAATAATGATGTCTTTTTAATAAGTTGAAGTTTCGAAGCAGAACACTTAAAAAGGGGCGGAGGGAGTAATTTGTATGTTTCAGGTATAGGAAGGGTCTTGGTATCCCCTTCCGATCCATTTTCAATTTTTCGAGCACAATTTAATGATTGGCTTCCTTCATTTTTTAGAGCTTGGCTAGAAAATTAATTTCAAAAAAATCATGTTCATCGGATTTTAGTAGATACATGATCAACACACATAAAAATTGAAGAAAAACAAAAATTGGATCAAAAAACACACGGAATCGGAAACCATTTTTTGTTTTCTTGTATTTTTCACGTGTGCCGATCATGTATTTACTAACGTCCTATATATGATCATAATTTTTGACAAGATTAATATTCTCGCCGAACTCTAAAAAATGAATGAAGCCAATCATCAAAATATGCTCGGAAAATGGCCAAAAAATTGAAACGGCGTGGAGGGGATACCAAAACCCCTCCTATACCTGGGATATATAAAAGTTTAGAGAGAGAGAGAGAGAGAGAGAGAGAGAGAGAGAGAGAGAGAGAGGAGGCAGCCCAACCACCCACCGTTGGATCGCAAGCTCCATGCCGACACGACAAACCACCATTTTTTCCCGCCAACTTAATCTTCCGCGGCTTAATCTTTGGTGGATTTGCTCTTCTGCCATTGTTATTGTACCATAGAACACAAGTTATGGAGTTCTAGCAAAAAACAGTCAGATCCCCTGTTCGTTTTGAGATTTTGAATATGTAGGTAATGAATGTAGAGAAAAATAGAGTAATGATTGAAAATAGGAATAATGATTGGAGAAAGATAGAAAGAAAAATAAAAGTAATGATTAGAAAGAAATACGATAATAATTAGAATCCAAAATCCTTAAACGAACGGGGTCTCAAGGACCAGGTCTGATCTCGTGGCCACTCACTCACTCATTTCGGCCATGTACTATAACATAGCGGTCGCACTCACAATCATTGCCATTTGCACGGTCTTAACGAAATTATTCCAAGGCCGGTGATTTTCTGGGCATCTTGAAGTCCCACAATTGGGAAGAAGATAGATGGAGCACAAATATTTTTTGGAATGGCAAAAAGATCGATTCATTAGCTTGTAACACGAAGTACAGAGCTAATAGGGTCTTGGGTACACCGGCCTAATCATTCAAGACTCTCTTCTCCGAACCACATGGAGCATAGATGTTGAGATTGGCAGGTAACCATGACTATTTCTACATGATGTAGATTTTTCAAACTAAGATTGACTTACTTTAAAAAAAGATTTGATAGGAGTAATTTATAATCGTATGCTTCGTTTAAAATCCCCTGTACATATCGGTGATTTGAGCATTATTATGTCTTATAGATTCGTCCATTAAAGAATAATATTTTTGAAACATAAAATACATAACTGCTCATTCACTTGTTATATCTGTTACATATAAAATCGAAATGCAATCCAATTTAAAATCGTGGGTGGTTGGTTGTTTTTGGTCCATTTTGCAGACATTTGGGATTGGCTTAGGATCGAGTTCACTGCTTCGATTTCTCTACTCTACTACAAGGTTGCACGACTTGAAAAATATGATGTCATGAGACAGACCCACATCATAATGAATTCACAAATCACAACATGAACACACAAGATCTTCACCTTCTTACAAACGATTCAGACCCAAACGAAGAACAATCTACTTTCACAATTGACTACTGCATATTTGCAAAGTGTTTTTGTCTGTAGGACCCCACAATGCTATTAGAAAGCCCGACACATTACCTTCGTATACCTATTGCGCAAGATGTCACCAGCGCTAGTTGAACGACTTACTAAGCGGAAATGTCGTGCTGCTACTGAAACAGTATTGCCCAGATATGTCACTAGAAGAAGGACCTATTGACAAATCATAAAGGTCTGTTGGTGCTTCGTCACTCAGCAAGCTTGCACTCCCTTCATGACTTTGTTGATTAACCCATGGATTATTTCTATACTTCCTTAAACTCTCTAATTCCACAACAACTTCTTTCATTGTAGGCCTCTCTTCACTTTTCAAACAAAGACACCTCTTCACAAGCTCCCCAATTGCCTGGAGTTGCTCCAAGGTCCCTTCCTTCACCACCCGAGGCTCTAAAATTTGGTACAACCTATTTTCCTTCACTGACACTAGGAAGTAGGTCGCCAAATTCCTTTCCTCTTGAGACCTCTCAAGACAAATAGGCTTTTTTCCGGTTAGTAATTCTGCTAGAACCACTCCAAAACTGTAAACATCACTCTTCTGGTTTAACTGGCCAGTTTGGAAATACTCGGGATCCAAATAACCTAAAGTCCCTTGTACTAATGTAGTCACTCAAGTTTGGTCCAAGGGAACTAATCTTGAAGCACCGAAATCTACCATTTTTGCCACATACTTAGCGTCTAGCAATATGTTGGCAGACTTAACATCTCTATGAATGATCGGAATGGATGCGGCAGAGTGAAGATAGGAAAGTGCACTAGCTGTTTCTATGGCTAATCTCAATCGATGCTCCAGTGTTAACCAAGATAATGGCTTATGAATATGTTCAAATAGCGTGCCATTTGGTATATACTCATAAACAAGCTCGGGAACCTCTGATTCGAAACAACACCCCAAGAGCTTCACAACATTCCTATGGTTAACTTGTGTTACTATCAACAACTCATGGATAAACTGCTCTACTTGGTTCCCATCCATCACTTTGGACTTCTTGATGGCGACTACGCGTTGGTCTGGTAAAATTCCCTTGTATACCACACCGTATCCACCACGCCCAATTATTCGGTTCTCGGCATAGTTGTTAGTGGCTTTCTTTAGCTCTTCAACTGTAAAGATTTTTGATGACTCCGCACTTGTTCCATCGATTGAAGAAATTTTTTGTTTCATTAATATGCCACCATTTTGTTGGAAGAATTGCTCTCTTAGTTTGATTAGCTTCCTTCTATTGATGCAAAAGTATATCCAAGTTATACCAATCAGTAATGACACAAAGCCAAAGCTCAATCCTACATAACACAAAGGAACAAATTTCAGTCATTCGGTAATCTCTACTTATAAAAACAAATAAAAGCTATTTCGCGGTATGTTGTAGTGAGCTTTGCCCTGACTTTGTGTTTCACGGAACGAAATTGGTTATGATTCCAATGGATGAAACTTCTTCTCCATTTAAAGTGGAAGAATTTTAAGAAAATTTCATTGACTGTGCTACCATGTCAATGATGAAATTTGAATCTAAACCTTAACAATGTACAAATTAACATGTAATCAATACAAAATGATGTGACGAATTGAAAAACGAATTAAATCTTATCAGCTGTATAGATTCCCCTTTACAATTTAGGTGCACTTGAGTAATATGACGATGTAAATTTTGGTGACAAAAAGACTCAAATGCCCTGAACAATCATTTTTGAATTGAAGTTACTCCCTATCCTCGTTCTTGTCACTCTGGCTTGATGCCTTCAGTCAACAACCATTTAGGTGCCATTCCGCTTTTTTTTAAAGCTTTTTTTTTTTAAAAAAAGAAGGTAATTTCAAACTTAAATATAATGAAAATGAAAAATAATTTTTTGATTTTTTTTGCACTGTTTAAAAGATCTCAATGAAATCTATCAAATAAAATCCATATTGGTAGAAAAATTATTTGCATAAACACATAATTTTTGAACTTGAAATTACCTTTCTTTTCAAAAAAGTACTGTTTAAAAGAAACTGGAAAGGCCGAACGGGGCCTTAGTGCTATACTGCTATGGTCACGTAAATATTAAATGCAATGTCAAATATTTATATGAGGCTTCACTATATTTTGACACTATAAATTTTCAGGTAAGTTAATTTCTTCTTACATTTTGAAACCTGAATTACCGAGTTCACATAACAAACCAACATGGCTGAGTTAGTAGCGAGCCAAATCAAACCAAGACCTATCCATGAGACTAGAATTGTCCTAGATCGACAACATTTTCTATGACCTAACCCAAATAGTTGATCATGAACCAAATGGCTTCCTCCCATACTCCCTCACACCCCTTCTTCATCACTATACAATTCTCTCAATTCCTCTATTTTGGAGACTCCATCAAAATATTATATTTAACTGAAAAAGTCTATATAGAGATTGAATGCTACTATTCATTCATACTCCAACTACAATTCTCTATCTCTCTATCTCTATTTTTCAAATACACCTTCATTCCTTTTCGAAATACAACTTTCCCACCGAAATCTTAATTATAATAACTTTCTGAATTTGTTAACTATATTGAACAATATTAGTCTCATTTATAAACCTCGGTCGTCGTTGCATTTGTTAAAAACCTCAAGGGAGGTTAATGAAATTTACCCAATTTTTTTTTTATAAGAATAACGCGTATTTTCTCCCGATTAATTGCAAAACCTAGTTCATCAAAGAAAAACAACACCATTCCCACTGCCTGTTAGAAATAGCAATCATAGCCAAACCAAACCTAACCAAATTGAGCCTTAAATCCCAATAGTGACCAATAAACCAGTAAGTCAAGTTATATCTTTACTATGGGGCGATCGAGGAAGATGTTGGAATTTCAATACCTATAGATATGTAATGATCGAGATTGTGTGATAGCTCTATCCAAAATACTTATGATAACTGCTATGTTATACTAACAAACCATAGTGTGCATGACTTTACCAACAGGTGACAATTGAATCTGAAGCACATTTTATGTACTAGGCAGTTACGTACGTACCTAGAGATAACTTGATCACTGAGATTTGTGAGGCCGGATCAGGAGTGCACCCACGTCCATCGCTTCTTCCATCGCCAGAGAAATGATGATTACAAGAACAATTAAAACTTCCTGGAGTATTCGTGCAAGTTGCATTTCCATCACAGTCATTAAGGTTGGGATCTTTGCATTCGTCAATATCTGCCAATCAATTAATAGGTTTTAACACATCCATCGATCTCACAAGTCTCTAAGGTGGCAAATATAATACAAGCCAACAGTGCACTAATTTTTCAGGTCTAGAGATGTGGCTGCTCCTGGGCAACGGTGAAGTTCTTGGCCCAGAATCGAGGTCTTTGTGATGCTTGGCTCCTGGACTCTAGAATTTTTGCTGTTAACTGTTATGCATGGATCAATTGAACCAAACACACACACACGATCATAAAGAAAGCACACACGAGGTTTACATGGTTCCCCAAAACTTGGGTACATTCACGGAAGATGGCGGAAATTTCACTATTATGGAGAGAATATTAGTACAAGATTGAATTTCACTGTTCGCTCACCCAGCCCCGCACAAGAGAACCCAACCCCTCTGAGTCTCACCACTCTTTGTTTGCCCTCACACTTCTTGTACACACTAAATGCTGAGATAGAAGCACTATTTATAGGCTGCCGTGCATAACATTTGTTAATGCTGAAAGGATATTAATTTGCCTACTGTAACACTGTTAGGCCTTTTGATGTACAGATTTCCAGGGGATGCCCCTGTGTAGCTTTTGCTCCTTTGGTGTTAAAAAATTTTGAGTTACCCAAAAAAACATATTATATGTTCCAGAAATAAAAGCACTACACGATCATATATAGTTGGGGCCGGTTCTGCTCACAACAATTTGGGCACCCGATTTTGTTTCGGGTCCAACTGTGATATTCCAAACCCTTATCTTGTCAAAATGGGTATCAAAATAGGTGCGAACGGAACCGGCCCCTATATAATTTTACACAAAGAAATAATAATTGATATCCATGATATATGATTTTAAAACCGGTGTGATTTTTGGTCAGGGATCATTATGGTGTTAGGAACTTAGGATCCAGGGATGACACACTTACAACTCAGGCACAAATTTCAGAGAAAACTCCCTCGTATATGTGTACACAACATATACAAGTTGAAAAACTCTCCGGAGAGAACCAGAACTGGCTCCCACTCTCAAGACTCGCCCTCTGACTGAGCAACTAATGCTCTTCACGCATGAGGTTACAACAAAGTCCACAATGGCTGCCAAGCCTATCTAGTTCTTGACTTTGGCCAGCCATCATCATCACCCACAAGGGTGAATTCCAACATATGGTCCATAGATCTCGATTTTGAATATAGGGCCGATCGTTGTTAGTTCAATGTAGAAGGATCAAAAAAAAAAAGAGAATGATGAGCCGGTTCCGCTTTTCAAGTTTATAGTCCTTGGAGTCTTTTCCGTGAAAGTCAAATAGCTCACTAGGTCCCTTGAAACAAAATACCACGCGCGCCCTTTTTCCTCTTTTCTTTCGTGTTTCTCTCTTCTCCCCGTGTGCACCACTCTCTCTCTCCCCACTCTCTTCTGCTATGCTACTGCCCTGACTTAAAAAGTTAGCAAAAAAAAGACAAGTGTACTTTTTTCAAGTTTTTCAAAAAAGCATACTCTTTCTCTCTCCTGCATCACTTTCTTTATCTTTTATTATATATATATATATATATATATATATATATATATATACACAAAGTCCGGATCCAATGAGAAATTTCGCATAGGCTTACTGTGCGGGACTCCCCTTTCCCAACCAAATTGTGACGATCCGAGCCGCTCAAAGTGATCAGAACGTGATTTTAAAGGTACCCGCGAGAAATCAGCAAAAAAAATAATCCGAAAATGCTTGATCTGAACAGTTTTTTATTGAACGGTTCAATAAAAAACTGCTCAGATCAAGCCCTTTCCAATCATTTTTTTTGCCGATTCCTCACGTATACTCTTAAAATCACGTTCTGAACATATTGAGCGGCTCGGATCGTCCCAATTCGATCTGGAAAGGGGAATCCCGCACGGTAAGTCTGTGCAGGATCCCTCACTGGAAATTTACTATATATATATATCGCATTTTTATGAAAAAAATATTTTCGAAACCTACTCGACGAAATCTATCAAACAAGTATCATATTGAATGTGAAATTATGTAAATAAATTTTTTTTGGTGTAGGTGTTATTTTTCTTGGACGGTTCCAACCTAAAACCAATTGGTAATAGGTAAAGTAGCCTCTAGAATTTATTAACTAAGCTTGGGTGAATTAGATGAGCGATGTGGGACAAATTTAACAGTAGGCTCTTCTTTTTTATTTTGAAATTATTCGTAGATAAAAAAATTATTAATTAGCATTATTAATTACTCCCTCCGTCCCAAAATGTTTGTCCGATCCACAAAATGGAGTCTTAAAAATAATGCAAGTTTTGCGAGAAAAAATCAAAAGTTTTTTAACAACTTAGTAGATATCAATGAGTATTTTTAATTTGTGAAAAAAGTTTGAATTTTTTCTTGAAAAAATTGCATTATTTTTAATACCCCGCTTTGCAGACCGGATAAGCATTTTGGGACGGAGGAGTAATAATTACGCATTTAGACAGTTAATTAACACTATTAATTGTTAAATATATTAATTTATAAAAAGTGAATATGTAGAATAAGGCTCCGTTCCAGAAAGGAAAATAAGTATTTATTTTTTAAAAAGGCAATTTCAAACTCAAAAATCATGTACTTACGCAAATTATTTTCCTATCAATATGGATCTTGTTTGATAGATCTCATTGAAATCTTTAATACGGTGCAAAAAAAATTGAAAAATTATTTTTCATTTACATTATTTTTGAGTTTAAAAATGTGAAATAAGTACTTATTTTTTAAGAAGTTGTTCTGGAACGGGGGCCTAAAACTTACAAACTTTGTAAAATATATTAGTAAAAAATATAGGAGTATTCTAAGGCCCTGTTCTAGAACACTTTCTTAAAAAATAAGTATTTATTTCATATTTTCAAACTCAAAAATAATGTAAATGAAAAATTATTTTTCAATTTTTTTACACCATATTAAAAATCTCAATGAGATCTATCAAACAAGATCCATATTGATAGAAAAATTATTTGCGTAAGCGTATGATTTTTAAGCTTGAAATTATCTTTTTAAAAAATAAGTACTTATTTAACTTTCCGGAACAGAGCCTAAGAGGGAGAGAGGAAAAAGACCAAAAGTACAAAAGTGAGAGGAAAGAGAGTGTGTACCGAACAAATAAAGAGAGGGATGAGAGAAAAACATTTTTGTTGGTGCTCAGAGTGTGGGCTAGCCATGTGTTTGTGTCAGTGTGTAGGGAGAGAAATGGCAGAGGGAGAGTGAAAGTCACGTGGAAGGAGAAAGAGAGAGGAGAGGGAGAGAGGGGAATGGTGCCTGCGAGTGAAATAGGACTTGGTGAGCAAAAAATTTGTGCGCATTTGTGTGCAAAGACTTAATGGGACATAGTCCACTCACATAGGACCGGCCGGGAAGAAGTCCAAAAAAAAAAAAAATTATGTTATATACTTTCTACTTCACACGAAACTGCATTTGAGTCCTTCTAGTTCCAATTTATACAATTCTAACCCTCGATTTAGGATCAAGTTTCAATGTGAACCCTCTGTTGCCTTCCGTTTATTTTTGGATGGAAAACATGCATGTGACTCTCACATGACCAAATGGGAGGGGTACAATGGCCAATTCTCTCCCTCCCTCTGCCTTGGAGAGAAAAATTCCTCCCAAATCCTCCGCCCAAACTCATCTCCAACCACCACCACCACCATCTCTCATCGCCAAAGCCCCCACCACGTACCCACCTCCACACCAAATTAAACCCTCTCTCCCTACTATTTTTCTACCGCCACCACCGTAGAACCAATTTGGGAGAGGGTTTTATTTCCTAACTTCTTCCCAAAATTGACTGAATGAATGAAAATGAAAGTAATGAATACCTCTCCAACGTTGGGACATTGAGCTTCCTCACGAGCAGTGTTGAGTTTCAATCGAGACAAAGACTCCTTCACCTCCTCATACTTCTTCCCTTGGGAAGCTTTCTGCCTCAGCCACCCCCCCTAGAACCCCTACCTTTTTCCGATTCCGACACACCTGCCGCCGTACTTGTAACTGCCAATCCTGAACCAGAAGACGACGACGAGGACATCGACGATAACCGCCGTCGACTCGCTCCGTCGATCCTACCGTTATTACCCCTTGTTGAAGTCGATGATAACGATGACGGTGAATTCGAAGGTTCGGAATAATAGTTCAACGAATTTTTACAAGAAAGGTGCTACTACTGTTGTGCCATTGTTGATTATTGCAGTAGAGAGGAGATTTGGGAATTCGAATTTTTTGTGGAGGTGGGTGGTGGGAACTTTTGTGATGGGAGATGGCGGCGGTGGTTGGAGATGGCCAGACGGGTTTGGGCGGAGAATTTGGGAGGAATTTTCCTCTCCAAGGGAGAGAGGGAATTGGCCATTATGCCCCTCCCATTTGGTTATGTGAGAGGCACAGCATGTTTTTTGTTAAAACGAAAAACGGAAGGCAACCGATCGAAGGTTTTCATTGCAACATAATTCTAAATCAAAGGGTAGAATTATTCAAATTAAAACTAGAAAGACCAAAGCGAACTTTCCTTGCATGTAAGGTCGAAGGCATATAATAGAAATTTTTCAAAACAGAAAAAGGATATGTTGTTAGTTCACTCCTTGATGGTTTGGTGCTAGCTAGTTTCACTTCTCGTCAAACAAAACTATTAAGAGCATGTATACAAGAATAGCAAAAAGTGGATATTAAGGCATTCTACCTAGTGAAAACTAAGAAAACCTACTCGCAGTAGTTTCGGTAAACCCTTTCTATTTTACATTCAACCAATCAACATCGATATATACCCCGATGCACTATTCATCAGGTATCCAATAGTTTATTATTTTTTTCCCACCTTATTCAGGCTCCGTTCCGGAAAGCCAAATAAGTACTTATTTTTTAAGAAGGCAATTTCAAGCTCAAAAATCATGCGCTTACGCAAATAATTTTTCTATCAATATGGATCTTATTTAATAGATCTCATTGAGATCTTTAATACGGTGCAAAAAAATTGAAAAATTATTTTTCATTTACATTATTTTTGAGTTTGAAAATATAAAATAAGTATTTATTTTTTAAGAAGGTGTTTTGGAACGGGGCCTCACTCTCTCCTCTCTCTTCTGCCTTTCACTCTCTGATAGGGGTGAGCAAAAAATCCGTCAAACCGAGAATCCAGTTCAAACCAATCCAAACCGGAGGGTTTGGTTTGGATTTTTAGTAGTATGGTTTGGTCATGGTTTTAAAAAATTAGAAACCGCGTTATATGGTTTGGTTTATGAATTCACGTTTACGGTTATTGTTTCAAACCGATCCGAACCGTATGAAACATACACACACACACACACACATATATATATATATTATGATTCACCCAATAAATATGGGAGCTTTTAGTCAACTACTTTATTAATTTGTTGATTCCATTAAATTCACTGCAATTACTTTATTAATTTATTGATTCCATTAAATTCACTGCAATATTTAATTTTCCTTCACTGCCAAGATAATGATATGAACCTTGATGTAGAGTGATATCACAAGTTGGTTTCTACCATGCTGCCACTATTGCCCTTTTGCTACCTCATTTCAATTCAATAGTTTTAGAAATTAATTTTGCCCTTTCATTTGGTTAAACTATCTTAAGGTGTTTAGTAGTTAGTATTCTTAGTTGGTTCATTTAAGTGACTTACCAGCATTTTATTTTCTTAGTTTAAGACGTGAGGCAATTTTTGGTTTCCTACTCTTAATTAGTTGGTTAATATTAGTGTGTTTTAATAATTTGAATGGAATTGGTTTAAATATATATATATATATATATATATATATATATATTTAATTTATCTTCATAATGTTAAGTACTTTAAATATTTTTTGAAGACAACAACTTAGTTCAAAGCAAACCGTGGTTTAAAACCGAAACCAAACCGTATTTAAATGGTTTGGGTTTGTTTGGTTTTTTGCCTTTTGTGGGTTGGTTTGGTTCTCCAAATTCATAATCCGTAAATATTGGTTTGGTTCTTGGTTTAGTATGAAACCGAACCAATCCGGACCATGCTCACCCCTACTCTCTGACATTACTTTATTTTAAATTAGGAACAAAGGTAGAGTAATAGAGGGTAGGTATGAAACTAATACTAATAATAGAGGGTATGTAAAATAGAAAGTATTGATATAGTATTGAAAGAGGGATGATGCTATGGTGTCCCCAGTCAATTTGGAGACACCGTAATTGTTGGCATAACTTTATCATTATGAGAATAATTAAAACACATTACAAGCATAACAAAACCCAAACAACGCATAACCAAAGAATATCCAAAAAACCAACCAAGGCATAACCAAATCCAACCAAGGCATAACAAACAAGTTATGTTTTGTTATACCTTGTTATGATTTTGTTATGCTTGTAATGGGTTTTGGTTATACTCATAATGGTTTTATTATGCCAAAAGTTACGGTGTCCCCAAAATGACCGGGGACATCGAAGTCATTCCCAAGAGGGAGATATGGACAAGTAAAAGATAAGATAAGTATTGTTGATAGCCATTTTTGCTAATAAGTGATGTACTTGCTCTAAGATATTGACAAAATGTCACCCAATCTCAAACGTAATATGGATACGGTACCACTAGCTAGTAGCACGACATTTGAGATCAGAGATGCATGCTTGCTTTCTTGAAAAAATCTCCGGATCTTGTCTTTTTAAGTATGAGGGTTTTTTTTTTTTTTAACGTACGTATGAGTTTACCACATAGCATTATGAGTTGGAAAAACAAAAACAGCATAGTCAGACCTGTGCATCCAGGACTGAGATAAGGATTGCCCTCGTAACCATTTTCGCAACTACAAAGATATCCTCCAAAGCGACTATCCGTATTATCAGTACACAAACTATTATTCAGCAGGCACAAATATGCACTTGAGTTTTGGGCTTCAACACAACTCTGGCTTCCTATCCCAAAATCAAGTACTATGGGTACTTGGTTCACAAAATTGGGGTCTGAAATATTTGATAGATCACTGCGGAAATGAAAGCTATCCTTCTCTCCCATAAACGCATAACCACATTTGTTGTATAACCAAACCTGTAACAACCATAAGAACAAGATAGAAGAGAATGACTTTTCAGGTGGTTATGATCTTAAGAACAAGTCCAGAAAAAGAAGAAAATGGCGCAACTTCTCTTCGAAGGGATGGAACGTCCAATTTTACCCAATTTTGGGTCGGCAACAATCGGATTGTTAATCTTGCTTAATATATTCAATTAATAGTAATCCGTAAATTATGTCTTTTTATCGGCAAAATAACAATTTATTAGAGAATTTGATAAAGGTTACATCAAGATCGGGGAAGAGGAATGGAGAATCCAACCACAATTGGATTAAAGGGCAAAGCCCTACAGCCAAAAGGCATGACTCGCAAACACCTAAAGGCCTCAAACCCCAAATACAACAATACAAATCAAACACAAGCAAAGGCCTACCAATGCCCGGATTAAAAAATAAAAGCCCAAAACCGCCTCAAATCCCAAATACAACAATACAAATCAAACACAAGCAAAGGCCTACCAATGCCCAGATTAAAAAATTAAAGCCCAAAACCTCTTAAAAACCTAACCCACTAAAAGGCCACGTTCCCGAAAGGGAAATAAGTACTTATTTTTTAAGAAAGTAATTTCAAACTCCAAAATTATATAATTATGCAAATAATTTTTCTATCAATATGGATCTTGTTTGATAGATCTCATTGAGGTCTTTTATACGGTGCAAAAAAAATTTAAAAAATTATTTTTCATTTACATTATTTTTTAGTTTGAAAATGTGAAATAAGTACTTATTTTTTAAGAAAGTGTTCTGGAATGGGGCAAATCAAGCCCAAGAATACCCAAAACTAAGAGTCATCATTTAGCCCGAAGGCCCGTGGCCCGCCCGGCCCATCGGGCTTTTACCCGGCCCGAGCCCGTGAAACGGGCGGCCCGACCCGGCCCGTAGTTTATAATGGGCAAACTTGGGCCTATGAATTTTTACTCGGTCCGCCCGTAGGCCCGGCCCGTGAGCCCGCCCGTGGTACCAGCCCAATAGCCCGCCCACTAGCCCACCCATTAGCTGAAAATCCCATAAAATCCTTTCTTTTTTCCCTTGCCCAAGGAAATTTAAGCCCGCCCGTTAGCTCGCCCGCCCAGCTTTTGGCCATGTCCTTGGCTCTCTCGATGGCCCGCTCGGTTTTTGGCCCGCAAGCCCGTCAATTGGGCTAGCCCATGGGCCGGGCTTGGACTTCAATTTATGGTAGGTAGCCCCGCCCGCAAAAAGTAAAAGCCTGGCCGGCCCGACCCATGGGCGGCCCGGCCCGACCCGATGATGACCCTTACCCAAAACCTACCCTAAACTTCTGTGATTCTTCAAAGCAACGCCGCCCCGCCACTGGCGGCCAAACCACCAATCGACCGAAACAGTGCTGCTCCAAAAAAACCACCACTCCACCATTGGCCACAACCGGAGAAGACACCAAACATGAACCACCAGTCTGCCGCGGAAGCTCGCCAAGCTGTTAGGCGAAGATCGATGCTTTTAACAATGCAACTGGCGGGCCATGCCCAGGACCACCAGATCCACCTAGCCGTTAGGCCAAGACCGGAAAAACCCAAGAGAAAGGACGGTGATGGATCAGAGAAGTGGATGAAACATGACCAAGAAGGGGAACACTAGAGATACAACAGCAAAGTAAGAACAACCACAGAGAGGGAGGGGGTCCAAAAAAAGAGGAAAGGGGAGATAGAAACAGAGGATCAGAGAACCTCATCCGCCGATCCCTAAAACCCCCCAAAACGAACACCGCGAAACCGTCGATCCGACCTTCATAAACGACCAAGAGGAAGACGACCGTAAATTATATGTTTGTATAAGAATTTTCACTCAAAAAATACACATGAAAGTCCTTCTACCTTTCTTTCGGTAAAATTAGCACGCTAACTGTCTAATCCAACAATACGTATACTAGCTAGCTAGCTCCCATTTATCATCTCGTGAATCTTACATGTTCTCTCTAGTTTCATTCATAATCAATCTCATTGTTTTAAATCCCATCCAAAACTTATTTGATAATCTAACATAACTGTTACATTTTGGTCAGTAATTATGCAGTGCTCCTATGGTATGGGGCACTACCATGATACTCTCTGCATTCATACACAAGTTTGTGATAATTAAGTGAAATTTTTTAATTAATGATTTCCTTAATTATTTTTCATGTGTTGGTTAAAAAAAAACAAAAAAAAAAAGAATACACCAGTCCAAACCTCGGTATGATTTAGAAAGCTAGAAAGCAAAACCTCGTACGCCTTCAGCCCCTTTGGAACATCTGTTTGGCAGCAACCAATGCCGGTACAATTTCCATCAAATTCATCAATCATTTTCGCAGTATCATTATAGCACATGGACCCACATGAAGTAGTGAGGGTCCCAAATTGGCCATACCCCCAGAATTGGGCAGAGTCATCGCAGCCGACGACCGTGAGCTTATTCACAGTGTCCGAGAACGTATACGGCCCGGCTGGCGGCAACTCGGTCGAGGCCGCATAGACAAAATTGGTAGTGGCCCCGGCCTGGTCGTAGCATCTAGAAATGACAACGTTTCGGATCCGGACCTGGGTTGGTGAGATGGAGAGGACCTCGAGGCCTGCCAAAAAGGGCTTCGAAGCGTTGCAGTTGATTTCGAAGTACGAATCGAAGGAGCAGGCGGCCCCTATGCCGAACGGGTAAGGGACGCTTAGGTTTCCGCATTTAGCTTGGCAACTGGGCTCACTACAAGAAAAATCACATTTTACAGCGTTTGAAAAACGCTATGAAATGATATATCACTACAAGAAAAAGTATGTTTAGTGACGAAAAAGTGGCGACAAAATTTAATTTCGTCACTAATTGAGTATATTTGGCGATGAAAAAATAAAATCGTCACTGTCTTGACAACTTCCGCGACGAAATTATTTCGTCACCAATTATAACTATTTAGCAACGAAAAAGATATTTTTGTCACCAAAGGCACCTATTTGGCGACGAAATAAAATTTTCGTCACCAAAATAGTAAAAAAGGAGACAAAATTATTTTTTGTTGCCAAAGATAACTATTTAGTGATGAAAAAAAATTTTTGTCGCCAAATGAACCAATTTGATGACAAAAAATATTTTCGTCTTCTTATTACATTTTCAGTGACAAAAAATTTATCCTTTGGTGACGAAATTTATGAATTATGCTTTGTCCCCAAATATATTTTGGGCATAACTCTTTGCTCAAAACTCTGATTGAGATAATTTAAATTGGGTTTGAATAATAACATAAAAAGCTACGACTTTAATGTTTATCAAAATTGCTAATTTTAATGTTTAATGATTAGAAATGCCATTCAAAATATATTTTAATGTTAAATGTATGTGTTATATATTAGATATTTCAAACATATTCTGAAAACTTTGTGTAGTGTAGTTGGTTAAAACTTGTGTGCAAAACCTAGGAGACTCGGGTTCAAAACCCAGCAGGAGCAAAGAAAGTGAAATTTTTTCCACATATAAGAATGTCTTTTGCGACGAAATATTTCATCACCAATGGGTCACCTTTGACGAGCCAAAGGGAATAATTTGTGACGAAATTTTTTGTCGCCAAAAAAGCACAATAGGTGACGGAGAAATTTCGTCATCAAGTCATTTTTCCGTGACAAAATTTTTCATCACCAGAAGGCACTATAGGTGACGAAAAATAGATTTCGTCATTAGGTAGGAATCCTCGACAACCTTTAGTCGACAATTTTTTTTCGTTGCCTATATAATTTGTGACGAAAAACATACGATTTGTGACGATTTTCATTCGTCATCCAATGCAAATTTTCTTGTAGTGTATACAGCGTTTTTGCAAACGCTGTATTAGCCGACGTTGTTAAAAGTCTTAGACTTAAGACAGCGTTTTTTAAACGCTATAGAATGTGAAGTTTTTACAGCGTTTTAAGAACGCTATAGAATGTAAAATTTCTATAGCATTTTAAAAACGCTATAGAATGTGAAGTTTCTATAGCGTTTTAAAAACGCTATATTAGCATTTTTTACATTTTTTAAAAAATTATATAAATACCAATATATTAGCATTTTCAAATAAGATCATGGTAATTTCATTTAAGAAACAAAAATGATTTATTTCATTCAACACTAATTATATCCAAATGTCAATATACAATAAACAATTTAACCATTGAATAAAGATTTATTACATTAGCTTGGGAAACAATTTCCCAACAAAAACTTTTATTTTTTTTATAGGCTGCAACCAGTATCAGCTGCAAAACGTTCCATGTTTAAGTAGCAAAGAGTAGTGTTCTAATGATTCCATTTCCTTATCCTTGTACCTTCTAGTTTTCCATTTACTGCAATTGCCAAATGTGAGCAGGCCTAGGAGCAAGAAATAAGAACAAAAGGGAAAACAAAGATGCAAACAAATATATTCACAGGAAATTCTATCCACACATTATTGGGAAAAGAATTTCAACAAGCTAGAGCACAACAGATACCCCATAAATTGATACAATACCTCGAGTACAGTCAACACTATAGCTTGATTTGCTTCCTTCTCCTTAAGCTACCCACCCGGAGCTTCAAAGGCCAGAGCAAAATGAGTTTTCTAGCCATACAGGAATACAAGAGAACGATGTTAGGCGCAAGCGTTTCCTCTTCTTCTCAGCAAACACTATAATTGGTTTCCTATAATAACATTTCTAAAAAACCGCTATACGATAATGCTATTAAAAAGCAAATTTGTTGTAGTAATTTCCCTAACTAATCCACTTACTGATTTCTCTCAAGAATCATTGACTAAATATTATTAAGGGGTGAGAATGTTGAATTCTCTCATCTTATCAACATACACGGCAACCATTGAAAAAATATAAAAATCTCATCGCTCACCTTGTTATTGAAAACATACATGGCAACACTTGTCATGCAGCAACATTCCCCAACTCATGTCTCTATGGTATTCAATCGCCAACACCTGTCATGTGTATTAAGCATATATGGTGTAACCGGTGTTCTCTTCCAATTGCAGGACATTATTATGAACCATCAAATTCAATTTTCATGTTTAGCAATTATATATCTAGAACATCTCTTGTTTCTGACAGGACTAAATTAAACCCAAAACATTAAAATGTGAAGATACAAACGAGTCAGGAACTCACACCAATTACAACAGCTTGTGATGTTAGAGATTGCATTGCATCGAGCAAACTATAAAGTAGTCATTGTTTACCCTGAGAAGCGCCTGGTGAACCGTGTGACGTATAGCAACAGAATTTAAAGCACATAATAGTCTATAGGGGCTCCAATTTCTTTGGGAAAAAGGGGGTTTAACCATTACTAATCCACCTAACTGCACCATACTTGCACAAATGCCAAAGACCTACAAAGTGGACAAGGATAGGAGAGGAGGAAGAATAGAAAGGTAATTTCAGTTCAAAGATTCAGGAATGAGAACAGCAGAAGAGAATCGAAACAAATTCAAGATTGAACCTTGCACCCAGGCTGAGTTAAATCAAGGAAGAAGAAGGAAGTATATATATCAGACGCAGATAAATAAAGGCAACGAATATTTGAAGTCATCGAGATTAAACCTTGAGAGGGTAAATTGTCGTCACTGTGTAAAAGCCCATTCAGCTTTATCTGCAAGTAAACTACTGCAGGACCTTTCTTCCCTATTCATTCAAAATCTAATCTTCTGATTAACATGCAACTGTAAAATGCTGAACAGAAAGCAAACAACTGATATCTTGTCAGGATATTGCTCCAATAGATGTTCAATAACAAGCTCTTAACACCTAGAAAATATCCAAGTCAAGATATAAATAAACAAAAAAATATATATTACTAATAAGTAGTCTCAGCAATTAACTTCTAAGATTCATAGAGGGGCATTGATTAGTACCACATTTTTTCCACAACCATGGGGGGCCAAGAAGCACAACAGAGTTATTAGCAGGGAAATGGAAAAGGGATAAACTTATGACAAAACAAAGAGAAGTGATAATGGCCAGGTATAGCAGCTGTAACATTCATAGGGATCTCCATAAAACAACTCAGTCTCAAGATGTTGTGAACTAATTACAATTACAAGAATCATAGGATTAAGCCAAAAATCGAGCTATTTAGTGTGTGTGTGTGAGAGAGAGAGAGAGAGAGAGAGTTACAGCCTGTGGGAGTCCAAATAGATAATTCTCCGGCGAAGAAGTGCGTTACCGGCATCGAACTCTCAGAATCGGGGCAACCAAGTGGATGCAAGCCACGCAACAGAGTAGTTGAAGAACGAATCTAGACAGAAAACCACAAATGAATTTGCCCCTTCTATTATGGGTCTATATGTTATTGAAGAACCAAATTTGACTCAAGCATATTATCAAACACTGCATGGGCAATATGTTAATGTCAACCATTAGCAATAATAATATGGGGTAGTGGACACGACTTGGACAAAAACGTAGAAACAATGTTTTGTTGACAAGTTGATTATTCCTTCTGATTTTTCCCCGAAACATACAAATGATAGCTTTATTGCGCTAGAACGGTATTTCGAAACCCAAATGCGTACACATGAAATTCAAAATTTACCAAAAACAAGGAACGGGACTTAAATAAATTAACAATTACCTGCCATAGTTTCTTTTGCTAAGAGTTCGTTATGTGTTACAAAGAGAGAATAGATTCATTGGTCAAAGAACGAGAGTACGTAAGAGTTACAAAGAGAGAACAGATTCGCTCATCTTTCAAATTAAAGAACCAAATTTCCGACGACAACAATTGCAAATACCAAAGTAGGGAAATAACAAGATTTGTAGAAAATAGTGGATTTACCTCAGAGATTTCTCTCCGTTTGCTCTGAAGAAAGAACCAGATCTAGAAGACAATGAGGGGTACAGGTTTGAAATTGGGTTTCTGCTGGACTGTGATTTAGGGCTTGTTTATTTGGAGCAAAGATAGGCGAAGATGTGTAGGATTTCTGCTTGACTGTCATCGGATTCATCATGTGTGTGTGTGTGTGTGTGTGTGTGGGAGAAGGAGACAGAGAGAGAGAGAGAGAGAGAGAGAGAGAGAGAGAGAGAGAGATTCGGGGTTGGAGGTTGATGTGAACGTGATTCATTCAAAATGTTAGCAAAAAAGTAGGCGGGCATTTTTCCGGAGAAAAGATAGCGGGCGAACGAATAGGCGTGAATTTTTCTGGGGAATAGATAGCTTTTTTGAAAAAACGCTATAGACTAACGCTATGATTTGTCATATTTGTTGTAGTGGCTGCTTGGTGACGAAGAAGCTGTTGTAGGTTGCATCGGCGATGTTGGCGGTTACGTTTTTACCTAGCGTGGGTTGTGCTAATAATTGGAGGAGCCATGAAAAACACAAGAGGAGATAGTACCTGTTTAAGGAGGGACACATAGTTGGAAACCTTTGGAATCATCAAAGCATGGAGAGGTGGGAAGTTTGCTTTCAAGGGGAGTTTAATGGAGCAGAAAAAAGTCATAATAGGATAGGAGGGCGTGGAATGGCAGCCATTCGAATTTTCAAAACAAGATTTCAAGTGGGGCAATTATTATTATATAGGAGAGTGATTCTTGCCCGTTGCAGTTCGGTGAACATTCTCACTCCACCATGATGAGGGGTGTTTCTGATGAGTAGTAAAAAATTTGTAGATTTTTATTTGTGCTTGAAAAGTTGTTAGGTAGTGAATAAGCTTTTGAGGAATGTCAAGACGTTGCATGTTTCCGGTTTGTGAATAAATTTTTGCTAGGTGTGTGAGTGAAAAAGTTGTTGAGTTGGTAAAATTTTTCCTATTAGTGGAAACCAGTTGGTAAAATGCGTTAAGTTTTTAGTATTTTTTTATTAATGAAAACACGATGGTAATTAAAATGCATTAAATTTTTGGGAGAATTTTTGATAAGTCCATTATAGCATGTTTCTAACCCACCTAATCCACTTCTAAAGTTTCTAACACCTCTAATCCACTAAAAATTTCAATGACAAAAATAACCTATATAAAAGAAACAAGGGCCTTATTTCGCTAATACAAAAAATACATTTTTTCATTTTTTTGATCTTATTACAACCACATAACCACCACCACTACCACCATAATGACCACCACCACGTCATCGCCACCACCACCACTCTATCACCGCCACCAACACCACCACCGGCACCTCCACCACTACTACGCCACACCACCATCTCCACCACCAACCTGCCCCCACCACCATCTCCACCACCACGCTGCCGCCGCAACCACCACCACAACACCGCCACCTCCACCGCAATTACCACCACCACCATCGCCACCTCTATCACACCACCACGCCACCATAACCACCACCACCACCACAACGCCACCACCTCCACCACAATTACCACCACCACCACCACCACCACCACCGCTATCACTCCACCACCACGCCGCCACCTCCACCACAATTACCACCACCACCAAGCAATCACCACAACCACCACCACCACCACCATTCCATCACAACCACCGCCGCCGCCACCGCTATCACTCCACCACCACCACCACCGAAATGACAACCACCACGCCATCACCACAACCACCACCACCACGCCACCACCACCACCAGCACAATGACCACCACCATGTCGCCACCACCACCACCACCACGCCGCCACCACCACCATAATCGCCACCACTCTACCATCACCAACACCAACACCGCCACCACCACCACCACATTGCCATCGCCGCCACCACCACCGCAATACCGCCACCTTGACCCGCCACCACCTCCACCACCACGCCGCCGCTCCCGCCACCACGACCACCAAAATTACCGCCGCCGCCACCACAACGCTGCCACCACCACCACCACCACTCTACCACCACCACCAAGCTACCACAACCACCACCACCACCACACCGCCAGACAACCACCACCACCATCACCGCCACAATAATGATCACCACCATACCACCGCCACCACAACCACCACCACTCCACCATCACCACCACCACCACTCCACCATCACCAACACTGCCACTGCCACCACCATGTCGCCGCCGCCGCCACCATAACAATGACGCCACCAAAACCACCACCACCATCACCACCACGCCACCACAATGACCACCACAATGCCACCACCACCACAACCACCACCCCTCCAACATCACCAACACTACCACTCCACCATCACCAACGCCGCCACCACCACGCTATCGCCGCCGCCACCACCACCACCATTTTTAGATTGCAAATTTACACTTTTAGACTGCAAAGTTTACAAAAGTGCCTTTATTTGAAGTCTAAAAGTGTAAATTTGAAGTCTAAAAATATTCATTTAATAATTCACAGTCCAAATTTACAAAATTGCCTAAATTTGCAGTCTAAATTAAAGTCAGCTTGGTGGTGGTGTTCATATACAAAAGTGCCTTTATTTGCAGTCTAAAAGTGTCAATCTGCAGTCTAAATTTTCTCTGTCATTGGTGATCATTTAACAACTTTGCAGTCTAAAAGTGACAATTTGTAATCTAAAAATACAAATTTGCAGTCTAAAAATGTAAATTTCTGTCTAAATTCTCATTGGCATTACTGTTCATTTAATAATTTGCAGTCTAAATTTGTGTGTAGACTACAAATTTACAGTTCTAGACTGTAAAGTTTACAAAAGTGCCTTTATTTGCAGTCTAAAAGTGCAAATTGCAGCCTAAATTTTATTTGGCGTTGGTGTTCATTTAACAAATTTGCAGTCTAAATTTGTAAATTTGTCATCTAAATTCTCATTGGCGTTAGTGTTCATTTAATAATTTGCAATCTAAATTTATGTGTAGACTACAAATTTGCACTTTTAGACTACAAAGTTTACAAAAGTGTCTTTGTTTGCAGTCAAAAAGTGCAAATTTACAGTCTAAATTTTTTCTGGCGTTGGTGTTCATTTAACAAATTTGCAGTATAAAAGTGCAAATTTGCAGTCTAAAATTGCAAATTTGCAATCTAAATTCTCATTGGTGTTTGTGTTCATGTAATAATTTGCAGTCTAAATTTGTGCGTAGACTGCAAATTTTTATTTTTAGACTGCAAAGTTTACAAAAGTGTCTTTATTTGCAGTCTAAAACTGTAAATTTGCAGTCTAAATTTTCACTGGCATTGGTGTTCATTGAACAAATTTGCAATCTAAAAGCACAAATTTGCAGACTAAATTCTCATTGGCGTTAGTGTTAATTTAATAATTTGCAATCTAAATTTGTATGTAGACTGCAAATTTGCTCTTTTAGGCTACAAAATTTACAAAAGTGCATTTATTTGCAGTCCCAAAGTGCAAATTTGCAGTCTAAATTTTGTCTGATGTTGGTGTTCATTTAACCATTTGCAGTCTAAAAGTGCAAATTTGCTGTCTAAATTCTCATTGGTGTTAGTATTTATTTAATAATTTGCAGTCTAAATTTGTATGTAGACTGTAAATTTTGCACTTTTATACCGCAAAGTTTACTAAAGTGCCTTTTTAACAGTCTAAAAGTATAAATTTACAGTCTAAATTTTCTCTGGTGTTGGTTTTCAATTAACAAATTTGCAGTCTAAAAGTGTAAGTTTGCAGTCTAAATTCTCATTGGCATTAGTGTTCATCTAATAATTTGCAGTCTAAATTTTTTTGTAGACTGCAAATTTACACTTTTAGAATGCAAAGTTTACAAAAGTGCCTCTATTTGCAGTCTAAAAGTGCAAATTTACAGTCTAAATATTCTCTTTGTAGTCTAAAATCTCATTGGCGTTAGTGTTCATTTAATAATTTGCAATCTAAATTTGTGTGTAGACTGCAAAATTGCAATTTTACACTGCAAAGTTAACGAAAGTATCTTTATTTGCAATCTAAAAGTGTAAATTTGCAATCTAATTTTTCTCTAGCGTTGGTGTTCAATTAACAAATTTGTAGTCTAAAGTGCAAATTTACTGTCTAAATTCTCATTGGTAACGATGTTAGTATTTATTTAATAATTTGCAGTCTAAATTTGTGTGTAGACTGCAAATTTGCACTTTTAAATTACAAAAATAAAAAAATTTCTCCAACGCTGTTGTTCAATTAACAAATTTGCAATCTAAAAGTGTAAATTTGCAGTCTAAATTCTCATTAGCGTTAGTGTTCATTTAATAATTTGCAATTTAAATTTGTTTGTAGACTGCAAATTTGCAATTTTAGATTGTAAAATTTATGAAAGTGCCTTTATTCGCAGTCTAAAAGTGTAAATTTGCAGTCTAAATTTTCTCTGGCGTTGGTATTCATTTAACAATTTGCAATCTAAATTCTCATTGGTGTTAGTATTTATTTAATAATTTGCAGTCTAAATTTGTGTGTAGACTGCAAATTTGTACTTTTAGACTACAAAGTTTATGGAAATGCCTTTATTTGCAATAAAAATGTGTAAATTTGCAATCTAAATTTTCTCTAGCGTTGGTGTTCATTTAACAAATTTGCAATCTAAAATTACAAATTTAGAATCTAAATTGTCATGGGCATTAGTATTCATTTAATAATTTGCAGTCTAAAAGCGTAAATTTGCAATCTAAATATATAACGAAAAGTTTGTATAGTGCATTTGGTCATTGTGGTGGCGGTGGTGGTGGCGGAGGTGGTGGTCGGGGCGGGGTGGTGGAGGCGGTGTGGTGGTGGTAATTGTGGTGGAGGTTGCGGCATTATGGTGGTGGTGGTGGCATGGTGGTTGAGGTGGTGGTGGGGGCGTGATGGTGATGGAGGTGATGAGGGTGGTGGTGATGGTGGAGATGGTGGTGGGGGCGTGGCGGCGGTGGTGGTGACGCCGTTGTGGTGGTGGTAGAAGCGGTGGATCGAGGTGGGGTGACGCCGTTGTGGTGGTGGTGGCGGCGTGGTGGTGGTCGAGGTGGTAGTGGCATTGTCGTGGGGGCGGGGTTGTGGTGGCGATGGTGGTGGCGGCGGCGGTGGTGGTTCTGGTAATTATGGTGGAGGTTTCGGCATTGTGGTGGCGGCAGCGGCGTGGTGGAGTGGCGGTGGCGGTGGTGGACTTATGGTGGTAGTGGTGGTTGGGGCGTGGTGGTGGTGGAACGGTGGTGGTGTAGATGGTGGTGGGGGCGGCATTATGGTGGTGGTGGCGGCGCGTGTTAGTTGTGCTAACGGGCGGACTTAAATTTCCTCAGGTAAGGGAAAAAAATGCCTAAATTTGCAGTCTAAATTCTCTTTGGCCTTAGTGTCCGTTTAACAATTTGCAATCTAAATTTGAAAAAGTGCCAAAATTTGCAGTCTCAATTCTTCTTATTGGTGGTGTTCATTTAATAATTCGTAGTATAAACCATTAGTGTCTAAAACACAAAACGCCTAAACCATAAAGTGCCTAAATTTGCAGTCTAAATTCTCATTGATGTTTGTGTTTATTTAACAATTCTCAGTCTAAATTTATAGTGCCTAAATTTGCAGTCTAAATTCTCATTGATGTTTGTGTTTATTTAACAATTCTCAGTCTAAATTTATAGAATTGCCTAAATTTGCGGTCTAAAACGTATTGATATATTCTCTTATAAAAACCAAGAACCAATGTCAAAAATGACTTAGTCTAAATTCTCCTCACCGTTGGTGTTAATTTAATATATAATTCACAATTTAAATTTACAAAAGTTCCTAAACTCAAAGTATCTAAATTTGCAATCTAAATTCTCTTCGGCGTTGATGTTTATTCAATAATTCGTAGACTAAATAATTGTAATATCGTGTCCTGAAGATTTGGGCCAATATGTTATTTTCAGAAGTTTACCTTAAGGGGTCCCATCTGTGCTCATAAAAGCCCTTGGGGCCACACTATTTCTTCTCAAAAAATTCAGGGGGTCAAGTGTAACTTTCCAAAAAACCTCAAAATCCTTTACAGTAGGTTCTGGTTTTTGGGGAACTCGCCAGCAGCATTCCGGGGGCTGGTTTGCACAGTTAATCAGTGGAGAGCGGAAGAGAGAGAAAGAACTGAGAGCAAGGGAGAGAGATCCGAGAGAGAGAAATGAGTGAGAGAGAGTAAACGAACTTCAAGAGAGGGATAGAGAGAGGGGGTGGTGGTCAGACGGGGAGTGGTCACCAGCATCCATGGCTTCCAGTTTGTGCACAGTGCGATCTAAACTAAAGATCGTGCCAGGTTCAAGGTCGAGAGAGATAGAAGATGGAGGCGGAGGTAGCGAGAAATGGAGGCGAGGGCTGCCGTACTCAGACTCGGTGGGAAATGGTGGGAAACGGACGAAGCCGGAGTCTGGTCGTCGTGGTCAAGCTTGAGCAAGAAGTGGCGAGAAGCAAAGGGCATCATTGTCTCATTAAAATGAGAGATGGACCTTAGACCATATGAAAAGTGTAAAACTGGACACGACAGTTTACTAAAAAAATAGGTGGAGTGGGCCTTGATCAAACTCTTATAATGGACCTTACACTAATTTATTATAAATTTTTTGTGGTTTTGTTAGTGGAAACGGGGCCTAAATTTGACCAAAACGTAACATTCTCACCCGACCAAAATATAAATCTTCGATACGTATCTTGAATAAATTTGTTAGTGAGAGGTTGTGTTTGTATTGTTGTGTATGTAGCACTTTTGTTTGTTTAGAGGCCAGTAAAAAAAAACATTTTCTTTGAACTGTATATCTTGAATATACTTATTATTCATGCTAAACAAACTTCTTAGCAAATTATATATACTTTGGATTACGTTCTATTTATTTAAATTTTTGGGAGCAGAAATTTGAGTTCGGGATCCAAGGAGGTGGTTCTACCCCGCTTTCCTGAAAATTCGTTTTAGGTTAATTTGCAGATCGAGCGATCACCTCCCGTTACTTTAAGAAAACCTTAATATTCCTCAAATTAAACTCGGCTTAGATGTAATTTCTTGTGAGATTAGTTGGAATTAATAACAAGTGAAACATAAAGTAACATTGACTTTGGGATCCAATGTGACGACGACACAGATTCGGACACCGCACAATCAAGTAAGGACCTGCCCAATTGTGAAACCATTCTAACCTGCAACCATTCTAATTGCCCTTCAAAAAATATGTTAAAAAAAAACCATTCTAATTAGCAAAATCTGCCCAATTGTGGGACACTGCCACATCAGCATGTTGTAACAGGATGTTGTTAAGTAAAGCATTTCTGATTCGCTTACAAACTAAACATTACACTCTTTTGTAATTTAAGATTTTAAAGACACTCCGTTACGTTAGTTACACGCTGGCTTGCATCCCAAAATTATCGAGTTGAGTGAGAATGTTAATTTTTGGTCAAATTAAAACTAACGGAAAATATATTTGCAGTCTTTCTATATCAATTTCCCCCTAAAAGATATCCTAAAGTGCACGCAATTTGTTTAGAGGCTAGTACAAAAACATTTTGCTTTGAACTGTATATCCCTCTCTCTCTCTCTCTCTCTCTCTCTCTCTCTCATTTTGCTTTGAACTGTATATCCCTCTCTCTCTCTCTCTCTACATATTATATATATATATGTATATATACAGTTAGGATCCAGTAAGAGATTCCTTACGGGCCAAACTGTGCGGGCCTCCCCTTTCCTAATCAAATTGCGATGATCCGAGCCGCTCAATGTGTTCAGAACGAGATTTTAAGGCTATCCACTAGAAATTGCCAAAAAAAAAAGGACTGGAAAAAGCTTGATCCGAACAGTTTTTCATTAAAACACTATAAATGCATTTTTATGCAAAACTACTCAGATCAAGCCCTTCCTGGTCAATTTCTTTTGGCGATTTTTGCGGGTACCCTTAAAATCACATTACACATTGAGCAGCTCGAATTGTTGCAATTCGACTAGGAAAGGGGAGGTTCGCACGGTTTGGCCATAAGGGATCCCTTACTGGATTCGTGATGTGTGTGTGTATATATATACATATATATATCAGCCCATTCATCACTATAAAAAAAAATGAGTGACACTGACAAAAAAGTTGCCACTGAGCCGTCACTAGAAGTGTATTGCTAAAAATATTTAGTAACAGCTTTTCACCTTTAGTGACAGATAGCTGTCACTATAAGTGAAAAGCTATCACTGAATATTTTTAGCAACACACTTTTAGTGACAGCTCAGTGACAACTGTTCTGTCAGTATCCTCCTTTTTTTTTTGTAGTGGTTTCAAATGAGGACCACCTCACCTTAGTTAAAATGCAGGCCTCCCTATTTCTCCCCTTTTCCGATCGAATTTCGATAATTTGAGCCGCTCAATGTGATTAGAACGTGATTTTAAGAATACTCACAAGAAATCAAAAAGAAAAAAAGACAGAAAAGAGCTTCATTGGAACAATTTTTTATTAAACGGTTAAAAAAAATTGTTATATATATAATTCAGGATAAACAAACTTCTTAGCAAACTATATTTTTTGGATTACGTTCTATTTAAATTTTTGGGAGCAGAAATTTGAGTTCGGGATCCAAGGAGGTGGTTCTACCCCTCTTTCCTGAAAATTCATTTTTGATTAATTTGCAGTGCGATCACCTCCCCTTAGTTTAAGAAACTCCTTAATAAATTAATTACCAAGCGATCTGATCATCACTTTAGTTTGCCCGTCTGTTTGAGGATATAATAAGCACGACAAACTGAAGATGAGCTCCAAAAAGCTTCCCAAGTGTCTTCGTTGACTAGCCAAGCAAGGACGGAGCCAGGAATTTCACAACGCAGGGGCGAGCCTATGTACTTTTATAGGAATTCTTTTTTTTTTTTACATATACTAGTAGTGTTTCTCTTTTTTTTTTCTTGCAGGGGCGACCGCCCCTACTGGCCTCTCCCTGGCTCCATCCCTGTAGCCAAGTGTTTCTTGGTGGAAAGTGGTTTGGTTTAAGGCTCATATTCCTCGTTGGGCAATTATTCAGTGGCTGGCTGTTCATGGTAGGCTTGCTACGAAGGATAGACTGCAGATTTGGGGTATGGTGCCCAATACTTCATGTGTTCTCTGTAGTGCATCTCTTGAAAGCCATTCGCATCTCCTTTTCCTGTGTCCTTATTCTTCCTTTATTGTGGGGCAGCTTTGGAGAATCTGTGGCTATAGGAAGGGCTTGATTAGTTTGTTTCAAGAGATTGGTTGGGCTAGTCAACATATGAATGGCAATGGTTTGCAGCAGTCTTTGTATAAGATGGTGTTGGCTGCCTCTCTTTATCATATATGGTTGGAGAGGAATAAGAGAGTTTTTCAAGGCGCTCAGAGGGATGCTTTATCTATTGTCTCAGTGGTGAAGACTGATATCAGGGATTGTTTGAGTCTTTGGAGGAAGGTGAAACGCAGTTCCAAGAACCAACGGCTGTGCGCTATGTGGAATATCTCTGAGGCTATTTTCTCCCCTGTTTGATGGCGGGTCTAAGTCTTTTGTTGGTTGTGTCTTTGCTCTGTTTGGTTGCGTAGTTGGTTGGTTTTGTTTTCTTATTGTTGTTAGGGTAGGAGCATGTTCCTAGCCCTTTTCCTTTTCTCTTGGTTGTATGCTGTGTTCGGGGTGTAACTCCCCTGTTTTGATATAAATTTTTACCTTACCCAAAAAAAAAAAAACGAACTATCTCTCGAGAAAATAAAATAGCAACATGGGAAGCATCAGTGGAGTTCTTGCATGGTATAAAGTGAGCCATTTTTGAAAAGCGGTCAACAACTACAGAAATGCAATCATACCTGTGCTCCGTTCTTGGTGAGCTTAGAACAAAGTCCATCGAAATATCCCAAGGGACATTAGGGCTAGGAAGTTGCTGGTATAGTGGTATAAATCTGTGTTTTGCACTCCTCCTTTTGGCCTTTTGACACATTAAGCACCTTTGCACAAAACCGACAACATCAGGCTTCAAGGATGCTTGAAAATTTTCTAATTCTAAAATAATGGGTTGCCCCAACCGTAGAGCGGAGATCGACGTAGCACAATATCTGGGAAGTCCGGAGTCGAATCCACAAAGATGGTGATGTGTGCTGACTAAAAATTCGAATTGTTATAATTTAAATGGGCTCTTAGGTAGTCACCCCTTGTCGATTGATTGAGATAAACTAAAACCTAGAACTTGATTGTACTTTTCAAATAATTAAAAGAGGTACGGTCGTAGGGTTCATAGCACTCGCAACCAGTTTGGATTAACATGCTCCATTTAGTGTTCTTAAAAACGTTCAATTTTGATTTCAAAAAGATACCCCGCAAGATGCGAGACCCTATCGTCGCCGTATACCCATGCACAGCGAAGAAATGAGTTTTGGACCCTCATTCCTCCGTTCATATGGGCTCCGACAATGTCTAGTTTTGTCCGGGGGAAGTATTTTCCAATCTAAAATCATTTTTTTCATTGTTTGATAAAAGGAGCAGTACCTGGACTAGTCACGGTGTGCTAATCACCCCGCGACCCTACCCATACGACTACTCACTAATCATTATGCATGAAATAAAAGAAACCCTAATTTGAAACATAATTTCTATTACTTGAGATGAAAAATAAACAACAGATCAATACTAAATAAATACAAACGAATAACTTTAATGAAGAATAGAAAAGGATACGAGTTATCAAACTGTGAATACTTGAACAAAATTCCAAAAACTTGACAAGAAAAGAGCTCTGAAGAAAAACACCGTAGTAGCTGCAAAACAAAATCGGAACAGTCCTCCCGATGGCAACAGTCGGCCGGCCGCTTTCTTTTATTCCTCGAAACCCTTTTTCCTTCTTTTATACTAAGGCCCCACCGTGTACCTCATGGGCCCACATTAGTAAAGAAGCTGCCAATTCTTTTTCCTCTTTCACGTTTTAGTCCAAGCCCAATTAAGTCATAACCCAATTAAATTAATTGCAAAACCCATCATAAGTCTATGTGCTGGCAATATGTGCTCGTGCCCCTTATACTTGTCTTTGCTTAATTGCCTCATCAAATCTCGTACTCTTCAATTCCGGATTAGTTTGGCACCAATTAAATTTCAGTGGCCGAAGTATCAAACACCTTTTAATATTTCATTTTGCATATTCTTTTATCAAATCCTCCGAATACCTACAACACAAAAATTAAGCATTAAAACACCAAGTAATAAAATAAAAAGACTTAGTAATGATAAATTAGGAGGCGCTAATGTGAACATTTACGCGCTTAGCAAAGGACGATCAAAAATAGTGTTCTTAACCAACAAAAAGATCTAACAACAAAACCTCACTTTATAATCAATACCAAAAGGAACAATGAAAAACTCTTACGACGTCGACGCATGCATCAAGTTGACCTCTTGTGAGTGAGCATAATCAATACCAACATTTTCATCATATTTCGGGCGGCAGCCTAGGAGTGCCGCCTAGGAGGAGGCCGAAGCGTTACGGATGAGCAAAAGAGGTGTCTATATCATGTTATTGCTCCTGACACACTCACTTTATATATAGGGAATAAATCTAATAAATAATTGAAATTGGTTCTTAGTATTTGCTTTCGAAACCTCACTGATGTACAAGATATCTTTCTTTTGGAATGGATCCAGCTCTCTCCTCAGGGCCTTTGTATTATTCAAATTCAACGAATTTATAGACTTATGATGGGAGTTCACTTGCAACAAAAGAGACTACGTTCTATAAAACACCACCACAAGACCATAATTTACTAGACAACAACAAAAGTCATGAGACAGACCTAGAAAATGAATTCACAAACCACAACATGAGCAAACAAGATCTTCACCTTATTACAAATGATTCAGACCCAAACAAAGAACAATCTACTTTCACAATTGACCACTGCATTTTGCAAAGCATTTTGTCTGTAGGAGTGCCCCACAATGCTATTAGAAAGCCCAACACATTACCGCATCGTGCTACTCCCGAAACTATACTGCCCAGATATGTCACCAGTAGAAGGACCTATTGACAAAGCGTAAAGGTCTGTTGGTGCTTCGTCACTCAGCAAACTTTCACTCTCTTCATGACTTTGTTGATTAACCCATGAATCCGTTCTATACTTCCTTAAGCTCTCTAATTCCACAACCACTTCTTTCATTGTAGGCCTCTCTTCATTTTTTACACAAAGACACCTCTTCACAAGCTCCCCAATTGCTTGGAGTTGCTCTAAGGTTCCTTCCTTGACTACCCGAGGCTCTAAAATTTGGTACAACCTATTTTCCTTCATTGACACAAGGAAGTAGGTCGCCAAATTCCTTTCCTCTTGACACCTCTCAAGACAAATAGGCTTTTTTCCAGTCAATAATTCTGCTAGAACCACTCCAAAACTGTAAACATCACTCTTCTCATTTAATTGGCCAGTTTGGAAGTACTCGGGATCCAAATAACCTAAAGTCCCTTGTACTAATGTAGTCACTTGAGTTTGGTCCAAGGGAACTAATCTCGAAGCACCGAAATCTGCCATTTTTGCCACATAATTAGCGTCTAGCAATATGTTGGCAGACTTAACATCTCTATGAATGATTGGAATGGATGCGGCAGAGTGAAGATAGGAAAGTGCACTAGCTGTTTCTATGGCTATTCTCAATCGATGCTCCAGTGTCAACCAAGATAATGGCTTATGAATATGTTGGAATAGTGTGCCATTTGGTATATACTCATAAACAAGCTCGGGAACCTCTGATTCGAAACAACACCCCAAGAGCTTCACAACGTTCCTATGGTTAACTTGTGTTACTATCAACAACTCATGGATAAACTGCTCTACTTGGTTCCCATCCATTACTTTGGACTTCTTGATGGCGACAACGCGTTGGTCTGGTAAAATTCCCTTGTATACCACACCGTATCCACCACGCCCAATTATTTGGTTGTTGGCATAGTTGTTAGTGGCTTTCTTTAGCTCTTCAGCTTTAAAGATTTTTGATGACTCCACACTTGTTCCATCGAGTGAAGAAATTTTTTGTTTCATTAACAAGCCACCGTTTTGTTGGAAGAATTGCTCTCTTAGTTTGATTAGCTTCCTTTTATTGATGCAGGAGTATATCCAAATTACACCAATCAGTAATGACACGAAGCCAAAGCTCAATCCTACATAAAACAAAGGTATAGATTCAGTCATTAGGTAATCTCTACTAAAACCAAATCGAAGCTATTTCACAGTATGCATAATTAATTAATTCAGTCATTAGGAAATTGGTTATGATTCTAATGGATTAGTGGCACTACATACCCGTACGATTCTTCATTTTGTGATACTATGTAAATGATGAAATTTGAATCTAAACCGTAACAATGTACAAACAAGTAATCAATCCAGGATGATGTGACAAATTTGAAATGTTGTACTGCTTTGAAATGTTGTTACCTCATTTTGATAGAGTATTCTGTATAGAAATAAGATTACAAGATAAGATACACAGTCACTACCGAGCACAATATGAAAGTACAAGATTGCATGACAATATATACTCTATGCGAAAAAAACTTTTTTTCATTGGCTATCTATAGAAAAAAACTTAAATAAATCCCATTGATTAATTTCCCCCGAGATTTCTGACAAATGCATAGACATCACACGAAGTTTTTGCAATTACGTACGTACCTAGAGATAAGCTGGTCACTGGGAATTTTGAGGCCATAGGATTGCACCCACGTCCGTCGCTTCTTCCATCGCCAAAGTAATGATGATTACAAGAGCAACTAAAATTTCCTGGAGTATTGGTGCAAGTTGCATTTCCATCACAGTCATTAAGGTTGGGATCTTCGCATTCGTCAATATCTGCCAATCAATCATTCAGAAATACTACATTAATTGGTACGCTAATCTTATTATTTTATAACAAAGCAAGTACTTATCGGAGAGATTTTAGAACGTCCATCTCACAAGTGTCTATGTGACATAATCAAAGGTGGAGTTATAATACAAGCCAACAGAGCACTAATTACGTACTGATACTTTCGCCGTTAAAAAATAGTAACGTACGTTCTGATGCTTAATTGCTTTCTTTAAAAAATCTTAAAAACTTGTGAGTTGGAAAAACAAAAATAGCATAGCCAACAACAAACCTCTGCATCCAGGACTGAGATAAGGATTGCCCTTGTAACCATCTTTGCAACTGCAAAGATATCCTCTAGGGCCACTATCCGTATTATCAATACACAGAGTATTCAGGTTGCACAAATATGCAGTTGAGTTTTGGGCTTCAACACAACTCTGGTTTCCAATCGCATAATCAACTACTGTGGGTACTCGGTTCACGAAAGTGGGGTCCCAAAAATCTGATAGATTGTGGAAATGAAAGCTATCCCGCGCTCCCACAAACGCATAGCCACATTTGTCGTATGACCAAACCTGTAACAAGCATAAGAACTGAGTTTATACGTAAAAGTCTGGTTGTGCCGAAAACAAAATTAAGAATATAAAATCAACAAGCGATAAATGAGACAGAAGGATTTACGTGGTTCACCAAGATGGGTACATCCACGGATGAGAAGAGCGAGAGGATTCACTTTAAACGGAGAGATAACACACAGAGCCGGCTATACCCCTAACTCTCGTTGAAGCATCCAATTACAGATATCCAGGGACAAATCTCTGGCGGAACTTGATAGGAATACTAAAACCCTAGGTGGAACCCAATAGGGCATAAACCAAAACCCTAATATCTAATCTTCAACATGAGAGATCCCCTAGGGGCCTCTCCAAAGTGATTCACTCAATAAGTCCAAAACCTAATAAAGAGAATAAGGCTATATTTGTAGCCACAGAGCCCTTCCTAGAATCAATACTTGCCCAAATAAAATTCCTTGCACCCAAAGTCTAAACTAACAAGAAAACAAACCTTTTAGGAAGTCAAATACCTTTCTTCGACCATCCCAAATTCAATGTATATCTCCAACAAGTCTTTATATCTTTCTTCATTTTTGTTATTGTTAGACGATAAACACACTAGAAAACAAGGAAAATACATATTTTTGTGTACCTTTTATACCTTTTAATACACATTCACACACTTAGTATTGCTAGTTCGTTGGGCTAATTTTAGAATTTTCCTTTTTTTTTTTTTGGGAAAATTAGATAACTCTCTAATCCAACAATACATATACTTCCATTTATCATCTCGTGAATCTTACATGTTCTCTCTCGTTTCATTCATAATCTCATCGCTTTAAATTCAATCCAAGACTAATTTGAAAATCTAACATGATTGTTACGTTTTGGTCAGTAATTCTCCTTTGGTATGGGGCATTGCCATGGTACTCTCCACATTTATACACAAGTGTGAAGTTGTACGCAGTGGCGGGGGTAGTATGGGACAAGCGGGGGCACGCCCCCTGAATTTCATTTTTTTATTATTATTCAAATTCAAAACTTAAAAATGCATATTTTGCATTTTGTCCTGTTAATTGTAGTTCAAAAATATACTTTTAATCACTCTAAGACATTTTGAATATCATTTCATTCTCATTTTTTTATTTCATGTATTAGAACAATGTCATTACATTGGCGAAATGATATGTCTAGTGCAAAAATTAGCCGCCACTTATTATTTGAACTTCTATAATGCATAATGCCCAAAATTCAAAAGTGTCTAAACCATGAGCTATGTGTTTTATACTTTAGGAATTATTAACAATGGGAGCAAGGTTGCTAAATATTGCATAGCAAATTCCTCTTAGACTTTATCCGATGAGACAATTTAAGCAATTCATTTGTTTTTATATTCTACTTAAGTTACTTAATAAATATGTCAATTTTTTTTTTAATTCTTACCACAAACGCTGTTTTTTAAAATTATTCTAGCGTTGCTTAGGGCCAATTTGGCTTTAAAAGTGAAATAGTAACTTTTTTGTTTTTATTCAAAAAAAATTCGTATTTGATAATTTTGCGTCAAAATTTTGTAACTTATTGATTCGCCTCGGCGAGAAGAATTGGTAAAGTAAAAAATTTTGATCAAAACTCATAATTTTTTTCAAAAAGACAAGAATAAGTAAAATAAGTTGACTTATTGACTTATTTTTGTCTTTATTCACAAAATTATGAGTTTAGAGCAAAAACTTTTCAGATCCTCTCAATGAGATGAATCAATAAGTCACAAAAATTAGTCGTAAAACAAACAAATGCAAAAAAAATAAGTTACTTAACTTTTCAATCCAAACTCACCCTTGGTATGAATTCTTTTGGTTGAAATGTGTTTAAAAGGTGCCCCACTTATATGAATTCCGGGCTACATAGTACACACTGATTGTACGTGGATGAAATTGGAGTAGTGCGTGGCAGTTGGATAACCCAATACTTGTGGTAATTAAGTGAACTTTTTATATAATGAATTCCTTAATTGTTTTTCACGCGTCGGTTGTCAAAAAGAAAAAAATGTAAAAAAAGAAGAAGAATACACAAGTCCAAACCTGGGTATGATTGGAAAAGCTAATAAGGGAAACGTTGTACGTCTTCAGCCCCTTTGGCAAGTCGGTTTGGCAGCAACCAACACCGTTACAATCTGCATCAATCCTGTCCGTACTGTCAGAGCATATGGACCCACATCCAGTAAAGAGGACCCCTGCATCTTGACTTTCCCCCGCGATTTGGCCAAAGTCGTCGCAGCCGACGACCGTGAACTTATTCGCCGTGTCCGAAAACGTGTACGGCCAGGACAACGGAAACCAGGCCGAGGTCTTATACTCACTGGTCACGTTCCCGACCTGGTCATAGCACCTATAAGCGACAATGTTTCGGACCCGGATTTGGGTTGGTGAGATGGATAGGACCTTGAGGCCTCCCAAGAAGGGCTCTGAATCAGTGCTGCAGTTAATTTTGAAGTTCGAATCCAAGGAGCAGTCTACCCCTATGCCGAACGGGTAAGGGATGCTTATGTTTCCGCATTCAAGTGGGCAACCGGGCTGCTTGGTGGCATTGAAGAAGCTGATGTAGGTTACGTTGGCGATGTTGGCAGTTATGTTTTTGGCTAGTACTGTGGGTTGTGCTAATAGGAGGAGCCTTGAAAAAAACAAGAGGAGTACATGTAGATACATGTTTGAGGATGGACACATAAGAGTGTTAATTGGAACTTGGATGTTTAAGGATGTGTGTGTGTGTTTATATATATATATATGGATGTTTAAGGATGTGTGTGAGTGTGGAGAGATGGTGTTTTAATCTCAGCCATTGATTTTAATGGCTAAGATCTTGTGTCAAAATTTGTGTTAAGTTGTGTTAAGGGAACTGGCCCTATATACACACACACACACACACACACACATTTACAATTGGAGTAAATTTCTTTTATATCCCTTCAACTTTCACCGAAAATTCAATTTAGTCCTTTCCCTTCTAGTTTCGATATACAAATACTTTGACTTTTAATTTTGTTTCAATGTCATCCTTTGGAAGGAATGCGTTAACTTTTTGGACTGAAATGTGGGTAGTGGGGGAATAAAATGAGGACCTGCAAAAATGAAGCAAATCCAAGGAGGCCTACTGGAGGGTTACTGTTCACTAGGTCAATTGGCAGGCCAAGAGGTAGGCCAAGGAGAGTGGGTGTTCAATCAACTGTTGGTAGGGGCAGGGGTGCAGCAGGTGATGGTGCAGCACCTCAATCAAGCCAAGTTTCAGTGGGAATTGATAGTGCAGCAACTCAAGCAAGTCAAGTTTCAATGGGTACTGATGGTGGTGGAATCAAAAGGGGAAGGGGTACTGATGGTGGTGGAACAAGAGGTGGAAGGGGAAGGGGTAGAAGCAGAGGAGGGAGCAGTGGAAGCACTGATGTTGGCAGGGGCAGTGGTGGTGGAAACAGAGGAGGGAGAACTGATGGTGGAAGGCAGTGGTGGCTCTAGGAATTTGTGATATGGTGTTCAGAATTTACCTTAACTCTACCAGCTGACTTATTAACCAATAATATATGTACATAATCTCATATAGTTGCATAAATAGTACTGTAAAAAAGCATGACCTCTATTCTAAAAACAATGAACTAAGAGGTAATTAAGAACTTAAAAATATACTATTTTTTTTAACAAATATTTTTTTAAAGTTGTTGTATTTTATAGTAGACATTGTTTCGAGAAGGAAGGGGTAAAATTTTACAGTTGTCCTAAATGAGTTTTCATATTTTGTACCAATGTTTAAACAGCATATTAATTTACTAAAACCTTTTTGAAAGTAATTGTAGTGAGTACGTTGGGGTTGACTATCTAGAAAATATGTTGGCCTTGTTCGTTTGCTAGTTTGGGTAATAAGTAGAAAGAGAACTATGGTAATGATTGGAGAGAGAGATAATGAGTAGAGAGATAGAAAGAGACATGAAAGTAATAATTAAAAATATAGGGTAATGATTCGAGAGAGAAATAGGATAATAATTAGAAAACAAAACAAAAACAAAGTTAAAAAAACCAAACAACCAAAGCCGTTTTTCTTTATAATTTAGATTTTTTATCGTAATATTAAATTCGAATGAATATTATTCAAGTTAAAGGGATTCGCAATGTAGTTGATTTTTTTTTAAAGCTTTGTCCATAATTTTATAAGCTAACTAGATAAACAAACTAGTTATTGTCATGAATGCGAAACTAACATATTTAGACTGTTAACAAAAAGATGGAGAAAGAACACAAAGCATAATATTTACACCACTAGATTCTTCTTTTTACAATTTTTTTTATTATGATTATGAGCTTTATTTGAAATAATGTGTTAAGTGTTCAAATATGAATTATGTGAATTGATGGACTATAATTGAGTTGAGATTGAGTGTTCAATTAGTTTTGGGTTAAATGTTCAATTCTTTTTGTGTTTGATGTTCAACACTTTTAGTATGGGTGCATGTTCACTGACATTTACGTTGAGTGTTCAAAAAAAGGCTAGCCACATAAATTTTATATGTATTCTAAGCAAAAAAAAAATTTTCTGATGTTTAGTTGACCATGGAACCCCCAAGGTGGAGCCGCCTCTGGCTGAAAGGGGCATGGCTGGAAGGGAGAGTGGTGTTGAAGCAGAGGAGAGAGCACTGATGATGGAAGGGGCAGGACTAGAAGGGGTCGCCCAGTGAGTACAGCTGGAAATTGAAAGCTAACATGGTCCAAATAGTGACCATGGGTCATTGCATTGAATTACGAGGAACACTTTTTCTTTTGTCCAGATCCACTTTTGCTCTGTTGGAACTTGCCAGTAGATGTGGCAGATATGCACATTGTGCAAAATTGTTTATTTGTTTTGGCAAAAGTAGGTGTATGTATTCATCAATGGCTTCGAATGGGGCCACTGTTTTTTGATTGATTTATGAGACAATGGAAAGCAGGTATATGCATTGAATATTGTGTGTATTGAAAACAGTGTTGGAACTGTGTTTTTTTTTTTTTTTCCAAACTGTGTTGGAGGTGTTTTTTTTGTTCAAACAGTGTTGGAACTGTGGTTCTTTTTTTTTCAATTTTTTTTTTTTTATATTGCATGGAAGTCTTGGTCATCTTCTTACTTTAATGAGGTGGTTGAAGGTTTTAAAAGTTTAAACCAACCAAAGTACTATTTCGGGTACTTTCACACAGATAAATAGTTACTCCTATGGTACTTCAGTTCAGTTAACTCTAAAGCTCGTTGTCCTTATTTGTGCTTCTAGTTATCAAGATTCAAGACCAACCAGCAGACAACTAGCTTAAGGCCATGGTTAGTGATATATACTATATTACCAGATCGATCCATCGATGTCAAGTTGGATTAATCAAACTAGAAATTAAGTTCACCAAAGTTTTGAAGCCCTTATTCAAGAAACAAATTAAAAATTGCAATCAGTACTGGTAACAAGCAGAAATAAAATAAAGAAAATTAAGGCCATTACTTCTATATATATATAGGAAAGTACTCCTGTATTACTAGTAATACTTACCGCGCGCCAAGGCGCCAAAAAAAACAATTCTTGAGGTCAGTGATGGTCTATTGGGTCATCAACTTAGAATTCTGAGTTAGTTGAAATGTGCGTTAATTGGTTCGGATACTCGGTTATAAAATGACGACATTAGAAAAAGTTAAAACTGATGGATGAAATTCAATTCCAGCTAGCTTAATTTGCCAATTAGAGTGACAAGTAGAATATGTACGTGTGCACATGGCATGAATGAATAGAAAAGCCAATGAACATTCATGGTCCCGTCCAATGATCAAAATAGCAACAAAAATGCTACAGGCATATCAGTTGTGTCACACCTCAGCCACACCCCTCTTACATACAGGTGGAGTTGTATGTAAGAGGGGTGTGGCTTTCCGGACCCCACCTGTATATACATGAGAGGGGTGTGATTGAGGTATGGAAGCTAGTTCCCACTACTAAAATCATTACTTGAAGTCTGGAATGTTACTCACACATACATCACGCTACACACACTATTATGTGTGGACACCACATGATGTGAGAAGTTGTGTAAGTAGCATTATTGTATATATAGTGTTGGAACTTGGATGTTTAAGGATGTATGTGTGTGTATATATATATACACACACACACATTTACACTAAATACTACTCTCTCCGTTCCAAATTGACGGTCCACCATAAAAAGTCGTGCCATTTTTCAAATAAAAAAATCAACTACTTCCGTGTATAATTTTTTGAAAAATTTCGCACCAAATTAAAGTACTAATCGAGAACTTTAATACGGTGCGAAAAAATTTGAAAAATAATGCACCGAAAGAGTTGATTTTTTGATTTGAAAAATGGTAAGAGAGAGGTAGTGGAACTCTCAATATGGAACGGAGGGAGTAAATACTAAATACCAAAAAATGCTACTCGTATTTGAATGTACATGTGGAAAGCAATGAAAGCGAGAGTGGTGCATATATTAGGAGAGTGACCCCCATCCAGGAATGAAGTGGTCATGCAACTTCCAAATCCCTGGTCTTTTCGGACAGCTTAGGCCTTGTTCATTTGCGAGTTTTGAATATTTTAGTTTTGGTAGTGGGTGGAGAAAGAAATAGAGTAATAATTGAAGAGAGAGGTAGAGAGAGAAATAAAAGTAATAATTGAAAAAATAAAGTAATGATTAAGAAACAAAGTTAAATATCAAAACGGACAAAGCCTTAGGCCTTCTTTTTTTTGATACTTTACCTTGTTTTAACTTTGTTTTCCAATCATTATCCTATATCCCCGATTATTAGTTTCATTTATTTCTTTATCTTTTTCCACTTATTACCCCTCTTTTCATCCACTACCAAAATTAAAATACTCAAAGTTACCAAAAGAACAAAGCCCTGTTTTTTGTTTTTTGTTTAATTTGGTGAGGGAAAAGAGAAATAGGAAAGCAAGTAACGTGAGAGAAACTTATGTTTGCTAACAGAAAAAAGTGATTCAATATCAGCATGATCAAGATCGTGGCAGTGTCGGATCGAGCTACATGCTGCCACGACAAACCGCCATTTTTTCCCGCCAACTTGATCTCCCCCGGCTTAATCTTCTGTGGATGGTTCTGTTGATCTCCCCCGGTATGTGGTGGTTTGCTAATGCTTTGGTTCTCGGCGGATGGGTTTTCAGATCGTCTTTTGGTGTTGTATTTCGGCCGACGATCAGCATATGAGTCCCCAGACGGCGTCGAGGGCGGCATTGGTAAGTCTATCTCGGTTACTCTGTCTCCCTTCCTTCCCTCCCTTGTTTTCTGCCGCCTTTTACTTGAGGGCTGTCCGTATTCTACTCGTAGCCATGTATTTTCTGCCGCCTCCATCTCTCAGCCTTATTCAACGGTTGACATGCTGGTCGGTCTTTATTTCCTCTTGGGGTACCGATTTTCTGCCTAACGGTGAGGTAGTCGTCTGTTTTGGGTTTGGCTGGTGCGGCTTCCCGCCGAGCTCCGCTGCTGGGCGGCTTGGTAATCGCCTAACGGTTTGGTCGAAGTCTCGCATCAGATCTGGATTTTTTTGGCCTATCAGATGTTCCTCCGGTGGTGGCCAGTGGTGGCGTGGGGCGTTGTTCTTGTGGAGGTGTTATCTGATGTGGTGGTGGTGGTGGTTGTCTGATTGAAGATGGCGGCAGTGGCAGAATGGGGGGCTGTGGGCGGAAGTTGTTTCAGTCGTTAGGTGTTTTGGTTTTGGGCTTCTTGATTTTGGGCTAGTTGTTTGGGCTTATTTTGTAATAATCTGAGTGCGTAGACCTTTGGGTGTGATCTTAACTGTTGTATTTGGGCTTATAGGCCCCAGGTGTTTGGGCTTTGCCCTTTAGGTGTATGTCCAACCTTTGGTTGGATCCCTTCTCCCCTTTTCCCTTAATAAAATTTATTTTGCCGATCAAAAAAAAATCTTCTGTGGATGTGCTCTTCCGCCATTGATGTTGGACCATAGAACACAAGTTATGGAGTTCTAGCAAAAAATAGTCAAGGACCATGCCAGGTCCGATCTCACAGCCACACTCGTACATTTCGGCCATGTACTATTGTTTGTTTCCGAAAAGTGAAAACTGGCCTAGGAACAGCGAGTAGTGCAGTTCTAGGCCTGATGCGGGCGTGCCAGGGCAGGTTTGTTGCCCAAATTCGTATTAAGGCCTAGATGCCTCAATCTGACTTCTAACAGACCATTGCGTACGACCTAAGGGGTGAGGCCGTATGTGGTTCGTGGTTTGCCTTTGCGGGCTAAGGACTTAAAATTTCCTAATCGTGTGAAAAATGGAAAGAAAGGTAAAGCAAGGCCTAAAACAGAAATAAAAGGACTTTATTAACGGTTTAACAAAGTCTAGTTACAAGGAAATGAAATAAAACCTAGGCTGGGCTAGATTGAATGGGAAAGTAACGATAATTGAAAGACAAATTGGTCATGGACCTAAAGATAGAAGATAAATGAAAAATAAATATGCATAAGCCGGGGGCTTGATTGGTCGGGGACCTTTGCCAAGGCATTCCATTCTGGTATTTATAGGTATCAATCCAGGCCTTGAGCTGCTTCAAATGCTTCAATGCATGGCTGCCACGTGTCCCTCTTAAGCTGCTTCAAAATGCTCCAATGAGAGGCTATTCTTTGATAAAAACGTGCCCTTTACTCCAAGGAAATGGTAAAGGCCTGAAAAGCCCTTCTTTTCTGCATAAAACTGGTCTGGGTGAGCTGCTTGTGAGCAGCTTGCTTAGGTCAGCATGAATCATTTACCAGCAGCTCCAAGGAGCTGCATGTACACCACCTGTCCTTTGCTTCATGCTGAAGGATGGGGTCTACTCAGACCTTAAGCTGCTTGTAAGCAGCTTACCCAGACCTGTCCAGCAGGAACATTCTAGGCCTTTTGAGCTGCTTGTGAGCAGCTTAAGGCCTTTGAGCTGCTTGGGACGTCTCCATGCATGGCTGCCATGTGTCTTTGGTCTTGCTTCATGCTGAAGAATGGGGTTCCACCAGTTCAGACCTTGAGCTGCTTGTGAGCAGCTTACCCAGATCTGTCTAGCAAGAATATTCTAGGCCTTTAAGCTGCTTGTGAGCACCTTAAGGCCTTTGAGCTACTTGTGAGCAGCTTAAGGTCCCTTTCTTGCTTATTAAAGGCTTTAAATGATGTTTTTAAAGCAGTGGGCCTATTCATCAATTAGGCCTGAACTTGTGGTAAATCATGGGCCTTTGTCCATTGTAAGCCTTCTGAGCCCAAGCCTGGTGAGAAAACCAAGGCTTCTACCAATTTAGGCCTATTTCGTAGGCCTTGTTACTTCTAGGAATTTGGGTTAGGCTTGGAAGAAGTACTCAGGCCTGGTGGACTGATTCAAGCCTTGGGCTTTTGACTAATTTGGACCTATATAGAAGGCCCATCATTCCTTAAGAACTGGCCCTAATTCGTGGGCAACTGGTCGTAAGGTCTTTCAAGGCTAGGGCCTCGACCCTCGAGGCTACCTTTTAACCCGTATATCCATTTCCTGATTTTTGGCCAAAAATGGGTGTAAACAACTATAACATAGCAGTCACACTCAAAAACATTGCCATTTGCAGAGTCTTAACGAAATTATTCCAAGGCCGATGATTTCTGGGCAACTTTGAAGTCCCACAATTGGGAAGAAGATAGATGGAGCATAGATATTGAGATTGGCAGGTAACCGTGACTTGTTTTCCATTGTGATGTGGATTTTTCAAACTGAGATTAACTTACATAAAAAAAGATTTGATAATTAATAATCGTATCCCTTAATTGTTTAAAATCCCATGTACATATCGGTGATTTGAGCGTTGTTATGTCTTATAGATTTGCCCATTAAAGATTAATATTTTTGAAACATTTAATAACTGCTCATTCACTTGTTATGTTGGTTATATATAAAATCGAAATCCGATCACAATTGAAAATCGTGGGTGGTTGTTTTTGGTCCATCTCGGGATTCTTGAAGAGACATTTGGGATTGGCTAGGGGTGTTAAATGGATAAGTTTAGGCTAAATTGAGTAAGTTATTACTCCCTCCGTCCCGGAAAGAATGACAATTTTTGAAACCTGTGTCTTTTTTCATCGCTTATATCTTTTAAACTATAATGTTTTTCATGACTTTGAAAATTTTGCATAATAGAACTAATCAAGAACTATCAAATAAGATTTATATTGCATATTTTTTGAGAATCATATTAAAAGATAAGGAGTTGAAATTGGCACGGATATCAAAAATTGACATCCAGTTTGGGACGGAGGGAGTAGTGGGTTGGATTTTTAATGAGTCATTAATTTATTTAGACCCAATTACTTACGAGCCCAATTACTCATACCCAACCCAACCCATTTATTTTAAATCAAATCCGACCCGCTCGTTAACCAAATTACATATATATTAAAATTTAAAATGACTAAAAATGAGTAAATACAATTACTATTTTAAAATCGAGTAAAAAATGATTCGAATGAATTGACTATTGACTAGATAAAATTTTTTTTTGACTATTGCCAATTCCAAAAGATTCCTTCAAAAACAAAAAAATAAACTTTTAAAAAATGAACCGAGCTGAGTAACTCGTGGCTCGGCTCGACTCTTTAGTAACCGAGCCGAGCTTAAGCACAAGTTTTGGCTCATTTACTAAATAAGCTAAGCTCGACACTTCAAAGCTCAGCTTAGCTCGCAAAAATTCGGCTCATTTGTATAAGCTCTACTCGTTTGAGCTCGAGCTCCAAAGCTCGGCTCAGCTCAGCTCGCAAAAGTTCCAAGATTTGCTCTCGCACACGCCTCTCATCCACTCTCTTTTATATATATATATATATATATATATATATATATATATATATATATATATATATATAGAGAGAGAGAGAGAGAGAGAGAGATAGATGTGATTCTACTCTATTTCTCTCTGTATCGAGCTAATATTAAAATCGAATCCGAATGAGGGAGGGTATCAACTGCGAGAGAAAAGCATTGTGATTTTTATTTTTTTTTCTGATGAAAAGCATTGAATTCGGAGCTTGAAAATGGAGTAAAAGATACGGAGAAGAGCGATGGGTGTGAGTCTGACGATTGTATTGTGTTTTTTTTATTTTCCGTTGATGGGTCATGTTCATGATTTATTGGTTCATCTAAGTTGACCTAATTAAGATTCATTTAAGACCCAATTAATAATGGGTTAGGTGTGTTGGACCTATTCTGACCCAACTAATAAATAGGCTAGGTTGGATCTATTTTATAGTGGTTGGATTTCGGTTAATTAATGGATTTGGTTCAATTTGCCACCTTTAGGATTGGCTCAGGATCGAGTTCACTGCTTCGATTTCTCTACTACTGCAAGGTTGCACGACTTGAAAAATACGATGTGTTTTGGATCTGTATTGGGAAACTTTTTGTTTCTCGCACCTCTTTGATATTTGATCAAAAACATTGAAGCAAGAAAGAAACCACACATACCCAAATGACAAAAAAAAAAAAAACAAGAGGAAGCGACAATGTTACCATCTGAATGCAAATCACGGCCTGCTTCACCTTGATTTTCATTCTCCATTCTCCATTACTCATTGTCTGTTTGCTTTGGCGAAATGTTACCATCTGAATGCAACCCAGGGCTCAATAACGCAGTCGATACGCACTGGGGGAGCTGCTACAACACTCAATTCTTCTCAGTCTTTGTTCTTGGTGTTGGACAGAATGCCGTGCATGGTTTGTTCAGCAAACAGAAACCATCCTTCAAGCACCCAAAAAATAAAAAGAAAGAGAGACCATCCTTCGATGGAGAATGCCGCTTCTGAAGCAGATCTTTTTGCGATCAGCTGCTATTCTGATTGAGCTGGTTGTTCATTGACTATGTGAAATGAGCAATGAATATTTGTAGAAATATTTTGATGGGAATCCGATCCCTCCATTTGAAAATAGATGTAACAGTATACACGGCGTGTACAAGGAGCGATTGTTCACCACCCTGACCATGCGATGTAGCTTAGATTATACTAGGAGTTCTGTTTTATGAAGTTACCTATTTTTGGATGATTAAGCTATGTCCTTTCATTTTAAGTGTCACATGCGACCAACACATCCCCATTTACACCACAGAGCTGTAGAGCCATAATCACTTCATTATATTGCGTAGGTTTAATTTGGTGTTTGATTTGGTGAGGGAAAAGAGAAATAGGAAAGCAAGTAACGTGAGAGAAACTTATGTTTGCTAACTGAGAAAAGTGATTCAATATCAGCATGATCAAGATCGTCATCTATGAGTGCTAGGGAGCTCACCGTTTTATCTCTTGTAGAATTTTGTGGACATTGCTTTGCGTAGTGATCTATATGATGCCCGGCCTAAACCTGCGAGGACAAACTGAAAGGTCCCAACTAAGAGAAAAGGGATAGCTCCGGAATGCCACTCATCGGGGACAACGGGAAAGTCACTCGACGTTTCTAATCGTAGAAGATACTCATACGACGAAGCCACACACTTGATATTAGGAGAACTCACTCAATCCGTGCAAGAAGAGAACTTGCACAATATTTTTAGATTCCCCAAAAACTGCTGGCAGACTTCTTTAACAAAGATATATATAGAGATTAAAATAGATGGCTCTACATTTACCCTCTTGACACTTATTGCTTTAAGACTTTCTAAAGAAGATAAATTAAAATAGATATTTCATTTCCTTCTCCTTCGTTGGAAAAGAAGCCTTCTCGGAATTTGCAACCAAATCTTCCCAAGGCCCTTCATCAAACTTCTTAAGCTGAAAACCATGCATCTTTACAATGTGCTTTTCCCGTTCAATGAACCAGATATTTTGTGTAGGTTTCTCGACGAGTAGTGGTGGAACGAACATCCAATTTTATTAATCAACGAACTGAAGTTACAAAGATTAAAAGGAAACGGGAAAACAAGGCATCACAACCAACAATCTACATCCCAACTATGTTGGCACCTATTAGAACTATGGCTCCGTACAAGGATATTTTTTGGATACAGACCAAATCTGATTAGGGTTAGAATAGAGTGGTTATAAATACTCTATGTTGTAAACCCTAATTCATTACTGTGATAATAAAAGAACAGCAGCCACTCTCACTCCCGTGGACGTACCCGGTTTGGGGAACCACGTATATCTCTGTGTTTATTATTTACTGTTTATACTCGTAAATCGTGTGTGTGTATGTCGATCCTAACAAGTAGTATCAGAGCTTCAGGCTGTTTTAGATCACACAGAAGAACGATGTCATCGAGTTCGTCTGTTTCAAAGTTCGATGGAACTTTGAATTTCGGATTATGGCAACAGCGGGCAAAGGATCTGTTGGTGCAGTAGGGTTTGTACAAGGGGTTGAAGGCGAAGCCAGAAGCCATGTCAAACGACGATTGGGAAGAACTCCAGATGAAGGCGGTGAGTACGCACGATTCGTCTGTGTCTTGCAGACAAAGTTATGTATCACGTGTAGGGTGATGAATCGCCGGCTAGGGTCTGGACTAAACTGGAGAGCAGGTATATGCCAAAGTCATTGACGAACAAACTGTTTCTGAAGCAGAAACTGTTTGGGTTGAACATGGCCGAGGGTGTTGATCTGGTTCAGCATATCAACACGTTCAATCAAGTTGTGAGCAACTTGCAACAGATTGACGTAAAATTTGAGGAGGAAGACCAAGCGCTGATGTTACTGTGTTCACCACCGATTTCTCTCAAAACCCTAGTTACAACCTTACTCTGGGGGCAAGAAACCCTAGAACTGGAGGAAGTCACTGCAGCCCTTTTGGCGTATAATCAACGCAAGCAACAAACAGAATCGCTGCAGAGTGAAGGTCTGGTGGTTAAGGGGTACAAAGATCGACGCAGAGAGAAGGAGATGGGTAAATCAATTTCGGGACATGGGAGGTCTCAGTCAAAGGACAGGTCCGAGGGCACGTTTGAGTTCAAGTGTTACAGGTGTCATGAACCGGGGCACATGAAGAAAGACTGTGCGCAGAGGGGGAAAAGGAACTGATTGGAAGAAAAAGGGAAAGGTAGGGGTGAGGAAAGATGGATCATCAACTTCTGCAAACGTTGTGGAGCAGGAGTCAGACAATGGTGATATGCTTTCGGTCTCATCTGGTCAGAATGACTTGGCAGATTCATGGATTCTGGATTCATTATGTTCATTTCATGTGTCTCCTAACAAGGATTGGTTTAACACCTATATGTCAGTGAATTGTGGTAATGTTCTTATGGGTAACGATGCATCGTGTAAAGTCATAGGAATAGGCACAATAAAAATTAGAATGTTTGATGGTGTTGTGAGAACTTTGAGGAATGTTAGACATGTTCCAGATTTGAGGAAGAATCTGATTTCGTTAGGAACCTTAGACTCTAACGGCTGTGGTTATAAAACAGAAGGTGGAGTTATGAGGGTAACGAAGGGTGCCATGGTAATTATGAAAGGTTCCAAGGTTCCTGGAAATATCTACAGGTTGGTAGGGAGTACAGTTGTAGGTGGAGCTGTTGTCACTACAACGGATGATACTGATGATACCATGCTTTGGCATATGCGGTTGGGACATATGGGAGAGCGTGGTATGTTATAGCTGCATAAGAGGGATCTGCTGAAAGGGGTTAAATCGTGTAAATTGGATTTTCTGCAAGTTTTGTGTTCTGGGGAAACAATGTAAGGTGCAGTTTAGGAATGCAACTCATGGAACGAAGGGAGTTCTTGACTACGTTCATTCAGATGTTTGGGAGCTAGTGAGGGTAGTTTCGAAAGGAGGATCTCTGTATTTCTTGTCCTTTATCGATGATTTTTTGAGGAAAGTTTGGGTGTACTTCATGCAACACAAGTCTGAAGTCTTTGCTAAGTTCAAAGTGTGGAAAGCTGAAGTGGAAAACCAAACCGGGAAAAAAATTAAGTGTCTCAAGACAAACAATGGGAAGGAATTCAAGAATGGGAATTTTCTAAAGTTTTGTAAGGAACAAGGGATTCAGCGACACTTTACAGTTCGAAAGACACCTCAGCAGAATGGGGTGGTAGATAGGATGAATAGAACCATTGCAGAAAGAGCAAGGTGTTTGAGATTGAATGCAGGACTTCTGAAGGTTTTTTGGGCAGAAGCAGTGAGTATGACATGTTTTGTTATAAATAGGTCACCGAGTGCTGCTTTGGATGGGAAGGTAGCTGAGGAGATATGGATAGAGAAAGAGGTTGACTACTCAGGGTTGAGAATTTTTAGGTGTCCGGCCTATGTTCATGTTCCCAGTGATGAGAGGTCAAAACTTGATGTGAAGTCTAGACAGTGTATCTTTCTTGGTTATGAGAAAGGGGTCAAAGGGTACAAGCTTTAGGATCCAGAGACAAAGAAGGTGGTGATCAGTAGGGATGTGGTATTTGATGAGGACTCTATGGTCAAGGCACATCAGAAGGTTCAAAAAGCTGAGTCAGAGGAAGTGAGCAGCAGATAGTAAGGCATACAGATTGAGCTGGAAAGTTTTGAGAGAGGTGATACAGAGCCAGATGAATAGTTTGATCAACTGCAGTAACATGAGCAGCAGCAAAACTTGGCCGCTGGGAGAACCAAGCGGACTACCAAGCCACCGGTGAGGTATGGGTTTAAGGACTTGGTTTCTTATGCATTGACTACTACTAGTGGGGATCCATTTACTTTTCAGGATGCTATCACGAGTTCTGAAAGGGACAGATGGATGGAAGCCATGGTGGAGGAAATAGAGTCTTTGCATAAGAATAAGACTTGCGAGTTGAAAGAACTGCCCAAGGGAAAGAAGCCAGTGGGTTGTAAGTGTGTATACAAACGAAAAGAGGCAGCAACAGAAAAGGAGAGGGAAGAGTTTGAGGCTCGGTTAATGGCAAAGGGGTATTCACAGAGGAAAGGGATTGATTTTGATGAGGTCTTTTCTCCAGTGGTAAGGCATACGTCAATCAGGATTATCTTGGCATTGGCAGCTAGCTATGATCTGGAGTTAGAGCAGATGGATATGAAAACAACTTTCCTCCATGGTGATTTGGAGGAAGTCATATACATGAAGCAGCCTGAGGGGTTCATGCAGCCAGAGACTGAGCATCTTGTTTGTAAGTTGAAGAAGTCCCTTTATGAGTTGAAACAGTCTCCAAGACAATGGTACAAAAAGTTTGACTCTTTCATGATACGGATTGGGTACACACGCTGTAAGTATGATTGTTGCGTTTATGTTAAGAGTCTTGATGCTAGTTCCTATATTTTCTTGCTTCTTTATGTAGATGATATGCTGATTGCTGCAAGGAGTGTGGTTGAGATTAACAAGTTGAAGTCTTTATTGGGTAAAGAGTTTGACATGAAGGATTTAGGAGCAGTTAGGAAGATACTTGGGATGGAGATTCGCAGAGATAGGCCAGCTGGTAAGTTGTGGTTATCTCAAAAGAATTATGTGGTAAAAATGTTGGAGAGGTTTAGTATGAATAATGCCAAACCGGTCAGCACTCCATTGGTAACTCATTTCAAATTATCTTCAGCTCAGTGTCCGACGTCAGATGAAGTAATTGAGGATATGTCAAAGGTGCCTTATGCAAGTGCAGTGGGTTGCTTAATGTATGCAATGGTTTCTACGAGGCCCGATTTGGCACATGCAGTTAGCACAGTCAGTAAGTACATGGCCAAACCAAGCAGAGAGCATTGAAAGGCAGTCAAGTGGATGTTCAGATACTTGAAAGGTACTTCGGATCGCGAGATTATGTTTGGTAGGCAACAAGGTCAGATTTCAATTGTTGGGTATGTGGATGCGGATTATGCTGGGGGTTTAGATGACAGAATGTCGACAACTGGTTATGTGTTTACACTTGTGGGTGGGCCTATTTGTTGGAGATCCATGGTACAACCTCTGGTGACCTTATCTACTACTGAGTCTGAGTGTATGGCGGTGACTGAGGCGGCTAAGGAAGCATTGTGGTTGAAATGGTTCGTTAAGGAGCTTGGCATAGATCAAGGTGGAGTTCAGTTGCATTGTGACAGTCAGATTGCCATTTATTTGGCAAAGCATCAGGTGTATCATGCTCGAACCAAGCATATCAAGGTGAGGTTTCACAAGATGAGAGAGTTGATTGATGCAGGTGATTTGATACTGGAAAATGTGCACACTTCTGAGAATGCAGCTGATATGTTAACAAAGACGGTTACTGCAGACAAGTTCAGCATTGCTTGGACTTGGTTAATGTCTCTTGGTGCTAGGAAAAGAAAGGCACCCCCCCAACTTACTGGATGGTGATGGTTATTTTCTGAATGAGCGAGAGTAAATTCGCCAAGGTGGAGATTATTAGAATTGTGGCTCATAAAGTTCTAGAAAGAAGGCCAGATGCCGGAGCGTAGCGAAGCGCAACAAGTAGAACTGAGTGATAGGCGCGTGATATCACAGATATGAGTGCCTAAGTAGGGCGAATTAGCGCATTAGATGAGTGATTTATCTCATTTTTCCACTTGATGCCGTTGTTTCCTTGGATTTTGTGTTCTTGGTTAATTTCAGGAAATAAGGCGGTTTTGTTGCCAAGTTTTGTTGGCGAGGTGTGAGAATTATTGGACGTGCGTGCATGACAAGAGGATTCAATCGAGGCGAACATGAAAGGGCTTGGAATCCCAAGAAAAGAGCGCGTATTGATACTAGGAATGTTGGTATTGATACGGATGAGTTAAAATCTGTCCAGAGGAATTCAAATCGATATTATACTTGGTAGTATCGATGCTTCTGTTACCATATGCGTATTGATACAGAGTTTGTTAGTATCAATACGCGTGTGTTAATTCTAAAATTTTTTTTATCTGTTTTTATTTTAGAATTACTTTGTTTTTAGGAAAGATTAGTATAAATACTGTTAAGTTTTAGTTTAGTAGGGTTCGACCATTACATAGCAGCTTTCTTTTTACGCTCTTTTCTTTTCAGAGCTCTTTCCATTGAAGTTTTCAAGTTTTATTCAAAAACACATCTTTCGGTGACTCGTTTCAATTCTTGTTCTTAATTAAAGTTGTTTATTAGTATTCCATAAGTTGTTATCTCTCATTTATTTTCTTTCTCCAGTAAAAAAAAGAATGATTAATTCTAGGGTTTTATTCCTTTTATTTTTAATAATATTAACGAGTGAGTAGTTTTTTTGAGGTTTGATCGCTAGGTAAAGGCGCGCCGCGACCCAATTAGGATTCATCTCGCAATTTTTCACACATTAATTTAATTAAATAATTTAGTTGGTGAAAACTACGCTCGTTGGACTAATCCGAGGCATTGCCAGGGCTCATGTGAGCAGGAACCGGGGACCAAAACATGTTCGCTGCCGTGTACGGGACCGACAACCTTAGGATTCGCATCTTTCAGGGTTTCCAATTCTCCCTAAATTTAACCATTTTTAGAACTTTGAAAAGTGAGCGGATTTTGATTGGGTAGTGAGCGCCGGATTCCCTACGACCGTGTCTCTCTTTTTGATTATTTGAGCAAGTTCCCTATTAGTATTAGTTAATCAATCAACCGAAAGCTAATGGGTGGCTACCTAAGAGCTATTTTTAATATTACAATCCGAGGTTCCACAACGCACACTTCACCGTCCTTAGTGGATTCGACTCTGGTCTTACCGGGTATTGTGCTACATCGGTCTCATCCCTACGCTTGGGGCAACCCATTATTTTAGGTCTAGGAATCGGTCAAGCACGGAGCGGAGCGACGGCATCTGGCCCATCGCCGATGGTCCAGTGAAAGTAGACTGGGCCAAAGGCCCAGGCGTTCTATAATTGGGGGGTCCAGTCCATACACGGGTATTTTTGGGATACGACCAAATCTGATTAGGGTTAGAATAAATTAGTTATAAATACTCTATGTTGTAAACCCTAATTCATTACTGTGATAATAAAAGAATAGCAGCCGCTCTCACCCCCGTAGACGTACCCGGTTTTGGGGAACCACGTATATCTCTATGCACTACAACAAAAATGAAAATAAGTGACGAAATTGCTTATGAGGAAAATTGATTTCGTCTCCAATTATGCCTATTTGTGAGGAATTTTTTTTTTCGTCACCAATTAAGAGGACAGACAAATTTAAGGTGAGAAAATTTTATTTTGTCACCAAAAATAGTTAATTAGTGAGAAAAATATAAATTTCGTCACCTAAAGGATTGACAAAATGAATATAAGGTGACGAAATATTTATTTTTGTCACTAATTTATTCCCTTCATAATTTGCTCAGATGCTTACAACCAATACATGACAAATTAGTTCCTCACAAAAGGAAAGGGTTTGGGTGAGAATCTTTTTTTGTCGTCGTTGAGGGGAGTTTTGGCGGGTGAAAAGGGCGCTGAAAATTTTGGGCGTAAATCCCAAAATTTTAGTGAAAGCCCTTGTTTTTTGACATTGGAAAGGCCCTTGTTCGTTCTATTTCTTACACCCCGCTATTTCTGTCACAAACAACCCCATCACCGTCTCTCACACCGCGCCCCACTCCATCTCTGCAACTCCATCCCTCACACCACTCCCCCCGCCATCTCTGCAACTCCATCCCTCACACCACTCTCCCCGCCATCTCTTCTCCTCTATGGATTCCACTACAATAAATAATGGCTAGCTTTCTCGGCACTTCATTCCCGGGGTTTCCAATAAACCCCGCTTAAGGTCAGTTTTTGCCCGGGCTGGAGAAAACAAAACACATGGGTGCTTCCCAATTTCCCCATCCCTTCTTATTTTCCCTTCGGCGCCGCCTAAGGCAGAGAAAAGCCCTAGTTTTCTTCGATCTCCTCCTCCTCCTCTCTCTCGGAAAGCCCTATTTTTCTCTTCGATCGACACTCCGGTCTCCTCCTCTCACTCAACTGGTACTTCTCTCTCTCTCTCTCTCTCTCTCTCTCTCTCTCGTTTTGTCTTGAATTTGTATCACGATTGGACTTATTGTATCTCGTTTTGGGCAGGAAACTTCAGGATCCACATACCATGTGTTCGGCTATTTTATCTCTACTGGTATTCTCTCTCTCTCTCTCTCTCTCTCTCTCTACGTGTTGTCTTCTTTCTCTCTCTGTGGTCGGCAGATATGTGGTAGTGAAGGGGTCGCGGGTTCATTGATGGCTGTAACAGATCTGTGGCGTGGAAGCGAAGGACAGCCCAACCGGTACCTAATCTATCTCCCGTCCATATCAGCACTCTGTCTCTGAGGTTCAACGTTCTCCTTGCCACTGGTATCTCTCTCTCTCTCTATGTTTCTCTCTCTTCCGTGGTCAGGGTTGGGTTTTGTAGTTAGGGCAGTCTATTCAGGGAGGGAGGGAGGGAGGGAGGGAGGGGGGGTCGTGGGGAAGGAGGATTTGGGTTAGGGCACAAAATGCTAGGTTTTCTTGTAGAAAATGATAAACCCTTACTTTGTTGATGGAGTTAGTTGTGTAAATTCTCTGTTTTTGTTTGATTTGTTGGTTTTCTTTACCGCATGACTTGATTTACTAGCTTTGTGAAATCTTCTGTAGTTACGTCTAGATCTGTCGCAAGGACATACTTAACCATCACTATTTAGAAATGATTTATTTTAACCACCCAAAAAATGGAACTTGTAAAAAAAGAAACAATCTAGAACTGTAAATTCTCAACATATGCAAAAACAACTGTGAGAAGTTTGTATTATTTGTCTCACTGAGTTCACTCCACTTGAAAACAACTATCAAAATATCAGCTTTGTGGTACCAGAAGACCAATAGGATCTTGAAATGATGTTTTTGAATAAATTTCGTAACAAAAGCATCTACTTTTATCACTACAACAAATACTACTTTTAATAGCATAAGTTAATAGCCTTTTTTTTTATTTTTAAAATGCTGTTGTAGGGAGAAAATTATACCGTTCAGCCATTAAGTCTAAAGGAAGTGCTCGCGCCCTAATTTAATGTAGCGTTCCAGAAGTCTTCAACAATGTTCCACTCTTTTTCAAAATGAAAAACAGCATTTCACGCTTCCACAGAAATTATAAGCGCCAATCGTTTGCCCCCAAAATCGCACTCTGCCCTTCCTGAAAATTTCAATCGGTTCCACTGAAACTATAGGCGCCAAATCTGCCAATTGTTTCGTGCGAGTTGCTGCAAGATTTCTGTGTGAACTGGTGCTGGTTTCTAATGGATCGATCTTTTAGGTATTCTAGGGTTTTAATCGAGAGGAACAGGTTTGTCCCTTGTTCTCTATTTCTCCTAATTTCCGACCGATTAACCTCTGTTTCTTATTAATCGCCTCATCTTCTTCATACATCTGCTTCCTCATTCCATAGTCAGAGGAGAATCAAAGCAATATTCGGTAATATTGCACGAGTAGAAGCAAACATTCATTGCTCGGAGAGTCCTTACCAGGTTTGATTTGATTTTTTCATTCAGTTGTTACCCAAATACAAGGCTAGTGTTTTAATCGGCATGTATTAGTTTGTGATAAGTGATAACCATCTAAGGATTTGCACAGATAATGCACTTAGAGGGTTTGGATTTAATTTATCGGAGTATCAGTTTTCATTCCGAGAAAATATTGGAGCTTTTGTGTTGACTCATTCCAAACAATTCTCTATTTTTCTTGAAATTCTATATTTGTAATTGATACTGTATTGGGCTTTTGTTTAGGTTTTTGGTGGTCTAATGATTCTTGCAAAAGGAATTTTTAACAAAAAGAAAGAGAAATACTGAAAAATTCTCTTGCTGTTTATGACTAATGACCTTGTATTGGTGAATCTCAGAAGTTTTCTGCATATGACTTAGTTGATTGGCTTCTATTGAAACAAAAAGTAAGAGTTTTGGAGAGAAAACAATTCAGAGCAAGATGGTGATTGGTGAACATCGTAATATGCACTTTGACATCGCTTTGCTAATAATTTTGAAGTAGCTTCACAATTTTTGTCGAGATTTCGAGATGATTTTGTTTGAACGAGAGCAAAAACTTATATCTATTTCTCTCTCATGTATATCTGCTGCTTATCGTCTAAAGGGAATGGAATCGATTGGGTCTTAGGTGTATTGGTTAGGATTGTTAGGAAATGGAATCGAGTCATGGGTTTAATAAACCATAACAAGATGAGTTATTACTGCTATCCGTGTCCATCATAGTCCAGCTAATGTGGTTTTTTTTTTTGTTACAAGTGCTTCCTTGTGTTTATAGATATGCCTCAATGAACTATATTAGTATATTGTTGATTTCATAGTTCCCTGTTAATGAAGTTCTGATTGGCTGATTTATATGAATTCGAATGAAAGAAGATCCTAATTCTGCTCTGTTATTTTGTCATTCTGGTCCTTAGGCTTGGCTTATGGTAACCAATTTCCGTAATAAGCTGAAGCTATTCGGAACAGACAATGTGTATCAAGCTCCCGTACCTTTCCTTACATGTGGCCCGTTGCTCTCACATGAAGAGCCAGACAAAATGAAGGCACAGATTATGGGGAAACAAGTTCATGCTTGGACTTGTGACCCTTCAAATCATTTACTCTAATACCATGCTTGGACTTGTGACCCTTACAGGCTTATAGTACTATTGAGATTGTATGACAGAGAAATTAGTAGGCGCGAATTGCCGATAAACCTCTTTTACGTATGGTAAATAATTGGAAGAAGCTTTATAAAAAAGGCATGCGAGGTTAGTGTAATTTGATAGATACAATCAACTCAAGAAGAGTGAATGTTTCGACGATTTTATTGTTTAGTGGCAGTCTGCACATGAAGTGGAGGATTTCACTGTAAATCTTAGCTGCCACTCACCCTACGAAGTGTAACCATGAAAGCTTAATTGTTTTTCTTCATGTCTTGATTGTTTATTAACGGATGCAAGCTACTTGCAGTATTGTTGTGAATAGTCTGTTCTTTTTATACTTTTTATTCATGCTTGTTCTTGCAGGCAAAACTCTAAATATGGAGAAGAATGAAGATTCTGGTAGCCCTAGTTGGGGTGCTTCACTCTTCATGCAAACAACAGAAGATGTTGCAAGAGCTGTTGCTGCTGCTGCTGTGGCTCGTTCACCACGACCAACTATGGTGTTCTCGTCGAAAGACGATAACGGTGACAGTCCACTGCAGAAACTTCAACACCATGTTTCTAGAGTGCTGAAAGGCTTCTCACAAACTCCTGAAGTGCAAAATGGAACTTACAACCCTGAAGTACTAACTAGCCAAAAGCGTCAATGGGCAAGCTTTCAGTTGTAGTACCTGGTATGCTTATTTGTCTCATGTAAGACCCTTTGGGTCCAATTTGCTCATCTCTTCAGCAGTCAGATGCCATTTTTGCTCTCAAATTTGTTCCTATCTTGCTTACATCCCATATTTTCATCACCTACTGCTCATTTGAATTTGCAAAGCTGACACGGTCCCCCTCCTCTAACACAAAAACACAACTAGACTGAATAAGTCCTGCAGTTTGAGTTTAAAGCTGCCGCCTTCGTTTCCTGTTTGTGTTGAGATATATGTGAATATGGTGCATTCCGATATCCAGAAATTATGTATGACCATGCCCTTTATACACACTTTCTTGGAAAGGATGATTGGTGTGTCCATTTTTTTTTGGTTAAATTGGTGTGTCCATTTTTGTTTGTGCATTATGGTAAATTATGTTATTTAATTCTGCAAGATCATATATAGGCCTTTGAAAGAGCAATCAAGGCTTTTTGAGAGCTTTGTGGTTGTTGAACTTCACCCTAATTGTGATATTCAGGCACTTCAAAAGCAGTACTTCGGTCGAAAGTCTGAGAAGGTTCGGGTAAATTTTGATGTGGTCAGCATCAGTCACGTGTAGAATCTGAACCACAGGTGCTGATTCTTTTATGGAAAACTTGGAACGTAGGTTAAGACAATTGAACTATTTTGATATGTGATGCCTTCTGATATGGTTTGATATGCATGTCTTTTCAGTTTTCACCAATGGAGGAAAAGTCCTTGGTACCATGACTAATATATTCAACCAAGTGAACTCCGCTTAACAAATATCTGTCTATAATCTATATTGTCCAATTTCATTATGCTTTCTAGACTACTAACTTATTGGCATAATATTTGTGTGTGCTACATGTTTCTTTCTTTCTCTTTTCTATTCTAGCATAATGATTGCTAGGTGAAAGATATGTAAAATGAAGTTTTAATAGTTCATAAGTGGTGAAAGTACTTTACTAAGTAATGCAACAAAGTTTTGATAAAAAGATCGTGTCATCCTAGTGAATGTCTGCCTTGCAAAGTTTTGATAAAAAGATCATGTCACTGTAGTTCCATGGTTCATGTTTTTGAGTGCCTATACTACAACAGCTTGCCCAAAAAAGAACAGATTGCTGTTCATTCTTGTGGAGGGCCTTGCCATCGGTATCCATGCTTTTTCTGGTTTTTTTTTTTTTTGTCTTCTCACCTTTTTCTCATTCTTCGGATCTTTTTGTATCCCCACTGTCCACCAAAGCAGGAAAGCTTATTACATCATATCTCCGGCCTTGTGGTATCCCTAATAAATCAGAAAAGTTTATTTTATCAAGTAGATACAGCCAGCTGAATAGATAGCACAGAAGACTCTTATGGTCAAATTATAATGAGGTTACTCTTTGATTTTATTTTTTTGTGTTGGCATGCAGGAATTAAATTACCTAATTGTATACGTCTATGCCTGGAGATATATCATCCTGGTCAATGCCCTGCACCCGAGAAGTGCTCTAAAAAGGTAATATTTATTGTATCATGATTGTGCTTAATTCTGGTATAAGCAGTCATTATAGTTGTGTATATGTTTAGTTTGAAACCTTTCTTCTGTTTTTCAAGAATATAATTTCCAATAGAAACAAAATATTTTCTTTAGTGTCCACAACTCCACATGTATCAATAGAAGAAGTACTAACACGTATTAAAGAAGCCTTAATCTCATCCCACAGTGGAGTAAAGACTAGAAAGCAGCTTCTGAGCTCCTTCATAATCTCGAATTGTTAAGATAGGATCACAAAAGTTACCATAAGAAAGGATGACACAAAAATAAAATAGCCTATAGGCTATAACCTTACCATTGGGGTAACGTGTTGTTGACAGAGGAAAATTCTAAAACACATGGTCAGTTGGTCACTGATGTTGGAAGGTATCCAGAAAGTAGCAAATTAAGTTTCCATTTTGTTAGCTCATACAATTGACAGATAATACATGTTTCAGGTTCTCTGTAAGCAGTACATTGCTCAGTTCATTTCTTAGAAGAATTAGCTCTGATTGATTCTCTTAGAGGCTGGTGATGCAAGGCTGTGACTCATGAAGCCTCAAAAGCCCGTGAGTTCTTGGTTAGCTATGCATACCAGAGGCTGGGGTGGTTTTAATTTTTCTCGGCCGTCAAAGGTTATGATCTATAGGGGTTTGCACATGCAGATTATGCTCTTAAACTGTGTGATTTACTTAAATCTGGTTTGTTATTTTCATTCTAATGAGAATATGAGGCTTTTCTTTTGCTTCGGTTTAGAAAAAGAGAATACATGTATGGGGCTTCACTGTGATTTGTCCCATTTGCTGTCTAGTTGTAAACCATGTCGGTGATTTGTCCCATTTACTGTCTTTTGCATATTACCAGAGATATGTATACTATCTCAAGTAGTTATATTTGCATAGCTTTTTTAATCGCAGATTTTCATGATTAAGACTGGTATGATTCGTTAGTATGTCAATTTTTTGATGTTTGCAAGTTACTGATCTCCTTATTCTACATTGTTAGGTTGATTCACATAGAAAGGCTGCTGCTGCGACTGCTTCTGGTAAATTTAAAGAGGAAATAATTCCTGTGGCCACCAAGGTAATTTTTTTTTTAATTGCTGTCTCAATGAGTTGCGATATGGAATTTCACTACTTGCTCAGTGTTACCAAGTTTGTGTGTGGATGCTATGATCTTGTGCATTGGTGTAATATATTTTGTGCTAACAGATTGTTGATCCAAAAACTGGAGATGAGAAGCCTGTTACAATTTCAGTTGATGATGGAATTCGGCCGAATGCATCACTATCACATCTGGGAAAGCTGAAGCCCACATTTAAGAAAGATGGGACAACCACAGCTGGTAAATGAAAGCACAACCTGTTTGAGCCTTTGAGGTTTATTTAGATTTCTGGTATTGTGATTTTATTTCTTCTGGTGGATATACGATAGGGAACTCTAGTCAAGTGAGTGATGGTGCTGGAGCCGTCCTCCTGATGAAGAGAAGTGTTGCAATGCAGAAAGGACTACCAATTCTCGGTGTATTCAGGTGTGAACTTAGATTATGCTTACTTGAATTACATCGAGAATAAGTTGGTTAAGCTATGCACATTGGGCTGAATCATCCTCGTATTCAAAACTTTCAACTTTCATATCAAGTCGAAATTTAGATGAAGGGTTCATGTCTTGGAAAATCCACTTTTCCATCGAAAGCAGTCCCTAATAACCCAGCATAGTAACCCAAAATCTCCCGCTTCACGGCCTTAGGATCATCAATCAAACAACCACTAGAATTAGTAAGACTTAGAATTGTATTTCTAGCTCTATGGGAACACACATTCTGGTGAAAGTACTTAAGAGTTTTGGTCTCCTAAAGCCAACTAAAGCCAACCATTTCACTCTAGACTTCTTTTTTGTATTTCTGCTCTTAATTTTCTGGATGGCTTGGCTGATTTTTGCTGATGGTTTTTGGCTGTTTGTTGCATTCCAACTAACTTGGCACCCACACAACACACACCAGTAATGAAATCCATACCTTTAGAGGACACAACACACCTTTAGTGGACACAACACACACAACTCACACCAACACACACCTTTAGTGGATTTGAGAAGTGTTCTTAGTAAGTCCCGCAAAAGTTTAGTCGTAAGACCCCCAGTTGGTATTTTGGTTTCAGTGTAGGTTTAGCAAGTTTTAATTTCTGCATATGCATTTCTGTTTCAAGTATGTTCTGCTTGTGCATTTTTTTGTTTTACTTGCTACAGCATTAGACTTGTTATGAACCAGTTTTGTGGTCTGTTTTGGTTTATGGTTCTATGTTCAAGTTACAGCAGTTATGTGGTCTATTTTTTGTTGTTTGCTGGTGATATGTTGAGTTGCAGCAGTTATGGAAATTTGTTAGGTATTGACACTTTAGCTGGTATGGACACTTGAGTAGTCACAAAATTCAGTTCAGGTATAACATCTCTAACTTGGGTTCTGTTTCAATTGCACAAAAGGAAAGCACTTATGGACAAGATGAAAGCACTTGTGTTTCAGTTGCACTTCGTCTTCAACTTTGGTTATATTTTTAGGCATTAGATTTTTCTACTTGAAGTATAATCTGTCCAAGTTGTTTGCTGCATACTCTGTCCATTGTCCATCCAAATAGTAATGTTCCAGTTCTATTGTCAGATTGTTTGCTGCATACATGTCAATGTTTATAAAGCACAAAATGAAGGCAAACACTTCAGTTCATTGATTTTGGCATAAAACTTAATTTTACATGATGTTTCGTATTTCTATTAACAATATTGTAACAATATTTTCTGAATTTTATTTTATGTTAATTTGCAGATTGAGTATGTAGAAGGTTGGTAGCAGAAGATGATATATGCTTTTCTATGAAGACTTCTTTTTGGATGAAGTTCAGAGTCTTCTTTTTTTCGATGATGCTACGAGAACTCTTCTTTTTTGATGATTCAGCGGATAAGAACTATGATGAACAACGTATATGGTCTAGTTTGGTTATTTTTGACATTCGTACATGGATGCATTACATCCTAAGTGTGGATGATTATTTTGGTGTGGATGAATGTTGGGTATGACGATGTGTTTGATGTTATGGTAAAATAGAATGGGCTTACTATTTAGTGCAATTCAGATGTATTATAGTTTTTGTTTGATATCTATTGGATTCTAAAATGCACAGGATATTTGGAAGAGTGCGAGACGATTTTGTCACCAGTATTTCTAATATATGAAAAATAGGTGACAAATTTTTTTGTCACTAAAGAGGATTTTCGAAGACGAAATTTTGTCATTAATCGGCTTTAATTTTACAATTATAGGAGACGAAATTATTTGTCACATTTACTATTTTATAATATTTAAATTAAAATCTTTGGTGACGAAATTTTTTGTCACCTATGTAGTCTTCCAGGTCAATATTCATTTACTATTAGTGACGAAACTGGACAAGGGTGACGAATAATCGATAAACTGGTGACGATAAATTTCGTCTCCAAAAATTACTATAGGTGACGAAACATGATTTTCGTCACCACGTTACTTTCTGAGACAACCTATAGGTGACAAAAGTTTTTTCGTCTCTAAACTTTTGGCGACAAAAAATGTGCATTTTGTGACAATTTAATTCGTCTCCAAACACAAAATTTCTTGTAGTGATGTTTATTCTTTACTATTTATACTCGTAAATCGTATATGTGTGTTGATCCTAACAGCACCCAGATCGAGGACAATCATATTCCACCCCCTACCAAAGGAAGAAGAGGTTGGCGAGAAGCCAAACAAAATCATACATCAGAAAACCACAAAAAACCAAAATCGACTGCCATCACCGGAAAACAGATGGGGAAACACTGAAAGTAGGAAAAAATTACAGGACAAACATGAAATTGAGCCCAGTTGATGACTTCGGGATCTCGGAGTTCCACCAGAGAGCAAATGATCCTCAAAACCCCACAAATTCTTGTATGCTCATGACTGTATTCAGAATCTTCAAACAACCATCTTCAGTAATGTTGTGTCTGATATTGAGCTAGCTAGCAGGGATTATAGCAATATCAAAGGAAAAACATTCCACATCGTCTATAGCTAGAAAATACATCACCAGCCAACCAGGAGCATAACAAGCAATGAGAGCTCATGTGCAGAAATGTAAATCATGCTGCAAAAATAGCGCTCTGCATGATCCTGATGAAATTGGGAAATACTGCATCAAACAGAAAACCCTGCAACAGTCTGATAAAATGGAGCATGACTTATGACTCCTTTGGCCTTTTGACACACCAAGCATCTTTGCACAAAACGAGCAACATCACATTTCAAGGACGACCAAAAATAGTGTTCTTTAACCAACAATTCAGTTTGGTCCCTTCGAAGATGACCAACTGGGTATTTAAGGGCAAAAAATAAATCAATAGGTGGACTAATTAAAAAGACTAAACATAATATTAAGAACACCTCTGCTTAGAAGACAACACAACTCGAAAAAGGTTTGCAAGTGCTTAGTAAAATATTTTGATGCGGTTTGAAACAAAAAGAACAACGAAAGGTTGTCTTCGGACGTCTACGTATCCAATTGACCTCTTGTGAGTGATCATAATCAATACCAACATTTTCATCATCCGGCGGCGGCTTAGCAGGAGGTCGAAGCTTTATGGAATACCAAATAGGGTGTCTACACCATGTTATTGCTCTTGACACACTCACTTCGACATAGGAAAGAAATCTAATAAATAATGAAAATTCGTTCTTAATTTTTGCTTTCAAAACCTCACTTATCTTTCTTTTGAGATGGATCCAGCTCCCACCCTGGGGCCTTTGTATTAGTCAAATTCAATGAATTATATATAGACTTATGATGGGAGTTGACATGCAACAAAAGAGACTACATTCTACAAAACACCATCACAATACCATAATTTACTAGAAAACAAGAAAAGTCATGAGACAGACCAAGAAAATGAATTCAAAAAACCACAACATGAACAAACAAGATCTTCACCCTATTACAAACGATTCAGACCCAAAGGAACAACAATCTTTGTACTTTCACAATTCACCACTGCATATTTGCTATGCGTTTTTGTCTGTAGGACCCGCACATTATCTTCGTATACCCATTGAGCAAGATGTCACCCGCACTAGTAGAATGACTTATTAAGCGGAAATGTCATGCTACTACTGATACGATGTTGCCCAGATATGTCTCCAGTGGAAGGACTTATTGACAAAGCGTAGATGTCTGTTGCTGCTTCGTCACTCAGCAAATTTTCAATCTCTTCATGACTTTGTTGATTAACCCATGGATCCTTTCTATACTTCCTTAAACTTTATAATTCCATAACCACTTCTTTCATTGTAGGCCTCTCTTCACTTTTCACACGAAGACACCTCTTCACAAACTCCGCAATTGCTTGGAGTTGGTCCAAGGTCCCTTCCTTCACTGCCCGAGGCTCTAAAATTTGGTACAACCTATTTTCCTTCATTGACACAAGGAAGTAGGTCGCCAAATTCCTTTCCTCTTGAGACCTCTCAAAACAAATAGGCTTTTTCCCGGTCAATAGTTCTGCTAGAACCACTCCAAAACTGTAAACATCACTCTTCTCGTTTAATTGGCTAGTGTGGAAGTACTCAGGATCCAAAAAACCTAAAGTCCCTTGTACTAATGTAGTCACTTGAGTTTGGTCCAAGGGGACTAATCTTGAAGCACCAAAATCAGCCATTTTTGCCACGTAATTAGCATCTAGCAATATGTTTGCAGACTTAACATCTCTATGAATGATCGGAATGGATGCACCAGAGTGAAGATAGGAAAGTGCTCCAGCTGCTTCTGCGGCTATTCTCAATCGATGATCCAATGTTAACCAAGATAATGACTTTTGAATATGTTCAAATAACGTGCCATTTGGGATATACTCATAAACAAGCTCGGGAACCTCTAATTCGAAACAACACCCCAAGAGCTTCACAACGTTCCTATGGTTAACTTGTGATACTATCAACAACTCATTGATGAACTGTTCTACTTGGTTCCCATCCATCACTTTGGACTTCTTGATGGCGACTATACTTTGGTCAGGTAAAATTCCCTTGTAAACCACACCGTATCCACCACGCCCAAGTATTCGGTCCTCAGCATAGTTGTTAGTGGCTTTCTTTAGCTCTTCAGCTGTAAAGATTTTTGATGACTCCGCACTTGTTCCATGGATTGAAGAAATTTTTTGTTGCATTAATAAGCCACCGTTTTGTTGGAAGTACTGCTCTCTTAGTTTGATTAGCTTCCTTCTATTGATGCAGGAGTACATCCAAGTTACACCAATTAGTAATGACAGGAAGCCAAAGCTCAATCCTACATAAAACAAAGGTATATATTCAGTCATTAGGTTAATCTCTACTAAAAACAAATAAAAGCTATTTCGCATTATGTTGTAATGAGCTTTGCCCAGACTTTGTGTTTCATGGGAGGAAATTGGTTATGATTCCAATGGATTAGTGGCACTACATACCCGAATGATTCTTCATTTTTTCCCCATTCATGTCCCTTTTCCCTTGAAAATGGATGAAACTTCCTCTCCATTTAAAGTGGAAGAATTCTAAGAAAATTTCATTGACCGTGCTACCATGTCAATGACGAAATTTGAATCTAAAACATAACAACGTACAAACAAGTATCAATACAAAATGATGTGACAAATTTGAAAAAAAGAATTAAGTCTTATCAGCTTTAGCTAAAGCCCGTTACCATGCCGTACTGCTTTGATAGAGTATTCTATATAGAATAAGATTAATTACATGCAAGATACTCAGTAACTATCAGGCACAAAATGAAAATATAAACACTAAAAGGAGATACAAGTAAACCACAACTTATAATAAGCTTTGCAAGTTTGTGTGACAATACTCTATGCGAAAAAATCTTTTTCTCATTGGCTCTCTATATAACTTAAATAAATAAATCCCATTGATTAATTTTCCCCTAGATTTCTGACAAATGCATAGACATCGCAAGAAAATTTTGAAATATCAGTGACCTCAGTGCTTAGTTTTTAAACTAATGTATAGATTCCCCTTTACAATTAACGTGGATTTGACTGTGTAAATTATGGAGACAAAAAGACTCAAGTAACCTCAACAATCATTTTTTGGTGCTATGGCCACGTAAATATTAAATGCACTGTCAAATATTTATAGGAGGCTGTTCACCATATTTTGACTCTATAAATTTTCATGTAAGTTAATTTCTTCTTACTTTTTGAAACCTGAAATTACTAAGTTCACTAACAAAGCGTTCTTGAATATTGGTACCATATATATCGTAGTACATTCAATACATCACGTGGCATAATATTCAACCCAAACACTGAATTTCAACTAGGCAAAAAGTAGAAGTAATTATCAAAAAGGTCTGCACGAAGGCCCTGTAAAATTGCAAGGAAAAGAAGGTAGGAGAATGTTTAATTGACTTTAATGCAATTTTTAGGTGTTCGGTAAGTACGAAAGTAGTGTGATTTGTATCTCTAACTTTTCCACTAGGATTAGATTTTTCTCAAAATCGGTCCTGCAAAAAACACATGATTTTGCAGGAATTTGGTTTAATAGTTTCCAATACAATTAAACTATTGCGTATTTGACTTTTTCGCCAATTTAGACTACTTTAATAGTTTCCAACACATGTAGAAAGAAAAGTTGAATTTTCCCTTGTTTTCCCCTCACTAAAAGTTTCGGAAGGGCAGTACTTTCTTCCACACCTATTCTTGATCAGTGAATGGAGCTGAATTTGAGGAAATGTGTAACATTCTAAAGTTTTAAGTTTAATTGAAAAATATTTATTCGATTAAAGTACACTTAAATTCCCTAAATTCTATGAACTATTTTTTGATTTATATTGGAATGGGTAGTGATTTTCACGCTCCACGATTTACCGCAGGCGCTCCACCTTTTTGTTTTTACACTGTGATGTTGCTGGCAATATCACAGCATAAAACACAAAAAGGTGGAGCGCCTACAGTAAATCAAGAAGCGCGAAAATCAGTAGCCTATTGGAAGTTAGCATAATTTACTAGAATAACATTGCTAGACTTGGTGGGTAGCTCGAAAATCTAGTCACATGTAAACCTAGGACTTAACTAACCAACATGGCTAAGTTAGTAGCGAGCCAAATCAAACCAAGACCTAACCATAGGACTAGAATTGTCCTTGATCGACTACATTTACTAAACCAAATGGCTGGCTAGCACCACCCCCATCATTCGCTCCAATAATCAGTCCCTTGTGAAGTCCCATCAACCTCTATCTCCACCATCCACCTTTGACCTTTCATCCCCCACCTCTCCAATTAATCAAGCTTCCTCCAATTCTCCCACACACCCTTCATCTCTAGACGAATCTCTCAATTTCTCTATTTTGGAGATTCAAAATATTGTACTTTACTGAGAAAGTGTATGTAGAGATCGAATGTCACTATTCATTCATACTCCAACCACAATTCTCTATTTCTATCTCCATTTTTCAAATACACATTCCTTTTTCAAACACAACTTTTCCTCCAAAATCTTAATTATGATAACTTTATGAATTTGTTAACTATATCAAACATTAGTCTCATTTTAAAGGTATTACCAATTCATATCTTTTCAACGGTACTAATTTTGTATACACTGAATTTATATATATTGAAAACTATACATTTTAATAAATGGAGATGGATCTCCATTTTGGAGACCCAAAATGGACATGGGTTGGAGTGGCTTTATTCTCCAAATTACAATTTTGGTTCTTCAAAAAATGGAGATATGGAGATGGGTTGGAGATGCTCTCAACCCCTCCTCTATCACTCTTACTGCAAATTCAAGAGCATATATGTATAAGTACACACACACAGAGAGAGAGAGAGAGAGCGAGAGAGAGAGAGAGAGAGAGAGAGAGAGAGAGAGAGAGAGAGAGAGAGAGAGAGAGAGAGAGAGAGAGAGAGAGAGAGATATGGACTTCGGGTTGGTGCTGTACGTGCAGTGGTGTGTTGCGCACCTCTGAACCGTCGGATCGTGCATCCGACGGCTCGAATCTCATCTCGGCAACCAACGATCGAGAGTCATTCATTACCGATCGAGGCGTAAATGTTCACATTAACGCCCCCTAATTTATCATTGCTAAGTCTATTTATTTTATTACTTGGTGTTTTAATGCTTGATTTTTGGATTGTAGGAATTTTGGAGAATAGATTGGAATACATTAATTCCAGGTCATGGCTAGAGCTTCAAGAATTGGGCCTTAAAAATGTACCAACTGTGCCCGTGATCGTGAAGGTGTAATTGGCAGCAGAAGAATAGAACTTATAAATGTTATTTTGGTGGGCCCAAAGAGCTACCATTCTTTACTCCTAATTTTGACCTAGTCTTGGACTAAGAATAGTATAGAAAAAAGAAATAGAAAGCCCAAGCCAGTTTCTCTCGGCAGTGGGCATATGCCCTAAGGCCCCGTTCCAAAACACTTTCTTAAAAAAAAAATATTTATTTTATATTTTCAAACTCAAAAATAATATAAATGAAAAATAATTTTTCAATTTTTTTATTACTTTACAGTTTCAGATTTAAGTTCGTTCATTGACAGTATTTTTCCTTCTTCAAGTTATTTTCTGTTTTTCTTAATTATTCGCACTCCGGTATCTCGTTTTAATTTATGTTCTTTATAAAAGTTGTTCGTTGATTCTTATTTAATTTAGATCTTTTGTTTATTTTTCATCTTGCATAATAGAAGCATATTTCAAATTAGGGTTTCTTTTGTTTTTTTCTTAATAATGAATGAGTAGTTGTATGGGTAGAGTCACGGGGTGATTAGCACATTGTGGCCAGTTCGGGCACTGCTCCTATTTTCAAACAATGGAAAAAACGACTTTAGATTGGAAAAATACTTCCCGTGGACGAACCCGGACATTGTCGGGACTCATGTGAACGGGAGAATGGGGGTCTAAAACTCATTCTCTGCTGCGCATGGGTATAAACGATGACCATAGGGTCTCGCATCTTACGGGATATCTTTTTCAATCTAAAGTTGAACGTTTTTAAGAATACTGAATGGAGCAGATTAATCCGAACTGGTTACGAGTGCTATAAGCCCTACGACTGTACCTCTTTTTAATTATTTGAAAAGAACAGTTATTTCCTTAAGTTTTAGTTAATTTCAATTCAAACGACAAAGGGTGGCTACCTAAGAGTCCATTCAAATTATAACAATCCGAATTTTTAGTAAGTACACATTACCGTCTCTGTAGATTTAACTCCGGTCTTACCGGATATTGTGCTATATGGGTCTCCGCTTTACGCTTGGGGCAACCCATTAATTAATTTGGGATTAAGAAATAGTCAAGCAGTGAACACTACCCTCGTACTATGTGCTACCTGTGTGTCAGAATCCCTTGAAGTAATAATATTCATGGATGCTTTCAGCAGCTATGGAGAGGGAAGTAAGGCCATTCCACTGTAAGACTAAATTTTGTAATTAGTTTTTACGGTCCACATGATTTAAGTATGGCACATACGAATAATTGGTCCAATGGGATTCTCCATATCTTTTTGCCTAAGATTTTATTCTATTGGTCAAATAGAGAAGTTGTTCCCTAAATACGCTATACTTTGATGGAAAGTTAGCATTAATGTTTAATAAGGAAACTGGTCCTCTCTCTGCCTACAAAAGATCATTTAGGGTTCCATCAAATTAACGTGATATACTAAACAGCTAGAATGAAGGCAAGTGAGAGAAACCTGCTTTCCACCTAGGGCTTAATGCTCTAGTAAGTTATGGTTGCTACAGTCACTTACTGGATCTCTCAAGTTCCGCTTAAATGGATCCGGGTACGCCGTTCTTAATTCCTTAAGTTTCCGCTTAATGATTGTACTGTGATTATCATGATAGTTCTAAATCCTGGCATAACATGGGTGTTAATTATCTAACCCCATTAAGAATAAGACTTACATGTGGTATCAGAGCTTATGGTTTTAGAACATTACGATTGTCCGTTTTGAATATTTGACGTGGCACGTAAAAAAATTTTCCGGCACTGTTTCGCATGAGGTTTACTTGCAATTGTGCTCCATGGTGGATATTAATAGTGTGAACAGTGGTGGCACTAGCTCTTGTTTTTGTTCGAAGTAAACCGACCGGCCACCGAATGAAACTGTTTCTATCTTACCGGTTTAATCGCCATTATTTTATGCTTTAATTGTGTGCTGCTTGCTTTTGAGTTCACGTACTGCTCCTTAAAGCAAGTGAATGGTTACGTTTTTTGTTTTACATACTATGTCCATAAAACTGTAGCCTGTACATGAGTTTCAATATTATCGGCCATAAAGAAAGTGAAGTTTGATTACCTTTATGATCCTTGCAAAGGATATTTTACAGCATGTATTACGTACGGCATCAATGCTAAGTGGCTTCCGAATTACTGTATTATGTTATTGGCCTCAATATGACTACAGTGTTCCCGGTGTTTCATGAATTCTGTGATTATGATATGATGCCGAGAATAATGGTGCTATTCGGGTTTCTTAGTGGATTTTTACGCATTGACCCTAAAACCGCTTTCGTTAGTCAAAAGTTACTATTATCTAGAGGCCAAAATTATGGTAACTTACTGTTAATACCATTATTGGTTTCCTTTAATGTTTTAGCAGTGGTCTTTATGGATTCCGATCACGAATTGTCAATGAGTTTTTGTTCACCTAATAGTTATGTGAAAAATTATTGTTTCGACTGATAATCTACATTAGGATAGATTTGGTAGTCACCAAAGTGACCCAATCATTATGGTTCGTAGAATCGTCAAATTTCTGTTTTATTTGTGAATACTTCATTATTCACCTTATATGTCCATAAAAGAAGTTATTGATTTGAATCTATATTATGGAAGATTTGGTAGTCACCAAAGTGAACCAGTCATAATGATTTATAGATATCAAATCATATTATGGAATTGTGAATAATCTAAGATTCACCTAATGCCCATGAAAAGATCACTATTTGATTTGACTCTATATAAGGATGCGGTTTGGTGTCGCAAAGGCGATCCAACCGGAATGTTAATAGATGTTAATCAAATTATGAAATTTTAATGCCCATTACGATCAGGTGCTAAAATAGTGATACTTGTATGTTTTAATTACCTAATGTTAGTGCAAAGGTCATTATCTTGATTGAAATTTGTATTAAGACACAGTTCGGTAGTCACCAAAGTGGCCCAACTGGAATGTTTCATAGATTTCAATTAAATTATTGAAACTTAACACTTATTTTATTTGATATTTATATTTTGATACGGTTTGGTAGTCACCAAAGTGACCCAACTGGAATGATTCATAAATATCAAATTATATATGAAACTTATTCCCTTTTTAAGTGTTCAAAATAATGACTTTGCAAATCGCAGTTCTCTAGTTGCATGGATATTAGGTAGGCCCAAAGGTGCACCATTTCTAAGTAATTAGTGAATTGGAATAGGATAATTTATAAGTATTCATAATTGAGGTTGGATTTGGATACTCAAAGGTAACAAATCTACTTAATTATGAATCCTTATCGATTAGTCCTATTGGTGAAAGGGAATCACCATAACTGTTAGTAGTGTAACATTAGATGAACCCAAAGGCAGATCACCATTGCACTATTGTTTGGACAAATTTTATTTTGTCAATTTATTGGTAACTCAAAGCATTATTGTAGTGAGCGTATATTATGTGTGCATTGTCAATATATTTGTTTCACATTCACATGCTTGGTCTATTTCGTTTTAAATTTAAATGATTGAGTTTCTCATATTGAAAAGGACAAGATTAGTTTTATTTTTAAACTAGATCTTGATAAAGTATTGATTCTTGAGAAATTCTTCTATTTGTTTTTTCAAATTGAGAATTGCAAGATAATTTTATTTTTAATTTGATAAAGTTTGAATGAAATAGAATAGACTAAGCCTTATGTTCGCGTGAATGTTTAAAGTGATCACTATTATGTTTATTGTGTTTAGAATGTCTGAGATTGCCATTAAAATGTTATATTTGGCTTACTCAATTAAAGTATTTGAGAATTAAAGTAAAGGAAGCCTAAGTGGGACATGAAGTAGGCATTATGTAGTGCCAATGAGTCTACTAATGTTTTTGGACTCGAAAGAATGTATAGGCATTGATATATGTCCCTTCTGTAAATAGTTGAGACATTATTTGAATGTTTGTCATGAATGTAGGAAGTGATTCTAAAGGGAAAATAATTACTAATGTTGTATGTTTCGAATCATACCTAGCTGATTGTAAGTCCCTCAACCATGAAGTGATTGATTATGAGCTGTTTATAACCAAGATGCGGAGAGATTTAAAATTGTTGAAACCATAAGCCCATTGAGTTCTAAAGATTTGGGTTACAGTTTTTTTATTTATTAAAAGGGCTTTATGACTTATCATTTGTTATTTAAGAATTGGCCATCATTTTGTGTTTTCTGTAATGTTTACAAATTTAGTTTCTTTTGTCCGAACTAGATTTTGATATTATGTTTCGAAACCAAGTTTTATGGTGATTGAAAAATACCAATTATTGTCTTATGGTATTTTATTATGTTTGAATGAATTAAAGTTTGATGACCATTTTATTAAGAACTCTCCTTATGCTGCATCATAATGTTAGTTTGGTTAGTAGCCTCATGAATGGAAATTACTTCATCTTGTGACATTGACGATTGAAACTATGTTTCAATTAAACGTATTGTGAGATTAATATATGACAGAAATTTTATTAATCTCTTATATGTGTGATTTGCATTAAATACAAGCAAATCATATTCAGTAAGGAGTAAGTCATAAGAAATTATAGGCTTTTTAAAGTGATTTATATAGACGTAAGAAATTTTATCGAATAGACCTATTTTATCACTTATAGATGACTTTTTCTATTATGTTAGTTTTTTCTATTTCATAAAGATCTCAATCAATGAATGCTACGGTGTATGTTATTGAGATAGAAAGGGCAAATAGAAAATAATGTAAAAGTCATGAGGTAGGACATATATGATAAATATTACGAGAGGTCTATTCCATCTAGCAGAATGTGTTAGCTGAAAGATAATTGTATGTCTATATGGTTAAAAGTATGTTTGTAACTCCAAAATACCCATCATGTAGTGGATATAAAAATTCTCTAAAGATCTCTGCATTTATGTGAATCAGGTTTCTCGTAAAGCAGTTTTAATACCTCTTTTGAATTGTGGATAGGAAGGAACCTGAATTTAGGACACTTGAACGTTTAAGGTTGTCCAGCAGAGGCTAGAATTTTTAATTCACATGACGGATTTTGAATTTTAGAATGAGTTATGGTGACCTTATTGGTTACTCTAGAAAATTCAAAGGGTATAAGTTTTACTATTTAACCATAGTACGAGAATTATAGAAATCGGTCATTCAAATGGAATGGTGAAATCAGTGGGAGTGATAAACCATGGAATGTGGTCACATAAAGTTAGGGTATAAAGTCTTTACCCATAACTTAAAATGATGTTGTTCTTACCGTTGTTAAACAACATAATGTTTTAGAATAACAAGTAAGTTGTCAATCACTCCATAATGAGATTGACACCAATAAAGAAATTGTAGAACAATCAAGAAATATAGCATTAAGAATATCTCGAAGGCACATGAGACGGGCTATTTGCATGATTATTTGATTTGCCTACAAGAATGTGTTTTGATCCGATTTTATTTTCACAAGCCGCGTAAAGTGATAATTTTACTAAATTGATTGATGCCAAGAATGATGAGTTTAATCAATGGAACATAATGAAGTTTGAAATTTCGTTGGATTGCCATAAGGATACGAGAAAGTATGTTATAAGTGGGTCTTTAAGACTACTTTTGACTTAGAGGGCACTATAGAATGATATAAAGTCAAACTTGTGGCCAAGGGTTACACTCAGAAAGGAGGCATAATTTTGAGCCTTTCTCTCTTGTATCCAAGAAGAACTCGCTGAAAAATTATTGTGGCGTTGGTAGGTAACTCTTTATGTTTGGAGGTTACGTTTGGATGTAAAAATAAGCTTTTAAATAAAAGCTTAGATGATGGAGTCTATATGAATCAACTTAAGTTTTCTCAATTTAAGTAAAAGAGCATTTTGATACAAATTTAGGAAGTCAACTTAAGGATGTAAACAAGCTCCCTACCATTGGTTATTTATATTTGCTGATACTATTGGTTTCTTTGGAATTAAGGCAAAATACTATTAACTGGTATATATATCCAAAGATCAGTGGGAGTAAGTTTATGGTTTTTGACATGTATGTTAACGGTATTTTGCTTGCTGTAGTGATATTTAGATTTTGCACTTAAAAGTTTTTCTCATGAACTTTTAAATTAAAGGTTATATGCTCACATTAAGGAAGTCTGATAATCTTGAGTTTATTAGCTACTCGGATTTAGATTTTGTTTGAAATTTTGGGAATAGAAAGTTTACTTTTGATTAGTTGTTCCTATTATGTGAATGCTTGCGACCTTAAAGTGTGTTGCAATAAGGAGCGCCCCAAGCGTAGGGCTAGGTCGGTTGCAGTATAATAAACTCGGAAGTCCGAGGTCGAATCCACAGGGAGCCAATGGAGCTAGGCCAGAAGGTTTACTTTACGAAGGGTTTTTAGCGTTAGGACCGCCAACCTTTGAGTTCGGCTTTGAGACGGCCAACTTTGAGTGATGAAAATTCTTTCTACCTCCTAACTTTAATTGAAAACGAAGATTGACTAGAAATTAAAAGCGACAAGGTCTAGGGGTTTATTCCGCCCATAACTTAGGCCGTTCAATACTTCTCTTTAATAACTCAAGTGAGAGTCATTGTCATTTGATCTCACTCGGAAGATTTAACTACGAAAATCAAGTTTAACTCATACAACGGGGTTTGGAAATGGAAAGGAACTCGTTTAGGCATTTTATCAAACACATAGAGTGCCATGGTTCTAAGCATTGGGTGTGCCAAGGAGACTTGTCTACACACAATCAAAGAAGTTAACAACCCTAAGTTTAGACCAAAGGTTAGAGTTCAACAAGTTCTTTGGGGAATTTTGGCAAACACCTAGAGTGACATAGCTCCAAGCATTATATGTGGCAAGAGATCGAGTCCTTGCCTACACACAATCAAAGAGGTTAACAACCCTAGGTTTCGTTACATAAAAATGAACTTAATCCATTCACAAACCACATTAAGCACAAGAAATGAGAGAAGCCATTAAACTACCCAAGTCATGGGGTAGAAATCGATCACCCCATAACCAAGCCTAGATCACTACTCACCCATAGTGGGTGTATACACAAGGCAAAACGAAAAGAGATACGAAAACATGAGCAAAAACGAAAATAAAAGCTAGATTAATGTAAAGAACAAGAGTACTTACAACATTAATGAAGGACAAAATCCCCAAAACCTTGAAATCCTTGCTCTCTTGAAGAGAGAAGGAGAACTAGAGAGGAGAGGAGGAGAGGGAGGTAGAGAGAGAAAGTGTAAAATGAAAGTTAACCTAATGAAATCAGGTCTGGGGGTATTTATATGCCCTCAAAAACGTGTTACAAAAGTCCTAAATACCCCTAAGTTGTTGCTTTATCGGGTACAAAATTCTGCAGAAACTTCCAGGCGCTACGGGTAGAACATTTTTGGGCTACCGGTAGCGGTCTTGTTTTGCAATTTTTGACACAGCGACTGATCACTGGCTACGGGTAGGACCATTTTGGACTACGGGTAGCGGCTAGACAATTTTGATATTTCTTTTGTTTCTTTAGCCTTTCCATGCCCTTTGGCCTTCCGTTGTGCCGCACACCCTCCGACACTTCTTTATATGCTCCTTGGGACTCGGTGGCTGGGTGCCACATGGTCTCAGCTCTTTGGATGATTCCGGACTGTTTTCCTTGGCGTACAAAATGCCTTATTTTCCACCTTTAACCTGTAAAGGCCAAAAACACCAACTCCGCGCAATATCATCTAATTAAAGCAAGTTACGCACGCAAGAGTGACAAAATAGGGATCGATAAGCCCATTTATTTACACTATTGAGGGCTTATCAGTGAAGGAGCAAACAAAAGTTTTAACGTAGCTATCATTACTTCATTCATTATGTTAATTGAATTATGGCATGCTTTGAGGCCATAGTTCATGAATAGCAGTTGGGAAATTTATTTTAGGACTTGGGGTTGTCGACACCATTACCAAGTTGCTAGGAGTTTATGATTCCGCAACTTTTTTCTTTTCTAAGAAAAATTTCAGAAACAAAAGTGTCACTAAAGATATAAGCACACAGCTTATAATTGCAGATCCACTTATGAAGGGGTTAATGCATAGATGTTTAAGAAATATGCTAATTGAATGTGTCTAGCATAGCCCATTATAGTTATACTTACGGACTGCAATATGATGACCATATTGTTTGACACTTTGAGAGATCTCAATTTCGTGTTTCTGATAATTCCCTGTAATTAATAGTGTACGTACATGTATGTGAATGTTTTGTGATTACAGGAATAGTCTTTGTCAAAAGACATTATCGTTGGACCTTATGAAAACGCTTCTCACTTAAAGACTCTGTTAAATAGTTTGCTAGTGATTGTGGTACATGGAAGGGACTACGTCATCATAATGTAGAACCGCCATGACTCGCACTAGTGGGTTGTTTAATAATAGTATTATGATTATGACCAAATTAAGAAGGATTGATATGGATTTATGGCGCGCCTTATGTTTATCTTGTTAGACCTACTTAAGTTTATCATATGTGCCAAGTGGGAGAATGTAAGACTAAATTTTGTAATTAGTCTTTACGGTCCACATGATTTAAGTATGGCACATACGAATAATTGGTCCAATGGGATTCTCCATATCTTTTTGCCTAAGATTTTATTCTATTGGTCAAATAGAGAAGTTGTTTTCTAAATACGCTATACTTTGATGGAAAGTTAGCATTAATGTTTAATAAGGAAACTGGTCCTCTCTCTGCCTATAAAAGATCGTTTAGGGTTCCATCAAATTAACGTGATATACTAAACAGCTAGAATGAAGGCAAGTGAGAGAAACCTGCTTTCCACCTAGGGCTTAATGCTCTAGTAAGTTATGGTTGCTACAGTCACTTACTGGATCTCTCAAGTTCCGCTTAAATGGATCCGGGTACGCCGTTCTTAATTCCTTAAGTTTCCGCTTAATGATTGTACTGTGATTATCATGATAGTTCTAAATCCTGGCATAACGTGGGTGTTAATTATCTAACCCCATTAAGAATAAAACTTACATCCACCGCCATCATTCAAAGCTCAACCGAAGTTTCTTTGGCTGTCATCTTCCTTGATGCTTCACAACTACCATTCCTCCAAAACCTAGCTTAATCTTCGGAACAAAGGTAAATACCTCTTATTCCAACATTCCCAGGTATAATGGCAGCCTATTTCAAGTATTGTCGTGGCTTGAAAAGAGTCCAATTTAAGAAACATAAAATTTGGAAAAATGTGTCAAACCCAAATGTTAGTTCCTTGGTTATCTGATTTATTATTCTTTTTTTTTGTAATGAATTTTATAAACGTGAATGTCATAATGGTTTGTAAGATTAGTTTGAATATTGTGGTTGGATTAAATTAAGTATATGCATGGCTTGCATAAATTAGCTGTTGAGCAGGTCCGACCTTGAGATTTTCGATACTCTAGATGAGGTTTTAAAATGGGGTCGCTCAATGTTTTGTTTATGTATTATAGTTATGCATAGAAAGAGCAACATTACCTTGTGGTGCAGTGGCTGATTGTAGAGCTAAAAGGCCCCTTTGGTCTCAAGTTCGATTGTCAGCGCTAATTGTAAAATATGCACAAGTTGGAAAATATGTTTGCATTTTAACAAATTTGTCAAGACTCGAATACGCAGCCTATTTTATGAAAGCCATATAACTTACTGTTGGACTACAATATTGTATTAGTACAAATATTTAATGTATATCAATATTTTCGGGCCCAATTATTGGACCCATATAACTTACTGTTGGACTACAATATTGTATTAGTACAAATATTTAATGTATATCAATATTTTCGGGCCCAATTATTGGACCGAAAACTGGTGTGGCTCTAGGCGATGGCCTAGTTGGTTTATGCTTAGGATTGACTTCAGTCTTTTATCTCGTCATAAAAGTGAGTTTTTTTTTATAATCTATAATCACAGTTTTTAAAGAATTGAGATAAAATATATTAAGTGCCACTTGTTATCTCAGCTTTCGACTTAAAATGAGATTAAAAATTTAGCCTACAAAAATTTATTACGTTTTTACTAAAATCGTGATCTTTGTGAACCTTCTTAATTTGTCCTTTATCTATTATTGTAGTAGTGTGTTGAGCTTACATGCATTGACCTACTCTCCGCCGCATCATCTAGTTGCAGCGGTAGACGAAGGGGCGGTTGGCTCTTCCAATGGTTCGGATGAGCCCAGAAACGGAGATCTGGTTACCCACTTCTTTTTTTTTTTTTCTTTTTTTTTAGTCTCACTCTCTCTACTATGTAAACTTGGGCAAGGCCTAATCCTTACCTATTCTCTTACTCCAAACGGAGTAGAAACAATTATCCCACCCTCAATAGTGTAAGTAATTGGATTCATCTCTCTTATTTTTGTCACACACACACGCTAACTTATTTGATTTTGTTAATTTTGCCGTGTTGTGCTTTTGAGTTCCAGGTTAATGGTGTGAATAAGACGCGTTTTAACGCCATTGATTACTTCCAAGGGTATCCATACACCCGAGACCACATGGCACTTCACTACTGAGTCCCAAAAATGATGAAAAGTAGTTTCGGAGGGTGTGAGGGATATCCAAAGGGCAAGCAAGGCTGAAGAAGCAAATAAAGCTCAAAGCTGCTAATGAGGTACCTATACCACAAAAACCCAGTACTTGTACCTCTAGTAGCTGTACCACAAAAACCCAGTACTAGTACCACCAAAATCCAGTACCAGTACCAGTACTTGTCATGCTCAGTCAAGCTTCCGTGTTCGACGCCGAAGATCTTCGATGTATCACTCATGGTGATAGATCGATCGTTGAAGATTGATGGAAAAATCTCTTCCATTCTTCTTCAACTTGTAAATTAGATTCTCTCTCACTTCTTGTGTTGATTTCGTTCTTGAAGATCAGTATGCCTTCCAACAACGATTTCTTTTATGTGTCGACTGCCATTTCACATCTGATGAAGTTCTGAAATACGGCGAGGAACCATGGGTTCGCCTTTGAAGACAAGCTGCATCGCCCTTTTTGTTTTTTTGTTGCTTTTGTTTGCTTTCTCTATCGAGTTGCTCCGGATAAATAAAATATTGGTAAACAAGTTTATGATAAACATTGTGAAGATTCCAACTCAAATGCCATGGAAGAGGAACTTGAGCCGCACATCATTGTTGAGATGTTAGTTTAGATTATGACAGCTCTTCGGAGTCTGAATGGCGTGATTTCGTGATAACTCTATTAAAAATATTTATGATAACTGCTACAGTATGTTAAACCAGCAACCATATAGTGCATGACTTTACCAACAGAGAATTGAATCTGAAGCACGTTTTATGTTACTACGTACGTACCTAGAATCACTGGGATTTGTGAGGCCTGACGAGTGCACCCACTTCCGTCTCTTCTTCCATCGCCAGAGAAATGATGATCACAAGAACAAGTAAAATTTCCTGGAGTATTCTTGCACTTTGCATTTACATCACAGTCATTAAGGTTGGGATCTTTGCATTCGTCAATATCTGCCAATCAATCATTAAGAAATTGGTACGCTAATCTTATGATTTTACAACAAAGTAACTTATCGGAGAAGATTTTACGATCATAGTATTACACTGATAAATAATAATTGATGTGCGTGATCGATGTATGATTTTAAAATCGGTGTGATTTATGGTAACATCCAGGATCATTATGGTCCATAGATCTCAATTTCGAATATAGGGGATCCGGATCGTTGTTAGTTTAATGCATGTAGAAAGAACAACAAAAAGGATATTGTTGTTAGTTCACCCTTTGCTGGTTTTTGCTAATTAAGATATCGATAAAATGTCACCCAATCTCAAACGAGAGATGCTTGCTTTCTTGAAAAAAATCTCTGGGTCTTGTTTTTTTACTTATGAGTTTAGCACATAGCATTATGAGTTGGAAAAATAAAAACAGCACAGCCAACGACAAACCTGTGCATCCAGGACTGAGATAAGGATTGCCCTCGTAACCATATTCGCAACTACAAAGATATCCTCCATAGCCAGAACTATCCGTATTGTCACTACACAAAGTGTTATTCGGGTTGCACAAATATGCATTTGAGTTATTGGCTACAGCACAACTCTGGGTTCCAATCGCATAATCAAGTACTATAGGTACTTGGCTCATGAAATTGGGGTCCGAAAAAACCGATAGATTGCTGTACTGAAAGCTATCCTGCTCTCCCATAAATGCATAGCCACAATTGTCATCTGACCAATTTACCTGTAACAAGCATAAGAACAAGACAGAAGTGAATGTTGTCTTTTCAGGTGGTTTTGAACTTGAGAGCAAGACCAGAAAAAATGAGAAAACGCAGAATATAATGAGACGAACTAGGATTCCGATTTTGTTCATCCTCACCAAATGAAGGTTAACATTACCTTCGCTCTAATTGGTTCTTTCTAACTTGTAGGTCCCATTAAGTTTAACCTAGGTCGTCCCATTAAGTTTAACCATAGTTACTAGTTACTATTAAAAGCTTAAAATCATGGGAGTGATATGGCATCATGGCATTGGAAAATTATCAGCTGCTGCGTTGCAAAAGTAACAAATGCATAGCTCATCAATTATTATTTTTTGAATAGCTAAGAAAAAATTATTAATCTTTGGAAACAAATTACAAAGATTCAAAGAATTCAAAGCACGAGGTATCAAGAGAAAAAAATTTTCTAACTCAAAAAATACTCATTATCTCTACTTTCAATCATTACTCTCATTTTTCTTTCCAATCATTATTCTCATTTCTTTCTCTATTTCTCTCCACTCATTACCTCTATTTCTAATTATTACCATATTTCTTTCTCCACTCATTATCCAAAAACCAAACTCAAAAATCCATCCAAACACACCACTAATAATTCACAAACATTTGACATGAAACTAACAAATGCGACAAAAAATTAATTAAATAAAAAAAAGTCTATTCACTTATTTTTCCAAACTAGATCTAGATCTTTTTTATATCCAAACTAGACCTCTCTTTTTTTTTGTCATTTGATAATCCTAATCTACTCTATCACAGGGGACTTGGGAAGGATGATGATACTTAATTACGGAAAACGAACTCTGTCCATGTGCATGGAAATATAAGGGAGGCACCAACTCCACTCCCCTCTAGTTGTAAAACTAGACCTTGAGTTTTGATAAAGTGAAGTTTCAATTCACTTCACTTATATATCCAAACTAACGGAAAAAAGAAGACACGGAGAATCACAATCAACGCCAGTTGGGGGGTTTTCATTCCATTAGTTTTTTGTTCTCTAAAACGGCGTAGTTTTTTTAAAAAAATAATAATAAAACAAGGAGGGCAGTTGTGAACTATTAGATCTCCCATTTTGATGTGTTATCAACTTCATAACAAAAACCTCACAAGATCCTCACAGAGGATCCGAAAGCACGTATGATGTCAGCCCCTTTGGAATATTGGTTTGGCAGCAACCAATACCGGTACAATTTGCATCAATCAAGCCCGTACTGGACAAGCATTGGGACCCACATCCACTACTGAGGAACCCAGCTTGACTTTGACCCAAGAGCTGGCCAAAGCTATCGCAACCAATGACCGTGAACTTATTTGCCGTGTCCGAAAACGTGTATGGCAAGGCCAACTGATCGGATCAGACAGCGGTCCCAGAATCATTGGCCACGACCCCGTTTGGTTGTAGCACTGTGAAGCGACAGCGTTTTGGACCCAGACTTCGGTTGGTGTGATGGACACGACCTCGAGGTCGCCCAAGTAGGGCTTTGAAGTGTTGCAGTTGATTGTGAAGTTCAAATCATAGGAGCAGGCAGCCCCTATGCCGAACAGGTAAGGGACGCTTAGGTTTCCGCATTGAGGTTGGCAGCCGGGCTTGGTGCCGAGGAAGCTGTTGGAAGTTACATCCGCGATGTTGGCGGTTACGTTTTTTCCTAGTGTGGATTGTGCAAATAGGAGCCATGAAAAAACCAAGGCGAGTAGATGGAGATGCATGTTTAAGGATGGAGACACATAGGGTTGGAACTTGGATATGAATGCACTTCAACAATGAAATGAGTTCATGTGTGTATATAAATACATACATACATACATATACACTACATAGTAAATACCGAAAAATACTATTTAAATAAAAGTGGAGTGCTATGACTCTCTCTCTCCATATAGAAATTGAAAAGAATGTTATTCTAGTAACAAGGAAAGCAACTCCATTTAAAATTTTATTTTTTGAAAGGAATTTATTAATCCATGAAAAAACAAGCATATGCCACCCGCTACTAAAGGTCGAAGAATTAGTTGGCGAAAAACCAACCAAAGATTAAATAGTATTGTGCCTAGCAAAGATCAGTGCGAGTTTTGTATTGTGCCTAGCATTGCGAGTAGAGTGGTCCATTCTTTGGCTAGGACAGATAGTAGTGGTCTGGGTATTACCTGGAAGACTAATCTTCTTTGTGGTTTTCTAGTCCTTCGATTAATGATCGATGGATGCTAACTTTTACAGATTATTATCGGATGTACTTGTGTTTCTATCGATGAAGCTCTTATCATTTTGAAAAGAAAAAACTATATATACCCTGGGGCAGAATGTGTAGAAATTATTGAATTCGATGGTTGACATTTGGTCCTGAATACATAACAACGGTTCAAAGTTATCACAAAGAACGTTGATGAGTTATTAATTTCATAGACAAATATCCCACGATTAAGTACTGTGGCTCTATCTCCATACATAAAATATATGCCTTCCAATTACTGACTACTTTTAGACCAAGTCTTTCATTAGCACAATTTGAGTGGTGAACTTAGCTTATCTCTCTACAATTCTAAGCTTTTAAATAGATCAACTTGCGTTTTCAAGTTGTAATAATTTAAGACAATGATGTGGCAATGTACGAGCTATATACGTACTACCAGACGAAAAGATCAACTTGCATTTTCCTGGTGTAAAGAATGTTTTCGATGACGAAGGATCAAAGGGAAGAGAGATTTTCGACGACTGATGAATTTTTCGGGTATTTGATTGTTTAAATGTATAATCCAATGGCTCCAATCATCATGCAATACAGTGGTGGAATGGAAGAAAATAGAAAAATTATTTCGAGTCACTTGGGGTGTTTGGAACGGGTGGTATAAATGGCGATTAGTATTGTCCGGCCACTACAGAAAATTGACCAATATTAACAACATAAAAAGCACCTAGATATTGTGTTTTATATTTGGTGTTATTTAGTGTTTAAATCCTTTAGATTCCCGAATCTTGAAATTTTAAAATCTTGTTGTTCATATAGTTCAGCCCCCGTTTTGGAAATCCTGGTTCCACCCTGATTTAGAACTTCTTATTTTATTAATTTGTGATTTATTAGCGATGTTGGAGAGCACTGCAAGTTGTAGAAACTTTATATTCATCTCAAAACCAATTGGTAATAAGTGGAGAGGTCCCAAATGTTATTAGGTGATCACCCATTCCACTCCTAAGCAATGTGAGACTCTATTTTCTTAACATTCCCCCCACGTGCAGCCGTGTTTGAGATCTGTCACGTGTGGCCAGTTTTGGATCCTATTATCGTGCAGCCTTTTTGTTGGTCTGTCATCGTGGGGTGTGGATTGTGAATTTGTAAAATGTGGGATGGAATGGGTCCCGCTCTGATACCATGTAGAAACTTTATATTCATCTCAAAACCAATTGGCAAGTTTATCGACCAAATGATAATCCTCAAGAAGAATTTGTTCCAAACGGGTGCTCCGGAATTTGTTGTCCAGAAAGGAGAGTCGTATGCACTTGAAGGGACGAACTTGTATGGGTCCATGGCCGGAGAGAGAGAGAGAGAGAGAGAGAGAGAGAGAGATTGATTATGTTGAGTTGGTTGCATACTTGTTTTGTTTCACAGTATTGTACATTTGGGGCTTTTATTTTTTCGTCTTCGTAAATGCAAATTGGCCTTTATTTGTTGCTCTATTGAATTTTTTTTGTTTTGGTCATAGTTTCCTTCTACAATAGTTTATGGACCTGATGCTTTCTAATATGTATGCCGAGTACATCTGTACAACACTTGATTGGTGGCCTATGATAAGTGTTTACTATGAAAACTTCAAAGATTACGCACGAAATATTTATTGTTCGGTCTGAAACTGGCACTCTCGCTGAAAGGATAATTAATCAGGGATGGATTCTGGAAGAAGTATTTAATTATTTGCTATTAGATAAAGAAAATCACTAAAATTTTTGATGACCTTGTTTTTGATGTTGACGGCCGGAAATTTTCATATTTATGCAACTTTACCCCTTGTTTGGATATTATTTTGAAGACAAAAATTTCAACTAAAAAAACACTCATTACTCATACTTCCAATCATTACTTTCATCTCTATTCACTCTCTAATCGTTATTCTCATTTCTCTCTCTATCTTTCTCTGCTTATTACTCCTATTTTCAATTATTATCCTAATTTCTCTCTCCATTCATTACCCAAAAACCAAACTCAAATTTTTTTAAAACACTATCCAAACAAGGCACTATACTTGCACGATGAAATCACTACTTCTAATTCTAATATTTCCCTTTCTACATTGGTTCCAAAATAGCTTTCAAGCGTTTGAGTAGAAGAGATTAGAATCTTTGCAATACGAAGTATTGAATGGAAGAAAGAAAACGCTTTCTCCAAAATGGAGGATAGATTTGGGATGTAAACATTGTACTATGCCACGTGAGTATCATGTGACCATTTCACATAAAAATGATGGATGGAAGTGTGAGGGAAGGAGTTTTTAAGTGATAATGGTTGATAGATGGAGGGGTCTCTCCTTGACCACTTTTGAAGATGAAGGGGCTTAAGTGATAGCGTCCCACAGATTAGGGGGTGTTTACGATTTTTACCCTTTTCCTTGCTGAGGTGAAAACTTGAAGTGTAGTCCCGAGTCACCAAGTAATTATAAACCATATATTCCAAACAAATATTCCGATGGGTTGACTGCTAATTATAAGATGACTTTTGGTGGATTAATTACCGCTTAAGAAGAGCTCAAAACCAGATGCACGTTAATTAGCTTATGTAACAGTAATACCTAGAAAATCCAATACCATCATTGCCAATTGGTAGCTTTGACAATTTTATTGATCTCACAAATCTTTCATCACAAACCATGCTTCATCATTCCATCAGATTATACACATACCGTACGTCATGGCGTCATGATACTATACATAATCTATTTGATAACTCATGGCCCTACGCAGATCTCAATTAATCCATAGTAATTTTATTTTGGGCAAAGTGTAGATTCCCTTCCTGTGGTTTGGCCGTTTGTAGAAAACCTCCCTGTGTTTTATTAATGATCATTTCATCTCCTTATAATTTTGGAGTAAAATGCAACAGTTAGATATTCCGTCCAAACTAACGGTTTGTACACCTCACGCGCCCTTAATGCATTTATTACACGGAAAATTGAAATTTCTTCCATAATTAGCGTGATAAAAGGACAACAACACCCTTAGGGATCTTCTTCTTCCCTAAACTCCACTCTCTCCCCACCCTTATCACCCACGACAAGTTGACTGCCCCCCTCCCCACGCTGGCGACCCTTATCTCCGGTGAACCAATATCCGTCTCCATTCGGTGACCCCACGCCAGCTATAGCCCGAAATAATTACAAAAATTGCTAAACCAGGTCAGAACGGGGAGAGAGAGAGAGAGAAAGAGAGAGAGAAAGAGAGAGAGAGAGAGAGAGAGAGAGGTAGAGGGAGGGAGGGAGAGAGGGTAGGGGGAGGAGGAGGCAGTACCACCGGCGACCACCACCGCCACCGGCAAGCAACCCTTCGCGAAAATCGAGGCACCATCGATGACCTTGGCGGTTGATCAACTCTGACGAAATCGACGATGGATTTTAAGAGTAGGAGGTTACAAAACTCCAGTACAAAATCTACAAGATGTTTGACCTAAAAAAATCAGAGCTTGGGCTGATTTTTACTCTGGCCTTGTAGCTATTTTTCCGGCGAGAGATTTGGTTGAGGAAGTCGTCGTGCGATTGTGAGCCGGCGTCGGATCGAGTTTGTGTTAAGTGCAGAGAATTAATTGTGCAAAGTAGGATTTGGTCTAACAAAAATCGACAATGGAAAATCGATTTGAAAAATGGAGTTTTAGTGAAGGCTCTGATTGCTAAATTTGCTTTGAATCAACCCTGTCCCCTGCCACCGCATGCGGTGCTCCCTTTGATTTCTGCATGAGGTTCGGATTTTTTGAACATCATATTTCTCTAGTTGAATGAACGAAGCCCACTTTCAGGAAAATGGACTCTGATATTGGGTTTCATACAAGAGAGAAACAAGAAATCGATTTTGCACCTCATCTGGGTTTTCAGTTTTCGGCATTGAAGTTGTTTGATCCACTCCTAGCTATTACCTATTCTTCTCCCTATAAAACATAGAGGGTATTATAGTCATTTTAGCAATTTCCGTTAATAGCATTAGCCTGGCACTTTAGTCCTAAACCACAAGGAGGTGAATTGATTATTTCTAAATGTTAGGAAGGTGATGTGCAAAAGTCACAAATTACGAGGAGGTAATCCGTGCTTTGCCCTTTTATTTTACTATCTAAAAGCAGAGAATCAAATTTAAATTGTGATAAAATCCCTAATCGACTAGTCACAAAAGATCGATAGTACCAATCGATGTGGTAATGCATATGTAAGGAGTGGGCTTAGTTTGGTCAGGCGCGAGCAATGCATATGCCATTCCCCGGATTTGAGAATTTGAGAGCGTTTAGTGCCATATTGGTTGTGAGCTAAAGTCTCCTGTGATATATTAACACCCACTTAGGGCTACATAGTACGTTCTTAGATATGCCTTTTCAAACCATGTATTTAATTTAGGCCGAAAGGCGGTCCATGCAGGGACGGATCCAAGATTGTAGCTTAGTCAAGGCACCTAGTTAGTTGTAGTGGCAAAAAATTATATTTCTAGTTAACCACAATAAGATCGTACACAATTAAGACATTTTTCTTTTTGGGTTTGGGGCGGCTCATCTAGTATTTTGTTTGGGCCTTGCCCTTGTTTGGATTTGGCCCTTGGGCTTTGTCCATTTTTTTGTTTTTATTCAACCATTGGTGGATTCCCCTTCCATCTCTCCTAACGTGAAGTACCCTTTTTTGGATGAGCGTGGATACCATGACTCAAACCTTTGACATGGCGAATGACAAAACAAGAGTGCCACCACTAGGGTAATCAAAGCTTTGGTAACTTGAAGTACCCTTTGTTAAATTTTTATTTAATAAAATTTTATTCCCGATAAAAAAAAAAAAAAAAAAACCCCTCACTCATGTACAAGATATCTTTCTTTCGAAATGGATCCAGCTCCCTCCCCAGGGCCTTTGTATTATTCAAATTCAACGAATTTAGAGACTTATGATGGGAGTTGACTTGCAACAAAAGAGACTACATTCTATAAAACACCATCACATGACCATAATTAACTAGAAAATAGGAAGTCAATGAGCCAGACCCGGAAAATGAATTGACTAACCACAACATGAACAAACAAGATCTTCACCTTATTACAAACGATTCAGACCCAAACGAAGAGCAATCTACTTTCACATTTGACCACAACATATTTAATTTGAAAAGCCATATTTTGGTCTATAGGAAACCATAATGCTATTAGAATGCCCCGACGACACATTACCTTCATATACCTATTGCACAAGATGTCAAACCGCTAGTAGAACGAGTTACGTACTAAGCGGAAATGTCGTGCTGCTGCCGAAACTATATTGCCCAGATATGTTACCAGTAGAAGGACCTATTGACAAAGCGTAAATGTCTGTTGGTGCTTTGTCACTCAGGAAACTTTCACTCTCTTCATGACTTTGTTGATTAATCCATGGATCCTTTCTGTACTTCCTTAAACTTTCTAATTCCACAACCACTTCTTTCATTGCAGGCCTCTCTTCACTTTTCACACAAAGACACCGCTTCACAAGCTCCCCAATTGCTTGGAGTTGGTCCAAGGTCCCTTCCTTCACCACCCGTGGCTCTAAAATTTGGTACAACCTATTTTCCTTCATTGACACAAGGAAGTAGGTCGCCAAATTCCTTTCCTCTTGAGACCTCTCCAGACAAATAGGCTTTTTTCCGGTCAGTAATTCTGCTAGGACCACTCCGAAACTGTAAACATCACTCTTCTCGTTTAACTGGCTAGTGTAGAAGTACTCGGGATCCAAATAACCTAAAGTCCCTTGTATTAATGTAGTCACTTGAGTTTGGTCCAAGGGAACTAATCTCGAAGCACCGAAATCTGCCATTTTTGCCACGTAATTAGCATCTAGCAATATGTTGGCAGACTTAACATCTCTGTGAATGATCGGAATGGATGCGGCAGAGTGAAGATAGGAAAGTGCACTAGCTGCTTCTACAGCTATTCTCAATCGATGCTCCAATGTTAACCAAGATAATGGCTTATGAATATGTTGGAATAGCGTGCCATTTGATATATACTCATAAACAAGCTCGGGAACCTCTGATTCGAAACAACACCCCAAGAGCTTCACAACATTCCTATGGTTAACTTGTGTTACTATCACTAACTCATTGATAAACTGCTCTACTTGGTTCGCATCCATTACTTTGGACTTCTTGATGGCGACTACGCGTTGGTCTGGTAAAATTCCCTTGTAAACCACACCGTATCCACCACGCCCAAGTATTTGGTTCTCGGCATAGTTGTTAGTGGCTTTTTTTAGCTCTTCAGCAGTAAAAATTCTTGATGTCTCCGCACTTGTTCCATCGATTGAAGAAATTTTTTGTTTCATTAATAAGCCACCATTTTGTTGGAAGAATTGCTCTCTTAGCTTGATTAGCTTCCTTCTATTGATGAAGGAGTATATCCAAGATACACCAATCAGAAATGACACGAAGCCAAAGCTCAATGCTACATAAAACAAAGGCATATATTCAGTCATTGTATTTTGGAGACACAAAACATTGTGTTTTACTGAAAAAGTGTATATAGAGATGGAATGTCACTATTCATTCATGGGTAGTCCTATGGTACACACCCCTTTTTTGGGGGTATACCGTACGCACCATGATTTTAAACCATTGGATTTCAAAGTGAATAATCTGGATCACCCATTGATTAAATCAATTAATAAAATAAAAAAAGGGCTTAGCAGGTAACAGGTTGTTCTCTTCTCCTTGACTTCCTCTCCCTCTCTCTCGTATGTAAAATACTACAAATTACATAACATAACCACAATTGTTATGACAACACAAAAAATTGGCACTTACTTACCACAATGTGTCGTACCAAAAGAAATCGATCAAATGATACTAGATACAAGACCAAAATATGTCTTAGCACAATCAATAATTATTATACCCAAGCAAAATACATGTCTAAAATATCACAAATTAAATATCGTATAACTTAACATCCAAACAGCCCTGATCGATCATTCTAAAAATACACTCACTAACGACATTTAGATTGTACATTCAATTTATATTTGTTATGAAACCTAATCCTCTGTTGTAGTTGAATATACGGTAGCCATGCTACCGTGACACAACAATGACAATTAAATCCGTTGAGTTTTTTATGTTTGTCGATTAACTCACCTACGTAAATTTTTGCCTCGATCAGTTTTAGGAAACTCAATCATCGGCACGCAGATTGAATAATAGAATGATATTTTCCATCTAATTAAGTGTCTAGCTATAAGCCATCAACTTCATTTTTGGTACGAATGACCTAATTGATATTATCAAAAAGATAGACGATTTAGATTAAAAAAAAAACACATCTTACAAGGGGCTCAGATGGTGCATTATTAGATTTTAATATTGTATTGAAATTGAACAATTAGATTTGTCGAAGTATGAAACTACAAGGACTCTATGTAATTTAACCAAAAAATAGCATTCTTAAAAAAAAAAAAAAAAAAAGGAATGAAGGGTGCAAGACTTGTACCCCTAACCTTTTAGATAAATGTCCAAACTCCAACATCTTTTCACTATGGTACATAATCAAGAATTTGAAATTTTAAAGGCTATTAATTTTATAATACTTTATTGTATGTAGGGGCCCTATTTCCAGGCTGAAAATTTGAGAAGGCAGTAGCCTCAAATTTTAGATTGTACTTCCACGACCTAGTTCCAATAACCACCATTAAATTTGGATTTGTATGAATAGGGTGAAGGTTTGGCGCCGATCCACCTGTCAAATATATAGTGCCAGTTGTTAAGTGCACCGCCCTGAATATCCGTATCTTGAGAAAATTGGATAATTATTTGTTTTAGTGACCTCTCATTTTTCCATGAAAAATTGAAGGAATTTTAATTTTTTGAATTAAATTTTGTAGAGAATAATTAGTGGTATGATAGTTTGCTAATTTTAACTATCGTTTAATGAACATTCTGGTTGAATTATCTTAACAAATTTGGTTATATTACTAAATTTGTGGTATGGTATTTTTTTATTATAACTATCGTTAACTGAACAATTCGATTGAATTTTTTTTATACGACACGTTGTGGGTATGAAAACGTCAATTTATGGTGTTTTTATAACAAATTTGGTCATATTACTGAATTTGTGGTACGGTATTTTGCTGATTATAACTATCGTTAACTGAACATTCCAATTGAATTTGTTTTATACGACACGTTGTGGGTATGAAAACGTCAATTTATGGTATTGTCATAACAAATTTGGTTATATTACTGAATTTGTAGTATTTTAGACATGTGTTATTACGTAATATTTTAATTAATTTCCTTTGGTACGACACATTGTGGTAAGAAAACTTAAATTTATGATATTATCATAACAATTGTGATTTGTTATATAATTTGTGGTATTTAAATATGTTTTCTTTTGATACGACACATTGTGTTCAGAAAATTACAATTTTAGGTATTGTCATAACAATTGTAGTTATTTTATAAAATTTGTGGCATTTTACAAATATTTTTGACTTGAGTATAACAATTGTTGATTCTGGTACGACATATTTTGATTTTGTTACGGAATATCATACGAGTCAATTTTTTTTCGTACAACTCATTGTGGTAAGATAATGACAATTTATAGTGTTGTTATAACATTTGTGGGTAGCATTATTTAATTTTTTATATTGTACGCATATATTTGGTTAGGGTACAAGTATTATGGATTCCGGTACGAATAATTATGGTTACATAACAACAATATTTTTTAATTTTGAGTAACCTGCTAATGACCTGTTCAACAGGTAAATTTTAAAGTACAAGTCGTAACTAGAATCATAAATATGCATTAGAAAACCAAAAATCAGCATAATGAAAATCACAAATTGTCATAATTTAAACATACGGTATACTCTGTGTACCATAGCTTCCTCCTTCATTCATACTCCAACTACAATTCTCTACTTCTATCTCCATTTTTCAAATGCACCTTCATTCATTTTCCAAATACAACTTTTCCTCCGAATTCTTAATTATAATAACTTTATGAATTTGTTAACCATATTGAACAATACTAGTCTCATTTAGAAACCTCATGCGAGGTCTTTGCATTTGTTAAAAAACTCAAGGGAGGTTAATGAAATTTAGCCAAAAAAAAAAACCTTTTATAGGAATAATGCGTAGTTTCTCCAGATTAATTGTGGAACTCAGTTCATCAAAGGAAAACAAGTCGAGCCTTAGATTAGATCCCAATCGTGACTAATAAGTCAAAAAGTCCTGTAATATCTGAATTGTAGGGCGATAGATGAAGATGTTGGAATTTCAACGCCTATATTTACCTGATATTGGCCAAGATTGTCGAAACACCCACTCGTTCTTATGAAATGATCGAGATTAAGCTCTATCCAAAATACTTATGATACTGCTATGTTAAACTAGCAAACCATATTGTGCATGACTTTACCAACAGAGAATTGGATCTGAAGCACGTTTTTATGTATGTACTAGGCAATTACGTACCTAGAGATAACTTGATCACTGAGATTTGTGAGGCCTGATCAGGATTGCACCCGCGTCCGTCGCTTCTTCCATCGCCAAAGTAATGAGGATTACAAGAACAATTAAAACTTCCTGGAGTATTCGTGCAAGTTGCATTTCCATCACAGTCATTAAGGTGGGTATCTTCGCATTCGTCAATATCTGCCAATCAATCATTAAGAAATTGGTACGCTAATCATTATGATTTTATAATAAAGTAACTTATCGGAGAGATTTTAAAACGTCCATCTTTTCTTTTCTTTTTTTCACAACAATATACATCAACGGATTAGTGAGGTAGTTGTTAAGGGAAATGGAAAGGAACCACATGAGTGGGGTAGGCATGGGAATCGAACCTAAGCCAGGCGAATAGGGCAAAGAGTGCTCGACCAACTAAAACACCACAGGCACCCACATGCAGAACGTGGATCTCACTTGGTAGTCTCTATGTGACATAATTAATGGTGGAGTTATAATACAAGGCTTACGTACTAATACTAAGTGGTGGAGCCAAGATTAGGATTTCGGGGCTAGCTTAATAGATATATATTTTTTTTATCGGAAAGTATCTTTATTATATTATAAGGATTTTGCTTTTCAATACATTGTATTTCTACATTGAAATAATTCTAGCCTAATGATGTTAAAGTATATCAATCATTTTGGTATTTTTAGGCTACTTTAACTGTCACGTGGTTATTTTTTATTTTATTTTATTTTATTTTTTGCTCGGCAAAAGAAATTTATTAATCTTTGAAAAAGAAATACAAAGATTAAACGGATCAAGGCAACAACGACTAGCGCCATCCAAGACCCAAAGAAAAAACCAAGAAGCTAGGCAAGACACCAACCAAAAGCAACGACCCTTCAAAGACCACTCAAGCCAAACCTCCTAAGATGTACATTCACCCCAAAACTAAAGAAACTAAGACGAAACAAGCGCAACCTCCAACACGGAAACCTCCAACAATAAAAAATGAACATGAATGCTACTAGGAACCTCTAAAGCAAACTCCCAAAATGAACACAAACTGAAACAAAACCGAAACACCATCTCCAACCGGAAGATATTTATGCATATATATATATATATATATATAGAAGAAACTTCCAATGAGGGATCCCGCACGGGCTTACTGTGCGGGACTCCCTTTTTCTGATGGAATTGTGACGATGCGAGCCGCTCAATGTGTTCAGAATATGATTTTAATGGTACCCATGAGAAATCAACAAAAAAAATTATCGGGAAGGGCTTGATCCGAGCAGTTTTTTACTGAACCGTTCAATAAAAAACTGCTCGGATCAAACCCTTTCCGATCATTTTTTTTTTTTGTGCTGATTTCTAGCGAATATCCTTAAAATCATGTTCTGATCACTTTGAGCGGCTCGGATCGTCGCAATTCAATCGAGAAAGGAGAGTCTCGCAAGATAAGCCCGTGCGGGATCCCTTATAGGATCCGGACTATATATATGTGTACAGTTCTTTTCAGGTCCAGTCACCAGGATTTTCTTATGGTCTGGATTTGTATCTTAGCCATTGTATTGAGATGATCCAAGCCGCTCAATGTGTTCGAAACGTGATTCTAAGGGTGCCAGCAAGAAATCGGCAAAACAAATGATCGGAAAGGGCATGATCCGAGCAGTTTTTTACTGCATCGTTCAATAAAAAACTGTTCGGATCAAGCCCTATCCGATCATTTTTTTTGCTGATTTCTAGAGGGTACCTTTAAAATCATGTTCTGATTACATTGAGCGGCTCGGATCATCGAAATTTAATCGGAAAATGGACGGTCCGGACCGTAAGGTGTCCGGACCTGAAAACAACATATATATATATATATATATATATATATATATATATTGTGGGAGGGGGGGTTCGAATATTTTTGCTAGTTCACCCCTTGCTGGTTGTATTTTTTTTTCTTTTTCGGCAAAAGATTTTTTTTATTAATCATTAAAAAGTTACAACAATTAAAAAAAACCCAAGAATAAGAGAGGGGAAACTAACTAAAGGTTGGATACAACAAAAAGGCCCAAAGCTTAGAAATAAATAGAGCCCGTCTCATCTCAAGAACCCCAAAATACCCCTCGCTGGTTGTTGCTAGCTAGTTTCACCCCAAGGTATTGATAATCACCCAATCTCAAACGTACTATATATACAATACTACTAGCCTGTAGCACGACATTCGTGAGAGAGAGCTTGCTTTCTTGAAAAAATAACTGGTTCTTCTTTCTTTACTTATGAGTTTACCACTAGTAGCATTATAAGCATTATGAGTTGGAAAAACAGAAACAGTGTAGCCAACAACAAACCTGTGCATCCAGGACTGAGATAAGGATTGCCCTCGTAACCATTTTCACAACTGCAAAGATATCCTCCAGAGCCACTATCCGTATTATTAGTACACAAAGTATTATTCGGCAGGCACAAATATGCATTTGAGTTTTGGGCTTGTACACAACTCTGGTTTCCAATCGCATAATCAAGTACTATGGGTACTTGGTTCGCGAAAGTCGGGTCTGAAAAATCTGATAGATTGTGGAAATAAAAGCTATTCTGCTCTCCCATAAACGCATAGCCACATTTGTCGTATGACCAAACCTATAACAATCATAAGAACAAGCTCAAAGACAAATCAAAGAGAATATGACTTTTCAGGTGGTTATGATCTTAAGAACAAGATCAGAAAAAGGAGTCAATGATGCAACTTCTCTTCGAAGGGATGGAAAGTCCAATTTTGCCCGATTTTGGGCTGGGGACAATTAAAATCGTTGATAATTTGTTAAAGCTTGTCAAGATCATCAAGAAATATTTGTTACGTATTAATTGGTATTCAATCAAGTCACCATCTATAATTTCTATATATGATGGCAAGTGGGCATAGAAAGAACGCAGAACGTGACAAACTAGACGGCGCATGGGATCCTTTTTGAGACTAGAGAAAACCTCCGTTGCCAAAAATTGCACGGTATCCTTCGCCTAGCTACCTATGTGCCCCCAAGAATGACCTTTTTGGCCTTTTGGTATTAAATTCGATTCCTTGGGTTATGTTTTGGACTGGACTAGGACTTGGGAACATGTCCTTAATGTTGCTTAATGTATTCAATTAATATTAATCCGTAATTTAAATGTTTTTATAAGATTTTTCACTCAAAAAATATACATAAAAGTTCTTCTACCTGTCTAACAGTAAAATTAGCTAAAGCTCTAATCCAACAACACGTATACTCCCATTTATCATCTCGTGAATCTTTTATGTTCTCTCTAGTTTCATTCATAATCTCATCGCTAGAGGTGGCAATCTCAACTCATATTTTGTAACCCGTCTAAATCCGCCCACATATAACCCAATCCAATCCGTCCATATTATAAAATGGGTTGAACCCATATAAATCCATATTTATATGGGCTTAGATGGGTTAAAAATGGGTTCAATATGGGTTGGACTTAAAAGATCCAAATTAACTTGTTAAATAGTTACGCACTGTTTCGTTTCAATTAGTGCTATCTGATTGTGTATCAAGTATGGCTTGTGGAGTGACGCAAACCGAAGTACTAATGCAAAAAAAAAAAAAAAAAATATATATATATATATATATATATACACACACACACACACACACTTTATATCCTATAAGGGATCCCGCATGGGCTTACCGTGCGGGACTCCCCTTTCTCGATCGAATTGCGACGATCCGAGCCACTCAATGTGTTCAGAACGTGATTTTAAGAGTACTCGCGAGAAATCAAAAAAAAAAGATTGGGAAGGGCTTGATCCGAAAAGTTTTTTACCAACCCGTTCGGTAAAAAACTGTTCGGATCAAGCCCTTGTCGATCATTTTTTTGGCTGATTTCTGGAGAATACCTTTAAAATCACGTTCTGATCACTTTGAGCGGCTTGGATCGTCACAATTCGATCGGAAAAGAGGAGTCCCGCACGGTAAGCCCGTGTGGAATCCCTTATAGGATCCGGACTATGTGTGTGTGTGTGTGTGTGTGTGTGTGTATATATATATATATATATATAAACAAATCCTACGGGTTTAAAAAAATGGGTTCAAATGTTTTTTTCAAGAGTTGGTTTAAAAAATCAGTTCAATTAAATATCATTAAAAGCTTCACCAATTCATTTAATCTTTGGTTCCTGAATTTCAAGAGACGAAATATCTAATGAATCGTTCAAGCTAGCTTTTATCGATATTCACTTGAGCTAATTTGATCCAAGATCCTTGGAAAAGTGATTTAAATGAATTGAACGGCTCAAATAATTTGTGTGGCTTCCGGCGTATGTCTCACACAATCTGGTTTACATTTGGTGTATGTACCCAAATCATTTGTGTAGCATTTCGACGGATGACCCACACAATCTGGTGTACATTTGGTGTAACCATAGTCAGGCTGTGGAAAATACAGAGTAGTTCATAGTAGTACTTAATTGAAAATAATTGTTCTTTTTTTCTCCCCAATATTTGTAAATATTGCTTGTTGTGTTGAGTTGCTCCTGTGATTCCTCTGTTTGGGTTGGTTGCATTGTCATGCACAAAAGTATTGTTGATGGTTCCTCTGTTTGCACCGTATGGACGGAATAAGAAATCTGTACGTAGTTAGAAAATAATGGGGCAGATTTGGGTCTTATCAATTTCGATTAATTTTTTGTTTTACCTCCGTTGCCAAAGATTGCATGGGATCCTTCGCCTAACTACCTATGTGCCCCAAAAACTTACTTTTTTGGCCTTTTGGTATTAAATTCGATTCCTTGGACTGGACTTGGGAACATGTCCTTAATGTTGCTTAATGTATTCAATTAATATTAATCCGTAATTTAGATGTTTTTATAAGGTTTTTCACTCAAAAAATATACATATATAAAAGTCCTCCTACCTTTCTAACGGTAAAATTAGCTAAAGCTCTAATCCAACAACACGTATACTCGTCCCATCATTTATCATCTCGTGAATCTTTTATGTTCTCTCTAGTTTCATTCATAATCTCATCGCTTTAAATTCAATCCAAAACTAATTTGAAAATCTAACATGACAACTACATTTTGTAGTTGTAACTGGAGTACAATTGCGTGGCGGTTGGAGTACCCAGTAACTTGTGGTAATTAAGTAAATTTTTTTAATGATTTCCGTAATTATTTTTCGTGTGTTGGTTTTTAACAAAAAAAAAAGAAAAAGAAAAAGAAGAAAGAACACACAAGTCCAAACCTGGGTATGATTGGAAAAGCTAGAAAGTAAAACCTCGTATCCCTGCATCCCCTTTGGAATATCGGTTTGGCAGCAACCAATACCGGTACAATTTGCATCAATCATGTGTGTGCTGTTGGAGCAACTGGACCCACATGCACCAATGATGATCCCAGCTTGATTAGACCACGCGATGTAGCCAGAGTCATCGCAGCCGACGACCATGAACTTATTTGCAGTGTCCGAATACGTGTATGGCGAGGCCAACGCCCACCAGGTAGATGTCCCAGAAACACTGGTCACGGCCCCGGTCTCGTCGTAGCACATAGAAGCGACAACGTTTCGGACCCGAACTTGGGTTGGTGAGATGGATAGGACCTCGAGGCCCCCAAGAAAGGCTTTGAAGCGCTGCAGTTGATTGTGAAGTTCGAATCCAAGGAACAGGCAACCCCTATGCCGAATGGGTAAGGGATGCTTAGGTTTCCGCATTTAGATTGGCAGCTTGGCTGTTTGGGGACAAAGAAGCTGTTGTAGGTTACATTGGCGATGTTGGCGGTTATGTTTTTTCCTGGTGTGGGTTGTGCTAGTAGCAGGGGGAGCCATGAAAAAAACAGGAGGAGTACTACATGGAGATACATGTTAAAGGATGGACACATAGTACTGGAATTGGAATTGGAATGTGAATGCACTTCAACAACTGAATGATCAGTTCATGTGTCTCTCTCTACATAGTAAATACTGAAGAATACTATTAAAATACAAGTGGAATGCTATTGATCTCTCCATATAAAAAAAATAAAAAGAATGCTATATATTTTAGTACAAGGAACGCAACCGTTGACTAATTCAATGGAAACCACCCTGTGCAGGTTCTATTAATTAATTAAATACAGATGGTTACTGGTATGCTAGTGGAAAGCCGGCTGACTTTGGAGGCACTTTCAGAGACGAAAACAGCAAGTGGCCGGATTCTGGGTTTCTAAGGAAAGATGGCCGGGAAACGGAAGCCTGGGGTAACTATAGAGGGCTCACCATCATTCTGCGTTAAGGCACAGAGCCGGAAGCTTAGTGGTCACTGACGACCGGGGGCGACGCTATAGCCAAGTAGTGGGCCATATTTTTAGAGACACCTTTTGACAACCAAATTTTGTGTCACTAAAACATTTTAGAGAGAATTTTTCAACGTCTTGTGACATTTTTAATCTTGTTATTATTGGTCAATTTTCTATGGTGGACAATACTAATCGCCATTTATACCAGTACCCATGCCAAACAACCAAGTGACTCAAAATAAATTTTCTAGCCAATTTCTTCCATTTCACCACTGTATTGCATTTAGATTGGAGCCATTGGATTATAATCTCAAACAATCAAATACTCGAAAAATTTATCGTCATCGAAAATCTTTACATCAGGAAAATGTAAGTTGATCCTCTCTTTTTTTTTTTGAGAAAGCAGAAACAATGCAAGTTGATCTTGAACGTTTAATTACACTACAACACGAAAGGGATATAGCGAGGATTCAATTTCCTTGCTGAAGAACCTTATTTCCTCTCAAAATGTATTAGCGAGGAAAATTTTCATTTTCCTCGCTAAAAGCTTGTCGCAAAAGGTGAGGAAAAAATATATTTCCTCACCTAATCTAACACAATTGGCACGCTAAATTTTTTCCTCGCTAATTTCATTTGTTGTGAAGGCTACGAATTTACTAATGGGCGAGGAAATATTTCCTCTCTAATTATAGTTTTGGCGACGAAATTATTTTCGTCGCTAAAAAAATTGAAATCCAAAAAGAAGGTTATTTCTTCACGGCTACCAACACTCGAACTATGGACATTGCTTATAAGAGGCGGAACACTTACCAACTACACCACATTACACTTCTGATGAAAATGTTGAACTTTCATATATATATATATATATATATATATATATCATAGTTTTAGCATGTTTTTCACCTCTCCAACTTACTTTCTTCAACATTAATTATGATCTTCCGACTTTTTGCAAATTCGTAGCACAAGTTTAATTTCTTACTTTTTTCAACATTAATTCTGAACTTTATTTGAACAAGTTTAATTTTTTGCTAGCACAAGAAATTTTTTTGGGTTTTTTTTCCTTCGTTAATCCTAATCTATATTATCCTAAAGGACATTGGGAAGGGGATGAGGCTTACGGGGATCGAACTCTGCCTATATACATTCGAATGTGCAAAAGGAGGCCAACCGCACTGCACTCCACTCCACATGCATAATTTTTTTGGTTGAAACATGTTATATTGGTAACTAACAACGACTTTTGAAAGACTAATAATATGTGTTATTATTCTAATTATTTGATAGGTTTATCCTACCTTTTATGGAATGACTATTTTGTTGTCATAAGCTCAAAATATATTTTAGTACATATCACATTATGAATGACAAGAGGCATCGATGTCTGTTAATGTTTGAAAGCGAGTTTGGGCTTTTTCTTTTTTGCCAAATACAAAGGGTAGTATAGATTTGTAGCTTATTTTTTAACAGCTTTTTTTCATCATTGCTATAATAATATGAACAAAATTCGTAAATATTCATATCATCCAAAAAGCACTAAAGACAATACATTTTTAAAAAATTCATCTTTAACGAACTTTTTAAAATTTTCAATTGCCCTATATCTCTCAGGCACACAATATTACTATGTATATATAAAAATATGCATGATACTTTCAAAATTGCATTTGAAATTAATGTTTAACATACTTATTTGTTACAAATGAATGCCATTAGTGGTTTGAATAAAAATCAACAACGGATTAAAAAAAATTTCTTTATTGAATAAATGCATAATAGATATGAAATTGCATGTATTCCTGGATAGCAGTAATGTAGATGTTTTGAAAATAGATTTGTGGTGATCTAACTTTGAGATATTTTCAATACAACATCACTTCAAGATGTTTTTAACTTTGTCTTTTGTTGAGTTTTTCATTACTATGGGATAAATCATCAATATCTACCCTTCAAGACAGTCAACTACTATGAGATAACATTTTTTCAGCAATTTGAAAAAACTGGCATTGTTAACAATTCATTTAAAATGAGAAAAAGTGAATGCATAGAATTAGTGTAATATATCATTCATTACTAATTAGAATAAGAAAAGTGACGAAATAATTTTTTCCCGTTATCACCTTTTTTAAAAAAATAAATTTGATGATGGTATTCAACTATATAGTTTATTATGTCTACCATCATGATATTACAAATACATATAAACATAATTAATAATGACATATATATCAAAAATTAATGAGTCATTAAAAAGGCGAGGAAATTTGTTTTTCCTTGCTAGAAAATGCCCTTTGGCGTGGAAATTTGTTTTGCCTCGCTAAAAAGGGCCTTTTGGCCGCTAGAAACTGCGACGAAATTGAATTTCCTCGCAAATAATGTCCTTTTCGCGACGAAATTCATTTTCTTCGCCACAGCCATTTCGTGTTGTAGTGTTAGTAGTACCCCATACATAGTCACATCATTGTCTTAAATTAATTATTACAACTAGAAAAAGCAAGTTGATCTATTTATAAGCTAAGTTGACCTAAGTAACCGGTTGATGACTTGAACATTTAACGATTTGCAGAACTTGTCAAGTATTACTTGTTATTCCAACTAATTAATCTCACAAGAAGTTACATTTAAGTCTAGTTTAATTTGAGAAATCTGTTTCCTTGTACGTGTTACATAATCTTACCGTGCTAATCAATTGTAGAACTCGTCAAACTTGAATTACATGTGTCCCATGTAATTGTCCACATAATTAATCTCAAGCAAATATTTAATCTATTGACCAGGAGTCGAGTTCAAATATTTCATATTCTAGGCAGCTGGCACTACTCAAATTGCGCTAATGAAAGAGAGCCCTCGATCTATCAATCAATAATAAGGGAGGGGCTGACTCCGTTAACAGATGTAGTGCAATGACCTAATTGCCCTTGTTTATATTAAGGCATTCAAGTGTGTTCCTCCTCTCTCTCTCTCCCTCCTTGCCGCGAACTTATCCAACAAATCTGGTCAAAGCCCACTATTTGCGAAATGCAACTAGATGCCACCTAAGCGAAGATCGGTGTCGTTTCAACTCTTGGAAGGACAAAGTATGAAATATCTATATAATAAAACAGAGCTGTGTTTGAATCTAAAAGACAACCAACGCTCTAGATTTATCCCTCTTTGTGCATAAATCTGGACCCTTCATTCTACATTCCTTTTAGGTTTTATAAATTTTACATGTTTTCGATATGGAAGAAGACTAAACATATCCCCTTCCTTTTTCAATTGATTATTTTGAATTCTTGGATTTATATACATAAATCCTACAGGTGAGAAACCTTTCCTATTTCATGATTTTTTTTTTTTTACTTTTAAGAATTAAATAATATATATCATGGATGTAAGAAGAAAACAATATCTGCCATAATCGTTGCCATTAGGAAACCAATCAAGCATATTTTTCTTTCCTTATTTTCAGAATTGTAAATTTCTAGGATTTGTATTACCTGGAGAACAAGAAGGTCGGCTGAATTGACATTAGTACGGTAAAATCATTAAGGAGATAGGTAAATAGAAAGCAAACATCTCCTAATTTGGTAGAATCATAAATCAAGACCGCTAGCTGAATTGCCATTAACGCAGAGAATCATGTTTAACGTATCTTATTTGTTACCTTATTCAACAAAAAATTACGAAGCATTCCTTACATTCTAATTGTGGGGTCAACGATATTATATAGTAAATAGAATTCATGAATTTTCACGTCTTTCCTTAAAAGGACTTTATATCCAAATTGGCCATTGCAAATGTAGGAAATAGATTATAGATAAAAAAAAAATTTGCGCATTGGCCTTAAATTATACTCCTAATTAGGAATTGTTTTATATAGAGCAATATGGTAATGGAGACAAATGTTCAATAATTGATCCCAAAATTTAGCCTACAATTTGAATTTCCTCCAATTCTCCTAAAAAATTATAACTTTTGAAAGCTCATAAAGAAGTATTGCCCTATAGCATAGCCATATTATCGATTTTTCATGTTGTTATTTTGGTAATCAGCGCAATGTTCTTATCATTTTTGTGTTTGTTTTTCCAGTGTTTAGGTGTTTTGAGATCTCCCAGTAGCTGAAATTTTTATTGTGGTTGCAAGTTTGAGTTTATTTTACTCTTTCTTTAGAAGTTTTTCCCTTTCAACAGATAGCTCCCTTATTTTGTATTGGTGTAACTTTGTTGCTTTAATTTGTTTCCCCTTAGGTAGTCTGTTTTTAAGTTATGTTGGTTTTAAGTTCTAATTTTATGGGTTTTCTATTTTATTTTTTGCAGCTACCATGATGCTGAAATCTAAACCATTAAGGCCATTCCCGTGAGTACCGTGCATTAGAAGGTAGTTTCGCTCAATTCATTCTCTTTATAGTATAAGCTATAAGTTGGGGTACCGTGTTTGGATTTTTTGAGTTCTAAATTGGCCTAACACAATTCTAAAATGGGGCTGATTTTCGAAACTAATTTTAACGCTTATTGTAGTTGCTGATGGCTACTCTCATGTTTTTTCGCTTTGAAGAATTAAAGGATAACAATTGTTGGAATGGGTGCAGGTCGATCTTAGTAAAACTGGCCATGGCTCAAGGAAAGAAGCCTGGGTTTGCAAAAGTGCATTATCTTATTGTGGTGTTGTTGCAAAATTGTTTCGTGAATGTGCTTCTTTAGTTAGGGTACACTCTAGTGCTACATTGATGATTGAATCAGCTTCAAAGATTATGAGGCTATGGGGCAAAATACAGGGTATTAATTTTCATATTAGGATCAATGCTTTTACGATTCATTCAAGAGTTACGGTTTTAGTATCTGATGTACATAAGTGCAACCTTTTCTTTTACTTGGTTTGGAAATTTTATTCTGACCCGAAACGAAGAAGAATAAATTAAGGAAAATGGGAGAACTCACTAATTCCAAACTGATTAAAAAGAAATTTTCATGTCCGATTTTGAAGATGGGATATCATATCGGGTACTAATGCTATCCCTATTTTTCTTTTGCTAGGCCCATAGCTAAAAAATCTACTTTTTTTACGATTACATAGCGGATATTAATGCTATCCCTATTTTTTACTTGAAGGGTGTGTTGGCATAATGTACAATTTTTATCTCTTATGAAAAGTTGATCACATTTGAGGGATTCCGCTAGCCTCTTGGTCATGCGGGGTGTGTTATTATAATAAAATTGGTACGGTCCGCTTGAATCTGAGCATGATTCAATATGTGCGTGTATTTCGACTTTCAATGTACTTAGAAAGTGACTTATCAAAATTTCATTTAATATATTTATAACATCTTCTTTCATAAGATATACACGTGCATGGAACTTAACCCATGTGAGTAGAGTTAAAAATAACACTTTTTATGGGATTTACCCCATGTGACCACCGCCTGATAACTCAACATAGGATGCTATGTGAAATGTATTTCTATGACATAAATAGGAGGCTATGTGAAATGTATTTCTATGACATGAGTTGGAACCACTTTGTTTGGTTTTCTAGGCAAATATAGCATTGACATTTTTACAACATGTTTGCTTAGTTTTATTGGATTGCAGTATCTTCATTCTTTAGATTTTGTGTTTGGAAATTGCTGTGCTCAAAGGTTTTACAATTTTTTATGTGTTTCTAGGACATGAGTTGGAATCACTTCTTTTGGTTTTCTAGACTTTGTGCGACAGAGCAATGAGGTCGTCGTGATAAAAGATTTGTTAAGGCATTGAAAATTTCATAATGACATTTTATTTATTAGGTAAAGTTTTACAAAAATATATTTGGTTTGAGAGTAATTAATTTTTATTACGTGTGCTGGGTGATTTATGGATTTTGAAAATTTGTGTAAAACTTGAATATTATTTGCATCTTAATTTGTCCTGCATATACACCAAAGTTTACTTTGTTCGTACCCATTTTTTTCAACATGTCCTCCTTTTGCTCATTGTTCGACCAGTAGCTTTAGTTGTCTTCATAATGTGTTGCGTCGTGCCTTCAGGCACGGGCATTCGCTAGTCTATATAATAAAACAGAGCTGTGTTTGAATCCAAAAGACAACCAACGCTCAAATTTGTCTCCCACATAAATCTACACCCTCCATTCTGTAATGGCACTTTGGTAAATACCTATTTAATCCAATGGTTATCATCAGTGTGGTCTTCCCACAGGAAACCCCAGCCGCACCACCACAGACCCTCTCGACTCTCCCTCCCACTCCCCCTCTCTCTCTCTTCGATCGCTCTCTCTGTCGACTCCCAATCTCTCCTTCACACCCACCGCACCGCCGCAAGCCCTCAGGAATCGAATCCCAGCCGCTTCTCTCTGGCTCTTCCTCTCCCTCTCTCTCTCTCTCTCTCTCTCTCTCTCTCTCTCTCTCTCTCTCTCTCTCTCTCTCTCTCTCTCTCTCTCTCTCTCTCTCGAACCAGTCACCGATCTTGACCTGCTGCCGATCTCGATTGGAAACCACTGAAACTGTCGACCGGCGCAATCGAGGCTCTCAGGGTTCGAATCGATGGCATGTAGTTCTTCACCTCAAAAGGTTTGGAATCTCAGTATCGCACGAAGGTTTGAAATCTCAGCATCGCACGATTCACATCTTTCACTAAAAAAAACTACGAGTCTAGGGTTTGTTCGCTAAATACTTGATTCATGTTGTCGTAGGTAAGGTTTTTCTCTCTCCCATGGATTTCTTCTCTTTTCGAGCATCACCACCTGTGGCCGATCGAACATTACGCTCACCCAAGTAGCGGGAACAGCCGAGGTCAAAGGTAACCACTCTTCCACCAAGTGTTGAAAAAATACTTGAATCGATGGATTTTTTTTTTCATAATTGCTTTCCATTTGCGCATAGATTTGAATATGTGGGTTTTTTTTCTCTGCTTCTTTATCCTTAAAAATAAGACCAAATATAATTTATTTTTTAAAGTTGTTTTGAGACCAAATATGATAACTTGATTAGGATTTTACTGAAGAACAAAACACTCAAGCTGCAAGTAAGGGTTGATGCCTATCCTTTTTTGTGCGTCATGAATAGGTTTGTAGTTCATAGTTTCTAGGTTCATCCCTGGCTATTACTACCAAATGCTTTAACAACTGCCCATGTTGAGTTGCTAGCTTAGTGTTCGGTTCAGAGAGGCTGATTTTCAGAAACTTAGTATTCAGTTCTACTATTTTCAACATGAGGTGCCTTTATAACTTAGCTTAGTGTTCAGTTCTACTATTTTTCTTTTTTGTCTACAGTTCATTGCTGATGGAGTGTTCTTCGCTGAGTTGAACGACGTGTTGACGAGAGAGGTAGCGGAGGTCAATGTAACTCCAATGTGAATTGAGATCACCATCAGAGCCACTCGCTATTAGAACATCCTCGGTGATTATTCCCTGATTGATCACATATGATTTTTTATGTTTATGTGTTTTGTGTTTAAAAATCAGTCCTGGATTCAAAATTGTTGCTTTCCTTGCGTCTGTTATTTGACTGGAAGTTATGGTATGGTAAAGTATTTCAATTTATGCAGCTTTTCCATATCAAGGTTTTTTTTTCATTTTGTATCTTCCATTTGGGTTTTTAGGGTTTGTTTTGTGTGTGTATTGCTCATCAGTGGATGTTATTTAGAAGACTTATGAAGTGGGCTTTAATGGTTTGAAAAGGATTGGAGAGGTTGGGGTTTTGAATACACTAGAGATTGGAGAGGTTGCTAAATATTTCAAGTATTGTTCTTGAACTTTATGTACACAAAGTGGAAGCTTGGTAGTATTACGGAAATCAAATGTAAGCTTCGATAAATAATGCACCAGCTTTAATCAAATACACTACATTTATTAGTTACCTGTAGTAGTCTTTTCAGTTTTGTTAAAGTTCCCCTCAGTCATAGAACACCGACGTCAACGTGCTACAGGTTCTAACCCCCCCCCCCCCCCCCCCCCCCCCCCCTTCACGTGCTCTTCTTTCTCTCAAACTGCATTACTTTCTGATTTGGAGTGTATTGATCACTCACTGCCTGTTTGATGAGAATTTATACTTTCCCTATGCAACATCATTTTTAGCTCGGAACTGTTTTTTCTTAGTTTACGATTTTTTTTTTTAGGAATTAACTGATTGATTTGGTTTTGTTGTAATTTGCAGATGAGCCAGGGAAGCAGATGAGAAGTGAAGTTAGGATTAAGAACACTAGCAGTTCTCATATGGCTTCAAGGTATTGATGCTTACTTTGATGTTCTTAATTTGTTCAGATGTTTTGTATCCAAATGCAGCGATTATTGACTGCAAGTAGCTCTTGATCATAGATTTAAGTATCATCAGTCACGTAGCAGTTTTTCGATCCTTCTGTACCGATTGTTTGGTTACTTGAAGCCATTTTTGTATTGTGTGCTTTATTGCTAAGTCTTTTACTCCATGTTCCAGAAACTGGAAGCCATGGTAATCTTATTTTGATTGTTTTCTCATATGCATTTAACTGTTAAGGTGATGAAGTAAAATGCCACTGCTTTCTCATTCAGAACTGTAGCATGTTCTATTTTCTATGACATTGTGCATTGAACTCTCAAACCACAAGGTTGTGTGTATTGCTCATGAAGTATATTTTTTAAGTGCTTTCAAGCACAGGCAATATGCTAAAAACACTAGAATTGTTGACTACATTGTAATACGCATTTTATATATGGGTTTTGAAGAATCAAAATGTGGTTAAAAACATAGGTTTTGCTTTGATTTGTGATTACTGGTTGGCACTGAAAGTTTTGCTAATAATTGTTATGTTGTTAATAGGAGGATTATGTGAGTGAAAAAACTAATGATGGGAGGAAGATATTGACATTGGCGATGAGATGCCAATGACCCGCTTATCACCGATGGAGATTGAGAAGGATGATGGCGCTACGGCCGGTGGCGGTGGTCATGATAATAAGGGTCATGCATTCGGCAGTTCAAGCAGCTCCAGCGACTCAAGCAGTGATTCATCCTCATCAAGTGGTAACATCTAAAATTCCTTATTTTCTTCCTCTATGGAAATAGTTGGTGAAATTTTTTGTGGAGTGGTTATGTGATCATGAGGGATTGTGTGCAGATTTTGAATCTGGGTGCTCTTCGGTAAGTGATTCTGATGCGGATGATGCAGAGTCGAGGGGCTGAGAGACCAAATTAGTTTTAAAGACTTGAATTAGGAGTGAGTGATGATGTTTGAAGAAAACAAGGGTCTGAATTCTTTCCCTTGGGAAAAGAAGAGCTATAAATCTACGGGCCGCTGCCAATTTCATTCTGGCCAAGTCCTTTCGAGCTCGCAAGGCTTACTTCAGCAATGAGGTCTGATCTCCGTTCGTTTTTGCTCTTCTTTGATTTCGTCAATGAATGTAGAGAAAAGAGTTCAGTCTTTATTTTGCCTATGGTGAAATTCAATCAAATTCGTATCTATTGGCATAACTTTCAATCGAAATAGTTCGATTTTATCGTAGTCATGTGATGAGCACCCAATATTGTAGATATTTGGTGCGACTAGTCCCGTATTATGTTGTTTTATCTTATGTTTATTTAGCTTTTATAGTGATATCGCACGGAAGGTGTGTTTTTGGTTATTTCAGGTAATTCGTATAAATAAGGCGCGTTTGAACGCCAAGGAATGCTCCGGGCGCAACCAAGTACTCAAGGCTACATGCCACCCCGTTGTGGTGCTCGAAAGATGGTTTGGAGGTTGCTTGGATCGCCCAAGGGTCAAGGGAATTGAAGGAGAAGTGAGGATTTTACCAAAGCTACTCATCTTCCGACGTGCTGAGGGTAGAATTGTCATAACTTTTGGTGTACAAAGTACTTTTGATCCAAACCACTTGGGTTAGAAAGTAGACTCAACGAGCTTTCCAACGGTCCAAAGAACGCCTAAATCCGAGTTCGGGAGTGTCCAGAGCGAGCCCGCGAAGTTGCCTAAAAAAAGCTGTCAAGCTTGTACCGGTACTGGGAATTCCCAGTACCGGTTCATGCTGTCCAGAGTTCACATTTTTTCAGAGTTTTTGAAGACATGAACCGGTACTGGGAATTGGCTGTACCGGTTCATACTGCAGAACTGAGCCACGTTTTTGCTACTTTCTCTACCTTCCATTTATGGAAAGTTTCCACTTGTGGAATGTTTTTGGGATATTTTGGGGACTTTTTGGTCCTTTGTAACTTAACTTTAGTTGCCTATAAATAGGCTTATATGCCATATATGGAAAAGATGGCCATTTTCTAGTCTTTTTTTAGGCCTTAGTCTTCTTCTCTCTAGGATTTCCACCATTGTTAGTCTTTTAAGCTTTCTTAGCTAATTTCTTCAAGAACTCATGTAAGTATTTATCTTATGTTAATTTCTCGTTTATTAATGTTGTAGCTACTCTTTAGATCTTTGCATAAATCAAGTTTATTTACGTTTTTATCGGTTAAATCTTTCGTTCCATTTTCTTACCATGTCTAGTCTTTTAGCTATGTGTGAGTAGTCTTTTGGCTAAGTCTTGGGCTAATCTTTCCCGATGATTGAGGTGGTTATTTGGTTCTCAAACCTTCGGGCTTAAAATCATGATTTTCGGAAATGAATTAATCTAGCCATTTTGATCTAAGCGAGGGGTGTTAACTCCTTAGTATGTTGTTTAGTCAAGCGGTCTTGGCAAGCGATATATCGAGGGCTCGTGGCCTCCTACGTGTTAGATACATTAGCAAAAATAGGTTGATTTAATTCCGGTTAATCACATCTTTTGATAAACGTAGTCATTAAAGCTAAATCTTCCGGGCGTGAGCACGCGGTCGTGACTCTCGTTTGAGTTATATTGAGAACCGATAATGGCCTTTGTCAAGGGTTAGACGATCCCTAGACTTGCCTCTTTTTAGTTCATAAATCTCTTTTCTAGTCTTTTACTTAGCATTTTCACCGTTAAATGCAAAATCAAGTTGGCCGTCTTGAACGCCGGAATCCTACCATATAAACCTACAATCCAAACTAGCTATATTTCGATTCTCTGTGGGTACGATCCCGGACTTCCGGATATTATGCTATCGACGACCTAGCCCTACGCTTGGGGTGTCTTAACCTTATTGGAAGGCGAGGTTGAAGGCTAAGCATCATGGGTAGATTATTAGTATACTTTAGCATTGAGGTCTTTTCCTTACGTAGCAAAGCAATTGATTGCAGATATTGGAGTTTGTCATAGTTATAGTCAGATGATAAATGAACTGATTTTTCCACTTGGGTAACTGATAGCTAGACAAGTAATGGATTTATGAGGATTAAGAGCTGCCTTATTGGACCTGTCAGTGAATGCATTTCTATCCCATTGTAAATCATAGAATCCTCATGAGTACATGAAATGATCCAAGTTTGTATTCTTTGATTGGAGAGATGATGTCAAAAGTTCAAAATTAGACTGAAACTAGGATTGTGAACATCAAATATTATGTTTTTCGTTTGTCGTTTGTGATTTTGGAGGTTTAATTTCCATAGTCAATGACTAAATTAGTTTATTTATTTTTACGTTTGTGTAGAAAAACCACCCAAGTACGTCAAATTGCGAGGTTTCAGATCCACAAGTATTCACTTATTATGCAGAGCACTGGCTGGTGTGCTTAGATATTTACTTATACTAGCGAATGCAAAGCACTGGTTGATGTGCTTAGGTTTGTACTTATATAGTTAAATGCTCTGGTGTGCTTAGATTTGTTCTTATATTGGTAAATGCATAGCACTGGTTGATGTGCTTAGGTTTGTCCTTATATAGTTAAATGCTTTGGTGTGCTTAGATTTGTTCTTATATTGGTAAATGCAGAGCACTGGCTGGTGTGCTTAGATATGCTCTTATGTTGTTAAATGCAGAGTACTGGTTGGTCTTATGTTGTTAAATGCAAAGCACTAGCTGGTGTGCTTAGATTTTTACTAATTTAGTTGATGCAAAATACAGGCTAGTTGGTGTTCTTAAATTTAAATGCACAGCACTGGCATGCACATGTTTTCTGTTTTGTTTTTGCAATAAAATAGTCATGATCAAGTGACATGTGACACATATAAGAACAAAACAGAAAACATGTGCACGAGTTATTATTTTTCACATGGTTGGATTTGTTGGGCATGGGTTGACATATTGCACGCGAGTCAAGTTTTCATTTGCATGTGTTGATCGTTCGAATTGTGCCTTCAGGCATTGGCATGCACTAGCAACGTGCATGTAGGCACGTTGCTCCGTGCCTTTAGGCACGGACATTCGCTAGTACATTAATAAAGTGGGGGTTGAAGGGTCGGTTTGGTTTGGTTTGGTTTGGTAAGTGGGTTTAAAGGCAAACAGATAATTATGCTTCCAATTTTGGTTGCTGGTTTTTGATTTAGAACTTTTGTAGTCACTGATGGCATGTATATTTAGGACTTCTTAATTTATTTGTAATTTATTATTGATGTTGGAACCAGGATTTCGTAAATAGGGAGGCCGAACTGTGAAGGATAAGCATAAGTAGCACCACTCTGTAGACGAGTAAATAGGTTGTTGATCTTTTGTCTTAATCAACTATTGACATAGTCCCGAAATATTTCCCAATTGTTCAAATTCCAAATACCAAATGACATTATGCTCAAAATGATTAAGCTCCATTATTGAAAATGTTATTTAAACTTTTCAACTCTTGAAAAATACTTCTTAATTGATCGTGTGAACTTAAAGTACACATATCAAAATTAAAATTTAAAAAAAAAAAAAAAACCGAAGCTACACAGGGGCCTTGGCCCCCTATATCCCATTTGCAATTCCGTCTCTGAATGCAGGTAAGGGTTAAAGTATAGTTGTTTCACACTGTACATTTGGGACTTTTATTTTGCTTATGGTATAATTGTTTCACACTGTACATTTGGGGCTCTATTGAAATTTTGTCATAGTTTCCTTCCTACAAGCTGAATTGGAAGACCCGGAGAAGTTGTCAAGCGGTTCCCGCAAAATGCCCTGTTGAGCGCTCCGGACCATCCATTTACACAATCAATGGTCTGGATTGAAAACAAACTCTTCCATGGCAGGGAATAGTTTGTTTTTTAATTCAAACCGCTGAAAACACATTTGAATGGTCCGAATGTGCCCTACATCCGCTCTGCAGCATCGCTGGTTCCTACTTGGACTGTTCGGTTCTGTTGATTTCTTGTTCTAGTTGTTAAACAAATGGGTTTTCCGTATTATTGCTTCTCGTTCTGACATGCTTTTACAATTGGGGCTAAGAATATTGAAGATGATCGACGTAATGGGAGTATAATTTATGGACCTGAAGCTTTCTAATATGTATGCTAATTATATCTGTACACAACACTTGATTGGTGGCGTGTGATAAGTGTTTAATATAAAAACTTGAAAGATTACGCACGAAATATTTTATTGTTTGGTCAGAAACTAGCACTATCCCTACAAGGATAAATAATATGGAACGGAGGGAGTATGAATTTGCTATTAGATAAAGAGCACGATTAAAATTTTTGATGACCCTGTTTTCAATGTTTACGAAATTTTATTCAGGTGCATACGAATTTTCATATATTATGCAACTTTAGTTATTACTTGCACGATGAAATCACTACTTTTAATTCTAATATTTCCCTTTCGATCTGCATTGGTTCCAAAATTGCTTTCAAGCATTTGAGTGCAAGAGAGGAGAATCTTTGCAATATACGTACAAAAGTATTGAATGGAAGAAAGAAAACGTTTAATTTTCTCCAAAATGGAGGGCACATTTGGGATGTAATCATGTGACCATTTCCCACAAGAATGATGGATGGAATTGTGAGGTAAGGAGTTTAAGTGATAATGGTTGATAAATGGAGGGGCCTCCTTGACTGGTTTTGAAGATGAGAGGGTGTTTACGATTTTTACCCTTTTCCCATTTTTGGCAGCTGATTTTGCCAATTCATATTTTGTTAACGTCAACTCACCTGCAAGTGTATTTTTGGTGCAAAAATATACTTGCAAGAGAATAGCGTTAACAAAAAAGGAAGTGGCAAAATCATTTCCCTTTTTTTTTGGTCATAGTGATATACATCAACGGGATTAGGGAAGTTAGTAGGTTAGTCAACAGGGGGTTCAGAGACTATCCATAACATTGAACCCCAAACATGCCTTCCGTGGGCCTCGAATCATGGCCTCCGTTGGGGAAGCCTATGCCGCACACCAACTGAGATGAAAACTTGAAGCGTGGTCCCGAGTATAACTAACTAATTACCATCTATTGATCACAAACAGTTCCAATGGGTTGACTGCTTATAAAATGACTTTTGGTGGGACTAATTTGCAGCTTAAGAATAGCTCAAAACCTGCTGATGGTATTACATGTTAGCTTATGCAATACTTAGGAAATCCTATATATACCATTGTGAATTGGTAGCTTTGAGGATTTATTGATCTCGTAATCTTTCATCACAAACTGTGCATCATCATTCCATCAGATTATACACATAACGTACATCATGACGACATGATACTGTACATAATCCTTTTGATAACTCATGGTACGCGAATCTCAATTAATTTCTAGTAATTTAATTTTACTGTCTAAATGCAAAGAATTAATTTGATTAAAATCATGATAAAACCCCATATCGACTAGTACTCAAAGAAGATCAATAGATGAGGGGTTTATGATTTTTACCCTTTTCCTTGCTGATGAGGTGAAAACTTGAAGTGTGGTCCGGAGTCGCCAACTAATTATAAACCATATATTCACAAACAGTTCCAATGGGTTGACTGCTTATTAAATGACTTTTGGTGGATTAATTTGCAGCTTAAGAAGAGCTCAAACCTGATGATGTAATACCTAGATATAATCCTATACCATTGCCAATTGGTAGCTTTGAGAATTGTATATATTGACCTTATAAATCTTTCATCACAAACCATGCATCATCATTCCAATAGAATATACACATACCGTACATCATGGCACCATGATATTGTACATAATCTTTATGATAACTCAAGGTACGCAAATATTAATTAATTCCTAGCGATTTAATTTTCGCTATTGAATTCAAAGTCAATGCACTCATGCTATCCGCGCAATTAGGCCTCCTTCAGGCATTATTATTGTCCAGAAGCAGAGAATTAGTCTAAAATCATAATAAAACTCCGTATCGTTTGGTCACAAAAGATCGATAGCACCAGGAAAGTTTCAAACGTGAGACTTTTGGGAGAAGCAAGCTCTAATTAAACTTGTATGTCACAAGCCACCCCATAATCAACCCCTTAAGTTTACTTTCTCTATTATAAATTACGTATATGTCGATACATTTTACTTGTCAATTGATGTCAACAGGCATATTGAATTGAGAAATTTTTCCACACCTATATTTGAGAACCAGAAGGTCAATTTTTGCAACCTTGTATTATGTACGATTTGAGTATACGGGATCGAGGTAGCTAGAGGTTATATCCCAAAGACAACGTTGATTACTTTTAAATTCTTTTTTTTTTTTTGAACGGCATTACTTTTAAATTCTTACCTTTTTATTTTTCACACCTCTGTTTTTTTTTTTTTTTTTTTTTTGGAAATTTTATAGTTACTACTATCTCTTTAACTTTCTCTTTTTTGTTCTCTCCTCTCATCTTCCAATTTCGAATTGCACAGAAAGTGAAATTTTAAGTCTTTTGTAACTCTATTTTCTTTTTCAATGTTAATCCTTTTCGTAAGCAGTATTTTATATAGTCCCAATTATGTAACTTTATTCATGTTCCAGCAAAAATATCAACGACAAGTGCTGGATTAGAAATTGTGGAGATGGATGTTATGATGATAAATTTTCCTTTTGTCCTCTCTTATATTTGTCTTCCCCATATATTGCTGGAGAGCATACACGTGAATTTTACTTCTAATTAAGAAATTGAAACAATACATTTTTTTTTAATATTGCCAGAGATCTGATTAGTTGGAGTATTTATCATCAAATGTAAAAGAAAGATGTCTCAACGCTTAGTTTTAACGCACATTGATGGGTGAATTGAGTACAAAGTATAATGATTTTTGAGATTTACAAAAATTCCATTCAAATGTATGCGATCTTTTAATTTTGTTATGTAATGACACGCAGGCAAGGCGTCACCAAAAGGGTATTTTACTTTGCATCTAAATAAAATAAAATAAAAATACATAGTTGGTCAATTGCAAGAGAAAAAAGGTAGGGTAATTTTAATTTTGATACATTATTGATTGTAAAATTAAAGGTGATCGAAGGTGGATTAGAGAGGCGATACAATAATTAATAAGTAAAAAAAAAACTATCTATTTTTATTTTGCGTTATGTTTCGTGGTGCAACTCCTTTATTTTTTGAGTAATGGTTATGAACCAAACTTTTACTGTACGTGCTTATGAACCAAACTTTCAGTCAGGTTCCGGTGAGGGATCCCGCATTTTATTAAAATGCGGGACTCTCCTTTCCGATTGAATTTCGATGATCCGAGTCGCTCAAAGTGATCAGAACGTGATTTTAAGGGCCATTATGAGAAATCAGCAAAAAAAATGACCGGGAAGGGCTTCATCCGAGCAGTTTTTATTGAACGGTTCAAAAAAACTGCTCGGATGAAGCCCTTTGCGGTCATTTTTTTTGCTGATTTCTCACGGGAACCCTTAAAATCGCATTATACACACATTGAACGGTTCAGATTTTCAAATTTTGATCGGAAAACGAGAGTCCCGCATTTTAAGAAAATGAGGGATCCTTCACTTGATCCTTGGTGTGTGTGTGTGTATATATATATATATATGTATGTATGTATGTATACTTTGGCTCACCAGATTTTCAAACGATGTGGTTGAAGTGAAGTGAAGTGAAGGAACGCTCTGAGTATCTTGAAACTTCTCTGGAAGGAAAATAAAAAATAAAAATTTTCTGGATGGATAACGCGCGAAGAGGATAATTTTCTTATGCCAATGGTCTTAATCATTTTTTGGTTCATCTTTTGCTTGTTTAGTTATCGGGCGAACACTATTATACATTGGTATGATCTGAGTACTGGTTGATCGGTGGTCGCAGGTATGAAAATTTGATTAGAAATTCTATTTAGCTATACATTTAAAAATTATGTCGCTTTCAGTTACATGTTGACATGCTGTTTAGGTCAGAGTACCACATTAAATGTACTTATCGAATTTAGATTGTGTTTTGTTTGTTGTGATTGGTGGTTGTAAGCTATTGTATGATTTTTAAGTACATGTACTGAAATAGGTAAAACGACTTCTTCAAGAGAAGCTGGGTCGTTGGTGGAGTGGTCAATGGTAAAAAAAAATGGGTAATCCAATTTATAAGTTGTGATCAAAACGTATTTTGTCGCGCCTTTAGGCACGGACAATTGCTAGTTAATCAATCAATATATACGTACACTGACTCCAACATGTCGAGTTACAAAAGGAATATGCATATAAAAAATAATGCATACGTATAATGCATATATTATTTTGTTGCGCCAATAATATGTGTGTGTGTGTGTATATATATATATATATATATATATATATATATTATTTTTTGCTACAACGATAATTGGTGATATTATTAACTCATCAAAGTAGTACATCAAGATGATGATTTATCCTTGGACAGATCTAGAGGGCCAAGTAACCAAAACAAAAGGGACTCATTCCAACGACTACACTCCATACTACTTAAACTTTTCCCAACAAGAGAGTGGGCAACTAAATTAGAGGTCAATAATAGTAATATCTTGAAAGCTACCAATTGGTTATTGTATAATAATAATATTTTGCGTATCACTCAGGCAAAGAGTAAACACTTTCATTAGGCACTTTTTTTTTTTTAAAACAGAGGAACAGTTCTATAGATACGTTATTAAACGGATCCGACTGCGTAACCCAAACCTCCGGGGGAGCTACCATGCGTGGCTACACCAGTCACGGCCTCCCACTTACTTCCGGGTACTGATCACCCTATAGGGAATCGAACCCCATACCTTGAGGAGTATCCAACTAATTGGAACTGTTGTTGCATATTGGTTGGTTTCTAATTAGTTGGCCGGTTACTTGGAACTACATGTAAAGTTTTCAACTAATTAGCAAAGGAAAATGCAAAGCTTTTTCCTAAAAGAATTTTCAAACACCATCCAAAGGCTTCCAATGTCACCCTTAACCAGTGTTGCAGCTGCCTCAACTAAACAACCCAATGCTGCCTTGCCGCTGCCTCATAAACAACCGATAAAAGAGCCCCAGAACAGCCCCGAAACAACTTCGGCTCGGCCCGAACAGCACCTAAAACGCACATCTGAAATATCGCCCCAAAATTAGGCGCCCCCAAAGGAATCCTACATCAATCTGTAAACAATCCCTGAATCGAGTCCTAATCGATCAGCCCTTAAATCGCATCAAAAACATCCCTTGAACACCACCAACGAACGCAACTCTGACTCATTCTCCTTCACTTCACCGTCGTCATCTCCACATGATCGAAGACAACTAGTTCAAACAAGACATTTTATCGATCGGTCATACGAGGCTAACGACGAGAATGACAAGAAAATTAAAATGGGACTGTTTACCACCCCACAAGACTCCTAATTAAATTGGTAAAATCTTATTCCACTCAGCTATCTGCGGGGACAACTCTTCGAATTTTAAACAGAATATGACTAGCTTTTCAATTGAGGACGGGATTGTCAGAACCTTAACCTTCATTAGATTAGCTATATTCAACATACGCTGCGAAGTTGATCAGTTTAGAACTTGATTATCTATTTATTCGTAGTTCGGCAAATATAGTTGCACACACTTCGACAGCTTTACATTTGCAAAGTTATAGTATTCGTACCTAGGAAGCTAGACTATTATTGGATCATTTGTGAAATGATAATTGTCTTCTTTAACGTACTTCGCTCTTCTTCTTCTTCCTTTTTTCATGAAAGTGAATCTTACCGTGTTTGACCAAAAAAGAAACTTTAAAACATAACTACAATTATGTATCTTGTGCTAATGAAACTCTAAAACATCACTCTAAAAAAAGAAATTATAAAACATCACTTCATTTTTTTTATTGGCAAAAAAAAAAAAAAAGAAACTCCAACCTCTGCTACATATAGGGAGAAGAGATCTTCACCTTCCAAGGGAAGATACACCTAATAAGTACATAGTCTAGCTCCCAAGCTATTGTACCACTCTTCTTCCTAAAATTTCAACTAGTTTACCAAATTGTTTGAGTTGTCTACGATTAACAAAACAAGATGATAAATAATTTATTAGGCGTTTACAAAAAAAAAAAATTATTCGCTCTGTTTGGCTAACCGGAAAAGAAGAATCTAACAAATTGATTTTTCATTTTTTCCTACTTAAATTCAAGTTTTGAAGCACCACATATCAGTATATGTACAGGTTTTCGGTTACTTTGCGTCCAGCAACTTGAAAGAGAATTAGCACAATTGTATTGAAGAAGTTTTTTACATTGCCCTTTGGGGGACAATACTAATCAGTAATCACCAAGTACGTGTTTGCGATAAATGTGGATACAAATTTTAGACTGTAGCTTCCGATTTTGCTGCCATTTTTTTATTTTGAATTTTAGTAGAAGTTGAGAAACACGTTTGTTGCAGGTTCGAGATTATTAGAGTTTCTTTCCTTTTTTAAGAATTTATTACTGTTGTGGAATCCCAAAAGCTACCCAAAGTCCCAAATCCAGTTTTGAAATTTTGAGAATTTCTTTCTTTTTTCAGTTTCTCAGAAGCTGTAAATTCTAAAAATTAGTTTTGTAGAATTTTTGACAAACATTCTAGCCAAACAAATTTTTAGAAGCTAGCTAAAAATCCGTCAAAATAATTTTTTCGCGAACACCCACATAATATCTCCTATTTAAAACACTGACTCAAAACTATTTTTCTATAGCTACTATTTACCCCTCAAATATCCCTTCTGTTTATGCAAAAAAGAAAAACTTATGTACGGAGGGTTCCGTAAATAAGTTTAACGGATCGAGATGAATCGTGCACGTTCAAAAGTTTTTGGATGGTCTAGTTTTTAAAAGAAATTTTCCAAGGAAGAGTTTAGAGTTAAACTCTTCCCCGGAAAACTTCATTAAAATCCAGACCATTGATTGTTGAAAAGGACAGATGAGATCGCGCAACTCCGTTAATAACCTATTTACAGCAACTCCGCGAATAAGTATCGCTGATGCAAAAAAAAAAAAAAACCATTTACCTTTTTTGTGAGTGGAAAGATTCTCCTCTCTTGTACTCAAATGCTTGAAAGCTACTTGTTTTGGAATCAATGCAGAAAAGGAAATATTAGAATTAGAAGTAGTGATTTCATCGTGCAAGTAAAATTTCGTGAACTTGCGTAAATACAAAATTCTTATGCACCTGAATAAAATTTCGTGAACTTCGAAAACAAGGTCATCAGGGGCCAATGTTTAGGATTGTTTTGTTTGCATCTTTGTCAAAAATACCCTTATTGCATTACATACATACACCCACTCTAACCCTTCTCTTTCTTTCCTCTACAAACAGCCTCCAATCAAAATTCAAAATCAGAAAACAGATCTAAAACTTTGGTTCATATATATATATATATATACAGAGGGCTTCTACTGCTGGCGTCCGCAGATCTGTTAAATGCGGACTTTTTTTTTGAGCCGTTGGATCTCATCCAACGGCTAGGATTTTAAATTAGAACTCGCAGGTAAAAATAGCCCCTGGGTCGGGTAAAATGGTTTTCGGGTCATACACACACGCGGATCCTCCCAGTCTTCCTCAGTACGCCTCCTCCCCATTTCTCAGAAATTGAAATTGAACACAGAGAGAGAACGAGAGAAGGAATCGACGAAGACGACGATCGATCGACTGGAGAAGAGGAAAAACAAACACGAACAAGGTTTCTCTCTCTCTTTCCCCCTCTCTCTCTCTCTCTCTTGCTCGCTCGCTCGCTGTATCTCGAGAAGGAATCGCTGAAGCCGAAGACGACGAATCGACTGGAGAAGAAGAAAAACAAACACGAACAAGGTCTCTCTCTCTCTCTCTCTCTCTCTCTCTCTCTCTCTCTCTCTCTCGCTCTGGCTCGTTCTCTATGTCAGAAGTTAGGGTTTTTTTTTTTCAGATCCACAAAGAAGAGGACGACAAAGAAGAGGGCAAGAAGAACCCGAACTCCGAAGGTCTCTGTCTCTCGGCCTGGTTTTGAGTCTGTTTTTTTTTTTTTGTGGAATTTAAAATTTGTGGAATTTTTTTTAACTGTTTTTGTTTTCCTGGAAAAAAAATTGGGATTTTGTAGAAGGTTGGATGGAAATATTTACTGCTGAAAAAAAAAAATTTCGAGTTAATCTCAACTGAAATGGAAATGCTTTTTCAGGCTTTTGAAATGGAAATGCTTGGCAACTGAATAATCTCAACTGATTTGTCATATTCAGGAAGAGACGGTTTTCTGATTGTAGAGCTTGGACTCTTACAAGCTGCATAATTTTTTGTTTGATCCCTAACACTCCATTTAACTAGAAGGATTGTATAGATACGTTCATTTGCAGGAGAAGAGCTGATACACTGAATGTTTAAATGGTGTTCTTTTCGATTAAATAGCATTAGCAATCTTGAATGGCCTTCCATCTTGGAGTAGGCATTTTAATCTTTGGAGCTGTTGCCCTTTTTGGTGGATGCAATATGTGTGGTGGAGTTGGTACCACCGGTGCAAAGAGTTCGAAAGGAAGACAACAAACATGAACTTCATAACTGTTGTAAGCTTGATATTTTATGGAATAGCTCTTCTAATGGCCATGGCAGCTATAATGAAGTCTTAAGCTTGTTGGGAAGGGTTGTGTTGGCATTTGTAAGACCACCGAATGGAATATTTGTTTGTATTTAATGTACATTATGTTAAGAATTGAAATATTTTATTTCTTTTGGTAAGTGAATGAGATTATTTTGACTACCTGAATGTGAAGAAGAGCTATGTTTGTCCATTAATTTCTGATTAGGCATATACTTAAAGGATGTGAACAAGAGCTCTGTTTTTTTGTGAATGAATGAAATGGAACTGGTTTTGCTCTTTCTGTATTTTTGTAGCCTTCTTTTTAGCTTTTACGAATGAAATGGACAGGCACTAGCCAAGATCCAACCTTGTTTCTCACAGCCTTCCAAATCTGGTGTCTGCTTCCACCAGAAAAATGAAGAATAATCCCAAACAGTTGCCAAGCAAATCAGTAAATCTGGGGACAGACTCCTATGCGACTAGCCCTTCCTGAATGGCTTGAATTTGCTAATACTATTTAGCGAAATCCAAAAGAACACCATTTAGTGCATCAGCTCTTCTCCTGCAAATGAACATGTCTATACATTCCTTGTAGTTGAATGGAGTGTTAGGGATCAAACAAAAAAATTATGCAGCTTGTAAGAGTCCAAGCTCTACAATTAGAAACACACTGCAGTTCTGACACCTTACAAGTATTTCAGAAGGGGCTGAAAATGATTTTGGGCAAGAATTGGAGCAGGGCAATACAGAGCTTTTTGTTCATTACTTTACTTCTCATTTTCTGATTTCTAAAGAGAAGCAATCTGGACTTAATTTTGTTCATTACTTCACTTCACAAATTCCAAAAGTGCACCAATCTGGACTTAATTTTGTCCAATGCTAGGATGTCATCTGGTTTTTTTCCCATATCAAGAATACAATCCAACAACTACCTGCAACCCATATCATCTGCTTTCCATTGCAACAGAAGTAATGGACATACGCACAAAATGAGGAACACAATTAGTAACAAATGCAAACCCAGGCTATAAAATGAGCCGGATAGCCGTAAAAGTATAATTTTCCAAATAAGAAAGACAAATATTCATACATTACCATAAGCAACAAAAACGTAGTTGAGTTCTCACAATGTTGCCACGAACTTTTAACAATACAAAAAAACAAACCAGAGTACGAGCACAATACATCCCATACATAAGAAAAAACATAGCTCTAGTTCCAAACAAGCACTAATCCGATCAGTTCCGAACAAGCAGATAACATTCAACGGGACACAACGGGACAGCAGCAGCACAACAGGTTGCTGGACTGCACACAAAACAGAAGCAGAGCAGCACAACAGGCCATAGAACATCAAATTCCATAACGTGCGTGGGAGGTGACTACCACGTAAAGCACCGGTACTCAAATGAAAAACAGCCAAGCGTACAGTGACTGCAACACAAAATTATCAGTAGCACTAGTTTTCAGAAACAGTACCCAAACAATACATGCTAAATCGTAAGTACTATCAACTCAAAAAGATGTAAACGGACTAGAGTACTAGCTAGACTGCCCACTCTTTCTTTGATGACATCTTGGAGTCTCTCCCATCTTTGATCTTTGATGACATCTTGGAGTCTCTCCCATCTTCTCCACAGCTCCCAAAATATATGGGTACCACCCACTCTCATCCAATTTCCATCAAACCAAACAAAGAATAAAAAAATAAGTGCACAAATGTTGGTGGTGTATCCCCAGATGTAAGTAATAACAGATTTCTACAAATTCTACAAATTTAGCACTAAAAATTTCTGGAGACTGTAACTCGAAAAAATTTCCATCCAACCTTTTCAGCAGTAAACTGTAACTCGAAATTTTTTTCTCAGCAGTAAATATTTCCATCCAACCTTCTACAAAATCCCATTTTTTTCAAGGAAAACAAAAACAGTTAAAAAAAATTCCACAAATTTTAAAAAAAAAATTCAAACCCAGAGAGAGAGAGACAGAGACCTTCGGAGTTCGGGTTCTTCTTGCCCTCTTCTTTGTCGTCCTCTTCTTTGTGGATCTGAAAAAAAAAACCCTAACTTCTGACATAGAGAACGAGCTAGAGAGAGAGAGAGAGAGAGAGAGAGGGAAAGAGAGACAAACCTTGTTCGTGTTTGGTTTTCTTCTTCTCCAGTCGATTCGTCGTCTTCGGCTTCGGCGATTCCTTCTCGAGATACAGCGAGCGAGCGAGCGAGAGAGAGAGAGAGAGAGGGGAAGAGAGAGAGAGAGAAACCATGTTCGTGTTTGTTTTTCCTCTTCTCCAGTCGATCGATCGTCGTCTTCATCGATTCCTTCTCTCGTTCTCTCTCTGTGTTCAATTTCAATTTCTGAGAAATGGGGAGGAGGCGTACCGTGGAAGACTTGGAGGATCCGCGTGTGTGTATGACCCGAAAACCATTTTACCCGACCCAGGGGCTATTTTTACCCGCGAGTTCTAATTTAAAATCCTAGCCGTTGGATGAAATCCAACGGCTTAAAAATGAAGTCCGCATTTAACAGATCTGCGGACGCCCGCAGTAGAAGCCCTCTGTATATATATATACTAGTGCATGCCCGTGCCTGAAGGCACGGTGCAACATGCCTACATTCACGTTGCTAGTGCATGCCCGTAATTGAAGGCACGGCTCAAATAATCAATACACGCAAGCAAATATTGAACTCGCGTGCAATATACAGTTCGAACAATCAGCACACGCAAACAAATATTGAACTCGTGTGCAATACATAGATTGAACAATCAACCCACGCGAATAAATACTGAACTCGCGTGCAATTTATCAGTCTTTGTCAATCAATTTCAACTGTGCGAAAAACAATAACCCATCATATCCATTGACATGTCTAACTTGAATTAGCGAATAAAGAACAAACAATTATCAATCTCTAACATTTGCATACATAGTCAAATGCATTTAACTTGATAAAATAAAAAAATACCATCGAAAACACAAACGAAAATGCGTACCTCGGGTTGATGTCTAAAAAGAACACGGGAAAACATGACATATACATTAAAAAGAGCCAAATGATAAAAAGAGAATGCTAAGGGTATCCCTAGAAAAGTTCATCCACAAACACAACTAACGTCGAACTTCTCCAAACATCCTCACCATAACTGTCCGAAACGTCTTTGCTTCTTGGGGTAGTCGTCTGGTGGTTTAACCTATCTGATGTTGGGGTGCTGAGTGACTATTATTTTGCTTTCCTGCAATGGCAGTTTAGATCTCTCAGTGAATATTGATTTGTATATTCATAATATCAATACTCCACTGAGTATCGTGCTGTTTTCTTTATATCCATTATGGTTGAAATAAAAATTGTGAACAAAGATACGTCTGTATGCATAGTTAAAATCATCGGAGCAAGATACCTAGAAAAGATTCTTCTACAATGTATCCAATACCCAACTGCAAACTGCAAGAATTGAAATGCCGAAGTTTAGACATATTAACACCAAACAACATAAAAGGAAAGCTGATTAGTGAAGAGCAATGATGCCCCGTGTACACACGTATAGCAAATATCATGCCTGATCCCAATATCAACAAATTGGAAATGAAAGGCCACAAACTCAAATTAGTATGGAAACAAAAAAACTGGTCAGAAACTGGTGTGTTTTACGGCCAATTGTCCCCCAATCCTTAATTACCAATTACCAAACTGGTCGGAAAGACAAAACTGGTGTGAAGTTTTCTTTTAGAGCGTGTGATTTGGTGCTTTAATTTGTTCTCTTGTCTATGTATAGTTTATGGTGTGTTCTACGGAAAATAATCATTGTTATTATTCTCTATGTGCATTGAACGGATACAACGGTGATTATGTTTTTCATAATAGAGGCGTACAGGACCAATAATACAAATGAAGGAAGCATAAGACAAATGGGAGAGCACAACTGCCTTCTTTCTCAAACTCCGTGCAGGGTACACAGAACCCAAAAAGAAAAACTGAAACGCCCTTTGAAAATAAGGCACAGATACACAATTATGAGATAAATACTTCATGAGTCACCTACATGACTAAAGTAACATTTAATAGGCCAGTACCTATGCAATAAAACTCTGCAAAACCCATATGCCATACATGTATTTCATGCCTTGCTTGGCATACTTGTGCTAAAAATAGGAGTTTTCACAACATAGACGTATTTTGAGACTATTGATGAGGCTTTGTTTTAACAGTTGTCCAATTTGAAAGAAAAACCAAATCACTGAAACTATAGAATCCAGAGCACACAAAGAAAGCAAACAAAATTCAATCATAAATCACAGGCTTTTATCTTTCACTACATACGATAAAATACAGATAGAATTCTTGAATGGCAGATTCACTACATATGATATATGCATGTTCTTATTGCTTTCCCATCTCATTAGAGTAACCAAAGGTGAAAGGTCAGGCCTCCTAACATTAAAGGTGAATTTTTTGACTTAGCTAATGTGTACAGATTATGCAAAAAGTGAATCTTCATGCACTCTTACCACTTCTCAATACCCTCACTAACCAATTGTCGTACTATTGATTCAAAGAAATATATTGAGGTTGTTTCCATAACAATCTTACTGAAATTTCAACGTTTGAATGGGAAAAAAAGGCCACCCTTAACCTACAAAGAGGTTTAAACGACCATTTTATCGACAATAACTTGTTCCGCAACTAAACACAAAGGCATCTTTAATGGTTAATAAGTTTAATCGAACAATTGGAGTGTTTTTTTCAAACATCACGGGGGAAGAGAGAGAGAGAGAGAGAGAGAGAGAGAGAGAGAGAGAGTACCCAGATTAAGTTTCAAAACTTTGTTCACACAACTGGTATGAACTTCCAAATCTGAAATCAGAAGGGAACCATATTAACGTTAGCCCCCATTATAATTTGGTAAAGACTTCGAATGTTGTCATTCAATCTGTTTCATATAAGAATCATAACGCTCTTTCAGTTTTTCAGTACATCAGTTAAACTTTTTTTGTGAACAAATATGACCATAGTCAAAACTAACCGTTGAAGTGTAGAATCAAAGGATTTCTGATCACATTAGTTTCAAAACTTTGTTCACACAACTGGTATGAACTTCCAAATCTGAAATCAGAAGGGAACCATATTAACGTTAGCCCCCATTATAATTTGGTAAAGACTTCGAATGTTGTCATTCAATCTGTTTCATATAAGAATCATAACGCTCTTTCAGTTTTTCAGTACATCAGTTAAACTTTTTTTGTGAACAAATATGACCATAGTCAAAACTAACCGTTGAAGTGTAGAATCAAAGGATTTCTGATCACATTAGCCTAATTTTCACTCTAGTGCCTAAGCTGCAACTCAGCTTTTTCCACCTATCTAATTCATGTACTTGTTTTGGGTGTAGCAAAAACATTTATATCTGTTTATTGTATAAATATCCGAGTCACAAAATCTTTTCGAAATATGCATTATTGGACCCTTCAGTCGAGCAATCATGGCCTAAATTTGTCTGACAAACATTCCCCAAGTATGATTCTAGAAAAAACATAGCAAAACTTATGCTTGCTCGAGTGTGTTGCCAGCTTTCGCGTAGTGATGGTTTTGACATGTAATTTTAGGCTCCAATTCATTTGGTCACACACTCACCAAAAATTGTTTTCTATTTAAATAAAAATTGAAAACCAATTGCACAGCGATCAAAAGGCTCATGTGTGCAGTTTTATTTTCGTCTTCCGAATCAAATTTTTCGGAAAAGCAGCAGCCCCAAACAGCGTAGTGTTAGAAACTCATTCCACAATCATAGGGTGGCAAGAAACTCAAGGGAAAACCAAGGATATCAAAGATATAGGACTTACCGTCACTGCTATTTTCGTCCACAATACTACATTTCTCACAGGCATTTCATCAAACACTTCGTATGCATGCCTTAGCTCACTACATAAACATGAGTTTTGTTACACTCACAATGGGAGGGAATGAAAAAGAGGACATGAAAAAACGCACTGGAACAGAAAATTGGAAAGTAAAGCATTCAATTAAAGCAAGCAACCGAATTAGTCAATGAATTCAATAGCCACCCATAATCAGAATTCAGTGAAACTACCACCAAACTAACGTCCACCCAAAAAAAAAAACACAAACCTAATCTTTTACGTTCAATTCCCCAACTCCCTCAAAACCCAACTGCAGCGCAAAAACCCTAACATCAAGAAAGTCAAAAATACTGCTTCTGCAAGAACCAAAATCCAGTGAAACTACTACCAAACTAACAAACATCAGAAAAAATTCTAACTTTTTATTTTTTATTTATTTATTAAGGAATTCAACATGAAATCAGGTTTACAGCAACAGCAGCGAAAAAACCCTAAATTCGGATGATGGAGCGAACAACCAGCCTGAAATAAAAGCAGAAAAAAACGAAGGGCAGAAATCAGAACGGAGAATTACCAGCATTGCGGCAGCCGACCATGAGGGCACGGGAGGAGGTGGGGATGTACTTGCGAACGAAGGGGCAGAGGACAGAGTAACGCTGGTACCAAACGATGGACGGTGGCAGATGGCTGCTAGGAATGATCAGACACAAATTGATCATCAAAATAAAATCGGATATCCAAAAAAAAAAAAACCAGTGTGTGTGTGTGTGAGAGAGAGAGAGAGAGAGAGAATTGACCTCCAAAATTGTTTAAATCCAAAACCCATATGCAAGAGGAGGTCGAATCCGAAACCCAATCGCCGATCAAGGCATTGATGACCTCCAAAATCGCTTTCGGTGTTGGAGTTCGAGACATTGAGTTTCGGATCATTACCGGCCATCGGCCACGATAGGATTGAGCGGCGGGCCCGTTCGACCTTGAAATTGGCTGAACACACCGACAAAACTTCTTTTTTATGGAATCAGGCTATTGATTTGGGGTGTTGATTTTGGGTTTCATGTGTGAAGAAGATTGAACAGAAGAGGATTTGTGGTTGTTTCAGTTTGAGAGAAGGATTTGTGGATTGAGGGTTTCAATTAGCCAGATCCGGTTTTGTGTGTGTGTGTGTGAGAGAGAGAGTGGGATTCCAAATTTCCAATGTACTCTGAGAAAGAGAATAGTAATTTATTCTCAATTGGAAATCGTGAGATTTTAAATTTGAACGAAGATTACCGTATTTAACTTTGTCCAAACAATGTAAGCTATTTACTAAATTGCCATTGGATTGTATGTGAATGGTGGAGAAATCTGGATCGTCGGATTTGTTTGTATGAGTAGATAAATTTTGGACAGGGATAAATCCAAACCGTTGGGAAAGAATATTCTGTAAGATACCCGTCCTGTTTTATAATATACATATATATATATATATATATATATATATCGGGGCGGTTTAAGGGACCCCTAAAAAAACCTCTAAAAAAACCCCCCAAATCTTAATCTCATAGTTCCCGATCAATTTTTGATGATCCGAGCCGCTCAATGTGTGCAGAATGTGATTTTAAGGGTGTCCGCGAGAAATTGACAAAAAAAATGACCTTGAAGGGCTTGATTTGAGCAGTTTTTTATTAAACCGTTCAATAAAGTTCAATAAAAAACTGTTCGGATGAAACCCTTCCCGGTCATTTTTTTTGCTGATTTCTCACAGTTAGCCTTAAAATTATGTTCTGATTATATTGAACGGTTTGGATCATCAAAATTCGATCGGGAACTATGAGGAGTTTTTTTAGAGGTTTCTTTAAGGGTCCCCGGAACCGCCCCGTATATATATATATATATATATATATATATATATATAATTTTATTCTAGTTTTATCTAGACCAGTATCATTATCTGAATCTGAATGATCAATAGTAGTATTACTATTTAATGTTTCATCAGAGGAATAATCTATCATTTTATTTTTAACAGTTTTCTTTTGTTTAAAAGAAATTTGTTTTTTAATTAAATTAATTTCTTTTTTAATAATTTCAACATCTAATTGCAAATCCTGCAAAGTTAATTGTTTTTGACTTTTATTAAATCTTTCAATAGTAGTGTGAATATTTACTATTGGTTTATTAACTTGCGGTGGTTGTTTATCTTGTTGATTCAAATAATTTTTTAATTTTTTAATATAATGTTGTTTTAATTCTGGATCTTCTAATCCACTAATAAGTTTTATTAATAAATTTTCATCAACAATATTATCTTTAGTGAGTACATTAATAGTTTTAAAACAACAGTTATTACTACAACCAATTTTTACTTGGTTTTCACTAGAATCAGAATCATTAACAGAATGATATTCACTAGATGATTGAATTAAATTTTCAATATCTGAATTACCAGATTCATCACTTAGTTGAGCTGTTTTAATAATTTCTAATATTTGTTTTTTATCATTATCAGAAATATTAAGTTTATTAATTTTTTGTTTTACTTTACATTGGGATTTATAATGTCCCTTTTTACCACAATTAAAACAAGTTACATCTTTAATATCTTTATCAGTTTTTTCTTTAACAGTGTCTGTTGATTTCTTTTTACTCTTTTTAGTTTTTGATTTATCATAATATTTTTCAGTAGAGGGTTTACTGCTTTTACTTTTATAATTTTTAGTTTTATCATCCTTCTTTTTCTTTCGAGAAGGAGCAACAGGGTGTAAACCATATTGTTCACAAAAATTACCAAGTTCATATTTAGCCTTCTTTTTATCATTTTGGTGTTGTTTAGCCATTTTCATATCAATACACATTCTTAATCCTTCTTTTTGAATAATACTGACTAAATCACCATATGTTAATTTATCATATTCAATAATACCAGTAGGTTGACTAAGAACATCTCTTATTTTGTGAGCAAATAAACTAGGTAGACCATTTATGAATTTTTCTTTCCAAAATGGTTTAGTACAATCATCTCTTAACATAACTTTAGACATAAAAACATCTTTGTACCATCTAAAGTCACTTAATGTTGGACAATATAAATTACTAAGTTGATCATGAATTCTTGAAGTAATATTACTAGGTTGACCAATAAAATGTTTAATAATAGTGTAAATAAGTGTATTAACACCATCTTGGACACCTCGTCCAATGTTATCATCAAAAATAGGTAAATTATTTTCATCAAGTTGAATAGCATGAGTAATTTCATGTTGAACAAATAACCAGTGAACTATTACATTGATCGATTAACCATATGTTAATTGGGTTTAATAAGTAATTTAAACCATATGTATCCATTTGAATTGTTTAACCAGTGAACAAAGAATTATTATTAGTAATTTCATCAAGAAGTTCCATTTATTCACCATACTCAACACAAAACACTAGTCAACTATTACATTGATCGATTAACCAGTGATCATCTGAGTAATTCACCAGTATCTACTCCGGTAACCGAAGACCCTATTGATGACGGAGAAGACTACTGGCATAATCTTTCCCCTGGTGAAATGCACAACCTTGATAATAGGATGGAAGATTAATCTGCTCAAACAACTGGCACCAATTGTCCAGTCTATTGATCAAACCTATTCAAACTCAATATAGCCCAAGTCAATCAACTTTCCTTCCAAGGAAACTATTCAATCAACGGCTAACTATTCAATTACCCTAAGGTACTATTCAAACAGTAACAACTTTTTACTGTTCATCAATCAACTGTTCACTCAACCGACAGTCTACTATTCAAGCACTGTTCAACCACTTATGTTTCACTTTTCCACCGAAAGTGAAAGGTTCACATGGTTCACCCTGTACCCTAATTATTGTACAGTCTTCAGTCCTTAGTTTATAAAAGGATTGCTGGCTCATAGTAAGGGGCATCCGATTCCAGAGCTGAGATCCAATTTCTCTCTCTAGACTCTCTTGCCTTCTCTCCCTTCTCTCTTCTCTTCTACCCTATTCAATGTAATACTGCTACTGCAGTACCCCCACCCCCATTAAAACTATTCACCTCCTTCCTCCGAAGGTAGTAATCCCTTACTCATGTAACTGTTAAACTGTTTCTTGTTTTCTTCTGTTAAATGGTTGGCTTAGCCACCTACTGATTATTCAATGAACTGAATGGAAGGCTTTGCCTCCTAATTTTATTATATGTTTTTATTTCTGTTCATGGTCGGCTCAGCCGCCTGCTTACTCTGATTATGCTGTTCCCTCTACTGCATATGTCTTGCTTCCGCCCCCTTTTGGTATCAGAGCCACTTAGGGAGTAGTGTGTAGGTGGTTGGTGGATGGGTTGCCACTGACAACGGTTAAGGGTCGGTGGATGAATCAGTAGTGTGTAGAGTGTTTGTGTTTTGAAGGGGAAAGATCCCACTCTTGGATCTAATCAGTCTTGTGTGCCTGTTTTGATACAAGAACATACACAGTTGTGGGTCTATTTAGGGTGTTTTATTTTAAATTTCTTAACTGAGTATTTATTAATTAGTGGGTGTTTGTATTTATACCACCTGAGGTTGCCTTTTCTGTAATTCCCGTCGTGTAAGTCCCGAGGGTAGGGCAGTATAGGGTTGGAGCTATGGCGGATTGAAGGTCTGTGTATGAATCAAACACATCAAACTAATTAGTAAGTATAAAGAAGGGTTTTTTTGAAATAAAATAAAATAGACAGAAGTTCTTGGGATAAGCACACTTGATGATATATTAGATACAAGTCTTGGATCAGTTTCTTTCAAATTTTATAAACACACTACACAAGATTTATTCATCCACCAGTCCTTCTCTCGGTGTCAGGAGTAGCAACCATCCAACCAATCCCTCGCACCACTCTACGTTACGGCTCTTGTTAAAACCATGTCTTACGATTCGGATGATGAAATTTATTTTTGTAATGATGAATGTGAATCTAATTATCATAATAATAATTATGATTCTGATGATGATTCTAATTATAATAATAATAATGGATTTTTTTACTTATGGTTATAATAATTCATCTTGTCCTCCTCTTAGGAGTATTGGATCCTTAAAAGGAGCCATTAAATCAATTAATAAAAATAAAAATAAAGAATTAAAACAAATGATTAATGAAATAAAAAATATTTCTAAATCAAAAAATAAATCTGTAACTAAACCTATTAATAAATTACCAATTAGTAAAAGGGAAATGATTGCTAAATGGAATGAATTTATGAAAGATAAAAATATTCAACTTTCTTTTAATTGTTATTTAATGTTTTATGATGAAAAATATCAAAAACTTTATGGTGATAAACCTAATAACAATCAAAATGATTTATCTGTAGTTACTAAAAATAAATGGAAAAAGCTTGATAATACTCGAGTTTCTTCTAGTCATCCACCACTGGAATCAATTAAAATTGATCATAAGGGTACTGAAATCCCAGCTACTCCATTTAAACTTGCTGATGATAGATCTAATTGTAAACAAATTGTTGAACAAATAAATTATACTAATCAATGTTTACAAACAATTGGTAAACAATTAGATAAAATAGAAACTAAGATTGATGAAGGAACATCTTATGGTCCTTCTACTAGTAAACAAATTGAAAAACCACTTATTAACCTGCCTGAGAAAAGACCACAGGTCAGTTTTGATCAAAATCAAAATGTTCAAAAAATTGAAGACATATTTAATAAATTAATTATTAAACTTGAACCTGAAACTTCACAACATTTAGGAGTTATTACTCAAATTAATGATAATTCCAGTCAACAAACATCTTCTGATGAAGATATTGATAAAATACAGGAACAATTCACTAGTCAATTTAATATTAACAAAACTGTATTTACCCCTTATGCTAACACTACTAGTATTACTAGTAATTTAAAGCAATCCTTTGTTCACTGGTTTAAAAGAATGTTTCAAGTTTAAACATAAACTTGAAACAGTTTAACAGAACATCTATTGATCAAAATATATATATATATTTTGATCACCTTTAATATATTCAATATCAAAATCAAATATACTTAATATGGATTGCCACCGGGCAAAAATTTGTTTACTAGCAATATTTTCAACATCTTTTTGTAAAATATATTTAGCACTTTGGCAATCAATGCGGACCAAAAACTTTTGGTTTAATAGGTCATCCTGAAATTTGGAAATACATAAAACCAGAGATAAAATCTCTTTTTTAATAGTACTATAATTAGATTGAGCAGGGGTCCATTTTCCAGAATGAAAACGAACAATTTGTTTAGTAGAATTAGAATTAATTTTTTGGAGAAGAATGCCTCCATAACCAATATCAGAAGCATCAGTTTGAATAATTTTAAAAGAATTAATAGATGGGATTCCCAAACAGGGTAAAGTTTTAACATGTTTTTTAATTTCTTGGACAATGGTAGTATGAGCTTGTGTCCAAGGGGGAGGATTAGTTTTTAATCGATCAAATAATGGTTGACAAAACTTTCTGAGATCTTTATAGAAATCAGCAATATAATTTAAAGATCCCAAAAATCTTTGCAATTGATTTTTATCAATAATCTGATCAGGGAATTTGTCAGCAAATTGAATAGCTCTACTAATTGGAGTAATAGTAGATTGACAAATGTCATATCCCAAAAATCTAATTTGAGTTTGGAATAATGAAATTTTTGGTGCAGAAATTACTAAACCATTAACGAAAATATTAAGATGCTTCCAATGTGCATCTATTGATTCAGAAAAAATAAGCACATCATCAATATATATATCAAAATAAACAAAAAATAAGCACATCACCAACCACCTACATATTAAGTATATATATATATATATATATATAGGGGCCGGTTCCACCCACACAATTTAAAAAAAAACTTTATCTCAACCATTAAAATCAATGGTTGGATTAAAAGTTAAAAGGACTGTATTTTCCTCCCCCTTCTCAATCATAGTCTCTCTATACCCTAACCGACTAACCACTGGTTCCGATGACTCTTTTTTCTCTCTCCTCCAATACACACACACACACTCTCTAAAGAAAAGTTAAAAAATAGAGATGAAAAAAGTAACGCAGCAGCTGCCGTCAACTGCCACCACCATTCTCCTCGACTTTTCTTCTCCCACATCTCTCTTCTTTCCTTCATCTTCTTCCCTTCGCATTTCTTATCAGCAAAAGAACCACCGCAGCACTTGCTGCCATCGCTCCACGGTTTTCGCAATATTTTTTATGATTATATACAGAAGGTTCTCTTTAAAATGATTGATGTAAGGAAAAAAGAAATTATATAAAACAAAAAAAACAATTAGAACAATTGACAGAATAAGGGTATAATATAAATGTTAGGGGATCTCTGTGGAACAAAGTGATAGTTGAGGGGGTGTTTATGTACTTTCGCCGTATTAAAAAAGGGTATCTTAGTCATTTCCTTCATTCCGTTAACGGAGTTAGCATTTTTTTCATTTTCAGTAGTTGAGGGGGTTTGTATGGGCGCTCTTAAATGTGAGGGGGTCTCCATGGGAAAAAATTATAATTGAGGGGGTGTTTATGTACTTTTGCCAAAAAATAAAAAATATTTTTAAAAGTATTTTTGTTATAAACATGTTGAAAAAAAAGAAATATGGTTTTTGTTAATGATGGTATGCTTGATTGAGGAAATGTGAAGACAATTAAATTTGATTATTGGCAAAAGATTAGTAATTTTGATTATCTAAGGGCCAAATTTGATTATTAGCAAAAAATTGGTAATTTTGATTATCTAAGGGCCAAAATTTGATGAGTTGCTAAGATGTTTCTAAGTTTGGTTATTCCAATGTGAACTCTTTTTGAGCAAATATTGCTAACCTCATAAACCTTTTTATTTTGATTATACCACTGTGGATGCTTGCTTGACGATTTCCTAGTTCTAAAATAATGGGTTGCCCCAAGCGTAGGGCGGAGACCGACGTAGCATAATATCCAGTAAGTCCGGAATCGAATTCACAAAGACGGGGATGTGTGCTGACTAAAAACTCGGATTGTTACTTATTTAAATGGGCTCTTAGGTAGCCACCCCTTGTCGATTGATGAAAGATTAACTAAAATCTAGGAAATAACTGTTTTTTTTAAATAATTAAAATGAGGTACTGTCGTAGGATTCATAACACTTGTGACTAGTCCGGATTAACCTGCTCTGTTTAGAGTTCTTAAAAACGTTTAATTTTAGGTTGAAAAAGATACCCTGCAAGATGCGAGACCCTATGGTCGTCGTATACCCATGCGCAGCGAAGAATGAGTTTTGGACCCCCATCCCCCCGTTCACATTGGCTCCAACGATGCCTGGGTTCGTCCGCAGGAAGTATTTTTCTATTCTAAAATCATTTTTCTCATTGTTTGATAAAAAGAGCAGTGCCCGAACTAGCCACGGTGTGCTAATCACCTCGCGACCCTACCTATATGACTACTCATACTGATAGGCGCGCGAAATACATGGATTTTAGCGCCTAAGTAGGGAAATTAGCGCGTTAGACGTGCATTTAAATCTCATTTTCCATTTAATGCGTGCACGTGGTTGGATTTTGTGTTTGTGCTTAATGTGCAGGAAATTGAGTTGTTTTGGCGCTACTGAGAGGTATCCGGAAAGGCCGTGATGAAGCTTGAGAGCGAGAAAGGCTGTGGAGACTAAGTGTTGGATACAAAATCGTGAGAAAGTGACCAGAGCTATCTCTAGCGCTACACCATTTTTGGTGTAGCGCTACCTAAGGCCTTATGGTCAACGCCGGTTAGGAGCGAGTCAACTCAGTCAAACACGCCCGAAGGAGTTCGCTAGCGCTACAGATAAAATGGTGTAGCGCTACCGAGGCGTTAAGGCCAGGAACGGCGCCGTTTTGTTCCTCCGGTGCCCGATTCCGATTTGTTTTAGGAATTTTAATTGTAATTAATTGGGGATAGTATAAATACCCCGTTTTAACTCAGATTTAAGGACGTACGTTTTACTTAGGGTTTGTAGCAGCTTTTGAAACAACGTATTCTTTATTTTTGCATCGCTTTTAACTTTTTGGCTGCAGTTCTTCTAGTTCTAGTACGAGATTCAAGTTTTCTTCAGTTCTGTTCCGGATTTCCAGCATCGGATTGGTATTTTTGCTTCGTTAATCAATAGTTCTTCAGTTTAATTGCGGTATCCGTTTCTTCTTGCTATTTCGATTATTTAAATATGTTTAGATTTAAGTTTTCTCTTATTTTTGTTATTGCGTTCGTTATAATCATGTGTGAGTAGTCCGTAGGGTGCGGCCGCGGGACGGAAGCGTCACGTGGCTAGTCCAATCATTGTTTTACCTCGTGGCTGAATAAATTCAATTTTGAGCAGTTTTAGGAAACGGAATTTTTCTAACGAACAAACCCAGGCATTGCCAGATTTCGAATGCGCACGGAAATTGGTGACAGGTGGTGCGCATTCGTTAGGGAATATTTTTCAATTCTAAAATCAGTAAATCGAATCATTGTGGCCCGAGTAAACATTGGTTAGGCTAGTTGCGGACGCTGAGTTCCCACGGCTGTACTCTCCTTTTTAAATCCTTATTTCATTAATTTAGTTTGGTAATTTAGTTAGTAAATCAATCTCATTGAACAAGGGGTGGCTACCTAAGAGCCAAATTAAAACTAGAATTCCACACTTGAGAGTAAGCACCGTCCGTCCGTCTCTGTGGTTCGACTCCGGTACTTCCGGAATTATTGTGCTACACTGGTCGAGAGTCCTACGCTTGGGACGCGTTTTTAGTTTAATTTTATTAACACCCGGTCGGTCAAGCATTTTTGGCGCCGTTGCCGGGGACGGCGACGTGTGTTCTAAATTGTGAGTTTTCGTGTCTTTTGTCTTTTAGTTGAGTCACCATAGGTAGAGGGAAGAAGGTGTCCTTTAAACAGGACCCTCTTTATTATCGCGACCCGACACTTCGTTTAGTTCGAAAAGAACTGGAGTCCAGTCAACCTGCGTTTTCTAGTTCTTCATCTCCTAGTTTAGAGTCAGACTCAGCTGACTACCAGTCAGAGTCTATTCCCATTAGTGGTCTCTATATAGATTTGCCTTTTGAGTCAGTTAGTGTCAGCAATCCGCTTTTCCAGCCAGAGCTAGAGTCAGTTCCAGAGTCAGAATCAGAATCATCTGAGATGGGAGATAGGCAAGTAGTTATCCAGCCTTCCTTGAGGCAGCACATGCATCCCGAGAGGACCACTCCTCTCGGACCCATTGTGTTCCCTCAAGAGACACAAGAGGCACGCAATGCCTTTACAGTCAAACCTGGTGTCCTTAATAGTCTCCCTAGTTTCCACGGGAGAGAGTGCGATGATCCGTACGAGCATGTGCGGACATTTGAGGGATTGGTGCGCAATCTTGCGTCCAATACCCAATATGAGAATGCGTGCCTCAAGCTGTTTGAGGCAACATTGAGGGATGGCGCGCTTCTGTGGTTCCGAATGCAAAAGTCTCAGTCCTTCACCACTTGGGCACAAGTGCGTGATGCCTTTTATAGGAAGTACTTTTCTGAGGCTAAGACTAAGAGTTTTAGGCGTCAAATCCAAGGCTTTAGGCAAGAGAGGGATGAGCCATTTCTCAAGGCATGGGAGCGTTTCAAGGAATTGCTCCTAAGGTTGCCACATCATGGCTTTGAGAGAATTCAGTTAATTGGGTTCTTTCATCTGGGTCTCAACGCTGAGTCAGTCCAGCACATAGAATATTCTTGTAAAGGGGACGATTTCCTGTCCAAAACAGCAGACCAGGCTTGGGATTTCTTAGATGACCTAGCTGATAAGCAGAGGGCCTTAGAACCATCCGATTTTGAGCGATCCGGACCTTCTGGGTCCAATGTTGTCCCGGTTACCATTCGTGACCAGCGACTTCAGTCTCAGGTTGAGAAAATGGCTCAGAGATTAGAGGAATTAGAAGTGAGGCAGACTCGTCCAGTTAATGAGGTGTCAATTGAGGAAGTATGCGTGTGGTGTGAATGTAAAGGGCACACCGCGACCGTTTGTCCTGGGTTTATTGCCGCCAAGGGGGCGAGCCAATTCAATCAAGAGGAAGTTAATGCAGTTAGGGCCTGGGATCCTTATTCTAACACATATAATTCGGGATGGAGGGATCACCCCAATTTTGGGTGGTCAGACTCCAGACCCGTAGGTGGAGGTCAAGCTCAACCACTTGCGCTACCTCCGCCGCAGCAGTTTCAACAGTCCCAATCGTCCAGGCCTCCTCAAGGCCAGATCATTCCATTTCACTACCAGCCACAACTTGGTAGGGGGGCAGGTCCATCCACTCGTGGTCCTCCCCCAGGTTATTCACAGATGACCGCGCGTGATCATAAGTTAGATGATACTGTCAATTCCCTGATGCAGTCACAGATGACATTTCAGACGGAAACGAGACAGCAAATTGGGGCCCTTACAACCCAAATGTCACAACTCACTGCGGTTATCGGTCAACTGCAGCAGGAGAAAGGTAGGTTTCCGGCCCAGGGTAGTACAGCGGGGGCCCATTATTTGGACAATTCTTCAGGTTCTAATGTTCATAACCCCAATCAGGAGGAGGCCAAGTCGGTCACCATTCTTAGGAGTGGGAAGGAGATCGATAAGTCCATAGAACCTAAACAGAAACCAGCTCCACCCCTGGAGCCGGTTGATGCACCAAGAGCAATTCCTGATGTTGATGATGTCCCTAGGAAAGAGGTAGAGTATGATGAGGAGTCACCTGAGGTGGTGGTGCCTGCAGCTGCAGCCCCCACGACTCTAACAACACCAGCAGTGCCAGTAGCTCCATATCCCCAAAGGCTAGCGGTGAAACCTAAGCAGAACATGAACCATAAGATGTTTGAACTTTTCAAGAGGGTGCAATTCCCTATCACCTTGATGGAAGCAATTGAGTCTTTTCCCCAGTGTGCAAAGGTATTGAAAAACCTTTGCACGAAAAAGCACAAGAATCCAAATAATATAGTTCTGACTGAGCAGGTGAGCTCCATTCTTCAGACTGAGATTCCTGCAAAGTGCAAGGATCCTGGGTGTCCCACTATTACCATAGATATTGCAGGCCAGACATTCGATAAGGCATTGCTGGACTTAGGAGCGAGTGTTAACTTGCTCCCTTATTCAGTATACCTGAGGTTAGGTCTAGGCGATCTGAGAGCTACTCCTGTCACGCTGCAGCTGGCGGACAGGAGTGTGAGAATACCCAAGGGTGTGGTAGAGGATGTGATGGTTCAAGTAGGTGAGTTCCGATTTCCTGCGGATTTCATTGTTCTGGACACTTGCCAGAATCCTGAGATTTTAGAGAAGACCCCCATCATTCTAGGTCGACCTTTCCTAGCCACCTCCAATGCTATCATGAATTGCAAAACTGGTAGAGTCCAGTTATCTGTTGGCAAGGAGATGATGGAGGTGGATGTCTATAATGTTAACACTCTTGAGGAGGACGATGAGGAGGTAGAAGAGGTGAGTTTGATCAATACGCTCGTTCAGGAGCATATAGAGACAGTGTTGTATAAGGATCCTCTGGAGATTGCTCTTACCGCCGAGGAGGCGTCATTTTTAGATTCTCCAGAGGTAGGAAGTTTGTTAGAAATATTAAATGTCGAAGATTCAGTGGGGGAAATATGTGGGGTCTCTTATGACCCAATGTTCGAGCCTCTGGGCGACCCTCCGCCCAAGGTTCTTCCGTCATCATTTCAGCCACCTAAACCAGAGTTAAAGCCTCTGCCGGACACTCTCAAGTACGCCTTTTTGAAGGGCAATAATACCTATCCGGTTGTGATCTCCTCATCCCTTGAGGAGAATCAAGAGAGGAAGGTGCTTGATTTGTTGAGAGAGCACATAGGCGCCCTTGGCTGGACTATAGCTGATTTGCATGGTATAAGCCCAACGGTGTGTACACACCGAATCGATCTTGAGGATAGTGTGAAGCCTTCTAGGCAGCCTCAGCGGCGCTTGAATCCCCACATGAAAGAGGTGGTTCGAGCTGAGGTTTTGAAGCTCTTAGACGCTGGTATCATTTACCCAATTGCCCATAGTGAGTGGGTGAGCCCAGTTCAAGTAGTGCCTAAGAAGGCTGGGGTGACAGTTGTTACAAATGAGCGAGGTGAGTCCGTACCAACCCGAGTTCCTACAGGATGGAGAGTATGCATAGATTACCGGAAGCTCAATGCGAGCACCCGGAAAGATCACTTCCCTCTCCCTTTCATTGACCAAATTTTGGAGAGGGTGGCAGGTCGGGCTTTTTATTGTTTCCTGGATGGGTATTCGGGATACAATCAGATAGAGGTTGCGTTAGAAGACCAGGAGAAAGACCACTTTCACGTGTCCGTATGGTACTTATGCTTACCGTCGCATGCCCTTCGGGTTGTGCAATGCACCTGGTACTTTTTCCAGGTGTATGATGGGGATTTTTAGTGACATGGTAGAAAGGATTGTGGAGGTGTTTATGGATGATTTTTCGGTCTTCGGAGACTCATTTGATGGGTGCCTTGAGAATTTAGGCAAGGTATTGCAGAGATGTGAGGAGAAGCACTTAGTACTGAATTGGGAAAAATGCCACTTCATGGTTACCCAAGGGATTGTGTTGGGACACATTGTGTCCTCCAAGGGTATCGAGGTGGACAAGGCTAAGATAGACTTAATTCGTAAACTTCCTACTCCTAAGTCTGTCAGGGATGTGCGTTCATTTCTTGGACACGCTGGTTTTTACCGGCGGTTCATTAAAGATTTCAGTGCTATCTCCCGTCCATTGTGTCAGTTGTTAGCTAAGGACGCACCCTTTGTGTGGTCCGATAAGTGTGAGGAGGCATTTCAAAAGTTGAAGCGGAGCCTCACGACTCCGCCTATTGTGCAGTCTCCTGATTGGAGTCTTCCCTTCGAGTTAATGTGTGATGCATCTGACTATGCAGTCGGAGCTGTTTTAGGACAGAGGAGAGGGAAGGACCCATTTGTGATTTACTATGCGAGCAAGACGCTCAATGAGGCACAAATGAATTACACCACTACCGAGAAAGAGTTGTTAGCCGTGGTGTTTGCCTTAGATAAGTTTCGATCCTATTTGGTGGGTTCGCAGATCACGGTGTTCACCGATCATGCGGCCCTTAAGTACTTGATGACCAAGCAGGATGCGAAAGCTCGCCTTATTCGGTGGATTCTGTTGCTGCAAGAATTCCATCTCATTGTTAAGGATAAGAAAGGGGTAGAGAATGTAGTAGCTGATCATCTGTCTCGTCTAGAGTTCGAGGATCCCACCTCGAATCTTCCCATTAGAGATTCTTTCCCAGATGAGCAGTTATTCGCTGCTAATGAGTGCCCGTGGTATGCTGATATTGCCAACTATTTGGTAACTGGGCAGATTCCTTCCCATTGGTCTACCCAGCAGAAGCAGCGTTTCCTGAGGAGTGTCCGACAGTACATCTTCGACGACCCTTATTTGTTTAAGTACTGTGCGGACCAAATTGTGCGTAGATGTGTCCCTGAGTCTGATCAGCAGGGGGTCATAGAGTTTTGTCATGGGGAGGCGTGTGGGGGTCACTTCTCTGCGAAGAAGACCACCGCCAAGATTCTGCAGTGCGGGTTTTGGTGGCCCGATATGTTTAAGTATGTGCATGCATTTTGTAGGTCATGTGACCGTTGCCAAAGGCTTGGCAAACTATCTTCACGTCAGGAGATGCCCCTTCAGCCCATTCTTGTGCTAGAGGTATTTGATTGCTGGGGCATCGATTTTATGGGTCCATTTCCTATGTCTCATGGTTTCGAGTATATTCTGTTAGCGGTGGATTACGTGTCAAAGTGGGTGGAGGCGATTCCCACCAAGTCCATGGAGTCCAAAGTAGTGCTAGAGTTTCTTAAGGCTAATATCTTGTCGAGGTTTGGCGTGCCACGCGCCATTATCTCGGATCAGGGCACTCATTTCACGAGTCGGTCATTTGCGAAATTGATGGGGGAGTTTAAAGTTAGTCATAAGGTGTCAACTTCGTACCACCCCCAAACCAATGGGCAGGCTGAATTAGCAATAGAGAGATAAAGAGGATTCTAGAGAAGACTGTAGGTGTGACTAGGAAAGATTGGTCTACCAGGTTGAACAATGCATTGTGGGCCTACCGAACAGCCTATAAGACCGTATTGGGTGCTTCACCCTATCGGCTCGTTTACGGTAAGGCCTGCCACCTACCAGTTGAGTTAGAGAAGAAGGCCTATTGGGCCATTAAGAAAGTAAATTCCAGTTTGAGTGAAGCGGGTGAGCATAGGAAGTTACAGTTGTGTGAGCTCGAGGAGCTTAGGAATGACGCGTATGAGAATGCTAGCATCTATAAGGCTAAGGTTAAGGCGTATCATGATAGGAATATCCAGCGCAAAACCTTTAGTGTTGGTCAGCAAGTTTTGCTCTATAATTCGCGTCTCCATTTATTCCCAGGGAAGTTGAGGTCACGTTGGGACGGTCCCTATGTAGTGGTTCAGGTGTATCCAAATGGTTCAGTCGATGTCCGCGATTCTAAGGATGATCATGTGTTTAAAGTCAATGGGCAGCGTCTCAAACCCTATTTGGAATTTCTCGAAGTAGGTGAACCCGATGAGGAGTTGATCGATCCTGTCTATCAGGACGTTCCAGTTGAGTAGGCTTTTTCAGCCATGTTTTGACGGGTAGCTCACGCGTACCCTGCTCTTCATTGAGTGTGGACCCGGCTCCTAGTGATAGGGGCACCCATCATTGACTTGGGTTTTATAGCTCCGCACGCCGCTATTAAAATAAGGATCGTGTGCCCAGCTCCGGTTCGAAGGGCAAAATTTGTAAATATTGTGCATATTTTGTTTTATCATGTTTCGTTTTGTTTAGTATTGCATGTTTTGCATAAAGTTTGGGAGATTTTTCACATAAAAAGATTTCACCTATGATAGTGAAAAAAGGGCTTTCATTAGCTTTTCTTGGTAATAGTTTATCGGTAACGATCCATGCTCTCTGAATAGGCCCCTATCAGTGGCAACTTAGGTCTGTGGGTGAGGTTTGATATTGCCTAGAGTACACGCTAGGTCGTATTTTGTCTTGCTTTGTTTTGATCGTAGGGGACGCTGGACTTGATTGTTTGGCGAGGTCGAGCGGTAAATTTTATTACGGGCGCTAGCATAACACATGTACAACGGTCTTGTATAGCCACCCGTTTCTCGCTCATCCGCTTGACACGGGAAGAAAAGTATGACACGTGAGACTGCGTGAATGTATGGTGGTGTTCTTTTCTTTTCTCATTATTTTTGTTATTTTTGTTTGTTTGTGGCCCGGATAACACGCGCCGGGCGGGACTAATGCCATTTGCATATTTTCGGTAGTTGTGGTTTCAGTCTTTTGGCAGGGTACGCGTGCTACCACACCAGCCTTGGTAGATTAGGCCTCACCGCTGGGGAGATGGAGGCATTCAGGAGCTCTAAGTCATGGGTGCCATTACGTGTGGCGGTTGTAAGCCCAAAGCCCTCAGCGCGGCCTTGTGTGACTAGCTGTGGTCCCATTATTTGGGTCCGAAGGAGCAAGCCTTGGAGCAGCTGCAATGACGATGAATGCAAAAGCAACAAATTCCTCGAACATCGGCCGAGGTCATGGTGGTTGGCTGCCACCCCAGGTTCACTTTTTCCTTCTCTTAATTCTTACTTTTCGTGGTCTTCATGCTTTGGGGACCATGCGCATTTCAAGTTGGGGGAAGGGGTGTACTTTGTACACAATTACTTTTGTGTTGAGCGTTGTTAGTTGGTTTAGGTTTCATTTTTTTTTTATATTTTATTTGTGTACAGGGGATACGATTGTTATGCCTGTTTGTATGAGTTAGGTGAGCATGTTAGATTCTTGTCTCATTGTTTTCCGGTTCAATTCATTTCCATGCATATATCTGGCATCTCTGTTTGAATACTTTCATAAGCAATATTGAGTAGGTGTTCCCACTTAGTCACAGTGTGTCCCTAACAGCATTCCCATGTTTCCTTGTCTATCGATTTCTGCAATTGCACAAAATAGTAGGCGTTTGTACTACTCATCGTAGTCTGAATATTTTGCATGCATGTTGTGAGAGTTGAAAACAGGCTTAGGGGATGAAACAAGGCATTCTTTGTGTAATTAAACCACTATATGAGTCCCGTTGATCCCATTTTAGACCCGTCCGTGTCAGTCAGTTGCTGAGTCAAACTTAGGGAACCGGTGTTTGGATGAGGTGTGCTTTGGTAGCCAGCTCTGTGCTCATTTTGGAGGCCTTAAATTGTAGGAAACCATTGTCATGAGACGTTTTGCTCATGGGTGCTGTGTTTTTAAAAAAAAAAAAAAACCTGAGCCTTAAATTTCAGCCAGAGCCCAAAACCCTTAAACCATTTGGATACTAGCCAATAATTCCATTTCAATAAGAGAGAGAGGAAGTCAACTGGTCCCCCCCCCCCGTTGACCGAAAAAAAAAAAAAAAAATTTCGGATCATTATAAAAAAAAAAAAAAAAAGACACGTAAGCGCTCGGGTGCGCTACACCAAAAGTGGTGTAGCGCTACAAATACGTCTGGTAAAAAAAAAAAAAAACCGCCTAAAGGCGCGTCTCTCTCTCTCCTCTCCACTTCTTCTTCTTCTTCTTCCTGCGCCTCTCTCTCTCTCCAGCCTCCATAACCAACCCACTCCATTGTTCTCAAACTCCATAACTCCCTCAAAACTCCACCAATCTTCACCAAAATCCACAAAAACACCCCTCTCACTCTCCTCTACCATAATATCCAACCCAAAATTTCCCTAACCTTCCCAAACTTCCAGATCAGAAAACCCAAAAATTTCCAAAAAACCCAAACTTTTACCCTTAAGTTAACCAAGTCATGGCACCCAAAAAGCAAAACATTGGTAAGGGGAAGGCAGCGGCTGGTTCCTCTGGCCCGCCGGAGGAAGTCCCAATGGGCCGGGCTAAGCGTAGGGATCGGGAGCAGATTGAGAGGGATAATCAGGCAGCATGGGAGTTGTCCATAAAGGAACGGGGAGTGAAGAATGAGAGGCACATTGTTGATGACGGGTTATGGCCGGCAAACTTCACTCCTTTTCTCGCCATTCGGGATCAAAATTTGAGGTATTGGTTCGAACCTAACCCTGGGTTTAATAATGCTTTAGTTGAAGAGTTTTATAAGAATATGGTTGTGCCGGAGCCGGGTCACTTTTTGGCTCCGGGTGCCCGGATTACTTCGAAAATAGGTAATACCCCGGTTTTTATTGATGCGGCTGAGATAGCCGCTGCATGGGATTATCCGAGGCCCACGGGACCCGTAAATTACCCTAGGCCGGATGAGACTTTTGATCAGGATCAGATGGCTGGATATATGTATGAGCATCGCAGGAATGCTAGGATTCCCCATTGGCCCGGTAGGTTCACGACAGCATATAGGTTTCTCAACCAAGTGGTTTGTTATAATTTGTATCCTAGGGGTCGGGAGGGTGCACCCCAGAAATCGGTTGGGAACTTGATGTTTGCGTTCATGGCTGAAGAAACGGTCTGTGATTGGGCCCTATATGTTTTTGGGCAGATGTGTGATTTTAGGGATGCCCCGACTACATTGAGGATGCCTTTCCCGTGTCTGGTTACCAAAATTCTCAGGAGCAGGAACGTTCCGGGGAGGCGATACTATAGCAATGATGAGTTAATGCCAAAGGAATTGGACTCCTCGTTTATTCAGCGGAGTATGGCTCAGTTAAGAGGGATTGAAGGATCGTTGCTTTCTCCACCGCCGGCTAGCGCTAATACTAAGACTTGGTTGGAGAAGATATTTGGTTGTGTGACTGGCATTGCTAGGAGCCAGCGGAAGTTGAAAAGGGAGCAGAGGCAGTTGGCTAGGAATCAGATGGATTTACTTGATAGGCAGCGCCACCTGCAGGCGCAGATTTCAGGGCAGAATCCAGGGCCTTTCCAACCTAGACAGTGGCCGGCATTGGAGGTGAGCGATGATTTTGCGGATCCACCGGAGGAGGAGGAGCAGTCAGATGCTGGGGATGCTGGGGAAGAAGATTGAGCATAGAGTTGGGCTAGTGGTGGTGTTATTTTATGTGTCTTTGTTGAGTCCTGTCAGTTTATGTGTTATTTCATGTGGTTCGTGAGTCGGTGGTTAGAGTCTTGTCATTTCAGATATTGTGTAATAACTCGTACTATGTTATGTTTGAGACTTTTGTTATGTGTTATTTCATGTGGTGCCGGAGTCAAGGTGGCGGTCCGTCAGGGTAGGTTATCCATGCGCTTCTATAGGCCGCCACCCTTTGCATGTTCTTTTTCTTGTTGCAACCACGGTCGTTATAAGCCTGTTAAAGTCCTTAGTTGACCCGATGCACGTTGTTCAACTCTCTTGCATGCATGTTTTATATTTAGTTATGGATGTTTGGTATCTTAATTTCGTTGAGCTTTCATTGTTATAACTGGCGTTGTTTTGATTGGCACGTGGTGATTTTTGTTCCATCTCACGTTGGTCGCCAAGCGCCTCGCATGGGATGTTGAGTGTTCCGGTGAGCGAAAGTGACATTGTGACTTTGTGGTGGCATGTTTATCTCTACAATTGTTTTGATGCCAAATTGTTCGAATTGTGGCTAGGGCATGCATGTGAATGAGTTAAATGTGGCAGTGAGAGGAAATTTCATGTTCACTTGCGTTTTATACAGGCTGCATAACCCTCGTATCCCTTGTTGAGTTTTCTTTTCTTGTTTTGTTTTCTTTTATTTCGTTCATTGCTAGGGACTAGCAACGCTCAAGTTGGGGGATGTGATAGGCGCGCGAAATACATGGATTTTAGCGCCTAAGTAGGGAAATTAGCGCGTTAGACGTGCATTTAAATCTCATTTTCCATTTAATGCGTGCACGTGGTTGGATTTTGTGTTTGTGCTTAATGTGCAGGAAATTGAGTTGTTTTGGCGCTACTGAGAGGTATCCGGAAAGGCCGTGATGAAGCTTGAGAGCGAGAAAGGCTGTGGAGACTAAGTGTTGGATACAAAATCGTGAGAAAGTGACCAGAGCTATCTCTAGCGCTACACCATTTTTGGTGTAGCGCTACCTAAGGCCTTATGGTCAACGCCGGTTAGGAGCGAGTCAACTCAGTCAAACACGCCCGAAGGAGTTCGCTAGCGCTACAGATAAAATGGTGTAGCGCTACCGAGGCGTTAAGGCCAGGAACGGCGCCGTTTTGTTCCTCCGGTGCCCGATTCCGATTTGTTTTAGGAATTTTAATTGTAATTAATTGGGGATAGTATAAATACCCCGTTTTAACTCAGATTTAAGGACGTACGTTTTACTTAGGGTTTGTAGCAGCTTTTGAAACAACGTATTCTTTATTTTTGCATCGCTTTTAACTTTTTGGCTGCAGTTCTTCTAGTTCTAGTACGAGATTCAAGTTTTCTTCAGTTCTGTTCCGGATTTCCAGCATCGGATTGGTATTTTTGCTTCGTTAATCAATAGTTCTTCAGTTTAATTGCGGTATCCGTTTTTCTTGCTTTTTCGATTATTTAAATATGTTTAGATTTAAGTTTTCTCTTATTTTTGTTATTGCGTTCGTTATAATCATGTGTGAGTAGTCCGTAGGGTGCGGCCGCGGGACGGAAGCGTCACGTGGCTAGTCCAATCATCGTTTTACCTCGTGGCTGAATAAATTCAATTTTGAGCAGTTTTAGGAAACGGAATTTTTCTAACGAACAAACCCAGGCATTGCCAGATTTCGAATGCGCACGGAAATTGGTGACAGGTGGTGCGCATTCGTTAGGGAATATTTTTCAATTCTAAAATCAGTAAATCGAATCATTGTGGCCCGAGTAAACATTGGTTAGGCTAGTTGCGGACGCTGAGTTCCCACGGCTGTACTCTCCTTTTTAAATCCTTATTTCATTAATTTAGTTTGGTAATTTAGTTAGTAAATCAATCTCATTGAACAAGGGGTGGCTACCTAAGAGCCAAATTAAAACTAGAATTCCACACTTGAGAGTAAGCACCGTCCGTCCGTCTCTGTGGTTCGACTCCGGTACTTCCGGAATTATTGTGCTACACTGGTCGAGAGTCCTACGCTTGGGACGCGTTTTTAGTTTAATTTTATTAACACCCGGTCGGTCAAGCACATACATTATTAAACAAAAAGCAAAATAAACCCTAATTTGAAACATGCTTCTATTGCGCGAGATGAAAAACAAACAAGAAATATAAACTAATCAAATACGAGCGAATAACTTTTATTAAGAACAGAAATTAAAACGAGTTACCGAAGTGCGAGTAGTTGAACAAAGTTTCAAATAATTTAAATGGAACAAAACTCGGAATAAAAAGAACGTAAGTCTAAAAACTGCTATATGAAATCCGAACGAAAAGAAACTTCACCCGGCAGCACTGTGTTTTACTCTCTTCGGCAGCCCATGGGAATAGAGTCGTGCGTGATACCCAAGAAGGAATCACCGCAGCCTCGTCCGTAGTCCTCTGTCTTTTTCCGTCGGGGACCCGTCTGAAGCAAGTAGGTAAATTGTTTATACAGGGAGATCAGTGACTTTAATCACACAACGGCCCTTCGGACTTCATGAAATAATATATGATCCAATCAATTTTGAAGTATTTCGTATTTAACCCCAAACTTCTTTAAAATCTTCTTTTTATCCAATGTCTTGGACAACGGGCTCGAGCAACCTATAAACATAAAAACACATAATAAAAATCAGTTAACAAATATAAAAGACTAATAAATGTATATTGGAGGGCCAAAATATGTATATTTTGGCACTTATCAATGCTCTTACATCTGATCGAATTGTAGTAGTAGCATTTATACTAAAAAGGAAATAAAATGAACCCTAATTCTTATTGACCAAGCAACCTGCCAAATAAGAATACTAGATCAAAACAAATAAATTAGGAAACTATATATATATATATATATATATATATATATATATATACACTTCTAGAAAATCTTGACTAAAATAAAAAATTCCTAGTAAAATACTATTTTGAAATAATAAAATAAAATTTATAGATTACTTAGAATATTGGCCTACACTCACAAGCTAGGCACCCTAATTGGTATCGATATTGTGGCCGGTCAAAAAATTTGTATCTATATTGTAAGGTCTCTTTCTAACCTAGCGGTCGCTCCCCTTCATGTTCTGGGAGGGTATGGCCTTATGTTGGGAAAATAGGGTCTTGCGCTGATAATGTCATTGATGCTCAAATCGTCGATGTCAATGGACAAGTTCTTGATAGGAAATCCATGGGGGAAGGCCTATTTTGGGCCATTAGAGGTGGTGGGGGTGCTAGTTTTGGAGCCATTCTAGCATGGAAAGTAAATTTGGTCACTGTTCTATCAACTGTGACTGTTTTTACTATTGCCAAGACTTTAGACCAAAATGCTACCAATCTTATCTATAAGTGGCAACCTATTGCTCCCAAATTCCCTGAAGATCTATTCATTAGAATCCTTATTAGAAGGGTGAATTCTAGTGAAAACGGAAAGTGGACAATCCAAGCCTCTTTCAACTCCTTTGTACCTTGGAGGAATCAGTAACTTGATTCCATTGATGCAAGAATGCTTTCCGGAGTTAGGTTTGACGGAAGAAGATTGAATTGAGATGAGCTGGATCGAATCCATCCTCTATTTCACAGGTTTTCCCATCGGTGAATCCCTTGATGTCCTTTTGGATAGGACTCCTCTCACAAGACAATACTTCAAGGCAAAATCAGACTATTTTTAAGGAGCCAATTCCGGTATTTGGATTGGAAGGGATTTGGAGAATGTTTTACAAAGATGAGGGGGAACTAGCAGAAATGATCTTGAGTCCGTATGGTGAAAAGATGGATGAGATTGCTGAGTCTGCAATCCCTTTTCCACACAGAAAGGGAAATCTCTACAAGATCCAGCATTTAGTTTACTAGAATCAAGAAGGGGAAGAGGTATCACAAAGAGCAAAGTCCACTTTCACCTCATGTGGTTATCGCCATGTGTGGATACCTCCCTCATGATTTAAAATTGACCGCATAACCTACCTATGGTTTTGAAAATGTGCGGATTGAGCCCCTACCATCATGTTTTCCATCCATATTAACAGAGGTGTATCTCACACGCCTTTAGAATATAATCTGAGTCGTTCATAATGTATTAAATAAATAATAGAATATCTCTATAAAAAATCATCTCGATCAGGCATCAATAACCCAGTCATCTAATTTTTAGTAAATTCAAATTTGAAATTTTAATTTCATAACAAAAATCTATTTGACCATGAGCTTTTCTTTTTTTTGATTGACTTGAATTTTGGTATAGATGTAGTACTCGTCAAAATTACCATATCAACGGTTTGGATTCAATTTTTGATATAAGAGATGGTGTGGATAGAATTAAAAAAGACGAAGAATCAAGTGACATGATGTGGGTATATCGGTCTTTTAATGTTGTGTCCATTAATTTGGATGAAAATATGACGGCAGGGGGTCTATCCGCACATTTTCAAAACCATAGGTAGGTTATGTGGTCAGTTTTAAACCATGCGGGGGGTATTTGCACATGGCGATAACCACAAGGGGTCAAAGTGGACTTTGCTCTATCACAAAGGCATATAAGTTGGATCAGAAGGCTTTACAGTTATATAGCGCCTTATGTTTCTAGATTTCCAAGGGCTGCATATATTAATTATAGAGACCTTGATGTTGGAGTCAACAATAACAAAGGAAACACAAGCTATGCGCAAGCAAGCATTTGGGGGATCAAGTATTTCAAGAACAACTTCAACAGATTGGTGCAAGTCAAGACCAAAGTTGATCCTGGAAATTTCTTTAGAAATGAACAAAGCATTCCTCCTTTCTCGGCATGGTGGAAGAAGGGTGACTTGGCAGAGCAAATTAGTATGATTTGTGAATAAAAGTAAATAAAAACCATATGGTTCATCATGTAATCTTATATAAGATGCTATGAATGTTAATTTGTTTTGTGTATCATAGTCACTATAAATAAAATTTAGTTGTTGACTGTGTTTTATCTTCTTTTCCTATGTAAAACACTAGTTTGACTGTTTATTGTCATGACAAAGCGTTGGAGGAATCTTTATGAATTAAACATGTCTCCTTATAGGAAGATTGTACGCCTCCTTGACAAAGCAAGAGGGGGTAAATCCGCTAAGTCTAGCTAATCCCGACCCGTTTTCCCTAAAAATGCTAACCAATGAGAAAAGACTGCTTGCAATACATTATTCGGAAAGGCCCTGTTGAAGAGAAGAAAACATGAGCATTCTCCGAGTAGACACCATAGGCTGAAAAAATGGGGTTTTAATTGCAACAACTTCGTGCAGATAGTTTCTCCAACATATGCACGAAGGTTCCCTCCTAGTGTTTCTGCTGCTTGTCATAAAATTAGAGATTCAATGATTCAGTATGAGTTATTTGGCTAGTTTTGCAATAACAAGATGGTTCCATGTCACAAAAATAGTAAGGAAAACAAAAGGATCACAAGCGACACAAGCTACAATGGTTCAGAGTGGAAGAATTCAACTATCCCCAAAGATTTACAACACTAAGTTCTCAAAAAGCAGCATTTATTCTGTTGGACGCTTTACGAAGTGTTGGATAGATATTGTTATCTTCTAAGTCGTAGAGTTTCAATTATTTCGTACAGACCGTACAGTACAGTATAATAACAGATACCTCAAAACATAACTTAATGGACTTGTCGAAGTGATCCTGCAATGCCAAGTAGATATTATGATTGCCCACACTAGAAACACTACTCATATAGAAGACTCGATGTACTACAAGGGAAGTCACCAAAATTCTTCCCAACCAACAGGATTCTTCATACAGTAGAATAGAATGAACCTGTTGAAGTAGAAGCAGCCTCCCAAGGTCCAGACTGTCCAGTAAGGTCATCATCTGCGGCGAACTCAACGTCTTCACAAGCGGCAGATGCCGCATCTGACATTCTGATCGCATCCAACTCCATTACAATCTCTTTCAGTGTTGGTCTTTTCCTTCCATTCAAGGACAAGCACCTTTTCGCGACATGCACAACCGCCAAAATCTCTTCTTTCCCTGCTCCTTTCACAACTTGAGCATCGAGAATATCAAACAGTCAGTTCTCCTTCATTGTCAATAGGAAGTATGCTGTTAGGGTTCCCCCTTCAGCAGACTTGGCTGACAAAATCGGCCTTTTTCCAGTAAGGAGCTCAACAAGTAACACTCCAAAACTGTAAATGTTGCTCTTTTCTGTGAATTGGCTTGACTGGAAGTACTCCGGATCCAAGTAGCCAAAGGTACCCTGCACTGCTATGGTCAAGTGAGTTTTATCAACAGAAATTGACCTTGAAATGCCAAAATCAGGGACTTTTGCTCTAAATTTTGTCATCCAAGAGTATGTTTATGGACTTGATGTCCCGATGGTAGATAGCTATGGAAGGTGCTGAGTAAAGGTAAGATAGAGTTCCTGCAATTTCTGTAGCGTTCCGTAATCGCAAATCCCAGGTAAGAGGGAACTCTTCAATTTGGTCATGGATATACTGAAAAGGGTTCCATCAAGGATTGAACTCTTTACTTAAGTTCAGGGAACGAAAATAAGATGCTGTGAAAGCTATTGGGTGCTGTGGAAGCTGCTGGGAGCTATGAAGCTGAAGTGCTGAAGATAAGTAGCTCGGCATCGGTAGAAGGGGAACATTCAATCGGTACCGAGGTGATTTCAAGGCACAATAGCTCAAGCAACCTCGGCATCGATAGAACTTGCATCTTCCAATCGGTACCGAGCTTCATCAGCGGCAACCATCAACATCTCAGCTTTGATGGAGATCAATTCATCCAATCAGTACCGAGCCCCTTAGCAATACAGCTTAAGGTATTCGCAATCGGTACCGAGGGCTTCAGAGGGTATCTTTGGAGCATCTTTTGGGATATTCCATGCGCAAAACTTGGGGGATATAAATACCCCGTTATGTCATTATTGCACAATTTGGACAGAAATGTACCCATTCTTAGATCTAGAATAGGATTTACTTGCTTTTTGAATTGTTCTTCATTATTCTTCATTTTTCAGCACTTTAATTTTAATTTACTGCTTTAGTTCATTAATTTTTGCTATTGTAGTCTTCATTAAAGTTGTAGACAATCTTTCGATCTATCATAATCTCTAGTTTATTTCAAGTCTTGTTATTTCATTATATTAGCTAGATTTTTGCTTGCTTTTATCTTTTTAGATATGAGTGAGTAGTTTTTCAAGATTAGGTCATGGGGTGATTAGCACCTCATGGCTCGAGTAAAATTGCGTTTTTCGCCGTAAAGTTTTAATCTTTGGTTCGAAAATAGTTGTGTAGTTCGGTTTGTTTATCAAATTGCTAAGGTATTAACCTCCTTGATCATGTGTAGGTAAGAGTATCACCTACTTACCACACATGATGCTTGGAGCTCTATACGACGAGACGTTTGCTAAATAAATTCTAGAGCTAGCTTGGTAATCGAACCACTCTATCTTCCGGGTTAAGAACCTTAGTTGAGTATCTTAAACCACGTAATTGGGTGAAAAAGGTGATTTAACTTGAGTCGTGGATGTTAGTAATTCCTAGACCTAACCTGCTTTTTATCCTATTTTATTCCCTCTTAATTTAGCCTTTTTACTTTCCACCGCATAAGTAAAACAAAGTTGGCTGCCTAAAGGCCGAAAACCCATGCTTAAATCTACAAATCCAGCAAAGCCGTACTAATTATTCCCGTGGATACGATCCCGGTCTTCCGGATTATTTTGCTTCAAATGATGTATTTGCCCTACGCTTTAGGTGATCTTATTCCATTATATTGGACGAACGAAACACTTAACAATAAACCACCATTTCGTTTTGAAGAATTTTTCCTTGAGCTTTGTTTCCGTTCTTCTATTGACTTCTCGGTACAATCACCACATGCAAATTAGAAGAAGTAACACTCCAACACCTGAGAAAGAACCTGCCGAAGGGGGACAAAGTAGTAAGGCACATTTAGCTGATCACTTTACAAAGAAATAGAGAAAGTCCATCTTTTTTTTGAAACGGGAAAGTCCATCTTACTCATACTACGAAGCCGATGGATATAGAACAGTTATCAGTTTTATCTTGGTTCTACTGACCATATAACCATTGCAAAACCGAAATTAACTTATGTACCGTATAAAATAGACAGAATCGACTTATCAACAAAAAAATAGTAGGCGGAATCGATAAAATTAGGCACAAGGAACATTCTGTTTCAGTGAAATTTAAATGCATTTTCTGATTGAACATAATTGTAGTGTTGTAGTAATATTAAAATTATGGCAATGAGTCAGGAAGAAGCTTACTTGCAATAATCACTTTGGCCCGAGAATGCTTACCTGCAACCATCTTGATTACTGTTGGGATCTATGCTTACCTGCACTGCAGGAACATATGCCATATCCCTTGCAGCAAAGATGTCTTTATCGCTAAACCATTGGTAGTCAACCATGAATGCTTACTTGCAACCATCTTGATTACTGTTGGGATCTATGCTTCTTAGAGAGGCGTTAATGAACTCAAGGGAAGGCGGTATTGTGGTCTGGCGGCAGTTGAAGAATTAACGTTGCAAACCGAGACACAACCTGTTATAATGACTGTTTGACGGGTTACTATTACAACCGATGCCTGTGAATCTATTGTACAAGTAATTATTCAGTACTCCCGGTGTACACTCCCTCGCCTCACATAACATGTGAGGCCTACGTATGGGTCCTATGTATACCCACACGTTATGTGAGAGGAGGGAGTGTACACCAGGAGTATTGAATAATTTTCCCTATTGTATGTGTCAGAGAACGAAAACCGTGTTGCTAACAAGTGAACATCTTGACCGTCAACTCTACCGGAACAATTGGAAGTGATAACCGGATTGTTAACTTGGACAGTCCCATTTAATAAAAGGTTTGCGTGGATTGAAAGAGTCGTTGCAAGTTACTGCGAAACCATCAGCAATAAAGCAATTGGGTCCAATTCCAAAGGGGTAGGGGATCTGGGGATGTCAATGCTTTCGAATCTTTTTTGACAGCCAGGCTTTGCTAGAGAAGATTCTGCTGCTGATTCTGTTGTGGTTAGCCACAACAATAAGATGATTTGAAACATCTAAATTACCAAATCTCTCTCTCTCTCTCTCTCTCTCTCTCTCTCTCTCTCTCTCTCTCTCTAAAAGGATGAGCGCATGCCTACACAGTACAGACATAGGAACAGATAGGAGACGTCAGGACTGCAAATGAATGAGACGTTCGTGGGCTGTTCGGTGTTTAATTCCGTAAAGTTTTGTTCGAGTTTGATTCGTCTACTAAATAAACCGAACTTGAGCTTTAATTTTAAGCTCATTTAATAAATGAACCAAACCCAAACACAATGTTCACAAGAGAAAATTGATCGATTGAAAACACTCAAAACGTTCCACTTCGAAAAATTCTTTGGCAGCCAATATCTATCATCTTACTATAATCTTTCTAGTCGACCCACCCCAATATAAATCATTCCCATTGCCCTATGAATCTTTTTCCTGTGTTTAGTACTCCCCAAGTTCGTAGATCCAAATATTGCGTGCGCCGATGGATTTCTGATGGTATGACAGATTATTATCGAGACGGCGTGTTGGAGCAATCAGTAACCATGCGTTGAAGAAAAGGAAACAAGAACAAAACGCTCCCTCGTAGTGTCTCTCTAGCTTGTCTGAAAATTAATGTTTCGACGATTCAAGATGAATTATTTGGATGGTGGTCTTGCAATAACAAAATGGTTCCTAATCACAAAAACAGAAACAAAACAAAAGAATCACAAGCAACACAATAGTTATAAAATGGTCCAGAGGCCGAGTGGAAGAACAATTCAAACATACACAAAGCATTTCAATGGTAAAATCCCTCAAAGCAAGCAGCCTTTATTCTGTAGCACGCTTTGCAAAGTGTTGGAGAGAGAAAAACTTATTTCTAACTAGCCTTTGAATTACTTAGCACAAAAACTATGTGGGAGCTCTATTGTAGAGTACGTATGATACAAGACACCACAAAAAAAAACAGATATTATGATTACCAACACTTAATCATGTGTAGGACTCACAGTGAGCTAGAGGATTCGTCAAGCAACAGAGGTAATTCGATATTCATTGCACTATAAGATGAACCTGTCGAAGTAGAAGCAGCTTCCTAGGGTCCAGTAAGGTCATCCTCAGTTGCATACCCAACGTTATCACAACTTTGTTTAACAGTGGCGGTTGCCCCATTTGACATTCTGATCCCATCCAACTCCATTACCACCTCTTTCATTGTCGGCCTGCTACTTCCATTCAAGTACAAGCATCTTTTCGCGATATTGGCGACTGCCAAAACCTCGTTTTCTCCACCCTCTTTCACAACTCGAGCATCGAGAATATCGTACAACCGGTTCTCCTTCATTGTCAATAGGAAGTATGCTGTTAGGCTTCCCCCTTCATTAGACTTGCCTGACAAAATCGATTTTTTTCCAGTAAGGAGCTCAACAAGTACCACCCCAAAGCTGTAAACATCGCTCTTTTCTGTGAATTGGCTGGACTGGAAGTACTCTGGATCCAAGTAGCCGAAGGTACCCTGCACTGCTGTGGTCAAGTGAGTGTTATCAACAGAAATTGACCTTGAAATGCCAAAATCGGAGACTTTTGCTCTGAATTTTTCATCCAAGAGTATGTTTGCAGACTTGATGTCCCGATGGTAGATGGCTATGGAAGCTAATGAGTGAAGGTAAAATAGAGCTCCTGCAATATCTGTGGCGATCCGTAATCGCAAATCCCAGGTAAGAGGAAAATTCTTCATTTTGTTCATGGAGACACTGGAAAAGGGTTCCATTAGGGATGAATTCATAAACCAGCATGGGAACTTCTGTCTCCAAACAACATCCAAATAGCTTAACAACATTTCTTATGTTTATTCGGGATAAAATGACCACCTCATTAATAAACTGCTCAAGTTTGCCTTCATCCAATGCTTTTGACTTTTTAATCGCTACGATTCTCCCATCTGTTAACATCCCCTTGTAAACAGTTCCTTGGCCTCCCTGGCCAAGGATTCGATTAGCATTGTAATTGTCCGTTGCCTTCTTCAACTCCTTCGATGTGAATAACGTTGTTGTCTCAAGATTACCTTGGTCTGATGATAATTGCTGCTGTAATAACAAACCACCATTTCGTTTGAAGAATTTTTCCTTGAGCTTTGCTTCTTTTCTTCTATTGACTTCTCGGTACCACCACCACATACAAATTAGTAGAAGTACTGCTCCAAGACTTGAGAAAGTACCGACTGAAGGTGAACAAAATAGTAAGGCTCATTTAGCTGACTTTGCAAAGAAATAGAGAAAGTCTATCTTTTTTTTGAAATGGGAAAGTCCATCTTACTCATACAACGAAGCCGATGGATATAGAAGAGTTATCGGTTTTATCTTGGTTCTAATGACCATGTAACCATTATAAAACAGAAATTAACCTCTCTCTTTTTTTATCGGCAAAACAGAAATTAACTTCTTTTCCGTCTTTGTTCAATTTTTTGTTTTTTCATTTTTAGTTTTGCATCCACTTTTCATGGAAAGGGGTATAGAACCCCAAGTAATAAGAGGTAGGATAATAGGTTCTCGTTCTGTGAATAAAGATGAAATAGTAATCCAGCCTTTTGATTTCTAAAAAATAGGCCTTAATATATGTACGTTCTTTTTTTATGCGCATATGTATGTTTATTTACTTTCTAACTCTTTTTATATATCTATGTTTATACCATAGGAAAAATAACGTAAATGACCCATTTTACGGTATGTACATGTATATATACACACACACAACAATAAGGGAATGGATGAGGGAGAGGGGGGCGGGGCAATGTCGCGATAACGGTGGAGTCAAACTTCGATGGTTATGGGTTCAATGAGGTGTTGACTTGAATGGGTGGCTATGGTACAGGTTGAACTGGCAAAGGCGTTGGGTGATTGGGGCGGTAAGTGACTTACAAGCGATGGAGGTAAGTTGTGGCTGGAAAAGACAATTCTTTTTGGATTATTGTCGTAACTTATTCAAAAAAAATTACTTTCGGTAACAATTTTTTGTTTTTTGATTCCTCGATGAATCAATAATCCAAAAAAAAAAATGATGCAAAATAAACAAATGCAAAAAAGATTCGAATAAACTTTATAGAAATAGGGTAGGGACTTAACTGATAGTCAGTTATAAACAAAGCATTTATCCTTTCTCCAGATTAATTGTGGAACCCAGTTCATCAAAGGAAAACAACACCATTCCCACTACTTGTTAAGATCAAGAAATGGCAATCGTAGCCAAACCAAACCTAAACAAGTCGAGCCTTAGATCCCAATCGTGACCAATAACTCAAAAAGTTCAGTAATATCTTAATTGTAGGATGAAGATGTTGGAATTTCAACGCCTATATACCTGATATTGGCTAAGATTGTCGAAACACCCACTCATTCTTATGAAATGATCGAGATTGCGTGATAAGCTCTATCCAAAATACTTATTATACTGTTATGTTAAACTAGCAACCATATTGTGCATGACTTTACCAACAGAGAATTGAATCTGAAGCACGTTTTATGTACTAGGCAATTACGTACGTAAGTACCTAGAGATAACTTGATCACTGAGATTTGTGAGACCTGATCAGGAGTGCATCCACGCCCATCGCTTCTTCCATCGCCAAAGTAATGAGGATTACAAGAACAACTAAAATTTCCTGGAGTATTCATGCAAGTTGCATGAACATCACAGTCATTAAGGTTGGGATCTTCGCATTCATCAATATCTGCCAATCAATCATTAAGAAATATATTAATTGGTACGCTAATCTCTGGGTCTTCTTTTTTTAATTATGAGTTTACCACATATATAGCATTATGAGTTGGAAAAACAAATTAAAATAGCATAGCCAACAACAAACCTATGCATCCAGGACTGAGATAAGGATTGCCCTGGTAACCATCTTTGCAACTACAACAATATCCTCCAGAGCCACTATCTGTATTATTAGAACATGAAGTATTCGGCTGGCACAAATATGCCGTAGAGGTTTGGGCTTCAACACAACTCTGGTTTCCAATCGCATAATCAAGTACTGTGGGTACTCGGTTCCCAAAATTGGGGTCCGAAAAATCTGATAGGCTGCGGAAATTAATTCTATCATGCTCTCCTACAAACGCATAGCTACAGTTGTTGTATGACCAAACCTGTAACAAGCATAAGAACAAGACAGAAGAGAATGACTTTTTTCAGGTGGTTATGTTCTTAAAAACTAGACTGGAAAAAGGAGAAAACGGTGCACCTTCTCTTCCAAGGGATGGAACGTCCAATTTTACCTGATTTTGGGCCGGGGACAATCGAAATTGTTGATTTGTTGAAACTTGTAAAGATCGTCATGAAATGTTTATTGCGTAATCATATTAATTGGTATCAGAAAGTCTGCCCACACAGCAGATCTGTGCACAGATTGTGCACAGATTTTGTTGTGGGGCCCATCAAGGGTCCCACACAAATCATCTGAGCCGTTCATTAAATGTAAAACATTTTTTCAAGGGTCTCCGTAAAAAACAAGTTCAATTCGATACCTATAGGTATTCGATCCAACCATATAACTTTTCATTATCCGGAAATCTGAATGAAAAGTTAGATGGTTGGATGAATCACCTATAGTATTGGATTGAGCTTATTTTTTACGGGGGCCTTTGAAAAAATGTTTTACATCTAATGAACGGTTCGGATGATTTGTGTGGGACCCGTGGTGGGCCCCACAAAAAAATCTGTGCACAATCTGTGCACATTTTTCTGTGTGTGTAGAACTGTTCAATTGGTATTCAATCAACTCTCCATATTTAATTCCTAGGGCCCCGTTCCGCTAAGATTCTTATTTTTTAAATAGTTATTTCTCATTTACAAGACATGTCATCCTCTCACAATATGATGACAAGTGAGCATAGAAAGAACGCAGAACGAGACAAAATAGACGCGGTGCAATACTTTTAGAGACTAGAGTAAATTTAAGGGAGGCGCATGCATGGGGATCATGGGATCCTTCACCAAACTACCTATGTGTCCCCACAATTGAATTTCTTTAGCCTTTTGGTATTAAATTCGATTGCTTGGGTTATGTTTATCAACAAATATAATGGTGGAGTAAGGTTTATTTCCTCTCGCCTTATTTGTAGGTTTGATGCTAGAATAAAAAGACGACAGGACTACGACTTGTGAACATGTGCTTAATGTTGCTTAATATATTTAATTAATATTAATCTGTGAATTATATGTTTTCGTATGATTTTTCACTCAAAAAATATACATAAAAGTCCGTCTACTTTTCTTTGGGTAAAATTAATTACCTATCTAATCCAACAATACGTATACTAGCTCTCATTTATCATCTCGTGAATCTTACATGTTCTCTTTTGTTTCTTTCATAATCTCATCGCTCTAAATTCAATCCAATAATAATTTGAAAATCTAACATAACTGTTACGCGTTATGATCAGTAATTATTCAATGCTCCTGTGGATGGGGCACTGCCATGATACTCTGTGCGTGGTGGTTGGAGCAGTACCCAATGACTTAATTTGGTAATTAAGTGATTTTTTCAAAATGATTTCCTTAATTATTTTTCATGTGTTCGTTTTCAAAAAAGAAAAATAAATAAATAAATGAATACACAAGTCCAAACCTGGGTATGATTGTTAAAGCTAACAAGGGAAATGTTGTACGACTTGAGCCCCTTTGGAATATCGGTTTGGCAGCAACCAATACCTGGACAATTTGCACGAGTCATGTCCGTACTGTTGGAGCATATGGTCCCACATGCACTAACGAGGATCCTTGCATCTTCACTAAGCGTCTGGAGTTCGCCAAAGTCATCGCAGCCGACGACCGTCAACTTATTCGCGGCGTCCGAAACTGTGTATGGCAAGTCAAACGGCAACGAAATCCAGGCCCGGCGAGAATCTTTGGTCACGGCCCCGGTCTTGTTGTAGCACATGGAAGCGACAAAGTTTCGGGTCCGGACTTGAGCTGGTGAGATGGATAAGACCACGATGCCGCCTAAGAAGGGCTCTGAATTGCTGCAGTTGATTATAAAGTTGGAATCCAAGGAGCAGGCAGCTCCTATGCCGAACGGGTAAGGGATGCTTAGGTTTCCGCATTTAGGTTGGCAGTCGGGCTTGGTGCCGAGAAAGCTGTTGGAGGTTACATCGGCGATGTTGGCAGTTACGTTTTTTGCTAGTACTGTGGGTTGTGCTAATAGGAGGAGCCATGAAAGAAACAAGAGGAGTACTGCATGGACGTACATGTTTAAGGATGGACACATATATAATAGCTAGTGTTGGAACTTAGGATGTTAATAATATGCACTTCCACAAATGAAATGAAATGAAGTTATTACGTGCGCGGAGGTACTATTTAAATGTACAAAGTGGAAAGCGAGAGAAGGAAATTAAGCTAATAAGAAAAGTCATAATAGGAGGGCGTGGAATACAGCCATTTTCGAATTTTCAAAACAAGAATTCAACTTGCAGAAATGCTACGCTTAATTACGACATCCGTTTACAACATGGTTACAAAACGCTGATGTGGCGTGCCATGTCAGCTCCGGGACCCACTGATTTAACAGCCAAAAAAAAAGTGGAAAATCAAAAATAAAAAACGTGGCTTTTTTCCTCCAACTGGTTCGTTTGATAAATTCCGACCTCATTCTTGTAAACCTAATTATTTATTCCGTTTTACGACGAAAAGTTAAACAAAAATTACAAAAAACAAAGAATACTGAAATAAATTTCAAACTTATAAGTATACGAGAATGCAGCCTCCAGACCGGGGGGGTACCCACCCAGCCACCATTGCCTTCCCCACTCTGGCGGCCACTCCTGGCTTCTAGCGACCACCACCACCGCACCGACACTTACGACAAGCTTGAGCTTCGATCAAGTGTGCTCTCTCTCTCTCTCTCTCTCTCTGCCCTAGATTCTCCATCTTAGGGTTCTAAAATTTGGAGACCCCCAAAAATTAGGGTTTGTGATCCATTCCGAAATTGGGGATTTTTTGTGGTCAATTTAATTGACTAAATTCTCTCTCTCTCTCTCTCTCTCTCTCTCTCTCTCTCTCTCTCTCTCTCTCTCTCTCTCTCTCTCTCTCTCCTAGATTTTCCATCTTAGGGTTCTAAAATTTGGAGCCCCCCAAAAATTATCCATTACGAAATTGGGGATTTTTTGTGGTTAGTTTAATTGACTAAATTATATGAGTTGATTGTGTAGTCTAGTGGGTCTGTTTGTTTTTGCATGTTTTCTATTCGGAAGACTTGCGAGAATGAACGACCAACTTTAGTTTTGTGCCCTTGCTGGCACCTCTGCTTATCAACTAGCATGAGCTATAACTCCGATCCATACCAGTACTTTTTACTTTGTAGTACCCTCTTTGTTTAATTTATTGTCATGCATTATAATATATTCACGTGTGGAGAAAACTATTTCTCTGTATTTCGAACCAGTGATCATGCCTTTTTCAGCGGAATCCTTTGTTTGTCTTTATTTGTAGATCTACGATTTTGAAGCTCACGAGTGAACATGATTTTGAAGGTCTGAAACTTGCTCTAGCCTATGGTACGTAGTAGGTGGATAGATATCCATGGGATTGGGTCACCTTAGTTTTAAGAAATAGTAGACTCTTTAAATGGAATAAAGTGGTCATGTTGCTTTTTCATGCAACTTCCGATCCAGAAAAGAAAAGATGGTGTCCCTGGTCTTTAGTGAGAGGTTAGTTTTCTGTTGTCTGTTTCGACTAGTATTTGCAATACAAAGTAACATCGACTTTGGGACCCAATGGGGTAAAGGACACAGGTTCGGACACGGCATAATCAAGTAAGAATCTGCCCAATTGTGGAAGTTCATGACAAATCATTGCACAGGAGGAACCATTAAACTACGCCAAATTTTTCCTTTAGCGGCATTAGAAAACCGCCAGAAATAATCCAAAAACCACCGATAATACAAACAACCACTGGTAATAGTCAAAAAACCGCCCCATTATACAGGTCGGTTTTATTATAAGTATTACTGCCGGTATTAAAAACAATCGTATATTCTACTTTCCCGGCGGTAATTTAAAAAACCGCCAGTAAAAGTCACTAAAAGCGGCAGTCTTAGGAAAACTGCCATTTTAGGGTAATTATTGCCGACGGTCTTATTAATGTTGCTAAAAGTGTCTTTTAACGGCATTTATTTAATGCCGGTAACACTACCGCCGGTAAAGCCTTTATTGAATGGTCAACACTGGTCAATGGTCAACTCTTCGGTGATGATGTGGCGGATGAAAAACCCTTTGTGTCCTTCCCCTAACATGAAAATATTTTGATGTCCTTATTACTTTTGATGTCCTTATTACTTGAGAAACTCTTTAAATATGTCCTTTAGAATTTGCCCAATTAAATGGACATCCTATCGAAGTCATCATGGGTTCCACAGACTTAAATGCTAAGTCTTGGTCATTAGATTGTTCTGCCAATTGTCTTGGTCGATGTCGATGATATGGCCTTCATATTCCAATGACTTGGGCATGCGTGACTTTGATCTAAAGACTCCACACATACTTCTTGGAGTAGTCTTTTCTACCTTTTTCAATTGTTGTCCTAGGCTAATGTAAGTGTACGAGATCATTCTGCCCATCTATTTTGGTCCCATTTATTTATTATTTTTCGCTTTTCCTGTGAGTTGAACTCGGAACCTTCGGATCTACTCGCATGCGTGTGACCAATTGGGCTAACCTGCATTTTGGGTCAAATAGGATAAATAATATTGTTTATATTATACGGGTCGATTTTATTATAAGTATTAGCGCCGGTATTAAAAATAATCGTATATTCTACTTTGCCGACGGTAGTAGTCACTAAAAACGACAGTCTTAGGAAAACTGTTATTTTAGAGTAATTATTCCTGACGGTCTTATTAATGCCACTAAAAGTGTCTTTTAACGGCATTTATTTAATGCCGATAATACTACCGCTGGTCAAGCCTTTATTGAATGGTCAACACCGACCAATGCTGGTCAACTCTCCAGTGATGATGTGGCGGATGAAAAACCCTTTGTGTCCTTCCCCTAACATGAAAATATTTTGATGTCCTTATTACTTGAGAAACTCTTTAAATATGTCCCTTAGACCAATTTGCCCAGTTAAATGGACATCCTATCGGAGTCATCATTGGTTCCACGGACTTAAATGCTAAGTTTTGGTCATTGGATGGTTCTGCCAATTGTCTTGGTCGATGTCGATGATATGGCCTTCATTTTCCAATGACTTGGACATGCGTGACTTTGATCCAACGACTCCACACATACTTCTTGGAGTAGTCTTTTCTACCTTTTTTCATTTTTGTCCTAGGCTAATGTAAGTGTACGAGATCATTCTGCCCGTCTATTTTGGTCCCCATTTATTTATTATTTTTTGTCCCACATGTATCACGTAATAGTTGGGCCTAAAATGCATCATTTTGAAGATGTAGTCTTTGGGACCAATATAATTATAAAGCAAAAATACATTTTGTAACTGTATATCTACTTTATAATTACAACAACAATAGCAGGAAAATCTATGTAGTCCCCAATTATTAGGACTATGGGCGCTCTAATTAGCAAAATCTGCCCAATTATGGGACACTGCCATGTCAACATGTTGTAATATTATAGGTTGATTTTGCTACTCTTCAAATTGTTAACGTTTAGGGAGTGGCAAAATCAATATGAGTTGATTTTGGCACTCCCCCGAGAAGTGCCGTTGACAATTTGGGAGTGACAAAATCACTCCCCTTCTGATTTTTTTTTTTTTTTTGATCCGCACTCCCCTTCTGATTCGCTTTATAAAATTTTATTGTACAAGCTAAACTTACACTCTTTTGTAATTTATAAAAGATTTTAAAGACACCCCGTTAATTACATACTGGCTCGCATCCCAAAATTATCAAGTCGAGGGAGAATGTTAATTTTTGGTCAAAATTAAACTAACGGAAAATAGATTTTGAAAAATCCTAGATCGCCTAGGTTCAAGGATATTTTATATCTTCAATTAGTCAACCCCAAACTGAAAAGTAAACCAATTTCACAAACGGAAAGCAAATAAATAACGAACACCAAGATATACATAGAAAACTCCAAATGGGTAAAACCACAGGAAAGAATCAAAAAACTATACTAAATGTGCAGTTACAAGTAATCTAACCAATGATTTGAATTCTCACAATTGCCTAAGACCTACTTGTCGAATCGCTCGTTCAACAAACTCAGTGCTTGACCACTATTGCCTTGAATCCACAAACCTTCCAAGATGCTTCCAGAAATCCACCAAAAAACAATTCAAATAGTTGAATCAAACTATCAAAGATGTGCAAACTTCTTGGAGTCGTCACTGTACTCCAAGACTCAAATAAAGCAAAGACCACTTCCAATATACATCCCTCAAGAGTGTAGCCTAAACATAAATGTGTACTTTTCCTTCTAATGTTTCACACACCAATATCATCAACAAAAAGGGAAAAACACTACCGTTTTTTGCCCCCCCCCCCCCCCCCCCCCCAAAATCTCTTGACAACTTTGGAGAGCACAACCCCTTTCCCTTTATATGAAGTCTTGCAATCTTTTTTATCACGTAAATTGAGAGGCTAGCTACCCACTAAATGGCCCGATCAACTGGAAAGCTAATTTCGCGAATTGGTTAGTCGCCCAACGAATTGGAAAAGCCTTTTTTTTTTTTTTTACCAGGAGGAGAGATCGTTACATCATGTATATATAAAGAACTAAATACAAATCACAAAATACTACATCCATTGTGTGAGTGTTCACGAGATAACCAAGTCCAACAACTGAACCAACAGGATAAATAAGTCCATCAATGAGACCACAATCACTATGAGCCAAACTCAACTACAAGCTCTATTAAAGGGAGAAATAACCCCAACAAATAGATAGGAAAGAACACCAACATGCAGGTAGAAAGACTCGATTCCTGACCTCCTAGTGTGATGTAAGAGGTTGGCTAACTGAGGTAGCCCAAGTTGGTTAGCAAGTTGGAAAGTTAATCACGTAAATCTTTCCTTTTTTATTTGGCTGATATGCTCACTCTCAATTACATAACAAGATTCCTTCCACTCGAAGCTTATACTGACTCGCTAGATTCAAATAAAAAAATACTGACTTGATAAAAATGGGCTACAAACAAAAGTGTGTTTTGTAAATGAAATTTCCAACCCAATCGGACGCATCTTTTTGGGACTTACAAATTTGAAGTCTTTCTATATCAATTTTCCCCTAAAAAGGTATCCTGAGTGTATGCAATTTGTTTAGAGGCTAGTCCAAAAACATTTTCTTTTAGCTGTATATCTCAATATATTATTTAGGCTAAACCAAACTTAGCAAATTACTATATTTTTTGGATTACGTTCTATTTAAATTTTTTGGAGCAGAAATTTGAGTTCGGGATCCAAGGAGATGGTTCTAGAGTTAAATCAAAATAATAACTTGGGAAAAAAACCGAAATGGTCCCTTTAATTTAGTGTTTGTGTCAACTTGGTCCTTACAGTTTGAATTGGCTCGATTTACACTCTGTAGTTTCTATTTTGTTCCAACTTGGTTCAATTATTTACTGCTATTAGCCTCCGTTAACTCTAGACACAAATGGATCCCTTTTCTAATAAATTACTGAACCCTTTCTTCTATAACCTCGCAGCTAGACCTAAAGCATTTTCCTAAAAAGCAAAACGGAGTCACTTCTTTTCAAAAACCGGGTTCTCTTCCCGTGTTCTTTTTTCTAAAACACTTTAATTATTCTTCAGATATTCAAGAGGTGACTAGGCACACCTAAACTTTATGCTCGGTGGAGACTCTAAATTTTTTTCTAAACCCCTTTTGTGGCCTAAACTATGGCTAGACCTGATTCTCCTTTACTCGGAGATATGTGGACAGTTTGATGAAAGCTCGGTCCCTTTTTAAAATAAAACCCACTTCATTTTCTAAAATTCAAATATTTTTTAAAAATATCCAAACCCCTTTTACAGAATACAAAACTCTTCATTTTTCCTTTCTTTTCAAGAACCACGTCGCAATCCATAGGAATTAGATCACTTATCCAGGCCATAATCCCTCTCGCTTCTTCCCCTTGAAGGTGAACTAGCACGTTTTGGTCAAAGGTAAAATCCCAAGCGTGACAAATGGAGAATGGAAGTTGTGAAAAAAAAAATGGAGAAGGGAACAATAAGGCTCTGTGTTTTGGTTCAGAGGTATATTAGGGTAAGAGAAGAATGACAGATTACGATTTTAATCCTAGAAAAGGGGGCCATTCGTGTCTGGGGTTAACGATGACTAACGGCAGATCCGGCCTTAGGTGAATCTTAAATTGCCCCATAATATATAATTTGTATGTCCCAAGTACAGGAAGGGTCTTGGTATCCCCTTCCGGTTCATTTTCAATTTTTCGAGCACACTTTGAAGATCGGCTTCATTCATTTTGTAGAGCTCAGCGAGAAAATTAATCTCAAAAAAATCATGTTCATCGGACTTTAGTAGATACATGATAAACACACATGAAAATTGAAGAAATACAAAAATTGGATAATAAACACACTAAATCGGAACCCAAAATTTATTTTCTTGCATTTTTCACAAGTGCCGATCATATATTTACTAAGGTCCCATGATCATAATTTTTGACAAGATTATTGTTCTCACCAAACTCTACAAAATGATGAAGCCGATCATCAAAATGTACTCGAAAAATGGCCGAAAAATTGTAACGGAGCGGAGGAGATACCAAGACCCCTCTTATATTTGGAATATATAAAAGTTTCTTGATCGATCAATGAGAGAGAGAGAGAGAGAGAGAAGAAGAAGAAGAAGAAGAAGGCAGCCCCAAACCACCCACCGTTGGATCGCGAGCTCCTTGCCACCACGACAAAACGTCATTTTTTCCCGCCAACTTGATCTTCCACGGCTTAATCTTTGGTGGATTTGCTCTTCCACCATTGTTATTGGACCATAGAACACAAGTTATGGAGTTCGAGCAAAACAGTCAAGGACCAGGTCCGAGCCATAAACTCATACATTTCGGCCATGTACTATAACATAGCGGTCACACTCACAAACATTGCCAATTAACGAAATTATTCCAACTTGAAGTCCCACAATTAATTGAGATTGGCAGGTAACAATGACTATTTTTACATGATGTAGATTTTTCAAATTAAGATTAACTTTAAAAAAAAAAAGATTTGATAATTCATAATCGTACCCTCGTTTAAAATCCCCTGTACATATCAGTGATTTGAGCATTATTATGTCTTATAGATTCGTCCCTTAAAGATTACTATTTTTGCAACATAAAATATGTAACTGCTCATTTACTTGTTAAATCTGTTACATATAAGATCGAAATAAGATCCCAATTTAAAATCGTGGGTGGGAGGTTAGTTGTTTTTGGTCCATTTCCGGATTTTCGAAGAGACATTTGGGATTGGCTTAGGATCGAGTTCACTACTTCGATTTCTCTACTACTACAAGGTTGCATGACTTGAAAAATATTATGTCATGAGACAAACCCACATCATAATGAATTCACAAATCACAACATGAACACACAAGATCTTCACCTTATTACAAACGATCGATTCAGACCCAAACAAAGAACAATCTACTTTCACAATTGACTACTGCATATTTGCAAAGTGTTTTTGTCTGTACGTAGGACCCCACAATGCTATTAGAAAGCCCGACACAACACTTTCATATACTTATTGCGCAAGATGTCACCAGCACTAGTTGGACGACTTACTAAGCGGAAATGTGGTACTGCTACCGAAACTATATTGCCCAGATATGTCACAAGTGGAAGGACCAATTGAAAAAGCGTAAAGGTCTGTTGGTGCTTCGTCACTCTGCAAGCTTTCACTCTCTTCATGACTTTGTTGATTAACCCATGGATGCTTTCTATATCTTAAACTTTCTAATTCCATAGCCACTTCTTTCATTGTAGGCCTCTCTTCGCTTTTCACATAAAGACACCTCTTCACGAGCTATGTACGTTCTTTTTTTATGCGCATATGTATGTTTATTTACTTTCTAACTCTTTTTATATATCTATGTATATACCATAGGAAAAATAACGTAAATGACCCATTTTACGGTATGTACATGTATATATACACACACACAACAATAAGGGAATGGATGAGGGAGAGGGGGGCGGGGCAATGTCGCGATAACGGTGGAGTCAAACTTCGATGGTTATGGGTTCAATGAGGTGTTGACTTGAATGGGTGGCTATGGTACAGGTTGAACTGGCAAAGGCGTTGGGTGATTGGGGCGGTAAGTGACTTACAAGCGATGGAGGTAAGTTGTGGCTGGAAAAGACAATTCTTTTTGGATTATTGTCGTAACTTATTCAAAAAAAATTACTTTCGGTAACAATTTTTTTTTTTTGATTCCTCGATGAATCAATAATCCAAAAAAAAAAATGATGCAAAATAAACAAATGCAAAAAAGATTCGAATAAACTTTATAGAAATAGGGTAGGGACTTAACTGATAGTCAGTTATAAACAAAGCATTTATCCTTTCTCCAGATTAATTGTGGAACCCAGTTCATCAAAGGAAAACAACACCATTCCCACTACTTGTTAAGATCAAGAAATGGCAATCGTAGCCAAACCAAACCTAAACAAGTCGAGCCTTAGATCCCAATCGTGACCAATAACTCAAAAAGTTCAGTAATATCTTAATTGTAGGATGAAGATGTTGGAATTTCAACGCCTATATACCTGATATTGGCTAAGATTGTCGAAACACCCACTCATTCTTATGAAATGATCGAGATTGCGTGATAAGCTCTATCCAAAATACTTATGATACTGTTATGTTAAACTAGCAACCATATTGTGCATGACTTTACCAACAGAGAATTGAATCTGAAGCACGTTTTATGTACTAGGCAATTACGTACGTAAGTACCTAGAGATAACTTGATCACTGAGATTTGTGAGACCTGATCAGGAGTGCATCCACGCCCATCGCTTCTTCCATCGCCAAAGTAATGAGGATTACAAGAACAACTAAAATTTCCTGGAGTATTCATGCAAGTTGCATGAACATCACAGTCATTAAGGTTGGGATCTTCGCATTCATCAATATCTGCCAATCAATCATTAAGAAATATATTAATTGGTACGCTAATCTCTGGGTCTTCTTTTTTTAATTATGAGTTTACCACATATATAGCATTATGAGTTGGAAAAACAAATTAAAATAGCATAGCCAACAACAAACCTATGCATCCAGGACTGAGATAAGGATTGCCCTGGTAACCATCTTTGCAACTACAACAATATCCTCCAGAGCCACTATCTGTATTATTAGAACATGAAGTATTCGGCTGGCACAAATATGCCGTAGAGGTTTGGGCTTCAACACAACTCTGGTTTCCAATCGCATAATCAAGTACTGTGGGTACTCGGTTCCCAAAATTGGGGTCCGAAAAATCTGATAGGCTGCGGAAATTAATTCTATCATGCTCTCCTACAAACGCATAGCTACAGTTGTTGTATGACCAAACCTGTAACAAGCATAAGAACAAGACAGAAGAGAATGACTTTTTTCAGGTGGTTATGTTCTTAAAAACTAGACTGGAAAAAGGAGAAAACGGTGCACCTTCTCTTCCAAGGGATGGAACGTCCAATTTTACCTGATTTTGGGCCGGGGACAATCGAAATTGTTGATTTGTTGAAACTTGTAAAGATCGTCATGAAATGTTTATTGCGTAATCATATTAATTGGTATCAGAAAGTCTGCCCACACAGCAGATCTGTGCACAGATTGTGCACAGATTTTGTTGTGGGGCCCATCAAGGGTCCCACACAAATCATCTGAGCCGTTCATTAAATGTAAAACATTTTTTCAAGGGTCTCCGTAAAAAACAAGTTCAATTCGATACCTATAGGTATTCGATCCAACCATATAACTTTTCATTATCCGGAAATCTGAATGAAAAGTTAGATGGTTGGATGAATCACCTATAGTATTGGATTGAGCTTATTTTTTACGGGGGCCTTTGAAAAAATGTTTTACATCTAATGAACGGTTCGGATGATTTGTGTGGGACCCGTGGTGGGCCCCACAAAAAAAATCTGTGCACAATCTGTGCACATTTTTCTGTGTGTGTAGAACTGTTCAATTGGTATTCAATCAACTCTCCATATTTAATTCCTAGGGCCCCGTTCCGCTAAGATTCTTATTTTTTAAATAGTTATTTCTCATTTACAAGACATGTCATCCTCTCACAATATGATGACAAGTGAGCATAGAAAGAACGCAGAACGAGACAAAATAGACGCGGTGCAATACTTTTAGAGACTAGAGTAAATTTAAGGGAGGCGCATGCATGGGGATCATGGGATCCTTCACCAAACTACCTATGTGTCCCCACAATTGAATTTCTTTAGCCTTTTGGTATTAAATTCGATTGCTTGGGTTATGTTTATCAACAAATATAATGGTGGAGTAAGGTTTATTTCCTCTCGCCTTATTTGTAGGTTTGATGCTAGAATAAAAAGACGACAGGACTACGACTTGTGAACATGTGCTTAATGTTGCTTAATATATTTAATTAATATTAATCTGTGAATTATATGTTTTCGTATGATTTTTCACTCAAAAAATATACATAAAAGTCCGTCTACTTTTCTTTGGGTAAAATTAATTACCTATCTAATCCAACAATACGTATACTAGCTCTCATTTATCATCTCGTGAATCTTACATGTTCTCTTTTGTTTCTTTCATAATCTCATCGCTCTAAATTCAATCCAATAATAATTTGAAAATCTAACATAACTGTTACGCGTTATGATCAGTAATTATTCAATGCTCCTGTGGATGGGGCACTGCCATGATACTCTGTGCGTGGTGGTTGGAGCAGTACCCAATGACTTAATTTGGTAATTAAGTGATTTTTTCAAAATGATTTCCTTAATTATTTTTCATGTGTTCGTTTTCAAAAAAGAAAAATAAATAAATAAATGAATACACAAGTCCAAACCTGGGTATGATTGTTAAAGCTAACAAGGGAAATGTTGTACGACTTGAGCCCCTTTGGAATATCGGTTTGGCAGCAACCAATACCTGGACAATTTGCACGAGTCATGTCCGTACTGTTGGAGCATATGGTCCCACATGCACTAACGAGGATCCTTGCATCTTCACTAAGCGTCTGGAGTTCGCCAAAGTCATCGCAGCCGACGACCGTCAACTTATTCGCGGCGTCCGAAACTGTGTATGGCAAGTCAAACGGCAACGAAATCCAGGCCCGGCGAGAATCTTTGGTCACGGCCCCGGTCTTGTTGTAGCACATGGAAGCGACAAAGTTTCGGGTCCGGACTTGAGCTGGTGAGATGGATAAGACCACGATGCCGCCTAAGAAGGGCTCTGAATTGCTGCAGTTGATTATAAAGTTGGAATCCAAGGAGCAGGCAGCTCCTATGCCGAACGGGTAAGGGATGCTTAGGTTTCCGCATTTAGGTTGGCAGTCGGGCTTGGTGCCGAGAAAGCTGTTGGAGGTTACATCGGCGATGTTGGCAGTTACGTTTTTTGCTAGTACTGTGGGTTGTGCTAATAGGAGGAGCCATGAAAGAAACAAGAGGAGTACTGCATGGACGTACATGTTTAAGGATGGACACATATATAATAGCTAGTGTTGGAACTTAGGATGTTAATAATATGCACTTCCACAAATGAAATGAAATGAAGTTATTACGTGCGCGGAGGTACTATTTAAATGTACAAAGTGGAAAGCGAGAGAAGGAAATTAAGCTAATAAGAAAAGTCATAATAGGAGGGCGTGGAATACAGCCATTTTCGAATTTTCAAAACAAGAATTCAACTTGCAGAAATGCTACGCTTAATTACGACATCCGTTTACAACATGGTTACAAAACGCTGATGTGGCGTGCCATGTCAGCTCCGGGACCCACTGATTTAACAGCCAAAAAAAAAGTGGAAAATCAAAAATAAAAAACGTGGCTTTTTTCCTCCAACTGGTTCGTTTGATAAATTCCGACCTCATTCTTGTAAACCTAATTATTTATTCCGTTTTACGACGAAAAGTTAAACAAAAATTACAAAAAACAAAGAATACTGAAATAAATTTCAAACTTATAAGTATACGAGAATGCAGCCTCCAGACCGGGGGGGTACCCACCCAGCCACCATTGCCTTCCCCACTCTGGCGGCCACTCCTGGCTTCTAGCGACCACCACCACCGCACCGACACTTACGACAAGCTTGAGCTTCGATCAAGTGTGCTCTCTCTCTCTCTCTCTCTCTCTGCCCTAGATTCTCCATCTTAGGGTTCTAAAATTTGGAGACCCCCAAAAATTAGGGTTTGTGATCCATTCCGAAATTGGGGATTTTTTGTGGTCAATTTAATTGACTAAATCTCTCTCTCTCTCTCTCTCTCTCTCTCTCTCTCTCTCTCTCTCTCTCTCTCTCTCTCTCTCTCTCTCTCTCCTAGATTTTCCATCTTAGGGTTCTAAAATTTGGAGCCCCCCAAAAATTATCCATTACGAAATTGGGGATTTTTTGTGGTTAGTTTAATTGACTAAATTATATGAGTTGATTGTGTAGTCTAGTGGGTCTGTTTGTTTTTGCATGTTTTCTATTCGGAAGACTTGCGAGAATGAACGACCAACTTTAGTTTTGTGCCCTTGCTGGCACCTCTGCTTATCAACTAGCATGAGCTATAACTCCGATCCATACCAGTACTTTTTACTTTGTAGTACCCTCTTTGTTTAATTTATTGTCATGCATTATAATATATTCACGTGTGGAGAAAACTATTTCTCTGTATTTCGAACCAGTGATCATGCCTTTTTCAGCGGAATCCTTTGTTTGTCTTTATTTGTAGATCTACGATTTTGAAGCTCACGAGTGAACATGATTTTGAAGGTCTGAAACTTGCTCTAGCCTATGGTACGTAGTAGGTGGATAGATATCCATGGGATTGGGTCACCTTAGTTTTAAGAAATAGTAGACTCTTTAAATGGAATAAAGTGGTCATGTTGCTTTTTCATGCAACTTCCGATCCAGAAAAGAAAAGATGGTGTCCCTGGTCTTTAGTGAGAGGTTAGTTTTCTGTTGTCTGTTTCGACTAGTATTTGCAATACAAAGTAACATCGACTTTGGGACCCAATGGGGTAAAGGACACAGGTTCGGACACGGCATAATCAAGTAAGAATCTGCCCAATTGTGGAAGTTCATGACAAATCATTGCACAGGAGGAACCATTAAACTACGCCAAATTTTTCCTTTAGCGGCATTAGAAAACCGCCAGAAATAATCCAAAAACCACCGATAATACAAACAACCACTGGTAATAGTCAAAAAACCGCCCCATTATACAGGTCGGTTTTATTATAAGTATTACTGCCGGTATTAAAAACAATCGTATATTCTACTTTCCCGGCGGTAATTTAAAAAACCGCCAGTAAAAGTCACTAAAAGCGGCAGTCTTAGGAAAACTGCCATTTTAGGGTAATTATTGCCGACGGTCTTATTAATGTTGCTAAAAGTGTCTTTTAACGGCATTTATTTAATGCCGGTAACACTACCGCCGGTAAAGCCTTTATTGAATGGTCAACACTGGTCAATGGTCAACTCTTCGGTGATGATGTGGCGGATGAAAAACCCTTTGTGTCCTTCCCCTAACATGAAAATATTTTGATGTCCTTATTACTTTTGATGTCCTTATTACTTGAGAAACTCTTTAAATATGTCCTTTAGAATTTGCCCAATTAAATGGACATCCTATCGAAGTCATCATGGGTTCCACAGACTTAAATGCTAAGTCTTGGTCATTAGATTGTTCTGCCAATTGTCTTGGTCGATGTCGATGATATGGCCTTCATATTCCAATGACTTGGGCATGCGTGACTTTGATCTAAAGACTCCACACATACTTCTTGGAGTAGTCTTTTCTACCTTTTTCAATTGTTGTCCTAGGCTAATGTAAGTGTACGAGATCATTCTGCCCATCTATTTTGGTCCCATTTATTTATTATTTTTCGCTTTTCCTGTGAGTTGAACTCGGAACCTTCGGATCTACTCGCATGCGTGTGACCAATTGGGCTAACCTGCATTTTGGGTCAAATAGGATAAATAATATTGTTTATATTATACGGGTCGATTTTATTATAAGTATTAGCGCCGGTATTAAAAATAATCGTATATTCTACTTTGCCGACGGTAGTAGTCACTAAAAACGACAGTCTTAGGAAAACTGTTATTTTAGAGTAATTATTCCTGACGGTCTTATTAATGCCACTAAAAGTGTCTTTTAACGGCATTTATTTAATGCCGATAATACTACCGCTGGTCAAGCCTTTATTGAATGGTCAACACCGACCAATGCTGGTCAACTCTCCAGTGATGATGTGGCGGATGAAAAACCCTTTGTGTCCTTCCCCTAACATGAAAATATTTTGATGTCCTTATTACTTGAGAAACTCTTTAAATATGTCCCTTAGACCAATTTGCCCAGTTAAATGGACATCCTATCGGAGTCATCATTGGTTCCACGGACTTAAATGCTAAGTTTTGGTCATTGGATGGTTCTGCCAATTGTCTTGGTCGATGTCGATGATATGGCCTTCATTTTCCAATGACTTGGACATGCGTGACTTTGATCCAACGACTCCACACATACTTCTTGGAGTAGTCTTTTCTACCTTTTTTCATTTTTGTCCTAGGCTAATGTAAGTGTACGAGATCATTCTGCCCGTCTATTTTGGTCCCCATTTATTTATTATTTTTTGTCCCACATGTATCACGTAATAGTTGGGCCTAAAATGCATCATTTTGAAGATGTAGTCTTTGGGACCAATATAATTATAAAGCAAAAATACATTTTGTAACTGTATATCTACTTTATAATTACAACAACAATAGCAGGAAAATCTATGTAGTCCCCAATTATTAGGACTATGGGCGCTCTAATTAGCAAAATCTGCCCAATTATGGGACACTGCCATGTCAACATGTTGTAATATTATAGGTTGATTTTGCTACTCTTCAAATTGTTAACGTTTAGGGAGTGGCAAAATCAATATGAGTTGATTTTGGCACTCCCCCGAGAAGTGCCGTTGACAATTTGGGAGTGACAAAATCACTCCCCTTCTGATTTGTTTTTTTTTTTTTGATCCGCACTCCCCTTCTGATTCGCTTTATAAAATTTTATTGTACAAGCTAAACTTACACTCTTTTGTAATTTATAAAAGATTTTAAAGACACCCCGTTAATTACATACTGGCTCGCATCCCAAAATTATCAAGTCGAGGGAGAATGTTAATTTTTGGTCAAAATTAAACTAACGGAAAATAGATTTTGAAAAATCCTAGATCGCCTAGGTTCAAGGATATTTTATATCTTCAATTAGTCAACCCCAAACTGAAAAGTAAACCAATTTCACAAACGGAAAGCAAATAAATAACGAACACCAAGATATACATAGAAAACTCCAAATGGGTAAAACCACAGGAAAGAATCAAAAAACTATACTAAATGTGCAGTTACAAGTAATCTAACCAATGATTTGAATTCTCACAATTGCCTAAGACCTACTTGTCGAATCGCTCGTTCAACAAACTCAGTGCTTGACCACTATTGCCTTGAATCCACAAACCTTCCAAGATGCTTCCAGAAATCCACCAAAAAACAATTCAAATAGTTGAATCAAACTATCAAAGATGTGCAAACTTCTTGGAGTCGTCACTGTACTCCAAGACTCAAATAAAGCAAAGACCACTTCCAATATACATCCCTCAAGAGTGTAGCCTAAACATAAATGTGTACTTTTCCTTCTAATGTTTCACACACCAATATCATCAACAAAAAGGGAAAAACACTACCGTTTTTTGCCGCCCCCCCCCCCCCCCCCCCCAAAATCTCTTGACAACTTTGGAGAGCACAACCCCTTTCCCTTTATATGAAGTCTTGCAATCTTTTTTATCACGTAAATTGAGAGGCTAGCTACCCACTAAATGGCCCGATCAACTGGAAAGCTAATTTCGCGAATTGGTTAGTCGCCCAACGAATTGGAAAAGCCTTTTTTTTTTTTTTTACCAGGAGGAGAGATCGTTACATCATGTATATATAAAGAACTAAATACAAATCACAAAATACTACATCCATTGTGTGAGTGTTCACGAGATAACCAAGTCCAACAACTGAACCAACAGGATAAATAAGTCCATCAATGAGACCACAATCACTATGAGCCAAACTCAACTACAAGCTCTATTAAAGGGAGAAATAACCCCAACAAATAGATAGGAAAGAACACCAACATGCAGGTAGAAAGACTCGATTCCTGACCTCCTAGTGTGATGTAAGAGGTTGGCTAACTGAGGTAGCCCAAGTTGGTTAGCAAGTTGGAAAGTTAATCACGTAAATCTTTCCTTTTTTATTTGGCTGATATGCTCACTCTCAATTACATAACAAGATTCCTTCCACTCGAAGCTTATACTGACTCGCTAGATTCAAATAAAAAAATACTGACTTGATAAAAATGGGCTACAAACAAAAGTGTGTTTTGTAAATGAAATTTCCAACCCAATCGGACGCATCTTTTTGGGACTTACAAATTTGAAGTCTTTCTATATCAATTTTCCCCTAAAAAGGTATCCTGAGTGTATGCAATTTGTTTAGAGGCTAGTCCAAAAACATTTTCTTTTAGCTGTATATCTCAATATATTATTTAGGCTAAACCAAACTTAGCAAATTACTATATTTTTTGGATTACGTTCTATTTAAATTTTTTGGAGCAGAAATTTGAGTTCGGGATCCAAGGAGATGGTTCTAGAGTTAAATCAAAATAATAACTTGGGAAAAAAACCGAAATGGTCCCTTTAATTTAGTGTTTGTGTCAACTTGGTCCTTACAGTTTGAATTGGCTCGATTTACACTCTGTAGTTTCTATTTTGTTCCAACTTGGTTCAATTATTTACTGCTATTAGCCTCCGTTAACTCTAGACACAAATGGATCCCTTTTCTAATAAATTACTGAACCCTTTCTTCTATAACCTCGCAGCTAGACCTAAAGCATTTTCCTAAAAAGCAAAACGGAGTCACTTCTTTTCAAAAACCGGGTTCTCTTGCCCGTGTTCTTTTTTCTAAAACACTTTAATTATTCTTCAGATATTCAAGAGGTGACTAGGCACACCTAAACTTTATGCTCGGTGGAGACTCTAAATTTTTTTCTAAACCCCTTTTGTGGCCTAAACTATGGCTAGACCTGATTCTCCTTTACTCGGAGATATGTGGACAGTTTGATGAAAGCTCGGTCCCTTTTTAAAATAAAACCCACTTCATTTTCTAAAATTCAAATATTTTTTAAAAATATCCAAACCCCTTTTACAGAATACAAAACTCTTCATTTTTCCTTTCTTTTCAAGAACCACGTCGCAATCCATAGGAATTAGATCACTTATCCAGGCCATAATCCCTCTCGCTTCTTCCCCTTGAAGGTGAACTAGCACGTTTTGGTCAAAGGTAAAATCCCAAGCGTGACAAATGGAGAATGGAAGTTGTGAAAAAAAAAATGGAGAAGGGAACAATAAGGCTCTGTGTTTTGGTTCAGAGGTATATTAGGGTAAGAGAAGAATGACAGATTACGATTTTAATCCTAGAAAAGGGGGCCATTCGTGTCTGGGGTTAACGATGACTAACGGCAGATCCGGCCTTAGGTGAATCTTAAATTGCCCCATAATATATAATTTGTATGTCCCAAGTACAGGAAGGGTCTTGGTATCCCCTTCCGGTTCATTTTCAATTTTTCGAGCACACTTTGAAGATCGGCTTCATTCATTTTGTAGAGCTCAGCGAGAAAATTAATCTCAAAAAAATCATGTTCATCGGACTTTAGTAGATACATGATAAACACACATGAAAATTGAAGAAATACAAAAATTGGATAATAAACACACTAAATCGGAACCCAAAATTTATTTTCTTGCATTTTTCACAAGTGCCGATCATATATTTACTAAGGTCCCATGATCATAATTTTTGACAAGATTATTGTTCTCACCAAACTCTACAAAATGATGAAGCCGATCATCAAAATGTACTCGAAAAATGGCCGAAAAATTGTAACGGAGCGGAGGAGATACCAAGACCCCTCTTATATTTGGAATATATAAAAGTTTCTTGATCGATCAATGAGAGAGAGAGAGAGAGAGAGAAGAAGAAGAAGAAGAAGAAGGCAGCCCCAAACCACCCACCGTTGGATCGCGAGCTCCATGCTGCCACGACAAACCGCCATTTTTTTCCGCCAACTTGATCTTCCGCGGCTTAATCTTTGGTGGATTTGCTCTTCCGCCATTGTTATTGGACCATAGAACACAAGTTATGGAGTTCCAGCAAAAAACAGTCAAGGACCAGGTCCGATCTAGCGGCCATAAACTCATACATTTCGGCCATGTACTATAACATAGCGGTTGCACTCACAAACATTGCCAATTAACGAAATTATTCCAACTTGAAGTCCCACAATTAATTGAGATTGGCGGGTAACCATGACTATTTTTACATGATGTAGATTTTTCAAACTAAGATTAACTTGAAGTCCCACAATTAATTGATAATTTATAATCGTATCTCTCGTTTAAAATTCCCTGTACATATTGGTGATTTGAGCATTATTATGTCTTATAGATTCGTCCATTAAAGATTACTATTTTTGCAACATAAAATATATAACTGCTCATTCACTTGTTCTATCTGTTACATATAAAATCAAAATACGATCCCAATTTAAAATCGTGGGTGGTTGGTTGTTTTTGGTCCATTTCCGGATCGATTTTCGAAGAGACATTTGGGATTGGCTTAGGATCGAGTTCACTGCTTCGATTTCTCTACTACTACAAGGTTGCTCGACTTGAAAAATATTATGTCATGAGACAGACCCACGTCATAATGCATTCACAAATCACAACATGAACACACAAGATCTTCACCTTATTACAAACGATCGATTCAGACCCAAATGAAGAAAAATCTACTTTCACAATTGAGTACTGCATATTTGCAAAGTGTTTTTGTCTGTACGTAGGACCCCACAATGCTATTAGAAAGCCCGACACATTACTTTCGTATACTTATTGCGCAAGATGTCACCAGCACTAGTTGGACGACTTACTAAGCGGAAATGTCGTGCTGCTACCGAAACTATATTGCCCAGATATGTCACCAGTGGAAGGACCTATTGATAAAGCGTAAAGGTCTGTTGGTGCTTCGTCACTCAGTAAGCTTTCACTCTCTTCATGACTTTGTTGATTAACCCATGGATGCTTTCTATACTTAAACTTTCTAATTCCATAGCCACTTCTTTCATTGTAGGCCTCTCTTCGCTTTTCACATAAAGACACCTCTTCACGAGCTCCGCAATTGCTTGGAGTTGCTCGAAGGTCCCTTCCTTCACCACCTGAGGCTCTATACAACCTATTTTCCTTCATTGACACAAGGAAGTAGGTAGCCAAATTCCTTTCCCCTGGAGTCCTCTCAAGACAAATAGGCTTTTTTCCGGTTAGTAGTTCTGCTAGAACCACTCCAAAACTGTAAACATCACTCTTCTAGTTTAATTGGCCAGTATGGAAGTACTCAGGATCCAAATGACCTAAAGTCCCTTGTACTAGTGTAGTCACTTGAGTTTGGTCCAAGGGGATTAATCTTGAAGCACCGAAATCTGCCATTTTTGCCACGTAATTATCGTCTAGCAATATATTGGTAGACTTAACATCTCTATGAATAATCGGAATAGATGCGGCAGAGTGAAGATAAGAAAGTGCACCAGCTGCTTCTGCTGCTATTCTCAATCGCTTCTCCAATGTTAACCTAGATAATGTCTTATGAATATGTTCGAATAGCGTGCCATTTGGTATATACTCGTAAACAAGCTCGGGAACCTCTGATTCGAAACAACACCCCAAGAGCTTCACAACATTCCTATGGTTAACTTGTGTTACTATCAACAGCTCATTGATAAATTGCTCTACTTGGTTCGCATCCATTACTTTGGACTTCTTAATGGCGACTATGCGTTGGTCTGGTAAAATTCCTTTGTAAACCACACCGTATCCACCACGCCCAAGTATTCGGTTCTCGGCATAGTTGTTTGTGGCTTTCTTTAGCTCTTCAGCAGTAAAGATTTTTGATGACTCCGCACTTGTTCCTTCAATTGAAGAAATTTTTTGTTTCATTAATAAGCCACCGTTTTGTTTGAAGAATTGCTCTCTTCATTTGATTAGCTTCCTTCTATTGATGGAGGAGTATATCCAAATTACACCAATCAGTAATGACACGAAGCCAAAGCTCAATCCTACATAAAACATAGGTATAATTCAGTCATTAGGCAATCTCGGCCATTAAAAAGAAATAAAAGCTAGTATGTTGTAATAACCTTTGCCCAGACTGTGTCTTTATCACGGGAGGAAATTGGTACTTGTGATTCCAATGGATTAGTGGCACTACCTAACCGTATGATTCTTCATTTTTTTCACCATTCATGTCCTTCTTCCCTTGGAAATGGATGAAACTTCCTCTGCATTTACAGTGGAAGAATTCTAAGAAAATTTCATTGACTGTGTTACTATGTCGATGATGAAATTTGAATCTAAACCGTAACAATGTACAAACAAGTAATCAATATAGGATGATGTGACAAATTTGAAAACAGAATTAAGTCTTATCAGGTTTAGCTAAAGCCCGTCAACGTGGGGCGTCCTACTTTGAAATGTTGTTGTTGTAACCCCATTTTGATAGATTTTGATAGAGTATTCTGTATAGAATAAGATTACAAGATAAGCTACTCAGTAACTATCACTACAAGAAAAATTGCATTGGATGATGAATGAAAATCGTCACAAATCGTATGTTTTTCGTCACAAATTATATAGGTGACGAAAAAAAATTTGTCGACTAAAGGTTGTCGAGGATTCCTACCTGGTGACGAAATCTATTTTTCGTCACCTATAGTGCCTTTTGGCGACAAAAAATTTCGTCACAGAAAAATGACTTGGTGACGAAATTTTCTTCGTCACCTATTGTTCTTTTTTGCCGACAAAAAATTTCGTCACAAATTATTCCCTTTGGCTCGTCAAAGGTGACCCATTGGTGACGAAATATTTTCGTCGCAAAAGACATTCTTATATGTGAAAAAAATATCACTTTCCTTGCTCCGGCTGGGTTTCGAACCCGAGTATCCTAGGTTTTGCACGCAAGCTTTAACCAACTACACTACACAAACTTTTCAACATATGTTTGAAATATCTAATATATAACACATACATTTAACATTAAAATATATTTTGAATGGCATTTTGAATCATTAAACATTAAAATTAGCAATTTTGATAAACATTAAAGTCGTAGCTCTTTATGTTATTGTTCAAACCCAATTTAAATTATCTCAATCAGAGTTTTGAGCAAAGAGTTATGCCCAAAATATATTTGGGGACAAAGCATAATTCATAAATTTCATCACCAAAGGATAAATTTTTTGTCACTGAAAACGTAATAAGAAGACAAAAAATATTTTTCGTCACCAAATTGGTTCATTTGGTGACAAAATATTTTTTTCGTCACTAAATAGTTATCTTTGGCGACAAAAAATAATTTTGTCTCCTTTTTTACTCTTTTGGTGACGAAAATTTTATTTCGTCGCCAAATACGTGCCTTTGGTGACAAAAATATCTTTTTCGTCGCTAAATAGTTATAATTGGTGACGAAATAATTTCATCGCGGAAGTTGTCAAAACAGTGACGAATTTATTTTTTCGTCGCCAAATATACTCATTTAGTGACGAAATTAAATTTTGTCGCCACTTTTTCGTCACTAAACATACTTTTTCTTGTAGTGTATCAGACACAAAATGAGAGTATGAACATTAAAAGGAGATTAAGTAGAAGAGAAAATCTTATTTGCGGACCATTCCGTAAAGAAGAGATTACATGTGGAGGCCAATTGCACGCGTCCAGAGTGGTAGTACATTCAATACACCACATACTTTCTTGTTTCTTGTGGCTTGATAATTGGCATCCCCTTGGTCCTCTTTATGATAAATTTGGTGAGAGTGTTGTTTACAATCTTTGGAAGATCACTGTCTTCAAAGGTTTCAACATTTATCCAGAATGAGGATTGGAAATTGGCCTCGTCAAAGGAATAGAGTCACTCAATCCATCATGGCCCATACTCTCTCAGATTTTAAGCATGACTGTGGTAAGGAAGATTCTGTAGTGTGGCTTCCCCATCCACAAGGGTTTTCTGTGAAATCTTCATGGGAAGCAATTAGAAGTAGAAGAGTGAAGTTTGGAGGAGGACGGTCATCAATTTATCTTGTCCCTCGCTCCTTCATTGACTGATATAGTAGCCTAGTTTGTCCAAAATGTCAAGGGGACTGGTTTTAAAAGTTGGTTGTTGAAAATTGTGTTAGCTGCTACTGTTTATACTTTATGGATGGAACGGAACCAAAGGATTTTTCTGCAGAAGGCCTTATCTAGGGACCAACTTGTCCTTCGTACAGTTTCGTGTATTACTGAAGCTCTGTGGTCATCTTGGGGTCTTTCAGCTAGGATTTTTTCTTCTTCCTAGCTCTTATATTGTAGGATCTGGATGTATAGTTGTGCCTTGGTTTACGGGGGATTGCCCCCAAGATCTTGTAAGGTGTTTTGAGCTTCTATAAACGTCAGTACTTATAAAAAGTAAAAATAAAAAATCGCCAGGAAAAGTAGAAGTAATTATTAACAGGTCTGCAAGAAGGCCCTGTAAAATTGGCAGGAAAAGAAGGTACGGGAATATTTTATTTTTTTTGTACTGAAAAAGTGTAAATAAAGAGAGATCGAATGTCACTATTCATTCATGTATACTCTTTCTCTATTTCTATCTCTATTTTTCAAAAACACCCTCAATTCCTTTTCTAAATACAGCTTTCCCTCCAAAATCTTAATTATAGTAACTTTATGAATTTGTTAACTATATCGAACGTTAGTATCATTTAGAAACCTCATGCGAGGTCTTTGCATTTGTTAAAAACCTCAAGGGAGGTTAATGAAATTTACCCAAAATATTTTTATAAGAGTAACACATATTTTTTCTCCAGATTAATTGTGTAACCCAGTTCATTGAAGGAAAACAACACCATTCCCACAACTTGTTGTAAGATCAAGAAATAACGATTGTAGCCAAACCTAATCTAACCAAATTGAGTCTTAAATCCTAATCGTGATCAATAAATTAAAAATCCAGTAATATCTTAACCGTAGGATCTATGTAAATTACCCGATATTGGCCGAGATTGTCCAATACACCACTCATTCTAATGTAACGATCGAGATTGTGTGATAGCTCTATCCAAAATGCTTATGATAATAAACTGCTACGTTAAACTAGCAAAGTATATAGCAACCATATTGTGCATGACTTTACCAACATAGAATTGGATCTGAAGCACGTTTTATGTACTAGGTAATTATGTACGTACGTACCTAGAGATAACTTGATCACTGAGATTTGTGAGGCCTGACGAGTGCACCCACGTCCATCCCCAACGTAACAACTAAAATTTCCTGGAGTATTGGTGCAAGTTGCATTTCCATCAGTCATTAAGGTTGGGATCTTCGCATTCGTCAATATCTGCCAATCAATCATTAAGAAATTTATTAATTGGTACGCTAATCTCTGGGTCTTCTATATTTTACTAATGAGTTTAGCACATATATAGTATTATGAGTTGGAAAAACAAATTAAAATAGCATAGCAACCGACAAACCTATGCATCTAGGACTGAGATAAGGATTGCCCTTATAACCATCTTTGCAACTGCAATGATATCCCCCAGAGCCACCATTCGTATTATTAGAACATGAAGTATTCGGCTGGCACAAATATGCCGTAGAGGTTTGGGCTTCAACACAACTTTGGTTTCCGATTGCATAATCAATTACTATGGGTACTTGGTTCCTGAAATTGGGGTCCCAAAGATCTGATAGATTGCTGTAATAAAAGCTATCCTACTCTCCCACAAACGCATAGCCACATTTGTCTTTTGACAAAACCTGTAACAAGCATAAAAACAAGACAAAAGAGAATGAGTTTTCAAGTGCTTATGATCTTAGAACAAGACTTGGAAAAAGGAGAAAACGGTGCAACTTCTCTTCGAAAGGGATGGAACCTCCAAATTTACCTAATTTTGGGCCAAAGACAATGAAATCGTTGATTTATTACTAATGTAGCTTAATATATTAAATTAATATTAATCCGTAAATTATAGTATGTTTTTATAAGATTTTTAACTCAAAAAATATACATAAAAGTCCTTTTAACTTTGTTTCAGTAAAATTAGCTAACTGTCTAATCCAACAATACGTATACTAGCTCTCTTTATAATCACGTGAAGCTTACATGTTCTCTCTGGTTTCATTCATAATCTCATCGCTTTAAATTCAATCCAAAACTAATTTAAAAATTTAACATGACTGTTACGTTTTGGTCGGTAATTATTCAGTGCTCCTGTGGTATGGGGCATTGCCATGATACTCTCCGCATTCATACACAAGTTTGTAGTTGTATGGAGTGGCGGAGGTAGTATGGGAAGAACAAGATTTCTTTTCTTTAATTATTTTCTAATTCAGTTTTACAAAGGAATATTTTGCATTTTGCATTTTTTTTATAAGCAATAAAAGTTTTATTAAAAACACTTCGACAAATGGTACATTAAATGGGGGAGAGACGCGGGGAATCTAACCAAGGATTGATGACGGCTTAGGACGTGTTTTGTTAATATTAATGCACGCCAAGGACATTTTCAACATTAACAAATGTTCTCAACATATCTTGACGACTATTAATTATCAAAATATATCATTTAAACGGCCAAGCCCCAAGGGAAATCCCAAGAAACCACATGGGCCTAGCCCAATCAAGAACTAAAACAAACCCTAAACCTAGAATTGCTCCAAACACCGGCAAAAATCACCACTGGGCCATAACTACACAACTGCCACCACCAACCAAAACCGCCACCAACCACCACACCTCAGCCCCACCACCGCAACCAACCACCCCACCAGCCCAGAAGGCCACCATCCACTACCACCATACCCCATCAGGCCATCACCACCTACCGCCACCACCGCCCCTCTAAAACCACCAAACAATCTGCTATACCACAGGCAACAAGAAAACAGTCCAAACGCCGCAGCGAGCAATGCGACCAATTGGAACCCATGGATAATCGCTGAGGAGCCGTGGATTCGGTCCTCATAAGTGGTTAATTTGGGAAGCCAAAAATTGAGCACCTCCATACAACAGCGTCGAACCACCGCCTTGCCACCTGTCGAAATAGAAACCCAAACCACCGCATGCACTCTTCCACGGCTAACCTCTAGCCGAAAAGATCCCCCCCTTCGCCATTAAGCGGCCCAATCAGCCATAGCATCGTCTGTCTAGCAACGAAAATGCGGTGGGACCTTTTCTACCTCATAACGTCCGGCCGCCGCCGGATCCTAGCCGTTAGGACAATCAATCATCCCCAGATGTGGTGATCGGCAAACACCGGAGCGGTAACTAGGAGAAAACAAAGTATGGAAGACCGACAACAAGAAAACGACAAAGAAACAGTAAGAAGCAAGGGTTTGGGGATAAGAGAGAGAGAGAGACGATCGGATGTCTGGGGGGAGGATGGGAGAGACGCCTTGTCCCCAGGTGGCGGCGGTTGTTGAGAAAGCCCCACGGTTTTGGTTTTTGAGAGAGAGAGGGAGAAGTTCTCAGTTTCGTTGCATTTTGTCTTGTTAATGGTAGTTCATAAATATACTTTTAACCACTCTAAGACATTTCTAATATCAGTAATTTCATTCTCAATTTTTCATTTCAAAGAACAATGTCATTATATTGGTGAAATGAGATGTCTAATGCAAAAATTAGCCGCCACTTACTATTTGGAACTCTATAATGCATAATGCCCAAAATTTAAAAGTGTCTAAACCATGGGTTATGCGTTTTATACTTTGGATAATATTAACAACTAGCGCATGTCCATGCCCAAAGACACGGCTTGAGCAATCGGCAAATGCAAATCATTACGTGCTCGCATATGCAATATCTCAACCTTAGTCCAACAATTTCAACTCTGTGAAAAACAATAACCCTTGCATATTCTTCAGTATTTAAGCTCAATAATAAGACATGAAATAATATTGCGTAGTAAATTGCTCTTAGACTTCATTTATTTTTATGTTCTACGTAAGTTACTTTCCTAAACAAATATGTTACTTTTTTTTAATTCTTACCACTAACGTTTTTTCATTACTCTAACGTTGCTGAGTATGAATTTTGGGGCACTTAAATAGGAGTCCTGCCCTATAGAATTACTTATGTCCTAATCTTAATGGGTTTAAAAACTTATGTTAGTCATCTTGAAATTTAAATTTTACACATTTCACCCCTAATAATTGTTTTACTACCCTTTTAAATTAAATAGATTGTAAAGGAATTATACTCCCTCCTTCCCAATTCTTTTATCCATTTTGGAAGTTTGCGCCACTTTTAAATTGATTATAACTTACAATTTATAATGCTTTAGGTGATTTTAAAAATATCGTTTCAAAAAGTTCATTAAGATCTATCAAATAAGATCCATATTGCATATACTCCCTCCGTTCCTATTTGAGGGTCCATCTTTCCTTTTTTGAACGTTCCAAAATGAGTGTCCATTTCCAAAAGTGAACACCAAAAAAACTCAAACTTTCTCATTTTGCCCTTCCTTCTCCAAACTTAAATATTCATTAAATAATGATTTCAATAAATGAAATGACATCATACTCAATTTTCCCTCCAATTGACTGCCTCCCATTCTAGGAAAACATACTCAGTCAAATTCAAATTCCTGACAGGGAGCCAAAATTGTAGAGAAAAAGTAATGCTTGCAGGGCTAATTTAAATGCCATAATAAAATAATTGAAAACTATTTAATTGGGGGCAAAATTGGAAACTAAAAAAATCTGACAATGCAATAATAAGCCTTTCTTAAATAGTTGGATTCCCGGAGAGGGACTCACAAATTGGAACGGAGGGAGTAATTGATATTACCAATTAAAAGTTATAATTAATTTTTTAGCCGGTTAGGAAAGGATGAGGGACAATAGAATAGGGGCGGAAGAAGTATCCCATAACTACCGTCCAATAAAGTTTGGGGAAAGTCTTTTATACGGTGCGAAAAAAATTAAAAAATTATTTTTTATTTCATTATATTTGAGTTTGAAAATTGAAGAAAAGAACTTTTACAAAGGAAAGGTAAACTGGAACGGGCCTAAATACATCCCATTATACTCGAAAGGTCCCATCATCCAAAAAAAAAAAAAAATGCGCCCCATCTTCCTTATCGTTCAAAACAGAAAAAACCAAGAAAGGGGCAACTGAAACTACAGGTCCCGTTCCCTCCCATCGGTGATCTACATTCAATTCCGGCAAGGGCTATACGAAAATCCCCTTTCGTGAGTCGGTCGGCCCGTAAATCCCAAAACTACTACCCAAACCCAACGAATTTGAATCCATTTCTTCTATCGAACTCAGAGAAAATCCTAGGTGGTGACATATATCAGCGATGAACAACAATAGCTAGACTTAGTAAGTTGCAATTTCTAACCCACAATTACGATTTTGTTTGTATTATGGCCATTTTTCCGATTTTTTGTCATGATTTCGGTATGTTGTTTCAATTTCTTCAAATTTTGTCACGATTTTTGTTTATTGTAGCTTTGAAGGGACGATTTTACAATACGTACGCATTCATGATAATTGGTGATTCCACAAATTTTGTGACGATTTCGGTAGGTGTGTTTTGTTTTCTCCAAAATTTGTCATGATTTCGGTTTACTATAGTTTTGTCGGCACAATTCCGCTGTATGTATTCAAGATTTTTTTAGTTTCATGGTGATCTGCACAAATTTTTTCATGATTTCAGTATGCGTGTTTCGATTTTATCGGGACGATTTTACGATAGACAAATTTTGAAAAATCAACATTCGACCCATAAGAAACAACTACACTTACTAGATATCAACATTCGATTCACAAAATTCAACTAAATCATGGTTAATTGAACGGGAATGGCTTGGATTGAACTTTGTTGGTTCTCGATTTGTCAGACACACAACTACAAATTACGAATGAAATAGAGCTCTTTGAACCCCTTATCTGAGTATACTTTTCCTTCCTCCTTTGTGTATTTGTTTAATGGTTTCAGTTTAGGTGTCATGTTTCCCGATTTTTTTCATGTTTGTGAATAGATCATGTTCTGTTCATCTATCTTGATCAAAATCTACACTTCTTAAAACTCACCATGTTTTATGATTTTTGTCATGTTTGTGAATTGATATGTTTGCATGTTTGAAAATCAGATTCAGGATATAGTTTGGGGATTGGAAGAGATAAGTCGTAATTAAAATTCTGTTTGAAATGGGCGATAGACGTCCCTATATTACGGAAAATTCAAAATATTAGGTAGAAATTATATATGATAATATATGGATAGGGGTATAATGGGCAACAATGTATTTTGGGAATGGAAACATAAGTATTTATAACATTTAGGATGGATACCTAAACAAGTCTAGTAATTAGAGTGACTATTTAATTTCTTTGAAGTTTTTTTGGTTGAAATGTGTTTAAAAGGTGCCCCCACTTATATAGATTTCTGCCTACGCCACTGCTTGTACGTGGATGATCTTGGAGTACTGCGTGGCGGTTGGAGTGGACCCGGGGGTGCTGTAGTACACCCCAGCACTACATGTGTGCTGTAGTGCGACCAATCCGACCGTCCGTCTCAGCAATGGGCGATCATGATTTGTAGGTGCTCGGATTAAATTTAAACCATTCGCACCGAGATGGAGGGCCGGCGGGTGCAATACTACAGCCCCTCCCATTCCGGTTGGACTACCCAATAATTTGTGGTAATTAAGTGAATTATTTTAATGATTTACTATTAGTGGGAAATGTTCTTCATTTTAGATAATGAGAGCATCCCATTACTACCAACCCAAAGAAATACGACCTCTCTGATAAATACGGTTTATGCCGGAAAGGTACGAAGTTGGACTAATTTGGAAGCGTTGGGCAATTTACTTTATACCTACTATGAACCGAACCGAAAATCAACAACAAAGTTCAATTCTTTTATTACCCTCGACTTCGCTATAAGCTTAGTTCCCAACAAGAAAGTAGGAGTTTGAACCACTCCCTAGCCATGCACTTTTCACGTGTCGGTCGTCAAAAAAACAAAACAACAATAAAAGGAATACACAAGTCCAAACCTGGGTATGATTGTAAAAGCTACTAAGGTAAACGTTGCACGTCTTGAGTCCCTTAGAAATATCGGTTTGGCAGCAACCAATACTGGGACAATTTGCACCAGTCATGTCCGTACTGTTGGAGCATATGGACCCATATGCACTAACGAGGATCCCTGCATCTTGACTGTCTGCCCTGAGTTTGCCATAGTCATCGCAGCCGACGACCGTCAACTTATTCGCGGTGTCCGAAAATGTGTATGGCCAGTCAAATGGCAAAGAAGTCCAGGCCTAGCCAGAATCATCGATCACGGCCCCGGTCTTGTTGTAGCACACGGAAGCGATAAAGTTTCGGACCCGGACTTGGCTTGGTGAGATGGATAAGACCACAAAGCCGCCTAAGAAGGGCTCTGAATTGCTGCAGTTGATTACGAAGGGCAGATCGAAGGAGCAGGCAGCCCCTATGCCAGACGGGTAAGGGACGCTTAGTTTTCCGCATTTACGTTGGCATTCGGGCTTGGTGCCGTGGAAGCTTGTGGAGGTTACGTTGGCGATGTTGGTGGTTATGTTTTTTGCTAGTACTGTGGGTTGTGCTAACAGGATCCTTGAATAAAACAAGAGGATCAGTACATGGAGATACATGTTTAAGGATGGATTCTTAGTGTTGGAACTTGGATGTTTAAGGATGTACATATATATACATTTACACTGCATACTAAAATATACAAAAGTACTCCACTAGTTAAAGGTTGCGTTCTTATGAACTTAACTTAAATATGATAATTTTTTTCTTATTTAAATTTTTTTTGCATTTGTTAGTTTTGCACCAAATTTTTGTGGGTTATTAATTCGTCTCAACGGGATTAAGCTAATAATAAGTACAAAAAATTTGATCAACACCAGCGCTTGCAAAAAGCGCTTCAATAGGAGGTCTATACCAGCGCTTTTTTTAGCCGCTGCTAGAATGGGGAGTTCCCAACGCTCAAACCAAAAGCGCTAGAATAGACCGACCCTTTCCCAGCTCCAAAGCAAAAGCGCTGGCATAGGCCTATCATTTACCAGCGTTTAGAAAAAGTGTCGGAATAGACTCCCCATTTCCCAACGACCCAGGAAAAAGTGAGGGAGTAGACCCAATGAAAAAATAAATTGATTGACCAAAATCTAATAATATTACTATATGTTATACATTTTTAATACTCTTCGATCAAATGTGTAGTGATACTCGATCAACTTCATTCTTGGTACGATCAATGAATTACGTAATATGTGAAAGACGAACAGTTCGGATTGAAAAATAAAGACTCTTGTGGGGGTCAGGTTGCGATCTAATTATACTTTAATGCCTAGGGATGCATCAAATGTTGTCCGATTAGGCGGTCGTTGATATCCAATGATCTCCGATTTTGGTGACAATGACGGAATAAATAAGACGTGAAATCTGAATGGTTCAGATCGACCACTAGAAAAATTGATTTGGTAACGACCTTTAAATTCTACACATTCAATGCAATTGTTAATAAACTAAGTCTTGTGCTCTGCTTGAACGTATGGTAGCCATTCAACCGCAACACAATTAAGACAACGTAGACCGTTGATTTTGTTTTTCTTGTTGATTTTATCAATCTTATAAAAAAAATATCTCAATTGGGTTCAGAAAGTTTCTTTATCGAGACACAATTTCATTAACAAAATGGTTTTTTTTTTTTTCCAATCAAATGTGTAGCGATACCCGATTAACTTTATTCTTGGTAAGAATGATGAACTCCGTAATATGTAAAAATAGACAATTCAAATAAAAAATAAAGATTCTGGTGTGGGTCGGAATGGATCTAATACTTTAATGCCTCGATCACGACACAATCACGATGATTCAATCCGTTCATTTTGTTGTCCTTGTTGA